>JAKZAO010000009.1:8327215-9648679 GCA_023053555.1 Branchinecta lindahli | reverse complement strand
AGACTGTACTGTACCCAACTGTACCCTGACTGGACCAAACTTCCACCATATGGCAATAGTTTGCCAATGCCAATGGCAATAGTTGGCAATAGTCTGCCAATACTATTGGGAATAGTATGATAGTAACCATGGAATTGCCCTCACTAGGCTACTCATTATTTAATTACTGTACCATGGTGGAGTAGTCCTTTTTCGCAGTTAGCTACGGCCTAAATAATCTGTAAAACTTCTTTCTTGCTTCGAATATGGCAGAAATAAATTAACCAACTAAGGTTAACTGTCCATTAAGTCACATTAATCAGATTATAGAGGCTACGGCGTAGCTAACGCCCCGAAATAAAATTAACACTGTTGTTAAGTTTCTGGAACACAACCGAAGTTAACCTTGCAGTCTCAGAGAGATTGGTACAGGCTGTGAACAACCAGGACCAGGACTTAAGCCTCAATTACGGTAGCTACTAAATATATAACTCAAATTCTGATCCTTTCTTTGGTCATAGGAATCTGATTCAGATCTGATTCTCCTGAACTTTTGCTTTGGGTTGAGTTCTCTGTTACCTCTCAAAATTGCTGTTAAGTATCCCAATTTCTGATTAGAAAACCACTTATTACTATGGGAATATGTCGGCATGTGTTAATAAAATCTCATAATTTTTGGGCAAAAAAAGCTGAGAATCATGATGCCATACTGTGATGGCATTGCATTGGAAATAGCTGCATACGGATTATAAGAGAAAGTGTGAATATGATGCTCAATTGCTAAGAATGGGCAATTTACTGGTGTAGTAGGCCATGGATATTCAGTCCTTGGTATCAACAAATTTTTCTAGGCAAGTTCCCACTTATTACTATGGGAATATGTCGGCATGTGTTAATAAAATCTCATAATTTTTGGGCAAAAAAAGCTGAGAATCATGATGCCATACTGTGATGGCATTGCATTGGAAATAGCTGCATACGGATTATAAGAGAAAGTGTGAATATGATGCTCAATTGCTAAGAATGGGCAATTTACTGGTGTAGTAGGCCATGGATATTCAGTCCTTGGTATCAACAAATTTTTCTAGGCAAGTTCAGTTACTTTTTTTTTTGTATCTGAGTCTGAACCTATCTGAATTAGATAAGAGAAAAAGAACTCCCTGCCTAGTAGAAGGCGGCTGTAAGAGATGGGCTGTGATGATAGTGTGTTAATTGTGTTTGAGCAAACCGAGTTCGGCTCTCTGCTTAGTGCTGTATTTTTTTTTTTTTTTTAGCAATATTGGAAATTTAAACGAACTTGAACTTGGACTAGAAAAAGTAAGTTTGGCATATTTGAGTTCTGTGGACCCTACGAAACTGTCTACAGGTCTAAACTGTATCCCCCAATCCAATCCTCTTTAATTCCTAGAAAAAAAAACAGATACGGTAGGCTAAAATATTAAAAAAGGAAGGTTTTTGTGGATTTCCCAAGTACCAAGTACCTTTGGAGTCGTAATGTGAGTGATTACAAAATTAAAAGATGTTGTTTGCACCTCGTTTTTAACAAAATCGTCATAATATGGAGTCGAATTTTAGTCTGGCTAGAGGTGTTTTTAGTGTTGAAAACGGTCAAAAAATGAAAAAATCGGCGAAAATTTTTCGGCCTTCCGGCAGAAAAAGGGACGGCATTCGGACGCATATTTTCACTGAGCTGTCGCCCCTCCCGAAACAAATCGGAACATACGCTAAGTAGGAGAGTGGGGATGGTTGGCCAGTGGGGCAGGTTGAACACTTGGACACTGGTCTGCCACCTGTTGTCGAAAAATTCTGAAACTGCTACAGAACATGAAAAGTAACATCACCATCATGCCATTAAAAATTGATGGCTCTAGCTTCTTCGTTAAACGAGTGACACAAACATTTTGCTTTTTAAGTAGGTTTTTCTGAAAATTGTGGCTAGAAGTCATGTCTTTTTGAGAGAAAACGAGAAGGGAAATCTCTAAAAGATTTTTATCGTAGGGAAAGCAACTAATTGGCTCCCATTTAGGCACGAATCCGAATTCTTAACAGTAACAGTTTTTTAAGTAGCCATGTTTTTGTTTAAGATTCCGCTTTGGGGCAGGTTGGTCATTTTTTGGGGGGGCAGGTTGGCCACTCTGTCCAACCTGTCCTATAGGGCGGAAGAAGGTGAAAAATCATACTGTCTTCTATAATTATAGTTCATTAAATAGAGAATATAGGTAATTTTTTGTTTATCATGCCATGGTCTTAGGTGAGATTTGATAGAGTTGAGAAAAACTGAAAATCGGATTATTGGCTATTAAGTAGGATAACACAGAAGCATGTTTTTCACATAGTATAAAACATTCTAAAAATTTACAGCTGAAAATGAGAAATCTCCCTTAATGAAATTTATTTTTCCCGAATCAGGAAGTTGACAAACCAAAGTGACATTCATTCTTCTGAAGGGGCTATGGGGTTTGAGCCCCCCCCTCCCCCCGAAACATTAAACATTATCGTTTTAATAGCGTGGGCACCCCCCCCCCCTCGAAATAAATGCCTTAATACGGACGTGGTTCCCAGGATCTCTGGAGGGATTGAACATGCTGCGAAAGGGCTGTTGTTTGACAATAATTGTCGATGCCAGTCTTCATTTGTTAAACTCCCATGTTTTTCTTTGTGTTTGATGCTGAACTACTAGTTGGATTATTTGTATTCGATGTAAAATATACACATTACAGTTGAAACAAAACTAGTACTGTAATAATACCTAGTTCTGGAAGTAGAACAGAGATACTGACAGTGTGACCAACCTGCCCCATGGGCCTGGCCAACCTACCCACCCCTGGGGCACATTGGTCACTTTTGACCTCACCTATTAAATATATTGCTTAAAAATAAAATAATCGTAAATTAAATCTTAAAAAAATCAGGAATGTAGACTAATGAATGGGGTATCTTCTGAAATCAAAATCATTTCTCAAGCTCTTATACTTTGGCCACACGGTCTGCTAGAACAAAAAAGTGACCAACCTACCCCACTCTCCCCTACCCAGGATAACTTTGGGATCAAACTGCTTAGTTCTGACTCTGTTCATCCTGAGATTTGGGAGATAATCTAGTAAGTTAAGATAACCCATTCTATTTGCTTACCAGACTGGCTAAGGTTTCTATCTTCCAAGATCACTTACACAAAGAATGACCCATTAGAATGAATATTGATTCTAGAACTTTCAGTAAACTGGAAAACTAGTTGATTTTAATGCCAGTCCTGAGGTTACATATATCTAGGCCCTTTATTTTTATTGCCGTGCCAGTCTGGGCTTCCGTGAAATTGAAGGTTAACTCATAGAAGTCCCCCATCAGACATTTAACATCTCTGATTCCATTTACCTAGAAGTTAGGACATAATTCTATGCTATCAGCACTAAAAATGCCTGTCACAGATAGTACAAAAAGTATAAGACATCCCTCAGGGAATTCATAACTTCTGTGAGTTAACTTCCATTTTGAAGGAATCCAGACTGGGCCTAGCTGTTTATGTTTATTTTAAGAGTTGATAAACTCTCAGCAGGAAATATGCATGTGATTGAGAAGTGTCATGACAGAACGTGGAAGTGTATTTGATTAATTCTAAAGTATTTTTTTTTTTAGATAAAACACCACTCACACCACGTTAGATCAGCAAAATCAGAGTTATGGAGACTCCATCTAGAGTTGAAAAACAAGAGAAGGTCCTCCGAGTTGGACAGAGGGTTGAGGTTGTTGGCAAAAATACTGTTGGGACAGTTGCATACATTGGAACAACCCTGTTTTCTCCTGGAAAATGGGTTGGTGTTGTTCTTGATGAGCCAAAAGGAAAGAACAATGGAACTGTCATGGGAAAAGCCTATTTCTCTGTGAGTGAATGGTTTTGTTTTTGTGTTTCTTGCACATACCACTATTCTTTTTTCGAATTTAGGCAAGCTTTGACGATCCATGTCTGCTATCCCCACCACTATAAAGTAATTTTTTTCTAATAATTCCCTCAAAATGCCCTGATTATGATTTTTATGTAGCTAGATGAGGTGCTAATAAATAGATCGATAAGTATTTTCTTGAGGAATGGGCCGTTTTTTTTTTTTTTTTTTTAGCTGAAGATATGATGGGAAATTAAGTCTATCCTGTTATTTGTCCCCTCTTCATTCAGTCCAGGGGTTCGCAACCAATGAAAAAGAACAGTCCCTTTGAAGTAACAGGCCTGCTCAGTCCTTCCCAACCCCATGGAATGCTTCGTTGCACTGGGAAGTCAGAGAGAAAACTCGAAGAAGAAACATGGTTCATGGTTTGGAGACTAATTCCACCCCCTTTTCTTTTCAGTGCAAGGAGAACTACGGTGTTTTCGTTCGTCAGTCCCAGCTCGCTGTCCTTGAAAACCAGACTCCATCGTCTGATGTCTCTAGCCCTGTAGCTCCTCCTTCTAACTCCGGAAATTTCAACACTCCAACCGCAATTAAGAGCCGGTAAGTCTTTGTCTACTTCCCTGTCCAAAGATATTCTTTACAAGTTCATGAAGTAGACTATCAGTCACAAATGACAGCGTGTTAACGTTTAGTCATAGTTCACAAGTGTAGTTCCATAAATTGGGAGGCATATCAAGAGATTTCTTGAGAATTTCCAGCGCCTTCACTAACGCCCTTATTGTTCTCTGCGACGTGACGGTGACTATAAAAAGAAACGCAATAATTAACTGGAAATTATCTATTCTTAGGAGTATTGAGGGTACGGTTCCAAGCTATCCAGGATGTTCTAAAAAAAAAAAAACATCTTTCGCATGGTGTGTGAAACGTTAGTGCCCAGGTCATGAAAGTATTTCCTTGGAATGAAAATAAGCCACCCCTGCATACTCCCAATGTGAGTTATCCTTGTTCTCCTGTTGCACTGAGTAGGCTATATGCATTAGAGGAATGCTGATTTGGACGTGAGTTAACCTTAAGCGGTGTCATTTACATCTGTTGTACTGAAGTTCAACCACTGGCGAGTTGAAGGAAGGTCCTTAAGCATTGTTGAAATACGTGTAATACGGCGTCTGCAGTTTCAGCCTTTCCTTGGGGCGAGCTGTAATAAGCTGCAGAAGGAGAATAGACATTGGTTCTATTTTGCCTTATGCAGAGCCAATCAGATCGCATGGTTAGGCTCTGCCACCAAGCCGAGGAAAGAAAGGAACACGCCAGGGTTTCTATGAGTAGCACAAAAGATCCTACTCCGCTGAAAGTTGTGCCAATAATTTTTCTTGAAAAGAACACGTTTTTTTCTGACACGACTGATTTCGTTAGTGAGATGAATAGTGCTCTCCGTAGCCTACGTTAATTATTATATTTGACAGTGCAAAACGGATACATCATCTGAATTTTATCAGAGCTATATTTTGACCCTTCTTGGCAAGGTTCTTCTTGAGGCTTAAGCCGCTCAAGCTGGAAAATGTACGTATCAGCTTGTTTCCAGCTTGAGCCTGAAAAGGACCCTTGCCAAGAAGGGCCGAAATAGAGCTCTAACAAAATTCAGCTGACGTATCCGTTTTGCACTGTAAAGTGTGATTCGAAGTCAGCTTTGGCTGAAGGAATAGTTAATTTTAGTAGTTTTCACATAATGATCATCAGAGTGTTTCACTTTTTTTATTAAAATACTACTCTTTCGGGAAAAAGCAATCTTTAATAGTACGAAACCTGAAACTTCAGTTTGAACAAGGACGCATATATGGCGCAAACACGACGTATAGCGCCAAACAGACGCGTATCAGACGCAAATGCCTAACAAAAAATCTATCTATCTATAGCGCCACACAGCTTATCACCTATTTCAACAATGCTTTAAGGGCTTCTAAGGACATCTTTTTTGTTTCTACCATGCAGCCAAAATCTGCGTCGGAAGAAAATCCGTCGGAAGTTGACTAACTTCCCAAATAACAGACCTCTACTGTAGCTGTATCATAAACCAACTAGGTAGATAGTATAATGATTAACAATTTTCTTCCATAACAGTGTGCTCAGAAAACCTACCCCCGGATTGGCTTCGAAAAGGTAAAACAGAAACAGAACTAAATTGACTGACCAAGCTAAGCTTTGCATTTTACACATATGAAGAACACCTACTTGTTCCTAACCAAATTTTCTTTCAATCGCTTTTGTAAATTTCTACCAAGCCATCATTTACTTACCAGTGATTCTTACTTCTGACCATTGTGGGGTAACATGAACGCTAGCCAGTCTAGCTAGCAAATCAGCCTCCCTGCATGCGTTCCCCAGTTTGAATCGTGTCCTAACAAACATCGAATTGTCGTTTCACGTACGTGAATGTCATTGTGTACATAAAATGTCCGTTCAGTGTAAGGCGTTTATCAGGGTAATTATGACCCGTTTTATGGCCGTAAAACGGTGATGTAACCATACTATCGGAAGATGGAGGGAGGTTATTTGTTTTAGGTTGGGTGAGCCTGAACTGGAGGTGATTTGGGGTCAGAAACATAAAAAAAACTTAGGTGTATGTAACCATACTATCGGAAGATGGAGGGAGGTTATTTGTTTTAGGTTGGGTGAGCCTGAACTGGAGGTGATTTAGGGTCAGAAACATAAAAAAAACTATGTCAAGGAGACGCCTCATTTACTTATTATCGGTATACAACACCTAAAGTGTAAGCATAATAGGCGCAAAAATATTTCGTTCAGAATTGGCAACAGCCTTCTGCTTATTTTACCCTGTTGAACGTCTTACATTTAAGACGTTGACATCAGGCTTACGCCCTTACCATGACGTACTAGAGGATACCACAGTTTTATGTCCATCTATTTGAAAAGTAGCTCATCTTATAAATCAGACTTGATTTTGACTTAATTTGAATTTTCCGCCAAATTTTGGTTCACAAAATCGGAAAAGACCTCGAGAGTTGTTTGTCAAATTTGAGCCACAGTGCAAGCCACACAAACCTCCTTGGTTGCGGAAACTTATGGGCCACACAAACGATCGTGGAAACACTTTTTTGAGCCACAGCCTCTTTCTAAGACTGCAGAAAAACGCATTAAGCGTCTGTTTTGTGAACACTATAATGTGTGTTTGATGACCTCTGGTAAGTATCTCGGCCATGGGAACTTTGCCTTGGCAAGTTCGCAATAGTTAAGTATCAGAACTTGCTTTTACTTAAACCCTAACAACAGGAATTCACAGCAGCTGGCTTCGGACTAAT
Organism: Branchinecta lindahli; assembly: GCA_023053555.1. Lineage (NCBI taxonomy): Eukaryota > Metazoa > Arthropoda > Branchiopoda > Anostraca > Branchinectidae > Branchinecta > Branchinecta lindahli. Next base: position 9,641,502 of record JAKZAO010000009.1, on the reverse strand, counting down.
AGGCAATTAATTTTTGTGCTGTCAGTTATTTTGGACTAAGACGTGAAAGGATGAAGTCCTACATCCCAAGATATACTGGGCTCAGGTACTTAGAAATTCTGAGAGACTTAGCCTAAGCATGACCGCCTAGGCATGACATTCCTTTCGTCCTGTTCAGATTTTAACTAGGTATAACCTAATTTTTTCAAATCAATGTCGCTTACTTGTACTTAATTTGTTTCTGTGCATGCAACTAGTACGAAAAGGTAATTCGTATTTTTACTATTCGTTGTTTGTATCACAACTACCCCACCGTTCGCACTTTGTATGAGAATACTAGGACTGACCATATAGCCTAGTCTCACACCCACTTAAAAGATGCCAGCTTAACCTTGGGTTAAAAAGCCTGCTTCCCCACTACTCCCCAGGCATATTAATTGCTACAGTAATGCTGCCAACCCAAAGTTTCCCGTCATTTTATCCCTAAGCAACCAGCCCCGTTGTCATTCCGCCTTGTCTTATCTTTTTTAAACAAACGCATTTTAACCAAGCTCCCGATATCTTGTTCTTGACGGTGTTGGCGTTTACAGGTATTAGTTAGATAACATCCTTGCAGAACATGTACAACTTCTTAAGTTTTTCACTTTTCACTACTTACATTTAAATTTCCCATATTGTGCATATCTCAACTTGCATACATAGGCCGATTTACTAAATCTCCGATTCCTTTCGAAAATTTTTAACCGCTTAATTAGTTAATTCAGAAACCGGTGACCGTTGGCCAACCAGGAGGCTGGGCTGCGTTCTCTAGAGTCTGTAACAATAGCTCAGGATCTTCTTTGAGAGTAAGACAGAACTAAACTAAAGTTTAGGCTGTTTATTTAATTTTGCCTGTCACAGGTTACCAGTCACGGGTCGGACGTCCAGCAATGCTTCCTCAGTGGCTTCCATTACTGTACCTCCAACGCCATCTTCTGATGGGCCAGACTCGATCAAACCCGAGCTGGGCAGCAAACGTTCATCGTTTATCGAGGTAGGTGCTTGGTCTAGCGTCTCAGGACGCCAATATCATTGGTGAGGAGCTCTCCGACCGACCATCTTGCGGATCACAGTATTTAGCTTGAACTCGAATCAGATTAACCACGGTTTGTGATCGCCTTCGAGGATATTGGTAGCGCAAGATGATTGGTTCTGGGTGGAGGATTAACAGCAGCTGCACAGCCAGAGGCGACGGTTAGGAATTGAAAACACCAGGAAAACTAGATACCGCACCAGGTGTTTTCCAGCTTACAAAGGTTTCCGAGCAAAGCCTGAACCAAGCTACCACAAATGCCTCATTTCTGGATGGGCTGATGTCACATAGTCACATAGGCGTGGGTCTGATGGTTCTGAAGCCTGGCTTGTAACGGTACGGTTTCTTCTAGACCGGTTTCATCGAGACCTTCAAGGCTCAGTTCAAGCCAGGAGCTCCAGTTTCCCCTTCCCTGTCGCTCGCGATTGAGGAACAAGGACAGGTTTCAGTCATCAAACTAGAACTGGAGAACTATCGAGGAGAAATCAAAGATCTAAACGAGAAACTTGAAACACTGAAAGGTAGGTTATACTCAAGGTTTTACCACTCTAATCAGCGTTGTTGCCCCGTCGCCCCACCATTCTAATATGAAGTTTTCTTCTAAGTTTGTTTTTCTTTCTTTCTGATATTTAGAGAATGAGTGGTTGTAATTGGTGTCGAGTCGGCCCACCCTCCATGATGACATATCACAAAACTGCAAATCTCAAGAGTTGGTGGAAGTCCAGGAAATTTCTGCCATAATTCTGACAAAGGTTTGTAGGCAGGATGAGCTTAAGTGAATTTTATTGTTTGCTGCTATACTTTACGGGTTAAAATTTCCTCTTTTTTTTGGGGGGGGGGGTAGTGAAAAAAGGCCTATTCTATTATATATGGAAACCTGGTATTTTTTAGCGGCTTCTAAAATAGAAAGATTTTTTTTTTTTACTTTGCAGCTAAGAGAAGCCAAGACAAAGAAAAACTCAAGGAGCACGAAAAGATGAAAATTCAGCTCGATCAGCTGTTAGAGTTCAAGCGAGCAATCCTCGACTCACAAGCACAATTGCAGAAAGAACTGCAGAGAGCAAAGCAGGAAACGCGAGAAGCCGTTGAGGCCAGAGAGCGCCATGAGGAAGAAACTGCAGAAATGGTTGAAAACTTTGAGTTGGCAACTTTGGACAAAGAGATGGCGGAAGAGAAGGTAATACCTGTTAATCAGTCACTTTACTCGCCCAATCGCTACAAGTAGTCTAGAAAGTTCTGTCGGTAAAAGAGAAATTTGTTCTTTAAACTCCGAGAAGCTACCGCCGTCGTTCCACTCTGTTTATAAGTCTGGATCAATGAGGGTAGTAACTACAGATAAGAGGTTGGATATGATACAAGGAAATGAAAAAAGGAAATATTCTTCAAATTCATATAAAATGTCAAGATAAATTATGCTTATTAAATGTCAAGATAAATTAAATTATGTTAGGGAAAGGCGAGAGCGAGCGGTCTCTACGAAGGTCCCAGTATTCCAACCAGTAGCGGCCAAACACAGCCGTTACCAAAATAGTTTTATACCGAAGATTGTGGAAATTTTAAATAGCCTTTGACCATTGTACGTATTTTTAAATTTATATGTTATGTTGACGAATTTGTGCATGACAGTCCTCACCAATTTTGGTTTTGTTTCCGTGAAAATGTGAGCGAATTATTCACTATTCTATTCTATACTCATGCTGGTTTATAACCACTAGTAAAGTAATTGAAAAAGTGTGCCAAGTAAGGAATAAAAGCGATGGTCGCTATCCCTCTGACCCGTGCTGCGACCGACTGTGAGGAAGGATAAGAGGAGAGATCAATCGATTCGACGACTATTGTTATTGTTATTGTTCATGTACTTTGTGTTCTTGTTTTTCCCTTTTTCAGTTTCTTTTATTATACTCCACAAGTCCTCATTGTAGTGCAGTGGGTCAATAAAATTCATTCATTCATTCAGTCCTTCACGCGCGTTTCAGTTTACATTCAAGCATTCCGCAGGGTTTTTGTGTGGTTGAACTTTCACATCACACTGATGAACTTCTAATTGACTTTTAACCGACCAATGCCAACATGACTGCTGTCCCCTCCTTAGCTTAACAGTCATGTGAGTCTCGTGGCTTGTTCGAACATGAAGCACAAATATGCCCTCCTTTGGCTTGAATTTCGGTCCCTCGAACAGTTTTCTTTAGCTGTTTTATTCCAACTTCATCCACTTTTTTAAGAATAATGTATTTCCTTTTTCCAACTTCAGGTTCAGGTTCTTTATTGTCGTTACTAATCCTACAAAATACAAATTTACACAAATTCGGCAGAGAGCAGAACACGAAAAGGCCGGACTTCAAAAATGCTTTAAAAAATCTTTCCAGGTTTTATTTTCTTGTGTCTGCATACACTTACTTTTCAGGCTGAAGCTCTCCAGCTTGAACTCGATCAAGCCCGACAGCGCGCTGAGGAACTTCAGCTTGATCTTGACATCTTGCGGGCAGAAGTCAACGAGTGTGGATCAGACGGCGCCGGCGCTGTGTTCCAGATTAAGCAACTGGAGCAGCAGAATCAGCGTCTCAAGGAGACTCTCGTCAAGATGCGAGATGTCAGCGCTTTGGATAAGCAGGACCTGATGCGGACTCACAAGGAGCTAGAGCAGAAAAGGAACGAAGTGAATGATCTGGTGAGTTTGTTTTGAGCTTGGTTCCCACAGCACGCGGTTTCGCTTTTACCTAGGCGCATTCGTCGTCGCCAGCAGGCAAAATTTGATTCGCCAGAAATTTCGCGCCGCACCTTTTAAACTCCAAAAATCGTTTTTTTTTTTTTTTTTTTTCCGCGTCGAATACGAGCTTTCGTGTTAAGCTCTCGGTCAGTATTTATTTCACAGCGCATTGGCTGAAGGCGTTAATTCTATCATTATCCGTTCTGAATAGTATCCCTCCAAAAGAAATAGTACTGGGCATGTCAAATCAAGGTAAGGTAAGGTACAGTTTTACTGAAAGTGGTGAAAAAAAAAACAAGAACGAACTCCAATGGCTTAAAAGCGTCAGATGCTGCATAAGCTGCATAGAAAAAATGCTGCATAAAAGCTGCATAGAAAAAATGACACTGTTAAGTAACTAATTGATGTTGGTTGTCAGTAAATGAACAGTCAGTACAGCGTATAGTTTCGTGGTCCATAAACTGGTGTTTCCTTGGTGTTTGATGCTCTGTCTAAAACAAATCCGTCTATCTGCAACGTCGAATAACCTAACTTTATTTCTCTTAGGTTCGGAGCAACAAAACGCTACAAAATCAGCTGGATCTGGTCAACTCTACTATTGGAGAGTTGCAGGAGCAAGTAGACGCAGCTTTGGGTGCAGAGAGCATGGTAGAGCAGCTCACAGAGAGGAATCTTCTCCTTGAGGACAAAATCGCCGAGCTAGAGGAGGCCGTCTCTGACCTAGAGCAGCTGCAGGTGGGGTTCCCCGAAAAGCATTATAGGCTTAAAATATTCTGCCGCCCCCCAATCTTGATCTGCTAACGTTCATACCAAGGTTTTGAAACTGTGTTGTGTTAGTATATAAGGAGATGACGAACTTCAACGTCGAATGGCCTAGTATGGGGTTGAATGAACATGCTAATTAAGGAAATGTTATTACTTTTCGCTTGGGACGGACAGTTAGGTTTGAAATTGGTCAAAGCCAGAACACTTACGAATAAATCTAATAGTGTGTCGATAGAAACGTAATCAAGATGATGAGTCTCAATATGTCATTGTTTTTCCCACGGATTGATGAAACGCCAAGAATTTGGTTTAAACCATTAATTTGGGAACGGCATTAACCATTAATAAACCATAGACTGACTATAGGGGCTTAGCACATGGGTAATGTAACGTGTCGAGTTAAGATATGCTATTAATGTCAGCTCGGGTGAAAAGTTTGGATAGAGTTGGAAACTTAGAAAGCGGAATAGAAATTTGAAGCCGGAAATGTGGGCAGTTTACTCCTCTTCCCTGGCAAAACTGGTCGACGGAGAGCTCTTCGGTGTCTCTACTATACACAGAACGTCATCCAGCTCATTGTTTTCATGGTGGTTTTCATGAGTTTTCTCGGCCCAATTAGAAATTTAGTCTACATTGTCTGAGATTGTGTTTGATATTTCAGTTGTTGTTCCATTGTTTTCGTTTACTCCGCTATTGCCGTGTGCATTTGATTATATATTTATGTATGTATAAATATATTTACTGGTAATACAGTTAAATGGAGGTTTGACCCGGAATAAATTGCAACAGAAATAATTTTTAAACCATCATATAGAGACAATATAAAACGGGATAATATATCAAAAGCTGCGTGTCCTAGGCCGACAGAAAAATTTAACCACTGAAAATTTCCAGTGACATCTTTTAGTATTTTTTTTTTTTTTTTTTTTTTTTTGGAAAACGGAAGCTTTTTGATAACTTTCTTTACAGCGTGTACTTGTCACATACAGTGAGTCTTTCGCGGGTGTTGTCGGAATGCCAGCTATTTCATCCGTCGTCAAAGCATTATTGAGGCGTAAGATATATTTTCAGTCAGCTCCTGCTTTGTAACTTTTATGTTAAAATTATTCATGTGGACTTATACTGTGAAATTTTTTTTTCGGTACCATTATTTTAAGTGTCTGACGACCTCGACCGTTTATTTTTATTTTAAGTTGCGATATTTTGGGCGCCTCTCCTTAAAAATCCTGGTCTTTTACAGAAGACCTTGCGACGCCACGAGTCCTCTGGCTCAAGGACTCCTCAACTAGTTACCTCGGGAGGTAAGGGAGTAGTTTCACCCGCCCGGCTTTCTTTTACCTCGACCGGTTCAGACTTATTAAAATTCGCACTCTCGTTTAGGATCTAAATGAAGAACTTCAGGAGAACGCTCGGGAAGTCGAACTCGAACTTCGAGAAGAGCTTGACCTGGCCCAGTCGAGGACACGAGAGGTCATTAAGGGAAAAGACGCCTTGCAAGAGATGATGTCTGATAGGGAGCAAACGATTTCGAAGTTCAGGGAGTTGGTCCAGAAGCTCCAAGAGCAAAACCAGGAAATCCGGAATTCACTAGAAAAGGAAACCAATAAACCGATAACTCCCACTGAGGTGATCGACTTCAAGGTGAGATTAATTTTTTTTTTCTTTCTTTATTTGTTTCTACGACGGCGCATGCAGTCCCATCTGTTGTTTAAAGTTTAACCGAAAAGGACTGGGATAGGACAATCTAGTTACCCATCACTTATTCACTTAAACTGGCTTGAAGACCCGCTGAAAATGCGTTACTTTGGTTGTTCCGCTATTCAGGAATAATCGATTTTCAAATAGTGGAATTTCCGTGTGATTTGTGGTACCTCTAATTTGTTGTATGCCTTACAAGAAAGATTTATGACTTTTTTTGTTCAGGCACTAAGCAATCTTCACCAATATCGCCACTGCCCACTGAAAAGCCTTGTTTGTGTTTAGATAAAAATTTCCCGCGTCATAGTAGAATTTTCGCTGTGGGGACGGCCGCAGATATTCTGAACGTCATAACTAGAGCCGATAGTGGAAAACAAAAAAAAATCCCTTTGCAGAATCCAAATAATTCACTGTATTCAACTAAATGACACAAAAATAAGTTGGCTTTTCAGTTAAACTTTAAGAAGCAGTTATTAAGCATGCCTTTACCGCCGAGCTGGAAGATAATAGAAGAGAAGTAACACACCTTAAACTTTATGATTGGTGAAGCTAAAGGCTGCATAATTCACAGGAGAGTTTAGTTGTTTTTTAACGATATTTCTGAGCCCTGTTGCGTGCCCCAAGTCAGACGACGGAGAATGCTGAACTTTTTGTGCCTGTAAGAAAACTTCAAGGTAATATCTGGTCTAAAAGCGACAGGGAAACTTTTTTATCTTCGTATGATGAAACCTTTTCAGTAAATAGGAACCAGTAATTTTGGATCTTGTACCATATGAGGGAATAAATAGAGGGGCGGAGTGCTATATTGTTTCGTTCGATTTATGTGTAGTCTGAAGGAGTCTTTCTGTTCCTCCATTTTCACTGATTGATTTTTTTTTTCTTCTAGAAAATATACACGGAGACTCGCGCTCAAGCCAAGAGTATCGATTTGGAATTACGGAAGCTGGATGTACACCAAGCAGTGCAGCATGTACAGTACCTCTGCGCCTTCATGCCAGAGAGCTTCTTGACACGCGGTGGTGAATATGACGCGATTCAGGTAATTAGTACTTCCTACTTTCTCTTCTTCCTCTTTATAGAATCCAACCTTCCTCGCTGTAAATTAAGCAGTACTTCAAACTTCCGCCCACCTCCACCTATAATTTTGTTCGGGTCGCAGACTGCTGCTACTTTTCAACCAATGCCTTCTCGTTTCCTGGATGTGATTAATTAGAGATGGACCAAAAGTTGTACACCGTTTTCTTGCCAAATACTGTTTTGCCCACAGAGTTCTCGCTCATTTTATTTGTAAAATCTAAAACCTTTAGAGGTAAGCTGGAATGACAATTGCATAAACTTCCATTTGACAGAGCTCTGCCAGGTTCTCGGCCTTCGTTCCTGGAAACGAATGAGAATGGACTGTAAAACAAGTGATTTCACTGTGTTTTTGCTGCGATTTTAATAAGTAAGTAATTAACTAATTTATATTTCACCCACCATTTTGGAAAGCAGAGTATAAAGAAAATGAAAGAAATAAATAAGAACAAATACAAAAAACATAAGGTAATAGAGCGTTACATTTTGTTATGGGAAATAAGCCATTACGCCCAGTTGATTCCCGTTGGGGATAGCGAAAAATATGTCGAAACTTCGACCCGATTTGTTCATCTTTCTTATTAATCCTTGACGTTGTGAAGTGTTCCCCAGATGGGCCAGCTTCTGCGGTGTTTACGGGTCTTGAAGAACTCCACATGTTCCATAACTTCCATTTAACAACCCGACGTTTGGTCTTCAGGTTTGGCTTCCTTTTGAAGTCTTGGAATGGGCCATCCGATAGCTTGGTCACCTTCAGAAATCTTTCGATTCCGTCTTAAATGGTTATTATTTATGCAGGTATTATTGCTGGTTCCCAGACTTCTATGGAAGGCCGAAATAATCATTGGCCAGTTGAAGGAGAAATTCCCACAGCCAGCGAAAATCGACCGGGAAACTGCTGTCAAGAGTCAGCAAGCCGAGAGGTATTCTTATGGACGCAAAATAATGCAGCTCCTGTATGCTCTCCAGGTAATAGTTAAAGTTTAACCGAAAATGGCTAGGATAGGACAATCTAGTTACCCGTCACTTATTCACTTAAATTGGCTTGAAGACCCGCTGAAAATGAATTACTTCGTTGTTCCGCTATTCACGAATAACCGATTTTCAAATAGTGGAATTTTCGTGTGATCTGTGGTGCGTCTATGCGCTTTTATTTTTGTTGTTTGCCTTACGAGAAAGATTTGTCATTTTTTTTCTGTTCAGGCACTAAGCAATCGTCACCAATCTCACCACTGCCCACTGAAAAGCCGCATTTGAGTTGAAATTAAGATTTCCCGCGTCATAGTAGAATTTTCGCTGTGAGGACGGCTGGAGATATTCTGAGCCTCATAACTAGAGCAGATAGTAGAACATAAAAAAATCCCTTTGCAGAATCCAAACAATTCAGTGTATCCAATTAAATGACACACAAATAAGTTGGCTTTTCAGTTAAACTTTAATCAGTTTTGTTTAGAACACAGACGACAGCTGAGTAGAAAGAGGAAAAAACAACAAGAAAAATCAATCAACAAATTAACAAAGAAAAATTTGGATGGAATAAACGGGCCTTATGGAAGACATCACGCGGACGATGGGCTGGATGACATAGGTGCACATCTAGAGAAGCTGACGACCTCTCCAAAGATCCAGTGACATCTTGAACGCCGAACTTCTGCCGAACCATTTTACGCTCTGTGTCTAGGGCCTGGCATCCCTTATAAGTTATAGTTAGAACAACAAAAGGCCGAAATAATGTATACAAAATTACTCAAAATCAAAACGAACAAAGTGAGCTAGGATATTCCAGGATGTTCCGAAGAATATCGTAGCTAACTTATTTGCGTAACCTATAGCTGAGACTCGTAGATGTGATACCCAATCAGCTTTGGCTGAAGGAGTATTAATGGCATAAATACCAAGTGCTCGGGAATGATAAGAATATTCATTGGCTGACACGGAGAATACACATAAGTTGAAACGATAATGAGAGAGTTGGTACGTGACGCCAAATTCGCCCGCGCGAACGCGGAAACACTTTCTACTGATACTTGGACGAAATTCTACTTTTAATTTGCTTTCTGCTCAGGCGAAATGCAAAGTCAGGCCCTGTTCGTATTACCCCATGAGAAGCAGCTTCAAATAGAGCTTATATTGATGCAGTGAATTAGTGTTACTCGGGATTGTTCTTTAACATTAGTGCAGTTTTTGGTTAAATGGTGAAACTAAGGTTCTTAGGAGACATGGCTCACTTCACTTCTCACATGGGAGACATGGTTTACTTTTAGTTGACTGTATCACAGTAGATGGTCGAGTATGGAACATCCAAGGTGAAAAAACATATCTGTACCATATTTTGCTAATCTTGCAGTTTTCCAGATCGTATCATTAGTGGCGTTTTTGATCGCCGATCAAATTTGCCCAGTATACGAAGCGAGTTTGCTGATTCGTGCATAAATACTTGTTTTCGATAGCTGATAGCAGTTGGCGATCGCTGATGTTTCTGGGTGCGCAAAAACGAGTTTTTCATTTTTGAAAATACTGCCTAATCCTCAAACGAAATCCATACGTCAACGGCTAACGGCGAGTCCTTGGCCGATGGGCGATGGACACGAATTTAGGCGATACACGTTAGCCGATCAGAACGAAAACAGAAAATAAGATAAACAGCTACGGCAATCGGATTCCGGCGAACGTCGAAAACACCAAAAAATCAAACGGCTACGCTATCTTCGAACGAATCGGCGATCAAAAACGCCACTAGTGTTAATTATCTCTTTCGACGTCTCATGGATTTTCTCTTTTTTTATCAGGCGATTCTACATCAGTACAACACCGCTCTGACCTCCTGCTCTCAGGAAACTTACCTGAAGATGGGGACACTCTACTCGGAGATGGCAGCACACGAGAAGTCCGTTGACTTCTACGTCGACTTACTCCGCAAAGACCAACTAGACGAGAATGTTACGGCAGAGCCAGTGGAGAAGTGCCTCGCGTATTTGACTAACCTCTTCCCGCTGTATATGCAGAATGAGAAGGTTAACTCGAACCTGTTTCTTCAAGACCAAACGAAAATCGCGCATGCGGTTTGCGATTGCGTGGAGACAGATGTCGCGAGGATGAAAGTGGCTATGCAGGTGAGAAGTAGCATATATTATGAAGAGGTAGGGAGAGTCCCTCCCGTAAGCGAAATACTTATTTTGTTTTCTGTGACAGTGATGACAGTGATATGGAAAATAAAAGTAGGTCCAAGTTTTTATCGAAAAACTTCCGTTAAATGGCAATAAGGTAACTTACCGGAAGGGAAGTCGAATTTTGCTTCGCCCTCTTCCTCAAATGCTACGAGACATACTATATTGCAGGTGGATTTTCCCGGCTCCTGACTAATCTTGCAGCTTACCTTTCTTGCAGCGTATTCTAGTCCTCATAAAACAACATTGCAGATCTTCTTCATTCGGGTTTAACTTTTCCACACAAGATATCTTTCGGTTGCGGTTAAGGGTGTGCTTTGTTCAACCTCGTTCTCAAAGAGTCATCTTCCCACGATTGATAGAATTTTAGTATCAGAGTGAAGATAGCAGTAAAATGATGACAACTACATGCCCTTGAAGTTGACAGCTACATACGGTCGAGAATTCGTGGACATGACTATTGATTACTAGCTTGAACAGGTGATTGGCTTCTGACTCAGCTTCCATAAGTTGGTTGCCGATGGCCTCCCAGCTCTTTCATTATTGATTCATTGCGTCATCTAGCTGAAAGTTTGGCTAATAAGACCTGACGTTTGTGAAGTGATGTTGAAGCTCATTCATTATCTCCCCCCTGTTTGCAAGTTCTGTTTTGCTATTTGCAAGTTAACAGACAGGAAGCTCTCAGTACGACAGGGTAATACGACTTACGCAAAACCATTCTACTCTCCTCATCGTGCTGTAGTGTGTCTTTGTTCTCTTTAGTTGTTTTTAATATTTTCTTTCTTCTGTTTGTTTTGCTCCTCGTGTTTTCCCTAGTGGAATTATGGGTTAAAAATAGTTTGCGGTTGTAGCCGGATATATTGTCGTTCCTTTATAGCCCGGAAGTGAAAGCAGCGACATCTCTATTGTCTTGAAAGCCTTGGAAGCCGGAGCGAAAGAACTGAGCGGGGTCGTGAGGAAGGCGAAACGCCGGTTGCCGCAAGATGGCTCCTCGTCCCAGATTAACTTGAATCCAGATGTGAGGCTGAAGATTGTGCAGTCCGTGGGCTGTGCGCTGAAAGTTGCCAAGTTTTTGCAGACTATGGCGAAACTCGTAATGCAGCATGCAGCTGTTCTTGTTGGTGAGTTTACTTTCGTTTCTTTATTGTAAACAGAGAACAGAGACACGCTCCTTCGGCGGGATTTGAACCGCCGATCTCCGCTTGTCATGGCCAATGATCTACCATTAAGCTACCGAGGCGCTTGTGAAGAGGTGTACTTTATCCGGAAGTAATACTTTCTTTATGTTATATTGATTTGGAGAAAAATTATGACTGAACAAAAAAAATGCTTCCAACAGTTGACAGAGTAACAATTAGTATAGAACGGGATAAGGCGAACACAACTAACTATGTTGGATATACTATGTCAACATATAATTACTGTTAAACACTCTACAAGAAATATAACCTTATCATGGACGATGATACAGTGGGGCTGCTAAGAATAGCTTACAGGTTAGCCATAAAGAGTAGATATATTCTAGATCACGGCAGCAAAAGAAGTCCCTTGAAATCGCTCGTGTCCATACAGTTCAGCCGCCCGCCCCAAAATCCTCCATGCGTCGGAAGCAAGAATTTTCCTTTGTCCAGCGGCTCCCAAGAACCTACTGGAACCGCGTTGGAAAATTCGTCATTCCGGAGAAACCCAAAACACTGGCTTATCAACGTAACATTACTGTTTGCGCTTCCCCTGCATACAATTTGCGAGTTTTGATTTGGTCATGTATTTTGGACCCGTAAAAAGTTAGACGATGTCCTAAGTAATATACCCTACTGCACTTCGTCAGATCATATCCCACAGTAGTCGATATTTCCATGGTATTCTTTCCTGGTGTTCATCAAGTGCTCATTCAGCTTGTTTCCTGCTAGAGTCGGAATCTGGCGTCCCTGCTCCTAAGATGCGCGAGTTCGCCCTTCAGGCCGCCTACGCCATCTACGATCGAGATGATAATGCCACTTTCGACTCCATCATCGCCGGTCTCAAAGGATCCTTTACTGCTTTTGACAAGATCACCCAGTCACTCGTCGACGGGGAGTATGACTTTGATGGAACTCCAGATCAAAAGGTATGTTTGTGCGGGTTGTTACGTAGTTACAAAATCATAAAGAAAAGGACGGCAACTTTTACACTAGCCCTGCGCTAAAGCTACCATGGGTGGGCTCCCGGCTATAACCCATAGTTATGGGAAAGTTGAACGAAGGAGAGAAACACTGCACCAAGAACAAATAATCTGATAGAACCTCCGTCTTTGGTCCCATGCAGCGACTATGGATACCCCGGTAAAACTGAGCGGAGCTATAAGTACATGCTGTTAGGTTTGAGTTGATACCCGTCTACTTCCCTCTACGCCGTTGCTCATACGAGGCGAAAAACCGTAGGATGCCTTGCATGCGTGGAGAGCCCGCTCTACAGCGCGTCACACGTGACGTCAGTATGGCAGACAACCAATCAGCTGTAAAGGACGACTCGGACGGCGTTCGGATTCTTCTGCGGAGCTGTCCCGCGATACAGCTGTGTATAGAGATAACAATTCGTCCTCCGCTCGTTTGCATCGGGTAGGGTATCAGAATATATTCGACTCTGCATGGTCATATCACAGAGATAGGGAGACGGCGGTTCTATCAGATTATTTGTTCTGGACTGAACGGAAAAAGAAAACTTAAATGAAAAAATAGTGAATAAAATAAAAGCAGAAAGTGCATGGTCTTCCATCACAACGGGGGAGGGGAACCAAGGAAAGAGGCGGAGTCACGATAAGTAGCGTGTTTGAAGGTGACGAGGGTTACTTTCGGAGTGTGCACCAGTTATCTCTCCAGGGCTGTGATTTCCAGTCCTTGTCCAGACGCTTCTTGAAAGATTCGGATGTTCTCCTCTTGACTATGTCTTTCGATAAAGAAGACAGCTTTTAGATCTCAAGGTAACGACTTCCTGAAGCGAAATATTTTATTATAAAAAGAGCTTTTATTATGTTTGGGGTAACTCACCAGCTCCCAAAGAACCTTTACACGCATTGACCCCTTTACTCTTTCTCATTTACTTCTTGGCTTTAAACAGTTATATTTGCAGACAGTCCTGCGGCTATTGGAAATCACATACTTATGACATTGTGTTGAGGTGAACGCCTTTTATGGTGAAAATATATTATTTCTGTTATGAGCTTTCTATAAGAAGGGAACAAGGCCGTTTTGTGAACTCGAAAGTTGGAGGATGGTTTATGACAGCTTACAAACTTCTATAGAGTGTACGAAACATAATTTAGTATGGTTCTACCCGTGAAGAAGTAAGGTCCCCCAGCAAAAAGCCTATGGCTTGGCCAGAGTCGTCATTTCGCTGAAATCAAAGGAGGGAGGCAGCGGCGCTCGCCTGGGCCCCTTCAAATTCTTTAACGTGAATCTTACCTGGATGAGACCGAAAATACTCAAGTGAAAATTAACAACGTATGAACTAGTAAACAATATGGCCCTTGTTGGGTTTTTGTGCATTAAAATTGATCTGTCTAAAATCAGTCTATCAATATTCACGAAGACACGGAAAAAAGAATGTTTTTGTGTACAGATTTTATACATACCCGGTTTTGCGCCTCGTCAACAACGTTTTACATTTTTTTGGGATCCCAAAACGTTAGTGACGGATACCTATGACATCGCAAAAGTTGTCTGTCTGTCCGTCCGTCCGTCCGTCCGTCTGTCTGTGAGCACGATAACTCTCGAAGGGAATGAGATATTTTGATGAAACTTGGTGTGAGCATTCTTTGGGTCAAGAGTAAGGTCGAGTTCGTAGATGGGCCCTGTAGCCCTACATTTAGGGGGGGGGGGTTCAAATTAAGGGACAAGCAAAATATTTTTAAACAGCTAATGTGATAGTCGATTATGGGGTAAGAAGACATGCTGAACACGAATATGAAAACTATTTTCGCGCCGGACAAGTAGTTCGCCCGGAATCCGGCCGAAACCGGAAAGTTTGTTGAAAGTAAAGGTTTTATTTGAAGTTGATTAGATGTTTGATTTTGGGGTAAGAAACCATGCTGAACACGAATATGAAAACCATTTTCTCGCCGGACAATTAGTTCGCCCGGAATCCGGCCAAGACCGGAAAGTTTGTTAGAAGTTAAAGTTTTATCTGAAGTTGATTAGATGTTTGATGTAGGGGTAAGAAGGCATGCTGAACAAGAATACGAAAACCATTTTATCGCCGGACAAGTAGTTCGCCCGGAATCCGGCCAAAACCGGAAAATTTGTTAAAAGTAAAAGTTTTATTTGAAGTTGATTAGACGATAGATTTAGGGGTAAAAGGAGATGGAGAATCCGTATATGACAATCACTCTTTAGCCGGAAATATAGTTCGTCCGGAATCCGGCTGAAACCGGAAAATTTGTTAGAAGTTAAAGTTGTATTTGAAGTTGATTAGATGTTGGATATAGGGGTAAGGAGATACGCTGAATCCGTTTTTGAGCTTTAGTTTTTCGCCGGACAAGTAGTTCTTGAATTTCGCCAAAACCGCAAAATTCACAGAAGTAAGCTAGGATCGTTTCGATCGGCTTATAGAGGTAAACGCACATTATGCTGAATCCATATCTGAGCTTGGATTTCTTAATGATTAGCTGTTTGGCCTGGCGAAGACTGGATCTGGCGAAGACAAAACCTAATTGTCTGGATCAAATATTGAAATTTTGGGATCCCATCGGAACCTTTGGTCTTGTTTTTCATGGATAGCTCTGGACCCGCTTAGAAACGGGGGGGGGGGGGGGGCAGCTGCCTCCCTTCCTAAATGACGCCCCTGGGCTTGACAGTCGCTAGGAAACCAGCCTCCCTGAGCCTTCATTTTGCGAATGAATGAATGAATTTATTACGTGCAGCTTATTAAAGGCATTTGCACAGTACATACAGAGTAAAAAAGGGAAATGAACGCTTAACAATAAATAGAGATGGTACAGCAAAATCCACAACAACAACAAAAGATAAGAAAACGCAAAACAAGAAATACACAGCTAAACACGAGAAATAACAATAAATTTACTGTAACAGCTGGCGCATTGGGCGAGAAGGCGGTTCGATGGTGGCAGAATATGTTCGCTTATTTCTTTTAGCTTCATAGTTGGGTCCGGGACAAAAAATTTCTCCATGATTCGGTGATTGCGCATGCGACAAGGAAGGTACAAAAGACAACGAAGATATTTGAAGAAACAAGAACGCATTCGACTGGTGTCTTTTTTCCTGAGAACTGGGTACAAACCAGCGAGGAAAAGCACAGAAGAGGAGCAAAAACTTGTGTAGATTTTTGCTAGACCTCGTCGGTTGTACATGGCTCTGTTTGGAACAATTTTCCCATAGCCCATCCTCGTCGCATTTGCAGTTGGCTTATTTTCAATTTCTTCCAGGTTCCCGCCCCCGTCACTCTGCGTGCCCAACACTTCAAAACAGAAATGAAAAACCTTGAAAACCTTCGAATTAAGATCGAACAGAAAGAGCAGGATATACGGGATCTAAGAGCTTTATTGAAGCTGAAACAAGAAGAGATGTCGGAGTCGAACGTTCGAAAGGAAATGTCCGACAAAAAGCTTAGTACCGCTGTTAAAGACGCTGAGCTGAACATCGAACGTCTCCAGAGGTACGCAGTGCCTCTTTTGTAGGGATAAATGTATAAGTTGCGACCCAAGTCCTAGTTGTGTTGTTGGTAAAGGGCAGATTTCCCGCCTTTATAGAAAGCTGGAATGCTATTTTGACATTCGTTCAACTAAGCGCGAGTAAGATGAACGGGCTAATTTCATGGGTTGGAAGGTGGAACTAAAATAGTCGCACTGTAGTTTACCCTCAGATTTGAGTGGTTGCGCCTTGGTTACTTTTTGCTTTAAGAGCAAAAGGTTAGAAACGAAACTATATCGGTAACCCCTACAGCTAGGATCCAAGGTTTCGCGTGTGCGTTTCATTTTTCGTTTCCAGCTATCATCTGAGTGCTTGTTTCGCTTCTGATTTTTGCTTCGAAATCTGAACTACTTAGCAGACGCATTTAAACCTCTACGGGGAAACCTCTTATAGGCTAGAACCTAAGGTTTTTACTTGTGTAATTCAGGGTCGTTTATTTCAGCGCAAGAACCTTTTGAGCGCTTGCGCCGTTACTGGTATCAAGAAATGAACTGCTTTTTACGCATTTAAACATCAAACAGTTCGATAAAAAGTAATTATATTGGTAACGTCCCGCACCGCTTGCTTCCCCACTCTATACTCCCTAGGATACTTTTAGTTTTAGGATGAGGCCATTAACCCGAATGACTTCATTCTTCTCTGTATCCTCTTATTTTGTACTCTTATTCCATCTGTCAATCTTCTTTTTGTTTATTAGGAATACATTTCGCATTTTAAACTCCATTTCTGCACACCGAAGGTTCGTATGAAGAAATTTGATTTTCAAGACCAAAATACTAAATATGGCGTACCCAATTGTGAAATGAGCGCACCTAGCAGTTCCAGGATTATCCGAGGGCCTAGTAAAGATTTTACTGTACTTGTATCTTTAGGAAACTGGAAGACGCAGAGATGATGTTGGCTCGTAAGGAGAAGGAGTTTGAGGAGACTATTGAGCATCTTCAGCAAGATCTGAAAGAAATGGAAGTCGAACGTCATGAGCTGAAAGAGAAAAATCTTGCTTTGTCGAAGAGGATTGTGTTCGAGAGCTTAGCAAAGAGTACTGGCGGAGGTAATTCTTATTCGTTTCACTTCGTAGTTAGTCACAGAAACGAGACAAGTCGAAGTAAACAGAAATATAAATGAACATCGCACTTCGAGGATTTCACAATAGAAACATATCAAAATCTAGCTTCGATACGGATCTCGAATATGAATGAATGAATTTGTTTCCTTATCCATCTTACATAAAATTTTAATTATGGACAATGTAGAGAAAAAAAAAGAGAAAAACAGAAGATACAGTTTTAAGACTATAGCCTACACAAACTAAGTAGACGTGAACACTATTGCTTTAACTATAGCTAAATTGGTGGATAGAGTCTGTTTAGAGAGTCGAGGATTCAAGGAAAGACACACTGACTTTTTGTTGGCTATTAAATCTTTCTTTTTAGCCGTGGTTTCTCAAAAATGATAGTACAGAGTAGTTAAATTAATGGTAAGCTAGTCGCATTAAGTAGATGTTAGATTAAGGCCCATCAGAACGGCTAGGCCCCATGGTTACGCTGTTCCTATCATCGTAAACAGATACAAAAGTGATGGCACCGTTGTTCAAAATTGATTTTGCCGCTCAAGGGAACTCGGTCATGTCATATCTTTCTGGTCATATCTTGTAAGTGTATTAGTTAATTTGTTTCGTGTCTGTGTATTTCGTAAATCTTTTATTCCTCTTCTAGCTTTAAGCTATTTGGGAATTAAGTTTGATTGATTGATTAAAAAAAAAAAAGAAGGGGAATAATCCTTTTTCCCGTTGTTACTTATTTAAGTATTTATTGTTACCGAAACATGGCAAGCTTCAAGCTTGTTGCCGTAGCATAATACACAATACGAATCACGGCAACTCTAACAGTCTGATAAATAATACTAACAAAAGCAGCATTATAAGAAACTTTTACATATAGATAAAGGTGGTAAATATACAAAACGGAAAAGTCTCAGCTACGATTTTCTTCAGCGATATTTCGACCCTTCTTGACAAGTGTTTTCTTCAGGCTATTGCTGGAAGAAAGGAACCTACAATCTTTGAGTCATTCTTGATATTGATAGATAGATAGATAGATATCACTTTTATTCTTTCCGAACTATCATGGTAAAAGCCAAATTTGTCGAAATCGTCAACATATACAAATATAAACACTATTAAAGTTAAACAATATAAATTCCCAGTCAGCTTTGGCAGAAGGAGCATAAGTTTGCACGAAGTACGAAAGGTGATTAATATTTAAAGGGGTAAACGAGTGAGGGTGAAATTCTGTTAATTCGAGTGCTGTTTTGAATGTATTCACATTCGTTGTTTCTATTTTTCTGGTGTTATAGTTCCATGGCATCTAAATACGGCTGGCAGTCAATATCCATCTAGAATTCAGGCTCTCGGCAACATTTTTTATCAGTGAAATTTACTTACATTTTCTTTATTTACAGCATCCGTGAATGTGTCCCCTGTTCATGCCCCAACACCAACCACCCAGGCTGCCGGAACCCCAAGAGATTTGAGTCTTCTACAGACTCAAGTTGCTACGTTGTCAGATGCTCTGAGGCACTCGCGAAAGGAGGCGTCGTCGTTCAAAGCTACCGAGATGAAGCAGAAATTAGCTGCTCTAACCCCCATACAGGTAGGATTATGTTATAGTTGTATCCAGCAGCTCTTTGATGATGGGCTGATGTGGGCTAATAGCTTTGAAGCTGGATTTCGAGGATGCTGGTGTGAGAGTCG
The DNA here is from genome assembly GCA_023053555.1 of Branchinecta lindahli. NCBI lineage: Eukaryota > Metazoa > Arthropoda > Branchiopoda > Anostraca > Branchinectidae > Branchinecta > Branchinecta lindahli. The sequence continues at coordinate 9,622,604 of JAKZAO010000009.1, read as the reverse complement.
TCCTCAGAAACAACGTCCGTATAAATCTATTGCACTGTCAGAAGTTTCGTAACATATAACACAAGGATGCGCAGTTTATGCGCAGTTTCAACGGTCAACACTTGGGACTTTGTCTATTATGCATCTCATTTCATGCATAATGTTTTCAAAATCGCAACATATTACATACCAAGTGTTGTCTGTTGAAACTGCGCATCCTTGTGTTATCTGTTATGAAATTTCTGACAGTGTGGAATCGTGTCCCAGAATCTTAAATGTTAATTTTCGAGAATTTCTGGTCTAGGCGGCGTACAAGTATGTTCAACTTAGCGTAGTCTTCAACCATCTTTATTGTTTCGGTCGGAATTCGACTCGAAACCGTTGAGTTTTCTCATTATTTGGTGATGCCATGCTGTAGCCGTAAAATGAACCAGGCAATATTTTCAGATGGCAAATTCAAAACTGCTCTTCCCATCATCATCCAAAAGCATCAAGCCATTGGGTGCGAAGTCGGTGTTGTTGTCTTTCAGCCTAATGTTTTCATTAGGTTGACATTAGGCACTGTCAGAAGTGTTTTGTACAAGGCATTCGCAGTATCCAAAGATATGCGATAACGTTGCAAAATGTTTCTGCCAATGCGTTTGATGTGTCGTTTTTCGGTAAAAGTAAAGTTGCAAACCATGTTTAGTGCTTAAAACATAACTGTCTATAGCATCAACAGATTGTGTAAATGTTATGAAACCTCTGGCAGTGTGGCACCCGAATAAAAAGTGAGAGGGGTGTGGAAAGTTTTCACGGTTTTAAATACTTTAGTGAAAGGAAACAGATATTCTGGGCACGTTAGGGAACGTTAAGTAACACGACCGCTACTTGGATAGGAGCGTTAAGTTAAGTTAAGTAACGAATTTATTTAAAAAAAACCACTATCATGGCAATGCCAAATTTGGGTATTACGTCAAGCATAATGCACATTTTATAATATATACAATTAATCATCAATTCGTCATCACAGACATATTATAGCATACAAATAAAAACCAAAAACAAAACACGGACGTTGGAATAGTATCAAAGACAGCTACCGCCATCATTATAAATTTTTGTAAAACTCGGAACGAAGCTTTTCTGGTACCGTGTTTGTGTTGCAGGTACAGGTGATAACTTTGGAACCTTTGAACTTGCGACCCTCTCCTGTCGGTTTCTTGTGTTTTCATACGGAGGGGGAAGGATATCGGATAAAACAGGATGGTGGAGGAGCTTATGACCAACCGCTAAGCTCAGCCGCGAGCGTAAAAGAGTGTTCCATGTTCTTATGGCTTCTGGAGATTTCACTAAACCTCCTATAAATTTTAACTTCCGCGTTGAATATGTGATCAAAGCAAACTTTCGCATGCAGTCGTGAAGGTTCGCGTACCGCAGGTGCGATCTTCTGATACTCTGCCCTCGGCTGGGTGTGCGATGCGTGGTTGGGGGCAAATCATCCGACGCTTTCCGGGCTTTTTCCAGATTTCTATAGGTACCAATGTGAGGCTGGGTTGACTTTTGGCATACCTTAGAGCGAGATGCCACCCCCCAAACCAAAGGGTAGGTACCACTGTACCGAGACTCGAACCAGCGACACTTCGCTTGTGAGTTTGGCGCGCTAACCATAAGTTGATCGTCCTTCGGACGATTAAATATCCTTTTTCGACGCTTTCTCGACTTTCTTGATGCGGGAAAAGCGGACGCGCCAATAAACACTTCTGAACCTGACTTTTGTTTTAGATTGTCAAGCGGCCTGCCACGAGCGAGTCAAAGTTCCTGCTCGATGAAAGCTTCCTTCTTCCGAAGATCCAGCCGATTGTCTCATTAACCGCGAAGGAAGACAGTCAGACCAAAGGAGATAGCAATCGGACGACTGAACAGGGAAATGAGCTGAAGGACCTTGCAAAGAAATCAGCGGCAATCCTGACTGTAAGTAATTATCTTGTATCGCTCGCTCAGCTGTCGCTATCACTCATACGATTACCTGTTACGTTTACAAGTAGCAAAACGGAAGAAAGAAGTTGAGAACGGAACCAAACGAATGAAAACAAGGGCCCATTAGGCTTTCGACCATCGCTTGCTTTTCAGGGGTACATTATCTCAAATCTGCAATTTGATACGTGTCTGTTTCCCATGGGACCTGTAATTTTTCTCTTCTTTCCCGGCGATCTTGTTGCCTTCCTTGTTAGGTTGCAAAGCTTTGCGATCAGAGTGATATTGCAAAGTAGTTAAATTAATAAAGTCGCATTAAGTAGATTAGCATCTAGCATCTAGGTCTTTGTCGTATCAAAACGATTAGAAGATCTTTCTTCGACGAAGAAGAACACAAATTCTATGACTCCGAAAATGGCGTACCTTATGTCGGCTTGTGGCACGTCGCTTGCCTGGTCGCGACTGTAACAAACCGGAATGAATTTCTCTGATTGGTTTATCCGAGCTTACATCACAGAAGTGAGCCACAGCACCCATTGCATGGGATTAGTGGCTTCTACGAATGACAGGAAAAACAAAGGAAGTGCCCGGGCTCAACCGTGGATTAACGGAAACCCAGTTAATCATAAAGAGACTTTTACCGAGACTTATTTCTCTTGCTTTCATGGGGGAGTTTGGATTCAGATTTTGACAGTTTGTTTTATATAGGAGCTGTACCACCTTAGCTCCAAGAACAGAGTCATCGACATCTCCAAGCGTGCCGTTGGCGAGCGTCCCCTCACAGACATGCTTCACCCAGCGCATAGAGTTTCGGTTCAACAGACAAAGGTTAAGTTCCTACAGAGGGAGATCGTTCGACTACAGGTAAGTTATAAACAAAGTTTTTGTAATCTTTTCCCAAAGTCCCATATTTATTTATTTATTCATTTATTTCCGTAAAAACTGAGGAGCACAACTTATAAATTATAAAACAAAACCATTCCTAAATCAACTATAATCCTTTCAGTAAAATGCTATGAACTACTAAAAAAAATAAAAAAAAATATAAAAAATAGTCGCGTTTCCTGTTTCTTTCCACCTCTGGAATCCCCTGAAACTAATCCGCAAGATAAACCACGGAGAGTACCATGCAGTAATACACACATCCTCGATTTTGGGGAACAGTCCTGATAAACAATTATTTATTTCTAATTTTCAGTTCAGGAGATTTGTATGGGGTTACTGTGCCCTTGCTCCAGAGAATTGTGCCCAACGTGTTCATACGTTGGGGCATGCCCTAATGTTCGAGCCGTGTGCCCAAAGATTAGGATGTATGAATGGAGAGCACTGTATAATCTTTGTGTAGCTGCCTGCCGTCTAGGGGAAAGAAAAAGCAAACGAGGGCTGGGAAGAAGGTCGCTCAGAAATCATGCTAACGAAAATCCGTTGTGAATAGCTATGAACAACACATCGTGGGCCCCTGCTAAGTGCTAGTAGTTCACAGCATAGCCTACTGAGGTATCTTCTGCGTTTCTGCTAATTTCGTTTCTGAAAATTAAGCTCATTCGGATTTCCGAAAGCTTCTTGCCAGTTATGATAATAATATATTGCAAAAACAGAAGGCCACAAAGCCTCTACACAGTTCTCTTAAAAGATTTAGGGCCATACATTTCGGTTATAAATATCATCGATTTCTTTCCTGGTTCGCTCAGTGATCGAGAATTTGCTGTTTGTTCGGGCAGTTGATTCCAGTGAAGCGGAACTCGATTTCTGAAACTCCACCGACCAGTTTCTTGGAAGAACCTCTCTCCGGTGAGTTTGAGGCTATGGCTACGCAAGTTGTTGAAATTGAAGTTGATGATTTCGTCAGCTTCGACGTTTTCATACATACCGTTGCATAGCTTGTATGTCTGTGAGACAAATATATTTTGCCTGGATTGCATCCTCCATTACAGTATCACATTATTTTCTTCTTATCCTTTCCTTCCAGAGCTCCCTTGGAAAAATAGCCGCGAACCGGGACATGGGTCATGGTGGTATGACATGCACGCTGAAGACTGATTCACAGGTAGGCATCTTTTCATCCCTTGATTACTGGCACGTTGTGATAATTTGCTAGAGCACTTAGGTGATAGGGACGAAGCGATTTAGGCTCGAATTTTCGCTGCGGACTTCTGTTTTCTGGTAATTTGTGCGAGAAATCTAAAAAACCGCTTTCTCGGCTGGAAAACAGGATTTTCGCCTTGGATCTGGTCCGACTGCTTTAACTTTTAGTGTGTTGCGGTAACTCGGGCACGAACTCTTTAGGCACAGCACTGTGCTGAAGATTCGCTATTTTAGGCTTGGATTTCTGCTGCCGCTTCTTCAGTTTTATTTTCACCATTATTTGCTGGAGACCGCTATTTGGTCTTGGATATCTGCTCCAACTGCTTTAGTTTTCAGTTTTTGAAATAGTTTGGATATTGACTCTTTAAGAGATAGAGTTTTGTGTTGGTAAACGCTGGTTTCTGCTCGGATTTTTCCTGCTTCTGCTTCAGTTTTGAGCACTCTGTGCTGGAAAACGTGATTTTAGGCTTGGATTTCTACTGCGGCTGCTTCAGTGTTCAGATTCTATTCACGAGAAGCACTATTTAGGTTGATTTCTGCTCCGGCTGCTCGAGTTTTCAGTATGTTGCAATAATCTGTGCGATAACCCTTTAGTGATAGGACACTGTGCTGGAAAAAAGCGATTTAGGCTCGGATTTCTTCTTCGGCTGCCTTAGCTTTCAGTAAGTTGCAGTAATTCGTGCGATACATCTTTAGTGAAAACATTATGTGCTGGAAAACGCGATTTTAAGGCTTGAATCTCTGCTGCGGCTGCTTCAGTTTTCAGATTCTATGCATGAGAAATGCGATTTAAGTTGATTTCTGCTCCGGCTCATTTGATTTATCGTATGTTGAAGTTTCTTATTCGTGCGATACTCTCTGTACTGGATTCTTCCATTGAGCCTTATCAGTGCATTGGTTCATTTTGTGTTCTAGGCGCCTTCTGATCTTCGAGCGCGGCTGTCCTTCACCAACTCACCTAACGGTGGTACTGAAGCCGTCCACCTCTCCGTCAACGATCTTCGCAATATCCATCTTAAGCTTGCACCCTAGTCGCTCTTTTCGTTTTAACCTCTTTTCGGTTTAGGTCATTATTGCGCCTTCATTCCAGCGACTACTTAACTGCCTTTTGTGTTTAACTTATCGGAAAAATATAGATTAATTATACCTGTAACCAACTGAGAAAACCCTTCACCTCTCTTGGGAACTCGGGAAAACTTCTTGTTTGACTGCGTTAAATGGATACTTCAGCTGAGTTTTATTCTAGCGATTGCAATACGCTCTTCATAAAATTACATCCAGATTAGTTCTTTTTTTGCCGCTAGATGCGCTGGCATAAAGTAAACAATGACATGTTACTTCGTGGTATACGTTTATCCGGATTTGTTTGGCCATTTCCAACATTGTCTTAGGCCTAGCCATACTTGAAACTTCATAAAATGCCTCTACCTCTGTTTGTTCTCAATCCAACTCTGTTTTATCAGTCTACATCAAGTTTGTCAATTTTGGCTTCCGACATCATTGCTGACTGCTGAACCACTTTCCGACGGGGCTAATTAGCGGGTCGGTGTGAGCCGAAAGCCTAATCACTCATTCTCCATTCCGATAACTTGTCCCCCCTTCTCACGTGTGATTGTTATTGTTCCTCTAGCACATCTGGCGATAATTCGGTATTGGATTTTATGAAGAGCGTATTCGGACAAGAAGGGTCCTCTTCAAGCTCAAGGTAGAGAAAACAAACCTGTGATAGATAAATAAAGATTCTATAGCGTAAGTATATAATTTTGGTGAGTTACTTCATAGGAATTGCCGGAGTTCAAGCTGGTTCTGAGGCTCGGTTTCTGAGATGTCATTTTGTACACGGCTGCTGTTTTTGCTACTTGGTTGAATCGTTGACATGGTAGAGATTTCCTGCATTCTGATTGGCTGATTGGGCTTTGGGTTTGAATTTTCAAATTCAGTCAGAAGTCGATCAATCAGAATGCGAAAAAATCTTTACTATCAAATCGGATATTTTTAGTTGCTATAGAATTATTGTCTTTTTTTTATCACAAGTTAATTTTTTCTAGCTTGAGCCTGAAGAGGGTCCGTCCAAAGAAGGGCCGAAATATCGGTAAAATAAAACTCGGCTGATGTATCCGTTTATCGCAATCAAATAAGAATGAATGAATTTGTTCCCAAAAAGCCCGTGGGGTCCGTGGCGTGAATACAAAATAAAACAAGAGCTAGAAGCTTTTATGGCACTTGCAAGGCTGGTTCAGAGGAGGAAATGTAGAATTTGCCTTTTCGTGGGTTTGTTGTGATCATTTGTAAGCAAAAGCCTTGAGATAAGAATGATCATGGCCTTGGAAATCACGAGAATATATCGTTTGGTAAAAAATATTTTATTTTTGAACTTGGCTGTAATGATGCGCACTTTGAAGGCGCTAGATATAAGCAAAACTTTTGAGGCAAAAACGCTAACAAGCCCTTGGGGATCATTGATATGTATCGTCTGGTCAAAAGTATTGTAGGGTGCTAGGAATAAATCTTTAAGCAAAACCCTTTTGGCACGAATGATCATGGGCTGAGATCTATCGTTTGATCAAAAGTACTTTTCAACTTTGCGGTTATTTAAGGGAGCTAGAACTTCATTTATGTAAGCAAAACCCTTGAGGCAAAAATGATAATGGGCTCAAGGGAATAATGAAAATGTAAATATATTTGCTTAAAAGTATTTATCTTACTTTGCGGTCAAGATTGGTACTTTAAGGAATAGTCGGATTTGGAAAGTGGCGATTTCTAAGCCAATCTTGTCGAATCTCTAATATTTCAGCCAAGTTTCATCGTCCTAGCACATCTGGAAGTACCTTGACTCGCGATCACCGGAATTCCGGACCCCCCCCCCTCCAACTCCCCCCAGTATCCGGTTATGTAAATGATTTATCTAGAGCATCTGTTTGTAATTCCTCCCAAAAATACTACGCTGTCAGAAGTTGCATAACGACAACAGAAGGATGGTCGGTTTCAACAGATAACACTTTTGGATGTTATCTGCTATATTTATTTCGTTCCCGTTAGTATTTTTACCAATTGAAGGTGTTGTTGGAGATCTAGGCACGAAGTAGTGCAAACTTAATTGATCAAAACACTTTATTTCTAAGTGAAAAGGTGTTATTCTTGAAAGTGTTATGCGCTATCGGTTATGAAACTTCTGACAGTGATCCATAGCCGTATCCAAGGTTCAAGGTTTAATTACACTTCATTATAAAAGTTATCATACATAGGGTTAAGCCGGAGACACAAGGTCGATTGACCAAAACCCGGTACAATAAAAGAACAAAATATTTAACATATAACAATCATATAAATAAATAAATTCCGTGACTCACCACTAGACGGGAACCCGCCCCTAAAACACACCGACACTCGGCAAAGATCAACCATAAAATTCTGAAAAGAAATTCTGACAAACAAATCCAGGGGGGTTAGGGGGTTCACCCCCTCCCCCGAAACATGCAAAAATAATCGTTTCTTATAGGCTTTAACCTCTGATCTATGTTCTTTTTTGTACCTTTTGGTCCGATCGGCGGGCAAAATCCCTCTGAAATAAATTTCTAGATACGGACATAGTCACATCCCAGATCTTCAAACCCCTTTAATAGCAGTAATGAAGTTTCTTCGTTTTAAATGTCTGTCGACTGACGGTAGCGAAGAAAACAATACGCTTAATTGTCAAAACATCGGTTAGATACTCAAACTTCGTGGCATTCAGCTAAGCTGTCAAACCAGAAAGAAATTCTGACAAACAAACTCACGTCAATAAATCCATTAAGGACAGCGCAATTGCAGGTTTAGTTCGACTTCGACACCTTAAATTTCGAACACCACATGGCGTGGAGGCGCTATTGACGTTTTCATACATTTTTTGTAAACCCAAAATTGTGATCGCGCTGCTCTGCCTCAGTTGTTTTACGAGAGAAGGAACAAAAAGACGCCCAGGCCGGCGCTTTGGACGCTTTCGTTAGCGTCGCGCAAGTTTTTTTCTGCTCCTTACCTTATTAGTGTTATTACTGGAACGGAGAAAGAATTGGAAAATTGGACTTCGAATAATTATTTGACCAGTCTAAAGCGGAAGAGAAACGGTGTGAACAGTGAACTTTGATTTAGTGAACAGACGGAAAGATGTAAGAGAGTCCTAGACGACCTGAACGTTTGGAAGTGAAAGGTATGCTGCTCGTGGAACATGTGTGGCACTCCGACATCTCTTGTCGTGTTTTCAATCCCGCTCCTTATGTTGTAGACTTGAACCAAGTGAACATAGTGAAAGATATAAGAGAGTTCTAGATGGCCGGAACGTTTAAAAAAAATTAAAGGTTTACTACTCTTGGAACCCCACCACTCTTTCTATGTTTACGTTGTTACTCTAGCGCGATACGAACTTGGAAAATAAAGAGGGTAACTTATCAGTGCATAAAGCAAACAGTGGGAGTTGGACTCGTATCACCCTGTGTGAATTGTTTAATAGGTTGGAGAAATTGCCAAATATGAGCATTACCATACAGACTTGATTATCTCAGTGACTTGATTTTAACCGCTCTGTATGTTGTGAATCCAGTGCGTTTGTTTCAGTGAATAATTGGTTTGGACCTTGTAGAATGTGATTCGTCGTTGAAACTGTGAATACCAGGCACATATATTTTAAGGGTCCCCCTCGTCTGCCAGACCAGTATTTTACCAATGACCTACGTCATTTGATTATAACGACTTCTATATTGATTGCCAAAAAAACATCTGGTGAACACTGCACCTCCTGAAGAGATGAACCCTTAAACCGCTTACTGGCGCGTATTGACAGAAAACTAGGCAGTAAATTATTCACGGCCTGGTGGTCCGCAGCGGTGGTATCAAACCACAGTGGTTCTTGAACCCTCCTTCGCCACCCCGTCCTACTTCCTCTACTTTCATCGTTGTATTAATTAGACCGAGTTGGATTTATTGTCTTAATTCGCGTGCCGTAGAAAAGTCCGATCAGCAATGGTCTAATAACTCCGTGATGACTCCACCAATTGACTTTTTGGACTTACTGCCCGAGTCCACGGTGGACTCGGATTGTGATACAGGAGATTTTTCCAGCATAAATACGACTGATGCTAGTCATGGTGCAACCGCAGAGCCTTCTCATTCCCTCGAAGCTGACCTGCAACCAATCGAAGAAGGTCCTGTGTCCGCAGAATCTGTTGTGAAAGACGAAGCGTGTTTAGCTCAAGACGATAAAGTGTTTGACGATGATGACAAACCTGCTCATTCCGAAGTGCCGAGGATCGACCTTAGACCTGTTGCTGAAAATGGTTCATCGACTGTTGGGGTCGAAACTACCGTTTGTCCGACCGAGAACGAATCGGTGTCGAATTCAGAAGACATGGATGAACGTAAAGTCAACAAAAAGTTGATTGTTGATAGAACTGTTGGTGAAAACGGTACATCTACACTTGGGGCTGAAACTGCAGTTTGTCAACCCGAGAACAAGTCGGCGTCACATCCAGAAGGTATGGATGAACACAAAGTCGGCGAAAAGTTGATTGTTCCGGAGAGTCCAAACTGCCCTGTGACTGTCGAAAGGGGAATTGAGGATTATTTTCCACGTGGAGATATGGGAGGCGATGATCTCGCTGAAGTTGTAGCGGTGGCTGGAGCGAATGACAGTATGACAATTCTGGTCGAATCCAATATTGTGCACGACACCAAAGGGCTTGTGATCCTCGATCTGTTGAAAGACTTCGCGGAGGCACTCCCAGAGAAGGAAATTGATGGCGTTAATACGAACTCCGATGTTCTCGGCGCGCTTTCTACGGTACAGACAAGTCGTCGCGCGTTTGTCAGCAGTGAGTCAGCCGACCTGAGATATTCCAGCGCTCTGGAAGAAGAATTAAAATTACTCGCCGGCCGTGCTCTAGTTACGGTTGGCGTCTCTGATTTACAACTCGTCAACAAGGCACCCGAGCTAGTAACCCCTCTATTCAGGTCTGAATGTAGAACTTCTTTTATAGAATATCCACCGAATCACGAATCTGCGCACGAAAGGAATCCAGCTTCCGAAACAATACGCAAAGTTGAAAATCAAAAGAATGTCGGTGTTTGTAACAGGGTCGCCGGAAATCGTACAGGAAGAATTGAAGGTTATGAGCAATCTGGAGCAACTGATGACTCATTCAAAGAATCGTCAACAGATGTGGGAAAAACAGACATTTCACCTATCAATCCTCCAAATATTGATGAGCATGTCGAAATATGTTCGATTGCACCTTCTGTCCGCAACATATTGCACGATCAATTAATGCACCGTCATGATGTGGTGAACAACGAAAAGGAAATTCCAGAAAGCTCCGATGCTCCCGTAAACTTCAGAATAGGCATGGAGGTTTCCAAGAGCTTCTTGCGTCCTGCAAACGTTCCTGATATTTCAACCTCTTTACTGCAGACCACGGACTGTTTAAACGACGCTTTAAGTCTAGCCCTGGCGAAGAACGTCCCACCCTCACAGAAGTCCACTCCGTTTTTGACGAACTTCGTCATCGACTCCAAGGGAAATAAAGACGAGCCCTTGGACATAACGTGGGCCTATACTAGCTTGGCATACCCGTTCCGAAGCTGCGTGGAAATCCGACAAGTGAGCATGATCCAGGGATGCTATGCTGGTGGAATAACGGGGACGCATGACAAATACATCATTGCAAAAGAACAGAAATCACTTGATGTGGGAGCTAATCAGAAAACAGACTCTGAATCTAACGACCAGCATGAGAACCTCGTGACTGTTCATCCATTAAATTCAGAAAAAACAGACGACATATCGAATTACACATATGTTTACCCAAATAAGAGTACACTGAAGGAAGCCTCTGGTGAAAATGCGAGCGGGGTCAGCCGTAGCAAACTGCGGCGAAGTAATAAGTTCCTGAAAAGTGACACCAAAATCCGAAGACTGTACAGAAAATATAGTCTGGACTCTATTTTGGACGAGAAAAATCCGGAAAGCGATGACGGCTTTTCTGATAGTTCCGAGGGAGAGGTGAGAGGGCGCCGGGGCCGACCGATTAGCAATTATGATTTTCTCACGGTGAAACCCGAGTCGGAACGTGACTGTTCTGGTGGAATTCTAAGTGAATATTTTATGCCCCAGAAGGGAGGAGAGAAAGTGGCGCCCCATAAAGTCAGTCTGAGTGCCAATGTCAAACAAGTGGTTTCAAAATCAGGTGAGATTTTTTTCTTCATTTCTTCATTCTTCGGGAAGAAGAATGTCCCCTGCGGAGAAAGAATGAACGTTGGGGAAAAGTGGCCTGTTTGGTTACTGTACTCGCTTCTCGGTTTTTGTCGAAATATGTGGACATTCACTTTGATAAAAATTAGCATTTTAAAATGTAAAATAAAATAAAAATGTAAAATATTACTTTTGTTTTTAGTATAATTAGTTTTTTGTCTCGTTTTTTGTCGAATTATTTTCATACAACTAGAATATGGAGGAACATGTGGACACTTGCATTGCATTCACAAAAATTGATATTTTGATTGTATAATGTTATGATTTTTATTAGTATCAGTAGTTTTTGTTAGTATTCTTATTCCTTTTATTTCTTCCGTTAATCTTTTTAGTCTAACTAGAGTTGTAACTATTTATGTCCTTTGCATTAGTTATCAGAAACGACTTGTACTGCAATCCAAGCAGGAATATACCGTTGTCTAAGATCCACGGTATTCTCACCTGTCGCGCCCGCCTTCAGATCCTTCTATCTATTTCCTATACCCATTAGCTCTAATCAGACTTGCGGTGTGAAAATTAGCAAATAATAGTTTCGAGATTTAGTCAGATTACAAGTGGTCACTGACTGTTTACCTACGGTATTGTTAAGGTAGCCTCAAAGGCATCCCCACGCGGTCAGTACCCATCGTTTACGATTTTAATTGCAACGAATTTACCGGGTAATTAGACATAATTTAGGTAATTGTAGGTTTTCGCGTGTAAATGTGATTTTAATTTAATTTATGGGGGAGAACAAAGAAAAAACACCCATGTTTGGCTTTCTCAATGTTTTCAGAACTTATTCAGAATTTTCTATATTTTACCTGACTTCATGGCAAGGATTACGCCAAGGAATAAGTCTCCGACCCTTAAATTGGCGCCTAATAGCTAATCTAACTTCAAAAGCATTCCGTCGTTTGCTTTTTCTCTCCTTTCGAAATACTAACCACTGTTTGCTCTGATTGCATGCGACGTTTTTAAGAATCTGTTACATTCGTAGATTGTATTTTGATGGCGCTAAAGGTACAAGTCAGCTAAGATCTGGCGGTATTTCGGCCCTTCTTGGCAAGGGTCCTTGTCAGATTTGACAGTGCAAAACGGATGGGTGCGTCACCTGAATTTTATTAGAGCTATATTTCGGCCCTTCATGGCAAAGGTCCTCTTTAGGCTCAAGCCGCTCAAACTGGATTTTTTTTCCATTAAAAAAATAGTTTTAAGGCTAAAGAGCAAGGCAATGCATGTCGTATGAGATATATATAAAAAAAAAAAAAATTAGTTTGGCCCTTCTTGGCAAGGGTCCTCGTCAGGCTGTCGAACGTCAAGGACAACGTTGGGGAACGGAAGAAAAGAAGCTGCAATAAATAATTGAAGCTTCTACCAACTATAAATAGCCTACTTGAGCAATTAATTTTTGGATATAGCTATAAGGAAAAAACTAGTGCTGAGATTTCATTCTGACACGGCTGCTATTTTTGCTGAACAGTGCCTTTGTCTATAGCTGTTAGTGTCGGTAAGAAGATGTGCGCCTCCTTTTCCTACCGGATAGGCAATTTGACAGGAGTCTGATAACCAGAAATGTCGGAAAGAACAAAATCCTTGATTGAGAATCAGTATACTATACTATGGATTTCGGTTCAAAGTGAAATCTGGTCATAATCCAAACAGCCAAACAGGAAAAACGGGACAAAATATTGTATTTCCGTTTTGAGGCCCTACGAAACATTTTGTCTTGTCACCCTCAAACTTCTCCAGGTCCGGAGAAGTTATCCATTAATAACTTCCAAGCTTTGCATGCAATCTCTTTTTAGTTCTTGTGTTAAAAATTGTGTTAACACTTAACAGCAAATTTTCATTTGGGCTAGAAATGAGCCAGTCGCTAATGACTATACCTCTTAAAGAACCCTTCTTGCTTATTCTGCCTTTTGTAATAGACCTAGCTCCCTTGTGAAATTATAAACTTTTAAAATCCATATCTTTCTCCATTGTTTCATATTGTGCCTACGAATTTTTAGCAATTTTTCGGACGTGTCGAGATTTGTCCGTCACACTACGCAAATTTTGCCGGAATCTTCAGTGTCCGCTTTCAACTCTTTCACACATAAGAATATGAGAATCTTCTGTTTTTAACCACGGCGCTTTAGTCCGACGCGGCGCCCAGCCGCCGCGTCGGAGAGCAGGAAAGCTGGATAGACTCGACAAGCGCTAACTAGAAACTATCTAACAAATTAATGGTATTTTCGAAAAAACATTTTCTCAGGTCCGTTTCATAGGGAAAAGATCATTTCTAGTAAGAGTTGTGCTTTAATGTTTGAATTAGTAGCCAAAGACATTTGATGGATTCATCCTAATTTTCTGAGCTTTTCAGGACAAAACTTCAGCTCCTGCACTGATCTTCGTTCATCGTTTAAAGGATTCTGCCAGACAATGCTAGGAACCAGCTCTCCAAATCTGGAACCGGATGCGTCTGTTGGCGACCGAGTTAACTTGCGAAAAACCTCTTCGAATGACTATTCCGTCGACTCGGGCATAACTGGATCCGATCTGTCTGCAGGAAGCGACGCCAGTCCAACGCCAAGTCGCTCCTTCTCTCCTGCGATGACGTCGCCACGATCTTGCTCGGTCTCACCGGAAGTCGAGCGCGAAGCCATTGAAGTGTTATACCAGTTCGATAAGACGATAACTGAGATCGAGCATGGAGATTCGAGCGACGCCACTTTGACCGAATCCAACACTAGTCTGGCGCAGACAGGAGACGAGAAAAGCCATAGCTTTCAGTACCGCAAGCCGCCCCTTTTTGAGGCGCCACCGCCACCTCCCTTCACTCGCTCTCTGTCGGAACTATTTGATTCGTCATTGTACCGAGATAGTTTTCGGTATGACGCAAACGGGTATCGAATACCACGACCAAGGCTGGCGCTGACACCCACTACTCCAGAAACGAACGGCTTAGAACATGGAAAGGTAACTAAATACCTGGCAAACGCCCACGGCACGGCCGAGGGTAATAATCTCGTCGAAGAAGTATTAGTTCAAGTTCCGGCGGCACCAAAGAAATGCGTATGCGATAGCTGCGAAGCGAACAGAAACGTACATGAGTATATACAGATATGTAACCTGTACGAACAGAAGAAATATAACAGCTTGCCTGCCCCTCCAAAACCTGCTAGGACCTTGAGTGAAATGCCTCCCGTGAAGCGGAATGATAGTGTGGTGAATGTTGAGTGCGAAACAGTGGAGGAAAACGGGATCAGGCTGTTGAAGTATGTGGACTATTCCTCAGGGGAGAATGGGGCTCGTTCACTCACGGCTGTTCCACCAACAGGTAATATTGCTGTTTTCTAAAGCTTTCTTTGTGGCTGGATTTGACTGCAGCTGCAGTTTGTATTCGCGAATAACCGGGTGTCACTAAAGCTAGGTTCTTATAGAAGGTGGTTTTCGCCCCGCCTCGCACGACGCCAAAACTTCCTGCCACTGCCGAGATAACTTGTTGAGCGGTGGGTGCGAGGAGGTGGATTAAGTTGCTGATTAGGAAACTCTTTGGTGTTCGAATCTACCTTAATGCCGTCTTCGGTGAGCAGTGATCACCTAGTTCACCGCTAGCCACTGGAAACCCGCGTTTGTGTTGCGATTGAAATTTTCCGTGTCATAGTAGAATTTTGTGTTATGAGGAAGACCGTAGATATTCCGAACGTCATATTGAAGCAAATAATGAAAAATTAAAAAAATCCCTTTACACAATCCAAATAATGCAGTGTATTCAATTAAATAATCCAAAAATAAGTGGGCTTTTCAGTTAAACTTTAATGCCGTCTTCGTCACTGAATTGACTTCCGAAACCAATTGGCGATTGAAGTTGGCAATTTGCCGATAATTGTTGAGTCGCGCGTTTTTGTTGGTCCTAATTGTTTCGTCGGTTTGGATCTGGAAGTTGGTGGGGTTTTGAGAGAAAGGTTTTATTAGGAAGTAAACGTAATGCAAACGGGATATTTACGAAATATGGAATCACATCAGAAATACCTATCACCATTCAGGGTTGACGACTGTGGTGAAGCCCAAGATACCGGAAAATCATGGTAGTGAAGACTGGCTTTTACAGTGTTGCCGGGCAAGAACATGAGAGGGGTGCAAATGAAGGTCGTGGGTTCGGTCTTGTATGCCGGAACTGAATAGTCCTTCTCGTTCATGAGGGTTCGACTGAACTTGGCAAAGAAAGGTTTATTCAGCATCACGAAAAATCCTGAGTCTTCAGTATTCATCCCAACTCTCCTAGAAAGAATCAAAGCAAAGTTTGTTGGTAGAATACGAGGAAACGGATTAGCTGGTTGGTACACTGTCAGAAGTTTCGTAACAGATAACACGAGGATGCGCGATTTCAACAGACAATGCGTAACAGATAATTCTTGGGATGTTATCTGTTGTGTTTGAAAACGTTATGCATGAAATGTTATGCACAATAAGGTTTGCTAGGAAGAGCCAAAAAACAGCAAAAAAAACATCTACTGACTTTTTTGTCGTCATGATATCGGAAAACTCAGCAGATGCTTTTTGGCGGTTTTTCGGCTCTTCCTGATGGTAACGCTTCTTATGAACATTTTGAAACACAACAGATACACCCAAAGTGTTATCTTCTACGCATTATCTGTTGAAACCGCACATCCTTGTGTTATCTGTTATGAAACTTCTGACAGTGTAGGATATGGGGGCAAAACTAAATGGTAAATCGAGAGAAGCTGTTATTTTTTTACTGTGGTTAGCTCGGTCGGAATCCGGTGCGCACTGGTTTAAGGTTATTATCGCTACTGATTGGATTGAGTTTCGGTCTAAAATAACATGCGAAACCAGAAAAGTGTCAGTCGATGATTCGGCTGGATGATTTCTGACAGAATCCGGTAATCCCGCAAAAAAATTTAAGGAAACTGACTAGGTGGTTGGTTAAAGGGTAAAGTAGAAACCACCGTTACACCAACAACTCTGACTGACCATCTCTGTTAGTTTGTGTGGCTGGAATAATTTTCTAGTTGAAATCTGAACTTTGGTGTTTCACATTACCTGCCGACTATGCGCCACGAACCCTGATTTCATTTCTGTAACATCTCCAAATTCGCAAATCTATTGACGTTTCATTTAGGATCCCAGAGAAACCTTTGGTCTTGTCAGGAAACCCGCTGCGCTAATCATAGGAAACGCACTTTGTCTCAGTTTTAACCTTTGACATCCACATAAACGGTATAATTCGTAAATCAGTTATTCGTGGTTTTCTTTGGCAGTCGAGAAAGCTTGGTGCTATCAGTCAAGACAAACTTTTACTTTTTAAAACGTTGTGAAGATTCAAAAGAATTGACGGTAAAATAGTTTGATCTTTTGTCAAAAAATCATGTAACCCGCTGCGGAGAAAACTGAACTTTAATCTTGACTGCGTTCGTTTTCAGTTATGCGCTAAATACTCTTTTATGTCCAGCTATAGTCTGCGGTACTTCGTCTGATATTTTTTCTCGTTAGGAATACTTCCCCAGCCGAATCCCGGAACACCGAAATCGGTCCGTTTCTCCACTTTTCCGTCCCAACCATCGAAGCCACGTGACCGGAAAAAGAAGAATGCAGATCGCCGGAAAACATGCGCCGTTGACTTAAACGAGCTTCGGTCCCTAGACCTTGAAAGACCGCGACCTATTTCAATCTCCTTCGATGGCCGCACAGCCATCTATCGGCGCGATTCTACAACAAGTGGCGTGAAAATCGAAGAAGTTTCTGATACCACGGCAAGCCTGGAAGAAAACTGCTCGGAAACGGAAGAAACGGCGGTAGTATGCCATCCAGAAATTTTTGAGCCGCCGGAAATCATGTCCGTGGAGCAGTGTTGCCCGCATTTCGTCATTGTGGCGATTGATTTTGGGACAACTTTCAGTGGATATGCGTTTTCTTTTGTAAAGGACCCCGAGAATATACATCTGATGAGAAAGTGGGATGGTGAGTGTATTTTTCTTTGTATTTGCATCCTCATAGCTTTTAGAGTGGTTTCCAAGAGTAGGTCCTTTTCGGATATCGCCATCTTGTTTGTCTTCTATGGTAGGATTCCGATGAAAAATTCTTTGACTGTGTAGTTGTATGGTAGTTGTACGAAAAAGTTGCATGTATTGGTATAGTAGTAGTATGGAATACTTTGATTTAACATTCCTCCGACTGGGTTAATCTTATGTAGTAGTATCCGGTAGCATCCATGCAATCTTGCTGTAGTAGCATCCACTTTGCTAGTAGTAGTATGCAGTGGCAACAGTTACTACTGCGTGCTACTTTTTCGCACAACTCCATACGACTAATTCTCGAAAAAATTTCATACTGGACGGTCAACATTCCTTCAGTCCTAGCTGACTGCGAATCAGACATAAAAATGACACTAAACGGATAACTCAGCTAAGACTTGCTCCTGCGACATATGGGCCCTTCTTCGCAGGGGTCCTCGTCAGGCAACAGAGTATTCCGCAAGATCTGAGGAGACCTTGACAATTCGTGTCGTCGAGTAAGAAAGAGATGAATCCCTTGAAAGAGCTTTCTTGAGCTTCGCAAAATGAACATTGAACATGGACTTTGTCACTGTGAAAGTTCAATCAACCAAATTTCCATTCACGAGGCTCTTATTGTGTTAGTTTTGTTCTCGACTTCTCGAGTGATTACGACAGTCGTGGTGCAGGGAGTCTGAGCAGCCACGACAATAAGAAAAGAACCGTATAAAATCAGTTTGGGGGGAGGGGTTTGGTGACAGATATTGTTGCAAAATGCTCGTCAACGGTCAACCTGTGACTTTGATTAACCATGGGTCGTAGTTTTGTTCGTGCTTGCCTTCTCGTGCGTATATGCCGCAGTCCTGTCGTTTTTCTGCTTTGATCAAAGGAAGCCACAGAGCAATTTATTACTGGATTGCATGTTTCGAGAAGTAACGCTCTAAAACCTCAACTGCAGACGTTTCCTTAGTGGATAAGGCCACAATGATTCTTCGATATACGCGATTTTGAAGGCCATCTGACATAGATTGCTCTGAACCTTCTTCTATCTCGGTAGTTGTTGTTTGTGTTGTTTAATGGAGCTTCGAGAATTTCTTCTTTTTGCTCCAGAATCAGCAACCTGGAAAAGACTAGTTCTTGATTGATTTACGTTGACCCGCCACCATCATATATGCATGCTTCGTCGCAGCAAAAACCTACTACACTGAAACAAACAATTAATCTATTACCCTGTCAAACTTTGAAATTTGTAACGTAAAAAAACGTTAATGTATTAATAAAAAATCAAAAAGCGTATAAAACCCAAAACAACTAAATCTAAATTATTCCATTGCTGTTCCTACTAAGGAAGGACGTCCGACGGTCATTAGGAAATCTTTCATCGTATTGACGTCATTACCTTCAAACAATATCAAAGTATACACTAGCCTACTTTCATCAAATATATAACAACAACAAAAATTGAACAAGTTTTAAAATTTCTTTCAACAACAACAATACAACTTGTTTTCATTCACAAACAAATATGAAAACATGTCGTAAAACCAAAACCCACCTTAAATCTCAAATTCAATACCCCTTTAAAAATATAAAATTAATTTATAGGCCTATGAATGTGGGGGGGTCGGAGGGAGGAACCGGAAATCATGTGACACAGTTAGAATGGAGCGATCGGAACCTCCCGAGCGTCACCGTCGAAAAGGAAGTGCTTGAAAATTTCGCTGATTTTTCCATAAGATGTCAAAATATTTAAAACAAATTGTTCAAATATATTATACAACAGCAAATATAACTAAGTGACCATTTCTTTTGCACGTAACTGTAGTACCAAACAACCCATCACACTGACAAAGCTATTATCCATTTACATCCTACTACGATAACTTGAATACAAGCTGAAAAGCTTGCAAGTGCCATATGAGCTTGCAGCTCTTGTTCTTTCACTGGAAGTCATTGCTTATTTTGAATTATTGGAAGTAGATAGGTAGGGTTGTGCTAAATGTTTCCAATCGAACGTCTCCTGGCGAAACGTCCCCATGAAAAAACGTCCCCGAAAAAAAAAAAGACACGACAATTGCTGGTTTTCGGATTTCAAGTTGCTCATGTGACTCCGGATACTTTCAAAGCTTCCTTTCTGAAGAAGCTAAACAGTTTGTAGTATGTAATTTTGTCGTTTTTGGGATCCCAAAACGTTAGTGACGGATACCTATGACATCGCAAAAGTTGTCCGTCTGTCTGTCCGTCTGTCCGTCTGTGCGCACGATAACTCTCGAAGGGATTGAGATATTTTGATGAAACTTTTTGGGAGGATCCTTCGGGTCAAAGTACAAGTCAAGTTCGAAGATGGGCTCTGTAGCTCTATATTTGAGGGTGGGGGAGGGGTTTCAAATTAAGGGGCAAACAAAATATTTTTTGAAAGCTGTTTAGATAGTGGATTTAGGGGTAAGGAGACACGCTGAATCCGAATATGAAAGTTATTTTCTCGCCGGACAAGTAGTTCGACCGGAATCCGGCCCAAGCCGGAAAGTTTGTTAAAAGTAAAAGTTGTATTTGAAGTTGATTAGATGTTTGATTTAGGGGTAAGAAGACATGCTGAATACGATGGTGAAAACCATTTTCTTCCCTGACAAGTAGTTCGCCCGGAATCCGGCGAAAACCGGAAAATTTGATAAGAGCAAAATTTGTATTTGAAGTTGATTAGATATTCGATTTAGGGGTAAGTAAACGTGCTGAACATGATGGTTAAAACCATTTTCTTGCCGGACAAATAGTTCGTCCGGAATCCGGCCAAAACCGGAAAATTTGTTAAAAGCAAAATTTGTATTTGAAGTTGATTAGATGATAGATTTAAGGGTAAGAAAAAACGCTGAATCTATATATGACAATCATTTTTTAACCGAACATATAGTTCGTCCGGAATCCGGTTGAAACCGGATTTTTTTTTTAGAAGTTAAAGTTTTATTTGAAGTTGATTAGATGTTCTTTATAGGGATAAGGAGATACGCTGAACTCGTTTCTGAACTATTTTTTGTTTTTGCTGGGCAAGTAGTTTTCTCGTAATTCGGCCGAAACCGGAAATTTGGCAGAAGTACACCAGGAAGTTTCGATCAGTAGGCCTATCGTCAAATAGATATGGCTTATACAGGTTTATCTGAACTTGGTTTTCTCAGATGATTAGCCTGGCGAAGACTGGATTTGGCGAAGACAAGACGTAGTTAATATTAAATTTTTGGGATCCCATCGAAAACTTTGGTCTTGTTGTTACAGTTAATTGGTTTCTTTGTTTGGCCTTTCTAATTGCTCTCGTTTTTGTTCTCCATTATTTGTTTAACAGTTGTATATGTAATGTTCTATATTTAATTATTTTTCGTGATGCATTTCATTGATTAACTACTGGACCGGCCTTGCCTATAGTACTGCCTCTTACAACGTCCATAACAGTTCCAAGGGCCGTCATGAAGGTATCACGCTCGATTTCACATATCGGCCGAATCAGTTACTTTTACTTCTTTTTGGTTTGCAAAAGTCAGCATCTACCGCGACAAAGTTTATGTTTTGAATCGTTCGTGATTAGTTCACAACAAAGCGGTCAATTATTTATTTCGCAGGCTGTAATTTTGTAGCACTTGCCTGAAATGATTGAGGTGTAAAAAAAAAGTTAAACTTCGATCTGAAACCTGCTCACAAACGGCTTTTCGCACATCTTGAAGGATTTTTGTATTTTTTATTTTGGGGTAGTCGAATAATTTCCCGGCGTGAGAAAATCGTGTGCGTGTACCTTTTTCTGGCAATCCCTAAGCTTAGCAACCGAATAACCCTAGCAACCTTGATCCCATCTGCAAAAGGACGAAGCTTGAAGTGGTCAGCCCGGTCATACACAAATCTTCAGTTTTTGGGTAGGCTAACACTGCCCCAACGTTAGGGTTTACCCCAATGTATGAGCTCAGCTTAGTGTCTGAACGTTGTAGTGCAATGCCCTGAAACGGGGGGGGGGGTGTGTGAAAATCTGTTTATGGGGATTCAAAGATTAAAGATTTTACAGATAAAATCTTTATCTGTAAGTACTGTCTCCTTGCTTTAGGCCACTGTGCTCCAACGTTCATAGGCAAGTGAGGGTATACACAAACGACGGAGCACTGTACCCAAAAACTGAAGATGTTTGTTTATGATTGATTCAGCCTACCGACTAGCCTCTATTTGGAACAAAAGAAGAACAAAATTTGGTAACAGATATGAGGACAGATTTGGAACAAAAGAAGAACAAAATTTGGTAACAGATATGAGGACAGATTTGGAACAAAAGAAGAACAAAATTTGGGAACAGATATGGGCGCCCACGTATCTTCCGAAGTCCAACCCCTTTCCAATTACCAGGCTGGATCTTCCCGACCTTTTCGCCTCGGGGTACATTTGGTATTGGTCCACTATAGTTACTTATAGAGAACCAGTAACGCGAATATGGGGACCAGACCGGGACGCATAACTTTACGAAGTGTTCACTGAAGCGATTTGACCTCGTTTTGTTTTTCTTGATCACGAGAACCGAGTGAACCACGACAAACTTCGCATTCCGTACGAGCATCATAGCTGTTATCCACGGGACCGGAAGTGACCAGCGTAAACGAAGTCTCCAACTTGCATCCATTGCGGAATAGACGATGAGACGAATATAAATTTTGTTCAGGATTGCTCCACTGTCTGAGAGTTGGCCTGCATACTGTTTTGAGAATGGTTTGCCTGAAGGAACTGTCCAAGAGCCTTTAACTGAGGGGAAGATTGGAAAACTTTGAATAACACAATAACAAGTGCTATAATGAGTGGTGTTTCCACCAGCTGTGTGTAGTAATAATAATAATAATAATAATTTATTTGTTACCCACAAATTCCAGAGGAAAGACAAGTGGAGTACAATAAAGAAAAAGAAAGGAAGAAAGAACTAAAATAACTACATACAAAAACACTAGCACATAAACAGGGGGGTAAGGGGGTGGTGTGGAGAAAAACGAGAGTAGGCTGAGCCCGATAGCTTCCTGTGTAGCAATACTAGCATTAGTAATTTCTCCGAAATGTCCGGAACTTACGAATAATTACTCTGTTCCGATGCCATATGCATATAGAGTGATGGCATGTCATCAATTGTTTATTTTGGGGGGATTGAAACAATGGGCCGTTTTCGGCTCGAGTTTCGACCAGAGTTCTTTGCTTACCCCACGGTGTAAAGGTGAGTCTTCACTTTCCGGAATCTGGGTTCCCAGATTTTCCGAGATTTTTTTTGAATTTCTTCTGCGATACTTAAAAATTCCGGAAATCTGGAAGTTCAAAAGTTCATTTTTCCGGATTATTTTGATATACTTTCGGACCGGTTCATATTCCAGATGACGTCAAAGAATAATCTGGAAGCCCAGATTCCGGAAGTTCCGGGAGGTGAAGACCGGACTTGATAAATTATAGAAGTGACCAGTGTCTGCGCTTATAAGGCGAAAAAGAAAATTAAATACACTTCTAAGCTTAGCTTTCCAATGCTGTTGGTGGTGTAGTGTAGTCTTGCAGTCACTCGTTTTACAGGAGGAGACCCAGGATTGTCGAATCAGAAAACCCCGACTGTTCTGCTATTGACACCTGAAGGCGAGTTTCACTCATTTGGTTATGCCGCTAGAGACTTCTACCATGACCTCGAACCACGAGAAGCCAGGAGATGGCTCTATTTTGATAAGTTCAAGATGACCCTGCATCACGAAAAGGTAGACATCTTTTCTTCGCTTTGTATATCAGCGCTATCAGTAAAGAAAGCTGTAGAACTGCTGTAGAGGTACGAGCAGACTCATTACAGTTTCGCAGTCGGATATTGTTTCGAATTTCCTCCTTCGCTCCGACCAAGTGATTCGAATTTCGCATGCATGTTTTCGCATGCGAAATCTTGCTGGACTGTGTTTGCACGTAGCTAAATGGAGGATTTGTATACAAGTAGGCCTACTTACTGGGCCGCTTTCTCAATATGTCTTGTAATCAACGCGATAGGCTTCTATCCTTTTGATTGCATCACGGTGTGATATATTTACTGTTACTGCGAGAAGACAACAGCGACGTTACAGAATCAGCATTTTGTCTTGACTCGGTACCGATGGTGAAATTGCATAATTTTAATAAATTTTTTTTTACCAGATTGCGGTTTTTGTCCGGATTCTGTCGGACTACAAGCTTTAAATAAAAATAGAAAAAATGAGTAGAGGTATAGAATCAACACGTCTTTTTATCCGGTTATCGACAATCATATCAGTATGATCAGTTCCTTTTTGGTTAAACCTCAACCTTAGGCTTTAAAAAGATATTAATTACTTCTGAGTATGTTCTTCCTGCTTAGTTATGTTGAGTAATATTTTATCACCATAATATGTTTTCTCGAATCCGCGTGACTGCGTGAACACACTGTCAGAAGTTTCATAACAGATAGCGCATAACACTTTCAAGAATAACACTTTTTCACTTGGAAATAAAGTGTTATGACCAATTAAGTTTACACTATTTCGTGCCTAGATCTCCAACAACACCTTCAGTTGGTAAAAATACTAACGGGAACGAAAGAAACATAACAGATAAGATAAGATAGATCAGATTTATTCCACTAAAAGCATAGAGGCCAAAGTGTTATCTGTTGAAACCGGGCATCCCAAAGTGTTATCTG
This sequence comes from Branchinecta lindahli, assembly GCA_023053555.1. Taxonomy (NCBI): domain Eukaryota; kingdom Metazoa; phylum Arthropoda; class Branchiopoda; order Anostraca; family Branchinectidae; genus Branchinecta; species Branchinecta lindahli. Next base: position 9,598,645 of record JAKZAO010000009.1, on the reverse strand, counting down.
TTGAAACCGGGCATCCTTCTGTTGTCGTTATGTAACTTCTGACAGTGTAGTATTTTTACCAATTGAAGGTGTTGTTGGGGATCTAGGCACGAAATAGTGTAAACTTAATTGGTCATAACACTTTATTTCTAAGTGAAAAGGTGTTATTCTTGAAAGTGTTATGCGCGATCTGTTATGAAACTTCTGACAGTGCAGTGAACTTAAGAGTAGAACTTTAAAACAAAATGTTCTAATAGTTTAAATATTCCCTTAGCCCAAGCCGACTGCGAATCATATTTGACTGCGCCCAACTGAAAGATGAGTTTTATTCTAGTGGAATTTCGGCCCTTCTTGACAAGGTTCAGGAATTTACGGAGGTGGAACTTTGTACCAGAGATTTTTATCGTGACAAATAAACCAGAAACAAATTCTTTAATTGAATTTAGAAGTCTAGGACTCTAATGTCGGGGCCTCGTAAAAATAACAAATAAAACTGAAGATCTTAATTTGAGGGGGAGGATAAAATTTCTTCTTTGGGCTCAAGCTGGAAAACCATGTTCACTAAACAGGTTCATACAGCTGATATATATTCACATAGTTGATCAGAAGTTCGCTTTCGTAGCTTGGACCTGTAGAGGGCCAAGAAGGCGCTAGAGTAAAACTGAGCTGAAGTATCCGTTTAGACGAATCCGTATCCGTTTAGTCGAATATGTTTATAATAATTATCCTATCTTTCTAGAACTTGACACGCGATACCACCATCACGGCGACGAATGGCCTTGCCATGTCTGCCCTGACAGTTTTCGCACATGCGCTGAGACATTTCCGCGACCATGCAATGCGGGAGCTGTCAGACCATTCGGGGACGAAGCTCCTCGACGAAGACATCCGGTGGGTCATAACGGTTCCGGCGATCTGGAGACCCCAAGCGAAGCAGTTCATGAGAGAAGCGGCGTACGAGGTAAACTAGACATTTGCGTACTCCTTACCTCAAATGCATGACTATATACAGTGCCGAGGGGTTGCCCGCTCCCCAGCACCTGTTGTATACCCTTTCCTAGCACCCGTTTGCACCGGCCGAAACAAGCGGTGCCGGCACCGGTGCTGGTCATAAGTTAGGATATTTCCGGTTCTGTACATGCTGATTTTAACGTTTTAACACGTTGCAAAGGGTGGTGTCAGTCGGTGCCAGCACATGGCACTTGTTATATACTAAAATCGAGAGTGGCCAGCCCCTCGTATAGTGTTTCAACTTTAAAGCACCAAGAACACAAGGAACATTTATAAAAGTGACCCAAATGGAAAAGTCAGCTACTTCAGCAATGTAAATGTATTTTTTTTTTGTAACCCGCCAAGTACACGAGGTGACAGCGCAGTAAAGAGAACACCGAAAAACTACAGAAGATAAATAACAGTATAAACACACGAAATTTAGACATAATTTCTAACTGGACCTGAATTGCAACCAAACAATTATTTAACATAAGTGCAACCAAACAATTAAACACATGCACTGGTCGAAGTTTGTGTTGTTTGAAAAGGCAGAAGAGATTGTGACACGGGAAAATTGCTGACGATTTTTTTTTAAGCAAAAGTTTTTTTCCGAAGCGTCACCATCATAATTTAGTTACTAGTTCTGTAGCCCATTATAATACTAACAGGGAACCCAAAGAGAAATTTGCAATATTTACATTTGGGCTCCCTGTTAGTTTTGACAGCAGGACGCTCTAATCATGACCAAAAAACTTTTTCTCCGCAAAGGCATAAATTACTGACTGCGCTGCATTGGCATTGGGAAGGACTGATTGTAATGGCTGTTTGCTTCAATGTTGTGCAGTGCTCCCTTGATGAAGCAAACATGTGAAGCCTTGACGGGTGATTACGATTGTGGTCGATCGTATGTGATGCTTTTGACCTCTAGTCCCATTCTGATTATTTTTGTATAATTCGTCTTATGGAACTAATCTGTTGGTTTCCATTTCAGTTTGTTTACTTAAACCACAAGATTGAATAATAGGAAATCAGTGGCTTCTCATGAAGAACCAGATTAGTCGGTCCAGTACTGCAAAAATAATCAAGCAACAGACTGTATCATCAGTGATTATTCTTGGTTAGTTTAGTAGGCAATGAGGTCATTTCGGGAAACCTAGAAGCCTTGATCATCTCGTCTGGAACGGTGTCCGAGGGTTATAAATAACATGTAAATAATAGAAATTTCCAAGGGATTGTAAACTCCGAGGCATCGCGATCTGGTCAATCAACTGAATAGTTGGTGTAAAAACAAAAGCTATTACGCGACCCCTCGATAGTATTTGCCATATAGCAATCGCAATTTCTGCCCGTCCGTCGGTCGGTCCAGGTTTTGCTAGTTCGGATACTTCAACATAAGCTAGGACGATGAGACTTGGCACACTTATCAAGGACTCGACCGGATTAAATTGGAAATAGTCACTTCCCCGGTCTGACCATCTGGGGGGGGTGGAGGGAGGGGGAATACGGAAACTTGAGGTGTGTGTAACTTTTGAACGGGTGATCGGATCTTAATGAAACTATATATTTGAAAATACCTCGTGTTTCAGACAACCCACTGCAGATCTGGACCGGATCCAGTGACTTTGGGGGAGTTAGTGGGGTACCGGAAATCTCGGGACACGCTTAGGGTGGAGGGATCGGGATGAATCTTGGTGGCAAAAACAAGCATAAGTCCTAGATACTTCGTTGACAGAACCGGACCTGATCCTGGCACTCTGGGGGGTCCGGAATTCTAGTGATCCCGAGTTTGGTACTTCCTGGTGTGCTAGGACGATGAAATTTGGCAAGCTTATCAGGGACCCGACCAGACTGACTTGAGGACAGTTGTTTCTCCGTTCCGACCATTGTGGGGGGAGTGAAGGGATGGGGAATCCGGAATCTAGTGGTATGCATAACTTTTGGAAGAGGCGGAAATTGAGGGAAAGGAGAGTGTCGCGGACTCTACTCTATATTATACCTTAAAAGTATCTTAAAATGCGCTTGAAAGCAAAATAAGGATTTATGTCCCGTTGAGTTCGAATCCCGTTGAACGAGCTGACGGATGTTTATTTCCTGATTGCATATTATGAGCAGTCCGTAAAGGTATCATCTAGTGTGAGAGTCTTCTGAGAATGAGCTCTTTTGAAATTTCTGCGGTGGCGGAAAGATTGGGTGTGGGCAGTACTTTGTGCAACTGAAGATACACTCTTCCGAATGTATGTTAGGAAAGAGGGCCCTCTTCAATATCACGCTCCATGTATCAGAGGCCCATTTCAGCGTGTGTTTGGTTCTCGTGCATAGCTTTTGGTAACCTGTATAAAAAGACCAAAGGTTTCGATGGGATCCCACAAATTTAATATTTGATCCAGACAACTGGGTCTTGTCTTCGCCAGATAGAGTCTTCGCAAGGCTAATCATCTGAGAAAACAAAGTTCAGGTATTCCTCTATAAGCCATATCTATTTTGACGATTAAACCGGATTCCGGACGAATTATATGTCCGGGTAAAAAATGACTGTCATGAACAGATCCAGCATCCCTTCTTACCCCTAAATTGATTAGAAATAAAACTTTCTAATCAATTTCAGATACAACTTTTGCTTTTAACAAATTTTCCTGTTTTGGCCAGATTCCGGGCGAACAAGTTGTCCGGGTAGAACATGCTTTTCACATAAGTGTTCAGCATGTCTTCTTACCCCTAAATCGAACATTTAATCAACTTCGAATAAAACTTTTACTTTTAACAAACTTTCCGGTTTCTGTCAGATTCCGGACGAACTACTTGTCCGGCAAGAAAATGTTTTCACCATAGTGTTCAGAATGTCTTCTTACCCCATAATCGACTATCACATTAGCTGTTTATTAGCTGGCCAGCAAAAATATTTTGCTTGGCCCTTAATTTGAACCCCCACCCCTAAATCAAGGACTACAAAAACTCGACCTTACTCTTGACCCAAAGAATCCTCACAGCAAGTTTCATCAAAATATCTCATTCCCTTCGAGAGTTATCGTGCTTACAGACATACAGACGGACAACTTTTGCTATGTCATAGGTCTCCACTTACGTTTTGGGATCCCAAAAACGAAGCTCACAAATACGAAAATGAATAGCGTGAGATGACCTAAACACAGGCGTGCTACAAAGCAACACAGAAACCAGGTTTTTTCCTGACTACAGGCTGGGAAGCGAAAATTCTCGGTTACCTCTCAAATATTTCGAGGGATGACCATCAAAAGATTTTCGTACGGTAGGAAGTAAACCAACCGCTATTGACTTAACTTGTTATTCAGATTTCTTAAGCTGGAAAGAAAAATACCCATTGTCGTCTTCTGTATGGCTTCGTAATGCTTATTTGGATTGTAATCCCATAATCGCTTGAATATCTGACAGCCTGCAGTAGAATCAGTAGGGCCTACCGGACTGGGGAGAGGCTCACAAATACCGAGGCCGAGGTGGCTGTTGTAATTGATTGTAGTTATGACTTATTAGTCAATCAGTTAACATTATTTCGGCACAAATTCCATATATGAATACTTATGATCTGCATCTGTGATGCTGTAGTTTGACCAATAGCCACGAAGACCGTGGGGTTTGTCTGAGATTCCTCGTGATTTCGAGGGCATGTTACTCCTTGTGTCCCAGTATTGGAACGTTCTTCAGCTCATACAACAATACTCCGAGTCTCCGATCCATGGCGCGACTCACTCATAGACTCAACGATTTTGGGTCGATGTTCCACAATCGGAATCATGTACAAAATTGAAAAGCCAGTTAAGCTTGAAAAAGATAGCCGAGAAACCATTGCAGTAGGATGCCCTCCAGTTAGAATTTTATCTAATCCCGTGACATGGGGATGTGAACTGCTTAGATGAATTTGCCTTCAGGGGGTCACTGTTCCTATGGCCCGCCTCTATCTGAATATTGTAGGGTTGATTTGCGAACTATGTTCGCGAGCCTCTGTGTTGCCCCTGTGTAGCTCAGTGGTAAAGCACTCACCTAAAAAGCGGAGGGTTCTGGGTTCAAATCCCGGCTCAGGAGCACTTTTGTCTTTCAGTTCACTAATTATAAGTGCCCTGGAGAATCACGGTCGACAAAAATAAATTTATTTGCAACTTCTTTCAGGCTGGCCTTGCGTCTCACGCCCATCCTAACCACATCCTCATTGCTCTCGAACCTGAAGCAGCTTCCATCTATTGTCGACAGTTGCGGCTGGGTCAGCTGGTCCCCGAGAGGCCTCTTCCTTTACACTTAACACCCCACACGGAAAGTCCATACCTTAGGAAGCCATGGCTTGCGAAGAAAGACCACGATTCGGTTTCTATCACATCCCTCCCAGCAATGGACAGCGATATTGGTACTCAGTATATGGTAGTGGATTGTGGAGGAGGGACGGTAGATATTACGGTCCACGCAGTAACCGCTGATAGTGGACTGCTAAAGGAACTACATCGGGCGACCGGTGGACCTTGTGGAGCAGTAGGTAGGTTCACCTCTTTTTGAAGTCTTCACGCCCTTGAACCCGGATTGCTATAAGGGGTCCTAAGATGCGGCAAAAATAGTTGCAGCCTTTGGCGACTTGTGGTCAATGGCTTTATTCAACAGAGCAACATACAGCCTTGTTCTCACTATCTTGATTTTTCCAGTATTTATCCACAAAACAGACAAATAGGTTAGAACTTGCAGGGACCGACTAAAAACGGGAACTTAACGGGATGGCACGATGCAGGAGGAACAAGTACTAAAAACAGGAACGCATACTTTAAAAAAAGGAACGACGAAAGGGGGACGCTGCACCAGGAGGCATGTGACTAAAAGGGGGAATGATCCACTGTCATTCCTTCCTTTGGTAGCTTGTTTGGGCACGAGTTACAGATCGTTCTAGCACACGACCCTTTTTCTAGTAATAGTGTTCCTTCTTTTAGTCGAGTATAAGCATGACCGTGCACGACGATTGGCAGGACCGGGGTCGTGTGCGGGAAGCCTCTGGAACACGTACCCAAGCAAGCGACTACAAGAAGGAATGACGGTGCATCGCTTCTTTTTTTAGTAGCGTGCCTCCTAGTGCCTCTTCTTAGTATATCGTTCCCCTTTTTAGTACGTGTACCTCCTGCTCCGTGTCCTTCCATTCCATTCCCGTTTTTATTCGATCCGTAACTTCATCAGCCATCAGGTCCAAGAGAGCAATCAAATCCTTTTGTATTTTCCACTACCTTCCAGAAATGGGGGAAAAAAACGGACCAAGATTAAGCAGTTCCAAAGATCGCAACCAAGTCCTTACTGCATTTACCCCATCTGAGTAATGGGTAAACAAACGGAACAGCATGAAGCAGTTTTAAAATATTTTAAGAAAAAATGGCTTAAATGCAACGAGGTAACTGCATTCCTTCTTCCGTTATCCTCCACGTCCAGTTAACAACATGGATGTTCCTTTGCATTTTTTTTTCTTTCCCAGGGGTCGACTCCTCCTTCGAAAAACTGCTAGAAAATATCTTCGGCGGAGACTTCATGTGCCAGTACAAAACACGGCGGCCCGCGTCTCACGTTGACCTGCTCATTGCGTTCGAGGCACGAAAACGCAACGCAAGTCCCTTCAAATGTACCCCTTTAAATATCGCACTTCCGTTTTCATTTATTGATGCCTTCAGGAAGTTTAGAGGAAAAGAAGTGGAAGCGGCAATTCGGAAGTATAATGATCCGCATATCCGGTGGTCCTCGCAAGGCATGCTAAGGTACTGTTTCCTTTTATCACCTTTTTTCCATCGGGGAGGGGGGAGATATTCTGTTGAATCTTGGTATGAGGATCAGTTGGGTCAAATCACAGGTCTAGTTCGGAGATGGGCTCTGTGGCTCTCTATTTAGAGGTGGGGGAGGGGGCTTCGGATTAAGGGGTGAAACAAATTCAAGCTAATGAGAAAGTCCTGTTAAGCGTAACAAGCTGAATCCATATCTGAACTCATTTTCATTCCGGACAAGTAGTTTGGCCGGAGTCCGACCAAAACTTGAAATTTGGTAAAGGTAAATTTGTGTCTTATGTCATTTTGAGTATTATTTCCTTGACGAACAAGCAGATCGTCCGGAATCCGACTAAAATCTATAATTTGGTAGAAGTAAGAGTTTTTCTGAAGTCGGTTAGATCCGAACTTCCGGAATCCGCAAAACCGGAAATTCGGTAGAAACGAGAGTTAATTCTGAAGTCGTGTAGACCTTTAAGCTGAGGGCAAGAATGCATTCTGAATCCATAACTGCTTAAGTTCTCTGAGCGGATCAGTCTTTTAGCGCTAACTTGCGGAAAGAATAAAATTCAACGATAAAATTTATAAGGTGGTGTATATAGATAACGAACATGTTCGATTAGAGTATTTTTATGGGTTTTCAACTAGCATTGGTATCCTGGTCGTAATCTGACCTGAGGACAAATAACACGTTATCGGAACCTGGCGAAGACGGAAAATCTACAAGACCCCATTGCCTGGATGAAGAAGTCTACTAAATATCCACCTTTGGGAACCCATGGGAACTTTTGGTCTTGTTTTAGATATAGAGCTAAAATTCCTATTTCAGGCTAGATCAAGAAGCAATGAGGAAACTATTCGAACCGACTCTGAAGGCCATTGTTGAACATATTGACTGTGTTCTGCGAGAGATCAGCGATTCGAAAATCACTCACATGTTCCTCGTTGGTGGTTTTGCCGAGTCTGCGCTATTGCAGCATCAAATCCGTGAAGCCTTTGGAGAGAGACTAAACGTGATAGTCCCACAGGTTAGCAGCACTTAACCGTACCTAGCCAGCACAACCTGATTCAGTCAGTGCCCCACCCCCCTCCCAGCGCATAACTGAATCCGCTACAAAGCCCGGAACGCTTTCTTTGATGTTCCAGTGGAAAATGGGATACCTAGTTCGGTGTGAGCTTCACGTCTGGATCTACAGAAGACGATGTAGAAACTCACGGTCTCACTGTGTTGGCATTTATCTATTTTGGCCCTCGACCCGTGGGAGTAAAAAATTCCTAGTCAGGCCTCATACCAACCTCACTAGTCACTCTAACCATGTTTCTTTCGATCGATGGTATTCCCCTTCTCGATGCTTGTTCGGATCATGTGAAATCTCGCCAAATACGGTCACCAGTTTCGCACAATCGCAATAACAGAAACCAATTTCATCCATTTAGAGCAACTCGTCTCTCTCCGTCCCTCTCGCCTCTCCGTCAGTGATGTTGTTCACTGACCCTAGCGCACATACCTTCCTTCTCGAGAACCTTGCGAACTCTTAATGAGCAATGATAAAACCCCTCAAAACAATTCATTCAAAGAAATGAGCAATGACAATTTGTTTTTTTTTACCCATCCTTGTAAAGATCAAGTTTTGAAATTGCCTAGTACAGTGCTTTCGAATCTCGCCACTAAAGGATCTCATGGTCGTACCGAGTCCTGGTTGGAACTAGCGACTTGGATGAGGGGGGGGGGTGATTTAGGTATTGCCTCATTGATGAGGGTTGACCGCAGGAGATTGACAAAAAAAATCGTGCACTGTGATATTTCTGAAATGTTTGTAGGGTGCCAGTCTGGTGACGCTGAGGGGAGCTGTCTACTTTGGTCTCAACCCTGGTGCCGTTGCTGTTCGAAGATCTCGACTGACGATCGGGGTTGGCGTACTCAACAAGTTCATTCCTGGAGTACATCCGGAAGGTAAGATTCGCTGAGAAGTCCAGTAAACTGAATTTCGCAAAAGGGGATTTTTGCGAAATCCGCTTTGGACTCATCGTGACAATTCTCGCATTGCGAACATCTGCTAGACTTGATGGATTACTCTGCAGTGCCGATCTGGTGGGGGCGTTCCAGATTCTGTAGTGCCAAAACACACATCTGATGCTGTCGAAATGCGGCCAGGCTCTGGCGGTCGCGGCCCAGAGTGTCTGCCGGGATTTTCAGTACCATCATGAGTTCCTTACGAAAACGTTGAGATTGCATCAACTTTTCCGGCTGAATGTGGCGGAAGTGCGAAGATCCAGTATTGGAAATTTGGACGTCTGTCCTCACTGTAGTTGCCAAGTTATCGAGACGCGTTGCGCGAGGTTTTTGCATAGGTCCTGAAAGTTTTTTGGTGATTGATTCGATGCACGTCCTGTTGGCACAGCGTTCGTTGACCATTGATAGCAGATAGGCTTGCCGCTGAACTCGGATGTTTTCAGTACGACCCAGAAAAGAAATGTTTCGCCATGAAGCCTCAGTAATAGGACTTCCCGAAGACGACCCACTTTTGACAACCCTAAATTACCCAGATATTTAATTAATTAATACGGTTATTTTGAGGTCCGTGTTATATCGCTTTTATTTTTCTCGTAACTGTCATTGTAAAATCTAAATTTGTCGAGGTCGTCAATATACAAAGTACAAACACTTATTAACAATTTTCACGAATGAAGGCTCAAACCTTTTTTCATACCGCACATGGTCATATTTTTTCTGTTGAAATGTTATCTTACCAAACAACTACCTATTTTAAATGTGTTGTTTTCCAGTATACGAAACGAAACATCTTATTTTATCTTAACAAACCGTTTATTGGCAAAGTTCCAAATATATTTTCAGGAGCTCTTTTTTTTTATTTTGAAAGACCGGGAATCCTATTTAGACCACCAAGTTTTATTTCTGTGCGTTTCGTGTGCTTCTGACCATTTGCTAGACTCGCTAGAAAGTGATTTCGTAATCTCGGGAGAACCCTCCTGAGTTTTCGTCACAGTGAAAGATATATTAATACATATTAAAGTTGAGATTTTTTTTCGTTTAGACAAGCTCATTCAGAGAGAAAACAGCTCTTGGTGCTGCGACGTCTTCGACAAATTCGTGCAATCTGACCAATCAGTAGCACTTGGCGACCGTGTTGTTCGTAGCTATACCCCGGCGCGAGCGAACCAGCACACGATTATACTGCATGTCTACTGCTCCGACGCCGACGATCCGAAGTACGTCACCGACCCTGGAGTGAGACGGCTGGCAACACTGCGCATGGAACTTACACGCATTGCCAAGTGCAAAGACAAGACTAGCAGTGAAGCCAAAGAGATTCGTGTAACGTTGGAGTTTGGACATACGGAAGTCCGGGTGTCGGCGTTAGAAGTGGCGAGTGGAAAGACGGTTGATGTGAAAATGGACTTTCTTGAAAGTTCAGCGTAGAAAGTTAGTCTCGTGATATTTTTATCTTCAGTTTGTGACATTAAAGTTGGTTAGACTATTGGGTTGAAGAACGGATAGATTCTCTTTGTATGGATAAATCGGAGGGAAGTGTGTGATCCTTTGAGTCTTAACTGGGTTGGCAAGAAAATTTGGCCTTAAAATAAAAAACAATTGCGTTCACTCCTCCAGTTTCGTGGATATTGCCGCCTGCCGTTGTAGTGTTGTAATGCCTGTCGGTCTTACCACAATAGTTACTGGAAGAAGAGATAATGCTCATGTAATTTATGTAAATAAATTCAGGTTGAATGAGTTTACCCACCATTTGCTCGTTATCCGGTAGTCGGGCACTTATCTTTCGACTCGCCGCCAACAAACAAAAATAGTTTAGATTTTGGAAAGAGTTATAATATGATTGCATAGTTTAGGTAACAAACATTTGAAACAAGATATCATTCCATCTTACTTTGAAAGGGTCTTCAAACTCTTTTTCACGGTTCATACCCGAAGAGTTTGCAATGTCGCAGTTCTTCTGGTTCCAAGCAGTCAAAGGCGTTACTACCCAAAATGTTTTTTTTTTGGGGGGGGGGGCAAGATATTTACCATATTTGACAGTGCAAAACGGATACGTCAGCTGAAATTTATTAGAGCTATATTTCGGCCTTTCTTGGCAAGGGTCCTCTTCAGGCTAAGAACCGCTCAAGACGGAAAAAATGAAACTCGTGAAAACAAGAAGAAAATTCGGTCTTCGGCCAAGAAGGTCCGAAATATAGCTCTAATAAATTTCAGCTGACGTATCCGTTTTGCACTGTCAAATATGATTCGCAGTCAGCTTGGGCTGAAGAAATATTTAAGATATTTACCGACTGGCTGGTCATTTTTACGACCGTTTTTGCAGACAAAACGACTGTTTTGACGAACAACTAACTGTTTTTATGGCACTTGCCTTCCGGCCAAGTGCCATATACCGATCACTTTTCCGTCGGTCTGTCGATCAGTCCGGTGTTTGCGAGTTAGGGTACTTCCAAATGTGCTAGGACGATGAAACTTGGCAGCTTATTAGGGACCCGACCAAACTAACTTGGAAATAGTCACTTAACCGATCCGACCATCGTGGGGGGAGGGAGGGGAGCCGGAATCCGGAATTTAGTGGCATTCATAACTTTCCAACGGGTGATCAGATCTTAATGAAACTTGATATTTGGAAAGACGTCATGCTCCAGATGTCCCATATCAAGTCCGGACCGAATCCGATGTATGTGGGGGGAGTTGGAGGGGGGAACCGGAGATCATGTTAAACGCTTAGAGTGGAGCGATCAGGATGAAACTTGGTGGGAGGAACAAGCACAACCCCTAGGTACATCATTGAGAGAACCGGACCGGATTCGTGCACTGTGGGGGGAGTTGGAGTGGGGTTCCGGAATTCCGGTGATACGGAGTTAAGTTGCTTCCAGGTTGGCTAGGACAATGAAACTCGGCAGGTAAATCAGGGACGCGACCAGATTAACCTGGAAATAGTCAGCTTCCCGATCCGACCATCGTGGGGGGAGTGGAGGGAGGGGGAATCCGGAATCTTGAGGTATGTACAACTTCCGAACGGGTGATCGGATCATAGTGAATCTTGATATGTAGAAAGACAACCATGTCTCGGATGTCCCATTTCAAGTCCGGACCGGATCCGATGAAGCTGGGGGGGGGGTCGGAGGGGGGTCCGGAAACCTTGTGACATGCTTGGAGTGGAGCGATCGGAATGAAACTAGGTGGGAAGAACAAGCACAAGCCCTATGTAGATCAGTGACAGAACCGGACCGGATTCGGGCATTGTGGGGGAGTTAGGGGGGTCCGGAATTCCGGTGATCGCAAGTTAAGGTACTTCCAGACATGCTAGGACGATGAAACTTGGCTTGAAAATTAAAGACTTGATATGATTGGCTTAGAAATAGTTAGATCCCAGATCCGACCATCCCTTAAAGTACTAATGCTAACCGCAAAGTGCTAAAAAATACTTTTAAGCAAAATATACATTTTCTTGATCCCTATGAGCCCATGATCATTTTTCCCTCAAGGGTTTTGCTTACAATAAAATTCCGTAAAGTACAAACAATACTTTTGAGCAAAATATACATTTTCGTGCTCCTGATGATCATCTTTTTTGCTTCAAGAGTTTTGATTACAGATCATTTTCTATAACTTGGAAATAGTCACTTGCCCGATCTGACCATCGTGGGGGGAGGGAGGGGAGCCGGAATCCGGAATTTAGTGACATGCATAATTTTCGAACGGGTGATCGGATCTTAATGAAACTTGATATTTGGAAAGACCTCATGTCTCAGATGTCCCGTTTCGAGTCCGGACCGAATCCGATGAATGTGGGGGGGGGGGGTCGGAGGGGGGAACCGGAAATTATGTGACACGGTTACAGTGGAGCGATCGGGATGAAACCTGGTGGGAGGAACAAAAACAATCCCTAGGTTTATCATTGACAGAACCGGACCGGATTCGTGCATTACGGGGGGAGTTGGAGTGGGGTTCCGGAATTCCGGTGTTACGGATTTAAGTTACTTCTAGATATTCTAGGACGATGAAACTTGGCAGGTGTATAATGTACTTGGCCAAATTAACTTGGAAATAGTCACTTCGCTCGATCCGACCATAGTGGGGGAAGGGAGGGGAGCCGGAATCCGGAATTTTATTGACATTCATAATTTTCGAACGGGTGATTGAATCTTTATAAAACTTGGTATTTGGAAAGACCTCATGTCTCAGATGTACCATTTCGAGTCGAGACCGGATCCGATGAATTTGGGAGGGGGTCGGAGGGAGGAACCGAAAATCATGTGACACGGTTAGAATGGAGCGATCGGAACCTCCCGAGCGTCACCGTCGAAAAGGAAGTGCTTGAAAATTTCGCTGATTTTTCCATAAGATGTCAAAATATTTAAAACAAACTGTTCAAATATATTATACAACAGCAAATATAACTAAGTGACCATTTCTTTTGCACGTAACTGTAGTACCAAACAACCCATCACACTGACAAAGCTACTATCCATTCACATCCTACTACGATAACTTGAATACAAGCTAAAAAGCTTGCAAGTGCCATATGAGCTTGCAGCTCTTGTTTTACTAAAAACCGACTGTTTTTACGAAAAACCGACCGTTTCCAAGACAAAAATCGGCTGTTTTCACGAAAAATCGGCTGTTTTCACGAAAAATCCCGGTGCTTCGCGCCGACTCATTTTTTTACCGACTGGCCGACAACATTTGGGGAGGGGGCGTCCCCCCTCCCCCCATACGTGACGCCCCTGCAAGCAGTAAGGGCTCATTTTAGATAAGAGGTGTTCCTGTGTAACGGTTAGATACAGTGAAAGCCAGCTTTGTGTAAAATAGGCTTTGAGAGTTGTAAGAATCACCAGAGCAGTCGGCAGTTTGTGATGGTTTCTTTCTGGTTTCTTCGTTTCGTCCGATAAAGTTTCAAGGGGTCCGCACTAAATAAGTTAAAGGAACAGTAAACTTGACTGCGCAATTTCGGCCATCGAATCGCCCGAATCGGCTTAGATAAATATACAAGGTCCTATTGTCGACAGGCCCCCCCCTTCTTTGTTATCTCGAACCGTCTCGAACCCCCTCCTTAGTATTCCCAAAGCTAGCTGACAGGCCCTTGCCCCTTATGCACTGTAATTGTTGGGAATCGTCCTATTTCACTTCACCTCTTTGAATATTTGGCGCTTTGTACGATTCCAACGCCATCTATCAGTAATGAAAACAGTAATACATCTGGTTAGAAGCGCTACCAGTTCAGTGGATGAACAGCCTTCAACCAGATACATGGCTTATATTTTGTAAAGTGGATTTGTTGGAATTTTAAGGTAAACATTTTGGATTATTATATTAGTTATAAATAAGATATTAAATGAAATTATAAACTTGAAGTATTCAGTTTAAAGTAAAATCAGAAAGTAAAAGAATTATTATTTATTTAAGGGTTCGTGACTTCATTCATTCCTGACTTCGTGACCTATACATCTGTAAATAGTTGTACAATAAACGTTGTGTAACGTTACAACAGACGAATTGGCGTAGCAGTTAAGGTCTTCCCAACATAATTGGTACCAGCGGTGTCGAAACGTCCACCATCTCGAGGAGCCTGCTTAGCCGCTCAGCCAAGGCTCAACGCGGAAGACTACAACCCAGCCGATGCCTACCTGTGAAGTCCGACAGCTCGACGAACGTCGCTTAGTGCATAAGCCGTGTTTGTGAACGTTATTACTTGTGTCCTTTAAGAACAGTGACAATAGTCTAGCAAGTGACTCAAGGATTAAGGATTACACCCCAAAGGAAAAGGACAAGTAAGAACACGCCGCAAACCTGTAAGTCAGAACCCTTAAGATTTTCTACTCATCTACTCCCGTGCTATTTTGTACCACCGTGCTTATTCTCCGTTGCCTGCAAAAGTCTCATTCATTTCAAGTTGACCTTGAGATTCTGCGTTTGTTCAGGATTCCTGAAATTTGCATAATTTCCCAACCCTACCTGTCCATTTACCTGCTTGGCTTGGTAACCAAGTTCACGCCGTGAGCAAGTGCCTGCAGGACCCAAAACAAACAGCTACCGGGCGAAGTGACGTCATACTATCAGCATTCCACTCCACTGCTAAGTCCTGAATGAGCGTGTACGCTGCTTGTCGCGTTTGATACCGGTTTGGATGTTATTGTTTTGATCGGTCAGTAGGTCAAACACGTGCGGCGGAAGATAAACGAGGGGGCTTTGACTTAAAGTTGATGTTTACGAGATCGCAGAAAGGCAAAGTAAAAGACGCAGAGTTCCAAGAATTGGGAATAAAAGATAGGAAAGAAGTAGGAGAAGCTGTTTCACTAAAAACAAGAAGGAAGTCAACGAGGCCGCATCTTGATAATACTCCTTACCGAGGAAAAAAGTTTTCTGAAGAATCTAACACTTCCGAGAGGTCAAGACCCTGTTCCCCAAATTTTACAAGCCCCATAGGCTCTGATTCAGAAATCGTAGACAAAACACCGGTTAAGGAGGAGTTAAGAAAATTAGAATTCAACGACTTCGTCTTCCATACTCCAAGTTTCCCTCTTTCTCCCATCGACGGTGCCGAGAAGACTTTCTCCGAGACTGAAATATCCCCTCTTGTATTTCAAATTTCCCCACCTCAACTGACAGATACGAAGCCCGATACGATCAATCTGTCTTCCGACCTGAATAAAACTGTCATCATGAATCAGCAACAACAGCAGCAACAAAGTACATCAGGGCAAGCTGCAATTAATCAGCAAAACCTTCAGCAGAGTACATCTGCGCCTGTAGCTCTTGTCCCACAAGCGCCGTTAGTTGCGTCCGAACCTCAAGTCGCAATGTTCAACATGATGATGGAAATGATGAAACAGCAAGAAACGATTCGTCGTGAAGAGGCTGACAGAGCAGAGAAATGTCGTCGCGAAGAGGCAGAGAGAATGGAGCGCATCCGGAAAGAAGAACTAGATGCTCGAAGAGAGGAGCAACACAGTCTTCAGAAGCAAAGAGAGGCAGAACTAGATGCTCGAAGAGAGGAGCAACAGAATCTTCAGAAGCAAAGAGAGGCAGAACTGGAGCTGAGAGAAAAAGAGCTGGAACTAAGAAGAAATGAACTCGAACTGAATGAGAAGCTACGAAAAGAAGAAATGGAAGCTGCTGAAAAGCTCAGGAAGGAAGAACTCGAAATTCAGCGGAGAATGCTGAAATCGAATCGCATGGCTCAAATTCCAGCGATGAGAGATGGCGACTGCATCGAAACGTACCTGAGTACATACGAACTGACCGCCAGATCCCTCGGCTTGGATGATTCCCTGTGGGTTCCACGTCTTCTTCCTCTCCTGACCCCCAGAGCCCAAGAAGCCACTCATGTCCTGTCAGATGAAGACCGAAAAGACTACGAAAAAGTCAAAAAAGCCGTCCTGGAAAAATTTCAAGTCAACGAAGAGTTCTACAGACAGAAATTTCGCACTTTCCGGAAGAAATACGATGATAGCTACCGAGAACTAGCTTCCAGCTTGTCTAAATTCCGGAACAAGTGGCTCAGAATCCCAAACGACTACTTAACATCCACCGATTTAGCCACAACGAAAGCCCTGCTATCCAGCACACTCGAGACAATTGCCCTTGAGCAATTCTACAGCAGCATAACCAACGAGTACCTGAAAATGCACGTGGTCCAGCAAAAGCCAACTACAGTGGAAGAAGCTGCGAAAGCTGCAGATGAGTATCTTCTCACTCGCAGAACGCTGGGAAAAGATGACTTCAGCAAGAAGCAGCGTCACAGCCGTCCAAATTCTCCAACATCGGGAGAAAATGCTTCAGATGCTACACCAAACTCATCTCCGAGCACCAGTCCCAACCGTTCTAGAAGACAACTATCTGCAGTGGAATGCAACTACTGCCACAAGAAAGGGCACATGGTCCGAAACTGTCCCAACAAGTCCGGAGTGAAGAGAGACACTCCAGACCCGCATCGCTCAGCACAGAATAACCAAGATGGTCGCCCTAAAGAACCGGCACGTAGTTCAACTACCAGCTTTAGTGGCCTGGCCAGAAGTCCTGATAATAATAGCTCGTCACTCAAGAAAAACCGCGAAATCCCGGGCAGGATGAACGGTAAGCCGGTTAAGATGATTATTGACACCGGCAGTGATTTTAGCTTCGTCCGAGCTGATCTTGTCGACCCGAAAAATGTGAATCCGGAAGGTAGATGCATGATCGATTGTGTCTTTGGTGACACGCATCACATTCCGACCACCGTCGTCAAGCTCGAGCTCATACGACCTGTTAGCTCCATCGTCGCCCGAAAACTGGAGGTAGGTGTTGTGAAAAACCTGCCGTTAGACGTTCTTCTTGGGTGCGACTATCCAGATCTCGCCAACCTGGTTAGTTTCGATACATCGAAGACATCTCAGCCAACCTCCCTGGTGGTATCTCGTTCAGCTGCAGCCGAACGAACCACAACTCTCTCCGATACTAGCGACGATTTTGGTTCAAAGAAAACCAGCGAGCCCGACTTCCTGAATTCTGATGACAGCATCTTCAGCATCCCGTCTTGCAGCAAACTAGCCCGAAAATCAAAGCGAAAATCTGTGCGTCGCCTTGAGAAGCAAGACCTGAGTAACATTCGTGACGCATGTTTGGCAACACCGAACGATGTTACTGAACATGGGGCCTCTAAGGAGCCACCTGAAGATACGGCTGTCCCGATTAGTCTTTACGCCCCTGAAATTCTGGGTCTGAAAACAGAAGAATTTGCAGCTCAACAGAAGAGTGACCCTTCCTTGAAGTCACTAATCAGCCAACTTGAGCCTACACTTGACGATTCCAAACCGCACCAAATTTTGGAACGCAACGGTGTATTCTACAGAGCTCGACACGGAAAAAGAAAACTGCTACAACTACTAGTTCCAGAAAGATGTCGCTCAACAGTCTTGCAACTAAGTCACTCACCACCTCTCACTGGCCACTTAGGAATCAATAAGACTAAAGACCGCATCACACGAAGATTCTTCTGGCCACACCTACCTTCAGATGTCGCAAAATTCTGCCGTTCCTGTAACAACTGTCAGCTTATCTCTAGACGCAGACCCCCCGAAAAAGTCCCCATGCAACAAATGCCTGTACTTGCTGATGCCTTGGCACGTTATGGACATGATTGATTTGTGATTGATTGATTTTTCTATGCGTCCAATTTTTGTAACTGCTTAGCCAGAGTGTTTCCCTTTTTCCTGTGTTTGTTTCTTTGTTTCACATGTTTTCTTGAAAAGGGGGAGTTTATTTTTAAGGGGGGAGGGATGTTGGGAATCGTCCTATTTCACTTCACCTCTTTGAATATTTGGCGCTTTGTACGATTCCAACGCCATCTATCAGTAATGAAAACAGTAATACATCTGGTTAGAAGCGCTACCAGTTCAGTGGATGAACACAGGGTTGCCACGGGTAGCACGAAAGTGCTACTTTTAACACTTTTTTCTAAAAGTAGCACTATCAAGAACACGTAGCACTATTATAGCACTTTTCAGCAAAAATAACACCTTTTTCGTTAAAAAGAACACTTTTCTTCTGTTCATCTACTACTATTCGTTTACAGGCACACAAATAGTTTTAAGTCTCGTGCTCCAAACCCAAAGGAGTAATTGAAGTACAATTAAAGTGGATTCGCATTCCATGACAAATATCGTCTATTTAACCCATAACTTGACCATTCATTACACTTTTAATTTTACTGGTGAGAAGAAACAAATTCTCTTTGACGAGCTTCCGTTTGTGACAATTTTATGTGCCAGCGTACAGTTGTTTATAACTATAATTGCATAATAACATAGATAGCTCACTGATAAACTTGATTGAGGATCTAAAAGACTGCTTAGGCTCATGCACCACTTGGTAAGTCAGTGCAGGAGTTTCTGGAGCTGAAGTAAAAACAACGCTACTGCTTTTTAAGTAGAAAAGTTAAATTTAATCAAGTAAGGAGATTATAATATAGCATTGCAAAATGCAGGGTAGAAGTCAGATGAAAAAAATTTAGTTGTACTGTGGTCGAGTCAAACATAGGTTGGATATATATAAAAAAAAAAAATTTAAGTAGCACTTTTTTCCAGAAAAGAACACTTTTTCTGGTTTCCAATAGCACGAAAAATGTCAGTGGAGTGGCAACCCTGGATGAACAGCCTTCAACCAGATACATGGCTTATATTTTGTAAAGTGGATTTGTTGGAATTTTAAGGTAAACATTTTGGATTATTATATTAGTTATAAATAAGATATTAAATGAAATTATAAACTTGAAGTATTCAGTTTAAAGTAAAATCAGAAAGTAAAAGAATTATTATTTATTTAAGGGTTCGTGACTTCATTCATTCCTGACTTCGTGACCTATACATCTGTAAATAGTTGTACAATAAACGTTGTGTAACGTTACAACAGACGAATTGGCGTAGCAGTTAAGGTCTTCCCAACAGTAATTATGAACTTATGTACTGTAAAAGTTCGCCTTTTAACGTGTAGACTACAGACAAACGACCTCCCCGACAAGACGGCCTGGGTTCGATTCCTAGTCGCGGCACACAAACCTTTTGCTTTTTTTTCTACTAACTCAAAAGTCGAATTCTCGGAAACTGCCCGGAAACTGCAATGGTCGTAACGAGAATTTTTCTTACTCTCAATATCAACTCAGGGTGAATTCTTGATAATGTTAGCTAGCTCCCCGAGTCAAGTTTGAGTCAAGTTTTCTGTTCCTTTAATCTGAATGAAGGAATGAAACGGTCAATACGCTCTTCATAAAATCCAATACCGAATTATCGCCAGATGTGCTAGAGGAACAATAACAATCACACGTGAGAACGGGGGACAAGTTATCGGAATGGAGAATGAGTGATTAGGCTTTCGGCTCACACCGACCCGCTAATTAGCCCCGTCGGAAAGTGGTTCAGCAGTCAGCAATGATGTCGGAAGCCAAAACTGACAAACTTGATGTAGACTGATAAAACAGAGTTGGATTGAGAACAAACAGAGGTAGAGGCATTTGATGAAGTTTCAAGTATGGCTAGGCCTAAGACAATGTTGGAAATGGCCAAACAAATCCGGATAAACGTATACCACGAAGTAACATGTCATTGTTTACTTTATGCCAGCGCATCTAGCGGCCAAAAAAGAACTAATCTGGATGTAATTTTATGAAGAGCGTATTGCTCTGCTTATTCATTCATCCATATTATTTGTTAATAATGGTGAGTCAGCAATACTCTGCCTGGATACATTACAGGTTAATTTTCTTCGCTTTTTCGAATTCGAATTGTACTGTCTTTTAACCAATGATACTGTATACTTGGGTTGACGTTGAGCAGCTTCTCACTTTCGTTGACAAGACGGAAAGTCACGCGAAACTTTTAAAAATTGCAAACGTGAAAGAGTTTTTATCTGTAGCAGGATAAGCTACGATTATGGAAGTCGGTGTCAAAGGTAGCTATCGTTATCTGTTTCTCAGCTTTTAATCTGGTTCTCCGGACCATTTCTAGCTTGGTGCTAGCTAGGCACAGGACAGGTTAGGTACCTTAAATGGCTAAGGCCTAAGCTGAAATTACATAACCTGATAGCCTAACCTCGAAATTAGCATAACAAAAATTAAAAGGAAATTTTGATGTGACCCTAACTAGTTCATAACAATCAAGAACCAGAATCTGAATGACCTAGTCCTAGCCACTAGGCAGGGCCTAGGCTAGCCTAGGTTTAAAATTTTCATTTTGAGGCATTTTAACATTTTTAAAATTTTGTAGTCATTCCTCAGTAAGGTTCAAGTGGCAAAGTAGCTTGTCAGAGATTATTCTTGTTTGACTGTTCGCCAAGGACCCTGTTCGCTCTTAGTCATGTCGCTACATCGTCAAATCGGCCATATCTTGGTGTCACAATTCTTGACTCTCTGCTTACTTTTATAAAGACCATGCCTTCAGCTACATAGCTTTTGTGGATGAATTACTCCTAGTAAGTCGTACCCAACCCTTGCCCACCCAAAAATATTAGTAAGCTGTCATCGGAACTTCTAAAAATGGGCCTTTGAGCTTCTATTTTTCTTGGATTGTTCATCATCAAATCGATAGACTCATTGTGATGGCCTATGATTGTACGGCTTATGGGCCCATTGTCCCTAACCAGGCGTTATAATCGTAAGTTCGGAAAATTTGTACGGCAGTTATTGCACTCCCTCTATTCTATTTCGTTCTGGTGTTACTCATGTTCTGCAAAAAAAAGGAGATAAAAGAGATGAGTTTGTGTTATTTTAAATATGCAAAGCATATTAAATATATCCATATTACAGTGTATTTATTTAGTTATTTAGTTTAGTCTGATCTTTTTCTTTCATCTTCCTTTATTGTTGCAAGTCTTGTGCCATTTTTTATATGGGTTATTAAGATTATTGAAAAAAAAATTGACCAGCTCCATTTGTAAAAATTATGCCATATCTAACCATAAATTAACAGAGAAATCCAAGATGCAAGTGTTACCCTTTTGGATGTTTCCTCTTTGCTTTCAAAAATCATGAACAACTGGGCTGAATCAGGACATGACATCATCCACTGCTTCCTGGCCAAAGATTGAAAACTGTGTGTCTTGTATGTGTTTTTATTTTCTTTGACTTACTCTACTTTTCAAAATGGCAGGTTACAAATAAATGTCTTACTGTACTTAGTTTTTCTTCTTCTACTCGCTGTATTCAGAGGGTCCATTTACCTTTTGTGACCTCTTCTTCATAATCTGAATTTAATTTCATTTAGTTTCGCTAAATTTTATGAATCCAAGATGGCATGGCTTCCCTGTTACATGATGTGAGATGACATCAAAATTCTTGTAATACCTCCCACCAAAATTAAATTTGACAAATATACTGTATCATGATGTTGTGGTCGCATGGTCTAATCGGCATTACTGTTTTTAAATTCAATTCAATTCTTTATTTAATGGTTTTAAAAACCATAAGAAAAAAAAATAAGACACTCAAATAACCAGTACACTAAACTAAATCAATCAAGTCAAACCGGCTCCAGGTGGAACCTGGGTCACCAGCAAAGACCGCTCCCATTCCAGCCACACTGGCAGAGACAACCTCAAAAGCGGGGCAGATGCAGCCCGCACAAGTGGATTAGACGACCTGAGAAATCCTGTTCTGCAAAGGAAGAATGTTTCCCCTCCCTAGTTCAGGAAAAGAAGGAAGTCCCACCAACCACAAACATACCAGAAGCACTACAGTGTCTAGGCAGACCATGCAGCCCAGAGATGCTGGTCACGAGGGCCAGGCAGTAAACTGGAGTGCAGTAGGCCCTGAAAAGAAAAGATTTTTTAAAAGAAGAATTAAAATAGAAAGGTAACTTAGACCTCAGACTAAAGCTAAAAGTGAGGAGAATCAAAAGCTAGTGATCCAAGGCTCAGAATATCAAAGTGATTTGTTGAGTGGCCAACTTAGTCCATCACATAGCAAGTCTCTAAGGTCTTACCTGTATAAGGAAGAAGGCAATATTGTACTTACAAATTGACATGAAACCTCATAGATTTTACTCAATGTGGTTGGGTTTTTTACCCATGCACTTGCTTCATCTACGAGAAGAAACTGCAGAAAAATCCGGCACTACATCAAGCAACAGGCCAACCCTGGAAGACCAGTGGAAAGCAACTGAGCCAATACATTGAAACTAAAGCACCGTAAACTCTGGAATGGATTGATCGCCTTGGGTATGAATAATTTAAGGTAAAGAGTAGCTAGTGTGATAGGAACTTGGGCAATTAGTAACTTTTTTGGTATTTCAGATGTGCTTGAAAGTCAGAAAAGTCTTCTCAGTTATGTAGAAGAGCTTGGTCCTATGATCACTTCTTTGGATGCAGAAGAGCGCTCAGAGGCAGTCATGACACTTGCGCGAATATTAAAAGAAGGAAGAGGAAGGTTGAAGTTTTCAGTGGCTGAACTTCAGGTCATGACAGATTTCTTTCTGGCAAAGCTGAAAGATCACCATTCTTTAGTACCTGCTGTTCTAGATGGAATTCTTGCTCTTGTAAGTTTGACTGGGATTTTTTTATTTGAAATACTCATCTTTTGTTAGGAAATAATATCAGCCATGGCTGCGTCTGAGTCTAAATTACACATTACTGAGTAGAAGTCCATCTACTAGAATCCAACAATATTCCCAGGAGATTCCTCTTTGGTGATTACGAAGTGACACACATTGCAAAACTGTGTTCTCTCAATTTTGGCCATTGGTAAAATTTGATTGGTGATTAGCATCTGTTTGTCTTGGCATTTTATTTGTTCAGTCGACGAAAAATTTTAAATTAACATATTTTCGAGTAGCAAGCCTCCTACATACACCTTTCCCCAATCCCTTCAAAAAAATAATGCGAGCCCGAGTTACCGAGCTCTGACGTCAGCACTTTTCTCTCTCGTTAACTGGCTGCAGTTTTCAGTCAGTATATAGTGCCAGTAGTTTTCTTCTTACCGCTGTGACACTGATTTGAGGCTGGTCGAATAATATAATCTTGACAAAACTTACTTGTGTCATTTTTAGAGTCTCCTTGATCTGCCGGAAGGAAGAGCACTCAACCTTGTACAGGGTATGTTTACTGAAATTACGTGCCAGTCTCAACAGCAAAAAGATAGGCAGAAGTACCTGTTGGCCCTGAAGAATTTCCTGACTAAAAAACCTGAAGGTAAGCACTCTACGGCCGGAGGTATGAAGGTTGGAAGCTAGAGAAATTGGGGGATATTCGGCTTCTTAACTAGTGATATTCCTTCCATTCCAACCTTCTGTTTTTGTTTTGCCAGAGCTTAGAACGCATTAGAAGTAGTAAAAGAATCTATACTATAAGAGTAGGCCTATAGTAGGAGTAATAAAGCGGGATCAGGAAAAAATTTTGGTGACAAATTCTAACGAAAGCATCAATGCTAGAATGGGTGCCCCTTGTTGGTTGTAGGATTTGGCTTCAGAATAAACTTTAAAATTGTTTCTGCCCGTCGTCAACAGCTTTTCTACACTTTCCCTGATACTTTGAATATGGCGGTTTCGGGCTGGTGGTTGTGGGGAGGGGGATGATCAGTAACCTCTGATCTTTTAAGTTCTTAAAGTTCAGTTTTCTTCAACATAACTAACAGTCAACATATACCAATAGTCCGTCTTAATATGTGACAACAGGTCACCTGTGCAAGACGGACAACAAATTACCAAAAACTGTTTATGAACAAATATTTTTTTTTGTACATTGAAAACGTATAAGCTTATATTCTATAGTTTAATAGCCTGGAGTCCTTGTTTTCTTCGTCACAGAGTAGTCCTACTGTCTGGGACCCCTACTGGGGCATAACCTCCTTGAAAAAACTTATGTAGGGCTACATCCACTCCCTCCTATCCCCCAAGACAACTCCCGCGGCTGTCTTAGTTAGACTTTAAAGCGTTCTTCTACTGGAAGTTCAGAAAATGTTTTCCTCCAGAAATGAAAGCCCTTGGGTTCACCTTTGTGGAAGGCTTCATTCAGTCTGTCGATGGCGAGAGAGATCCCAGAAATCTTACCATTATCTTCAAGCTTGTTCCTGTCGTTGTATCAGTTCTTCCACTTGGGCCTCTGGCTGAAGAACTGTTCGAAGTTTTGGCATGTTATTTTCCTATTGAATTTTCTCCGGTAAGTTTGTCTATTTTCTTGTTCTCTACGTTATTACTAATCCAAATTTCTCATTTTCTACCTGTGCCGACTCTTTTCATTTTAGGTCGTGATAGGTCCGTAGTGTAAAAAGCCTAGGACAACAGAAAGACATGACGTCCAGTTTTGCTTCCACTAGATATGTGGTTGGTGATGTAGGATAATAGCCTCTCACGAGACATTTATCTGAAATGATCTTTTGGGTGGGATCGTAATATCATAATAATATTCATAAAATATTTTATCAAAAAGGCTTTCGCCTCTACATTATTCGAAGAAATTAAAAGATTCAGCATTAACCGCATATTCCATGCTGTTCCTCCAAGGACCAACAGTTCTGTCTGCAAAACTGCAATATCCTGTAGCCTAGTCATGCGTTGGAGAGGGTTTTTCCCTTTCTTTTTATCTGGAAACGACAATTATGGTTCCCTATGCAAGGGTCGTACTTCCCGACCACTGACAGAACGATGGCGCTCTCTTGTATACATTTTGATGGGTTGGGAAAAGTAAATATCTGATTACACCATTGCAGTTTTGACTTGGTCCCTTCATTTGGGAATAGTAACGTTATTTTGTCTCTTTTCTGTTTTAGCCTCCAAATGACCCTTATGGCGTAACGAAAGAGGAGCTAAGGGAGACTCTCCAGTCAGCACTGAGCTCTAGTTCGTCTTTCGCGGAGTATTGTCTTAATCTTGTCATTGAAAAGCTAGATTCAGAGTTGGCGGATGCCAAACTAGACTCCTTTGCATTACTGGTAAGTTCTTTATTCTAAAAGCATTCGAAACGTAATGTCTTCCTTCTTTAACTTCAGTGTCAAACACTATTGTTGCATTGTTTTCGGGATCCCAAAACGTAAGTGACGGGATACCTATGACTACGTAAAGTTGTCCGTCCGTCTGTCTGATAGCACGATAACTCTCGAAGGGATTGAGATATTTTGTTCAAACTTGGTGTGAGGATACTTCAGGTGAAAGTACAGATCAAAGTCGTAGATGGGCTCCGTAGATGTGTATTTAGGGGTCGTGAGGGGTTTCTGATCAAGGGGCGAAAACAAATATTTTTGAAAAGCTAATGAGATAGTCCATATAGGAGTAATGAGACATGCTAATCCGAATATGATTTTTTTTTCTCGCCGGACAAGTAGTTCACCCGGAATCCGGCAAAAACTTGAAAATTTGTGAAAAGTAAAACCTTATTCAGAATTTGATTAGAGGTTCGATTTAGGGGTAAGAAGAAATGCTGAATCCGAATATGAAAATTATTTTCTCGCCGGAAAATTAGTTCGCCCGGAATCCGGCCAAACTGGAAATTTTGCATGGAGTTTTAAACCCAATGACATTCGATATAGGGTGAGGAAATATGCCATTGCAGCAGTAAAAGTGTATGCGATCAGTTTAGTTATCTCCATAGTCCCAACCGGCATCTACTGGGTCAAAAAGGCAGAATGCGTTCAATAACTGTCTGGTGAACAATCCAATAAAATTTGTCGACCAATTTTCGGAAAAAACAGGTGGCGATACAAGTTCCTACATGTCTCTTAGGTCTTAGTCTTGGCAGTCGTCTCATGTGCTCGAAGGGGTTGAGATATTTTGTTCAAACTTGGTATGAGGATCAAGTACAGGCCAAGCTCGTAGATGGGTCCTATAGCCCTATATTTAGAGGTGGGGAAGGGGTTTCAAATTAAAGATAAAATACGTTTTTAAGCTAGGCTTCTAGCCTTAAGGCAGCTCTAGCTTCTAGGCTTTAAGCTTCACCCGGAATCCGGCTGAAACCGGAAATGTGGTTGACGTCCAGAGCTATTTCTGTATTCGGTTAGAGATTCGTCATCGGGGTAAGGAGACATGCTAAATCCCATTTTGAACTTTATTCTTTGTAAATTTGTCGAAACTCGGAAATTTGAATCGAAAAGTTCGCCTCCCAGTGTCACCAGCTCTTTTGCTCTGCATGCAGTTCGCCGGGAATACTGCTATAACGAGGAATTTGGTCAAAGTAAAAAATCTTTCTGAATTCGATTAGAGGTGAGATATTGGAGTAAACATGCATGCTGAATCCATATCTGCAGAACTTGGTTTTCTCATCTGATTAGTTGTTGGATAAATAGCAAAATGCTAATGGGGTCTGGCGAAGATCGGTAATCTACAAGATTCGATTGTGGATCAAGAAGTACAGTAAATATTCAGTTTTTGGAATCATATCGAAACCTTTGGTCTTGTTGTTCCAGGTTCGTGAACTAAAATTGATTCTTTTGGAATGAGGTGAGTATGCCAACACAAGAAGTTTTTAATATGAAAACATGATCTTGTAGATGGAGACGACAAGATGCTGTACGAAGCATTGTGAAGGGACAAACGTATGATATTCCTTGAATAGATGGCAAGAGTCCTAGACTTAGATGCAGCGGCTCTGACTTTGTACGGATTCGAGAGATCCCCAGTAAAGGAAAGTTTTCGAAACGAAAATTTTCGTGTCGTGGAGTGGAGATAGCCTACGAATGAAAAATTTCATTTATTTACTAATACCATACGAGCGGTACAATACCCTACAAAGAAAAAGATGGCACTACATCATATTTGAAAACACGTACCCTTGTGGAGTAAAGAATGAGAGTATCTATTCCTCGTGTCTTGTGCTTACTAGTTCTGCAGTATCTTGAATTCATAGCCGACAGTTGAAGTATGGTGTCCAGACTGTATTACTTACTTACGGGGATGTAATAGGCAAATAAGTTAGCTTTAATTAAGTTTTCATCAGAATCCGTTTTCTTTACGAGCTCTCCTGTGGAAACTAGCATGTTTGGTAATAGATAATTGAATTCAGTTGTTTTAAGTTTGTCCGTCCGTCCGTCTGTCCGTTCTTGTATTAGCACCATAACTATCGATGGGGGTTGAGATGTTTTGTTAAGCCTGAGGGTCCTTTTGGTCAAAGCACAGATCAAGTTCGGCGGGGGCCGTTGCCCCCAGGCTTCGAGATAAGGGTTCCAAATTAGTGTGTGAACACAAATCTTTAGTATAGCTAGATAGGCTGTTTAGTTTATTTTGAGTAGTTTTGTTTTTAGAACAGTGATTTCTGTATGTTAAAGTCCAGCAAATATTCCCATTTGGGATTGTGATATAGTGTGGGTAATGACAGACAGGTTCAAATTCAAATTCAAATTCTTTATATTCTCCAAATATTCTTTTACAACGAATTCTCTTGAAAAAAACTTAATACTCCTCGTTTTGAAACCCTCCTCCGACAAAGAACATGGTCGCCAACCTGGAATCGTTGAATTATGGAGTCTCGTGCTCTACCGACTGAGCTAGCCGGGCATTCCCTCCTAAAACACGATACACTTTGATTTAAATACTAACTCAAATGAATTAGTTACTCAATGACAAACTGGGTCGCAGCATTCATAATATTACAGGGATCTCACCGAAACCTTTCGTTCATTTCTGATGTTTATCTAACAGTGCAAAAGTAATGATACCTTGATTTCTAGGAAGCGGTTGCCCCCATTTATAAGCCCAAGGACATCGACCCATTTATCGACCAAATTTGGCTAGCAGTTCGGCGTGAACTGTTTGCAGGTGCCCTCGGTGGAGAAGTTGAAGCGAAAGCGCTTTCGGCGTTTGCCGCTGTGATGAAGAGTGCGGCAGATGGCGTTGAATATGTCCAGAATGACGAAAGTCTAATTCTTGTGGCAGCGGGAAGATATGCGTTCACTGATGGAGTTGGCACTATTATTAAGCGTAAGTTACTAAGCACACATCCTCTCGCCCTTTCCATAGCATTATAAGCCTACCCCACGTAGAGAAAGCAATCGAAAACGATACTCTGCTGGTGGAACCAGATTCGCAAGATGACCGTATCCGACACCTTTTTCCATATCTGAAGTAGCCTGTTTCTCAGAATGTCATCGTCTTTATTTTCAGAATGTCTCCATCATCTGAGTGAACCAGAACACAAATTGATGTATCCCAGTGCCCACCTGCTGATCGCCATTGCAGCGGCTTCGGGTCCGATGGAAAAGGTTGTCATTTCAAAGGTAAAGTTTACATTTCCTTCCAAAAGAGAGGCCAAAATCTGTGTCGCCAGTTCTTGGTTGATCGTAAACACGAATGGCGTGCGCTGGTGGAGATCGCAAGATGCCTTAGCCAATGACCACCCTTGCAGGTTTTGGGATAAAAAACTGTCGGTTACGGATACCCATGAGTTCGTAAAGCTTGTTTGTCCGTCCGTTTGTCTGTTATCACGATAACTCTCGCAGGGGCTCAGATATTTTGTTCAAAGCTGTGTCTTTGACTACATTTTCTTTTAGCTAAAGATCCGTTGGGTCAAAGCACAGGTCGTCGCTTGGTTAGATGTCACGAAGAGCCTGGAGTTTCATCGTGAAACATGTACAAGCAGTAAGTAAGTAAGTACTCTTGCTGTGTCTGGCTCTTCGATGTGCTCCGAGATAAATAAGACTCCCCATTATTTTTCCAGGAAGCTTTTTGGTCAGACTGCAAGTTTTGCCGTGTATGTGATGTAAGCCAGAGGTTCTGGACAGAGACGAAGAATAGCTGAACCGTGCGTAGTTTGTTAAGACCGAAGCGGAGTTTCGAAGTAGACAAGTTTCTTAGAATATTGATGCAGAAACAGTAAACAGTGTGAGGTTGCTTTAGGTGTGTAAATTGCCAACGAATCCATCATCTTTGCCTTATCTAACTTTTCTGCATTTCCAGGCTCTACCCCTTCTTATTGGCTCTTTGGTCCAGCGAACCAACCCCCAGGAACGATACACCCTTTCGGACATCATTTGTCTATTCCTACGTAGTTGCCGTAAGTCCTGCGACAGCCATACGCTTCAAATAGCAGGGCTGTTTTTCAGCTTCTTGAATGAAAACGATGAAAAACTTTGCTGCGCCGCTATTCGCGGTCTTACTGTTTGTTTTGAAGCTTTTGAGGAGTCAGATCGGAGGAACTTTCTGGAACAGTTGCTGCAGTTGGGAGTTTCTGGGGCTGAAGCTGTTAGGTGAGTTACTTTTGACGAGGACTTCGAATTATTCAGAAGAGCCATCCAATTTTCTTTTCTGTGATAGACCATGAAACATCTTGAAACAAGTGCTCATTTATCGACCAAAGGTCTTGAGCGCCCGGCGAAAGTACACTTGTTTGTCGCCGCGGACCACCGGCAAACCCAGAAGAAATAAAATTTTGCATGCTTCTGTCGGTCGACTCGTCGGCATATCGGGTTATTTTCTTTACCATTTTTTCTATCCTGAACACGGAAAATTCTCCAAATATCACTTGTGAATTAAAGCTTCTGCAACACAAGTATTTTCCGCAGAAAATCTGTATACCCTTTGCGACCTATAAAAACTCATGATCTTGCCCTCTTTAGTTTCTGGTGTCGAGTCAATTGCAAGGCATATTACACTACATATTTTAACTGGAAACAATACATTTATGAAGCAACTGGTCCTATGTCCGATCTTTCCTGCTTATAAGGAATGTTCCCACATCTGTATTGTACACTCTGAAGTTGTTTTACCTCGATAATGCACCTGAAGATCGAGACGAACTTAAAAACCTATGCTTAGGGACGTTTTACCTTGGGGACGTTTTGTCATGGGGACGTTTTGTCACGGGGATGTTCTGTCACGGGGACGTTATGTCACGGGGACGTTTTGTCACGGGGACGTTATGTCACGGGGACGTTCTGTCACGGGCACGTTCTGTCACGGGGACGTTTCGCCACTGGGACGTTTCGCCGGGGGACGTTTTGTCGGGGGACGTTTTGTCGGTAAGCTTGTTTCTCAGTCAGCTTGGGCTCAAGGAGTTTTTACTTAACAGTTTTTCGTTTCCAGAAATCTAGTTTTATCTGAAGTCCGATCTCGTAAAAATATTGAGTATTCTAAAAAGAAAAAATCTTGCAAAAACAAGAAAAAAGGGTTTTTGGTTTAGCGTTTTTTCTTACCAAAATAAGGTTTATCTAGGCGAATTTATCAAGCTGAAATAATCCGTTTTGGTTACCTTCCGGCCGCAATTACATTCGAGGCAAATAGAATGCTGTGAAATGCAAATGTATCTGAACAAATTTTACTGGAACAATTTGCACTATACTTGGATCTCATTCCGTCTATCTGAAGAAATGTTTCTGTGAATCACCTGCTGTAAGACGGATTGTCCTTTTAAGGAATTAGGCACGTGAAGAATTTTTTGGGGCAGGTTTTGAAGTTTCGGCTACTGTGCCTGATAAAGTTATTTCTTTCTTTTAGAGATGAAGTAAATAGATCGCTGAGGACAGTGGCCCATATTCAAAACACTGTGCTGCTACTTCAGACTCAAATCTACGAACCACTAATGGGCAGGCTGCAGGAGAAAGGTGAGGGTTTCCACAGGTTTTTATGGCACTTGCAGCTTCGCTCAAGTGCCATATACCGATCACTTTTCCGTCGGTCGGTCTGTCGGTCGGTCGGTCGGTCGGTCGGTCGGTCGGTCGGTCGGTCCGGTGATCGCGAGTTAGGGTACTTGCAGATGTGCTAGGACGATGAAACTTGGCAGGCATATCAGGGACCCGACCAAACTAACTTGCAAATAATCACTTCCCCGATCCGACCACCGTGGAGGGAGTAGAGGGCGGGGGAATCCGGAAAATTTAGTAGTTTTTGTAAAACCCCTACCCCTTTCTTTACACTAGTAGGTCTGCGCGCGGCGTGACGTCACTCTTTGCATCGGATCACTCTGTTAACATTGGAAAGAGCTAGTGCATTCGAGGGTCAAAGGGGTTTGTATCTGTGGTGCAGTGCGGGGGAATATGGAAAATTGAGTGTTGTGTAACTTTCGAACGGGTGATCGGATTGGGACGAAACTTAATACCCGGATGAATGACATATCTCTGATGTTCCATTTGAAGTCCGAACCGGATTCGACAGCTATGGGGGAACTGGGGTGGGGGAAGACCGGACTCGAGAAACTGTTATAATGGAGGGATCGGAGTAAAACTTGCTGGGAAGAACAAGAATCTGCTCCAGATAATTTGTTTACACGTTTGGACTGGACCCGGACACTTGGGGGGGGGGGGAGGTGGAGGGGAGTATCACGGAATTCACGACGAAACTTGGGAGGCGTATCAGGGACCCGATCAAACTGACTTGTAAATAAAAATTCACTCGATCCGATAGTCGTGGGGGGATCGGAGGGAGGGGGAATCCGGAATATTTAGCCATGCTTAACTTTGGAACGGGTGATCGGATTCGAGTGAAATTTAATAACTGAACAGAGGGCGTGCCTGTGGTGATCTTTTTCATGTCCGGACCGGATCCGACAACAATTGGGGGGGGAAATACGTGACCGGATTGGACTGGAGAGATCGGGATGGAACTTTGTGGGAATAACAAACAAGTCCACACTGAACCGGATTGGCTCCGGCGACTGTGGGGGGAGTTTGAGGGGCGGGTCCGGAATTCCGGTGATCGCGAGTTAAGGTACTTCCAGATGTGCTAGGACGATGAAATTTGGCTGGAATATTAGAAATTCGACAAGATTGGCTTAGAAATCGCCACTTTTCCAATCCGACCATTCCCTAAAGTACCAATCATGACCGCAAATTAAGAAAAATACTTTTAAGCAAAATATGCATTTCCATGATCCCCATGAGCTCATGATCATTTTTGCCTCAAGGGTTTTGCTTACAAGTTCTAGCTCCCTTAAAGTGTGCATCTTAACCGCAAGGTCGAAAAGTACTTTTTATCAAACGATACATCTCAACCCATGATCAGTTGTCCCACAAGGGTTTTGCAAAAAAAATAATTTCTTGCACCCTTAAAGTGCGCAAATTAGTGGGGGAAAAAATGCTTCTGATCATACGTATATATCAATGATCCCTAAGAGCCTGCTATCGTTTTTGCCTCAAGGGTCTTCCTTACAGATGAATTTCTAGTTCCTTTAAAGTGCGCATCATTACAGCCAAGTTCAACGATAATATACTTTTTCTCTAGCTCCCTTAAAGTGCGCATCTGAACCGCACAGTCGAAAATTACTTTTGATCAAATAATACGGGTGGTTCCCAAAATCACCACGATCTTTTTGCCCACTCTTACAATGCCCACGCTCAAAATGCCCACGGTTCAAAATGCCCACGGTTCAAAATGCCCACGATCAAAATGCCCACGATTAAAATGCCCACGACTCAGTGCTATATACTGTGGTGTCCCACAAGGAACCGTGTTGGGACCTCTTTGTTTTTTGGTTATGATAAATGATGTTGCTATTGATGCTGATGACAGATGGAAGTACGTGGACGACTTGTCGCTTGTGGAAGTACTGCATCGATCTTTTAAAAGCCAAGCAATGACAATAGTCCACGATGTAGCAACGGAAGCAAAGAATTCAAATATGGTTGTAAATGCGGATAAAACAACGGTTTTGACTTTTTCTTTTTTATCGGATGAGCCAAGTTTTCACCCTGAGTTGGATGATGGCCTCCTCTCGGAGGAAATTAATCTCCTTGGAGTGGTTGTTTCTTCTGATCTGTCGTGGAAGAAAAACACTGATAGCATGATTAGAAAAGCTAATGCGTCTATTGTTATGTTAAAAACACTCACTAAATTTAAGGTCCCTGAAAAAAAGATGTTGCGTCTGTATTGTACGTTTGTTCGTCCTCTGGTGGAGTATGCTTGTCCAGTTTGGCACTATGGTATTACGAAGGATGAATCTGATCGTATAGAGAATATTCAGAAACGTGCCCTAAGAATTGTGCACAGGGGCCCTAAAATCCCGTACTCTGGCCTCCTTTCTTTATTTGGACTGGATGCGTTGTCTAATAGGAGGCAGAAGTTGTGTCAAAATTTTGGACTAAAACTCCTTGAACACCCAACTCTCCGATCCCTTTTACCCCCTGATTTTGAGGTTGAACGCCCAAGGCCACCTAGGCAAGTTTCCACCAAAGTCCCGAAGCTCATGCCGATCGCATGTAACCGGGAAAGATATTGTAATAGCTTCATTCCGAAATTTGTGGATTTTTACAATAATGTTTTTTTTTAGTTATTTTGTTAGATTTTTTTTTTTTTGGTGTTGACTTCAATGGTTTGTTTTTATTTTGAACACGAATTCGATTTTAACAATTGTTGTATATATTACCTGACAAAGGTCAAACAATTTGGTTGGATAACCACGAAATTTTGTACCTGAATTATACAATAAATCAATCAATCAAAAATGCCCACGAAATGCCAGCGGCCTAAAATGCCGACAGTTTCAGATGCCGACAGTTCACAGTGGTCACATGGGAGGCTAATATCGTCTTAGTTTACAATGCCGACGGCCGAAACTGTCCACAGGGGAGGCCAAAATTATCCTGGGACAGCGGGCTACGAGATTATAAGGGATAGGATTAACCACGTTAAAGGTTTCAAAAGGAATTATTTTTTTGTTTCTTGATCAGTTCAGAATTGTTTGCGTTAAAGTAAAGCAATGTCGTATGAAATTGTGCCAACCCAGAAAGCAAAACCAGGAGATCCAAATCCACCAGTTAACTTGCATCACGAAGGTAAGAATGATTCCTTGATTAAAAATAGCAGTTTTGGGATCGCTGTTTGGGATTCAATTAGTCTGTTCAGAATCCGGCAAAGTAAATATCTTAAAAATTTTCAAGTTCAAATTTCATGTTGTATTTTGGGACCCGGAAACGTTACTCACAGGGTATGAAGGTTGGTTGCTAGAATATTTGGTGATGAGGGGTGCGCAGCTTTTGCTAGTTGGTATACCTATTATTTTTTGCCAGGGTATTTCATGGTAAGAACGGTACGGTACCATGTCTATCACTGGGAGATGGGCTTGAGACCATATGATTACGGATTGTGTCGTAAGTTCAGAGAAAAAATCTTTTTAGAACATGCCATTTTTAAAACCTGGATGGGTCGACAACTTCAGCGTTTAACAGATAGTGAAGAAACAAAACCAAAGGGTTGCTGCAATACTTCACGCTGCCCGGGCAACGTAGGTCTAGTTACGGACTGAAAACCTCAAATTTATCCAATCGTGGGCATTTTGAGTCGTGGGCATTTTGAGTCGTGGGCATTTTGAGCCGTGGGCATTTTGAGTCGTGGGCATTTTGAGTAGTGGGCATTTTGAGTCGTGGGCATTTTGAGTTGTTGGCATTTTTAGTGGGCATTTTGAGTCGTGGGCATTATGATCGTGGGCATTTTGAGTGTTAGCCAATAATACATCTCAACCCTTGCAAGTGCCATATGAGCTTACAGCTCTTGTTTTTAATTGAATTGAAGGATACGAAAGTCCGCGTACAACTATAGTATTCGAAGACACTCCCACTTCTGAAGCTTAGAGGTCATTTTGTAGACCTAGATTATGCTTTTCCCTTCTCGTATTTGCACAGGCTCCAACCTATGTTTTACTCGGAAAGCCTGGAACACGTGACATCTGGGGACTACTGTCCACATATTAAGATAATTTTTAGAAGAAACTCCAGCTTCTATATACCTTCTGCACGTCTAACTTCTGCAACATCCCAGATCTCAAAATCAATTGCTTTTTTTCAGATAGTATGGAAATAAAACTCCAGCTTCT
The DNA here is from genome assembly GCA_023053555.1 of Branchinecta lindahli. Lineage (NCBI taxonomy): Eukaryota > Metazoa > Arthropoda > Branchiopoda > Anostraca > Branchinectidae > Branchinecta > Branchinecta lindahli. The sequence goes on along the minus strand of JAKZAO010000009.1, from coordinate 9,563,713 downwards.
CTCGACGATATGCACCACCCCTGAACTAGTGAAAGACTTCACAACCAGGATGTCCCAAATAAATGGAAATCCATCAGACCCGGTTATGCTCATTAAGTGCCTAACAGTTATGTGCGATACAGTGAAAGATGTTTCAAGCAGCTTTAGTGCTGTTGAGTGGTCGATAAACATGTGCAACTCGTGTGAGCAAAGGACTACTTTGAGTCATTTTACGGATATTCTTGTGGAGTTAAGTGCCCTGCTACGGACTTATTGCTCTGGACTATGGGGCGATAAAGTAATAGAGAAAGAGGCAGATCTAATGTTAGCTTACTGCCAAAGAGGATTGGGATTTCAAGGGGAAGAGTTGCCCTTGGCGGAAGAGAAAGTGAAAAACGAAAGAAAGGTAGGTTAAAGTTGAAACAGCTGAAAATGTCAGGAAACCACAGTCAGTTATAATAAGTTAGGGAAAAGCCTGAGAGTTCCCCGTCGTATTTAGAAGTCCTGTCCTGTAATAGATCAGTAATGACAGCCCATGGTGATCAACGGCGGAAATGGAATGGCTCAGGAGTTTTTTTCGGGATAGATTCTCGTTTTGCGATGCTGTTTTCTTCGAATTAAAGGGGGAGCATTACTTATAGACGTCAGCGAAATAAGTAAAATATCAGGGATTTTAGACCATAGAACCCGCGCTAAAACCGTCAAATAGTGCGTCTGGAATTCCTGCCCGAGCTGGTTAAAGACGGCCTCAAAATACGTCGATTCTACTTTAACCCATATCTGTTCCCTGTTTCGTGATCTATGTAAGCTTTTTCTTCCACAGAAGTATTTTGCACAATGCACAAATATTCACTTCCTTCAGGTTGTTAATTGAAGAGTCTTCACTCTTTTCCGTTGTTCTGTGACACCTGGATTCCCACATTCCTTCCACTAACATAACAAATCATCGATGAATGATCAGTAATGGTATCTTGGTGGGTTTTATATATATATTCTTACTTCGTCCTTTACGAATACCTTGAATGTCTTCTTTCATGTTTATTACCTTTCTTTCACGAATGAGTTGTTATTTAGGATGATAATGTTTAATGCAAGTCGTAACGACGGACCACAACAGAGGGCAGATTTGTCTATGCAAAAGCTTTATGTTAATTCAAGATTAAAGGACCGCTCTTGCTTATTCTGCCTTTTATTCCTATCCGTAGCTCCCTCAAGGAATAGTAAGCTCCTGAAATTCCCGCCTTTTGACGTTGTTTCGTTTTGTACGTACGACTTTTTAGCGCTTTGTCGGCTTTGCCGAGGTTGCCACTCATGGAATGCAAACTTCTCCGAAAGCTCTTTAAATTGTTGCTTGTTGCATCAGGTCTATCTTCTGCTTTGGACTTCTTTTCTTTTGCTTGGTTTTCCCACTTTTTAACCATGGTTTTTTCAGTTTTCAAATATTTTGCGTCCACCCGCCGTGTCGGAGAGCGGGAAGGCTGGATAGAGTTGACAAGCACTTACAAGAGAATCGCTTATTTCACGTGGCAATTAATGGTTATTTTCGACAAACGATATTTCCGAACTATTTCATCGTGAAAAGATCATTTCTAGTAATGAGTTGTGCTTTAAGAAGCCCAAGGACCTTGACATACAGGAAGTAAACTTCTCATATTTTATTTATCTTGCAGATTCTGCTTTTAGAGGCAACTTACGGTTCCTTCCGAGTCACCCCCCACCATGAATCATCCTTCCAATGCGCGCAAAATATCTACCTCACATCTAGCGATGCGATTGCGGTGCAGTCCGCACTCCGACTACATGGTGCTCTTATGAATAAAGCTAAGGATGAGAGCTTCGTTCAGGACAATACAAAACATGTGCTTTCTCAGAACTTCGAAAGTGGAAATGAGGTGGCTCTCCTATCATGGGTCACCAAAGGACTTGCCATGCGCGGCCATGAGTTAGTGGGTTGTCTGTTGGCGAAAATGGTAGAACTGTTAACATCAGAGAAAGTGGGAGAGGAGGCGGCAAGGGGTTTCAAGATTCTGATGGAAGATTCGAAGGAATGTTTGAATAAGGCGTGCCATGCAAACGTGAGGTAAGAGATCATTTTTTAGATCAAAGTCGCCGGAAATTGTATGTAGGCTATACGTTGCCTGGATACGCTTCACGCCCCAGTGTTGTGCTAGGCTTGACCTTATCGGGTGTCTGTGTACATCTATATGTATAAGCAAGAACCCGCTAATATATACGTTATTCGCATGGTCTTCCGTGAGCATGATTTTTCAGTGATCTTCTCTTCCCCCTGTCCCTTGTAAATTTCTCGGTATTCGCTAGATGACACGCAGCTAGGACAGAAAAAGATCGTCCTTTGTTCTGGAAAGATAGAACATTGCCTCATTGAAAAAAAAGCATATACGAGTGGAGTTGTTCTGTCTGTCTGACAAAGAACGTTGTCCTTCAGTACCATACCAGGCCGTAAACAAAAGCGACCGTAAATAAATTATCTTAATTAATTAATTAGCTTAATTCGCACTTTGCAGCGAATAAGGTCCATGATGGATCTGTTATGCTTCGCTTCTGGCAGATATTCTGGTTGAATGCTCGAAGTAGAGCGCTCCGATAAAGAATAGGTGGTAGAAGACCCATGAGTAACTAAAAAGTATTTTTTCGATTTTTATTTCACCTGCCCTTCGGCCAAGTGCCATATAGCGACCGCAATTTCTGTCCGTCCGTCTGTCTGTCAGTCCGGGTTTTGCTAGTTCGGGTACTTCCACATAAGCTAGTACGATGAAACTTGGCAGGCGTATCAGGGACCCGGCCAGATTATCTTGGAAATAGTCATTTCCCCGATCCGACCATCTGGGGGAGGTGGAGGAAGGGGGAATTAGAAATATTGAGGTATGTATAACTTTCGAACGGGTAATCGGGTCTTAATGAAACTTTATATTCAAAAAGATCTCGTGTCTCATACGACCCACTTCAAATCCGGACCGGATCCAGAGACTTTGGGGGGAGTTGGAGGGGGGAACAGGAAATCTTGGGAAACGCTTAGAGTGGAGGGATGGGGATGAAACTTTGTGGGGAAGAACAACAGAACAAGCACAAGCCCTAGATATATCGTTAATATAACCAAACCGGAGTCGCGCACTGTAGGGGTTTGGGGGGGGGGGGGGGGCAGAATTCTGGTGATCCCGCGAGTTTGGTATCTTTTGAACGGGTGATCGGGTTTGTCCGAATCGGATGTGATACTTGCGAGGGGGGTTGGAGGGGGGCACTGGAAATCTCATGAAATAATTAAGTCGAGAGATTGCGATGGAACTTGGTCGGAAGAACTTGGCCCTAGATTCGTAATTGACAGAACCACATCGTATCGGAGCTGTGGTGAGGGGGTTCCCAGAAATCTGGTGATCGCGAGTTAGGATACTTTCAGATGTGCTAAGGACGATGAAATTTTGCAGGCATATTAGTAACCCGACTAAATTGACTTAAGGCCCCGACACAATGCCTTAGGAAAATTTCTGTTCCTGGATCCGACCATTTTTGGGGGAGTTGAGAGAAGGGGAATCTAGAAATCAATGACTTCGAAGTTGCGAACGGGCGGTCCGATTCGAGTGAAACTTTATGATGATAGAACTGACGACATAGGTGTGTAAAACATGCGGCCAAACCACATGCGGCCAAGGTTGGGGAAGCTGGAGGGGGGGGGGGGGCAGACACTTTTTGACATGCACAGAAACCAAACGGATGGACCGAATGGGATGCAAGTTGGACAGTACCGAGCTTATGCGGCCTAGATTTGTTGGCATCCGGGCCGGATCTGGCCACGCTAGGGGGGTGAAGCAGAAACCGGAAATTTGAGATAGATCCATCTCCGATTCCAGTCAAACTTGATGGACGGGAAGAGGAGATGTCAGAGATGCGATATTTATTTTTACGAGTCGTATTTGGCCACAGTGGGAGGAGTTGGAGTGGGAGTCCAGAAATTGCGTGGTTCGCGTAGGGGTTAAACGGATGGAGCGATTTGAATGAAACTTGTAAAGTAGAGAGATCATGTGCGCTAGATGACATATTTTATGGTCCGAATCGGTTCCGACCACGTTGGGGGGGGGGGGGGTCACCAAAAATGCTCAGATTGGAGTGAAGCTTGATAGGTGGTTAGAGAAGATGCGTCAGGGTGATCCATCGGCTGCAGTTGAGGGATCGGAGGGGGATAACGAAAGTCGTGTGGAATTTCTAGGGATCAAACGAGTGGATCTACTGGGCTGGAACTTGGAAGTAGACAAGTCATTTGCCCTGGATGATCCGAGGCGATTCCGGAAATACTCAAGACTTGAGTGAAACTAGAAATCCTATTTCCAGGTCCGAACCGCATTTTTGGATTGTGGGGTATAGGTTCTCATCTACTTTGTTGTACCACCTACTCGTAACAAGTGCCATATGAGCTCGTAGCTGTTGTTTAAACTAGATAATGATTAGAAATTAGGAAATCCTTTTAGAATATCGGAACAAAAACTGTAGTTAATGCTGCGTGCTTATGTGTTATCTCTAGTTTAAGTGGTAGAAGAAAGGACAGGTATTCCGTCTAGTCCCATCCCTGTAGACCTCAGATGGAAAAAAGTGGTAGACGTGGTATGCTCCACTGGTTGGTCTGGCTTCGATATATTTTGGAATCTTCACTTTCCAGCTCAATGGGGCGCTGTCAGGAGACAGGAACATTTCTGATTAAGTTCCTTTTTCATTAGGTTCCTGTACAAACAGAGGATATTCCAGACAACACTGTCGAAGCTTCTGGAAGGTTATGGTAGCCCAGACAGCGAGGGAAGGGGTAACTTCGTAATGGCGCTTATGAACCAGCTACCATATATACCACATATGATCCTCGCGTCACATCTAAAAGAGGTATGTTATTGGTATGCTATGGTATGCCCTTGCCCTATGTGTGGATGCGAGAAAGAAAGTATGAGTCATTTTGTGGGAGAGTGTGAGGAATTGAATGGGTTGAGATTGGAGTTGTTTGGAGTGAGAGGGTGTGGGAGTGAGTGGATAATTGAGAGTGTGAAAGAGAAAAGTTTCCAGGGTATTCGACTGTTCGGAAAGTTCCTCCGGATAGAGTTAGCACACAGGGAAAATTGTATATCTCTGTAGTAGTAAATATTGGCATGATGTTCATGTTTCTGATATATATATTTTTCTTTTGTTGTATTGGTGCGATGGCCCTTGTTGGCTTTTATGCATTAAATATCTATCTATCTATTTATCTTTGGAATTGGCTTTAAGGGTGTCCGAGAAGCCCGTGTCTGAGCCGAAGACTGCGGAAGCTTGCCGGGGGAAGAACTGTCCATGAGACGAATTGTCCAGCTATGTGAAGAGTTATCCGTGGGACAAGTTGGGACAGGTTGTAGCGACGAATCATCATTGTTATTTGTATGTTATTTGTTACCCATCAACAGGCCGTAGCCAAATAAAGACGGAGTAGCCTACGAATATCATAAGAGAGAAAGATCGAAAACTAAAGAAGTATTTACATAAGTTAACATAAGTCACATCAGCAGGAAAGCGTAAGTTCATGGGACTCAGTATGTAGATTGTGGATTTGTAAACAATTGGATGTAGACAGTTATCTTGGGACGAACTGTCATCACACCCTGTAAGACGAGCTGCTGGTAGACAAGCCTGCTGGTAAGCTCATATCTATAGAAATTTGGTGGAATGAACTAGAACTGACAGAGGACTTTACCCCCCCCCTCCCCCAAACGCATCGCACTGGTTGAAAGAGCGAGACAGCGTTTGTCTTTTCTTTGTGTAATCTCTGTTACTTTTTTTCAGTTGTTACCTGTCATTGTCCAATCCATATCCGAGCTAGGTCCTGAGAGGAATGGTAGCAGTGCCATCTTGACAGTTCTCGATAATTTGATCGTCGAAACTTCGGATCTTATTCAGCCTTATGCAAGCACGATCGCTTCAAAACTGTTGGTCGTTTCCAGAATCTCAGAATCGATGGTGAGTATTTTTTATACCGATTAACATCCATTTCTTGGTTTTTAGCGGGTTTTTTTCGTAATGTTCTTACTTTTGAGCTATGGCTTCTCCGCCACTAAGTGGCATTGCCGTTAACGTCACTTGCAGTCCCTATACAAATTAAAAGTACTCTACTTTTCGTACATTATTTGGATGTTGATTTTTGTTTTCTTTGTTGAGGGATGGGACTGTAGATTGGTAGGTAAAATATGTAATAATCGAAAAAATAATTTAATCCGTACAGTTCTAAGTGTTTAGATGTGTCGAAGTCAGAGGCGTTACTAGCCAAAATGTTTATTTTTTTTTTGGGGGGGGGGGCAAGGTATTTACCGACTGATTGGTCCTCTTTACCGACTGTTTATGCAGGAAAAACCGACTCTTAAAAAAAAACTGTTTTGACGAAAAATCGACTGATTTTCAGAAAGAACCTACTTTTTGGGATCCCAAAACGTAAGTGGAGGGATAGGCCTACCTATGACATCGCACAAGTTGTCCGTCCGTCTGTCCGTCTGTGAGCACGATAACTCTCGAAGGGAATGAGATATTTTGATGAAACTTGGTGTGAGCATTCTTTGGGTCAAGAGTAAGGTCGAGTTCGTAGATGGTCCCTGTAGCCCTACATTTAGGGGTGGGGGAGGGGCTTCAAATTAAGGGGCAAGCAAATTTTTTTAAACAGCTAATGTGATAGTCGATTATGCGGTAAGAAGACACGCTGAACCCGAATATGAAAACCATTTTCTCGCCGGACAAGTAGTTCGTCCGGAATCCGGCCAAAACCGGAAAGTTTGTTAAAAGTAAAAGTTTTGTTTGAAGTTGATTAGGTGTTTGATTTAGAGGTAAGAAGGCATGCTGAACACGAATATGAAAACCATTTTCTTGCCGGACAAGTAGTTCGCCCGGAATCCGGCCAAAACCGGAAAGTTTGTTAAAAGTGGAAGTCTTATTTGAAGTTGATTAGACGTTCGATATAGGGATAAGAAGGCATGCTAAACATGAATATGAAAACCGTTTTTTCGCCAGACAAGAAGTTCGCCCGGAATCCGGCAAAAACCGGAAAGTTTGTTAAAAGTAAAAGTTTTATTTGAAGTTGATTAGATGTCCGATTTAGGGGTAAGACGAGATGCTGAATCCGTATATGACAATAATTTTTTTGTCTGACATATAGTTCGTCCGGAATCCGGTTGAAACCGAAACATTTGTGATAAGTTAAATTTTTATTTGAAGTTGATTAAATGTTGGAAATAGGGGTAACTAGATAGGTACGCTGAATTCGTTTTTGAGCTTTAGTTTTTCGTCGGACAAGTAGTTCTGGAATTCCGCCAGAAACCGGAAAATTCGCAGAAGTAAGCCAGGATCGTTTCAATCGACTTATAGGGGTAAACACACAAGCTGAATCCATATCAGAAGTTGGTTTTCTTAATGATTAGCTGTTTGGCCTTAATCTGTTTCTAAATTTTAAGAGTATAAATGTTCATGGATGAACCGATGAGGTTATTGTATTATCGGATTATTTCCGATTTACGGAGAAAGCTAACTTCGATAATTAATATCCCAACATACTATTCGTAACATGGAGTCTGGCGAAGACCGGATCTGACGAAGACAAAACCTAATTGTCTGGATCAAATATCGAAGTTTTGGGATCCCATCGGAACCTTTGGTCTTGTTTTAGGAAGAACTGACTGTTGTTAAGAAAAATCGACTGCTTCCAAGAAAAAAATCGACTTTTTTTACGAAAAATCGCGGCGCTTCGCGTCGACTCGGTTATTTTTTTTTATACCGATCGGCCGACAACATTGGGGGGGGGGCGGCCGTCCCCCATACGTGACGCCCCTGGTCGCAGTGACCCAGCATAGGCTGTGCTTACCAGAGTGAAGAATTGGGTGTGTTCCACCCTTCTAACAATATTAACTATTTTCGTTCCAACCTCGTGAAATTTTACTGCGCTGATTCCAACCTTATGGTAACTGTTTGCTTACCACGCTTGGGAACTTGGTAGCGTGGTAATTGATGCATATTTAGTTCAACAGTAGTTGCGTTTTTGATCCGAATTCTCCTCGCAATTCTCCTCCGAATTCTCCTGTTTGGCGTGTTTAGACTATTCAGATGAAACGAATTCTCCTTTCTTTCGTTTCATCTAAGGAGAATTCGTTTCATCTGAATAGTCTAAACACGCCAAATAGGAGAATTCGGAGGAGGATCGCGAGGAGAATTCGGATCAAAAACGCAACTAGTGATTCTATGTATACGTTTACAGAACAAGCTCGTTAATTACCGCGTAGCGCCCGAGGGTATAGAGAGGAACCGATGAAATACTGATTAACGATGGAATACGGATTACATACATAACAGTAACTACGAATCTCTCTGACGTGGTTGGCCAGACTAGCCCGTGGCATGATATTTTGCCGAAAATAGGAAAATGCGTTCCAGCCTTGACGCCAAGAAGCCATAATCCGTGACGTCATGCGCAGTAGCTACAGTAAGTAGGGTGGAACACGCTCATTGTGTTGCTCAGTTTTTGAAGAACTCGTCGACAACTTTGGGATGCAATGGAAAAACTATGTTCATTTTTAGGCGAACAGAATGGCCGCCGTGAAATGCTTGAAATCCTTAGCAATGCTACCAGATATTCATATAATTCAAATTCGTGAAGAGGTAAGTTTTCAATTCGTTTTGTTCATACCGTACCTATCTTTTCATCTCATAGAGTTTACCGTATCATATATTACGGTGTCGTAGAGAAGTGAAGTAGTATGAATTGAATTGAAATTTATTTATAACCCGTCAAGGTAGAGAGGTAGAGACGTGTTATGGCAAAAATAGAAAAATAAAGAAATATGGCAGAGACGTCGTGGGACCAAGGGGCTTCTGAGAAACTCTTTCCGATTGATTCGCAAAAAAACGCTAGCCTCGTAACTTCTTGCAAGGACGTAAATCTGCCTCTTTTGAGGAAGCTTTGAACCTTACATTGTATGTTTTAAATTTGCTAGAAATCGTGTCTTTCGAAGCCGGTGATTGATTTGGCGCGAATTAAGGTATATTTCCGCCAATCCCAAGGACTCCTTGGGAACCAAATGTTAAAACATGACTCAATCTGCAGGTATTCTCCTCAAAGACACGATCTTTTTAAGATCCAATAGGGTGAAGACTTTTTTTTTGTTTTATTGCTGGTTCGTTTCATCCAGTAACAGCCTGAAGAGGAGCCTTGCCAAGAAGTGCCGAAATATCGGTGATGAACATTGTATCTGACTGTTTCTGTTTGAAGTCATTTCTTTAATGTATGTTTCCACGTCAGCTTGGATAAATTCGAGCCTATTTTGAAATCCGATCGTATTTTACGCGCGTATTTGTGCTTGAAAAGATCTCTAGCAATACGGACGTATTTGAGACATCGGTACGTCCGTATTGGTAGAGATCTTTTCAAGCCCAAATACGTGCGTAAAATACGCTTGGATTTCAGAATACGCTCGGATTTTACGCAATATGTAAACTATTGTAAACCCACGTGAAGGAGTATTTGTACTCAGAGGGAACCATGAAATTAAGGAGAATTCCTTAAGGAGGGTCCCCGTTCGAGAAAACACGAGAACACAGAGAATGTGTCACTGTGCATTGTTTTAACTAGAAACATGGCCGCGCTTGTGCCAGCAGTTGACGAGTATATGACATGCTGTTTCAGATTATTCGCGGTCTGGTGAGCTGCTTGGACGACAGAAAGCGGTTGGTGCGACAAGCAGCGGCGGAAGCTCGGAATTCGTGGTTTCTAGTCTCGCAACCAGGTTCGAAAAAGTAACGCGCATCCTATGAAGTAAGAAATGAGATGGTTATTTTATGCTTCGCAATAAAGTAAGTTTTATTTTCGTTTTCTGTTGAGGAGAATAGATTTTAGTTAGGAGAGAATGCACTTTTGAAGTCGTGTTCTAATGAACACAAAATGTGCAGAAGATAGCTGTAGGAGATCCAAGTTGTATCAGATGAAGTGATGCCGAGCGGAGCATTTAGGCTGACATTGACCTTCAAGTTTCAAACTCTGCAGTTCCGTGTCGTCTCTTCTTTCGATTTTTGTTTGCAACTTGTCGTACTAGGAGGTTTCCTCCCAGAAAGCAAACTTCCTTCTTGTGGGGCAGTAAAGGTTGTAATTTTTTTAATTTCACAAGTGCTACAATTACTGAAGTGGCTTGGGTGTTTACAAAGTTACTGGGGACTTCTCAGTCTCAACTGAACATGAACATGGATTCGTGCTGCTATAGCAAGAGCCGCTTTTTACTGATGTGGATGAGATTTTTCGGTCTTGGGAGCCTAAAGCACAAATGTCATGAGGAAAAGGAACACTGCTATGTGATACCGAAGACTAAGTGTGAGATTCTGATGGACCTCCCGTTCTTGATTTTGGAAGGAGTGGTCATAAGTGTTAGCTCGTATGTATGGTACTCTTATGTCTTGCAGATCAAGGATGGAACCACACAGTTATCACAGGCTGTTGTTGCCCTTAGCATGCATATGGACTGGATTATCTTCGTCCTGAACGCGTTTAGGAATGTTGGCCTCATTTCGAAAGTCTTTAATGACCTCAACAGCACAGACCAGTCAATTTTTCAGCGATTCCCGTTCTTCAAAGACAACGTCAATGGGTTCAAGCTACCTCATTTCTGGATTTGGTTTTGGCCTGCATTTTTTACGGTTGTACTTTTTCTTGGAACATCAATGTTGGACGATCCGGCTATAACTGCGGACTACTTTAGTCAGACTCAGTACGTTTACCTGGCATCGAGAATCTACTGGCTCTTGGCTTCTGACGCAAGGATGAAAACGTTCTTGTTGATGATTCGTCTGTTGAAGGTTCGCTTTGAGACTATAACTGCGTGCCTAGAGTTGATAAAGAGCGACTTTGATCATTCTTCTGTGGCTGAGGATTTGAAGTTTCTCCAAGAAAAACATTCGAAACTACTTCGCCTTATAGAGACAATAGATCAGATATTCAACCCTGATCTTGCTGGAACATTGCTTGCCTCTGTAACAGCCGCGGTTGCCATTTTCTTTTATGTTGTCAGTGCAATAGACGGTATGACCAACTGGTTTCGTATTACCATGTTTGTTTTCTCCTATGTACCCATAATTCTGATTGCAGTCGTAAGGCTATGGATGACAGCTGTATTCGGTGAAGATTTTGCCAAAGCGGTAAGCTGTTTATCTGTAACTATAGGTCGAATATGATAGGGATTACCAAACTATATACCTGCAGGGCTCCTTTTCAGACATACAAGTAGGCTAGAAAAGGGCTCATCTTCAAAGCCAAGCCCAAAACCTATCAGCAGGGGCGTCCAGACACCTTCCTGATAGGGGGGGGGGGGTGCGGCGTCAGAATTTTACCGGATTTTTTCAGGATCTTACCGGAAATGTTCCTTAGTGAATGAATATCTCTGCTGGAACTCAAGAATACTGTTGTGTTCTGACTTTGGTTATGTGTTACAAACGACGGTAAACAAAGATAGGCTCGAAAAGACAGATAGGCTTCAAAATATTTCAGTGCTCAATATTTCGGTGTGTTAAACACTGAAATATTTTGACTCATCTGAGGGATTTTGTGTTTTCCAACCGGGGCTCTAGCAATAACGTTCAGCGTGTGCACTGCTTGCACGAAAAAAAAAAATTCATCCAGACGTGAAGAAATTCAATTTTAAACTAAGTCCTGCATTGTCAGGGCTAAATATTAGACATCGGAGAAGTTACGCCTGTAGAAAAGTAGGAAAATAGGATTTGTCTTGAAATGAATCTGATATTCTCTTTTAATTTTCGGCAATGGCATACATTTCCAGTCGGTAAATATTTCATGCATAGAGGGACAACCATACTACGACAATCTCTGTTAGCTCAGCAAAAGGTGAAATAATTTTTGATATAGTAAGCCGTAATTGGTTATTACCACCTTGTGTTCAATAGTGGTCGACCATCGTCTTGACAGTCTGTTGCTAATCGCATGTGAAACCGATATAATTGACGAATGTACAATTTAAGATTCACAAAATAATTCGAATACATATATCTTCGAATATATATATATATCTTCAAACTTTTTATGGCACTTGCCTTCCGGCCAAGTGCCATATACCGATCACTTTTCCGTCGGTCGGTCTGTCGGTCGGTCGGTCAGTCCGGTGATCGCGAGTTAGGGTACTTCCAGATGTGCTAGGACGATGAAACTTGGCGGGCGTATTAGGGGCCCGACCAAACTAACTTGGAAATAGTCACTTGCCCGATCCGACCATCGTGGGGGGAGGGAGGGGAGCCGGAATCCGGAATTTAGTGACATGCATAACTTTCGAACGGGTAATCGGATCTTAATGAAACTTGATATTTGGAAGACATCATGTCTCACATGTCCCAACTCAAGTCCGGACCGGATCCGATGAATGTGGGGGGGGGTCGGAGGGGGAACCGGAAATCATGTTAAACGCTTAGAGTGGAGCGATCGGGATGAAACTTGGTGGGAGGAACAAGCACAACCCCTAGGTACATCATTGACAGAACCGGACCGGATTCGTGCACTGGGGGGGGAGTTGGAGGGAGGTTCCGAAATGCCGGTCATGCGGAGTTAAGATACTTCCAGGTGGGCTAGGACGATGAAACTCCGACCATCGTGGGGGTAGTGGAGGGAGAGGGAATCCGGACTCTTGAGGTATGTATAACATCCGAACGGGTGACATGATCATAATGAAACTTAATATGTAGAAAGACCGCATGTCTCGGATGTCCCATTTCAAGTCCGGACCGGATCCGATGAGGCTGGGGGGGTCGGAGGGGGGTCCGGAAACCTTGTGACATGCTTGGAGTGGAGCGATCGGGATGAAACTTGGTGGGAAGAACAAGCACCAGCCCTATGTAGATCAGTGACAAAACCGGCCGGATTCGGGTATTGTGGGGGAGTTGGGGGGTCCGGAATTCCGGTGATCGCAAGTTAAGGTACTTCCAGACATGCTAGGACGATGAAACTTGGCTTGAAAAATTAGAGACTTGGCATGATTGGCTAAGAAATAGTTAGTTCCCAGATCCGACCATCCCTTAAAGTACTAATGCTAACCGCAAAGTACAAAAAAAATACTTTTAAGCAATATATACATTTTCGTTATCCCTATGAGCCCATGATCATTTTTGCCTCAAGGGTTTTGCTTACAACTGAATTCCTTAAAGTACAAACAGTACTTTTGAGTAAAATATACATTTTCGTGCTGCTGGTGATCATCTTTTTTGCTTCAAGAGTTTTAATTACGGATGATTTTCTAGCGCCCTTAAAGTGCGCACAGCCAAATGCATTGCCAAACGATACAGTCTCGTGATTTCCAAGGACCCATGATCATTCTTATCTCGAGGGTTTTGCTTACAAATGATCGAAAGAAACCCAGGAATTGACGAATTCCTACTTTCATCCTCTGACCCAGCCTTGCAAGTGCCATATGAGCTTCCAGCTCTTGTTGTTTGTTCCGAGGCTGTCCTGTGGGCTTTCGAGATCATGTCGGAAGAAGGCTAACTTGCGTGTCGAGAAGGCTGTCGAAAGTAGACGGTACTTTGGTACTATTCCTGGAACAGTATTTGTAGTTGGAAATGATGTAAGTTTCGGTAGGTTGCCTAATTTTTGAAAGCTATAGAAAGTTTGGACATTACCGCGTTCACCCGGTGAACGTTCCGGTACGCTGTTTTGTCCGTCTGCACGAATCACTCTGATAAGTTGTTTTTCGGGGCCATCCCTGTAACCTGTGAGTCTATACTTATCCAGAAAGTAGCAAAATTCCGGTAGATTCCTGAACCGAATTCTGGAAGATTCCGTTGGGCAAATTCCGGTAGATCCCCTGAGACACGTTCCGACAGATTCCCCAAGTCAAGTTCCGGTAGATTCCTTTTGAAAGATTTCGGTAGACTCCCTGAGCAAAATCCGGTAGGTTCTCTGAGCAATAATCCGGTAGATTCCGTAAAAATCATCAACTTCAGGTGAATTTGTCAAATTTTAACTGATGCGGCTTCGCCGCACCAGTCAAAATTTACCGGAATTTTTCACACAGGCCTTCTGGGGGGGGGGGGTGCAGCCCCCCCCCCTCGGGACGCCCCTGCCTGTCAGATGTAAAATCATGTTTTGTTCAGGAGTCTGCATATGTGTGAAACTTTTGTCTATGGTGTAGTCGTGTGAATACGGTGTAGAGATAACAGCGATCTTTACCCTTGGTTCACACTGCTGCGTTGTATGCGACACGATTTTTTCTTTGATTTTTCGACGTGCGACAGAATCGCGTGAACCTTCCTACAACGTACCACGCAGACACAAAGGGAAAACGAAATTTTTCGTCTAGATTATTCAGCAAAAGGACAAAGAAGCCCTTGGGAAAGCGACCACTGAAGATGCTGGGAGATTACCCATCTGAAAACCACCCACTAATAATAGGAAATTTTCAGTCAAACCCTATATGTCATTTTTTTTCATAACAGGTCAATACAAGTTTATTCAGAAGATATTTTGCGTTCAGCCATCCTAGGATTAAAATGTTTTGTTTCAGAACAAGGGCTAGCAACTTCTATTCTTCAAATTAACAAATCTTCGTTTTTTCGTTTCTTTCCCTAAAAAAATCGCATGCGTTGTGTCGGATCAGTTGAAATTTTTCAACGCATCCGACACTGCGACAAGACGCTAAGTTTTGCGTTGACTGTCGCACGATTTGTGTCGTAAAGACAAAGTGTTGCTCTCGCAACACTTTAGTCGGCGAAGCTGAACAAAGGTTGCCGCAACACTCCACGTTGCCCAGGCAACTATATCTAGTTTCGTCTGTTTCTCGAATAAAAAAATAAAAAAATCTCTCAGTCACAAATAAAATCGACTAAGAAACTTGTCGTACGTAAGGTTTGAGCGTTGAATGCTGATACTGGATTATCAGAGATCTCAAGAGTTCTCGAGAAATCACCCGACACTTTGAAGCACTCCCTGGTGCTTTGCACCAGGGTCCAGGGTCGGAGCCGGGTTCGTTCAGGAGCTTTGGACTCTCCTTGGAGATGTCAGTCAACGAACCCGGCTCCTCCTCTAGACATCGAATGATGCCGTGGTTAATCTGTTTGACTTTAAGTTTTCAAGTTTCACAACTCTGTGGTTTCATGTCGTCTGATCCTTCGATGCCTGTTAGCAATTTATCGTACTGGGAGGTCTCTTCCCAGAAAGCAAACTTCATTCTGTGGGATAATAAATGTTTTAATTTCAAGAGTGTTACAATTACTGAAGTGTCTCTGGGGCGTTCGCACAAATACAGCGTACATCACTCTGACCTGAACATGAGCATGGAATCGTGCTGCTATAGCAATAGCCGCTTTTTGCTGTTGTGGATGAGATTTTTCGGTCTCGGGAGCCTTAAGCACAAATGCCATGAGAAAAAGGAACACTGCCATGTGATGCCCAAGACCAAGTGTGAGATTCTGATGGACCTCCCGTTCTTGATTTTGGAAGTTGTGGTCATAATTGTGAGCTCGTATCTCCGTTACTTCTTCGTTTTGCACATCAGGGATGGAACCACACAGTTAGCACTGGCTATTGTTGCCCTCAGTATGCATCTGGACTGGATTATCTTCGTCCTGAACGCGTTTAGGAACGTTGGCCTCCTTTCGAAGGTCTTTAATGACCTCAACAGCACGGACCACGCAGTTCTTCAGCGATTTCCATTCTTCAAAAACAACGTCGAGGGGTTCAAGCTACCTCATTTCTGGATATGGTTTTGGCCTGCCCTTTTCATGGCTGTATTTTGTCTTGGGATATCAATGTTGGATGATCCGTCAACAAGTGCGGAATACTTTAGTCAGACTCAGTACCTTTACCTCGCATCGAGAATCTACTGGCTCTTGGCTTCTGACGCAAGGATGAAAACGTTCTTGCTGATGATTCGTCTGTTGAAGGTTCGCTTTGAGACTATAACTGCGTGCCTAGAGATGATAAAGAGTGACTTGGATCATCCTTCTGTGGCTGAGGATTTGAAGTTTCTCCAAGAAAAACATTCGAAACTACTTCGCCTTATAGAGACAATAGATCAGATATTCAACCCTGATCTTGCTGGAACATTGCTCGCCTCTGCGGCAGCCGCGGTTGCCATTTTCTTTTACGTTGTTAGTGCGATAGACGTTATGACAGACTGGTATCGCATTACCATGTTCGTTCTCTCCTACGTACCCATAATCCTGATTGCTGTCGTAAGGTTGTCGATGGCAGCTGTTTTCGGTGACGAGATTGCACAAGCGGTAAGCTGTTTTTCTGGTACTAGGATCTGTAACTAGGAACTATGTAGCCTTTGCTCCTTTTTGGGATCACAAAACGTAAGTGACGGGATACCTGTGACTTCGTAAGGTTTTTCCGTCCGTCTGTGTGTTAGCACGATAACTCTCGAAAGGGTTTATATATTTGTTCAAACACATCGGGCTTGTAAACTGTTCTACCTGCCAAGTCGCGTCCCAAACCCTGCAATCCAAGCGAGACCGAGGATTCCGGTATTCCGTCCCAATAGTTGTCGGATCCAATCCGGACCTGGAAAATTTCCGGTACCCTCCTCCACCCCTGCAGTAGGATCTGACCCAGACATATTAATGCCACATCTAGAGCATTTGCTCATAACACTTATCAAGTTCCACTCGAGTCTGGGAACTTCATTTCCCTCCGCAGAAGTCCTATTCGGTCATCTTTAGTGGCACATTTAGGGCCCATTGCCTTTGCACCGTCCAAGTATTTATCAGTATATGATGAAACTTGAATCCCTTTAGTCCCTACTCGTATCAAAAAATCCCCCCTTTAACCCCCACCCATCGTGGTCGGATGCGGTTCGAACACATTGACAAAACAGCTCTGCATCTGCTACTACCACCCATGAAATTTTGTTCCATTCGGACCAACCGTTAGCTTACGCGTGTAATATGCGTGTGTAATATGTTTGTTATGGCCCTTGGGCTTTTAAGGCAAATAAATATCATATCATATCATATTCGAACTGTAGTGATTGGAAGTCTATCTATTCAGACCCAAGAATCTGTAAAATAGCAACAATAAGCAAGGGATAAATAAGCAAAACTGCCAATAATCAATATGGAAGCTAATGCTGCATCTAGCTTCTTCTTTTTGGAGGTTAGCTATAGCGAGGTCAAATGTCCACTCGGGTTGTGGGCTTTACGAAACGCTCACTTCTGCCTGTCGTAGCATAGCGGTGATTATCGCCGACGGCGAACAGATATTGACAGTTTGAGTGCCGGGGTCTACCGCTTTAGGCCGTATTGCAGTAGGTTCAACTTCCATGATGGGCCCTGTCGACGATGCTCCAGTGGTTGGTAGTCTCGGGGTTATATATTTTTCGCTGGTAACATTGTGACTTCATGGTTTCTTTGATTGCCTGCCCACTTCCAGTGTAAAGTTTTCCATGGCCGGGGGTTGTTTGGCAGTATGGCCCCTCGTGTCAGTGGCGGGCGGGTAGGTAAAATGTGGAACCGCTGGCTGTTATGATGTGTGGCTACTTTTGCCTTGCTCGTACATTGTTCAGTTTTCGCTGGATCGACAGTGTCTCCTTCTTCAAGTCCGGGAAGAAGTTTCGCAGATTTTTTATGATGAGTACGTCAATTAAAATGCTCCCAGGATGAAGGAAATCTGAATTGGTGAAAACCTTGGGTTTCGTGTTGATACGTTGCTGGTAGTGGGACCTCACTGTCGATCCTATATCCGCTGTACGGATGAGGCCAGGTTGTACACCGGACTGATGCGGTATCCTGGGAGAGCACTTCCCTTTGACACTTTCCTTTGGTTTTGGCAGGATTCTTTTACAGGTTATACGGATTTTTCGGAAAGTCCGTTTGCCTTGGAATAGACTAAGCTTGATTGACGATTGAGTTCGATTCCGCAAACTTAGGATAATTCCTTGGACCAGCGAGAGAATCCCGTTTTCTAGATTCGGATGTTCGGATGGATCTGATTGCGTATTGGGCTTACATGGAAGTGCTCAAATCAGGACAGACGGACAGACATTACGATCGTTATGTGGCACCGAAGGCTGCGGGTGCCATTAAAATGCATTGTATGGAAAATTGATTGACGCATTGCCTCCGTCATAGGATATCCAAGTCGCCTGAAATGATTACCTTAATTACCTTAATTCGCACTTCGGAGCGAATTAAGATCAGTCTTGATCTGTTGAATCGCTCCGTCAATGATGATGTGATGATCAGTTAAGCTTCAGATGCATCCCAGATGTACTTCGAGGGCACACCGTTCCACTCCTGATCTAGTGACTTCTTGAAGGATTCCTCGTTGGGTGCTGATACAGTTTCGTTGGTCAGGCTGTTCCATGTGTTGACAACTCGGCAAGAGAAGAACTGTTGTCGTTGTCGGGTTCTGACAGATGGCTTGAACAGCTTCTTAGAGTGTCCCCTTCTATCTGCGCCAATGCTCTGGACAATGGGCATACAAATTGGGGGTTGTTCTTGTGAGGTCAGCTTGTATGTCATAAGCATGTCAGCACGCCGTCGTCGAAAAACAAGTGTTGTCAGTTTCAGCTCCTTCAGACGTTGTTCATAGGATTTATCTTTCATGTTTGTAATCACCTTAGTAGCTCTCCTTTGCACTCCTTCTAGGAGCTTTATGTCACCCTTGAACCCTGGTGATGCTAAGCACATTCCAAAGTCAACCACTGGCCTGACAAGGGCCTTGTACAACTTCAAGAAAACGTGAGGAGATCTGCTGGATATAGTTCTCTTGAGGAGGCCAAGGACAGAGTTTGCATGGGAGACAGTCTTTTTGTTGTTTGCATGGAACTTGAGCTGATGATCAACAATAATCCCAAGATCTCTTTCTTCGTCGACAGCCTGCAGTTCTTTGATGCTGTTTGTGGCTCTGTCTAGCATGGTATACTTGGTGCGCGCGTTTGTCTTGCCAAAGTGTATAACACTGCATTTTTCAATGTTGAAAGACATATGCCATGTTGTTGCCCAGTCCTGAATGCGATTGAGATCTGCCTGGAGTGACTCGTTGTTAACTGCACCAAACAGCTTTGAATCATCAGCAAAAAGAGTTAGACGATTGTTTGCCAGTCCAAAAATATCATTGATATAGATATTGAACAGAGTAGGTCCCAGGACACTACCCTGTGGGACACCGCTGATAACTTCACAGCTGCTTGAGAAGACTGTTTTTCCTTCTGTAGTAAAGAGTCTCACACTCTGTGTCCTCCCAGTCAAAAAAGCTGATATCCAACCCACAAGGTCTTCGGGAATCCCACATGCAATTAGTTTTTGTTTCAGGTGTGGGTGGGGAACTTTGTCGAAAGCTTTGGCTAGGTCAAGCAGAAGGACATCGACAGGTAACCCTTGGTCAATCAGGTCTGTTATTGCATCGTATGTCTCCAGCAGGTTTGTTTCTACTGATTTTCCTGGTTGGAAACCATGTTGACTCGGCGATAGTATTCCATTAATTTTCAGATGTTGAATAATTGAGTCATTTACCACCCTTTCCAAGATTTTAGCTACGACTGATGTAATGCTGATGGGACGGTAGTTCTCTGCTTTCATCTTACTTCCCTTCTTGAACAAGGGGGTGACAAATGCTGTTCTCCAGTCTGATGGTACTTGCTTTGTATCCAGGGAAACTCTGAAAATTTGTGTCAGTGGCTCAGCAATTGTTTCAGCGGTTTCTTTGAGAAGACGGGGATGCAGGTTATCTGGTCCAGCTGACTTGTTGACATCCAGTGATTTGAGTCTCTTGAGAATATTGGGGCTATCAATCTCAATTTGGTGCATTGGGTGGTGAACTGGTCTGGGATTAGTTGTAGGTAGTTCCGCATCCGACACATTACTGAACACAGACGAAAATTGGCGATTGAGCTCGTCTGCTATTTCCTTGACATCCGTGAGTTCAGCTCCTGAGGTTGTTGTTAGCTTAGTGATAGAACGCCGACCAGGGCTTTTGGTGGAGACATATTGCCAAAACTTCTTTGGGTTATGCTTGCTTTCTTTGGCTAATATGGCTTCATGATCCTGGTAAAGCTTCCTAGTTAGCTTTCTCAATTTGTCCCTAGCTCTCTTGAATTTCTCATGTTGATCTGAACTGTCTGTTCGTTTGTATTTTTGCCAAGATCTTTTTTTCTTATTCAACTGCTTCTTAATTTCTCTAGTCATGTAAGGAAGAGTCTTTGGTTTTCTTTTATATGAAACAGTTGTATTATTCTCTTGGATTGTAAGCAGTGTGACCTTAAACTTTTCCCATTGTTCTTCTGCAGTTCCTTGTAGTATTTCGTTCCAATTCGCCAGTTCAAGGTCCCTTCTGATGGACTTATAATCTCTAAAAACTCTTTTGACAAGTCTATTAGTTACAGTCTTCAGGCGCAGCTGGATTTCGATGGCTACGTGATCACTTTTGCCAATAGGGGGTAGGTACTCTATATTTTCCAAAAGTTCTTTGTCATTTAAGAAAACAAGGTCCAGCAAAGTCGGGTTTTGGGATGCTCTGTATCGGGTAGGTTTATCAACAGCTTGGTACAGGCAAAGTTCATGTATGCAATCTAAGAATGGTTGTTGTGTTGCACCATCTCCTTGCCCTTGGTATGCAAAACCTTCTTTCCATGATAACTGAGGGAAATTGAAATCTCCAGCTATAAGCAGGTTACCTTTATGTGTAGTACTGACTTTGTGGAAATAATCTGCTATAGCTTGTTCAGTATCAATCTTTGAAGGGGAGGAGGGACTTCTATATACACACAAAACTCTTGTTGTGCCAGGCTCAAGCGGAACTTTCAAATCAAAGCAGATAAATTCGATGTAATCACAAGTCGGGAGAGTATCTACAACTTGTATATCATACTCTGCTCTCACTAGCGCTAGTACCCCCCTCTTGCAATTACTAGAACTCAAATTTGATATTACCTGGTATCCAGGAACAGAGATGTGACTGTCTTCCAGCTTCGTCAGACTATTCTTGGGACACACTTCAGTCAACAAAACCAGGTCATAACCCTTGTTTGTAACCAGTTGCTTGACTTCCTCAATCTTATTTGTTAATTGATCAACATTGGACACCAATAGAAAGAATTCGGAACTCTTTCTTTTATCTTCTTCTTCATCTGCGCCAGGCGCACTCTTTTCCGGGCCACTGTTGTCACTACAAATCGAATCGGTGGGGCATGTCCTTATCTCAGAGCTCCGGGGAGATTCAGCAGTAACAAAGGACGCTGATTCCAAACTCAATGCCGAGTCATTTCGGGCACGCGTAAAGTTTATATCTTCAACACTTTCGTATGAGCAGTCTATATTTTCATAATGCAAAGAAGAAAAACTCGTAAAGCTATTTACACTGTACAATGAAGTTGGAGCATCGCTACTGATCACTCCATCGGTTCCAAGTTTTTTTGAACGATTTTGTCTCCTCTGATGACAAGATCTGTCTCGCCCTTTGAGATCCGGTCCCGTAGCTCTGCGACTAACACTTTACGCTTTTCTCTGTCTTCTTTCGACGTATCAATCCGGAACTGAACAGCTTCTTTCAGTGCGCGTCTATCGAACGACTGTTTTGCTATTTTCATTCCGACGGACGGGTGACTGACTGTGAAAATGACTGGGACAATTTTAGTTGGTAGTTCTCCCGCTGGGGGGCTGGCAGTCTGGTTCTTTGGTCTTAGTCGCCGTGCGTTTGAGACTTCAATGTCAATGGAGTAATTTTGTAGCAGGAAACTTCTAATGAATGTTGCGTCGGCGTCACCTTGTTGGTCCTGGTTGAACGAGTGATTTTCGGGGATGCCAAACGCTATCACGTTGTTTTTCCTTCTTTGGCGATCCCTATCCGCTCTCATCAAGTCACCTACTTTCTTATCGACCCGATCAGAAAGCTCCTGTTTGGTCGGAAACTGTTCCTTCAGATCTTTGATTTCAGACCTTAGCTTCTCAACCTCAGCCTTCATTGTGTCCATAGTGCACATTTTGCCCAAGTCAACCTCAATAGAGTCAACTCTTTGCGCAACACCTGCCACGAGTATTTCCATCTCCTTTTTGAACGTTTTCAGAGATTTGTTGACGACAGTGCTGACAATGGTGTTGACATCATCCTTCGTTAAACCTTGACGGACCCTAGGGTCGTTTTCACAAAGAGGGCACAGCCAATGGAATTCATTTCCATCACTTAGCGTGTTTATTAGGTTGTACTTTGCCTGTGTCATATCAGCACACGAAATACAGAGCCACTTGGCACAATTGTCACAGTTGAGAGCACTGGATTCAGGCATTAGCTTGGTTTTGCAACCGGCACACTTGTCTTCACCCGATTTTCGAGGTGACTGCTGTTTACGTTTAGGAGGTCTTTCCGCCATTTTTAGTGGCAACACTGTTGTTTCAGATGATGAAAGTTCGCTATTCTAGTAGTCGGCAACACTGTTCTTGGCGGAGTATTTGAATCGGCTGTATCACGCGCTCCACAAACAACGTTTGTCAACGTCTGCCTTGAGATTTCGACTGTTGGAGGCTCTTGGAATTGTCTATAACAGAATAAACAATTGTCTTTGTGATAATGGTTCGAATCACAATTTTTCACTGATCAATTTGAGGGTAAGTTTGTAGATATTGTCTTTCAGGAACCACTTCAATTTCACATAAAGAACTTTGTTAGGATTTGTTTGTTGTGATGGTATTGCATCATCACCATCATGATGCCGCAGTGAAGCAATCTGACCTTGATCCTGTAAGTCCACAACTCTGCGGTTTCATGTCGTCTGTTCCTTCGATGTTTCTTTACAACTGGTCGCAATGGGAGGTCTCCTCCCAGAAAACAAACTTTGTTCTATGGGACTATAAATGTTGTAATGTTGTAATATCACGAGTGCCATAATTACTAAAGTGCGTCTCGGGCGTTCGCACAATTACTGAGGGCTTCTCATTCATCAGCTGAACATGAGCATGGATTCGTGCTGCTATAGAAAGAATCGCGTTTTTCTGCTGTGGATGAGAGTTTTCGGTCTCGGGAGCCTTAAGCACAAATGTCATGGCGAAAAAGAACACTGCCATGTGATCCCCAAGACAAAGTGTGAGATTCTGATGGATTTTCCGTTCCTGATTTTTGAAGGATTTTTCATAAGCGTGAGCTCGTATGTCTGGTATTCCTACGTCTTGCAGATCAAGGATGGAACCACACAGCTGGCACAGGCTATTGTTGCCCTTAGCTTGCATTTAGACTGGATTGTTTTCGTGCTGAATGCATTTAGAAATGTGGGCGTCCTTTCAAAAGTCTTTAATGACCTCAACAGCACAGACCACGCAATTCTTGAGCGATTCCCTGGTTTTAAAGATAACGCCAAGGGATTCAAGTTACCTCATTTCTGGATGTGGTTTTGGCCGGCACTTTTTGCGGCAGCATTTGGCCTTGGGACGTCAATGTTGGACGACCCAGCGATAAGTGTAGACGAAGCTTGGGATGAAGTTGACATTCGTCACTACTTTTACCTCGCATCGAGAATCTACTGGCTGTTAGCTTCTGACGCAAGGATGAAAACGTTCTTGCTGATGGTTCGTCTGGTGAAGTTTCGCTTTCAGGCTGTAACCACGTGTCTGGAGCTCGTAAAAAGTGACCTAGGTCACCCTTCTGTTGCAGAAGATTTGAAGTTCCTGCAGCAAAAGCATTCGAAACTGCTCAGTCTTATTGAGACGATAGATCAGATATTCAACCCTGATCTTGCTGCAACGTTGCTTGCCTCTGTTGCAGCAGCGGTTGCCGTTTTCTTTTATGTCGTTAGTGCGATAGACGATATTACCGACTGGTTTCGAATTACAATGTTCATTCTTTCCTATGTGCCCATAGTCCTGATTGCTGTCGTAAGGTTATCGATGACAGCTGTATTCGGAGACGAGATTGCCCAAGCGGTAAGCCATTTCTCTGCAACTTAGTAATATGATAAGAACGACCAGAGTATGTACATAGTACTCATTTTAGCAGTTTGGAAAAGGGCACATGAAAGACCTCAATAAAACCCAAAATACCTAACTAACCTCGGTCGTTGATTCTCGACCAGCAACAGTTTCTTTCGCTGACTTGAGACACCAAATTCAATAACGAAGTTTCATTTTCATATTAACAGTTGTTGCAATGCTTTGGATTAGCGTGTTGTTCTCATTTGAGTGCAGACACAGTAAAAGGGATTACATGGCGAAAATAAAAAGAGCGAATGCGTAAAGAATTGACGGTCAAAACCGCAAAAGCGAAACTGTGCATGCAAAAACAGGGCAAAAAGAAAGACAGTCAAAACCACAGAAAAAATGTGCCGTTCTAAAACAGACACGGTCAAAACCGCGAAAGCCCTTGCCGTGACAGCCAACGCGACTGACCGAACATACGATCAAGTTGTCCGTCTGTCAGAAGGGGTTGAGATATTTTGTCGGAACTTGGTGTGAGTATCCATTGGATCGACGTACAGGTCAAGTTCATAGATGGGCCCTGTAGCCCAATATTTAGGGGTGGGGGAGGGAGTTTTAAATTAAGAGATGAAGAAATATTTGTTCAAGGTGGTGTGAAAATCGATTTAGGGGTAAGGGGAAATATTAAATCCAGAAATGAAGTTCATTTTCTCACCGGACAAACAGTTGGCCCGGAATCCGGAAAAAACCGAAAATTTCGTAAAAGTAAAAGTTCTATCTGAAATTGAATTAGAGTTCGATTCAACGGTACAGATACATGCTGAATCTGTATCTGAATTTTCCTTTTTTGCCAGGCAAGTAGTTTGCCCGGAATCCGGCGAAAACCGTAAAATAAAATTCTGAATATAAGGATATCGGAGCAATAATACAAGCTGAAGCCATGTGTGAACCTGAATTTTTTCGCTCGATAATTAGCTTATCCGGAATCCGGCAGATACCGGAAATTTGATAGAAGTTAAAAAAAAAAAATTTAAGTCGATCGAAGCATCGATAAGGGGCTAACAATATATGTTGAATCCAAATATGAGCTTTATTTTCTCACCGGACAAGTAATCGACCGGAGTCCAGCCAAAAACGGGAATTCCGAGAAGTAAAATAAAATTCTGTTGTCGCTAAAATTTGGTTGGAGGAGGTAGGTGTACCCAAAAAGACACGGCGAGTCTGGGAATACTGTTCAATCCCGCCTCGGATGGATAGTCCTGTCGGAATCTAGTCAAAAAAACGATTTTTGGAATGAGCCTGATTGTTTGATGTGCTTTTAGCTGGAAAGTATGACTTAATGGCTGTTGTTCAGTGGTCTGTTGGAATGATATCAAATGTGCATGTGTTCGGCAAAGACTGAACATCAGCAAGACAAAGACCTGCTTATCTGTGTCAAGGATCGACAAATATTCCTCTTTGGGATCCATCGAAACCTTAGTTCTTGTTAGGTTACACTTGGCGTGTAATAGATAAACTTCTGCTATAGAAAATTAGGCTTAGAGTAGGTTACTAGATCGTTATTCTTTGTATTTGTATAAGTCTTGCCGTGGCCTTTTAGCTTTTTGGTGCAATAAGTCTTACCTTATGATCTATCTAATTTTGGGTATGGAAATGGAATATTTATGTTTTGATGAAGGAGGGAAAAAATGCGATTGGGCGATCTACTCAGTTCAATATTTCGAGTTCCTAGACGGGGCTCATACTTTAAAATTTACGGTTGGGGGCTTCAATCACAAATAAAGTACCTACCTACCTAGAAATTTAGGGAAAAATTTATCCGATAAAACTTGTTTGAAGGTTGGTACATGGTGATTCAGGTTCGCAAAATACTATTTAAATATGAACCTATAATTGTCTGATAGACTTTTCGGTGAGAAAGTATTACAAAGTGAATCTGCTTAAGGGGTTTATTAGTTAGGATATAATGACGAGGACGATTATTGGATTTGGCAAAGATCAGACCGACATCAGGTAGTCCAACAAATTTCCCACTTTGTGATCTCATCGAAACTTACGATTTTGTTCTTTTTTACAGTAAAGCTCTTACCAGAACCAGTTGAGCAATTTTGAGTTCGTCTGTGTAGGTGGAAAACGATTCTGGTCGCTTTCGGTCGCAACAAATATTCCACTTTGGGATCCCATCGAAGCTTTTGATTTTGTTCTTTTCTACTGTAAAGCTGTTACCAGAATAAGTTGAGCAATTTTGGGTTTGTCTTTGTAGGTGAAAAGCGATTTTGGTCTTCTTGGCTGGTGTCTCTGTTTCAGCAAGCGAGTAGTGTTTGAAGCTGTGAAACGGCTTAGGTATTTGTTCCTTAGCTACTATACATAAAAAATATTTATTTTCCTGTCTCCTTAATTCGCAGCTCTAATGAGTTTCCTTTCCTTAATATGAAATAATATAATAATTCGCGGAGGAAAGTCGTCGCGAATAACGAGGGAGGCAGGACTCCTGTCAACGACAACTCTTTAACGAATATGGACATGATAAGCAAGTGTTGTTTGGTTTTGACCAAGACATGGGAGGCAGTCAAGTCTATATTCTGTTTTGGACTTCTTTGGTTTTGCTTGGGTTTCCTACTTTTTAACCACAGCGCATTTTGTTTTCATATATCTTGCCGTGTCGGAGAGTAGGAAGGCTGGAGAGAGTCGACAAGTGCTAACAAGAATATCGCTAATTTCACGTTGAAAGTAATAGTGTTTAAAATAAAAACAGTATTTCTGGGCTATATCATCACAGAAATATCATTTCTGGGAAGAGTTGTGCTTTAAGACAGACTTTGCGACTTAACAAAGAGTTTTCGGCAAACAGTTGAAGTCTGGCTGCATCCTCTAAAATTAAAACTCACAGGGGAAAGAAAACTTTTCTTCTCTTGACGTCTTTAAAGAAATTTGTTGGTATACGTTGTACCTGTTGTACCCGTTGTACCTAAAACGACAATGCAACCTACTTCCGTAATATATTCATTGATTCTTAAACCCGGAGATCCCAATTTCATATGTTACATTCTAAACCTGCTAACGATACGACGATACCTCACTAATCTTCGCACTTGCCATGATTCACTATATTCCATGCGCATTATGGTCCCGACGAGTGTTCGCGTATCATGCTATTGACGAGTAAAACTCGTTATCTGAATTTCGCCCAGTTTTTGCTAGAATCCAGTGGGCCTGGGAAAAGGCTTAAAACAGCCAATCCATGTATAATTTGTTAAAAGCAGAGCCTAGCTTTACAGTACTCAAATAGTTCTGAGTATTGGAACATACATTAAAAATAGTGCGAGGTGTGTTTTAAGTGTATTGGAAACTTTCTGAACCTAAATTTATGTAAATCTGATGTTCGTCAAAATGTATATATAGGTTCTTTGCTTTGCAAGTTCAGGCTCGTGATTTAGTTGCACTTTTTCATTTGAAGGCACGCCAACCACTCCGTGTCATTCACGAGATGGATCTGAGCCGTTTTGACTTCCGCGCGCAGCTTCAGTTGATTATGTTCAACAATCAAATCTCTTCGCGCCAGGTCTACCCTACCGCATCCGGATTCTTCGCTTTGAGCAAAAACATGATCTGTTCTGTAAGTAATGCAGTTTTTAGTTAGGTATTTAGTGAAGTAATAGGACGGATTTCTGTAACGTTCGAACATTAAGTTTTTGGCAAGAAAATAACGAGCTCACGAGCAAATTATTTTGTACGAAAATTAGGATGTTAAGTGAACCGTCCTGTGAGCTCGTAAAGCAGTTTATTGAATCAATGCCACCAAAATATTGTACGATATCAGCATTCGCCGTAGAAACGAGAGCTACGAGCTCATATAGATGGCACTTGATTTGCATAGATTGCCTATTACCCTGACGGCCATACAAAACAGTACGTAATTATTCCACTTGACATTGCCTTTTGTAACGGTAACATCTTGATAACCAGTTTAAAATTTATCAAACGTAATTCATCAACCAAGTAAACCTGAAAGAAACTCCTTCCTAAGGTTAGAAAATTAACTGCATCCATTTATAAAACATCGCCGTTCTCTATATCATTCTCCATATCATCCCCATTACATAATGGGAATTGATGCATAGCAGTTGGAAGTTTTTAACCCAGTGTTTCGGCCACGTCCTGGGAGGCAGTTCGCTTCAAGGTGGAACCACAGGCGAAGAGTCTCCGTCGGTTGATTGACCGACTATCTGCTTCACTTGAAGTGATATAGGGTTTCTGACTTTCGGGTTGGTTCGTACCATTCCTGAACCTCCTGATCTTCTCTCCTGTGGAATTTGATAGCTGGCAAGGTCACGTGCCCTAGATGCTCAGTTCCAGGTCTGGACCGGATTCGTGTCATTGTAGGTTAGAGGGGGGGGGGGGGATCTTGCGGCACACAGGGCAGAATGATTGGGACTGAACTTGAGGGAGAGGAACTATAGCATGATTGAGGGGGGCTTGGAAGGGGGCTTGGTCGTCCAAACGGCAAATCACAATTTGATTAGTTACCGCCTGACAAACCGTTGATCTCCTATACTGAACAATGGCTCAAAACGGGGGATCGGGCTCTTTTCAGGAAGGGCCGAAATTTGGGCCGAAGGCCCAAGAAGGACTGACGAATATCGTAGTTGATATGTTTGCATATCTGTTTGCATAGCTGAAGTAGTATTATACGTTTATTTCGCTGACCAACTAGTAGCCGATTGGACGGTATTTTCAATGGGTGCTAAAATATGTATGTTTTTCCTTTTAGGTTCTTGGTATTCTTACTACGTACGTTATCGTTCTGATGCAGTTCAAGTACAGTTCTCCTTCTTCACAGTGTTCCAGCAGTTAAGAAAGTGGCGTATCGTTTTCAAAAAGTTGGGTGTTTATTCCGTTCACGTTTACGGTTGTTTTGGGCACAGTGACAATACGGTGGATGTTCCCAAGTATAGATATAAAAGCGTGTAAGAAGTGGATTAACCGTTCAGCAACTAAAAACGATACCGCGTCAGCTATTTCCCATTGATTCTGAATTCTTGACCTTCGTCCTCTGAACATTTAAAGTTTAACTGAAAAGGGATGAGATAGGACAATCTAGTTGCCAATCGCTTATTCACTTTAAGAAGTTTGAAGATCGGATGAAAATGAGTTACTTCGTTTCTCCGCTATTTATGAATAACCAATTTTCAAATAGTGGAATTTCCCTGTCGGATTTGTGGTACCTACGGGCTAATACCTGTGTTATATGCTTGACTGTAATAATTTACGAAAAATAAGTGATCACACAGTGAGCTACCTTTCGCAAGCTGATCACTGCGGCCACTAGAAGCCGCGTTTGTGTTGGGATTCAAATTTTCCGCGTCATAGTAGAATTTTGCGCTGTGAGGACAGTCGTAGATATTCTGAACGTCATACTAGAGCAAATAGTGAAAAATAAAAAATCCTTAACACAATCCAAATAATGCAGTGTATTCAGTTTAATGATCCAAAAATAAGTTGGCCGTTCAGTTAAACTTTAAGCTTCATCAAAGCTGTCGAAGAAATTATGAATGTATTCGTGACCGACGACCATTTCCGTCATTGGTTGTCACCGTTTGCATTGGTGAATCGTTTTTCTTTTGGGGATCTTAGGACTATTGTCACATTTTAACACCATTGCCAGTAATTGCCACATACTTTATGGTCCTCTTGCCACGCAGAAAATGTGCTGTGTAATGAATGCTTGTCTTGTAATCTCACTCAGCTTTTTGGGGGGGAATATTTTTCCTAATTAAAATACTTTATTCTGTATCATGGAAGTTTAGTTTATCCTAGGATTTGAGGAAACAAAAATACATCACTCGTTTAATCAATCATACATCATGTCAAAGGATTACATAAAGATCTGACCAACAATATAGAAACATAGTAGGCCTACATAGGCCTATAATAAAAGTTTTCCGTCGGCCCAAGCTGAATGCGAATCATAGAATAGAATAGTGTTTATTCAGCCACGAGTGGGCCATACACAGAGCTTTATACACACCACATACATATATAATAATACTGTTGAGCCAATCCTAACAGGCGGTTTAGGCATTAGCATGTGGCCGATTGACAAAACCCACGATGTTTACTTACGATTTTTGTGCATGGATTTCTGTCAACAAGCGGTGCTTTTTTATACTTTTATTATCAATTATGTCATATAAAGTTGAGAATGACAGACAGGATCAGTCATTCGGTATCAGTCATTCAGTATCAGTTGTCTGTTAACTAGTCAAGATGTAAATAAAACTGTACATAGCCACCGAACCTGGTCCTGTCTGTCATTCTCAACTTTATGTGACAGAATTCCATTTGACACTGCAAAACGGATACGTCAGCTATATTATATTAAAGCTGCTATATTTCGACGCGTCTTGGAAAGGGTCCTCTCTAGACTCAAGTCGCTCAAGCTGCGGCTTGCAAGTTCATTTTCCAGCTTGAGCAATGCACCAAAATCGTAAACATCGTGGGTTCGGTCAATCCGCCACATGCGAATGCCGAAACCGCCTGTTAGGATTGGCCCAACTGATGCATCTTCTTCAATGTTAGATTGTTAGTTAGAGTATCTTAATGTAATCGTGTTTCTTGCGAACAGTACGCTATTTGGCTCCGGCAATGGATTTACTAGTTTATTGCTGCAATCATTTAGCTTGACCGTGTTATAAAATGCATGAGTAGGCGTTAGTCCTATAAGGTCTTGCAGCTAAACATTTTCCCCTTAGTTTACTTTCGTTCTTCAACATGGATAGTTGCTGCTATAAACGGTATCGTTCCATGCTGCTGTGGATTAGAATCTTAGGGTTGGGTAGCCTGGATCACCCCAGTCACAGTGACCAGAAAGACTGTCGTCTGAAGCCTTTGACTAAATGTGGAATGCTTCTAGATCTGCCATTCCTCTTGGTTGAGGTAGTGGTGATAGCTGTGAGTGTATATACATGGTATGCAATTGTCGTTGCCGTACAGAATTCTACCACCAAGGTAACACTAGCTGTCGTTGGTGTTTCCCTGCACCTGGACTGGGTCGTTTTTGTGATCAACTCATTCTTGAAGATAGGACTACTTGCCAAAGTGATGAACGAACTGAGAAGCATCGATCAAGCGATTGCGAACCGCTTTCCGCTATTCACATTTGCAGAGACCAAAACTTCAAAGCTATCTCACTTTTGGATGTGGTTCTGGGTGGTGCTTTTCATAGCTGCAGTTTCCTTTGGAGCCATTTTCGCAGAAGACCAAGACTTGGACCGAGATATACTTGATCGGTTAGGATACTTCTATCTAGGAGCTAGGATCTACTGGGCGCTTGCTTCTGATGCTAGAATGAAAATGTTTTTGATTCCGATACGTTTGATGAGTGCTCGATTTCAGATGGTTACGCACTGTTTGGATCAAGTGAGAACTAGTGCTCTAAATTATGACAGACCAGTACTTGAAGACCTGAAATTCCTACAGCAAAAGCACTCAGCACTGATTGACCTTATCGGGACAGTAGATACACTTTTCAATCCCGATATGCTTATTTCCTTGCTGTCGTCGCTAGTAGGAGCTACTGCTTCATTCTATCATGTGGTAGTGTCCTTCGGCAGTGTTCCCAACAGCACTATTGCGGTTGTGGCTTTCATATTTTCGTATCTGTCACTATTCCTCATTGCTGTCCTGAGAATATCTCTAGTTGCTGTATTTGGCGATGAGATAGCATCCTACGTAAGTTGATAGTCATTTTTTACTACTTTTCATAGTACCAGAATTTTCGGCTTATCGACGAAACGTCCCCATGACAAAACGTCCCCACGGCAAAACGTCCCCAAGCATAGATTTTTAATCGCCTCGATCTTCAGGTGCATTATCGAGGTAAAACAACTTCAGAGTGTGTATTACAAATGTAGGAACATTCCTTATAAGCAGGAAAGATCGGACATAGGACCGGTTGCTTCATAAATGTATTATTTGCAGTTAAAATTTGTAGTATAATATACCTTGCAATCGACTCGTAACTGACCAGTTCTAGGTCGTTTGAAGCAACATGCACAATCTGAGGAGCACCAGTATGCTCCTCAGAGGAAGGGGAAGCCCGCTCTGGCTCAAAGAGAGTCGAACAAGGAAAATGCAAAAATAAGCGTAGTGCCGTTATGCTGGATAAAAATGACATGGGAAGCGAGGAAACGAAAGCGGATGGATCGATTAGTTAGGTAGAGAGACATAGTAAGTCTAGGCTAGCCGGGTTTGATCCTTTAAAAATAAATATCACATAAACCAATTAAATAAAAAGATAAAACGAAAATGTACAAACTACTAAATCTTTGCGCTTTCTTTAAGAAATGGCTATAGCAGGGATCAACACTTTGGTTTGTTTCTTTACTGTCAGTTAAATGCTGAAGTAGTCAACCCATCGTGGTTTTAAAAAGTTTATATTCCAGGAACATTTTTTGTCTGAACTGATGACGGAATCAGTACTCTCATAGGCCTAGTTATCCCTCAGCGATGAAAAACAAATTCTAGAGCCGGGGACGTTTCGTCATGGGGACGTTTCACCAGGGGACGTTTTGTTGTAGGGACGTTTTGTCTCGGGGACATTTCGCCGGGGACGTTTCGAATGGGGACCTTATGTCGACAACCCGAACTTTCCTAGTGAAAGAAGGGTCCTAACCTCTTCCGTGGCCTCGTCCTAGGGGTGGCATTTTGGTACAACGCGGTATTGGCCGATTGGGCTGGTTTTCCGCTTGCACGACTTCGCCATGGATTAGCGTGGCCTGATGGCAGATATGTGAAGAATTAAGGTACGTGTCCAAAAATTTAGATCAGGGGTTAAAGCTTCGAAAAACCATTATTTTTTACGTTTGGGGGAGGGGGTCGAACCCCCTCAGCCCCCCTGGATATGGCGGTGGTCATAGGGAATTCATTTTTATTTCTTGTAATCTGATTTATCTCGTCGATCCGCGTCATTTTTGGAATTAATAACTTATCAGTCTTGTTGTTTCAGGCGCGTCAGCCTCTCTCTCTTCTCCAGGGAATGGACGTTGGCCGCTTCGATCTCCACATTCAGTTGCAGCTTATGTCTTTCAGCAACCAGATTGCATCGCGTCAGCTATTCCCTACTGCTTCTGGATTCTTCTACTTGAGCAAAAGCATAATAGGCTCGGTACAGTAGCGTGTATTAATTATGTACATTTTTTGGCACAACCAAACTAACCTGGAAATTATCAGTTTCCCGATCCGACCATCTGGGGGGAGTGGAAGGCGGGGAAATCCGAAAAATTGAGTAGTGTGTTACTTTTGAACGGGTGATCGGATTGGAATGAAAATTAATAACTGAACAAATTACATAATCCCTGAACCGGAACCGAAGTCCGAACCGGATTCGACCGCTATGGAGGAGTTGGGGGAGGGAGACCGGAAATCTCGGGAAATGGTTAGAATGGAGGGATCGGAGTGAAAATTGCTGGAAAGAACAAACATCTGCTCCAGATAAACCCTTTACACAATTGGACTGGATCCGGACACTTGGGGGGGGGGGTGGAGGGGAGTTTCCTTGAATTCCGGTGATGGCAGTTTTGGGGATTTTCACGACGAAACTTGGGAGGCGTATCAGGGACCCGATCAAACTGACTTGTAAATAAAAATTTACTCGATCCGATAGTTGTGGGGGGAGTTGAGGGAGGGGGAATCCGGAATATTGAGTCATGCGTAACTTTGGAACGGGTGATCGGATTCGGTGAAATTTAATAATTGAACAGAGGACATGTATGTGGTGATCTTTTTCATGTCCGGGCCGGATCCGGAAATAATTGGGGGGAGGGGCGTAAAATACGTGACCGACTTAGACTGGAGAGATCGGGATGAAACTTTGTGGGAATAGCAAACAGATGCTCTGGATAGATCATTTACAGAACCGGATTGGCTCCGCGGCGACCGTGGGGGAGTTTGAGGGGGGGCGGAATCCCTGTGATCGCGTGTTAAGGTACTTCCAGAATACCCAGATGTGGTAGGACGATGAAACTTGGGTGGATATTAGAGATTCGAAAAGATTGGCTTAAAAATCGCCATTTTCCAAATCCGACTATTCCTTAAAGCACTATTCTTGACCGCAAAGTAAGAAAAACACTTTTAAGCAAATTATACATTTTCATGAACCGCGTGAGCCCATGATCATTTTTGCCTCAAGGGTTTTGGTTACAAATGAAGTTCTAGTTCCCTTAAAATGTGCATTTTAACTGCAAGGTCGAAAAGTACTTTTGATCAAACAAGGGTTTTGCTTAAAAAAAAAATTCTTTCTATCTCCCTTAAAGCGCGCGTTTTAACCGAAAGTGAAAAAAAAACAATTTGACCAAACGGCATATATCAATGATCTCTAACTCTAAGGGCCTGTTACCGTTTTTGCTTCAAGGGTTTTGCTTACAGATGAATTTCTATCGCCTTTTAAGTGCCATATGAGCTTACAGCTCTTGTTTGTTCTGGGGGGGGGGGTCGATTTTTACTACAAATCCGGTTCTGCCGCAGGCTGTTTCTTTTTCGGCCTCAGGGTTTAGGTTTTAGACCGTTTTTATGGCACTTGAGCTTACTCAAGTGCCATATAGCGATCCTAATGTCTGTCGGTCTGTCCCGCTTTTTCTAGTTTGGGCACTTCCACATAAGCTAGGACGGTGAAACTTGGCAGGCTTATCGGGGACCCGACCAGATCAACTTACAAATAATCACTTTCCCGATCCGACTTTCCCCGGATCCGGGAGTCCGGAAAACTAATATCAAGGGCAGCGAAAAAGAGCAAAAGGAAATGTCCACAGTGGGATAGATTCAGCATCGCCAGTTCCGAAGTCCGGCGCGCTACCATTACTCCGCGGGTGCTTGTTAGTAAAGTTGAATGCTAGAGTATGTACAGTTTAGGATCAAAATAAGACCGACTGCAATCGAAATTATTTGAACTCGTGAAGCGCTTCCACATAAGCTAGGACGATGAAAATTGGCAGGCATATCAGGGACCCGACCAGATTAACTTGGAAATAATCACTTCCTCCACCCGGCTATCGTGGGGGAGTGGAGGGATGGGGAATTCGGAAACTATTAACATGAATAACTCTGGAACGAGAAATCGGACAAGAATGAAACTTGACAAGCTCCAAGAACGAATGTCTCAGATGTTCAGTTTCAAATCAGGGTCGGATCCGATAACGGGGGGGGGCTTGAAGGGGGGCACCGGAAATCACGTTAAACGCTTCGAAATAAGCTAGGACGATGAAAATTCAATTGGCAGGCATATAGGGACCCCACCAGATGAACATGGAAATAATCATATCTCCGATCCGACCACTGTGGGGGACAGGACGGATGGAGAATCTTGAAACTAGTAACATGCTTAACTTCGAAACGAGTAATCGGATATGCAAGAGTCTCAAATGTTCAGTTTCAAATCCGGACTGGATCCGGAAACTGAAGCTGGGTGGGGGATGGCACCGGTTATCTCGTAAAAAAATGGAACTTGAAGGGACGAACAAGCATAAATCCTAGATACATTGTTGACAAAACAGAACCGGATCGTGTCATAGTGGGAGGGGGAGTTGGAAGGGTTTCCACAGGGTCACTAGTTACGGTACTTCCAGATGTGCTAGGACCATGAAACTTCATAGGCATATTAGGTACTCTACCAGATTTACTTGAGAACAATCCCATCCCCGATCCGATGATCTTGGGGGGAGTTGAGGGATGGGGAATCTGGAATATAATGACATTTACAGTTTTGGAACGGGTGATTGGACGTGTATGAGACTTGACAATTGTCAAGAACAAGCGCCTCAGATGATCAATTTCAACTCTGGGCCGGATCCGAGAACTGGCGGGGGGGAGCTGCGGGGGGGTAGGCTACTGGAAAGCTCGTGAAACATTTAGAGCCGATGGATCGGGATGGAACTTGGTGGGTACAGTAAGCATAAACCCTAGATACATTATTGACATAGAGCAGGACCGGACCGTGGCATTGTGGGTTGAGCTGGAGGGGCTTTCCCGGGATGCCGGTTATCACGAATTGGAGTACTTCTAGATTATCTGTGACGAGGAATGTGAATAGAACTGAACAAGTTGCAAATCGTGGTCACATCCAGTTCGGGTACATAATTATCACAGCTAGAGTACTTGCTCCTACTACCGATTGAGCTATACATGAATCGGAACCTCAGTAAGACAAAACTTCTATTCTAACAGTTGTCAATGGAAGGAAAGATTCAGCCTTGACAACTGCAAACCGCATCTGACAAACATGCTAACTCTTCTTACAAGTGCCATATGAGCTTTCAGCTCTTGTTGAAGACCGCAGTCGGAAAGCATGAAGTACAGTAGAGGTATGCTTATGTGAACGTTTGTTGACTTCGGACTTTGACATTTTCATGCACTTGCTGTGTCTAGAGCTAACTACCAGTTAGCCAAAGTAGGTAAGAAGGGCAGCTGAAAACACTTGTACAGGTATTTTGGATCTTCACGTCTACAATTTAGCCCAACAACTGCAAGTGTTCACTTTAAAGTAACCCGTCACATAAGCATACCTCTACTGTACGCAAGGGAGTAATTTATTTATGAACCGCCAGTTTTAAAAGCGGAGTAATTAAAGAAGATAAACAAAACGTATAAAAAAGACACACACACAATTGTAAATCTTCGGCCAAGAAACAGCGGAAATATTGTACCTTGCTATTATTATCTTTGGACCAAAACTGAATCCTAGAATTTTACCTAAAAAATGTTACCGTTTCTGTAATTTGATATGCTTCGCTTCAACCTTTCGACTGTACTCGAACCCATAGCTAGGGGAGAAGGATCAACGATCGGCAGGGCCCAGGTTCGTCATTTGGATTGTAATGGTTTAGTGTGAAAAAATTGCCACAGTAGCAGAAGCTAAATAGTAGGCAACGAAGAGAAAATAAATAAACACACATCACTAGCTACTAACGTCTAAATAATTTACTATCAACAACGAAACTTAAAACAAAATACAATAACAATTCAAAGAACCGAACAGGTACAAATGAACAACAGATGTGAAATTTCATTGGTTATTGATGCTATTAGTGACAAGGGGGGATGATTGTGATTCTGAAAGTACAGCTCGGACGTTCTCTCAGTTGTTGCGGATGATTTGAACGTTGCTTTGTCTGTGTTGAGATAAATTGTTTTTAACCGTCAAAATGAAAATTATTTTGATCCTCGAAAGTAAAAAAAATCGGTATAGAATGTCCCCGTCCCGTTTTCAGGTAAGCTTAATCTAATGTGTTCCGCTGTTGAAATGAATGACATCTTTTATTTTCATCTGAAACTATTTTTTTCTGGTAATACCAGGTTCGGCCCCAAAACAAGGCCCTCGTTCGGCATGCAATCCTCCATGCAACCCACCCTGCCGAACGTGGACTCCATTTATGCTCGGGTAGATAACAGCAATGGGCATAGGATACAGTAGCCTATATTTTCAAGTTCTAGGTTTGCATTCCATCCTGCAGCGGGAATTTAAAAAAAATAATGTTTGCTTTAATCATCCAGCCACACATTCATTTCGGCTCTAATTTTGAGCTATAAAATTGTTCATACTATTCCACATAGCCTACTTATATTTATTTATTTTTAAATCAATTTTACTTATAATTCTTATTTCAATTAATATTTGTGTGCCATGTTCTAGAGAAGCTGTCTTTGGTGTGCGTATAATACAATATAATAGGGTTCGTTGATATGGCTTTTACCTTCATTCATCTGACATGTTTTTTTTACTTTTTTGAAGTACAAACTTGAATTTTTTAATCTGATACATTAATAGAGCACTTAAAAGATGGACATCAGTAGACAGTAATTGAGCACTTAAAACGTGGGTTGCCGTTTGTCCTAGTACCTAGATAATGACATGCCGAACCTGGACAGGGGTGGCCCAGGTTCGGCACTTCTGACCAATCCAGAAAAATCACTTTCGCTCACAGCAGGATAGGAACTGGAAGTATTGTTTATTTTTTTCGAAGCGTAAGTAATTTGGGGATCGACTAAAAGGAGGAAGGGAAGGGAAAATCAGGAAGACATACTAAAACCAGGAAGGACATACCAAAAGAGGGAGGCAATCCTAAAACGAAAACCAGGAAGGCTGCATCGTTCCCTTCCTCTGTTTAGTATTCCTTGAGGGGTCGGCAACTATCAGCATTCTTAGTTCACCGTTCCCTTCCTCATTTTAGTATCCAGAGGTGCTTAGGACTCAGAGATGGGCGAATCCGAATCCGGATTCGGATTCGAATCCAGGATTCGTCCTTTTGGATGGATTCGAATCCGGATTCGAATCTTCTGCTTGTCAGGCTGGATTCGGATTCGGACTCGGATTCCAAACCCTCAGTCTTACGAGTCCGCTCAGTTTTTTTTCCGTTTTCCCATTTCTTACACAGTGGGCTTAGGCAATACAACGTTTTGGTCTCCACCACAAACCATCGTCAGTGATCTATCACGTTATCTGACTCCCTTGGATATCAGTGTTTTTTGTCACCTCTGATATTTAATCTATAACGTATGTACATTGTACATGATTTGATTTTTGTTAAGGTCGGATTCGAATCCGGATTCGATTCCGGATTCGAATCCTCAGCATGAAATGGTGGATTCGGATTCGGAATTGGATTCGTACCTAGCCCTGGATTCGGATTCGGATTCGAATCCTTTCATGGTCGGATTCGCCCATCTCTGGTAGGACTTAAGTTCAGTGGGGGGTCGGCAACTATCAAAATTGTAATTCACCGTTCCCTTCCTCGTTTTGCTTTGAGGGGTCGGCAACTAGAGTTCTTAGTCCAGCAAGGGGTTGGCAACTAGGATATTTCTAGTGTACCTTAGAGTACTAAAACGAGGAAGGTGGATATATCTTAAGTGAACGACACCTCGCTGAAGGTGAGAATTCTAGTTGGCGACGCCTCAAAGCACTAAAACGAGGAAGGGAACGGTGAGCTACGAATATTGAGAGTTGAAGATCCCTCAAAGAATTTAGAATTCGCAATTTCTTTCCTCGTTCTGGTACTGTTAAGGTACTACCCGTGACAGCTACTAAAACGAAGAAAGAAGTGGTGAACCTTAAATTTTGAGAGTTGCTGACCCCTAAAGAAGAATAATTTAAATTCCCAATTTCCTTCCTCGTTTTAGTACTCTAAGGTACACCAGAAGTATCTTAGCTGCCGACCCCTCGCTGGACCGAGAATTCTAGTTGCCGACCCCTCAAAGCACTAAACGAGGAAGGGAACGGTGAATCACAATTTTGATACTTGCCGACCCCTCACTGAACTTATGCCTACGCATGTCAGGATAATAAAACGAGGAAGGGAACGGTGAACTAAGAATTTTGATAGTTACCGACCCCTCAAGGAATACTAAGCAGAGGAAGGGAACGATGCAGCCTTCCTTGTTTTCGCAGACTTGAATTCTGACGACATCATTCTTCGTCCCAGTAATTTGTCAAGTAGAAATATTAGTCTAAAAAGCAGCCGAACGTTGGCCTTTTTCCCTTATTAGGCATTTGTCAGAGCCGTAGGTGACTATCCTCCATTACCAGAGTCTGTTTTTCATCTGTGAATTCGTTTCTTCTCTTGCAGGTTCTTGCCACATTTGCCACCTATGTCATCGTGCTAGTACAGTTCAGGAATAGCAGTTCAGGGTCGTCAGGAAGTTCCCATATCAGCCCTAATAAAACAGCCATCAGTTGAAGGCCCCCTTGTCCCCGGTTTCTTTGTGGCAATTAATCATGTATCCTACTTAACAAGTTTATTCTAGTTCATAAACCGTGCTGTTCTGTTATGCCTTGTTTACCCTCCACGCCTCTTGTTGACAAGAAAACTATTTCTTGAAAGCATTACTGTGTCTTCCAACCAAGACTGGTTTCCATGCTATAACTATCTTTCTGTATTTAAAAGATGGATCCTGGTCACATTGAGCTGCATGTTGGATAGGATGGACAAAGATCACCAGTGTAATTTATACTGTTCTGCGTCCTTTAAACATTGTTCATATGGGTGTAATAAGCTGAAAAACGCTATACGCGGTGTTTACGTCTTAACACACATCCCTGTTCAAATAGGACGTGCCGGGGTTTGCATTCTTATCAGTGCAGCGTTCGGTGTTGCCACGCTGAGACCATTTTTCGAGCTTCTAAAGATCAGAAAAAGTTTTCTTTGGACTACTTGAAGTAGGCTACACGAGTATATTTTGACGCCCATTATAGTATGAAAAGCTACCAAATTAATGGATGGACAGCATTGGTCTTCGAACTAATTATAAGCAGTCGTAACAGAACAAAACGTGTTCTTTTGAAGAAAAGTTGTTTGTTCAACTTCCGACAAAGTAGAACTTTAGTGCTTCGGGTCCCGTGGCAACCCTGACGACGCTGCTCCTTTCCTCGGCCCGCTGGCGGAGCCAACCAAGCGATCTGATTGGCTCTGCATAAGCGAAAGTAGAATCAAAGTCCTTATTCGCCTTATAACAGCGCGCTCCGAACCTGCTCTCCGACCCTGCTCTATTACAGGTCTCAAGTTCAGCTCTTGTATACTTGTAAATGTAATCAGATCGCTTGGTTGGCTCCACCAGCGGGCCGAGGAAGGCACTGTCTAGGGAACAAGGAGCCGTACTTTATGTCCTACGGGCTACGGAACCGGTAGTTTTCATGGAAACCAAACCATATGAGCTACGATTCCGGGATCTGACGGAACAGACTAACGGAAACTTGTTTGTGCTGGCTCCCGTTCCGGTAGTAATGGAAATAGCTCACGCAAACTTCATCGTACCAGCTTCTCATCCGGTAGTCTCACGGAATTATGGACTCAGAAGCTAGGGAGCCGGTAGGTGATACCGGAAACTATACAATTAAAGCTTGTGTTCCGGTATTGTTTACAT
Source organism: Branchinecta lindahli (assembly GCA_023053555.1). NCBI lineage: Eukaryota > Metazoa > Arthropoda > Branchiopoda > Anostraca > Branchinectidae > Branchinecta > Branchinecta lindahli. The sequence goes on along the minus strand of JAKZAO010000009.1, from coordinate 9,522,940 downwards.
GGAATATATAGAACTCACGGAATAGTTTGGATGAGAGCTAAGATGCCGGGATTTTCACTGACTTAGAGAAATATATTTCGAGTCCGGTAGCACATATTATCAGCTCACGGAACCCAACTTCCATGAGCTAGGGTTCCGGTAGTGCGTGATTATACTTATAAATATTTCTTAACCCAAGATATGTTGACACCGTCTCTGTGAGTTCGTATTTTTTTCGCACTACCGGAACCCTAGCCCATAGGAGTTGGGTTCCGTGAGTTCAAAATTTTCACTCCCGGACTGCTAGTCTGCTCTGACATGGGTCCCTGAGTTAAATCAAAATATTTTTTGGCACTACCGGAACACTAGCCCATAGCCATCTGTGACCGTGAGCTGGTCATTTCCAACCAAATAGTTATTACTACCGGTACCTTGGCTCTCAATATATGGGTTCCGATAGTGGATTTTTTCCCTTGCTATTTTCTCTAAGTCAGTGAAAATCTCGGCATCCTAGCTCTCATCCAAACTATTCCGTGAGTTCTATATTCCGTGTAAACACCACCGGAACACAAACTCCAATTATATAGTTTCCGGTATCACCTACCGGCTCCCTAGCTTCTGAATACATAATTCCGTGAGAATACCGGACGCAGGGGCGGTTCGAGGGGGGGGCGTGGGGGGGTGACTCACCCCCCCCATGCTTCAGAGAATCGTACTCTCAGTCGTATGTTTTGAGCTTGTCTGAATGACAGTCGTATATTTTGAGCTTGCTAGAATGACATAAAGGCAGTTACAAAACGTGAATTTTGACAGCAAATGACATTTTCTAGTCGTATGGCTACGAAGAGCTTTCCTAGTCGTATGTTTTGTCTATCAGATTCACAGACAACCACAGTAGTTGTATATTCTGAGTTTGTCAGAATGATAGTCGTATATTCTAGCGTGCCAGAATAACACCAGATCGTGAATTTCGCCAGACCCAAATCACCTGTTCCTTGTCGCATTTACGGACAGATTTTCTAGTCGTATTAGAGACAGTCGTAAGCTTTGAGCTTGCCAGATAAGGCACCTAACCCTAAATTTCAGACGCAGATGACCTGTTTTTGGTCGTATGGTTACGTATAGATTTTCTATAACTCATGTCACGAGTCAATCGTATGTTTTGACTGAGCTTGTTAGAATGACAGTCGTATGTTTCGAGCCTGTCAGAAGTTACCGAATCGTGATTTTCACCCGGTGGTGCACAGTTTGAACACAACTGGTTTTGTACCAAAACCTCTGTATTTTAGCAGAAAACAAGTAGCTGATTTTTATTTATTTTTTGCAAAAGATCCTTATTCTAGAATAAAACAGGTCGATTTTTGGCTTGCGGAGTAAGGTTTGACCATAAACCGGAGATGCACGCGTTGCAAGGACGGGCCTAATGATCGCACCATACTGTTAATTCAAACCAAATCTACTTTGCGTCTATTTTACTGTGGATGGCCACTCCCTTTTTTCGGAAAGGGTGAAGTGGAAGCACTGCCGTGTACCAACTTCCGGCAAGATATCCTATTCCGTTCTAGAATTATCGGGGTTACGGACAGATCTGTGATATCATATGTAGCACTTACTTTTGTTTGGGTTCCAAAAAAGACCCACAAATGTTTCCAAAACTTCGCCCGCGGCACCTTTCATGGTAGTCTATTCTCTATCTAGTGGCAGGATGCGTCATTTAGGTGCCGTTTTAGGCATAAAATTTGAACCACGTTAAAAGCTATAATTTGTGCTGGAAGTAGTTGAACTTTTCCCAGAAAAAAGGCCGATTTAAAAAGTTGCGCCTGCGGCGCCGTTCGTAGCAAACCTTTCACTATTTACTTGAAGCGTGCGTCATTTAGGTGGGTTTGAGCAACATTAAAAAACTATAAACTGGATGGGAAGTAGTTGAATTTTGCCAGTAAAAAGTCAGATTTAAAAAATTTCGCCGGCGGCGCTTAGTTTTTCTTTTGTAAATACGTTAGAGGCTGCTGCTTGGGACCTTAGCCAATTCTTGCCAATTTACCATTTGCGAATGTCGAAACCGTTTGTTGGGATTGGCTCAATCTTCTTCATTGTTAGTTATTGTTTTAATATAATCGTGTTTCTGGCATAGACCATCGGATTACTTGACTCCGCCAGTTGATTTACTATTCATTACTGCAATCGTTTAGCTATACTGTGGTTTAAAATGCATGAGTATATAGGCGTTGGTCCTATAAGGTCTTACGGCTAAACATTTTCCCTTTAGTTTGCTTTTGTTCCTCAATATGGATAGTTGCTGCTATAAACGGTATCGTTTCATGCTGCTGTGGATGAGACTCTTAGGGCTGGGTAGTCTTGACCACGCTAGCCACCGTGACAAGACAGACTGTCGTCTGCAGCCTTTGACCAAACGTGGAATGCTTCTAGATTTGCCATTTTTGATCGTGGAGGGATTGGTGCTCACTGTGAGTGTATATACATGGTACGAAGTGGTCGTTTCGCTACAGAACTCTACCAGTAAGATTGCACAGGCTGTTGTTGCTGTGTCCCTGCATGTGGACTGGGCCGTTTTTGTGATGAACTCGTTTTTGAAGATGCGTTTGCTTGCCAAAGTGATGAACGAATTGAGGAGCATCGATCAAGCTTTAGTGAACCGCTTTCCGTTACTCACACTGGCTGAAATAAAAAATTCAAAGCTATCTCACTTTTGGATGTGGTTCTGGGTAGTGCTCTTCATAGCTGCAGTTTCCTTTGGGGCCTTTTTCCTGGAAGACCCAGAGATGGACAAAGAGCTAATTGATAGGTTAGGATACTTCTACCTAGTATCTAGGATGCTAGAATGAAAATGTATTTGATTCCGATACGGCTGATTAGTGTTCGATTTCAGATGGTTACGCACTGTTTGGGTCAAGTGAAAAATAGTGCTCTGGATTTCGACAGACCGGTACTTGAAGACTTGAAATTCCTACAACAAAAGCACTCATCGCTGCTTGACCTTATCGAAACAGTAGATACACTCTTCAATCCCGATTTGCTTATCTCTATGTTGTCGTCGCTAGTGGCAGCCACTGCTTCATTCTATCATATGGTAGTGTCCATAGGCAGCTTGCCCAGCAACACAATTGCGCTTGTGGCGTTCATATTTTCGTATCTGCCAATATTTCTTATTGCTATTCTGCGAATATCCCTAGCTGCTGTATTTGGCGACGAGATAGCATTTTACGTAAGTTGAATTGTAGTCTTTCTTTCCTACATTTCATAGTATAGTCGTAGACATTTCTGATTTCTTCATTCCCCTTTCCTTGTTCGGCTCATCGATAAAATTTCATCATCATAATTTTCATAGTGCAAGGATTGTGCTATCGATAAAAAGGACCTAATCTCCTTGGGGGCCTCGTCCCAACGTAGGTGTTTTTGGGACAGTCGTTATTGACTGAGTTGGTGTTCCACTCGCACCATTCCGTGAAGGTCCGGCAGCCAGTTGGCAGGATTGTGAAGAATGAGATCCAACACGGGTTTGTCCCTATCCCGTCAAACAAAAATAACACACGAGTTTCCTTGCGGTAACTAATAGGGTCTATAACTTTACAAATCTGATGTGTCTCTTTCACCACGTGTAGCTTATCAGTGCTGTTGTTTCAGGCGCGCCAGCCTCTGTCCATACTCCAAGAGATGGACGTTGGCCGCTTCGATCTCCACATCCAGTTGCAGCTTATGGCTTTCAGCAACCAAATAGCGTCGCGTCAGCTATTCCCCACTGCGTCTGGATTCTTCGCCTTCAGCAAAAACATAATAGGCTCGGTACCGTATTGTATATAAGTTATTTCCAGTTGAAGGGGGGGGGAGGCTCGAGAAATTAGCTTCTTTGTTGGCCATTTCTTTTTCGGCCTCAGGTAGAAAAAAGTATAAGAGTTCAACAGTTTCGGTGACTGCAGACGAAAAGCAGGTTTTAAATGAAACCGTGAATCTCATCTACAACAGGTTAGCAATTCTACTTGTGTGAAATGCTGGACTGGAACCTTTACTGTACTCGAACTTATATTTATTAGGCAGAGTGGTTAGTGAATATCCTTATCGTGATCAGCGTTCAGCTTTTCTTTTGTCAATATTTTTCTTCTCTTGTAGGTTCTTGCCACGTTTGCCACCTATGTAATCGTCCTTGTGCAGTTCAGGAATAGCAGTTCCGGATCGTCAGGAAGTTCTAATCTTACAGCCCTCAACTGAAGGTCCCCCTGTCTACTCTATCTGTTGTCGCGAGTTAGATAGATAGATAGATACATCTTTTTATTGGCCAAAAATCTTTCGTGGCTTACGCCAAATTTGTTTGGTATAGTCAACAGCCTATGAGCATACAAATAAATTATAATAGACCTCCCAATGACAAAGGGTCTCCTGAGCGGTTTCTTTGTGGCACGTGATCATGTATCTTACTTAACAAGTTTATTCTAGTTCATAAGCCGTGCTGGTCTGTTATCACTTCCTTGTTTACCCTCCACACCTTTTGTTGACAAGAAAACTATTTCCTGAAAGCATTACTGTGTCTCTGGACCAAGGCTGGTTCCCATGGCTATATTTATCTTTTCCGTATTTAAAAGATGGATCCTGGTCATATTGGGATTCATGTTGGATAGGATGGACAAGGATCACAAGTGTAATTATACTGCTCTGCGTCCCTTAGTGTTTGTGAGCCGATTCCTTGGGCTTATTCTGATAACTCATTACGTTGACGAAAATGACAGTTGCAAGGTCAGAGTCAAATTGAAAGACGTGCACTGCTGGGGAGTATTCCCTGCCACACTTACTGTGATGGCCTTTATGATAACTGCTTGGACCATGCTCTGGATGGACATTAGAGACATTCAGGATGACCTATATCGGTCTTGTTTGAACCTTCTTGTTCATGCTAGTATGACCGACTGTCTGTTGACAGTTATATTCTCTCTTATAAACTCTCCCGAGATTTGCAAGCTTTTTGATGAGCTGGATGAGATTGATCGCTTTTTGCAGACACCTGAACTTCAAGAGAAGAAAATGGAGACATACAAGTGCTTGAGAATAGGACTGACTGTGGGCTCAGCGGCGTGTTTCATTTTCATTATTTTTTCTATGTTTATCGACTTCTTTATCAAGGCGTCGCTTGGGAGCAAACTGGAAAATGTAATCGTCTGGTATTCTTTCAAGACCATTTGGTTTCTTGTGTCAGAAACTCGTCTGCAGGCCTTTACGGGTGTGTCGATACTTGCCATTGCACGCTTTAAGATGTTTAATCGTCTCTTCGAAGACACAATGGCCACTCCCAAGTCAGCTTACAGCATCGATGACTTGCGTCGGATCCATGCGAAGCTCATCCGCACTATCGAAAGCATCGATAAGATTTTCCATCCGGACATTCTGACCTCACTGGTTGCCACAACCATCCATATAATCGTTCTTCTTTTTCTATCCGCTTCGTTGAAGCAAGATCACATCGTCGAGGAGCATCGTCTTGACTGGTACATTTGCAAGCTCGCCTTCGCGACTATGGGCGTCGTCACCTTCTTGAGGATCGTTGGAACTGCCTATATTGGAGAAAACTTCGCGAAACTGGTAAGTTGCCACGGCTTCATGGGTTGTTACTTTTTTCTATTGAAATTAAGCTTTGGCGAGGGATGAAACAGGGAACCTCGAATCACAGTATGCTTGCTTTTTCGTATGTAACAGTTACATTTCCTTCAGGCCCGCCAGCCCCTGCAGGTGATGCATGGCTTGGATATGACCGTGTTTGATGCGGATGCCCAGTTTCACATGGTGATGTTTACGAACCAGATAACTTCTAGGCAGCTTCATCCTACTGCCGCGGGATTCTTCAACTTCAGCAAGAAAATGGTTTGCACGGTAAGCTAAAGTCAAAACAAGAGACACCCCAACGCTCACTTGTTCTTCTTTTCAGACCCTCTGTTATTCCGCACTAGTCTAGAGATCTGTTTTTCACTGACTGACATGGGCTGGATGGGCAACGGAAAGCTGTCAGATATGACCCTGAAGAAAATGCTTTTGTCATGCTGTAAGGCTAAAATGGCGATTGCGGCACATTGTGAACACCATCACTGTACTGAATAAGTTTTTTTTAAACCGGGTTTAGTAGTAAGTTATAGTAAGATTTTTTGCTATTATAAAAAAAAACACATAATAAACACGAAATTCACTAATAGTTCTAAATCCTCTTTAGAGTTTCTTAACTTTGCTCTTTCCTTGATTGAGCTTCGTCATGGGAGTATCTGAAGGTCTAGCGTAATTTAGTACACAGCGTTACCACCTGTAGCCTGTAGGCGAGATAATTGAAAGAAGGAAAAGGTTTTTGACACCCGCGAGACTGTACAACAGTTTAACAAGAGCTGTAAGCTCATATGGCACTTGCATGTGTTGAGATGTTTTGTTTGATCAAAAGTATTTTTCGACTTTGTGGTTAAAATGCGCACTTTAAGGGAGCTAGATAAAAAGTATTTTATTTTTGAACTTGGGTGTAATGATGCGCACTTTAAAGGCGCTAGAAATGCATCTGTATGCAAAACCCTTGAGGCAAAAACGATCACAGGCCCTTAGGGATCCTTGATGTATACCGTTTCGTAAAAAGTTTTTTTTTCGCTTTTCATTTCAAATGCGCACTTTAAGGGTGACAGAAATAAATTTTTAAGCAAAACCCTTGTGGCACAAATGATCATGGGTTGAGATGTATTGTTTGAAATAAAGTACTTTTCGACCTGGCCATTCAGATTCACACTTTAAGGGAGCTAGAACGTTATTTGTAAACAAAACCCTTGAGGCAAAAATGATAATGGGCTCATGGGGATCATGAAAATATGAATTTGGTTTAAAAGTATTTTTCGAAATTTGCAGTCAAGATTAGTACTTTAACGAATGGTCGGGTTTGGAAAGTGGCCATTTTTGAGTCAATCTTGTCAAATCTCTAATATTACAGCCAAGTTCCATCGTCCTAGATTATCTGGAAGTACCTGAAATCGTGATCACCGGAATCCCGGACCCCCCCCCCTCAAACTTCCCCACAGTCGCCGGAGCCAATCCGGTTCCGTAAGTGTTTTTCCAGAGCATCTGTTTGTCATTCCCACAAAGTTCCATCCCGATCTCACCAGTCTAAGTCGGTCACGTATTTTCGCCCCCCCCCCCCCAATTGCTGTTGGATCTGTCCGGACATGAACAAGATCAACAGAAACATCTTCAATTACCAAATTTCACTCAAATCCGATCAGCCGTTTCAAAGTTACGCATGACTCAATATTCCGGATTCCCCCTCCCGTTACTCCCCCCACGGCTATCAGATCATGTAAATTTTTTCAGTTTGATCGTGTCCCTAGCTGATTCGCCTCCCAAGATTCGTCGTGAAAATCCCCAAAACCGCCATAACCGGAATTCCGGGAAAGTCCCCTCCAACCCCCCCCCTAATGTCATGATCCATCCTAAATGTATAAACGATTTATCTGGAGCAGATGCTTGTTCTTCCCAGCAAGTTTCACTCCGATCCCTCCATTCTAACCGTTTCCCGATATTTCCGGTCTCCCCCCCCCCAACTCCCCCGTAGCTGTTAAATCCGGTCCGGACTTCAATTGGGACATCAGAGGTATGTCATTTATTCAGTTATCAAGTTTCATTCCAATCCGACCACCCGCTCGAAAGTTACACAGTACTCCAACTTTCCGGATTCCCCAGCCCTCCACCCCGCTAGAGTCCGGATCCAGTCCAAATGTATAAACGATTTATCTGGAGCAGATGCTTGTTCCTCCCAGCAAGTTTCACTCCAATCCCTCTATTCTAACCGTTTCTCAAAATTTCCGGTCTCCCCCCCCCAACTCCCCCATAGCTGTCGAATCCGGTCCGGACTTCAAACGGGACATCGGTAGTGTGCCATTTATTCAGTTATTAAGTTTCATTCCAATCCGATCACCCGTTCGAAAGTTACACACTACTCCAATTTTCCGGATTCCCCAGCCCTCCACTCCCCCCGGGTGGTCGGATCCAGTCCAAATGTATAAACAATTTATCTGGAGCAGATGCTTGTTCTTCCCAGCAAGTTTCACTCCCATCCCTCTATTCTAACCGTTTCTCGAAATTTCCGGTCTCCCCCCCCCAACTCCCCCATAGCTGTCGAATCCGGTCCGGACTTCAAACGGGACATCACAAGTATGCCATTTATTCAGTTATCAAGTTTCATTCCAATCTGATCACCCGTTCTAAAGTTACACACTACTCCAATTTTCCGGATTCCCCAGCCCTCCACTCCCCCCCGGGTGGTCGGATTGGGAAACTGAATGTTTCCAAGTTAGTCCGATCGGGTCCCAGATGCTCCTGCCAAGTTTCATCGTCCTAGCACATCTGGAAGTACTCCAATTCGAAAAAGTGTGACAAAACTCCTTAATTTTCAGAATTTCCCCGGTCCACCACTCCCCCCCAGATGGTCGGATCGGGAAACTGATTACTTCTAGGTTAGTTTGGTCGGGTCCCTGATTTTCCTGCCAAGTTTCATCGTCCTAGCACATCTGGAAGTACCCTAACTCGAACATGTGGGACAAAAAAATTCGGACAGACAGACCGACAGACCGACAGACCGACAGACCGACGGACCGACAGACCGACAGACCGACAGACCGACCGACAGACGGAATTGCGATCGGTATATGGCACTTGAGCCAGAGGCTGCAAGTGCCATAAAAATGAAAAAGGAGAAAAGATTCAGATGCAAGTAGCAGTGGATAGTGCACAAGGGAAGTTAGGTGTCGTGTCGTGACTGTTTTCAGTAATTTGTCATGCTAACGATTCCTGTATTTCAGGCTGTCAGCATCCTTGCAACATATGTTGTCATCCTGATACAGCTTCGATCGGGGGAACAGCATGCTGACCTACATAGGATTATGAACGAACTTCTTGCAACCGGCAACGTGACCAGTGACATGATGCGGGTTTACAACAACCTCACTGAAGAGATATCTCGGCTGTGTCCCTTTTCTGATCATGAACCTCGCTTTCGTTATCCTACACCAATTTAAAATTCACTTCGTTATTTACTTAAGAATTTGGTCCTCCCGAGACTCCCATCGCGTTGCTTGATTGTGTTGTTTATTGCACTTGCCATTACATTTGTTGCGTGTTGTGGGTTCTTTGAATTTTAAAAGCGGAATGGAACAAATTTGGTTTCTTAATCGTGATTGTTTAATTGCAAGTTTCTCGTCTTTTGATTGTCTAGCGGAAAATATTGTATGTGTATATTGTCAATTATTGTAGCCTATTTGTATCGCATTTTCGCAAGGTTCCGGAATCAAGTTCCAGCGAGCACGGCATATCGTGAAAATTGTGACAATCCGATTCCAGGAATACTCTTGATGACTATCTCTCCTTGCCGATGCGAAATCTCCGGCCTCTCCGGGTAGCCTACCTAGCGAAAGAAAGGCAGAAGTGGTATCACAGCGGCTCCCAAAGATCGCCGTGATTGTTTGACACAGGATTTGAGTCGTTGAGTTTGAGTCTTTCCGGAGACGTTTACTCCTTCTTCCTGAGGATCACTGGCGTGTTTTGGACTTAGTCAGATAGATTATTGCTTTCCACTTTCCCTTGGATTGGTCGCGAAAACACATAGAGCTGAACCGCAGGGAGAATTTGGATTCCAAACTTTTTTAGAATAAACAAGTCGAGATATGGTTTAGGGAACATCCCTTCTTGTATGTAGCCTACCAACGAAGTCATCCTTAAGCTAAGTGCCCACAGAACGCGAATCTTTTCCGCCATGCGACGCGAACAAAATTCGACTTGGAGTTGAAACGGCGCGGCGCGAATTTTTTCCGCTCGCGACGTCAAATTCACCCAGGCGAACGCGAATTCGCGTTCTGTGGGCACCTAGCTTTAATGATGCTTGCTTGTTTTTCGACACTTAAAAATTTCCGCTAAAGCGTTCAACTGTCAGCGGAGATTTCCACCAATTATCTGGAATCACTTTCCGAGAAAGCTGCTTCGGTTTACAAAGCGAGAAAACCGTTGCGGAAATTAAGCTCAGAAACTTTTCCGAATTATCGCAAAAGTATGAAGGGGCGAAACGGGCCAGTAGGGGAAATATTTGACTTTAAAAATAATACAAAAGCCACTGGTAAGGGATTCCGCATTTCCTTTCAAGCTCGCGAAAACCCTTCTTTTTTCCCGCGTAGCATCTTTTCTCTTAAGATCGTGTTCCACCCTGCTTACCATAGCTACTACGCATGACGTCACGATTTTTGGCTTCTTGTGGCGTCAAGGCTGGAATGCATTTTTTTTTTTTTTTTTGTCAAATGGTATGCCACGGGCTAATCCGACCAATCACGTTACAGAGATGCGTAGTTACCACGCTCCCAAGCATGGTGAGCAAATAGTTACAATTTCGAGTAGGTTGGAACTTTCAGCGTTGTAACTTTTACGATGCTGGAACGAAAATAGTAACTAATAGTTACTATTGTTAGAAGGGTGGAACACGGTCTAACTAATCATGTTTAAATATTCCTTCAGCCCAAGCTGACTGCGAATCATATTTGACAGCGCGAAACGGATAAGTCAGCGGAAATTTATTGGAGCTATATTTCGGCCCTTCTTGGCAAGGGCCCTCTTCAGGCTCAAAGCCGCTCAAAATGGAAAAAACGAAACTTGTGATAACAAGGTTATCACAAGTTCGTTTTTTAAAACATAATCATGTTTTCGAATTTTGGGCCACGACTCCTCTTCCACTCAGTGACGTTAATATTTTCTTTAACTCTCTAACGTCACCTGGTCTTTCCATAAAAAAAAAATACTTAAAATTTTTACTTCAAAACTACAATCATCATTTCAATTATTAAACTATTTTATGAATTTCAGATTACAAATCCACATTTCTGCTATAGTTCTTACCAAATCTTATTTTCCTTTGTAGTTTGTGTACTTTTTTTTTGCGAAAACCATCCTTAAATCTCACAATGCAGGAGCTTTTGCTGGACCTGGAAATTCCCAATGGCATCCACATGCTACACACCATGAGTACTGGGCTCATCAAGGAAATAAAGGGACAATGGCTGACAGCTGTGTCTGGGAGGTGACTATCATCATTTTCATCAACTTCCGGAAGGGCTGTCTTAACTGTCGAAGCCCCAGAAAAATGTAAATCTAGGTAGTGAATTTGATATAGTATCCCAGTGTATAATGTTTAGTAGTAGTGAATGTGTAAAAAATATTATGTGTCCCGATACAAATGTGCCGCATATTCGATGATGTCCTGCGATGGATTGCTGCTGAACCCCGACCTGTGGCGTTTTACCGCAGCATAATGTTCCGGTATAATGTTCCACACAGTTCGGAATGTTGTCACGGAAACAGAATGCCACACACCCACGAGTTTAAACCCGCGGAAACGTCGTTTCGGCTGTTTACTTTTCTTTGCACCAATTCCCAATGTCTAAAAATTAAAATACAATCCAGGTCTAATCTCAGTAAATAGACCAAACAAACGTAAGCCCTTGCAGTGAGAGCTACAAAACCCTTGCTGGTAACGGAAACAAGACTAGTGGGCCGCGCAACTTACGTGGGATCGCGAAAAAACGCCTTGCAAACCATTTTCAACTACCCCGATAGGAAAAAGCAGACCGGAATTCCTGTGTTTCGCCCTGATTGCAACGGAAAACCGGCAGAATACCGCTGGTTTTCCTGTCAAATTGACAGGAACGGACTGTTTCCCCTGTGGGCGGAATTCCGCTGGTGTTCCTGCCTAATCTACCGGAACGGACTGTTTCCGTTTCCCGTGTTGGCGGAATTCCGTTGGTTTTCCTGTCACCTTCACCGGAACGGATTTTTTTGTTCCCGTGCTGGCCGAAATGCTACAGGTATAGAACCGGAGTACCTGTTTTCCGGTCCGGTTCCTTGCTCAGTACCGCTCAGTTCCGTTCCAGTCCGGTCTTCTTCCTCTCTCTTCCGCTGTAAAATCTTACTGTTCCGGTCCGGCGGCCCAGTGTTCCGGTCAAATGGTAGGAATTTCCGGCGGACAGATGGGTCTGTTTTGGGACGATTCTGCTCCGCTATCGTGCCATCTGAGGGATTGCGGTCCGATATTTATCTATTCTTGATACATTTTTGTAATTCTAGATACTTTTTTTTTCAAAGCTTATTAATTGCAAAAATGGTAAAAAGAAAACAATATGAAAGCACAATTTAGTCTAGGTAAATACCATTTGGCAGCGTACCCATTACTACCTGACCACTTACAAGTTTGGTATAAAAGCAGGGGCAACTATGGAACTCGGTGAGATGAAAGTGCGTTCTTCGTTCTTGGTCACATTGTGCAAAAACTTGGTTGCGATCGTTCGGCTAGCAGCAATATTGCGCTCAAAGAAGGAAGAGGTTGTCTTCCACACGTGACCTAGATGAACGCACTTTTTTCCCCTTCTTCCTCGATCACTGCCACTTCAGAAATTCCAAAATAGTTTCTGTTGCAGCACAATACAAAACTACTTTGTCTCTTCTGGAACCGACCATAGTCTGAACCGTTCACTGTTATACCGTTCTCGGTAATGAGTCCATTGTACTTTTTGTACTTCTCTCCGATGTACCTTACATCCAAACCACCTATCGTAAGTGCATTTTTCTGAACAGTGGATAGGCTAGAATTGATGGGTTTCCCTAAAAGCCGGTTGTTGAACCTGCATCGAGCCAAATAAATACACAACGTGCCTGGTCACTGTGTGCAACAAGACCAAAGGTTTCGATGGGATCCCAAAAATTTAAATTTGACCCAGACAACTAGGTCTTGTCTTCGCCAGATTCAGTCTTCGCCAGGCTAATCATCTGAGAAAATCAAGATCAGATATACCTGTATAAGCCATATCTATTTTGACGGTACTGATCGAAACTTTCTGCTCTACTTCTGCCAAATTTCCGGTTTCGGCTGAATTCTGAGCGAACTACTTGTCCAGCCCAAAAAAATAGTTCAGAAACGAAATCAGCGTATCTCCTTATCCCTATAAAGAACATCTAATCAACTTCAAATACAACTTTAACTTATAAAAAAAAATCCAGTTTTCAACCGGATTTCGGACGAACTATATGTCCGTACTCCGGGTGAAAAATGATTGTCCTATACAGATTCAGCGTCTCTTCTTACCCTTAAATCTGTCATCTAATCAACTTCAAATAAAAATTTTACTTTTAACAAATTTTCCGGTTTCGGCCGGATTCCGGGCGAACTACTAGTTCGGCGAGAAAATCGTTTTCACCACCGTGTTCAGCATGCCTTCTTCTGAATCGAATATCTAATCAGCTTCAAATAATAGTTTTACTTTTAACAAACTTTCTGGTTTTGGCCGGATTCCGGGCTAACTACTTGTCCGGCGAGAAAATGGTTTTCACCGTCGTGTTCAGCATGTCTTGTTACCCCTGAATCGAACATATAATCAACTTTAAATAAAACTTTTACTTTTAACAAACTTTCCGGTTTAGGCCGGATTCCGGGCTAACTACTAGTCCGGCAAGAAAATGGTTTTCACCATCGTGTTCAGCATGTCTTCTTACCCCTAAATCGAACATCTAATCAACTTCAAATAAAACTTTTACTTTTCACGAACTTCCCGGTTTTGGCCGGATTCCGGGAGAACTACTTGTCCGACGAGAAAATGGTTTTCACCATCTTGTTCAGCATGCCTTCTTACCCCATCATCGACAATCACATTAGCTGTTTCAAAATATTTTGCTTGCCCCTTAATTTCAACCCCCTCCCCTACCCCTAAATGTAGGGCTACAAGGCCCATCTACGAACTCGACCTTACTCTTGACCCAAAGAATCCTCACACCAAGTTTCATCAAAATATCTCATTGCCTTCGAGATTTATCGTGCTCACAGACAGACGGACGGACGGACGGACGGACAGACAGACAACTTTTGCGATGTCATAGGTATCCGTCACTAACGTTTTGGGATCCCAAAAATCTCCTGCTTGCTGGCGGCAAGCACGGCACGAGCGCGAAACTTTTCCAGAATCTGTGAGGCTACGGTAGAGATGTGTTTTCTTGGTTGTTAAAGGAACAGAAAACTTGACTCAAACTTGACTCGGGGAGCTAGCTAACATATCAAGAATGTACCCTGAGTCGATATTGAGAGTAAGAAAAATTCTCGTTACGACCATTGCAGTTTCCGGGCAGTTTCCGAGAATTCGACTTTTGACCAAAAGGTTTGCAAAAGCAAAAGGTTTGTGTGCCACGACTAGGAATCGAACCCCGGCCGTCTTGTCGGGGAGGTCGTTACTCTGTAGTCTACATGTAACAAGACCAAAGGTTCCGATGGGATCCCAAAAATTCAATATTTGATCCAGACAATTAGGTTTTGTCTTCGCCAGATCCAGTCTTCGCCAGGCCAAACAGCTAATCATTAAGAAATCTAAGCTCAGATATGGATTCAGCATGTGCGTTTACCTCTATAAGCCGATCGAAACGATCCTAGCTTACTTCTGTGAATTTTGCGGTTCTGGCGAAATTCAAGAACTACTTGTCCGGCGAAAAACTAAAGCTCAAAAACGGATTCACCGTATCTCCTTACCCCTATATCCAACATCTAATCAACTTGAAATAAAAATTTAACTTTTAACAAATTTTCCGGTTTTGGCCGGATTCCGGGCAAACTACTTGTCCGGCGATAAAACGGTTTTCGTATTCTTGTTCAGCATGCCTTCTTACCCCTACATCAGACATCTAATCAACTTCAGATAAAACTTTAACTTCTAACAAACTTTCCGGTTTTGGCCGGATTCCGGACGAACTACTTGTCCGGCGAGAAAACGGTTTTCATATTCTTGTTCAGCATGCCATCTTACCTTTATATCGGACATCTAATCAACTTGAAATAAGACTTCTACTTTTAACAAACTTTCCGGTTTTGGCCGGATTCCGGACGAACTACTTGTCCGGCGAGAAAATGATTTTCATATTCGTGTTCAGCGTGTCTTTTTACCCTATAATCGACTATCACATTAGCTGTTTAAAAAAAATTTGCTTGTCCCTTAATTTAAACCCCCTCCCCCACCCCTAAATGTAAAGCTACAGGGCCCATCTACGAACTCGACCTTACTCTTGACCCAAAGAATGCTCACACCAAGTTTCATCAAAATATCTAATTCCCTTCGAGAGTTATCGTGCTTACAGACGGACGGACAGACGGACGGACGGACAGACGGACAGACGGACGGACAACTTTTGCGATGTCATAGGTATCCCTCCACTTACGTTTTGGGATCCCAAAAAGGCGAACTTTTACAGTACATAAGTGCATAATTACAGTGCATAAGGGGCAAGGGCCTGCCAGCTAGCTTAGGGAACACTAAGGAGGGGGTTCGAGACGGTTCGAGATAACAAAAAAGGGGGGGCCTGTCGATAATAAGACCCTGTATATTTATCCAAGCCCCCCGGGCGATTCGATGGCCGAAAGTTGCGTAGTCAAGTTTACTGTTCCTTTAATTAACTTGAACGCAGCCAGTTTCTTCCGCTTTTTGGGATCCCAAAACGTAAGTGGAAGGATACCTATGACATATCAAAAGTTGTCCGTCTGTCCGTCCGTCCGTCCGTCCGTCTGTCCGTCCGTCTGTCCGTCTGTCTGTCTGTAAGCACGATAACTCTCGAAGGCAGTGAGATATTTTGATGAAACTTGGTGTGGGGATTCTTTGGGTCAAGAGTAAGGTCGAGTTCGTAGATGGGCCCTGTAGCTTTACATTTAGGGGTGGGGAAGGGGGTTTAAATTAAGGGGCAAGCAAAATTTTTTTAAACAGCTAATGTGATAGTCGATTATGAAGTAACTTTTCCAAAGTTCATCAGTAAAAATCTTCAAGAAGTCTAGCGGACACTGGAGAAGATAAAACCGATTTGTCTGGATCAAATATTCGGTTTTGGGATCCAATCGGAACCTTTGGTCTTGTTGTTATGAAAGGCAGTCATTTTCGAATAGTGTCTACGACCTTCTGAGAGAGTGACTTTCAGGGTTCACCTTTCAGATTTTTCTTCCGGGCTCCAGACATCCGTTTTTGGGATCCCAAAACGTTAGTGACTGATACCTATGACATCGTAAAAGTTGTCCGTCTGTCCGTCCGTCCGTCCGTCTGTCTGTAAGCACGATAACTCTCGAATGAGATATTTTGATGAAACTTGGTGTGAGGATTCTTTGGGTCAAGAGTAAGATCAAGTTCGTAGATGAGCACTATAGCCCTACATTTAGGGGTGGGGGAGGGGGTTTAAATTAAGGGACAAACAAAATATTTTGAAACAGCTAATGTGATAGTCGATTATGGGATAAGAAGACACGCTGAACACGAATATGAAAACCATTTTCTCGCCGGACAAGTAGTTCGTCCGGAATCCGGCCAAAACCGGAAAGTTTGTTAAAAGTAGAAGTCTTATTTGAAGTTGATTAGATGTTCGGTATAGGCGTAAGAAGGCATGCTGAACAAGAATATGAAAACCGTTTTCTCGCCGGACAAGTAGTTCGTCCGGAATCCGGCCAGAACCGGAAAGTTTGTTAAAAGTAGAAGTCTTATTTGAAGTTGACTAGATGTTCGATATAGGGGTAAGAAGGTATGCTGAACACGAATATGAAAGTTATTTTTCGCCAGACAAGTAGTTCGCCTGGAATCCGGCCGAAACCGGAAAGTTTGTTAAAAGTAAAAGTTTTATTTGAAGTTGATTAGATGTTCGATCTAGGGGTAATAAGAGATGCTGAATCCGTATATGACAATCATTTTTTTGCCGGACAAGTAGTTCGTCCCCATCACTAGCCGAAAAATATATCTGTTTTATCGTTACATAAGCGATTATATTTGTGTTTACCATGATTTCTAAAATTCGTTTTCTTAATGATTAGTTGTTTCTCCTTAATCCTTTTCCAAAGTTCATCAGTAAAAATCTTCAAGAAGTCTAGCGGACACTGGAGAGGATAAAACCGATTTGTCTGGATCAAATATTCGGTTTTAGGATCCCATCGGAACCTTTGGTCTTGTTGTTATGAAAGGCAGTCATTTTCGAATAGTGTCTACGACCTTCTGAGAGAGTGACTTTCAGGGTTCACCTTTCAGATTTTTCTTCCGGGCTCCAGACATCCGTTTTTGGGATCCCAAAACGTTAGTGACGGATACCTATTGGGATCCCAAAACGTTAGTGACGGATACCTATGACATCGTAAAAGTTGTCCGTCTGTCCGTCCGTCCGTCCGTCTGTCTGTAAGCACGATAACTCTCGAAGGGAATGAGATATTTTGATGAAACTTGGTGTGAGGATTCTTTGGGTCAAGAGTAAGATCAAGTTCGTAGATGAGCACTATAGCCCTACATTTAGGGGTGGGGGAGGGGGTTTAAATTAAGGGACAAACAAAATATTTTGAAACAGCTAATGTGATAGTCGATTATGGGATAAGAAGACACGCTGAACACGAATATTAAAACCATTTTCACGCCGGACAAGTAGTTCGCCCGGAATCCGGCCAAAACCGGAAAGTTTGTTAAAAGTAAAAGTTTTATTTGAAGTTAATTAGATGTTCGATTCGGGGGTAAGAAGACATGCTGAACACGATGGTGAAAACCATCTTTTGACCGGACAAGTAGTTAGCCCGGAATCCGGCCGAAACAGGAAAATTTGTTCAAAGCTAAAGTTTTATTTGAAGTTGATTAGATGTTCGATTTAGAGGTAAGAAGACATGCTGAACACGATGGTGAAAACCATTTTCTCGACGGACTAGTAGTTAGCCCGGAATCCGACCGAAACCGGAAAATTTGGTAAAAGCAAAAGTTTTATTTGAAGTTGATTAGATGTTCGATTTAGGGGTAAGAAGACATGCTAAACACGATGGTGAAAACCATTTTCTCGCCGGAAAAGTAGTTCGCCCGGAATCCGGCCGAAACCGGAAATATTGTTAAAAGTAAAATTTGTATTTGAAGTTGATTAGATGATAGATTTAAGGGTAAGAAGAGACGCTGAATCTGTATATGACAATCATTTTTTACCCGGACATATAGTTCGTCCGGAATCCGGTTGAAACCGGATTTTTTTTTATAAGTTAATGTTTTATTTGAAGTTGATTAGACGTTCTTTAGAGGGATAAGGAGATGCGATGAATTCGTTTCTGAACTATCTTTTTTTGGCTGGACAAGTTGTTCGCTCGGAATTCGGCCGAAAACGGAAATTCGGCAGAAGTAAAGCAGGAAGTTTCGATCAGTATCGTCAAAATAGATATGGCTTATACAGGTATATCTGAACTTAATTTTCTCAGATGGTTAGCCTGGCGAAGACTTGATCTGGCGTAGACCAAAGAATTTTTGGGACCCCATCGAAACCTTTGGTCTTGTTGTTTGAGAAGGTGAAGCCAGGCCCAAAACGTTTGGGACTCTGGGGTGGTAGACACCCCATATTCCGTATGTCTGGAATGTGCAATAGAGGCTACACATTCGGGTGCACAGTAAACATGCGAATGTAGGACGAATAGTGGAAGTGACTGACAGCTATGGCTTGTGATTGAGAAACAGTTTATATATTTATTTATTTATTTGTGACCCGCTTTTTGGATAACAGCGGAGTATCAGTAAATACACAAAGGAAAATACACTTATTAAAGCACTAAACAAGACAATGTAAATAAACATGACTACATTCTTTTCATATAATTTAACAACACACTAAATAGACCTACAGAATATTACACAATGACAAGCACATTAAACGGGTTCAGGATTGAAAAACTGGCCAATAATTTCGTGGACTGACAAGGCAGGATGTTTGTGGAGGGTAAATAAATTTGAATGTGAACGAAGGAGTGTATTGATACTATCCTGGACATTAAAATTCGAAACCAATTTACGATTACGGAAGGATTTTGGAAGATACATCAGAAATTTACAGTACTTAAAGAAACAGCTTCTCAAATTTTTCACATCTTTTTTCCTTAGGATATGGTAAATTCCGGAACAGTTGTAAATATATGGGCCGCAAAAAGCACTATACAACCTTCCGAGCAGTGAATATTTGAATTTGGAAAATTAGCTCCCCTCGTTATCACGAAAATCCGGAAAGGTTGGCTTGCCTGTGTGAAAGCCCTAAGGCGTATTCTCGCCGTTCCCCGAGGACTCCTCGGGGAATCGAAGGGAACGGCGAGAATAGAGGGAGTCACTCCACGTGGACTCCGTGTACGAAAACAGCGAGAACACTGGGAATGCTTTTAAAATGGATTTTGTTCGAAAAAAATGTGCAGTTGACGAAATTACTCTGGATCCACTTTATTTTTGTTTTTTTTTGTTCTGATTGTTTTTAATTAATTTTACATTGCACCAACACCAGCAAAAAGGATTCCCCTCCGAATCTGAAAGGGTGTCCTTTCTGATGATGGTGATGTTAATCGGAGCATTCCCCGGTCGTGGAATACGGGGAGTGAGTCCCCGGGACAAACAAAAACGCAGGGACTCCTCAAGTGGAGTCTTCGGGGAACGGCGAGAATACGCCTGTAGACAGTTGGAATTCTGGAAGGTTTACCTGGCTTCGATTCAGATTGATAGGTTATGTACCTCTATCTAATTTCAAGTAAGCGGCACTTGCGCCGGTTCGTCCTCAGTTCACAGTTTCCTCCTAATTGCTTTCAGCGCTCTCTATGTGGAACTAAGTGATGTACGGGGTATTTCAGAATCTTCACAAAGATGACGCTGTGGAGCGGGACTATTGTTGCATACAACTTTTAGAAGAAGAAGAGTAGAGATTCGAAATATGGTGCACTGGCTTGTTGTGGCTTGTATGTTGGATTCATTTGTTTTTATTGTTTACACTGTTTATATCGCGTTGTTTAGTTCCACTGTAAGGCTTAAATGGAATTTGATTTTTTTTTTTGATAGATATCCTGAATGAACTTTACTTTTTTTGTACAGCCAGTACAGGACTGGTACAGGAGGGGTATCCAACCTCAGACAAGATTTCAAATTTCCAAAGAAGTCCTTCCCTCGGAATAATCCATCTGGCTTAAAAAGGAACCAACAAATATGACAAAAATACTAGATTGAAGCTACAGTGTACAGGACTGGTACAGGAGGGGTATCCAACCTCAGACGAGATTTCAAATTTCCAGAGAAGTCTTTCCTTCAGAATAATCCATCTGGCTTAAAAAAAAGGAACCAACAAATATGACAAAAATACTAGATTGAAGCTAGTTGAATGGTTTACATATTGGATTAATAATTATTGCTTCAGTATTTCTAATTAAACTTATTTTTCTTTTCAAACAAGATTAATTTATTCTAACCTTAGTCCTTACCTGGATTGCCTTAAAGCACAACTCTTACTAGAAATAATATTTTCCCTACGAAATGGATCAGGAAAAAACATTTTCGAAAATACGGTACCATTACTTTCCATCTGAAATTAGCGATTTTCTTGTTAGCGCCTGTCGACTATCCTGCTCTCTGACGCGGCGGCTGGGCTCAAAACATTTGAAAACTGATCGTGCCGTGGTTCAAAAGTGTGAAAACTAAGCAAATAAAAGAAGTAATAAACAAAAGCTTCTCAGATTTGAAAGAGTTGTCAGCAGACGTTGATGATCCCGGCGAACGTTTCGTTGTGTGACGGGCAAAACTCGGCAAGGCCAAAAAAGCGCTAAAATTTCGTAGGCACAAAACGAAACAATGGAGAAAGGTGGGGATTTTAGAAGCTTGTAATTCGGTATGGGAGCTAGATATATTATAAAAAGCAGAATAAGCAAGAGGGGTCCTTTAAGAATAAAAATGATGAAAAAGGAAGAGGTAGCAAAGTCAATAGCCAGAGAAAAGGATTTCAAAATAGCTACAGGAGGGGTATCCAACCTCAGACAAGATTTCAAATTTCTAGAGAAGTCTTTCCTTCAGAATAATCCATCTGGCTTAAAAAGGAACAAACAAATATGACAAAAATACTAGATAGAAGCTAATTGAATGGTTCACATATTGGATTAATAATTACTGCTTCAGTATTTCTAGTTAAACTTTTTTTTGTTTTCAAACAAGATTAGCCTACTTTATTCTAACCTTACCTCGATTGACTTCAAAATGATGAAAAAGGAAGAGTTAGCAAAGTCAATAGCCAGAAAACAGGATTTCAAAATAGCTCTAAATGGAGAAAAAAGCACAGAATTTGAATATTTTTGGACACATGACTTTGAAAAGCGTCATATTTTGCCTCTTGACTCTCACGACAGCTTGTACATTTCATTTTAACATTTTCGCGGCAAAAATCGAGGTAGTGTAAAAACGAGGTTGGATACCCCTCCTGTACAAGTGGAGAAAAAGGCACAGAATTTGAATATTTTTGGACACATGACTTTGAAAAAAGTTATCTTTTGCCTCTTGACTTTCAGGACAGTTTGTACATTTCATTTTAACATTTTCTCAGCAAAAATCGAGGTAGTGTAAAAACGAGGTTGGATACCCCTCCTGTAGTTGAATGATTTACATATTGGATTAATAATTATTGCTTCATTATTTCTAGTTAAACTTATTTCTCTTTTAAACAAGATTATTTTATTCTAACCTTACCTCGATCGACTTAAAAATGATAAAAAAGGAAGAGTTAGCAAAGTCAATAGCCAGAAAACACGATTTCAAAATAGCTTGAAATGGAGAAAAAGGCACAGAATTTGAATATTTTTGGACATGTGACTTTGAAAAAAGTCATACTTGCCTCTTGACTGTCAGGACAGCTTGTACATTTCATTTTAACATTTTCGCGGCAAAAATCGAGGTAGTGTAAAAACGAGGTTGGATACCCCTTCTCTACAGGAGCATTCAGGGAGCATGGGATGTCAGACTCAGAGTTCTGAGAACTGCTGGTGCCACCTGTGCTTATACATCCCCTATCTATAGGCACCTGTCGTCGTTTCTGTCCACCAACAGTGTTGATCATCAAACGACTGTTGACAGGCAAACATCCCTGTTGATCAACAGAGGTGAATCCAGGGTGTATCTCCACAAAAAGTAGAAGTAGGCTACTGTAGGAGTCCCATAGAAGCTCACAAATAATTAGCCAAAGAAATTATTCTGGTTATCTCTGTACCTTCGTGTGTAGTACTTCCGCGATTCGGTTTATGTAGGCTATGGTTACGGTGTAGAGATTGCAGAATTTGATTTTGCAACTTCTGTACGGACTTCTGCAATAATTGTAGGCTATAAATAATATCTGTGGCACTTCGTTCATACATGTACAATTTCTTTATTCAGTAAACAATAGAAGTTAACTAGCTGTATGTCTAGTTTACGTTTATGCCTAGTCTTATGTATTTTGTGGCAGCTTGTAGCCTATACGGCTGTCTGTAGAACTTAATGTCCTATTGTAAATTCTGTGTTATCCTACTTCTACTGTAGCCTATACTTGTACAACATATTTCAGAGGTTAGGAGTTTGTATCTGTACAACTACTGTGGGACTTTCCACGATGCTTCCTTGCAGTGTGTATCCGACTTCGTAAATTTCTGTATAAAACTTCTATCGTGACTTCTCTGTGGACGTTTATGACTTGATTGACGTATTTTTATCCTAAATTCGCGATTGGAATATTGTAACCTTTGTTTATCGTTACCTGTTAGAAGACTCTTTACCTACTATTTTAAAAATCTTTTTTTTTGTATGAATGATCTCATGAGTAGCCTAGGCTTAATTTTTGGTAAAACATCACTCCATGGGGTAATCCAGCCAATCACGTTACAGAGATCCGTAGTTAACCACGCTTACTGCAATCCCGAGCATGGTAAGCAAATAGTTACTATTAGTATTTTCGAGAAGGTTGAACGGTCAGCCTAGCAGCTTTTCGTGAGGTTGGGACGGAAATAGTGACTAATAGCTACTATTGTTAGAAGGGTGGAACACGCTCAGGACAATCTGGTTAACCATCACTCATTCACTTAAAGAGGCTTGAAAACCTTTGAGAGGCTTGAAAATGCGTTATGTAGTAGCTCTGCCATGCATGAATGATCGATTTACATATAGTGGAATTTCCCTGTCGGATTTGTGGTACCTCTGTGCGCTTTTACCTGTGTTGTATGCTTGACGAAAATGATTTTCGAAAAAATTAGTGTTCATGCAGTGGGCTACTTTCCACGAGCCGATCACTGGCCATTGAAAAGCCACGTTTGTATTTAGATTCAAATTTCCTGCGTCATAGTAGAATTTTGCGTTGTGAGGACGGCCGTAGATATTCTGAACGTCAGTATAGAGCAAATAGCGAAAAATGAAAAAAAATCCCTTAAAGGTCATCTGAATGAAGTCTAACACCCTAAATTGCCACTTTTACATAGGCTACTGCTTACCATTTATCTCTCGAAAACCGGACTAAAATCGGATGAAGTTTCACCGTGCTATAATTTTCAGCCTTTTTTCCGACTTGTCTTGATCGTAACGCTCGCCGTAACAGTTGTAACAGTCCATGCGTAACAGTTCATGTTGTAACAGTCCACGCCGTAACAGTCCATGCGTTTATCCATCCATGCGCTGTTTATCCATCCATGCGTTATCAACGTACTTTTCTCCATGCGATAATGACAGTTTAAATATTGGCGCTAAATTTGTCTTGGGAGGTCGTAACGAATCGCCATAGGGAGACTTAGAACTTCAAGAGTGGATAGCGCCGAAATCACGGAGCGAAAAAATTCTTCTTCTCTGTACCGGTACTTTGAATGACGATCTGAGGGGTTCATGGAAGTATGGTAGGATCGTTCAGGTGTCCTTTAACACAATCCAAACAATGTGGGTTTAGTGAGTAAAAATGAGTTGGCTTTTCAGTTAAACTTTAAACAAGAAGACGGTCTAGTCTTTCCAGTTATCGACGTGATCCTTCTACTAGATCTAGCTTTTCAGTTCGTCATACTGGCACAGTAATACGGAACTCGTTGTCTGATACTATTAAGAATTATGTTTAAGAAGGCTTTCAAAAAGTCCATGATTACCAACAATTACGCATGCACTATTTAATTGTAGGCTATTTATATTTGTTTAGGATTGGTCAATGGATTATAAATATATGTAGGCTTCCTTGTCCTTGTCTAGAATTTTCGTGCAAAAATTATCGTTATTTGTTGTGTATTTGTTTGTTTTTGTTCAGTTGTTCATACCTTAGGCTAGTATTTTATTATCTGTTCATAAAAATCATATTATTAACTGAGCGCCGTTTTTGTATGCCACTGGCATGTCTGGCGCTTGCTGTCGCTTTTTGCTTTCTCTCAAACTCGATTGCTTTTTCCGTTTTAATAAAATTCTAGCGCACCTACCTTCGATTTTAGGCTACCTTTATAATTAGTTCTATGTATTAGCCTACTTCCATATTGCTTCTGCTATAGTCTACTTCCATATTACTTCTGCTATAGCCTACTTCCATGGTATTTCTTTACCTATCTTATATCATTTCAGCTCGCGCTGATAGCAAATCATATTTTTAACGGATAAGATATTTGATGGCAAAGATATTTGAGCCCTTCTTGTCAAGGGGAGTCTTTTCTTCGGGCCTTTGTTAGGAATCTGAACCTCTTATCTTTGTTACTATCAGGAATCATGGAAAACTGGGCCCAACCTGTTCCCCACTGCTTTCTGGCCGAAGATTGTAAATTTGTGTGTCTTTTTTTGTGTTGCATTCTTTCAGGTATTAGCCTAAGCTTTTAAAAATGGGGGGGTTACAAATAAATTAACTTACTTATTGATACACTGTCAGAAGTTTCATAACAGATAGCGCATAACACTTTCAAGAATAACACCTTTTCACTATTTCGTGCCTAGATCTCCAACAACACCTTCAATTGGTAAAAATACTAACGGGAACGAAAGAAACATAACAGATAACATCCAAAGTGTTATCTGTTGAAACAGGGCATCCTTCTGTTGTCGTTATGTAACTTCTGACAGTGTAGTATTTTCACCAGTTCAAGGTGTTGTTGGAGATCTAGGCACGAAATAGTGTAAACTTAATTGGTCATAACACTTTATTTCTAAGTGAAATGGTGTTATTCTTGAAAGTGTTATGCGCGATCTTTTATGAAACTTCTGACAGTGTAACAGATTTATATTTTCTGTGTACGACCTGAAAGAGAATCCGTGTCAAGAAGGCCTGAAATATTGCTCTAATAAAATTGACAATTGATCAGAATTTCACTGGTGACTTTCACTGTCCGTTTCAACCAGGAGGAATCAGGATAGCGTAAGGCCGCAGATGCAGTATCTCAGCGAATCGTAAAATCTTGTACTAGGCTAAACCTAAGTCCTAACGCGTTCTTCTTGTTTAACCCTACAAAGTTAATGTCATAGTTCTGGTCCTCTAAATTCACACACTTCTGTTGCAGTGATGAGTATGAGTCAGGCTATTGTGGTCGCATGCTTCCAGCGTAACTTTGTTTTCTTTTTCAGATCAATTCAGTACTGTGTTAGCTATGTGAGAAGAAGAAGCTTGCCAACGAATTTTATTTATGACAACTAAGGCTCTGGACGAGGCCTACAGGATAGTTTGAAAATGGATTTTGAGTTTTCGAAACCTAAAGTGATTAGAGCACCAAATTTGAAGAGAGGCAGAGAAGAAGTAGCTCTTAGTGACAAGGTAAGCGTTTGCGGTGTACACTTCCATTTATTTGCCCACTATAGCTGTTACGATTCAGATGTGTGATTGTATGTTTCATAAACTCTTTAGTTTCATCTGAAATATTTACAGTTTGGAGTAAAATTTGTGTTTTGGGCCGTTTGATTTATTGCTAAATATATATGTATATATTTATTTCTACCCGCTTACAAAAATGGAAAAAAAAAGCTGAGTAGCCTAGGCTGCAAAGGAAAAAAAAATAGAAAAGAAACGAACACAACTTCATACACTACCTAAACAGTAAACAAAACACTACTTATAAGAGATGAGTCAGCAAATTTTAAGCATGTTGAGAGCCCTTAAACGTGCTCGATTTTCTGTCAACTCTACTTTACTGTTCGGGTCAAATACCCCGTACCGTGCAGAAAGCTCTGTGTTGGACAAACGCAACGGCAATCCGAGCAAGAACTTTGCATATTTGTAGTACAGTGTACGTAATTTCCTCCGGTATGCTGTATTTTAAAGAACAGATGAAAGCGTTTTCAAAAGCTTTAGCCTTTTTAGCTTGCCTTGACGAAAGCTTTTCTTCCCCCAAAATGCCAAAAGGAATATCTCATTTACCATTAAACCCGATGGACGAATATCAGGCATCAACAGATCGCTTCAACCCAATATGGCGTCAGTTTTCAGTATTTGCAAATACTTATTTGATGTCCTCATTTTTGGCATTATTTACGTCCTAAACTATGCCGAGAGAAACTAAGCCAAGAGCAGCCATAACTCTTTTTCGGCTTGAAACTTTATTCGCAGACTGAGTAAAAATCTTAGAATTGCTTTCGGGAAATCTCGCAATTATTTCACACTTTTTGTTGCCTTCACAGAACAATTAAAATGCAACACGAATAATTGGTGTCCTGCATTTCGCAGGCACGGTCCCAGGTTCCTTTTTTCGTCGATTTTCTCTTTGCTAACTCACGCTGTAGCAGCAGTACTCACTATTTGCAATTTAAGTACGTAAGTGAGAGTCTAGTGTTTGGTATCCGACAAAAGAAAAATAATTAATCGGCTGTCTATAAGAAATCAAACCTGAAGATGTCAGTTTTAAGCCACTTCGTTCTTTTCTCTGTAAAGCTAAGAGATTTTGTATGCCATCGGTTTCAGCCGACGCTTTGCCTGTAAAGTTTCCCCGCATGAACAGCCATGTTGTTGCTTATGTTTCCATGGTCGTAAACCGGTCGATCTCTTACCTCATGTTTTTCTTCGAGAAGAGGAATAAAGCATACCAAAGCATTACTTAAGCTGGGAAGCGGAAGTTAAAACATCCGCCCGTCAAAGCATCAACAAGATATCTCCACTCGTTTGTACCTTATTTTGTTCAACACTATAACGACGCCCTAAAAACATGAATAAGTAAGCGATAGGCCAATAGACGATATTATTCAAATTTGATGACCATATTTTAGTGTTTTATCGTATATCTAGCATGTTTATTTTAACCAATTTGACTAATCAATTGTATATAATTAATCTGATTGTTTTTTGTTGTTTTCTAGTGTATGATAATATTGTCGTCAGCCCATGCTATCCAGTGGATAATTTGGTATAAATAAACGATTGATAGATTGAAAAAAAAAAGTTTGTAACGCCTCATAGCTCACGGATCATGGTAAGTGATCCATTAAAAGCTTGTCAGCTTGCTTCCCCCGAAGAGCCATTTTGTTGCATTTATCTGGAGCCTAGTCTGTAATCAGTAGGCTACCGGAGAGAGGTCGATGTTTTACCTCGCGATTCACTTTAAATGATTAAATATGTTACAAAATACGGATAAAACACAGTTCGCAAATGGCTCTCTCCCTCATGGTTATAATATTGGTCTCCAAGGATTCTTGTCGCCTCTGCTAATGACTAGGAGAGACATACGGCTTTGTAGGTTTCTGAATTTCAGGATACTATGTTCCGCCACTGCTCTCTTTAGTTTCCAATTCGTGTTCTTGATGATGATGGCAGTTAGGTCGTCAGAGTGACTTGACCACTCATTCCTTAAATGAACCGGCGATAGGCAAGACGGTCGTATCCGCGTCGTATAGCAATCCAATGCTGTGAAAGTTTCGTTTTACAATAAAGTATCAGTATTCAGTATTTAAAGTCTGCACAAGCCTGCAAAGGCGTGATATTGATGAATAGGGATGTATCGCTTCTTAGTTCAACAAGTGTTCACTGAAAATATTGCAAGTTTGGACCGAGGTTGGGACAAGTTTGTAGTTCTTGTCTCTCATTAATTTTCTCTCTTGAAGTTAAAAAGTTAGAAAATTGTGTTTCCTAATCTCGAAGAGCTTGAGTTGATTAGTTGGAGCTCTGGAGCGCGACTATCAGTGACTTTACACCTGGGCACCAGAGGAAACCTTAGTGCGAAAACATCCGCCAGTCCAGCAAGTACCGTTGAAGAAATTTCTGTGATTATCCTAGTGTTGTGCAGTGCAAAAGTGAAGCTGTGTGCGCATGATTAGTGGAATGTGCAATCCCCTATAAATAGTGATACCTAAAATGGTTAACGCCAATTCCCGTGATAGTAAGGATAGCGGAATGGATAGTGACCCGAAAGGAGATGAAAAGTCGACGAAGAGAGCGTCTGATAATGTGGATGTTAAAGAAGGAAAAAAGAAGAAGGGAAGAACGGTATGGTGATTTCAGTTGAGTCCTGGAAATTGGCTTCTTGGTCTTAAAAACTCCCGTCTTGGAAAATTTACAGGGTGTCAAAGCGTTGGTTTATTTTTCATAGCCGACCGTCGTCTATTGGGTCTGCGCATGAACCTGAACTTGGTCTACCATGCGATTGCTATCAAAAGGCCGCGAACTTGAATTCGGTGCGGTAGGACACAAATAAATAAATCTTTCTGAAAGGATGGCCTGAGCAATTGAAATATCCGATCTATGCTATCAGTATCCACCATTTTTCCTAGAAAAAATTATGGGCTACATACCGATTTAAGGAAGTACGACGTCGACGGTGTTTTTTCAAAAAGTGATAAGCGACATTTTTCAAATTTCCAGGATCAACGAAAAACCTTTCACCTTTGTTACCTTTTATCTCCGCAGCGGTTGCTTCGATTTGGCTGACATTTCAACCAGACATGCAGGCTACAAGTTCGGATAGAGGACACTACTAATAACTCAGTTTCGAGAAAAATGTCGAACATCACGTTTCGGAAAAACACCGTCGATGTCCCCGTTTGGGACCCCATCGAAACCTTTGGTTTTGTTTTTTAACCGGCCTGTCTAAGAAGCTGTCACGTTCAAGAACTTCAGTTTTAGGCCTCAATTTTTGTATTTCTACTCAAGTTATTTTTCCAGATCACTCATGCCTTACCTCAAAGCAAACCTCGCATTATTTACTGCTTATGTTCCAGTGTTCTGAAACAGTTAAATATTTCAGAATAAGGCTCTGCTTTTAACAAATTTAGGCTTTGGCTGTTTTAAGCCTTTTTCCAGGCTCGTTGACTTCTACCAAAAACAGGGATTCTCGTAAACAATCGTCGGGAGCGTCTTACGCATCGAAAATAGCGAAACAGGGCAAGCGTAAAAATTAGTTTTGTGTCGTGAGGGGGGGGGGGGGGACAACGTATTAATTTGGTGTCTCCGGGTTTGAGGAGGGATTGAGTGGTTACGGAAATAAGATGTATTGACATTGTAGGTAGAACGGATCTACTACTACAAGCCCATTGTGTTTGTGGTGAATGGAATAGAATCGTATCTCGGACCTAAGTGCCTTCCGTGCTAGTTCCTCATATTGCGGCCCATAGCTCCAGGGATCCCTGCTAGGAATTATGACAAGCCCATAGATGACGTGTTGCCCCCACCCTCTCATCGAGGTGACGCCCCTGAGTTTTCTTTTCCGTGATAAAGTGTGTTTAATAGTTTTATAGACGTTGGTAATTTCATCTGTTTGTGTTCCAAGTGCGATACGCCCAGTTTGCATATAGTGAGACAGCGTCTTTTTGTTGTACTTTGCATGGCCTTATGGTGCTAGGAAAGTGGATTTGTTTGTTATCTTAGTGCGAAGTGTTGTTCAGCTTGTTTTCACTAAGGGACTTGTCCAGGAATTTTGCGGGGGGGGGGGGCAGTTTCTAATTGATGACATTTGCTAATCAGAATCTAAATAATATAAGTAGTCTATGTTATTGGTCAAAGGGAGGTTTTTAAGTATTTTTTTTGTGGGGGGGATTTTTATTGTGTACCAAAGAAAAATCAGGGCAAATGTCAGGTGATTTCAGAAGGGTCTCAGCAGAGCCACAACAACATACTCAATACGCGTATTGTTTCGAATGTGTTATTAAATTTGAACCGTTAGTTCTTGAAGCGTCTTGTTCTGGTAGTTCTAGAAGCGTGATAGTAGCATAATGTATCGAGCACTGATTTGTAGCTTTTAATATTTTTTTTTGTCTCATTTTTCGAAATTACTACAAATATTCGAGCCTGTCTAGGATCCACACAATCTCCAAGACTTCCTTTCTTCTGATGTTTCATGTATTTCTCTTACTCTTCCAAATGAAGTCAAAGCCAAGCATACCATCTGCATATTCACTGTTTCTAGATACGCATAGATCTACACGTCTACTAATTTGTGTGCTCAATCGCTTGAGGAATAAAGTGATTTTGATCTTCTGGCATGACGTTTTTCTTAAACGTTAAAATATTTCGTAAATTTCTCAACATTTTTTCTATGAGTATCCTCCACTTACTACTTTAATCGTGTGCGTGGTGGAAACAATTAGATATTTACAGTAGCTGCTTCTGCTCCACAAAAAGTCGTCGTATCCTGTTTTCGAGGAACAGGTAGCACGTCATATCGTGTCAAGCCCAAATCGTTACCTGCGACGTGGCGTTTATACGCTTGTCGTCCCTAGTGACATGTTACTTTCGAATGGTGGTTGAAAAAAGTAATCTTAGCTGATATAATTATCCCTATGAGTTCCGTGCAGCTGGTACCCTAGTGCGCAGAAGAAATTCGCATGTGTATTTTTTGCAATGGTAGAGTTCGCATTGACGTCCATCTTTTGAAACGCTTAGTCTTTAATCTTGTTGTCGCGGTTTTCTTTTTGGATGTAGCGAACTAATAGAGAGCTGAAGTGCTTGTTTTTGTTATCCTCGGAGCTTCGTACTCATGAACTTTTTGAGTAAAGGCATTCGGCTATAGTCGGCTCTTGTGTGCACTTTTTAGGCCACTTCACAGGTTTAAAACTCTCCGAGCATGTCCCTTGATCTGTAAACTGGCTGCGCACGATAAAATGGGCAAGCTTTTAGCGGAAGAAAGCCCACTCATGAATTTAAAGGGAGTAATTTGTCTTCTTCCTAGTACAAGTTCCGGATCCTAGGGATGAAGGTAGCAAATAGTTTATTCTCCAGTTTGTCTATTGGTTGACTCAAGAAGGGTCAGTCCTGAGCAACCTTTTTTTTTTGGGGGGGGGGACTCCACTCCAGCGGGCATCAGGAATATCAAAGACGGAAATTTAGGCCTTCAGCTCTACTAGCTAACACCTCCGGCTGTACTTTAAATCTAATCCCACATTTTTGTCCAGGTGAAGCTTGACCGAGTTCTTGGTCTCACTGTTTCCAGTAATGCAGCTCTAGCGTGCGACCCAAACAGTGGACTGGTTGCATACCCCGCTGGGTAAGTACAGATCCGCAATTGCGATTATACCCTAAATAAGGAGGTCAACTGTCGTAATTAAAACCCGTCCTCCCTTTTAAAGCAGAGCGTAATGAGGTCTCTTTAGCATTCTGTACTTGCAAAAGCAATCTGCTCGGCACTTTCGTCTCATACCAGAATCATAGGCATGTGAGATCGGCTACCTGGATAAGGTTTAAATATGTGTTGAAGCTCATCTACTTTTTATGATTTAAGTTTCGCGGGCGGCTCGTAAAGATATGAAGTTGTGATTAGGTTGTTAATTCGATTGTTTTTTTGTAGTAACGAGCAATTCATAAGCACTTGTTAGTTGTAATAGCCTTCAGCAGGGATCTAGAATCTTCCCAAATCAGCCGCGTGCCGAAATATGCGGTCTATTAAAGCTTATTTTGTTCTTGGTGCAGTTTGAGACACTATACGATTGGCTGGAATCGGGAATTCCTTGACGCTCAGATTCTTTCTTAAAGCAGAGCTGAAGGCCTTGGCTATTTTTCTCATCGTCCAGCTTTGTATCCATCCAGTCAGCTGGTTTAATCCTTGCGTGTTAAAGCATTATAAATCCGCTGAGTTAGTTTGAGAACTGTAGTTGACCATGACGTGGATGTGTCGCGGGAGCCGTTTTAACGTACAATTGCCTGCTGTGGCATATTCTTCTTGAGAAAAATATAATAAAGTGTTTTATACGCTTTAAATAAGTAATGCGTTTATAGCTCTTCTGATCACCTTTAAACGGGTAAGTGCTCAGATGCAGTAGCCCAGCTTGAGACAGATACAGTCGGTTTGATTCACCATGCGAGACCTAGGTAGGCTACGTTCGGATCCAATAGGAAGCTTATGTTTGGTGATCCATAAGCTAGGGGAGATCCTGCCGGGTTTGGGGTTGTAGGCTAGTATATAACTCCAATCCTGCCGGGTTTGGGGTGTAGGCTAGCATGTAAGTCCAGAGCTGTTAAAGTGAGTTTGCTGTACAGCATAATGACTTGATATCAGTATTTCACGGTGAAGTTTTTTTTGAGCGTTTTTTTTTTCACAGAATATTGTCGGAATAAGGATGTGTTAGTAATGAACACTGTCAATTGACGATAAACCGGTTTGTGAATCAGATGGCGTGGGTGGGAACCGGCTTTGCTAGATGTTTTCCCGTGTCAGTTGTCAAATCCGAAATTTCGAAGGGGGTGGGGCCTATAGAACGTCTGATGCACACTCTGTTTCTTATTTCAGCGTTTTACCCGTTTCGAAGATAGCCTTCCTTTTAACGGTACAGACTGATGTTTTGTGATACTTCAGCATGTTCCTTTTCGAATATGAATCGAACCTCGAAATAACTAATCTTTCAAGGCATTGCGCACGTGTTCATGTGTTGTTCTCCTTTCTTCCCTAATCTATAATATGACCGGGTTAATTGCTCTTATGTAAGCTACATATGAGATGAGCTTCGTTCGGTTGCTGGGTGCCAGTATTAGCGCGAATAACCAGACCCAATAGGATTTTGCTGTACATTCAATACATTATGGGGGCCAAGCTGTAATTTCTAGTCAGTGCTAACGGGATCGAATGCCTATATATTGATACTTGGAAATGAATCTCGAAAAGTGGGGACTTCGTTATTGTGCTGGATAACAGATAGGTCTAACCGGGTGATTTACCCTTGCTCTTTTTTTTAAATCGTTTCTTTGCACACTGTCGTATACAGAATAAGTTAGGAAAAAGGACAAACGGAAACGAAAATGTCCCCAGTTTGTTTGCTAAATATCCCCAGTCACTCGAAGCTAATTACGAATGTTGTAAGTAGTGACTTGAAAGACAAATATGGTTGGACGAGACGGGGGCCCGACTAACTTGTTTAGCAACCACCATATCGTTTTTTTTTCGTGTTAAATGCCGTGACGAAAAGGAAATAGTTATTGAGTTGTTTTGTAATCAGAATTTTGCAGGCATCTAAGGCGTCTGATTATTTTATTATTAATATTATTAGGCCCCGAGATTCAGCACCTGGACTTCTAAACTCAGCTAAAAATTATTTCAGGCCTATCCCAGTTAGTCCTTGTATAATTATATTGATTCGCCAGTCGGAAACATCAAACTCATTCCTCTGCTCTGCTTTTTGATTGAAGTATACTTTTGCATCCCAGTTTTGCATACAGTATCGGCCCTAGATGCATATCATAACGTAGCTGTCATAATAGAAATCATGTCTGCGAACGCCTGCATGCATTAATTGATCAATAACGCCTCGCTTTCCTCACGCGACCGTAAGTATTGGTTCTGTGCTTCCGTTCCTGGGAAGTGCGAGCTCACCCTACATTATTTTAGTATTCGCTAATAACAACGAGTAATCTGTGTGGGAGAACAGCCACTCTGACTCTTGTGCCGTAGTTTCTGAGCTCGGCACTTTCATAATAAGAAAACATGTTTTTTCCTGAACACAATATGGCGAAATCTATCCTGTTAAAGGCTCCAGATTTAATTTTTAAAAATAAGTATTTCGCAATTTTGCCACTGTTTCGATGCCAATCTGTGTGTAAAGGATACCGTGCACTACAGTGTTTCTGCTCAGATGTTCTGAGATAGCTGACGACTTAGAGACTAAGCTATGCTCACGGAAAATTACACACGGCTTCAGCTGTTTTTAGCATAATCTTGGCAAAATTTGCATAACCGGCGAATGAGCTCCTCAGAAACTATGATCGGGCGCATGATACATCACGTAAAGAGAGCAAACATGGCAAGCGTAAGTCTAAGTGCCCACAGAACACGAATTCGCGTTCGCCTGGGCGAATTTTACGTCGCGAGCGGAAAAAATTCGCGCCCCGCCGTTTCAACTCCAAGTCGAATTTGTTTCGCGCCGCGTGGCGGAAAAGATTCGCGTTCTGTGGGCACCTAGCTTAACAATCAATGTATTGCTAATAGAGGAGATAGGATAAACTTCCGAAGTGAAGAATCTTAGGAACGAGAACGGATGGAAGTAGAATTGAATTACTATCATAAGTACGACGTGTCTTTTGAAACTTTGAGCTCATAGTGTATCCAAGCTTTAGGATATAACCGAAACACCGTCGTTTCGGGGTCCTGGGCAGTCGAAATTATCTACCCACATCCCAGCTTACTGTGCAACCGAACTTGTAGGCTAGTTGATAGTCCTTCGGAATATTTCGGTAGGACTTTTAATAACCCTTCGTGGTATTCCTCACGTGACTGTGGGTTTTCCTGAAAATCAGTGTTTCTTGCATTTTCCACTAGTAATCATTGAAGTGGTGGTGCGTGAGGCCTGTCACGACTCACGTATCATGCCAAGCAAAAAGCTTTTAGGCGTACACATTGAAATGAAAGATAATAGAAAAGCCTTTAAAACGATTCTTTCTCATTCATCTCTCAAAAAATAGCCAGCGTTAACACTTAAGGCAAGGAAACACGGAATGACGAGTTTTCCAGAACCGTGGGTGATTTTCTCATTTTCATCGTTTTCTGTATGGGAAAGTTGAAGAAGTTTTAGCTTGACCCGAAATTCAGTAAGAAATTTCGGTAATATTATTGATGAATAAGAAATGCAGGGCGTATTTTCTTTTTAACGAAATTGGAAATGAAAAGAACATGAGCACAGTCAAGACCGTATCCAGGGGGGGGGGGGGGGTTAGGGGGTTCAAACCCCCCCCCCCCCCCGAAACCCACAAAAGTAATAGTTTTTTGCAGGTTTTAACCTCTGATCTATGTATTTTTTGTACTTTTTGGTCCGACCCGTGGACAAACCCCCCCCGAAATAAATTCCGCGAGCAAACCCCCCCCCCCGAAATAAATTCCTGGATACGGCCCTGAGCACAGTGCCTTGTCATGGGATTCCTGTCAAAAGGAATCATGTAATGTGAGTAATTTCTATCGTTCAGTCGTCACTTGTTCCTGTCGTTTTCTCTCGAAGTGAACATAGCCCCTTAGTACTTTACAGCCCTTGGGTCACGGCAGTGCAAACTTCATCCCTGACAAAGGTCACACTTAAGCACGCTTTCCCCCCTTAAGCTTACCAATTACCCTTCCACCTATTTCGACTATCTTCTTTTGAGTGATCATCCCGTTCTGTCCCCCATACTTCTATGCTTGTAGTGTCCATTACCTTGCCATTACTAAATCTTGAGCGGCCTGCAACATTGTGCCACCTGTTGAGCATGAGTTCTCCACCCTTTATGTAACCTGATCGACGATTTCCTGCTTTCAGGTGT
Source organism: Branchinecta lindahli (assembly GCA_023053555.1). NCBI lineage: Eukaryota > Metazoa > Arthropoda > Branchiopoda > Anostraca > Branchinectidae > Branchinecta > Branchinecta lindahli. The sequence continues at coordinate 9,487,501 of JAKZAO010000009.1, read as the reverse complement.
ACCATTGTTCTTTTTAACCCCCGGAAAAACAAGCAGGCGCATATAGTGAATGCCTCAAGAAAGACCATCACAGCTGTCGCGTTTTCTCCCGATGGGAAGTACCTGGCGACTGGGGAGTGCGGTCACCAGCCGGCGCTGAGGATTTGGGACGTGGCGGAAAAAACGCAGATTGCCGAGTTCCAAGGACACAAGTATGGAGTTAACTGTGTGGTAAGTAGCGTTTTCCGCGGTTTTGCGCCTGGCGGAAGGATAATATAATAAACGAAAGCAAAAGAATGGGAATTAGAAAAATAAAAAAAAACTTTTGAATTACCTGTCGGCTGTGGCCCAAGAGCAGAGCAGCATCCAGGAATTTATTTCGGGGACGGGGTAGGCTCTTCCCGCGGGTCGGACCTAGTAAAACAAGAACATAGATCAGAGGTTAAAGCCAAGGACACACGAATGGATTTAACTGCATGGTAAGTAGCGTTTTCCGCAGTTTCCTGTTAGCGGAATAATATAAAATGTCTGATGAACGAAAGCGTAAGAATGGGAATGAGACCATTAAAACAAAATGTATGATATTCGTGTGACCAAAGAGCCGGGACGTATCCAGGAATTTATTTGGGGGGGGGGGGTGTATCTTTTTTTGGGGGGGGGGGGGAAAGGTGAACGCCCTTAAACCCCTTGGATATGGCGTTGCCCAAGAGCAACCAGTCTAGTTGAAGGCTTTGATTAGGTTCTCTGTAACTCATTGTTACCACCTGTTAGACAGTATTATCCGGTCTCCTGTCAAATTCAGAAAATGTTTCGCGGCAACCATGGCTCAAACCTATGCCCTTTTCAGTGCGACATATTTTTTAAATGGCATAGTTATGCCAGTAGAGGATCTACTTAACAGTACAAACCCTAGAATTATATGTAGGATTGGTGTATTTCTGGATCATTTAAACAAGAAAATTTTAAAGTATGGGAGGTTAGATTGAGGTTCGAGGGAAGTAGTTTAGTTTAGTATTGAAAGTTCGCCCGTATAATGAATGTGAAGTTTGTATATTGTACTGTTTTTGTTTTGTTTTTGTTCATGGCCTAAGGGCTTTAATAAACATCTTTCTACCTATTGTAATTAATGTTAAACAGTACGGAATAACCTTAGATAAAATCTAGAAATAAGTAATTAGAATTATTACTCCCCATTGATTACTTGTTTTCTTTCCCCGTGATTACTTGACTACCTAATTGAATCCTCGAATTCCATGGAATTAGGGAAATTCGGTGAGGGGTGTTAATCGTTCGCGGACATAAAAGGAGAGAAAACCAAACAGGACAAAAAACCATTGCATACCCCATCAACCCCCCTCCCCACATACACATAAAAGTGCATCCTTTTTATTATTATTTAATTTTTTACCCACGTCATAAACTAGTAATGACACATGTAGAGTAAAAATACTTTGTTGAATGTCTGCACATTTAATGAAACAAGATTGAATTATACTGTGAAAGTTACCTTTATGTTCCCGTCCAATTGCGTAGTAGCCCACCGGTAGTAGAGACAGACATGCGAACGCATAGAAAAACCTGACTTGTTGTAATTTGAGCTTAAAACCACAACTCAATAGGTATGATCTTCACTGAACTCTGGCCTTTAAAAATGAAAGCTAAAAATTCAGACAAGAATTTGTGTTGGGACTGCGCGTTACGCGTTAACCCTGGAAGCACCTTTGGTTGTCAGTTAAAAGTCGTTGGGAAATTAGCTTTTTTTTTCTCTTTTAAACAATATTTTCTTGAAGCCATTCGAACAAAACAGTGGATTATAAGTTTGATGGTCCAAACTGCCATAACTTTTATGACTGTCTTGCTGGTCCATTCTACTAATTTACCCGAAAGGAATGCAGCAGTAGAACTGAAGTTCTAAATGTTTTCTTCCTTTATGATTATTCTGTAACTGAAACAAGTAACAAGCCCTTACCAAATAGCTCTTATCCAAGGTGATTAGAGCCTGGATATTAGGGTAAGAAGTTGTAGAACAGATCTTCCTACGTCCTTTTTCTACCGGGCCGCTATTGCCGCTATTTCGGTAGGAAAATTCGGTAGTCCACTAGAAAGTCTTGATTGAGTTTTAATATCCAGTCGGTTAAACTTTAAGTAGAAATATGGCATAACTAAAGTGTGTCTGCTTGAGTGCCGATTCACAGAAAAGATGCCGAACCTGCAACCTTTAACTTTGCACTGTGGCGGAAAAAATGGAAGAAACCTTTACTGGTGAATATAAATGGTGATTGTAAACCCTACTGTACCTTTTCTTTTTGCAAAATTCTGACAACAGTCATATCCGTATTCCCAACTGGTAACAACTGAGTCAACCCTTTATGAGAACGAGTTAGTCAAACCCTCCCGCTCATAAATTATCTTAACTACAAACTACAGCCTACTGGACACACAATTTCTTCTTAAAACATGGCAGTTGATGGAAGAAATGACATGCAATCCCCGAAACAAATCAGTCAAAGTTATAGATACTGCCAGATATTTAGCTAAATTTTTTTTTGTGTTTATACACCAGCTAAATGTTATTCTTTTTGATTGATTTTCTTTGTAAGATAAATTTTGAGGTTGCACATAAGGGTGCTTCCGGTGGAGTCCGGGTTTTGGGGGATTCCGACTTTGATGGGGGTGATCTTGACATTGTAAATTCTAGAATGCTTCCGGTTCAACTACTTTGTACTTTGACCGGATTCCGGCAGAAGCGGAAATGTGACGAACAAAATAATCTTCGTCAAGTCGATTAGAGGTGTAATCCTCTTAGTATATGTTGTACATGTGCTTGTCTCATGTGGTCTGTGTTACCAGACTCCACATCATTAAAACACACCTCGCACTATTTACTCTTTATGTTCGAATATTCATAATGATATGAAACTGTAAAACTAGTCTCGGCTTTTGACAAATAATTATCCACGGTTTGGCTGTTTTAAGCCTTTTCCCAGACCCATTGACTTCTAGCAAAACTCGGCAAAATTCAGATAACCGGTTCTACGCATCAATAGCTTGATACGCGAACACTCGTTGGGAGCATAATGCGCAAGGAAAATAGTGAATCTCGGCAATTACAAAGATTATTAAGATATCGTTAGCGGGCATGGAGTGTTACATATGGAATTTAGGTCTCCGGGCTTAAGAATTGGTGAATGCAATCACGGAACTAGGTTGCATTTGCATTATATACACGACGGATCCTTTAAGAATAAGTAACTTAAAGATCTCGTATCCACTTCCTTTCGTAGTTAATCTTGGCGTTCGCCCAACCACCATTAACCAGCTGTCGAAATACTATGTGTTCAGTATCTGAAGTATGCTATTGTCACTCCCACTTCTGAATTGAACTCAGGTTTGGAAAAAAGTATAGCATGCTCGGCACGTAATTCTTATCTTCTTCTTTCTCAAAATACCTGATATGTCTGCCAACTGACTGACAGATGAATCGGAAGAAAAATGATGCATTTTGATTTCTTACGGCTAGCTGGATGCCATAAGCTTACAAGTTCTTGTGGCCTAGCCTATTTTTGTTTATTTATTTTTAGTGAATGGTCTACATCATACCCTTCCAGATTTCCTTGGAGAGTTCGAGGCATTTTTTGCTGGCCTCCCCTATGTTTCCTTAATTTGAGAGAGGGATGGGTGGAACGACGGAGACACTCGCCTTCTTTGTCATGCTATCTTCGCATTGTCTAGCTTCTTGAGGTGTCTGGTACGCGTATAGTTGCAATGTGCGCATTTTATTTTACTTTGTCTTTTTACCTACTCTATTTTGAATACTATGGATTATGTGCTCTACTATCGTAAAGGGCGGTACTTGAACTGTAAGTTGTACCTTTGTACTTTTTTCCTCCTCTTGTTTCGTCATTTCGGCGGAATAAAAGCCTCAAATTAATTAATTAATTTCCGAGCAGTATATAAATTATGTTCTTGTGTTAATGTGTCCTCAACACGCAGCGATTCTTTTAATTGCTCAGCAGCGCCCAGTCGTAATAATAGCTATCCAGCGTCTACCATCTTTGGCAAACTCGTTGTGCAGTCTCAGCCTGTTTCAAGTTTGCAATCTATAAATGTTTTTCGGCTAGACGAAAACGAAATCTCTTACCCTTTATCTCGCTCCTTTTGGATCGTGGACCTCAGATTTCGAGGCATTCAGCAGTGTTTTAAATGCTGGCCTCCCTTATGTTTTCTCAATTTGAGAGAGAGATGGGGGCAACGACGGAGACACTCGCCTTCTTTGTCATGCTATCTTGCATTGTCTAGCCGCTTGAGGTGTCTGGTACGCGTATAGTTGCAATGTGTACATTTTTTTTTTTACCTACTTCTCTATTTTGAATACTATGGATTATGTGCTCTAATGTCGCGAAATGGGGGGATTTGAACTGCAAGTTGTACCTTTGTACTTTTTTCCTCCTCTTGTCTTGTCATTTCGGCGGAGTCCCGTGATGGTACCATCACCGGTTCACTATTTCTCTAGCCTGCTTTCCGTTTTGATTTCCTTACACTGTGAGACGTGCTGCGGAGGATTGCAATTCTTGGGCCTTGTACTTCGTAATTGAGAGCTGCGATTGTTCGAAATTCCAGAATTGGCTGAAAATACACTCGGCCACTGTACTTGAACCACCTTCCGCCGTCGAACTCATTCCCTGTGCTACCTACTGAGTGTTTGAGGCCGCTTCGTCTGAAAATCATCTGGCCCTTCGACTTTCCAGCTTTCATGACTATCAACATCATTGCAGATGTGTTATTCAGATCTTTACTTGCTGGAATGTTCATTGATTTTTCGGTCTGACCAAGACCAATAGACCTTTCCATCACGCTGGTACCGTATCAGTTCGGTAACTGGATGAGGTTGGGAAGCCGAAGGTGAGAAGCGATCCGTGAAGTACAGAAGAATGACGTTGTAGTTTTCAGTTCAGTTCAGTTTATTTCAGAACATCAACACAAATCGTGGCTTGGGGCCAAATGGCGTGTTGACTACGTCAAGATACATTATATCAAACACTGATGTCAGTCAAAACAGCAAAATAAATAATTCAGACTGAAAATGGTCTAACACAAAATCATTATAGTAAAACACAGACAAGAAAGACTATGAGCGTGTTCCACCCCTCTACCAGTAGTAACTATTAGTTACTATTTCCGTTCCAGCCTCACGAAAAGTCACTACGCTGACCGTTCCAACCTTCTCAAAATAGTAACTAATAGTAACTATTTGCTTACCACGCTCGGGAGCGTAGTTAGCGTAGTAACTACGCATCTCTGCAACGTGATTGGTCCGATCAGCCCGCGGCCTGATATGTGACTGAAAAATTAAAAAAGCGTTCCAGCCTAGCGTAGTAACTAGGCTACGGTAACTAGCGGAGTAACTACGGTAAGTAGGGTGGAACACGCTCTATAACTCATTGTTGAAAACGTGTACAAATTTAGTTATAAAACTGTTATGGTACAGCTCCGTACGGTAGGAACGGGGTTCCAGCTTGGGTACTCGCTCGGCACACTTTCTTTCTGGACGCAAACTTTGAGGTTGGACGAGAGGTGGCAGGAGGGAGTGGAAGGAGGGGTTGTGTAGGGATTTCAGCAACATGTAAGTGCTGGGTAGAATCAGCAGATGGTCTTGTTCTGTGAATGGATGAAATTTGGTTCTTAGGCTTTCTTTCTGGACTACCTGGAAGGCTTCCTTGAAGAAGGCGATACCTTCCTCAACCAGGGTTCCGTTTTTGCCGGCTAAAATTGATTTTTACCATACCGGCGGTTTTAATCGGCTTTTATTAATAAAAACCGATTTTTGCCGGCTAAAACTGGCTAAAATCAAATAGCACTGATCTTTTCTACGTATCAAGCTTTACTGTTGTTTCTTCGTTGTTTTCCGACAATTTTTCAATCAGGGTTGATTGGGGGACATTCTACAGGTTCAGCCATTGGGGTTACCAACTCTGATTCGGAAAGTGCTGACGACATCATGTTGGAAGACCCCTCAACACGAGGAAGTTTTCGTTTTGTTTTACTACTGAAGTTGAATATCTGCTCTTTAATTTGGTTAATGTGACTTAATGGACATTAACCTTAATTGGTTAATTTATTTCTGCCATTTTCGAAGCTGATTTCGTTTTAGTGATAACAGTGCAATGAGGCACAATATGACAGTCTTAGAATAGCGGAGTGCTACCAAAATCACATAGTAGCAGTTAGAAATTTGATTTTAGCCAGTTATTTGATTTTGTCCATGCCATTTGATTTTAACCATACCGGCAGAAATCACCTTTTAGCCGGTATTAACCGGCTGGTATTTTAGCCACCCGGGAACCCTGTCCTCAACCATCTGAGATCAAGGAGGAAGAAGATGGCACATGTTTTTCTGAGCAAGCTTTTCACGCCTGTTGGTTCACCTGTTATGGAAGGATTCGAGGAAAATTGCTGCTGGTATGTTGTCTGTTGGTATACCAAGAAAACGGGCCAAATACCGTGCGAAAAGTTTACGGTCCTTGAGCTTTATTTTGATCTTGAAGCATTTCCGACCGCAGAGGAAGTCATCCCTGAAAACGAAGGCTTTGTGGTTCGGTGTTCCAACATGCAAGATTCTTCTCAGCAGATCCGCACTCTTCCGTCACAAAATTTAAAGGACGGAGAAACGTAATTTAGTAACTTATTTAGGTTGAAACAGTGCCCCCCACGATCCAATTTTCGGAATCTCATCCGAAATTCGAAGTCGGGTTCGATGTTCAGACGCTGATTCCGCAGAAATCTGTTGAAATTGTCCATCGTGTGAACTCGCTTTCGAAATGTAGCTTAAGCCGACTTTGCTGGTTGTTGATTTGCGGTGTCGTCTTCCTATCCTACTCTAAGAAAAGTGAGCTAGAACTCCACAAACAGTGGCGCCATTTGGGGGGGGGCAGGGGGGGGCCATGGCCCCCCCTGAATTTCAAAGGGGCCCAAAATCTGAGATTTTTTTGTTAATATTTCTTGTTGTCTGACATACTGAGGTGAAGCATTAACCAAATCATGAATTTCACACTGCGTCGCATAGTTTGAAATCTGGTTTAGAACCAAAATCTTTGTATTTTAGCAGAAAACAGGCTGATTTTTTTTTTTTTTGCCTGCGGCGCTCAGTTTCAATATCATTTGCTGTTGAGATCTCTGTATTTTAGCGGAATAGGTTTATTTTTTTTTTTAATATTTCGTCCTGTAAGGCAAGGTTTCAACAATATAAGCGTTGAGAATCACATTAAAAAAAATATAAATTCAGAACAAATCTACTTTGAATTTACTTTGTTCTGAATGACCACTGCTTGTTTTGAAAAGGGTTGCGTGAAATAGCATTGCCAGGGTACCAACTTTTGACAAATTACCTCGCTTCGTTCGGACGTTATCGGGGGCACAAAGGGAACCCTTGCTGTCGTTTGGGATCCCCAAAAGATGGTCTGATCGTAAATGTTTCATGCAGTTTTGCCTGCGGAGCATTTCTTGGTATTCTTCATGTATTCGAAGAGAACGTCATTTGGGTGTTGTTTTATGCATGGAATTCTGGGGTTTGAACCGCTTCAGAAGCTAGAATTTATTTGTGGGATGTTTTAAGATGTTAACCCCATACCCGAACTCAAAAGATTTCATGAATCCAGATCTACTTCTCGAGATCGCCACAAATCTCACTAGGGTTTTGATCGAAGCCCCAGAAGGTTTAATGTGGCTTATTCTAACATAAAGGCAGGCCTCAAACTCCAGCTCACAGCATGCTCCAATGAATATTTTTATTTGCAAAGGATCTTTGAACAACTCGTGACTCTCGAATTTGTTCCTTACGGCATATTCAAAATCTGCTTTAATTTTACCGCAAAAAGAGCAATTATATTTTGTTTTACGTAAAAAAAAAAAAAAAAATCTAGGATGGGGGCCCAAAATGGAGGTCTGGCCCCCCTCTGAGGTTTACTGAAATGGCGCCACTGTCCACAAAGAATATCAGCTGCGTTCAGTTCACCTGGGTAAAATTGCTTTCTCTGCCAGTCCCGGTTTATCTTATTTTCCGTTGTTGTTCCGTTACGTTTTCATTTCTTTGTTCCATTGTTTGCTATGGTCGTTTCTGTTGAGTCTACTTATGCTTCTTCTAAAACTACGGCGGTTTCGCAACAGCCGTGACTTTCTTGTTACTATCTATTTGTCAGAAACAACATGACTGTCGCCTCCCCATGTGTCATTTAGTGACCGTTTTTTTTTAAGATGACTAATGAGTAGGTTGTCTCATATTTTTTTGTGATGTCAGGTTGGAAATGATCGTCTGCTCAGTTTGTCAGAGCAGCGTCGTGTTCAGCATTGAGCGTTTCTTTGCAGTGACTTTAAAAAGGCCTTGTTCTTTAATCCCGGACCATAGAAGAAGCTGTGCGTTTATGTAGGTCTGCCTTGCCGCTAAGGCCTGGGTATTGTCCTGTAAGTCTGTCCGTCGTGTCTTATTCCATTAACGACTCGGCAACGAGTGTTCCGCGTCCTTCGTAAAGTCCACTCCCATGACAGCTTGGCTACAAGGGATTAAGGCGCTAGAATTGAGACGGCGAACGACGTGGAACCCCACGTCCCCAGACTGGAACTTCAGTTTGTGACGGCTCCAGTTGGCTTATTTTGTAAAACTAGCCGCGGGATACCTACCGGTAAAACGAATACTTGGGAAACTTTTGGGAAAGGAACAGGGCAGCGTCCGATGGTAGACCTCCAACCACACCCGACCACGGGTTATTTTTATCAGTGGATTGGAACCTCCAGTCCGTATACGCGGAAGTCATGTATGCTGTCTGTTTCCTTTTTTCACTCCCTAGCACCCCTAAGGTACGTGAACCTAAAGTCCAATTTTCGCAGGCAGATGCGAATTTTGTCCTTCGCTCTGAAATGAAACTCATCGCATGCAGGTTTCCCCATAGTGATTCGAATTTCGCATGCGAAGTCTAATCGGACTGCGTGTACACGGAGCTTTACAGTATCTTTTTCTTATACAAAATCCTTTTATGGATTCTCCTGGTATTGGTCCCCATCTGTGATTAACGCCTTGGCGTCCAAGAGATCTTCTGGAGGCCTGCCGGTCGTTGTGCAGCGTCGTGTGCAGCGAAGAGGCTTTTTGAACTTGACAAGATTTTGCTTGTTATACAGGAGGGGTATCCAACCTCGAATTTATATAACCTCGGACTTATCCTGAAAGCCTTACAAGGAAACTTCTGTTCAGCCAAAACAGGTCCTAGGTCATTTAGGGTGTCCTGCTTGAAAGTTAGCACCTTGTTATGACTATACTGAAATTTCCTTTCAACCTGTTTAGGCCAGGTTCGAGGTCGTATACATTCGAGGTTGGGTACCCCTCCTGTAGGCTAAGTGGCCATAACGGGGATACATCCTCCGGCTAGCCTATGGCCTCAGCAACAACTATTTATGCATTTGACCATTAGTTGGTCATCCCCCAGACAAGCGTTCCTCCAATTGTGAAACTGAGCGGCGACCTAGTTGAACATGGACAGTTTCTGTTCGACTCGTCATGATATCTAGCCATTGTTCAAATAAAAGCAGTCAATCTGTGTGGTCCCGCCTTTTTCTTTTAAATCGTGAGGCTGCACGGTTGACTGGACATTTTTTTTTACTCAGCCTTCGTTCTAATATGCATAGTTTGTTTCATGCATTTTAAGTGTTGTCCGAGTATGGAGACTCGAGCTCATTGTGTATTCTCTGTTTGTTTCTTCAGTTAAAGACGAGTGTTGGTTTTCAAGGTTATTTTTTCACAGTAATTGCCTGCTAACGAATCAGTGTGACATTAAGCTAATTGCTGCTATATGTTGTGGGCGACCAAATCTTTATCTCCCATATCTTAATTTTCACGGGGTTGGAGGTGTCCCGAAAGCTAGTTTGTCAAACCTGAAAGGACCAGGTAGTCCTTGGATTGCTAACCCCTACCACACACTAAATTCCTTGACTAGGGCTATCAAACAGGGAATCAATAACTTCCGTGCGCATTATATGATTACGTATGATACGATACACACTGTTCTGTTAACTTACCGTAGATGTCTGGCGATCACAAGGTTAGAGATGTCACGAAAGTCAGTCTGTTGAAGCTGAGGGACATAACAGAGCAGTCCTTGCAAGACGACATGACGTTTTTACAGTTCCTCGTATCCTGGCACCAGTGTTGGGACAAGCACTTCTAATCTGTACTGAAGTATTTTGTACTCCCAAATTTTGTACTTAAGGATCGAATAAATATTAAGTACCTGCCAACAAATGTGCTAAAGTTGTAGTAAAAGACTTCTACTTGAGTACTACTTCAAATACTACTTCAAAAACATAGACTTTACTGCATTGAATGGAGCTCCCGCTATCTAGTGTTATGGATACCAAGGGTGCAGTGTACTTCACAGACTGCCCAAGTTTCATCAGTCTTTTTCCTGAAGGTTTTTATTTTTGTATAAATGCTTTCCAAAGAAGAATTTCAATGCGCAAGTTCATCATCATCATCGATGTGATCTAAGCAGAATGTACTTGAGCCAGTACTTGAGAATGTATTGGTCGAGGTATTGGTAATTGATGCTTCAAGTACCTGGTTATCATACTTTAGTAATAAGTATGCCAGAGAAATTATACTTAAAGAAGACCCAAATACTTCGATTGTGTACTTAAGCAGTACATAAAGTACTTCCTAACCCTGCCTGGTACTATCGCACTTTCACTGCTTACTTATTAAGAGTAACAAGCGGTCTTCAAGGTTACTTTTTCATATTAATTGTGCGCTAATCAAGCAGCCTGACCTTCAGACAGTTGGTGCTAGATGTTGTAGGTAGACAACCAAACCTTTATTTCCTGAACCCTAATTTTCACAAGGTTTACTTTATAGTTCCTATAGCGAAAAAAGTAAAACAAATACGGTGACCTATCCGCTCCGTAGATCACCGGCTTTGGTTTTAGTTTTTGTGTTTTTTTTCTATTTTTTCACATACTTTATGTTGACACTGTTTTCTGCTTATGTACAGGTAATTAAATGATTGATTCATTTACTCCGATGTACCGGAGGAAACTATTTTTTCTATAGATCTGTTTGTTTTTCAGGCGTTTTCTCCAAACCACCGCTACGTGGTGTCAGTGGGTACGCAACATGATATGATAGTGAATGTGTGGGACTGGAAAGCAGGAACGAAAGTTGCCTCCAATAAAGTGTCGTCTAGGGTCAAAAGTGTCTCTTTCGCCGAAAACGGATCCTATTTCGTCACTGTGGGGAACCGCCATGTCAAATTCTGGTATTTGGAGTACTCCAGAAACGCAAAGGTAAGATAGTAGTCTTAAGTAGTTTCCTACCGATCCCGGCTTTCCGAGCCAGTCTCCCTGCTGGGGACGTTATGTATGTATTTTATAACATGTATTTTCAAACAATAAAAGAACTTGAACCCTCTTTGGGAGAGTCTTCAGAATTGGACTTAACTTAAACTCCACTATCTGTAAGCTGAGCACTGAGCTCCATTTAATTAATGATGGATTTTTGTGTAGGCTACTATTTTAGTGGTTTATAACTATGAACCTCGAACCACTTTCGCCGACCAATCTACGGCGCTGGCGGGGTACATTTCTTCTGAGGATTCATTCCCAACTCCTCCTCAGTCTAAGAGTCATGTACTGGGAATAAGATAAACCTGCCTATATGCAGAGACAACTCGTTGTAGCAAGAACAAATAAGCACCAGAACCTCCGTCTCCCTATCTCTGTAATACGACCATGCGGAGTAGAATAGATTTCTCTACCTTGCCCGATGCAAACGAGTGGAGAGTAGGAGCTACGCGGAACATCTCAATTCGTTACCTCTGCAAACAGCTATATCGAAGTAAAGCCCCGAAGAAGAAATTTGCAAACTTAAAGCCGATTGGTCCGTCTCCCTATCTCTGTAATACGACCATGCGGAGTAGAATAGATTTCTCTACCTAGCCCGATGCAACCGAGCGGAGAGTAGGAGCTACGCGGAACATCTCAATTCGTTACCTCTGCAAACAGCTATATCGAAGTAAAGCCCCGGAGAAGAAATTTGCAAACTTAAAGCCGATTGGTTGGCAGAGCGGGTCAGCGCGCCTCCTGAACTTCTTCCTCTGATATGCGCAACGGTGGAGAGGGAAGTAGACGGGCGTCAACTCGAAGCTCAGCAAATACCTCTAGCTTAGCTCAGTATTGTCGGGGTATCCATAGTCGCTGCATGGGACCAAAGACGGAGGTTCTACTGGCTTATTTGTTCTTGGATGTAGTAATGTGTCCTCAAAAACTCTAATCGTGATAGAAAATCATTGGCGTCGATAGTAGGGCTATTCCATTTGTCGGTAGTTGATTCGAACAGGATACATGGGACTGAAACCTTTTGTTCTGCCTCAAAATAAATCTTTCAGCCGAAACTTGCAAATTTTCTGAAAAATATGCACCCTTTCTGTTTCCAGGATGTTTATAATGGCACGATCGTGATACCGCCGGTAAAATAGGCGTTATTTCAGCCGTGAAAAAAAAAAGATGTAATGGCTTGATAGATAGACTTGCCCGAAGATCCGGCTGAAGTTGCGTATTCATTATTTTTTTTTGGTCACAAGTCGGTTAGTAGTTGGTACATTTTAAGTAACTGGGTTGTAAATGTGTGTACTTTAAGTTTAATAGCATAGAATTTGGTGATTCTGGTTGAGGTTCTTTAATTTCATACACGAACCTGGGCTTTCCGATCTTAAATTTAGTCTTCAGGTTTGCTCTGTAGAAACTCGGTCATTGTAGTCTCAAAGGATAGCTCATTGTGCAGACAGACGGATGGACGTTTTGAGATCCAAGAAACAGCATAAGCAGGTGTTAGCTATCCATGTTTAAAAATGCAGCGTAGCTTACTGACCAAGCCGGATAATAGACACCATAGTGGTGGAGTCCATCATCGTAACTTAGAAGATCAGCAAAGTAGCCGATTTGGAACTGTCCCAATATTTGTTCTCTGTTACCAAGTGATGGTGATTCTGGTCGCTCGCTTGGATCACTCACATCAGCGTAAGGCGGCAAGCTTAAAGCAGTTCGACGCGTTTACGTTCGTATTTTTGGAATCAAATCAAGATGGTTTTGGATGCCAATTATGCATGTCCATATTCTTAATAACCTCTGCTGTAAACTTTCAATACTTGTAGGCTAGTGGACGCCCAATTGTAGGCCTCTTGTTCGCAGAATCTTGGACTGCCAGGGATGGGGAAACATTCGACTTTAGAAGAATTAGTACGAACATTACCACTCCGAGGACTTAACCCCATAAGAGCCAAGTCTGGTAATCAAATATATAGGGTAACTTACCTTAGTCAGCATACTTTTTCATCCGCAGATTGGGTAAACGTTTGATGCGCAAACAAGTTTAAATCTAAAGTTAGAAAATATCGACCGTAAGTAGTGGGTTATTGAGGGGGGACCTTGGGATGCGGCTAGGGCCCGATCGTATGTAGGGACATGGGTGATGCGTATGTCGTGTTGTGACTTTCCATATATCTTCCTGGTCTGTTGTGGGGTAGGTTTGATCGGGCAGTCAAAGGAGAAGGAAACTGAACGAAATAGGTTTCTTCGGGGACTTATTATATATTACTTTAGACTTATCGTGTGTAATCCTTTACAGAAGGAAGAAATGATTTTTTTTTTCACATTTAAGTGTCGCTGGATGAAATTTTTTACGTATTACTATTTAACTTACTATACTTATTACTAACGTATGATTATTAACTATTATTAATATTATTATATTATATACTATTATTGTATATTATATTATATATTAGGCTATATGTTATATTATTATTATTATCATTTAACTAACTATTACACTTACTATTTAACTAGATCCTTACTTTACTATATTCATACACCAACTTGGTGGTCATTAAATTGTAAACCGTCATTTTTGATACGCCGTGGTTTGGTCGTACTGGAAACAAAACAAACTGGACTTTCATTAATGAATTAACTATTCTTAAAAAAAAGACCAAAGGTTTCGATGGGATCCCAAAAATTTTATATTTGACCAGACAACTACGTCTTCTCTTCGCAAGATCCAGTCTTCGCCAGGCTAATCATCTGAGAAAATTAAGTTCACATATACCTGTAAAAGCCATATTTATTTTGACGATACTGATCGAAATGCTTTACTTCTGCCGAATTTCCGTTTTCGGCCGAATTCCGAGCGAACTACATGTCCAGCCAAAAAAAGATAGTTCAGAAACAAATTCCGCATCTCCTTATCAAGGAGGCACACTCGTGCCTCTTTAAAGAGGCGAACCACGACAATGTTAAGCGATCTTCGGTTCCAGTGGTCGCAGAGGGATGGGGAGGGATGCATTTCGTAGCCCGAGCTCCAACTAAGAAACCTGCCAAATTTCATCCCCCTCCGACTTTTCCTTCATGGGGAAAATCTGGCCGAAAGTTTCGACCCCCCAACCCCACCCCCCCTTTAACGTTGTCCGATCGGGCTGAAATTCACAAGTTAAGGTCCCCTAGGGCCCAGGAGCTTATCCGCGAAATTTCAGCTCGATCCGATAACTCCTTCCCTGTTTTCCAGAAACCACGCATAGCCACTTAATGTTCATGTTCTCCTTTTGTTTTTTTTCTGCCACGCCTACAGGTCACAGCCGACATCGGATCTGGGTGTACGAAGACTCATTCGACGCGGAATTCTCCGAGTAATTTTCCTGGAAAGTTTCGTCGGAAAATCTTAACCCCCCGATTTTCTAGCTTAGAAAAACCCCATTTCCCCATAAGAGCCCATGTTAATTTTTGAAATTCTTAAAAGTTACGAATTTCAACATTCAAGTACATCAAAATGATCAGCTCGACATGGTGAGACTGACTGCAAGCTTCAAAAAATTCTGTCTTAATCCGTAAAATTTTTATTTGAGAAAAATGACCTTAAATTTTTCCGAAGCCAAGAGCGGGGGGTTAGGGGGGCGGCAGCCCCCCACAACAAAAAACCTGTACAAAAGAGTCTTTAAAAGTGGGAGGGTTGGGGGGCGGCAGCCACCCAACTTCCTCTCCTAATTCCTGTACGAGTAGTAGTACATCCACCATGGATTGTAGAAAAACGTACAGAAATAATATGAAAAAAACTTCGTTTTCTTAAAGAGTTAAAGAGGCTGCGTCCCAAAGTCGAACCTTAAAACGTACAGGAATTAGGAGAGGCATTTGGGGGGCTGCCGCCCCCCAAACCCCCCGCTTTTAAAGACTCTTTTGTACAGGTTTTTGTTTGCTACCCTACCCCCACCCCCAGCTCTTAGCTTGTGTGCTCTGTGTCTGGGAAACAGCTTCAATAATTATGTTAAAATGTAAATGGAGTGGTCAACTTCATTGTTACTAATTACTAGTTTCGGCGCAATGGTTCTCCTGTCCTCTTGTGTTTAACATTTTTCGAAGTTATTCCATTATTCATTCATTTCAGTTTTTTGTTAATTAAAAGAGGGCCTTTCCGAAGCCAAGAGCGGGGGTTAGTACAAAAAACCTGTACAAAAGAGTCTTTAAAAGCGGGGGGTTTGGGGGGCGGCAGCCCCCCAAATGCCTCTCCTAATTCCTGTACGTTTTAAGGTTCGACTTTGGGACGCAGCCTCTTTAACTCTTTAAGAAAACGAAGTTTTTTTCATATTATCCCTATAAAGAACGTCTAATCGACTTCAAATAAAACTTTAACTTATAAAAAAAAATCCGGTTTCAACCGGATTCCGGACGAACTATATGTCCGGGTAAAAAATGATTGTCATATACAGATTCAGCGTATCTTCTTACCCTTAAATCTATCATCTAATCAACTTCAAATACGAATTTTACTTTTAACAAATTGTCCGGTTTCGGACGGATTCCGGGCGAACTACTTGTCCGGCGAGAAAATGGTTTTCACCATCGTGTTCAGCATGTCTTCTTACCCCTAAATCGAACATCTAATCAACTTCAAATAAAACTTTTGCTTTTAACAAATTTTCCGGTTTCGGCCGGATTCCGGGCTAACTACTAGTCCTTCGAGAAAATGGTTTTCACCATCGTGTTCAGCATGTTTTCTTACCCCTAAATCGAACATCTAATCAACTTCAAATAAAACTTTTGCTTTGAACAAATTTTCCGGTTTCGGCCGGATTCCGGGCTAACTACTTGTCCGGTCAAAAAATGGTTTTCACCATCGTGTTCAGCATGTCTTCTTACCCTTAAATCGAACATCTAATTAACTTCAAATAAAACTTTTACTTTTAACAAACTTTCCGGTTTTGGCCGGATTCCGGGCGAACTACTTGTCCGGCGAGAAAATGGTTTTCACTATCGTGTTCAGCATGTCTTCTTACCCCATAATCGACTATCACATTAGCTGTTTCAAAATATATTGTTTGTCCCTTAATTTAAACCCCCTCCCCCACCCCTAAATGTAGGGCCACAGTGCCCATCTACGAACTCGACCTTACTCTTGACCCAAAGAATCCTCACACCAAGTTTCATCAAAATATCTCATTCCCTTCGAGAGTTATCGTGCTGACAGACGGACGGACGGACAGACGGACAACTTTTACGATGTCATAGGTATCCGTCACTAACGTTTTGGGATCCCAAAAAAATGCCTGTGAGCGCCAGCACAGGCAGTGGGAAGAAAATACATTAAAGAAAAGATGAAGGGATCGCCCTTTAAAAACATAAGTAGTTGAATACCGTTGTGTGTAGCTAAGGTAGGTGTTTTTATAACAAATATGAGCAACTTCTAACAAACAAAGCAAATGCCTCACGGCATACTTAAGCGCGTAAATTAACTCCGAAAAAAGAAAAATAACCGTCTTAACCTAGCCTAAACAAAATAAATAATAGAAATCCTTCGAAATACCACAACTAAAGATATGTACATACACATTATATGTACATACAAATTATGAACAGTTGGGTCATGTGCTCTTAGCCATAACAACCTGTCAGCTAAATAGGCTACGTCAGATCATATTTGACTAGGCCAATGTCCGTGTAAATGTGTGCCTCGATTAGTTGCTCACCTCTCGATTGTTTAACATTCCCATATTCTAATTAGCTACCTATCAGATCTCAATGTTTGCATAGTGCTGACAGGATCCCCAAGAGTACCTCTAAATCTCGTGCCTAATATATGCCGGGTCCATCTGTTATAAGTGATTTCTGGTAGACATGACATTAGTTTTCACCCAGGGGTCTCTCCCTTTGCCGGTAATGTTGGGGTGTACAGGAGAAAAGCTTATATTTTCTGCTCTTATTAGTTTTTTTTTACATTTTCTGCCTACATATTAGCCTAAATCAGAAAGAAATTTGTTTTGGCTTAATTTTTCTATATTGGTTGTAGCCAGACTGCTTGGCAAGTTTCGCTAGGTATTATGTTGTTGGGAATAAATCGTTTTGCGTTATTCTTTTTTTCTAAAGAGACCACTCACACTTAAATTAATTCGCTTTAAACAGTCAGAAATTTCCTCCATTTATTCTATGAGACAGACAACCTGTCAATAAAAGATTTAATCGCTATGATATTAGTTTTCGATTGTCGCTAGTGCAGATGGGAGTAGAGGATGAATTCCCTCACTTTGCATATTCACAAGACTGATCGGAGAGTGGAGACTTTTTGTCATGAATGAGTCAACAAATTAGTGAATGGGAGGTCTAATATTCTCTAATCACTAAATCAGTACGACGTTTCGCTATTAGCTCTAATTCATCAGTGAAAGCTGTCGTGACCGGATGTAAATAATAGTTGATGAAATCTACGAAGGATTTTCCGTTTTCTTTTTGTATTCTTTGCAATGAATAAATGGCCACTAAAGTCTGTATTAAAACATGGACATATTATTCCTACCCGGTCTTCCGCTTCTGCTTGACACACACCTACTCTCTCTGGTTTGTCACCGGATTTCACCGGATCACCTCTCTTGTTAGTCACCGGATTTCAGGATTCAGGCCAAGATTTCAGGCATGACACATTCTTGTGCTTGCTAGAAACCAATTTCGAGCAGGTACAGAAATAAAAATTAAATAAGACATTAGTTGCGTTTTTGCAGATTCAATGGTATCTGATACCACCGTCACTGGATCTGCATTTTGTCGTTTTGCAGTTACTGGGGTATCTGATAATACGGTTGCTTTTTCAAAAACTACAATTGCTGAATTTTTGCTTTTAGAAGTCATCCCAAAAGAAAAACTGATATCCACTCACATCACAAGTGCCAAACTTCTTTCCCACCAAGTTGACAAAATCCTAGGCTAATCATAGGCATCACCAACACAAGTTGGTGATGACGGAAATGAGATGATTTTTTCAGATACCACGACCTTTTACCACGGTAACTTGCCAGAAACCACGATAACTGCAAAAACGGTTTTGACCGTGGTATCACATGGGCTACCATGGTATCTGCAAAAACGCAATTATTGTAATTATTCGCAAGGGTGAACTTGATGTTACATGTCGAAATTTGAAAATCATAGATAATACAATGCTGATTACTGAGTGATGATTTATTATGGTAATATGAATAAAAAAAAAACCGGAGTATCCGAACCGTATCCAAGTAGTTTTGCAAAGGGTTTAGCAACTTACTAGTAGCAACCGCAACCTGGAGTATTTAGTGAAGTGTTTATGGCGCTTTTTTCGAAGGAAATGGTTGCTGGTATACACAGAAGAATTACTCTCAGCAAAAACGGCACATGTTGAGGACCTCTTTAGGTGGACCAAACTATGTTTGATGTGTGTGTGGTCAATGCAGGGGCGTCCCGACACCTTCCTGATAGGGGGGGTGCGGCTCGAGAAATTTACCGGAATTTTTCAAAGTTTTACCGGAATTTTTCGTGGTGTTTCCGAAAATTCTCCGTATAGTGAACCTCTGCAGAAACTCTAGAATATTGTTGTGTTCTGAGGCTCTGACTCTGGCTATGTGTATCAAACGACACAAAAATAGGTTCATTCAAGTTTAGTTGAAAAGGCAGCTTATTTTTAAATCTGATATTTGAATACACCACTCTGGTAATAACGTTCGGAGTGTGCGCTGCATGCATGAAAAAAAAAAAAAATCATCCAGACTCGCAAGAATCTCTATTTCTTTCCCCTTTTAATGAGGTAACAGGAATTGTCTTAGCCGACGTGAACACTTTCCATTTTAGTGGTAAGACATCCTTCAACTCAGGACAGACTTCGAATATATATTCGAACTTTTGGTTTGTTTTGAGGCTCTCCTGGCTATTTTTGAGATCATGTCAGAACAAGGCTAACTCGTTCATCGTCTCGGCTTATCGAATCGAGAAAGCTGTCGAAACTGGAGTAGACGGCACCGTGATATTATTCCTAAAACAGTCTTTGTAGTTGGGAAGGATGAAAATTTCAGTAGGTTGCCTAATTCTGGAGAGTCAGGAGATTACCGGAATCACCGATGGATGTTCCGGTACGCTGTGTTGTCTGTCTGCATGAACCACTCTGCTAAGTTGTGTGCCAGGGTCATCTTGGCAAGCTGTGATTCTACACTTTCCCGGTAAGCAGCAAAATTCGGGTAGATTCCCTGAGCCAACTGCGGGTAGATTCCGTGGAGCAAATTCCGGTAGATTCCCTGATCCAGCCTCCAGTAAATTCCCTCAGACAAGTTCCGGCAGATTCCTTGTGCAAGATTTCGGTAGATTCCCTGTGCAAAATTCCGGTAGGTTCCGTGAGCAATGATCCGGTAGATTCAAAAATTCTAGTAGATTCTGTGGGTCGAAATCCGGTAGATCCTCTGATCCAGCCTCCAGTAAATTCCCTGAGACAAGTTCCGGTAGATTCCTTCAGCAATATTTTGGTAGATTCCCTGAGCAAAATTCCTGTGGGTTCCATGAGCAATAATCCGGTAGATTCAAAAATTCTAGTAGATTCCGTGGGCCGAAATCCGGTAGATCCCCTGATTCCCTGAGACAAGTTCCGGTAGATTCATATTCAGCAAGATTCCGGTAGATTTCCTGAGAAAATTCCGGTAGGTTTCCCGAGCAGTGATCCGGTAGGTTCCCTAAAAATCAGTTTCAGGTGAATTTTATAAATTTTAACTGGCGCGGCTTCGCCGCACCAGTCAAAATTTACCGGAATTTTTTTCCGCAAGCCTTCTGGGGGGGGTGCAGCACCCCCCCGACACCCCCCCTCGGGACGCCCCTGGGTCAATGACCGATGAAAGGGTTGACCAGTCTCGATTTTGGTGCACCCCAAGTAGGCTACTGTGCCCCTTGTCGGTGGTGGCTGGCACTAGCCGACATCGGCTCCTACTTGTTGAAATATTAAAATTAGAACAAATTTGGGTATTGAAAGATTAATCGACGAATTTTGTGGCCGGCGGGTTTCCGCCGGTGCCGGGAAAAGGTTAGGCTACACCAAGTGCCGGGAGGTGGGTAACCCCTCGGGACCCATACAGATTGTTCATAACTTGGATATTGAACTTTCCAGACCCCCTGACTTGGTTACCCCATGCTGGGCCCTTGGGATGATGTATTTGTGGTCATTCCGATGCAACAGCAATG
Organism: Branchinecta lindahli; assembly: GCA_023053555.1. NCBI lineage: Eukaryota > Metazoa > Arthropoda > Branchiopoda > Anostraca > Branchinectidae > Branchinecta > Branchinecta lindahli. Next base: position 9,466,978 of record JAKZAO010000009.1, on the reverse strand, counting down.
ACTAGCCAACAGTTCTAGAGCCCTGGAACACGACTATGAAATTGATTAATAACAGGGGTTTGTGATGTATCCGTAATTGATCCCATGATTACCTCAGATTCGCTTCTAGCGACTTCTTGATTATGTCGAGGTTTCAGCTCCTCGCGACAACATCCTGGGAATCTGAATAACCGCGCCACCGGATTCACGTGTGTTGAACTTAACGAGATGTATATTAATTGAGCGCATCCAACCGGAAAGCTACGGGTACCGCCATAATAAAACCATCTATCAGTCTAACCGTTCAGTTTAATTTTGACGTGTTTTCTTCGAATCCTTTTCTGTCATTTTCGCGGGCGGTCAAAGCAAATGTTTGATAAGGTTTGAAAATACGACTGTGGAAGGGGCACTTATTGTCTTCACATTGAGCAAGAATAAATAAGGGTTAATCCCCTTATTTATATCTTATTTAATCCCCTTATTTATTCTTGCTTTGACCAAGCCTTTTTCTTATGAATGAATGGATGCAACTTTAGTCCCACTACATTTGACGTAGTAAAAATTACGGAGTATGAAGAAAGAACAGAAAAAAGCACAAAAGGGAAAATGAAAATAGAAATATCCTCAAAAGAAAACTGGCGTGTCTTTGCGCAAGACAATATTTGACAGTGCGAAAACGGATAAGTCAGCTGAAATTTATTGGAGCTATATTTCGGCCCTTCTTGGCAAGGGTCCTCTTCAGGCTCAAAGCCGCTCAAGGTGGAAAAAACGAAACTTGTGATAACCATATATAAAAAATTCAGTTGGTTGATCACTTGTCCCTTCTTTCCAGCTAAGATGGATGCTTGTCGGCATTTCTGGGCTATTGTAGTTCCGTACTTTGAGGATAAATATTCCTTCAGCCCAAGCTGACTGCGAGTCATATTTGACAGTGCGAAAACGGTTATCACAAGTTTCGTTTTTTCCACCTTGAGCGGCTTTGAGCCTGAAGAGGACCCTTGCCAAGAAGGGCCGAAATATAGCTCCAATAAATTTCAGCTGACTTATCCGTTTTCGCACTGTCAAATATGATTCGCAGTCAGCTGTGGCTGAAGGAGGTTTAAAGCTTTCTTGGAAGCACCTCGGAGATTTTTCTCCTGGACTAATAGTTCTAAAAAATGCATTGTTGAAAAATCATTATTTTAGTTATTATAAATTGTCTGCTGCCGAGTGATGGTGAAATTTATAATAATTTATTTATTTATTTCAAAGTATAGCCAACTGGGGCTGCTACACAACAACTCAATTTGTACACTAAAAAAGAAAAATTTGCGGAAGGCATGAAGCCTCCATCAGTCGAGGCACAAAAACCCCAATCAGGATATGTCGAACTCACAGTAAAGTTCTTCCCCCGCAGCTTGCCACATAGGCAGAGACAAGCGCATTTGCGGTAATGAGTTAGAGCATCAGTAGCATCGAGTAGCACTAAATACTAAAGTAAATAATCGGAAGTTTGAAATTATGTTATCTGAAAATGCGAGAAAAAGCTAACCCGCGATCTTCGTACCCGTCCGACTTTCGTCGTATTAGTTATCCTAGAAAGTAGGAATGTGTATCCCTGTATCTGTAATTTGGTTTTTCGTTCATCTCTTTTGCAACATAATTACCCAAGGTTGTTAGTCAGTATTTGTTCATTCAGCGTTCTATACTGGGCGTTCTGTTTATTTATTTGTTATTATATTTGACGTTTCTTCTCTAGTTTGTTTCTTCTCTAGTTTTCGTTTATAATCAAGAAAATTCATGTTTCCAAAGAAGTCATGGTGTCCGCGTTGTCCCGTGATCCCGATGGAATACGTTTACATTAGGTGACAGACTTCGCTGTGCAATGGCGCAAGTGAACAACAATACTATTGTTGACATTTTTTTTTTAGTACAAGGAACCAGTGCCTATTATGGGCCGGTCAGCGATCCTCGGTGAACAGAGGAACAACGATTTCTGCGACGTCGCGTGCGGTCGAGGAGAAACAGCCGATTCGACTTTCGTCATCACTAAAACGGGTCTCCTTTGCGAGTTCAATAATAGGAGGCTATTGGACAAATGGGTGGAGTTAAGGGTAAGTCTTGACCTTTTCCTTTTTGGGACTGTTCTGTTTTGCCCATCATGGTTGGGAAAGAGGAGCTACTCGTTAAGGACTTGTTTGCCTGTGCATTTGTGCACAGGCTCACTTTTCTAGCTTGAGCCTAAGAAGGAACCTTGCCACGAAGGGCCAAAATATCGTTCGAATAAAATCAGTTGACGTATCTGTTTAGCACAGTCTATAATTTGGACAACGTTTAAAGCTTCACTGAAAAAGCTAGGTAATTTTTCATTTGACATTTGAATACGCTGAATTATTTGAAATTTTTTAGGGATTTTTTTAATTTTTTCACTCGGGGCTCTAATAATAACGTTCAAAATGTGTGCTGCGTACATAGCAACACAAAATTCACCCAGACGCGGCGAATTTGAATCTCAACAAAAGCCTGCATTTCTTTGGTTAAAGACGCTAGGCTCGGAGAAGTCACGGCCGAAAAAAGTAGGACGAGAATATTAAGATATGTCTTGCAAGGTCTCCGTCATTTTTAATAAATTTTTCGGCAACGGCTTACCTTTGTAGATACTAAATATTTCAATCATAGAGGGACAAGCGCATAGAGGGACCACAAATCCGGAAGAATAAGTTCATTGGATGAAATCGATTATCTATGGATAGCGGACCAACGAAGTGACTTTTATCGGGTTTTCAGGCTTATTTCGGTGAATAAGTGATGTGTAACTAGACTGTCGGATCTCAGTCCTGTTCGGTTGAATCTTAAATGACCCTTCGCAGTTACAACATCGAACCACTCAGTTGTCCGGCAATTCGTATTCCCAATATTGCGAATTTCATACGATATTTTTTAAGCGGCACTGGCTGATTTCAGATTTGCCTTTATCCCATGTTTTCTTTTCGAGACAGATCAGGTCAGTGTTTCCTGCCAAACTCGTTGATCGTAGTTAAGTTACCGTAGAATATTAGAACAGAAACAACATCTACTGCGATTTGTCTTTTAAGAAGAGTCGCCGAATTCTTGGAAACTGTCAGGATCGAATCATATCTGCAGCCCCGGAAGCGCTTTCTTTATATTCCGGAAAATTGCTGGCTAAGCTTAATTTTTGCTGAAGGTGATTTGACCGTGGCGCGCGTTAATCTATAAATGCAGATAACCCACATATTAAAATAATGTCTTTATCGGAAATAGCCATTCATTCTCGTGCAGACAAAGCGGACGAACTCATGCGGTGTCAAAACGAAATGGGTGTCTTAACGCCACCGCGGTTTAGCGCCACCGTATGTTTTCCGCCACCCAGGAAATCTTGCATCATCAAGAGGATTAGTTGGGTCAGACAAAAGGGTCAAATATGTTGGTAGGTTCTTCGCCACTGTATGTTTTCCGCCAACTCATTAGTGCAGGTAGCTGGTTCATGTAATTCCAGATCAAAATCCTTAAATGCGAAGAGGGTGTTTACCACCACCAACGCTAACTCTACGTTAATCCTAGCTAAGACGAAGACTGAGCTTAATTTTTCACATAATTATTTATTTTAAGTCCAACTAAAGAAACTGTACAACTTCAACAATTCAGGGCGCCCAAACCATTCAAATTTCAAAAGGTGAGAAACCGCCCGCAGAAATACGTCTCTTGAAGACCGTCAACAATGTAAATGTCATTTTCTTTCACACTCTTTGTTTTAACCATTTCCATGATTATTTCTTTTGTCACTTAGTTCGGGTTCTGCAGTTACAGTTGCTCTTATAAATACTTTTAGACCAGTTACTAACTGATAATCCCTTAATCGCTGTGACACTAATCCGGTTGGCGCTCGACACCCCATAAGAATATGAGGTTTGACAAGATTTGACCCTACCCTCTGGAGGAACTAATCCTCTTGGGGACGTAAGATTTCCTGGGTGGCTGTAAACACCCTTTTCACATTTAAAGATTTTAATCTGAAACTACCTGCACAGGCTACCTGCGCTACCTGAATTAAAAGTTGGCGAAAAGCATACGGTGGCGGAAAACCGCGGTGGCGTTAAAACACTGCTACCTGTCAAAACATACGTGATATTCTGAGTTTTTAGCATTACTTTTAAATTTTGCCATTTTTTGTAGCCATCACTTCGAAAAAATAGTAAATAAAAGGCCATTTATTTTTTAAATTACAAATTCAAAATATTATTCTTGTAATACACGATCTGCTCTTTCGAATGATACAAGGTGACGTTGGATTTTAACACAGGTTAGCCATATACATATGAAAAATACACATTAACGCTAAAAATCACACATTAATTTTACATATTAACACAATTAATTTTAAATATTAAATGTTAACACACTGATGTCAGGTTAATTTTAAGACGTGTTACGCTACGCCAAATTTGACGTTTTTAAGGCCCATTCACAACGGGTTTTAGCTAATACTCGATACCAGCCAGTCCAGGAAATCGCTCTGAGACCGAGAATCAGCTGGTATCCTTCCGTTCGCAATTGATATTAGTGCCAGTTTCGGGTACCAGCTAGTCTCGGACCCAAGTTGAAATCAGTTCAACTTTTGAGGGTACTAGCCAATCACATTACTTTGGGGAATACTGAGGAATATTCCGATTGGCTAATGCTGAACCACGTCATACAGAATAACAACGACCTAATTCACTTTCGGTTTTCAAGACAGCAAGGAGTGGATGTGATTTATCTATTGGGCTTGGTTCGAAACTAGCCAATCAGAATATTCCTCAGTACTCCCCAAAATAATCTGATTGGCTAGTACCCTCATAAGTTGAACTGATTTCAACTTGGGTGCGAGACTAGCTGGTACCCGAAACTGGCACTAATATCAATTGCGAACGGCAGAATCCCAGCTAATTCTCGGTCTCAGAGCGATTTCAGGAACTGGCTGGTATCGAGTATTAGCTAAAACCCGTTGTGAATGGGCCTTTAGCCTAGCCTGTATCTGGGAAACGCCCTAACGGCGGAAATGCGCCCTGCCATATTCGTTTTCGGCGAGATTGACTACACCAGGAGCACCTGTTAGCTGAAATAAGCGAGAAACAGAATCTGGTGCCCTGACTAATACGCGAGTCGCAACGCAAGTCTTCCGTTCTCTGTGTGAAAGCCCCTTAAGACTATGTTTAGACTGAGGTCGTCTGATACTGCCGATGATTGTGATTTAAGTAAATCGACAGCGGACCACTACTGAAATACCCGAATCACATTTTGCCTTTTGTGGTGACACCTCTTGCTCCCAAAAGATCCATGCCGCGCTTCACTAGTCAAAATTATTCAGCGTAAAATGACGAGAAAACAAAGATCTTTTTCACTGGCAATCTTTTTTTCCTGGCGTGTACATTGGCCCTTGCTGAGTTGTTTGGGAGTGTAAACATCCTTTTAAAATAATTACCGGTTACGCGAAAATTATCGCATCTTCCTGGACGGAACAGGAAATGGGAAATTTTTAGAGAAAGTTATTTTTTTAAAAGCCAAATGTGGGAATAGCTGCATGGCCTGCAGTTTACGCTGAGTCACGGTTTTGGATGAGGTTTAAAGACGATGCTACCATTTTTGATGAGTTGTTGACGTGAAGCACAGTTACTGAACAATTGAATATGTCTGATATCCAGCCACATGGGGAAAGGGTACCATAGACGTCATCTATACTTCTGATGGTTTATTATGTAGAGGCCAGTGACCCATTTTTTGCTTTCTATTGTTATGATAAGTGGAGTTTTGTTCGGCGCTCAGCTCATGTTTTTTTTTTTTTTTCTGTTTTCAGGATCCTAAACATAACTGGGGTACCGTACCGAGGACGTTTTACATCTGTCCGACCGTCTGTCGGTGCTCCCGATGGCTAAATATCCCTTCAGCCCAAACTGACTGAGAATCAAATTTGAAAGTTCAAAGCGTCAGCTGAATTTTCTTTTGAGCTATATTTCGGCTCTTCTTGGCAAGGGTCCTCTTCAGGCTCAAAGTGCTCTTCAGCCTGAAGAGGACCCTTGCCAAGAAGGGCCGAAATATAGCTCAATTAAAATTCAGCTGGCGTATCCGTTTCTCACTGTCACATCCCTATGTCTCCCGAACGGGTTAATATGTCTTGATGAAAATTGGTGCTTGTAGTTTAAGAAAGAGTAGTTCAACTTCTATATCTGAGGTTCTTATATGATGGGTGTTACACCTTACATTTACTGGGGAAAGGGAGGGCTTGAAAATCGCGTAACGCTGGGACAATGCATGTTGTCTTCATTACATATTTTCTGAGTGAAAATTTCTGGTCTAAAATAAACCTCAGTCTATTATCCGACATTCGTGACGTCATAAAAGAAATAGGGAAATTCGAGTAAATGGATGTTGCAGAATATATATTTGTGTCTATATAATTGTACAGAGCCGAGCGGACATCGAAGCGCTGGACGCATTTACGTTTATAAACTTTTCTAGGGACAATAAATTCCGTTAGTAAATGGAAAATATTGACTTGTCGCGTGACGTCACGAGCCTCGGCTAATCGGCTGAGATTTAGTCGACACCAAATCTCTAATCAGTTAAATATGTCCGACATCTAGGAACCACTAAGTTATTAACCTGGGCATTCACGGTTATTCATAATTCACAAACTGGCAAACAAATTATCTATACTGTCGGAAGTCTCCGAAAGATTGAACACAGTTTTTATTGCGCATATCACGATAAATTTAAATTTTGAATAGCGAAATTGTCTTTGGTTCTGTAATGCTGGTTTTGTAGCCTTTACGGTACTTGACCTCAAATCGTTGACCGCGTGGAGTGATAACATAAAGCAGCTATGATTGCGATACATCAAAATGCCACCTTGTAATTTCATCTCAGCGTGTGCGAATTGCGATTTACTCAGATATACCTTTTTAAGGGCAATAACTATCAATTTAGATAAGGGCATTTAGGATGTAGAAGAATCTCAACGTACCTTTTTGGGGTGATCAATGTGTGTCGGTGATTAGTATTCTAGGTTCTAGGGTCCCTTTTGCTATCCTAAACCGGTCGAGGTTAGGTGGTATCTCCATCTTTATCAGTCTCGTCATTTTTGCGGAATACTTGCCTTTTGTAGTATTAAAGAAAGCAGAAAATGACTTTCAGTTTCGGAGTCCGCAACATTTGAACTAGTCTTTCTGCCTTTTAAAAGTTAGACTAAAATATATGGAGGATAGGCCTAAACCTATTTCTGTGGCTTTATTACGGATGGATTCCATTCTTATCGTTCTGACAAGTCTGACCACACCTTCGATCGTTCTGCTCATTTCGCCTGGTAAAACGTCGATGAATAAAACCTGATGTTTAAACAGTTTGGCATTGGCTTCTTTTATACTGATTTAAAACGATACTGCGATCTCCATGTCCAAAGTTGAAGGAGAAATTTCTGGCACCCACTTGTACACGGGTTGCTTGTGATTCATACAGCTCCAAAATTATTGCTGCGGAAATTTTTCTCTTGAAAAATCATGTTAGTCCACCAGGTGTCCACCAGTTACTGCATAGCTAGCGGTGGAAAGCGTCGGTCATACACAAATCCTCGATTTTTAGGCACAGTCATTCAACGTTAAGGCATGCCCCCGTGCTCATACGCTGGGGCACAATGCCCTGGGGACAAAGCCACGGTATCTCCAGACAAATCTGTTGCAAAAACAAATTTAAGTTTCATATTGTCAATTCCACAAACCCATCATGGGGGTACTGTGGCCTTGCTCCCGGGCATGGTGCCCCAACGTATGAGCGCTGTGCCCCAAAAAATGAGGATTTGTGTTTGGCTGGAAAGCGCCATGGAAACTTATAACATTGGCACTCTTCTTACTCCTTTATTACTAATAATAGTATGTCTAGTACTGAATCATTCCGTTTCGCATGGGGAAAAGCTATTGGAAACTGTAATAACTTTGGCATTCTTGTTCCTTATCACAAGTAATATTGTTGCATTATCTTTTATCAGAAATCTGCTGCATTTTCTTTCCCGATAGGATGGGCACTTCTAGGTCTTGATGTACATGATCTCGTTCACTCCGGCCTGCCTCCTCCCTACACCATATGTACACAAGTGCGGCCAATGCCCCCCCCCTTCCCCCGTTCAACCCCCCAGACACAGTGTTAATAAAATAAAATATATTTGTAGGAAAATATATATATAGGCGATTTGACTCGCGTGTCTAGGAAATCCTTTGGTGCTTGCAGTCAAAACTTCAGTTCTAATAAAATGTTCCAGTTTGCTATACAGCCTATTTGCATTCGGGGGGGGGGGGGGTCGCCTAGATTTATGATTTTTTTTTTCATTTTAGTGTATTTGTTAGGCCTGTTGGATTTTGCAATAATACCTCATCATATCGTATACTGCATTTAATAAAGGGAAGATTGGGCTTGCCTGATATTGAGGCAATAGACTAACCTACTGGAAGCGTCGCTCAGGGCTATTATAGCAAGGAAACGTCAAAGCTTAAATTAAGTTTGCTATTTGTGGGTCTAGGAGCCATAAAAACGTCGAACACAACAGTTAATGTAAAATGAACGTGTGTTAGCCGTCTTCTCAGCGATTTGATTATTTCTTGCCCAGAGAGCCTTGTATTGAAACAAAAAAGGCATTGTATGTGGTTTTACGTCCTACTGCCGAGCCAAAATGCTGAGTTATCTCGGCCTGTGTTTGCATTGTCTGTTATTCTTTCAAGTATTCACGCACGGCACGAGCGATGTTGTTTTTAAAAGAAGTAGAGAGGAAAAGGGCGATATCATTTAGAATATTCACCGTCATCCAACAGGTCTTGTTCGGTGATACCACTGCGTTGGTAAAACGTGAAATCAAAAAGAGTCTTCATCCAGTTCTTAACAATCGGCTTAAGCAGTGGGATAATGTTATCAACGGTCACACATTAATGATGTACAAATATTTCACTGAAAGTGATGGGTGAGTAGGTTTTAGTCTCCCGTTTCCACCATTTAGCCAAAAATTAAACAGCCGTCCTACAGTAAAGGTATGCTTATTTGAACAACTTTGAACAGTCGCCGAAGAAAATACTAAAACCTGTACCAGGCAACTTTTACTGCAAAATACTTGTCTGAAACGTGTATTTAATGGCCAGTTTATCAGATATCAGCTGGATTCTGAATTGTTACCTCTTCATTTTCTTCTGTTTCCTCTTTCAAATTATAATCTGTTGCAAGGTGGCGCATAATTTTTACAAAGAAGATGGTGTTCAAATTGAATAGCATACCCCACTTGAAGAAGAAGCACATTTCCGTCAACAAAAAATACAAAAAAAGTATTACAGTTTAGTGTTCGTGCAGGAAAAAGCTGAAACAGTTGGCTGTTAACTGATTTCAAGTTCGTTATTTGACTGTTTTGTAAGCAAGAAAAGGTAGTGAAACATTTAGATAAGTGTTCAAATAAGCATACCTCTACTGTGCTGTAGTCAACTCTTAATTTGCGTATCGAGCATGACATCAGATTTTCTTTTCAGACCTCACTGGCGAATTCGATAGCAGTTGGAGAGAATTTGATATTCATCGGTTGTGCTGATGGCATTGTCAGGTGCTTCAGCCCTCACACGTTGCGCTTCGTTACCACGCTCCCAAGAACACATTACCTAGGCGTGGACGTTTCCCTAGGACTGAATATCAGGTATGTTCAGGAGAATAGATAGATAGATAGTTTATAGATAGTTTAAATGCTCGATATCGGGTCAAATTTGGTGGGTCCTCTTCCAGAAAGGTGAAATTCTCTATTGGTCATTTAAAGATCCTGTGATGAGGCGTCCAAGGTGATAGTCAGGGCCGTATCCAGGGGGGGGGGAGGGGATTCACCTCCCCCCCGAAACATGCAAAAATACTCGTTTTTATAGGCTTTGACCTCATATCTATGGTCTTTTTTGTACTTTTTGGTCCAACCCGCGGGCACCCCCCCCCCGAAATAAATTACTGGATACGGACCTAGTGATAGTCTACCGCTTAGATTAGAAAGACCAAATTTACTCTTTAATTTTCCGTAGTAATACAATTTTTTTTTTTTACGAAGAAAAAGGTTGGCGGCAAATTTAAGTTCGGAGTTCCACCTGCCCCATTGACGCTGAAGCGATGGTAGAAAGAAATAGATATTTTTACAACCTGAAAACATGAATCTGTGTGGGTTATAACGTTTCAAGGCAGCAATTACGGAAATATATTATAAATTTCTTATCTTTTGAAAGTCATAAAATTTCACTGGGAATCCAGTCCAGTAATGTAGAGCCACTGGGTCCAACGTTGTCGTCGGTCTCTTTCAGCCTTTCTGTTGAATATGACATCCGGAATCCACTGCGTTTTTGCCTTTAATGTGCTGCGCCGGCGGCACTTCTCTTGAGTATTGACACACGCAGTTGCCCTTTCGCCATTATTTTTTGTTACTTGTTGTTCACTTTTTTTTTACCTTATGAGGGAACGGAGTTACGACCAGAAGTGTGTAAGAGAAAACAAAAAAGATACTGGAAAGAAGATGTAACCTTAATATTCGTCACTTTCGTAGTAATCGAGATCAGATAACTTTCTATGAACAGTCTTTAAAGTACCAAGATTTTACTAATCATTTAAATGTTATAATTCAGTGAATGTCATTCCGTTTAGCTCACGCATAATATCCATTTCCCCTGTCGGAGATTCCGCGTTGAAATGAATAAACAGCATGGCCTTCAAGCAAAAATCCGTAAGCATGGGCTAGTAAAAAAAATGTATCAGGTATCGTATCGCTCCAGAAGCGAGAGTTCTGTCATCAAGTTTCAATACACTTGATGACTATCTCTCCTTGCCGATGCAAAATCTCCGGCCTCACCGGGTACCTAGCGGAAGAAAGGCAGAAGTGGTATCAGAGCTGCTCCCAGAGATCGCCATGATTGGTTGAGACAGGATGTGAGTTGTTGAGTATGAGTCGTCACGGAGACGTTTACTCCTTCTCCCTGAGGATCATTGGCGTGTTTTGGACTTAGTCATCATGGCCGTTTCAAGTTAAATCTATACTTGATGATGTTGGATTTTGTTACATATGGAATGGTGGTTTAGGCCCTCCTGAGCAAACTCCAGCCCTCCTGAATGAAATACTGAGAGTTTTTGAAGACCAGGAAAAACAAAAGTGGTTTGGTATAATATTTCATCGGAAACCCTGTTAAATTACAGAAAGATTAAAACAGTGTATGAATCTGAGTTTTATTTCAAGCTTAATTTGCCTGCTACTTATTTGAGGTACTGGATCCAACTGAGAGCTAATTGTCTACCACTGCATGGTAGAAATAAAGTTTTTGATAGGAAGGCGAGAATCCCAAATAGGAATTATTCATGCCCTCTTTGTGGACGAGAAGAGGAGGACATTGGTCATTTTTTGAGTCGGTGCCAAGAGCTTTCAAGCATTCGAAGGGAAATTTTTGGGGTGGCGATCCCCCTACTCCCTGGTATTCTGAAGTGTACTTCTGCTCAATCTATTAGTAGGGTTGGTCGTTACATTAGTAGAGCGTTGGAAGCTAGAAAGATTTTTATGGCACTTGCAGCTTCGCTCAAGTGCCATATACCGATCACTTTTCGGTCTGTCGGTCGGTCGGTCTGTCGGTCGGTCGGTCAGGCGGTCCACTGTTCTCGAGTTAGGGTACTTCCAGAAGTGCTAGGACGATGAAACTTGGCAGGCATATCAGGGACCCGACCAAACTAACCTAGAAATAGTCGATTCCCCGATACGACCACCGTGGGGGGAGTGGAGGGATGGGGAATCCGGAATCTTGAGGAAAGTATAACTTTCGAACGGGTGATCGGATCTTAATGAAACTTTATAGTTGGAAAAACCTCGTGTCTCAGACGTCACACTTCAACTCCGGAATGAATCCGGTGATTTTGGGGGGAGCTGGAGGGGGGGGGAACCGAAAATCGTGTGACATGCTCAGAATGGACGGATCGGGATGAGACTTGGTGGGAAGAACAAGCACAAGCCCTAGATACATAGTTGACAAGACCGGACCGGATTCGAGCACTGTGGGGGGAGTTGGAGTGTGGGTTCCGGAATTCCGGTGATCTAAGATGCTTACACATGAGCTAGGAAGATGGAACTTGGCAGGCATATTAGGGACCCGACCAAACTAACTTGGAAATAGTCACTTCCCCGAACCGACCACCGTGGGGGGAGTGGAGGGATGGGGAGTCCGGAATCTTGAGGCAAGTATAACTTTCGAACGGGTGATCGGATCTTAGTGAAACTTTATATTTGGAAAGATCTCGTGTCTCAATTGTCACACTTCAAGTCCGGAATGGATCCAGTGACTTTGGGGGGAGTTGGAAGGGGGAACCGGAAACTGTGTGACATGTTCAGAGTGGACGGATCGGGATGAAACTTGGTGGGAAGAACACGCACATGCATTAGATACATAGTTGACAAGTTCGGACCGGATCCGAGTACTGTGGGGGGAGTTAGAGGGAGGGTTCCGGAATTCCAGTGATCCCGACTTAAGATGCTTACACATGTGCTAGGACGACGAAACTTGGCAGGCATATCAGGGACTTTACAATTTTAACTTAAGAACAGTTGTTTCTCCGATTTGACCATCGTGGGGCAGTGGAGGAGTGGGAATCCGAACCTTGAGGTTGTCCAACTTTTGAACGGGTGATCGGAACTTACTGAAGCTTGATATTCGGAAAGAACCCATGTCTCAGATGTCCAATTTCAAGTGGGATTGATCGGATAGGATCCGATCAATGTGGGGAGTCGGGGGGGGGGGGGGAATTATTAATCTTTATTGGGGTGAGCTGGAGGGGGATCCAGAATTCCGGTGATCGCAATTTAAGGTACTTTAAGATGTGCTAGGACGATGAAACTTGGCTTGAACATTCTAGACTTGACAAGATTGGCTTATAAATTGTCACCTCCCGGATCCGACCATCCCGTAAAGTACTCATCTTAACCGCAAAGCAGAAAAAAAAACTTCATATATTCATGATCCTAAAAGGCCCAGGATCAATTTTGCCTTAAGAGTTTTGATTACAGATGTATTTCTAGCTCCCTTAAAGTGCGCATCATCACAGCTAAGTGCACAAATAAATTACTTTTTTTTTACCAAACGATACATTCTCGTGATATTCAAAGGGTCCGTATCATTCTTATCTCAAGGGTTTTGCTTACAAGTGATCACAGCAAACCCACGAATTGGAGAATCCCTACTTTCATCCTCTTACCAAGCCTTGCAAGTGCCATATGAGCTTACAGCTCTTGTTGTTGATTAGTTTAATTATCCTTTTTCCGTGTATATGTATATTTTTGTCTTGAACGTGTATATGGCCCTCGGGCTTTTTTCAATACAATTATTATTATTATTATAGAGTATTAGGGGCTTCTGTCTTATTGGACTGAAGGCGCGTTCCAGAACACACAATATTGGTCGCTGACGCAGATGCAGGGAAGACTGGATATTAAAAGTTGTCGAAACTTTATTGGATCACAATCAGCACGAACACTAAAATTACCGAATACTAATTGGTTTCTGTAAGAAAGGGGCCGGTATAGGGGGAACCTATCGCATATTTGCGTTTGTAAACATCGGTACGGTCATGGAAGACCTGCGGCTTGCAATCCAGGTCTTACGACTAGAGTCGATGCAATATTTTTCCCTGGCACTCTGCCTGGGATTCCGAGGGTGTTACAACTAGAGAAGGGGTCAGTCCGAGATGAAAGAGATGTCAGATCGCTCGCTTCTGTCTGCGAAAATGTTATGTTCAAATAACCTTGCCAAAAGCTCGTCTCAAACTTTGGTTAAGAGGTTGGTTTGATGAGTTGCAATCCAGTGATCGGAACGAGTTTGTGATGAACGTAAGCTGCCTTGAAATGTGATAACCTGCAAAAAGTTTATTTTTCCGGTTGTACAGAGATCGATTACGTTCCATCAAGCCAGTTGAAATTCTAATCTAATCTGAATAGTCTCCCAGTCGGTCAGAAAAACGCTGTAATATGAGGATTTTAATCTGGAAATGCGATATTAATCTTGCTCAGTAATTGGGGTTTTCCAGACTTACAATTCAAGGTAGAATTAAATCAGAGACCGCCATTAGTAACTGAAGTATTCATTTTGATGCTGGCATGTTGTTGCAGACTTTTTATTTATTTATTTGTTTAATACCGGCCGACTAGGGCCGGTAACAAATTAAACTACAACACTTTTTACACTAAGTTGGGTCGAACCCTCGGAATATTGTCAGATGACAGTTGACGGCGGTAACGATAAGTCAGCAGAAATTTATTATAGCGATATTTTAAATTAGTGGTTGAATTTATCTTATCGTAGGCCCGCTTTTCGAGCTTGAGCCTGAAGAGGGCCCTTGCCGGAAAAGGCAAACAAATCGCTGGAATAAAGCTGATTTATTCATTCATATAGCTATTATATAGCTGATTAATTATTAACATAGCTGATTTATTCATTCAGCGCCATCTAATGTGATTCGCAGTCTGTTCGCAGTCAGCTTGGGTGGAAGGACTGCTGTCGGCTTTGTAGAAGTAATACTCAGATACTTCTTGAAGATATTTTGCCACGGAACAGGTTCTAATTTTTATTTTCGATGCACAAGTTTGGAATCGTCCCTTGAAGTGGCTTCAAATTCGAGTACTCAATCTGTTACTAAATACTCTTTACATTTCACGATGACCTGTCGTATTTTCGCCATGGACCAGGATCTCATTTATTTTTTGTATGCACAATATTGGAAGCGTTGCGCCTACTTAGTTAGCTTCATAGTCTGGTTAAGCCCGTTCAGAAGCATCCCTAGCCAAGCACGGATGCCTAGGCACTCGTTTAGCATCACGGTTCACACCCACGCCGAGGCACAGATTTGGGGCCAGGCACGGAGTTCTAGGCTCTAGAACTCGGTGCCTGGCTAAGTTTTCTTGGCTTGGCTAGGCATGCTTGTGAACGCGGCTTTAACAAACACTAGTCACAGAAGAAGAATTTACTCCGCGAACCCGTCTTATCTGAGCGGACATTGAAATCCTCCAAAGCGTCTCGGTGGTAATGCCTATTTTAAAGCAGAACTGAAACTGGACACTACTCCTGTTTTAGTTCCCAGTAACCAGCGTTATAACCAGCCCGCCTAGTTTCAGTTTTCCTTTTACGGTTGTTTTCGTGCTTTTACTCTCAAGCTACATCCTATCTTCCCTTATTTTTGGTTCACAGTTGGGCCCAGCCGAAATTGTTTGTGATTGGTTCAGTCCTACACTGTAAAAAGTTTCTCCAAATAAGGATTAAAGTTAACTGCAGTATTTGCTACTGGGATTAATCTTATTTTTACTGGGATAAGATTAATCCGGATTAGAGATAATCTTATCTCAGTAGAGACAAGATTAATCCCAGTAGCAAATACTGCAAAAAAAAAAATACATTGTAGGTGTGAACCGTACACACCAATCGGAGATGGCGCTAGTGAAGATTGCGGGTAATATTCGGCGTATTCTCACAGTTTAGACACATTGCCAGATTTGGTGCGTAGCAACTTATGTTATTATTATTATTGTTTTATTTCCCAAAAAACACGCAAGGTGCTAACATGGAGTAATGACAAAAGAACAAAAGGAAAAAGAAGAAAAAAAATACATACACTTCTATCTCACAACAAAAAAGCACTCAGTAAACTATTTTCACGATCTAGAGTATTCATAAAACGAGACCGACGTTCTTCAATAACTACAAATGGTTGCGCTATACCAAAACTAAACACAAGTCGTCGATTGCTCTTCCATAGAGGGATACCTAAAAGGAACTTCGCATAACGGAAATACAGTCGGCGAATAGCTGTTTTTTCAGTTTGACTAAACAGTTCCCAAAATGGTGCTAATGCTAATAAATGGGGCACAGCAAACGCATTGTATATCCTTCCTAGAATTGCCCGCTTATACCTGGATTTGCATGAAACAAGAAGTCCATACGTCCTTCGCAGTCTTTCACTAAAATTCAAGCAGGAGGGTCCTAGTATGCTTTAAACTAGAACCAGTTGGCAAACCAAGGTAAGTTATACTAGACGAAGGCTTTGAAAGATGCGATCCAAGGCGAATATTTTCAGCAGCTGAGCGACCAGTCGACTTTCCTACTACAACAACTTCACTCTTCTCTGGGTTAAATCTAAGACCAATCTGTTTATACTCGTAACTTAAAATATCAAAATTCTCTTCTATAGCAGCATACGCTCCAAACCTTTCAGGGTTCTGAATGGTGTGAGACAAGGGTGTGTTCTTTCACCGATCTTGTATAACCTTTATGTAGACGAACTTAACATACTCCTGGTGAAAGCTGGTGTTGGTTGTTTTGTTATGGGTGTGTGCATTAACAATCTCAGCTACGCTGATGATCTGGTGGTTTTGGCACCAACAGTTGCAGCTTTAAATCAGCTGCTGGGTATTTGCGACGATTATGCTGTTGCTCATGATATCGTCTTCAATACCCGAAAGACGGTATGTATGGCATTTATTCCTCCTGGTTCCCGTCTGAACTTTCCACCAGTTCGCCTGTCGGGTCAGTTGCTGACATTCGTTGATTCGTTTAAGTACCTCGGTTTCACCTTCACTCCGAAACTGAGTGATGAATTGCATGTTG
Organism: Branchinecta lindahli; assembly: GCA_023053555.1. Classification (NCBI taxonomy): domain Eukaryota; kingdom Metazoa; phylum Arthropoda; class Branchiopoda; order Anostraca; family Branchinectidae; genus Branchinecta; species Branchinecta lindahli. Next base: position 9,450,347 of record JAKZAO010000009.1, on the reverse strand, counting down.
CAGCCCTCTCCAGGTCTTTGTGTGCCCGTGCCAATGTGCTAATTCGTAGATTTGGTAGGTGTGATGCTTCTGTAAAATCTTTTCTTTTCAGAGCGTACTGTACGCAACTTTATTGCGTTTCCCTCGTGCACAAGCTTACCTTGAAGCGTGAGAGTGCTTTCCGGGTCCTATACAACAATTCTCTAAGGTGGTTGCATGGGTTCCCTTGGAATTGTAGTGCTTCAGGTATGTTTGTTGGTGAAGGTCTTCCATCTTTCGGTGAAGTGAGGCGGGCATCTGCTCTATCACTTCAGACACGAATTCTGCACGCTGAGAATCCTCTTCTTCTGGTGATGTCGAGTTCCCATATGCGGCTGAGTTTGCCAATTTGGCTGTCGTGGGGTGGCCTACTATATTGTGGGTTCTCTCCAGGTTGATGTGCTGAAATTTTGTTTTATTTTCTTTGCAGTTTATATTTATGCCAGTGTTTGTTATTTATTTTGTCATTTTTGACCCTAGTTGGTCGTATCCTAATTTAAATAAAATAAATAAATAAAAATACGTCCTACTTAAATTCAACACATCATCTGCATAGTTGGCAAGCGACAGATCAAGGCCTCTAAAAATGAAACTAGTCTCAACCTTTTTTTGGGCCTCCACTACACTATTATTATAAAGAGGAGGGGACGAAACACCACCCTGACGAATACCTTTCCAAACTCTTATGCGGACCCGAGAAAGCACATAACCATTAGGAACCGGCACTTTAACAACAACGTACAGCTTACTATACATATCCCTATATACACGCACTATTGACCGATTCAGACCACGAGCCTCAGCACTCAGCAACAGTTGGGGATGTATTCCTGAATCGAATGCTCGAGAAACGTCATGTCCAGCCATAATCACCGTTTCACCACTTTCTTCTATTTCTACCAAAACATTTGCAATAATTGTATGGACATGTTCTCGGCTATAACCCTTTTTGAAACCAAACTGATGGTCTGGTGTAGAACAAGCTTGATTTATATCATCAATCACCAACAGTTCAAACAACTTACACAAAATAGGCGAAACAGTAATTGGCCGGTAGGAACTACAGCTACTTTTATTTTTCCCCTTCTTAGGAACAGGGGTAACAACACCCGCACAAAATATATCTGGAACTACTCCACAATTAAAAATCATTTGATACAGCAGCTCAAGATGGCGAACTAAAAATTCAGTACCGTAAAGTAAATGCAAGCCGCATAGCTCATCAATTCCGCGCGATTGTTTCTTTTTCATTTTCTTTATACAATCACGGATATTTGAGGCAGTTACAGTAAAACCTAGGTCACGAGAATTTTCACAAAGAGCTTCATCTAGTTGAGCCGAGAAAATGTAGTTTTACTTCCGGAGATTTTTAACAGAAAGGCAGCAAATGTGTTCCCGTGTTAAGAAGTTAAACTGGTAAACTCTGCGTTAAATCTTTAAAAGCCAGGTGTCAGCACTGGCTAGATGTTGCACCGTCGGAGGGTGGCTGAACGAAGCCAGCACTACTACTTAACCGTGAATGCAGCTTAATGGACAAATGTGCCTGCTAGGATGGGTGAATCTTCCGAAAACTGAACTTTCTCGGTTTTACTGTGCATTATTTCACGTTTCCAGTCCAGATTTACGAATTTTATCTCATATGGCCTGTTTACCCAGCCAGTCAGACGATATAAACCTTATAACCACAGTTACAATCTTTATTATCGAGATACCGTTTTTGAAGCGATTCAAAGTGCTTGTTATTTCCTGGTTTTGATTCTGTTTCCGCTATCTTAATGAAGTCTAATTTGACTGAATTTTTCAGCCATATGTCCAGCATCCCACCCGGAGCTTCTTATCCGGACACAGTAGCGGTAACATTTGACGAGACGAATTGCAAAGTCACAGTTGTTTACAATGACCACAGTCTCTACGTCTGGGATGTCACCGATATTCAGAAGGTAAGTCACAGAGCTGAAGAGCGTGTTCCATCCCTCTACCAATAGTAACTATTGGTTACTATTTCCGTTCCAGCCTCACGAAAAGTTACTACGCTGACCGTTCTAACCTTCTCAAAATGGTAACTAATAGTAACTATTTGCTTACCACGCTCGGGAGCGTAGTTAGCGTAGTAACTACGCATCTCTGCAACGTGATTGGTCCGATCATCCCGCGGCCTGATATTTGACCGAAAAAATAAAAAAAAGTGTTCCAGCCTAGCGTAGTAACTACGGTAACTAGCGTAGTAACTAATCTAAGAAGGGTGGAACACGCTCGAAGTGTGTGCAGCATTCTGTGTCATGTACGTGCGCCGAATCTTATTCAGAGGGCGCCGCAGATTAAAGCTGAACATTTTATAGTTTTCGGCATTAGAAATGCTGATTTTATCTGTGTAACCAAAGACCAGGCGTGTTTTAGCTCTGACTCTGTGTGCTTATATATGTGCTTTAAAATAGTACAAGATAGTGTGTACGCGTGATAACTAAAAGCCCTCAAATGTCTTCAGATGGTTTTTAAACGGAATGCTCCATCTCACAGGAGAACAAGGCCTGAAAAAGAAAGGAAGCTATGAAAATTTGACTATCAAAATTCATCTCCGGCTGCACCAGAGGTCGCTTTCAGTTTGGATACTATAAAAAATACTATCATCTTGTTTAGGGATGCTGTCTCTTATACAGAACAGTTCGGACAATAAAATATAAAATAATGACATCTGTTTATGAGAATTTGCATGATAGTGATTTTCCGCTCTTTCTTGGCGAGTAACGACTACCTCTTTTGGGGTCAGGGGGCGTGTGTACTTATACGTCTGAAATCCCGGAGTATGATCTAAGATGCGGAGATTGCATGCGGGGGAGTATGTCCATATAATTCAATTGTTTGATGCTCCTGGCAGCAGCTGCGGTGAGGCCAGCGGGAGACATTGCCCCCTCCCCAAAATCTGCCATGTTGAGGTGTGATCTGTCTTTTTGCAAGGTTGTTGCACGTTTATTTGCAAGACTGAACCAACAGGTACTGCTTGAGCTTATTTATCCAGTATAATAATAATGTGCTTCAGAGCTTCGCAAAGTAATGTACGTGAACTTGGCACACACCTCTGAAGTCCTCTGCAGTTGTAGCTAACAATAGTAACTAAATAGCGTGCCTTTTTGTCCCTATATACACGTTCCGGTCGATTTGATTGGCTAAATGTCGTGCGAAATCAACCTATCTTGTCTTTTATGGTCTATACTCCAACTTTCATGAAAATATTATAATCTTCGGGTGGTATCGTGATCACCACAGACAGACGGACGGGCGATGTCATAGGTATCCATGCGTTGTGTCTGGGTTCCCCCCCATGAAACTTTTTAGGGTGAAAGTATGCGGCTTAACATTAGATTGGAACATAACTAACTGGCTTTGGTTAGACACTGCATTACATTATTCTTGATGTAAAAACTGAACTAATTTCTTATTAAAAATTATCGGTTAAGGGCAGGCGCTCCAAAATTTGCGTGGTAATGCTTTAGTGTTAGATAAGAGAGTTTAATTGCGCAAACGGTTTAGGAAATATTTCGACTTTACAGAAAAAGACATTAGCAAAACAGTGGAAGGCAGTGATAAATTTCTAGCATCTCCAGTTTTTCACAATTTCTGATTTCATCAATCAGCCGGTGTATTATACAGGTGTATTTAGTTCTACGAAATATTTGTGTTACAACTCCGTGTGTACAACTCCGCAGCTACTTTATTAAGTGTATGAAAGATTATCATTACTACTTTAAGTGACTGTTTTAACAGCTCAGTGGTTTGTAGTAGTAGAACTACTTTCAGATAACTACATTTCGTATCATCTTAAAGTTTAACTGAAAAGCCGACATATTTTTGTGTCATTTGATTGAATACACTGAATTATTTGGATTCTGCAAAAGGATTTTTTTTATTTTCCAGTATCTGCTCTAGTTATGACATTCAGAATATCTGCGGCCGTCCCCACAGCGTAAATTCTACTATGACCCGGGAAATTTTAATCTCAACACAAACGCGTATTTTCAGTGGGCGGTGGTGAGATTGGTGAAGATTGCTTAGTGCCTGACTAAAAAAAAAATCATAAATCTTTCTCGTAAAGCATACAACAAAAATACAGGCCACAAATCAAAAGGAAATTCCACTATTTTAAAATCGATTATTCGTGAATAGCGGAACAACGAAGTAACGCATTTTCAGCGGGTCTTAAAGCCACTTTAAGTGAAGAAGTGATGGGTAACTAGATTGTTCTATGCCAGCCCTTTTCGGTTAAACTTTAAGCAGTAGAATGCAGCAAAACCGTAGCCTTGACATAGAAGCATTTATCAGCATCAGTTGGTACTGCAAGCTACTTTTTCGCGCAACTTCATACTTCTGTTTTGAGTAATTTTTCATCGGGCCCCCCAAAAAAGGATGGTTGCGTCCTGGAATCCATGATCGAAAGTGCCTGCGTTTTTCAACGATGAAGCCAGTGGCTAAATTGCTCCGAATTGTGTAGGGCCTCGTGTAAACTTTTTGTTTTTGTTCCAGGTTGGAAAGTCGCACTCTTTCTTGTCCCATTCCGCATGTATTTGGGGCGTTGACGTTACTTCAAATGACATGAAGCAGAGTGCCTTGCCTCCCCTATCTTTCGTGACGTGCTCAAATGATGATACAGTTAGAATCTGGAACCTGGAGCCTTGTGCCATTAATAGCACCGTGTATAGGAGGAACATTTATTCAGCTGTAAGTAACTAAGATTATATTTGAGAGACAGGCTTGCTCATCCACATTTAAGATACAAGCTAGACGCTCTGTTCCACTGTTGTAAAGATGTTTTTTTTTTCAGATCCCTGCACCCCTTTTCGTTATTTGTTTTGTCTGTTCACTTCGCTCCGTTTTGGACATGTCGATCAGGGCCGATGGTACATCCAAAGGATTGGGGCCTTCCTTTGAAAGGATCTGGAAACCTTAAAGCACAACTGTTACTAGAAATGATCTTTTCACGATAAATGGTTAAGACATATCACTGTTTTGAAAAGACCAACCTGACCCGTGAAATTAGTGATTTTCTTGTTGGCACTTGTCGACTCTATCCAGGTTTCCCACTCTCCGAAGCTGAGGTTCGACACAAGATAGACCTATCTTCCAAAATGAAAACCAAAACTTTTAAGCTTCTTAATTGTGAAGGAGTTGTCGAAGGACCTGGAAACTTTTAACGAAGTTTGCGCTTCTTGACTCGCAAACTCGGCTGGTCCGGAAAAGAGCCAAAAAGTCGTTGGTACAAAATGAAACAATGGCGAAGGGCTAACATTTTTAAGCTTATAATTCCGTAGGGGAGCTAGGGATAATATAAAAAGCAGAATAAAGTACGTGGGGTCCTTCAACTATTTTATCCTTTTGTCTCTCAAAGAAACGCCATCATAAACACGCTTTGTAAAACGTGAGTTCCTTGAAGTTCGAGCAAGTAACAGCAAGTTCGTATATCTGGCACGATTGTCAGGTTTCTTATTACAGCGCTTAAAATTTCGCAAGAAAAATGAAGAAGAGAACTTGTGTTTAATACATTGTGTTACGATGACTATATTTGTATATGGAGTTTGCACTCTCAACCTGATGTTATAGCGAGGGGTATAGTAAGCGGGACATAAGATGGTAAATGTCCAGGTATACAATCATCGGAGTCAGGATGGCCTAGGGCGTTGGTGGCCCACTACACGTGCAGAACTTCACGGATTCGTTATGGATTCCCCTGGTCGATTCACACTATGGTTTGCATACCGAACACACAACAGGTTATCAACCACCCATCATACACTAGGCCCTACAGGCCAGCCCACTCTAAGGAGCTTAACTAAGACTCATAGAAGTGACCTATGGTCCTTAAATAAACATAAGGTTTTATTGACTGAAATACTCACAAAAGAACAATCTTTAAGTGAAAAGCGTTGTTACACGGTCGGGAACCCGGAAAGAAGTGTAGAAGAAGGGTGAGTCACACCGCGTGAGTCACAATGACCAAAGAGTTAACAGATAATATAGAGTGGCCGCGACAGTATAAAAGATACAAGCGACGGAAGGGAGTAACGCTGCCTAGCGGCGGCATAAGGAAAACGTACGGTGATGCAATTGGGAGAGGCTACATGATGACGGTGCCACTGCCAAGCCCTTCACCTAAGCTTGGGCCATTTGGATGTTGTCATTTGTTTTCTTTTTTGATCGAACGAAGATTTTTATCGATGTACCTTATTAATCAGTATGTCCATCTGTCTGTTCCGAGCCTTCAAACTTTTTGCCCTGTATGAGGCGCATGCCTTTTCCAGTCTTTCACTACATTTGTCAACTTTTTTGTTTAAGCTCTCCACACGACAGGTAAAAACTGTGATTGATCTTCGGTCAGTTTTCCGTTTTGTTATGCATTTTACTTTTGTGGCTGGACTAATTTGGTGGGTGTGCGGCGATTTACGCGTAGCACGTACGGTCCTCTTTCAAATCTGCGTTTCCGAGGCTGCTGTTTACGCTGCGGACACACAAACGTGGCAGGGCGGTCGAGGACTCTAAATCCTGCCAGGTTTTCCGCACCATCATCAGTTCCATACGGAAAACTTGAGATTTTACGTTTATGATGTAATTACAGATAATCCGTCAGGGAAAACCTGATCGTCCGTCCGTACCATCCACTACAGGGAATTTTAGAAAAAAAAAATCAACAAGTCGTTCATTAAAGAAATCTCAAGGAGTTGAGTCAGAAGCATTCTAGCATTTGCAATTTCTTGATCACCCTCATCTTAGTCAAACCGAGACTCGGTCAAACCGGATTTTTACAATAAAATCAGACAAAAAGAAAAATATTTATCTGGTATATTGATAAAAAAGTTAAAAAACACATTTGACAGTATCGATCTCCTTTAAATTATTTGAGGTCGTTGTGTAATTTTTGATTAAAAATCAACACATTTTCATGAAGACAGGTGCGTCTCCTGAGCTAGTGAGTCCAGTTTGAATGACTGAACATTGAATGAGCGGGTGCGATTGACATACTAGTTGTCATAAAGAGTTGGTTCAGTGTCTCTGAGTTAGGAATAATGTCGGCTCATGGCTGATGTTAAATTATGCAGAAAGAAGAAATGCAGCAGTGTTAACTGCTGTATTTTTCGCGTCGTTTTCTTGTGCCACTGGCATGTCTGACGCTTTAAGCAAGATGAGGTTTCTTTATACTTATCAATAAAATTGTACCTTACCTTACCTTTAACGGCTTTAACAGTACAGTCATTTGTATCGTTTGATAATTGTTTCTCCCATTTTTTTGCCATATAATTAACTCCTTCAAAAATTGTCGAGTCCAGTAAATGTCTCATAAATCAAGCGAAAAGGTCTTTTAACAGTTTAGTATCGCCTGAAAAACATGACAGCCGCATCTATTAGAGGAAGAAGCAACTTTTGTCAGCACCCATTCAGGTGAAGACGTGATGGTGTTCCGCTAGTTGGCTACAGTAAGGATTGCGGTACTGCAGCATGGTCCGTCTAAAGTTGGGTTTAGTTATGGGCTGGCTTAGATTTTCTTTTCGTGTTGATTTCGAGAAGGGCCGAGTAATTTGTCTAAATGTGGCGGGGGTTCTTCAGGCCTCTGGTAGACCAATTCGTGACTCTGGTCCGTCTCCACCCCCTTCAGTTTGATGTACACCAAATACGCCAGTACCCATCTCCTCGTAGCCCCCCGATCCTCCGAACCATAGGTATCCCCCGAAACATGCCGAAGTCGGGGCATTTTGAATTAAATTCCGTTTGGGTCTATACCGATAACTCAATACGGATCATCAATTTTTCCTGAATAAGATGATCCAATTGTTTCCGCGAAGCTTTAGATTTGAGACAATTTATCTGATCCGACTTGGGTAGTCTACGGGGTTAGGCGATTTTTGGTTTCAGCAAAACTAGATAGCGCTGACCAAATTGGAGTCCATCGGTGTCCCGTGCCTATTTCTCCACGTCGCAAAAGCAATTACAGTTTTAGCGTTCTATGGATGCAGCTTAAACCACCAACGACACGATTAGCGATTTCCTGCCAAGTTTTCGTACCGCGAGTGCTTGCGTCACGGCAAGTGTCTAACGTGTTGATGAGAATGATAGTGATTTGACAGGGACTAAACCACCCCTTAGTTTACTGAGGGTTCGTTCCAGCTTTGCCCGAAAGTTACTAAATAGTTACTTTTCAGTCACTTTCACCGTTCCAGCTTGTCACAAAGTTACGGGGAGCACAAGGAAGACCGTCACTTCGAAGTAACTTTTTGTAAAGATAGTACCCGACGATCTTAGTTAACTTTCACTTTCCAAGGGCCGTCTTGAGAAGGGAACTCGGGGCAGCAATGAGAGACAACGCGCATTATCTCGTCCCGTAGTAACTTCGACCGTTCCAGGTAGTAGTTAATTTGTGACGTCACAGGTAGTTACTCCGAAGTAACTACGAACAAGAGCTGGAACGCACCCTGAGCCAGTCGAGAACCGAACATTTTTTTTTTTTTTTTTACTGGAATTAGAAGAAGTTTGATAATGCAGTTTGTTGGGCTCAAGCGGGTTTCTGACGAATTTGAAGATTTAAAGCCCTTTGTGGTTTAAATCTGCTTTGAAAGGTTGAGACCGTCTTCGTTTATTTTCATATTACTATTTTAACTCGGTTTTCACGCCACTATCTAGTTCCCAGCCATTGAACCCGCAGTGAACAAACAATGAACAAGTAGCTTTGTTACTACGTCCCATGAATACGAAGTTGGCGAGTAACCAGTTGTCGGTAAAGAATATCTTAGTACTCTAAAGCAAAGAGTTTTTAATTGGCAAAGAAGTATGGCATTTACTTTATCAGCGATTGCTGCTGGCGTAACACTTAAACCTGGGCTTTGAAATACAAAGAGGAACACTTGTTGATAGATAAACAATCGTGTGAGTTATATTGTAATACAAACCAGCGTTTTTGTTCGAGTTGTTATCGCCCATTGATTGTTAATGCCCTTATGTTAAAATGGTAGTAAATGTGTCGAGCGCTTAAAAACGTCTTTTCCGTCTCTACAGAAATGACATGAACAATTAAACGATAGCTGCTGCTCAGCTGATAGCAGCTCCGTAAAACATGGACTTTACCCCGAATTCTATGTTTCCCCTCTGCTGCATAGTAACCCACCTCTGTTGTGGTCTGTGGTCACGAGCAGACAAGGTTTCCGTAATCAAAAATCACCATTTTAAATGGCCAACCAGTTTGAAGAAATTTCAAGAAAATAATCAAAATGAAAAAAGACATTAAACATATTCTTAATGAAGTAGTATTTACTAATGAAATCGAAAACTAGTAGATATGGCCTTACCAGTTATTCACTTATGATCGTTTCAAGTAAAAGCAGCGCAAGTTCAGGGCGTTTTAATTATGCACTGGAAATGTATGAAACTCAAGCAGGGACCAGAACACCACAGTTTTCTCCGACCATGAAACCACCCGTGTAAAAAGTATTGTAATGCGGTGAGCCGTGCCCCTATCGATGCAGTGCGAGAAACCATGCGCGAGAAAGTTCTTGATTTTATTGCGTGCATAGCCAGCATATTTTGAGACCGTCTTTAATTTTGCAATGGAAATGTATAAAAGGACCAGCAGTTCTCCGGCCGTAAAACCACCCATGTAAGAATTATTGTGATATGGGGAGCCGTGCTCCATCCGTGACGTTTCGAGATACCATACGGACAAGCGTATTTACATGTTGAACCAATTCTGTGGTAGCCTGGAATGACCGATTCTTTTTGAAATGTCAAAACCGCTAAAGCACAAACCAAAATACAAAACAGCGAAAGGGCACAAAAGCCAAAGCCAACGAAAGCCAAAACCGCACTATTCAAAACAGCGACAGAGCATAGAGTGCGAAAATCAAAACCGCCGCAGACAGATAGTGCGACGGTCAAAACAACGAAAGTCATTCCCACGACAGGCTCCACGATAAGGGAGGCGGCTGCCGTAGTGCGTCTGCCCGAAACAGAACGTGGTTAGAAACCATGCCACCACGACGAACGCTGCTGAAATATGAAATACAGTATTTTCTTACAGGAACTACTGAAGACAGTATACTTCGACTCCTCCCACTCGTCGCTGCGGGATGCTGTTGAGCCACCTAACGGAGATGGTACAACGGCTCTAGATGGCAGGAATGGCGTTCGCTGTGTCCGCATCAGTCCAGACGGGCGTCATTTGGCGTCTGGAGATAGATCAGGAAATATCAGGTAAGGGGAGTTGCCCCCTACAATCTAAAAAGTATCTCCTACATCGTATTTTAGGGGTTGCACTTCACCGAATCCGGAGATTTTTACTAAGGATGCGGACAGTTAAAATCCGAATTAGGATAATTAAAATCCGATGGAGGATTAAAACGCTAGAATGCAAAATACTGCAGATTAAGTTATCTGAAATTGCGGAAAATGTTTCTTTTACAGTGTACTTCCAGTCGCCCTTTTCCCAGACACGATGTTATCGGACAGGAAGGGCAGATTGTCGGAATATTCATTTCTTCCGAGAGACATGAAGGTTGCGCTGCGTTTGCCAAGAATTGACAGCTGATCTACTTCTTTTTGCCGTTGAGAGTACCTTGGCATGAGATCCGAAATTTGTTTTTTTTTAATCTAGGAAGTTCGTGTTTTGGCTGAATTAGCAGACTGATTAGACGTTGACCATAACATTGTGCGCAGGTGATAGCAAGGGAAACCCGTACTTAATAGCTCAGAGCAAGCTTATAAAATCTCCCACGATTGTCTGTGGGTCAGGGTAGCCGAATAATTACGATAAGAGCCATTACAGATGCTACACCGTGTATACTTTTCCCTCCACCTGTCGTTTTTTTGTCATTTCATCCCGAAATTTCGCTTACAAACATCTATTTATCCACATATCATCTGCGTCTGTCTGTACGGATTTTCTGTTGTGCAAGTTTTGCGAGAATATATTAAAATACAATATATGTGTAAAAATGATATTACAAAATTATCTGGTAAAAACCCGAGTTGGTCTTTATCGACCGGTATAGGCTATCATCCCTACCGTTCAACTAAATACATTTGCTCATCGTTCTGAAACTCTACTGTAAGATTGATAATTTTGTATTCGGGTTCGTTTGATTTCGAGTCCGTTGTATGGACGAGTCTAAGGTACTTTATTTCACTCTGTTTGCCTTTCTGTTCGTTTAATTGTGACAGTATATTCTCTCCAAAAGTGATGGACGAGATTATAAAAATTCAGACTCAAGAGTTTGCTTATTTATTACCATATATTATGTTCTCGAGCGTGCATCTAATATGTGATTGTTTTTCCCAAGAATCCATGATCTGAAAACCATGGAGGAGATTGTCAAAATTGAGGCTCACGACGCAGAGGTCTTATGCCTTGAGTATTCCAAGCCCGAGTCGGGATATCGACTTGTCGTGTCTGCGTCCAGAGATCGACTCATCCACGTCTTCAATGTAGACCAGGTGGGTGCTTCTCTGCGTCTTATCCTTCGTCCTATCGTATGTGTGGTTTGATTAATAAATAACTATAATGCTGAAAAAGGCTTTTCAAGCCTCTTCACAAAAAAAATGCAAACAAGTTCATTTAGAGACGAGTTTTAGTACCAGAGATCTAATCTAATCCAAAGCTCTCTACAGAATTTGGAGACCGAAAACATGTCGTCCAGACGTTGTTGTCCAGATATCCAGATTTGTAGTTTGTTGACCGTCTCCGCACCGACTACATCGTCTCCCGTAGGGAAAAAAGGTACCCGGATTCCTGTAAAGGTGTCCGGAATTTTGGAACAACATTCCGGGCACGGAAAACGTCCCGGAATTCCGTGGTTTGACAGGAATTCCGCGTTAAACTGCGGAATTCCAGGAAACAAGACTCCCCAGGCGGGATTTCCGTTACGTTTTCCGTGCCCGGAATGTTGTTCCAAAATTCCAGACACCTTTCGGGAATCCGGGTACCTTTTTTCCCTACGGGCTGGTAGGGAGTTCCACGACAATGCTTGACAGACTGAATTTGAATTGTGAAATTGCTTCACTGACAGACTCGGCTCGGCCGAAAACGCGCCAAAAAGCCCTAGATGCAAAACGAAACACTGGCGAAAGGCCTGGGATTCCTGGGGCTTATAATTCCGAAATGGAAATGATCATAATAGTTGCGGTTTTGCGGATACCTTGGTATCTGTTACCACGGTAACTGGATATGCAATTAGTCGTTTTTGCAGTTACCGTGGTATCTGATATACGGTCTGCTGCAAAAACGACTATTGCCGAAATTGCACTTTCGAAGTTATCCCAAAAGAAAAACTGATATCCAGTTAGATCACTAAGTGCTGAACTTTTTTCTCAGATTTGACAAAATTTGATGAAAGTGAGATGTGTTTTCCAGATACCACGGTCGGACCGTGATATCTGAATATCTGTTACCATGGTAACTGGCCAGATACCACGACAACTGCAGAAACACCTTTTGACCGTGGTATCAGATACCACGGTCACTCAAAAACGACTTTGGACCGTATACCAGATACCATGGTATCAGCAAAAACGCAACTAATATAAAAGGCAGAACAAGTTCGAGGGGTCCTTTAAAGTTTAACCGAAAAGGGCTAGGATAGGACAATTTAGTTGCCCATCACTTATTTACTTAAATTGGCGTGAAGACCCGCAGAAAATGAGTTACTTCGTTGTTCCGCTATTCACGAATAATCGATTTTCAAATAGTGGAATTTCCTTGTGATTTTTGGTGCTCTATGTGCTTGTATTTTTGTTGTATGCCTTTCGAGAAAGATTTATCATTTTTTTTTTTTGTTCAGGCACTAAGCAATCTTCACCTTTCTCACCACTACCCACTGAAAAGCCGCATTTGTTTTGAGATTAAAATTTCCCGCGTCATAGTAGAATTTACGCTGTGGGGACGGCCGGAGATATTCTGAGCCTCATAACTAAAGCAGATAGTGGAAAATCAAAAAATCCCTTTGCAGAATCCAAATAATTCAGTGTATCCAGTTCAATGACACACAAGTAAGTTGGCTTTTCAGTTAAACTTTAAAGGACAGATCTCAATCAACGCCTGCCAGTCTGTTTTATGTCTGGTCACCTCAACAGTTCGACGGGCAGTTGCATTTGCCACGATCGGCCACTCCAAGTTCCCGAAATTTTCAACGTGAAGTTGTCAAATATCGGCTCTTCTGGGGTGCAAATCCGCTTGCTGGTGAGTGGCCGTTACACCCGGACGAGCGAATTGACGAAGCTTTCAAATTGTCAAATAACCAGAAATTCCAGCTTCCAAGCATCCGTTTTTATTTTCATGAAAATGCCGGAACGGATAGTCCGCAGTTTTACGTTTCAAAAATTAAAAGAGAACTAACTTAAAATTATTAAAGGAGACTTAAAGTTGGGTGAACCCGAATAATACCAGAAGTTTGTGACTATCAGTTCTTTAAAGGACACCTGAATGAAGAGTACCAAGTATCATCCCTATCTGTATGACTTCCGTTAACATTGCCTGCAGAAAACCCTATCCAAATACGAAATAGTGTTTCCAAGCTATGATTTTTGCTCCATTTTGCATCTGTCCTTATTTCAGTACCGAACAATTTTAGAAATGAACAAATGTCTCCAATCAACCCTTCTTCTGGAATATTTTTTAACCAGTTAAGCCCAAACGTATATCTAGAAGAAATTCCAATACGATCCGGCCAGCGCTGTACAAGATTTGAATGAATTGCGCTTTTTGTCTTGGAGTCTGCATGTGCAAACCTCCAGAAACGAACATCCCTATTTTGAAAACGTCACGCTCAGGAGAAGAATGCTCACCGTGGCCATGTCTGTAAATACATTCTCCATGGTGTGTTCAAGTATGGTTTCATTGTTCAGGTGTCCTTTAAGACTTTTTTCTTTCTTATAGAATTATTCTTTTCTTCAAACACTGGATGACCACTCTTCTTCCATCACGGCGGTTCGCTTCTTGTTCAACGCTGGACTGTTGCAGCTCGTCTCTTGTGGTGCCGACAAGTCAATCATTTTCAGACAGCTCCAAGTGGTAAGTAAGAGTTTGAGAAAACCTAAAACAATCCAGCCAGTCAAACTTAAAAAAGTTTATTGAAGGTCTTTTTCAGCCCTTAGAGTAGTCTCAAATATTGTCCTCTGAAAGAATATAAGATGGAAGAACTGGCCTTAGTGTTTCGAAGCGAACCATACAAGTTGACTGCACTGTGCTCCTACGTGGTTCAGTTGCTTGAGGTGGGGGTTGACCCCCTCGCCCCTCACTGTTTTCTGTCGGAAGTCCAATGCCTTACCAGAGGACAGGTTTCGGTAAGATAGTTACAGGCTGAAAATGAATAATCATCCTTGATAACTCGCGGTCAAACTTTTCGTTTATCCTACTACGATCAATCTCGAATTCGGGGCGGGGGAAGATTTTCTGGAAACCTACTGTACGCCTTTACTCGTGTTTTAGCACGCCTTTTCGATTGAGGGGGAAGCCTTTCGCTTAAATATGCCATGTCGTCCAGCAATAAGATTATTCCGTGTTTCGTTTCTGAGGTTTCTCCCTTGGTTCTGTTAAAAGAACTACGCGAATTCTTTACCCGAAACAAAAGTTCAGGACGGATGTAAATGCCTCGGAAGCTCGTTTGTGCAGTTCTTGAAATGAGAAAAATTAGGTTGTCGTGTGATAGCTCCTAGAATGAAGCTGTGTGTAGAATGCAGGGTCAGGTTCCTACCTCTTTTCTGCATTTTGAGTGGTTGTCTCTGTGGAGTTCGGCATTGAATGTACATAGAGCTATTGAAAAGGCGGCTAGAATTCCGGTGAAACGCGAAATCTCCGCATACTGCATTTTGGTGTAAATAAATACTAAGTATAGGCTAATTAGTAATAAGTCATAAATGATTAATTAGTTACTAGTTGTACTTTCGAGTTTCAATTCAATTCAGTTCAGTTTATTTTCAAAAATTCCTTCACGGACAAAGCCGAACACTTTCGTCGTATTGTTGACTGTGCTGGTAACGTGTGGTTCGGCTTACTGGCTTCCGATGGAGACGGGCCAGAAGCTCACAGAATTTCAAACATCAGCACTAACTGTTAAGTTGCTTTCATGGATCTCCTTCACAAATGGCCATTTTGTTTGACAACGCTGGTGTGGTTCGACTTACTGGCTTCGATGGAGACGGGCCTTAAGCTCTCAGAATTTCAAACATCAGCACTAATTATTAAGCGCTTTCATGGATCTCCTTCACAAATGGCCATTTGTGCGTGTTTCAATCGACGCTTTCGATTTCGAGGGTGTCCTTCTGCATATGCTCCAATATACTCTTGTTTGTAAAAACGAAGTATATCAGTTCCAACCTTTCTAGATGGCAGTTCGGTAAGCCGACATGGGTTTTGAAACCAACCTAAAGTAGTCGAAGATGTTGGAGAAACCATGACAGTAGGAAGCCCTTCATATTCGCTGACGATGTTTTAATGTCATGCGCCCTTGCCTTGACGCTGGAATTGTATAGTTCGTTCAGTTTAAGAGTTACTACAAGTCTTTAATAAGCAAGCCATCAGAACTGGACTGAGGTCGAGCCAAGAAGTATATCGCAATAATGGGATTCATGCTTTCGGTTTATGATCCATAATTATCATCCACTATTTCATTAGATGGATAATGAGAACGTAGTGTCGAATTTCGTCAGTGGAAGCTAAAAGGGCGTTTATAAAGGCTGTGAGAAGATAATTGCAAAGCTTGTCAATTCGAAGCTCCAGATTTTAGTGCCTCGTTGATATGCAAATTCTAAGGCTCGGATTTTCCAAGGTTCTGATATGCAAATTCTAAGGCTCGGATTTTACAAGGTTTATTTGACCTTTAACCTCTGAGCTTGGTATTGCTTGATTGGTAACATCACTTCGATTGTAAGTTACGTCTTACTCGAGTGAGAGCGAGAGCAGAGCGAACCTGACTTCAATTCAGTTCAGTTCAGTTTAAAAACACGTAACGGACAAGCCTATGGGTTGTTTCTGCGTCATAACAGAAATATACACGAACGTTCAAACGCGCTCCGAGTTGTATAAACGAACAAACGAGGGGATGAAACTCAGACCATACCTTGTTATGATCAGATACAGAAGCGTGCTCTACTGATTATGTCAAGATTCTCCAAATTTCCTTATAATGAGCTCCTCCAGAAATTTAAACGCGAGTCCCTCGAGTCCAGTAGGTTGAAACTGTGCAGTGTGCATGGCTTCTGGTAAGAAAATGCTTGAGCATAAGTATATACTTCCGCCACTGCTCGCGAACAACCTGCAAGAGCGGCGGAGGAAGACGAATTCGGGAGGGGACAAAATCAGGAGAGGATTTCGTGGTAAAATGGGTTTTGGATTACAGATGTACCGAACTTCATACAAAGTTGAAGTCGGTGGCATGAAAGGGTATCAGATTTAATTGCTTTAGGAGCTGAATGTATGGGATTTTTGGAGCTTTAGGTGTTACATCCTGACTTCTGCCGACGTATGCGTGGGTATATGAGATAGACTAAGGATTTTGAAACCGCGGACCCAACATACGCAGCCAGTCGGGTTGGGACTACGTGATTCTAGGACAGTTGGTCACAAGACAATTCGTCACAGGACAATTCGTCACAGACAATTCGTCACACGGACAATTTGTCACAGGGACAATTCGTCACATGACAATTGGTCACACGGGCTATTCGTCACCGGACAATTCGTCACTAGGGCAGTTCGTCACTGGGACAATTCGTCATATTTTCGAAAAATTGCTACTGGAAAGGTAGTTGGGATCAATTCAAAGCTGCCACCCGTTCACAAGAGGGTGTTTGAATTCATATTGGAATCATGATTTTTAATTCCTGCATTAACCTCCGATATTGATATCTCAGTCGTATTGGTATTGGACAAGCAGAAATGCTGTCTCTCCCATCCCTGTCCGGAACTTATTTGAGCGCATCGCAGAAGACCTTGCTAAGACCAACAACAATGTTGTCATTCCTGGCATAGTGCTAGGATGGCATTCAACAAACGTGTTGGGGTAGATCATCCAAAAATTTGGAAAGTGATATCGTTTCTGCTACAGGAGCAGGGCCAAACAGAAATGAATATTGAGCGATTTGTTGCTGGTTGCCCGAGGGAGATATTGGTCTGGTCAAACTAATGTACTCAAATATCTGCGGGGAATTGCTCATAGCTACGTGTTTTAATGTATTATATAGCCACCTCGTTTTAATGATACCGAGTATTTAATAATATACAACTTAAAATATATCGAAATTCGAACTTGAATTAGGCTCTTTGTGACGAAATGTCCGTATGACAAATTTTCCTAATGACGAATTATCCGTATGACAAATTGTCCTTGTGACGAAATGTCCTTGTGACAAATTGTCCTGTGACGAATTGTCTGTGACGAATTGTCATGTGACGAATTGTCCTGTGACAAATTGACCGGACACCATGGTACCACGGTCTAAAGTCGTTTTTGCAGTTATCGTGGTATCTGATACCACGGTCAAAAGGTGTTTTTGCAGTTATCGTGGTATCTGGCCAGTTACCGTGGTATCTGATATACAGATCTGATGTACAGATACCACGGCCCGACCGTGGTAACTGATCGTGGTATCTGAAAAAGTCGTCTCACTTTCATCAGTTTTTGTCAAATTGGCGGGAAAGAAGTTTGGAACTTAGTGATGTTACTGGATATCAGTTTTTCTTTTGGGGTGACTTCGAAAAGCGCAATTTCGGCTACTGTCATTTTTTGTAGAGTAACTGTGTATTAGATACCACGATAACTGCAAAAACGACTAATTGAAAAACACCGGAGGAGGTATCCATCTGGGCTTGTGCGTTCAGGCAAAGATAACGGGTCCCGCTTTCTTGGTATTAAGTTAGAATCAAGCGACAAAGGGTTCGTTAGCGTTTAATAATTCAGCATCTCTCTTCTAGGCAAATGGAACGTTTCAGTTCGTCCGGTCACACAACGTTAACGCCAAAGGGACAATATATGACATGGAGTCGGATCAATCCAATAAGCACGTGCTAGCAGCTTGCCAGGACCGCAACATACGTATTTACAACGCCAGCAACGGGAAACACAGCAAAACCCTGCGAGGATCGTTAGCCGAAGATGGGACACTAATCAAGGTTGGTTCAGGGGTAATGCCGAGGGCCCATGCTGTGTTGTTCATATTTATTCACCTGGACCTCTCAGTGACCTCTCATAGGTTTCCGCTCGTTCCGTTATGTGACACGCAGCTACGACAAATAGTAGATGGTGCTCTGCGTGCTCTATTCTACTCTTACTAAACTAAGTCTACTCTACTCTTTTGATCTAGGAGATCCAGAAGATGAGATCGTGCTATTTTAAATATGCGAAGCACATGCTCCATTTGTAAAAATTATGCCACTACCTCACGCTAATGTAGAAGTTTCAAAATCAAGATGCAAACGTTACTCTTTTGGAAGTTTCCTCGTCACTGTAAAAAATCATCGACAACCGGGCTAAACTAGCGCATGATGTTCTCCACCATATCTTGGCCGAAAATGTAAAAAATGTGTCTTTTTGTGTGTTTTATTTCTTCCCTTTTACTTACTCCGCTTTTAAAAGTGACGGGTTACAAATAAAATTACTTCCGTCTAAATCCCGCGGCGAGTTCACATTTACAGAGGGAAACGAGAATCTCGCTCTTAGAAAACTTCTAGCTTAACTGAAAAAACAGCTTATTTTTGTATCTTGTATCTTGTGTTTATGGGAATAAGTGATTCCCCAGTAGGTAATTCAGCGAAGCTTCAAAAGATCCATGCCAGTAATTATTCCCATCCATTCTTTTTCTCAGCTCCCGTTGTGTATTTTCAGCAATTAAATCCTCATTTCACAAAATTCCGTTCCTAACTGGAATTGCGGTCAGTCTTCTGTAGCATGGAGAATATAGTGGAGTAGTTTGGCCTGATTAGGATTGAACCCTCGACTAAATACGAGAACCTGGACCAAATGACGTCAAAAGGCGCACGAGTTCTCCTGTAAAAGCCATATTATTACTTTGGCAATATTAAATTATGTGGTTTTGGGCGTTAAAAACGAAAAGGACATTAGTACAAAATAATAAAATTCGGACCATTCAAGTTGCCAATTTTGCAACACCTTATTATCGATGTTGAAAAAATTTTAGCCATAAAAAAAAAGAAACGGACATGTATGAGTCTGCTGATTATCGGGCAACCCAAGTAGAGTCAGTAATCTGCCTGTGTTGTCGTGCCGTGAATGGTTTCCGCCTTTTTGGGAAATTTTTGAGGCAAATTTAGATCCTCGGTTGCTTATTTTTTTGGCGCGCATGATGCAGAGCAAAATAACACTAGAGAGTAGCGTCAAGACTTGAAAAAAGTGACACACACTCGAATAGCAGCGACACTAGCGATAGTGAACGTCCCTACTGAAACTCAATCAGTCGTGCACCAGCGCTGGCTCAAAAACTTCATATTCTGAACACAGCAAAAAAAAAGATACAACCTCTCCGGTTTCCTCAGTGTATGAAGACCGCATCTGAGCTATACTAGAAATTTCTAAACCCGCAAGTTTGTTTCGCTTTATATGCCGCAAATGTAATGGGCGTCGCTAAGAGTATGGCCCGTTTGCCAAGCATGGAAAGCATAGGTCTTGTCGCTACTCCCTAATGTTATTTTGCTCTGGCATGAAGGAATTGGAGTGAAGAATCATATAACGTTGACCAGATATGGGCGAATCAGATCATGAAAGGATTCGCGTCCGAATCCAGGGCTAGGTACGAATCCGAATCCACCATTTCATGCCGAGGATTTGAATCCGGATTCGAATCCGACCTTAACAAAAGGTTAAGAGAGGTGACAAAACCACATCAGAGGTGACAAAAAACACTGATTTCTAAGGTAATCAGATAACGTGATGGATTACTGAGGATGGTTGAAGCTGAGATGAAAAAGTTGGATTGCCTAAGCCCGCTGTGTAAAAATTTTGAAACGGAAACTGGAAGAATGTAGACTAGAAATTTGAGCTGATTCGTAAGATTGGGGATTTGGAATCCGAGTCCGAATCCAGCCTGACAAGCAGAAGATTCGAATCCGGCCAAAAGGACAAATCCTGATTCGGATTCGCCCATCTCTGACGTTGACACGACTTCAAGCTGAGTGGCTTGCGATTTTCTAAGGACACTCGTAGATGGTCTTTCCAAAACAGAGTGGTGGATCCTGTTGGAACGCCCTTCCATCTGAAGTAGTGTTGCGCCATTAGCGCTTTCAAAAATTACCTTGACAGTCTGTACGCTGAAAAAGTTTGTGATGAAAGTGTTTTAGACGAGCTGTGTAGACTAGAGGCCAATGGCCTATTTTTTCTGCATTATTGCAGTATTCTTATTCTAACCTCTCATCTCCGGTTTAAGAGATAGAGATAATTTTATTAGCAAACACAATGAACACGTGTGAACATGGCCCACCCCATAAAGCTTTCGCCTGTCCTAAGGGAGCTTATTTGTTCCCTTTCACCCAAGCATACCAAGGTAAAGATCGTTACTGAGCCTTATCCGCCGCTAATTCTTGCAGCTCTGCATGGACAACAGCGGAATGTACGTTGCAACAAGCTGCACGGACCGAACACTCTGCATATACGATTACCTTAGCGGCGAATGCGTGGCAACCATGAGCGGACACTCGGAGCTGGTGACGGGACTCCGTTTCACGCCGGATGGAAAGCATCTGATAACGGCGTCTGGAGATGGATGTATTTTTTTCTGGAAGCTGCCACACGACATGACTGTGACGGTGCAGGCAAGAAGACAGCAGCAGCAAGCTAGGGACTTGAGGTAATGTTCACACCAAATTGTTTAGATTCAGCAGTATGTAGGATGTGTCCCAAAGAAGAGAGATGCCGACGTTTAAATCGAGTTATATGTAGTACTCAGCTGATGAGTTGCATCATAACGATGGAAACTCATCTTAGCTTACTACAGACGTCCTTTTTTGTGAATGGTGATCGAACGTCCGGTCGTGATCCTGTGTGCGGAGGTGGCTCCATTGTTCTAAAAGATTGCGAATACTTTTAAAGGGGTTAAGACATATTTAGAGCACCTGTTCCTCAAAAGAATCGATTTTACGGCTCCATGTTGCCAGATGTTTCCCAGTCTAAAATTTCACAAAGAGAAGGACGTTCAAATGTTGATGCAATGTTGGTCCACCGGTGCAGCATCAGGAACACCCATTGGCTGCTTTCAGAGAAAGTAACGGAGGGTGGGTGTCCGCGGTAGATCAGCTGAGAGATTGTATTCCATTTACATTAAAAATACTAATTAGCCCACAGTTATATGCTTGACCGTGGAAGTAAAGAATTTAAATAATATCTTCTAGAATTATCCTGTGTTGAACTTGTCCCGTTGTATTTCTTCCCATTCACAGTAGCATTTAGTGTCGCATTGTGTCGTCAGTAAAAGGAACTGTAATTCCAGGCGACAAACTTACACTACTCAGAGGATAATTTCGCAAGATGAGGATTTCAGCTCTCCACCCCCCGATCTTCTAGACCCCAACTCGAACTTGGCTTCACCAGTCACAGAGGAACCTGATTACAGGTACGAATCCTGCCTGTAATTTATGCTTTTGAGAGAGTCTGCCCCGGAAATTTTTCGAAATAGTAAAAGGGTTCTTGCTGGTGGCCGCACCTAATACAGTCCGATCTTTGAGAGCTTGAGGGTTTCCAGGGACTGGTGGCTACGCTCCGGCTTTGAACTGAATTCTTGTAGGTTTGAAACTATCGTGTCCTTTCGCATGGGTGAACATTCGCCGATGTTTCGACTCATCATACGGTTTGATTATATTATTTTGCGCGGATGAACATTCGTTGCTGCCGAGCTGGTTATAGGGAAGAATCTAGCGACAAGTCGACGAACTTCATCCATTTAAAAAAAAAATGGGTCACAGAACGAATTGTGTGTCTTTCGTCGTGCCATATGTTGTTCTTTTACTATTCTTACCTATCCAAAAGCTATTGATATGATGATTTCGTCACAGTAATTTTCTGAAAATCGTCTAGTATGCTGTTTTAAGGGTGGTCAACCACGGCAACCCTTCCTTCATTCCAAACTATAGAATAGTGTGAATGTTAACTTCATGCTTTCGTCTTTTACCAGACTTAGAATATATGCAGCTGTAAATCCAACAAACGTTTACGACCTTAACTTTTCCCCAGGACATTCCCTGGCAGAAGTTGTCATAATTTTGTGACCCCCGCTTAAAAGAATAGTTCTAAGCATATGCGAAAGTTAAACTGAATGAGCTGTTCTAAATCCCTCAACATTTAGGCTGTGTGTGAGAGAAAAATCCATAATGCATCTATTCTTATATCCTACCAGTCGGCGTACTGTCCCCGCTCTGTCAGAGACCTTAGAGGCGTCGTGATCGTAGGCAAGGCTGCAGAAGGCGTCTGAGGCATTACTTAGCGAGTCCGCCAATACACAGTGCCTACAGAAGGCGATGCTCCATACGTCGTTCTGTTTTATATACTCATTACCATCCGTCTAGGCTGAGCATGGGCCCTCTGCCGTTATGGGCGAAGCGCCAAGCTGATGGTAGTACCAAAGGAATATCCCGATCAAACTCTGGCAACATTGAACCGCCAAAAGGTCGATGGGCACAGAGGATTGACCCGAATGCAGCGGGAATCAGCGTCAGATCTGTTTTCCAGGGCGATAGCATTATCCCCTTCCCGTCTAGTCAAGGTAAAACTCCTTTTATTTTCACCATAGTTGCGTTTTTACAGACACTATGGTATCTGATATATGGTCTAAAGTCTTTTTTGCAGTTATCGTGGTATCTGATACCACGATCAAAAGGCGTTTTTGCAGTTGTCGTGGTATCTGGCCAGTTACCATGGTAAATATATTCAGGTATCACGGTCCGACCGTGGTATCTGAAAAGTAATCTCACTTTCATCAAACTTTGTCAAATTGGCGAGAAAGAAGTTCAGCACTTAGTGATGTAACTGGATATCAGTTTTTCTTTTGGGATGACTTCGAAAAGTGCAATTTTGGCAATAGTCGTTTTTGCAGTGGACCGTGCATCAGATACCACGGTAACTGCAAAAACTACTAATTGCAGATCCAGTTACGGGGGTAACAGATACCATGGTATCTGCATAAATACAACTCATGAGTGGGCCTAGATTGTGGAATAATTTGGGATGTGAGAAATTGTCACAGCAATTGCGGTTTGTGTTGGTGAAAATCAAAACAACTAAAAGCAACAAAAAAACAGACGAATCTAGTAGGTGGTAACAAGAAATTTAGAAGTTTCGTCTCGTGACTTGTCATTTATGGACAGGGCCATATCCAGGAATTTATTTCGGGGGGTGTTTTGTCCACGGGTCGGACCAAAAAGTACAAAAAATACATAGATCAGATGTTAAAACCTGCAAAAAAATATTACTTTCGTGGGTTTCGGGGGGTGTTCGAACCCCCTAACACCCCCCCTGGATACGGCCTTGTTTATGGACCAGTCCTGCCCATCAGATATCCTTGAAACCAATGAGAGCCCTTCAGTTTTTGCCAAGAACCCATTACACCGGCTTAGTTCACTCGAATCTAGGGCACAGTTAACTGGAAATCGGAATAATAAAACACACGTTTCATTTGATAAGTGTCTGTAGCAAAGGGCGTGAGAACGGCAGTATAGGGCAGTTGCAATTATCTCTTGTTTTGATTAACAATAATTTCACTTTGCTGTGACAAGGAGTGGCGTTGAACTAGGTTTGTCAAACGGATTCGGTGTAATTTGCTTCCATAAAAGAATTGATTGCCGGTACCGTGTTTCGTCAAGAATACAATATACATCAACCGATTGATGCATGCCAGAGTTGAGGCTTGAGTTCGGCTTTCTTCTCAGCCGATCCTATATCGGTGCCGTGTAGGCTAAAAGGTGAAGGGAACAACCGAATTTCATAATATCACTGCCAATTAACTGTGGAGGTGGGGTTGACTGATGTCTTGATTTTATTGGAAATTATGCCAGCTTTAGGAAAAGGGATCCAATGTCTTATTTTTTCAAATCGTCGTTGCTCACAGTAGACTAGAAATTGCCCGCCTTTTTTAAAGTGGCAGTTAGGCTTAAAATTTGCAATGGGCAATTGAAACGCTAATTCTAGCCCAAGCTGAGCGTATGAGAGCTAAAATGAAAGAGATGAAAGCGTTGCTTTCCATTTCTGGTCAAGCAGAATACAAAAAGAACTACAAAAAGACTGCGAATACACTTATATTCACAACTCCGGTAGTGTTTCCGATCTTGACCATGTAATTTGCTCTTCCCTTCTTGAAATATCTACTGTTCATGTGCATACTGACGAGAACGATATCGATCACTTGCCGATTTCTTTTAGTGTATTAATTGCGTGTGAAAATTGTGCACCCCCGACGAAACGAAACGCAAAATGGTTTCAACGAAGTAATTGGGATCGAGCCAATATTCCCTTATATATTTCGTCTCTCGCAATGTTATTGAGTCTTATTCGTGTGCCGTATCATTTACTTCAATTGAAAGTTACAAGTGCAAATGCGAAATCTGAGCTAAACTCGTATTACGCTCAAATTATTTCCGCTATAAAACGTTCGGAGCTTTTATCTGTACCTCAGGAAAGAGTGAGAATCGGAACCCGTCAGCGTATTTGGCGTACTGATCCCGAGTTAAAGTCGGTTAAAAAGCGGGCTAAGTTTTGGCTTCGAATCTGGTCCGAATGTGATCGACCTAAATCTGGTGCAGTGTATGATATTAAAAATAGTTCTAAGCGGGCATATAAGAGGCATTTACGTGCAGTCCGGTATAAAGGTTTGGATTTTCCCCGCGGCAAACATGATTGGCAAAATGTTATAAATTCTTCTAAATTGGATTATAGAACTAGTAGTACTCCGGTTAATTTGATCAGTGTGTCTATGTGGATTTCTCATTATACTTCTATTTTTTCGCGCATGAATAGTAATGTTCATTATCGTTTTGAAAAGTTATTATCCCGTATTATGCCACGTAGTCTTTCTCAGCATCAAGTAATACCGATTTCTATCGATGCTGTGCATGGAGCTATCCTTCGTTTGAAATCTAAGTCTGTTGATGTAGACGGGATTAGTAAGAATCATTTAAGAGTTGATTGTCCGCCATTGCTGTCTCATTTGCAGTTGCTTTTTCAAATGTCACTATGTTGCTCGGTTGTCCCGGATAGTTTCTTGTGTGGTACGGTCAGCTCTATTTTAAAGCGCGGCAAGGACCCGTTTTCTTGTTCTTCGTACCGTCCTATAACCGTTGCTTGCAATCTTAGTAAAGTGCTCGAATACCTTTTGCTGCCTTTTGTAAATTCTAACGTCAATTTTGGAACTAACCAGTTCGGTTTCCAGAGGGGTCTCGGGTGTCAGCACGCGCACAGGGTTCTTTCTTCTCTTCTAGTCGACGCTTCGAAAAAAGGTTATGGCCTCTATATTTGTGCTCTTGACCTGTCTAAAGCTTTTGACTCCGTTGTACATTCTCAAGCTCTTTATTCTTTGTCCTCCAATGGTATTAATTTCTCTGTCATTCTTCTCCTAAAGTACTGGTATGGGAATTCTTTTCTCCGTCTTAAAACTGGTGATGGTCTTTATTCAGATTCTCTAATTCGCGTAAGGCAAGGCGTGAGACAAGGTGGTGTTCTATCTCCCTCCATTTTCAAACTTTGTGTATCTAATGTTTTGAATAGTCTTCCGACTACATGTTTTTTAGGAAATTCTAATGTCTCATACCTAGCTTATGCGGATGACATTCTATTAATTAGTCGTACCCGGAAGGGGCTTTCAGATTCTGTTAGTTTTGTTGCTTCTTCTTTTTCCACTATTGGACTTTCTCTGAATGTTGACAAATGCGAGTTCCTCTCCTTTAACGTTAAGTCTGCTTCTAGATCATCACTAACTTGTCTAAGCTTTTCTATACCTTTGGTTGAATCTATTAGGTGGTTGGGAATCTCGATTACTAGTAATCTACGGTCACTTCGTTCGCGGACAGTTTCTGACGCTAAGCTTAAGCTCCAGATCGGTTACTCCAAAATTGTTGCTAACAGAAGTAAATATAACCGTAAAGCGCTAGCGAAACTGTACTCGACCTATTGTGACCACTCTGTTTTATTTTTGTCTGGGTTGTTTCCAATTTTTCTTAAAAAAGATATCCGAGCTCTCCGCTCCGCATATTTCCGGTACTTGAGATTTTTACTTTATTTGCCGCCGTGGTATAAGAACAGAAAAATTATCCAGAATTTTAGTGCTCCGGATGTAACGGCAAAGCTGGCCTTGCTGCACGAGGGGCTGTCCGAGTCTGCAATTTCAAACCTTGAGCCCTTTCATGGTCTTCTCCAATGTTTTTCTCGTAGTTAAGTTGTTTTTCGTCATCTTTGGTTTCTTTTTGTTTCTAGTTCATTACTCCACTTTTTCTTGTTTGTTGTAGTGGGTTACAAATAAATTATTATTATTATTAGAATGGAGTTGAACGTAGAAACGAGTGGACCATTTTCGTACTTGCGCAGCCCATCATCAGGCCATTAGGGTGTTGGAAAGTTGCTTTTTTGTCTATTAGTAGTCTATTGTCTATTCTCTATTAATCCTGTTCCTCTGTAGGTGGAACACAGTCAGGAGAATCCGACGGTTCGAAAGACAGCTCTTTGGAGAATAACTGGAGAAATCAGGTATATATTTTTGTTATTTCTCTCTCAGCTGATCCAAACCCGGGGGTACCAGTTGTATGTGGTTTACAACCTACAGCGTATTTTTCCGTCCCACACTATTACATATGTTATAAGCTGATGTGGATGTTATAAGCGGATGATTCCCAAAGGTGTGGTGGTTTCGAAAGCTTTGGGAAGATAAAACAGCTAACTTTGACTAACATTTACTTCCCGAAAGTAAGAAGACGTACCTGTGTCATAAGACGGTACAAACAGTTACAGTATAAGGCGTGAAGTTTAATTTGTAGTAGTGACAGTTCTTATTTAGTTCTTATTTAGGCGTAGCAGAATAAGAATTGTCCACGTACTTGGGTGAACCTTTAGAAACAGGATGATAGTTACATGTCTTAACCCACTTAACATTGGTTAACGTTGTCTAGGATTTGGAGGATTTCGTGCCTTGTCCTGAAAGCTTGGATGAAATTGGACGCTCGTCGCCTAACCCCGTGCTGCAGGTAACTCCAGCCAGTCTTGCTTTTTTTGTGTGTTGCATGCTCAAGTACTCGTATGCGTTGTTTTTGTTGTCGGGTCATGTCCAATCTTTCTAAGTGGGTGAAGTAGCAGTTAACGTTCTTGCACTTTTGAAAATCATCTGAATAACAAGGTTTCCTCAGTAATTCGGTTATGATCTTAACCTGGGATCCTTGTTGAACGGAATCTCTACTACACTACTTTCATAAAGATAGATGTTGGGATAGTTGACGATTTAGCCGGTCTTTTGGGTCTTATGTTTAAAGCTAGGTGCCCACAGAACGCGAATTCGCGTTCGCCTGGGCGAATTTGACGTCGCGAGCGGAAAAAATTCGCGCCGTGCCGTTTCAACTCCAAGTCGAATTTGTTTCGCGCCGCGTGGCGGAAAAGATTCGCGTTCTGTGCTAACCATCTCCTCTATTTATTACGATCCCGGATTTAAATATATTCGATGATGTTTTGATTGTGTGTGTAACGCACTGGCGTCGGAACATCGAAGTTCCCAAGAGCATGCAGCGATTTCTGGCTCCCTTTCTGATGATTGAATTTCTTTCTACTTGTTCGTTTTCTGACGACAAGCTCTAGGCGCCAAGATCCGGGTGGTATCCTGTGAACTATATTGTCAGTGTGTGAAAGCTGTGCTTGCTTGAGATCAAGCTTTAAAGGACGAAAGGCAAATTGTTAACGGGTTTAGGTGTACTAAAGATTCTGCTTTACACAACTATGCCAGTAACATACGGTTACGTAGGGCGAGTTTGCGAAAAGCCCTTGTTTTCATGTTGGTGCTTTTATGTTACTTGGCATGGTTTTAGCTTGTTATTTTGATCGTTGGTGCTTTATGTTCGTAATTTTTCGTTTTTAGATGAGCCGGGTGCATCGTCGTGGCTATGGGGATTTGAGTTCGGCTGAGTCCGGTCGTGGACGGACGCTTACGGATGACTCCTCTGTTGGGAGCCTGAAAATGGAGGCATGTTTTTTTATGATTTTGGGTTTGCTTTGATTTGTGTAGCATGGTTGATTTCAGTGTGTGTCTTTAATCGTTTGCTTTTGGGCTCGGCTTTTGCGACATTAGCACAGCCCTTGGCTTTTGCTGAACTTGCAGTATAACCTAATTTTGACGCCCTAACATCGCATATGGGTTTCCTGTCCAGAATATGCGAACGCGCATTTTCGCAGGCGATCATGGCTCCGCCTCATACAAGTAAGAATGAATGAATGAAATTTGTATTGTGCTGTGTCGCTTTGCTCCGGCTCAGCTCTAAACCGAACATTTCTGCGTCGCTACCGAATAAATCATTGGGCACTGTCTAAACCAGATAAAACTATTTCTCTTCTTTTCGTATTTCTCTTCTTGTCGAATTTGCTGTTACCTCACGAGTCAAGTCTGTCACAAAGATTCTGTACCATTGAACCTTGTAGGCTACTGTAATAATCTGAGGGCATTGACCTTTATTAATTATTGGATGCTTCTTTTGTTTAAGCCGGAGCCAGTTGTGCCTTCAGCACAACTGTAATTGAGGCAAGAAACGTCAATAGAGAAGTACGCTGCAGAAACGGTCTGTAGACACTCGTGTCGCGCAAAATCAGCGTGCAAGAAATAGAGCGTCATCTTTGCACTGTGGAACTCTTTATTGGATTTTTATCCCGGACCAAGCAACCAAAAGAGGCTGTATATTTTAAACCAGTTTCTTCTGTTAACCTGCTTCTTCCATGGGGATGTAGAATACCTCTAAATTGAAAGTTTTATTTTTTTTATAGGACCTCGAAGGCACGGAACACGACGGAGACATCGATGATGATTCTGACGGAGAAGGAGTCCCAGTTCCCAAGGAACTTCTTTACTATCCCCACGCTGATGATACAAGCAGGTAAGTCTCGTGTGTAGCTGATTTTGCCGTATGGATTGACTAAATAAGCGATTGTATTTTAATACTTCGCAGGTCTATGTCTATGTCTAGTAGGTGAACCAACGACAAACGTTCATACACGTCAGGGAAACCAGGAAAAGTCGAGGGATGTTGAAAAGAGCTGCGAAGTGTTTGTTTACTTGAACACATAGATCAGAAAGCACAAGATGCCTCTGAATGGACGTTTTACCTAATACTTTTCATTCGCTGCTAGCTATGCGTATGGATATATCGATATCATCGGAGGCCTCATGTTTAGTTTGATACAGGTTTCGCTGGCCATGGAAAAAGGAGCTTGAGCGTGAGCTAGGAGGACATGGTGTTATTGAGTCGTAGAACCACAGCGTTCAAACTTTGATGGTGAAATTAATACCATTTATTATGTCCGTGCTGCTTTGAAAATTGGAGCTCTTCGTTTGATGGTCGATATATTTCAGGCTGTGTACCGTGGAAAATGTTGTTCACAACTCAGTCATCCGTTTCCCCGAGCCCGTTGTCTTTGATAACTTCAGAAGGTTTTCTACTACCGACTCGGAGAAGGGGCATTCGTCCATGTAAATCTGAAGTTAAATAGATGACAGTTGTACCCCCGTAGAATCAGTCTCTTAGTTCCTTTGTCGTAATTGAATTTAGCCAGTAGTTGTCGCAGGATTGCTTGGATGTTTTTAGTTAGTTTGGATAGGCTTTAACGTTTATAGGGAGGGGGGGGGGGGGCGGGGCATTATTGCATATCCTCTCAATAGTTTCATGTTACCCCATTTTTCTAAGAAGGATTTTGCCACATCTAGCCACTGACCCCTCCCCAGGCTACCATGTTTAGCGTAACAGATCAATCGTTGGAACTTTCTCGGTCCGAAGTGCGAATTAAGGTAGATTACCCCTCCTGCCCTTCCCCGTTTGTGACACTCAAATTTTCTTGCTTGATGTTTATAAAGAAGATGTTCAAGTTGTGGATCGTTCCGTTCCCCCCATCCCTCACTCCTGCTGTCTTAATGCTATAGCTGTGAGTGCTAGCGTATTCTTGTGGTGCTTTTAAGTTTCCTCTCCGAGGAGAAGAGGACTACCGTGCACGTCCCCTGGATGCACGAACACATCAGAGCGTTCCTTAGCAAGGCGAATTTGGTCAAGATCAGCTACCTGTTCCTTACATGTTCAGTTCAGTTCAGTTCAATTTATTTCTTCAACTAGTTCAAAATTCAACATATTCTTAAACCAATAGCCCGTCTCAATATGTGACAACAATTCAGCTGTACAAGACGGACAACAATTTACCAAGATCTATTTATCAATAAATTTTTTTGTTTTTATATACGCTTAGTGAGACTTCAACTTACTCCAAATCAACTTTCTTCACTTGAACACCCGCTTTATACGCTTCACAAACAGTTTCCTTAGATTTTGCTAACATGTGCTAAAGTTGTTTAACAAACCTTTCAAACTCATGCTTTGTTATTCAGCGACTACACGGTCAACGCCATGGATGTTGAGGAACTGCGGCGCTCCTCTCGGCGGTTTAAGAAACCACGAGCGGAACCCCCGTCGCGTCCTGCCTCGGTTGCTATAAGCCTAACAGGCTCTCAAGACAGTGATGACGATGATGGTGATGATGTTGGAGCAATGTCAACGACATCGGGAGAGGCGGGAGACAAGAATCTCAACATGCTGACAACCAGGTATTTTACTTGTTTATTTATTTATTTATGACCCGCTTTTCAGTTACATAAGTGGAGTAAAAGAAAACAAAGTAAAAGACGTACACTTTAAACACACACTAAAATACACTTGTATATGATATGAACTTGTACTGTTTTATTGTTCAGATACGACTTTAATTAAGAAACCTGTTTTAAATGTGCGTGTACGGCTTGGAGTCAGTAAATGTGCTGCTAATGGGTCTTCATCTGAATTAGAGTAATTGCAAATAAAAATGTTTCAGCTTCAATCTTTCTTCGACTTTAATTTTCTGCCCAGTCTGTTTTGGATTTTCCGCCGAAACTAGGCTCCCTCTGCTTTGGAATTGATGCCCCACCTCAGCTTCATAATGTTGTTGATTTGGACATTCTTACTTGCTTATTCCCCGTTACATTTACCTAGCTGTGCACTGGTAGACCATCAACAAAGAGAGGCCATCCTCAAACGTTTAACCCTGTTTAAAATATCTGTTTTTGTCTAGCATTGACAACCTCGACATAGTCAGCCAGCGCGAACGGTACCTGAGAACGGCCTTTGAGTCCCTTGACAACCCCGTGGATGCAACCCCCACGAAAACCGCCAACGAACCTTCCCCGGAATCTCTAACAAAGAGCAGTCTCTCATCACGGTTTTTGAGCCGGGATTCGCCATCTGTAAAAAACGCGGCTTTGATCAGTTCGACTCTGGCTCAACAGAGGGATCCAGCGGCAGTGAAAAACCGGGAGGAACTGCAACGTCGGCTGGAGGAAACTAAGAAGAAACTGCAGAGCGTAAGTAATAGAGACAACCTCGTATTTGTATCTTAAAATTCGGGTCTCCGGGCTTAGAAATGGATGGAGTGATTACGGACGCAGTTTGCGTTATTGTTATAGGTAAGACAGGTCCGTTAACATATCACACGGACAGGCAGCATCCGAGCAGACCACGAACGCTGCATCAGGAGCGACTGAAGCCTGATGAACAATTCTTTGACTGTGTAGTTGTATGGTAGCTGTACGAAAAATGTGCACGTATTTATATGTAGTAGTATGAAATACTTTGATTTAACATGCCTCCGACTGGGTTAATCTTAAGTACTAGTATCCGATAGCATCCAATCTTGCTGTAGTAGCATCCAGTTTGCTAATAGTAGCATGCAGTGGCAGCAGCTACTGCTGCATGCTACTGTTTCGTAGAACTCCATACAACCAATTCTCGAAATTTTTTCATCGGGAGAGACCATCATTATCTTCCCTTGCTCCAAGATGATGTTGTTGTAAGTCCTCAAAACCCAGGAGTACGGAATAAATCGTTCAGAAAATCGACACAGTTGCAAAAATTGTCTAAGTGTCCTTCGAATCGTTCAGCACTCCTCCGATAAAGGCTTACAACCTGCTTCTATAGTAAGCTTAAGATGCAGATGCTTCTCTAGTCCTATTCAACACGTACTTTCTTGTAGATCGGCAATAGATCAGGATTGACGTCCTCGCAGTCGATCAGCGACCTGACTAGGGTTGGAGACACTTCGCCTTCGCCCAACAAGATGGCGTCACCGCTTTCACGTTTGGGCAGTCCTGGGAACAGGCAAGGTAACGAGAATTTCTGTTTAATATAGTGCATTTCGCTGCCTTTTGTTTTTCGTTCTCCAGAGCTGCTTACGAACCGGTGGGTGTGGATCTCCGTTGATATTCTGGTAAATAGTAGACTTCCAACTATTGGGCCACTTAATGTTTCGATGTTTAGTTGCTGCACTCGGTGCAGTTCGTCTGTTTTGAGAATCCTCATTTATACAGAACAATAGGTGGCAACTGTGTTACCTTTCAATGTATATATTTAGCCATTACGAATAACATAAAGTGTTTTGACTAATAGGTAATTACGTCAATGCCCACTTAACTCAGATATTCAAGGCATAACTAAGCAATTTTTTTCATGAATACCAATTATTACCAGATACTGTCAGTGGGCGTTCCTAGTGCTTTACTTTTCCGGTGCTTTTTTTGTCGCCTCCCTCTGCTTGAAAAAAACTGCGTGCTAATTGATACTATCGTGTGTGACTAATTTCTGCTTCTCGCACATTTAGAAGATGGCGACACCGGTGAAAGCTTTGGGTATCGGCTTCAAACTTCTGGAACAATGCCAAATTTTCCCCTTGCAAAACGGATAACCCTAACTGGCGGTATCTTACCGTCTAAACTCGAGAACAGGATGTTGGCTGAACCGTGGAAAAGAGGTGGGGGTTGTGTTTTTTTGCCGTCCCTTAGGGAGTTGTAGTAGTTGTGATGTAGCCCTGCGAGGGGTAGTAGTTACTATCACCAAGGGTCCATTGTGTGTTGTTCATATTTGTTTCCTAGCGCCTTCCACTAGCATGATTGCTCGGCGATCTTCTTGCCCTTATAAGTTTCCTGAGTTTCCGCTAGATCTCACGCAGTTACGATAGAAAGTAGCTAGTACTCTGCGCGCTCCAGTTCGAACAGCTAGAAAATTGAGTTGATCTTTCATAAAAGAGGACAAAACAAAGACCTCAACCACTAAAATACTCCCTTCTGGCGGGTCGAAAAAGATCCCCGTCAGCGACACCATATGCAGTGGGCAAAAATGACCCTAGATAAAGGTGAAAAAAGACTTCCATTCATGGATAGGCGCTGGAATGTCCTCGCGAACAAATACGTTCTGAACAACTTATTGTGGACCCCTGCGGTAGTTCGCTTGTATGTATGCTTCTCGTAGCGAGCCTGTTCATTAGTGTCGCGTGTTCTTTGTGGCACTGATTTTGCTTTTGGTTAGAGAACCGGACACGGAACCAGCCTGGTGAAAAAAATTTCAAACACCCTCAGTGATCACCTGCCTCACAAGAGTCAGCTCTTTTTTGAAGAAACGTTGTTAGAGGAATGCGCATGCGTGTGCAAAGCGTTGAAAATCTCCCTATACGGCAGATGTCCTGGAGAGGATGGCGCTCAACGGAAAAGTCGTCTGAGATTTATTCTAGCGATATTTCGGCCCTTCTTGGCAAGGGTCCTCTTCATGCACAATCTAGAAAGATAAATCTGCGAAGTTAAAAAAAAAGTAGAATCTTTCTTCGAATGAGAGATGTACATTTCTGTAGAGACCAATAGCCTATTTTTGGCATTATATTATTATTATTATTATGAACCTCTACTGATTTTTCGACTTAGCACCATCAAATATAATTCGCGGTCAGCTTGGGCTCAAGGAAACTTATACAGTTTTGCATAGTTTTGTAGATGAGATAATGTTGTCGTAGCCTCTGTGTTAGTCTCCTCTCCTGTCTCCTCTTATTATAGTGTTTCCTTCTTCTTTTCTTTCTTTATTCCTACTCCGTCTATGCCATGTGCTTTTTGATGGGTGAAAAATAAAATTATTATTGCCTTAGAAAGAGAGCTTATCTTATGAGAGCAGCTTCTTACAAAAGTAGTTGACTCTGCCGAAGCAGATGTCCACTGAGGGATGAGCACCAGACTGGGCGGAACCGCTATGCTGCTTGTATGCATGATTTTTAGAATCCGCTCGGATTCGAAAGAAATTCGAATTCGTTTTCTTAAGAAGACTGGAAATTTGACCGGAAAAGTTTGTCCCAGCGAGTTTCCTAACATTCCAATCTAGGCCACGTCCTTCAGCGTAGCTATGTGTGCAGATTTTTGTTGCATACGGTGCGTAAACACACAATCCACGCAGGTCGAATCGCGTGAAGGTCTCCATAGTGACGAGAACTGCGAATGCGAAATCTTTTCGGACCGTGTATTCATGTTGCTTTAGTCTTAGTACAGCGTTTCGGATGGACTGACAACAAGTGCCATCAGCGAATGGTATGACGTAGGGGTTTTCTTGCATGAGACAGAAAACCTGAAAATGAAAATGTTTTGGATTACGAAACGCAAGTGAGATATCCATGACTTCATAAAGCTTGTATGTCCGTCGTGTGTTATCAACTCTCGAGGAAGTTGGACGTTTTGTTAAAACTTGCTGTCAAGGCCATCTTGCGTGTAAGGTTACCAGGTCAACGTCACGAATACCTCGGTTTACAAGTTTGATGATCGGGGGTTGGGAGGGGGTTGTTTCGCCCGCTGGATCAGAGTGACATTTAAATCTTTCGAGGCATAATTTGATGACATAAATGGTGGAATGGACTTGGGGAGTTCTTCGGTATTTACATAAACTTCGATTTCCGTGACATAAAATCCAATAGCTTTATTCAACTAAGAGTGCAGCCCTCCACCGCACTTCACTGCGGATGCAAGCTTGCGTGTCTTCTATGCATGAGAATGTTCAGCAACTGCTTTTTGCTTTGTAGTGGACGACCAACCTCAGCATGAGAACGAGGCCGAAGAGGGTGGATTGAGGAGGGCTATCTCACTCAGCGACCTCACACGACCTTCAACCACTGCAAGAAGATTGTTGCCATCACCACCTGTCAACGGTAGGGTGCTCTTACTCTAGCTTTGCATGTTTCCGTGTTGCTCACTGTTAACCTTCCTAACATTCTCTGCTAGCTGCCTTTTCGCCCGGAACAAACTCATCTTTTCTTTGTGATTGCAAGGATCTCTAATATTTCTTTGTTCATGGCAACCCTTAGAGGCTACATTTAGGTAGCGTTCCAGCGACTTCTTATTAGTTACGGTCGTTACTGTTATTGTTATTATTGCAGTTCCAGAGCCCGCCGTAATAAGTAAATTGTCTCCTCCCACTTATTGTTTTCGTTCCACGATCGTTACAATTTACTTATGATGGTCGCGAGCATCATAAGTGATAATAGCTATCGGTTCTGCAGGAACTCCCGTAAGAGTGATGACGTATGTTGACGTTGTTATTATTTTCGTTCCAGAGAGCGTGATAACTACCACAATACGCGCTCCCCTCCTCATATCATCGTAATTTGCAATAACTCCACTGGAACGCAACCTTACTGTATATCTCACGGCAAAGTGCAGACTACAGACGTTGCTAGTTGACACTACATATTTATCTAAAACTTAACGCCACTATGGGGAAATCTGCATGCTATGCGCCAGAATTTAGGAGCGAAGGAGGAAATACGCATTTGTGTGGAAGTATCTTAAGCTGAGAATAAGCGATTACGTTACACACATTCGTATTCGTTTCTAGGGAGCGGACGGTGAAGCCGTGACTGTCATTGTCGAACCGTGTCCAGGTTGTTCGTTCAAGTGAAGCTTCAAAATCGCAGTAATTCTATGTGTAACGTGTCAAAAATAAGAATAGTCCGATTATACGAAAAAGGGAAGAAAAATTGCAACTCACAACTTGCTTCTTTGTCAGCAAGAAGTTAAATTTCAAGAAGTCCTAGGTATACACGTAGGTCGCACTTGCACTTGAACCTGTGCCAATCCGCAAATCATGGACTATTTTTGGCGAATTATTTACCCTTTGTTATCTTGCCATCTTGCGAGTTGACAGCCTACGGTCGATCCTGCACGTAGATGCGAAATTCTGCCAGATAAAGAAGCCTTCCATTTTGCGATGACAATTGCAAATTGACACTTGAAAAAATCTGTCTTGGTATTTATTTTTTCTTTCTGTTTAGTTTCTGGCAGAAATCCTGGCAAGTCTTCCCAGCCGAGCACCCCTGTCCGGAGCAGCAATCGGCAACCTTCGTCCAGCATTTTGAATCGAAGCTCGTCTGTGGGTGTACTGAACCAGGTATAACCAAAAACAAATGTCTGTTTATAGGACGGGCTCCTCTCTCAACAGCTCTCCGTGGCGAGTGGGTTACGTCCGTTTTTTGCGCCAGGAAAAACGTCTAGAAGCGATAATGGACAGGTCGATCAATCCCGGCGTCCACTCCAATAATCCGACACTGTCCCACCTGTAAGGTTTTATCGCTGAAATCTGTTTCCTCGCAGAAAATTCTAGGTTCATGGCGTAGTCCGAATGAAGCAACCACCGAATATCAACAGATATAAGGCATAAGGGTCGCGATCGCGAAAGAGTCGATCGTGGTACAAGTTAGACATACATCGTTCGGAGTTCTAAGCTTCTAGGAACGAATGGTCCGAGCAGCAGGGAAGAAGGTTGGATCAGTACTAGAATTACTGTATTTCCTTTCACCAAGCTAATATATATGACAGAGCAAACTAATGACAGTCAACCTTAATCTATCTACTTGCCGCACAGCAAGGTGACGTGCGCCTCTCTAATTGGTTGTCGAAGAAAAAATTTGATCGTTAGCAGATGTATGTTTACCTTATGGTGTTGAAAATAAATCACGAGAGCCAGGATCGGAAGTACGGAGCAAAGCTTTCGTGGTGAACCAGTGGAAATACGTCCCGAAGACGGTACCCAACTAGGTTGTGGGGGTAGGCAAATTGATCTGAGTGTGTAAATGCTGCAAACTTTGGGTCAGGACGATGCTTTCGTGACTCGCTGCATTCGTATCTCAACATGGTTATTTTGCGCTGAGAAGTTTCAGTTTTTGCATCTTCCAGTCTCAAAAAAAGCAGTCACCGTAGTCTTTATAAACCAGGGGTTCGACAGAAAATCATTTTCGTGAGGTGTTTAGTGGCCGATGTTAACTTTCCGCCTTAACTTCACATTCCTGTTTTTCAGACCAGCGACTCTGACGGCGAGACGAGCCCTGAGCCGCCGAGTCGGATGTCTCGGCCGGCGTCTGCAGCTTTGAACCTTCCTTCGACTGGCGGATCGTCCATAATGCGACCGACGCTGTCCTCCCTCAACAAGGTTGTGAACACTACTAAGGCTGCCCCTGGACCGAAGCCAGCCCCCCGAAGGATGAGCAACGCCATAAGCACAGGTAGGCAAAAAGCTCAGAAGCGTGGTCTAGAGAAAACAGAGCCAGATAATCGGTTCTAGAGAAATAGTGATGTACCAGCAGCGGTGGTTTTCTGGAGCCACAAATTGGATACTTCAACCGTTATGTTTTCTATAATTAAAACTAAAGGCGTATTCTCGCCGTTCCCCGAGGATCCATTTGAGGAGTCCCCGCGTTTTTGTTTGTCCCGGGGACTCACACCCCATATTCTCGCGAGTCCCCACTATCACCATCATCAAAAAGGACTCCCTTTCAGATTCGGAGGGGAATCAATTTTTGCTCGTGTTGGTGCAATGTAAAATTAATTAAAACAATCAGGATAAACAACTGCATATTTTTTATGGCACTTGAGCTTACTCAAGTGCCATATAGCGATCGTAATGTCTGTCGGTCTGTCCGCATTTTGCTAGTTTGGGCACTTCCACATGACCTAGGACGATAAAACTTGGCACGCGTATCAGGGACCCGACCGGATTAACTTGAAAATAATCACTTCCCCGATCCCACCATCAGTGGGGGAGTGACGGGATGGGGAATCCGGAAATTAGCAACATCCATAACTTTGGAACGGATAATCGGGCGTGCATTAAACTTGACAGGTATCAAGAACAAGTGTCTTGGATGTTCACTGTCAAATTCGGATCGGATCCGATAATTGGGGGGGGAGCTGGAGGTGGACACCGGAAATCTCTTGAAACGCTTTTTCTAGTTTGTGTCAAACCCCTACCCCACTTATAGTAAAGCTCTGTGCATGGATGCGTCATTGTTTGCTCAAATCGTTTGGGTGTTCGGAGAGAGCTTGTCTAATAAGATGGGTCGAAGGGGTTGGGATATGTAGTTGAATGTTGGTAGGGGTTGTTATAGATTAGGGGGCGCTAGGAGGATGAAACTTGGCAGGCGTATCAGGGACCCGACCAAACCATCCTGGAAATAATCAGTTTCCCGATCCTACCGGGAATCCGCACAATCTCTTGAAACGCTTTTTCTAGTTCTTGTCAAATCCCTACCCCTTCTTCACACAAGTAATAACTCTACGGATGATTGAGTCATTCTTTGCTTAAATCTAATCGAACGTCGAAAGATTTGGTACGTGTTGTTGGTGCGTAGTAGGAGTTGATATAGATTAGGGGGAGCTAGGAAGATGAAACTTGGCAGGCGTATCAGGGACCCGACCGTGTCCTAGACCACTAGGCTAATCGTATTTGTGATTCGACCGACTGCGGGAACAGGTACAGTTTAAGGATTAAAATAAGACCGGCTCTAATAGAGATTATTTGAATTGCAGTTCCGTGAAATTTACTTGTTTTAAAGAATCTTTTGGTATAATTAGTCTTTGAATTACGCGTCTTCGACAATTCCACTTATACTTGACTTCTCCGAGGAATAAAAAAAGAGATGGTCGTTACTTTTTAGGTTACTCCCGTTTGAAGATTTCCTCTAGTTGCCGTCTTTTATGACACTTGAGCTTCCAAGTGCCATATAGCGATCGTAATGTCTGTCGGTCTGTCCGGGTTTTGCTACTGTTGTCACATCCACATAAGGTAGGACGATGGAACTTGGCAGGCGTATCAGGGACCCGACCAAATTAGCTTAGCGATAATCACTTCCACGATTCGGCCATCATGGGGGAGCAGAGGGATGCGGAGTCGGGAAACTACTAACATACATAACTTTGGAACGGATAATCGGACATGCATGGAACTTGACAAGTTGCAAGGACAGGTGTTTCAGATGTTCAGTTTCAAATCCGGACCGGATCCGATAACTGGCTGGAGGGGGAACCGAAAATCTCGTGAAATGCTTCCACATAAGCTAGGACGAGGAAAATTGACAGGCGTATAAGGGACCCCACCAGATTGACTTGGATATGATCATTTCAGGGTTGCCTCTTCTAAAATAAATTCACTGGGCAAAAGGAAAAAAGTAATACCAAACAAGAAAAGTACTCAGGACGTGTTGCTGGGTCATAGTCACCTTGGAAATAAAACCTGACAACTACCTTTTTCTTAAAATCTGCTACCGGTGGCAACCCTGGATCCTTTCCCCGATTCAGCCACTGTGATGGGAGTGGAGGGATGCGGAATCCGGAAACTAGTAACATGAATAACTTTGAAACCGGTAATCGGACATGCATGAAACTTGACAAGTGTCAAGAACAAGTGTCTCAGATGTTCAATTTAAA
The DNA here is from genome assembly GCA_023053555.1 of Branchinecta lindahli. Taxonomy (NCBI): domain Eukaryota; kingdom Metazoa; phylum Arthropoda; class Branchiopoda; order Anostraca; family Branchinectidae; genus Branchinecta; species Branchinecta lindahli. Next base: position 9,410,558 of record JAKZAO010000009.1, on the reverse strand, counting down.
ATCCGGGGGGACCTAGAGGTTCGAACCTTCCCAGGAAGAAGAGGAGTTGTAGACCTGCCTTTTTAACTTCTTTTTACTTCAACAAGTGTAAAATAAAATGATATTCGGCTCTGTATATAACTCTCAAGCAAAAAACTCCCGCCTACACTTCGCTTATTCTTACAAGTGCCATATGAGCTTTCAGCTCTTGTTTCGAACAAAATCCGTTTTAGAAGCATTCCCCGTGTTCTCGCTGTTTTCGTATGCGGAGTCCGCGTGGAGTAACTCCCCTCGCCGTTCCCTTCGATTCCCGGAGGAGTCCTCGGGAAACGGCGAGAATACGCCTTAATACTTACCTACTCCACTATAAATGAGTCCTGATTCGTTGATTTTTGAACTTCATTTAAATCATCAATAGTTCATCAACAGATTATCAGACATTATCTTTTACGGGCTTTTGTCTAGTCCGGGCTACACTGGAAATAATAATATAATCTAGCTAAGTGATAATAATATAATCTAGTGCTGTACCCTTGAAGGGAACTGGTGAAGACCTTAAGATGAAGAAGTACGCTTAGGATCCCGCCGAAGAGTTGGTCTTGCCCTTCGGGGACCCCGAACAAAATGGAGGGATACGTCTCACATGGCATATTTATCCGTTCGTCCGTTTGTGACCACAGTAACTATTGACTACCCCCGCTCATAATTTCCCTACCCTTTCCGGTTTCCAGCGAAGAAATAGAAAATGACACCGTATGTGCAGAAATCTTTTTCCCGTTTGAGATACGCCGAACCTTCATAGGTACAAAAAGCCTGAATGCATTTATTTGTTGTATCCCTCAGACTGAGGAGGAAAAAACAAATAACTAAACATCATAAGCTAATGGCTACAATTACATTGAACTACTAGGTCAATGCAACCATATCTTTACCGAATTTCCTTCCGAAGGTAAAAACAGTATCCCACGGCCATTGTTAAGGTACAGTCTGCTTTCAGACCTGAAAGTTGGGATTGCGTTCTTGGAACGACTTTGTTTTTAGGTGACCTGAGACAATCGGCGTACGATTCTAGCGATGATGAGAAGTCTTCTTCAGTAAGAGCGAAGGTTCTGAGTTTCGAACGAAGTGCTAGGTAAGCATTTTATTTTTATTACCCATTCCTCACCAGATTTCTCGCAGTTTCTCTTTGGGCGAGATCTGTTTTATGACCGTCCTGTTACTCCTGTTACCTACTAGAGATGGGCATTTAGGGTAAAGTGTAATTCCGTGACTGTCAGAGACTCGTGCGATACTTGGCCAAGTCACTGCCTAGGGAGGCGTCCGGGTTTCGCGTTCAACCGGGCTGGTAGACACTCCTTACACTGTACCCAGCACCGTCCTGCTTCCTTCATAGGTTTTGCAGATGGATCCCATCCCGCGAACCTGATTCAAGTTCTGTTCCCCTACCGCCCCCTTTTCATTCCCTCCATTCTACCTTATGGGTTATCAGCTGTTCACTGGGGGAGGGGTTTCATATTAAAGGGAAACATTTTTTTTTTTTTGACAGCTATTGAGATAGGCCTAGTTGATTTAGGGAATAAGGAGACATGCTGAATCCGAATATGAAAGTTATTTTCTCACTAGACAAGTAGTTCACCCGGAATCCGGCAAAACCGGACACAAAATTTGTCGACCAATTTTCGGCTATTGCAGTCCCTACCCCTTCCTTCACACTAGTATCGCTCTGCGCGTAATCTATGAACGTCGGAGAGAGCTAGTGTAATCGAAGGGGTTGGTATATGTTTTTCAAGCTTAGTAGGGATTGATATATGTTGTTCAAGCGTAGTATGAGGATTCATTGGCAAAGTACAGGTCAAGTTCGTAGATGGGTCCTTTAGTCCTATATTTATAATAATAACAATAATTTATTTGTAACCCATCATACACTCAAAAAGAGAAAGACGGAGTATAAATACAAGAAAAAAAATAATATACGGAAAGACAGACCAACATGTGAGAAACAAAGACTAACTTCTAACCAGTTAACCTAATAATGAACCAACAAATATAACAATAAAAAAAAGAAAAAAATAACAAAACCAAACTAGAACAGAAAACCCTTCCAAGCGTGGTTCGAAGGATTTTCCGACATTTTACAAAAAAAGTTTTTCCGCAGCATCAAAGGTATCAGGCAAGCTGTATCTCTCCCGCAGTCTACTGTTCCTTGTCCAGGACGGTACCCGAATGAGAAACTTCGCATATTTAAAATACGCCCTTCTAATTTTTATTTTATCTGAGTAAGTAAATATATCCCAGAAAGGAACCAAGTATAGAACATGAGAGAGAGAAACAGCATTGTACACTTTTGCAAGGTGGCGTTTACCCAGATTAAGCTGTGCTCCAACTGCACCAGCATACGCACTACGGATCTTGCGCTCAGTTCGAGAGATGAGTAATTTTCGAGTCGATTTTAAGGATGTTCCAATAGGTAGACCAAGATACACAAGTTCCTCCGATGGTGTGATTTCAGAATCACCAAGATTTACTGTGTCCGGGGTTTCATGTCGGTGGAGATTAAATAATAACACTTGAGACTTAGCCGCATTTAAAGAAAGACCAGTTTCATTATAATTCTTTGAAATTTAAGTCTTTTCCAAAGAGGGTTTCGGCAGAGGAGGGTTTCGAATTTACAGTAAAAACATTTATGTTTTATGAGCTAATAAGATATTCATTGAAGGGGTAAGGAGGTCCGCTGAATCCATATCTGAACTTAATTTTCTTGCTGAACAAATGATTCATCACGAATTCGGCCGAAACTGGAAATTTGATTGAAGTTGTTTCTGAAGTCGATTAGAGATTCGGTATCGGGGTAGGGAGACATGCTGATTACATTTTTGAACCAGTAAAAATCTTGAAGGAATCTGACGAAGACTGAATGGCAAAGACAAGACCCAATTGTTAGGATCAAATATTTTTGGGATCCTATCGAAACCTTTGGTCTTGTTGTTTTAATTGATGTGCTTGTTCCGGGGCCAGGACCTTTCAGCTTGTAGAATGGTAGTCTACTTTAGTAGTTAACCTGATACCTCTGCCCCTGCGAATATTCCGGACGGATTGAGAAAACCGGGGATTTCGGTGAACGGATGAAAGCTCAGACGAAATAACCCATTTAGAAGGACCAGGTTTGTGAAAAAGACCGCCTTGAAAAAGGACGCTTTCAGTAGTAGGATGAGACTGCTGACACCTTTTGTTCTGTAAAAGGTTGTCACGAATGGATATTATGTCTCTACTTTTTCCGCAGACAGAAGTAAAAATAGCAAATAATAAAGTCGCTAAAACTGGGCTCCTGGCTGCCCTTTCACTGTCAACCCGTTGCCTTTGAATCAGAATGGGTCTTAAGGAAGAAGAAAATCGGAGCAGGGGTTTTTCTGCGTTCTTCTCGAAAGAAATTCCAACTCGTTAGGAGTGCTATATTCTCTTCGGTTACTTTGTACTAAGCATACTTGATCCTAAAATTTGTCATGATGTACACTTTCTAGATGGCACGTGGCCAGGCGATTTCTTGGTTATAACTTTCGCTTTTGTTTACAAGTCTGACCCAAGATCCCGCATGCGAGGTGTATAATTCTTGACTGTGCTGTAGCCGGTCATCCAACGCAAAGATCCAACGGACTTTCTTTCGGTGATTTTAGGATAGGCGCAACTGCTAATAGAGAGATTGCGCCCTATCCGATGAAAATGAAGATTTCTACACGATCATCAACGGTGCATAACAAAATAGTTCAGCATTGGCAGGTATAGGGCTGTCGACTTAGAGACCGAACTGTCGGCGTTTGGTAACTATTCTGAGCCTGTAAATCGTTGGAAACGTTAGTCTGACTCTTTTGTGTCTGTATATTCGCATTTTTATAAAATAGTTTCCTTGGAAATGAGAAGGCTTCAAAGTTTGAACACAAAAACCAAGTCTCGCATCCTGTTCCTGTTCCTGCAAAAACCAAACCAATAGAAAGCAAGTTTCGTTTTTGAGTAAAAGTTTGAAGCCTTCAAGCTTCACTTCCTATGAAACTTTTCTACACACGAGTGACTGTAGAACATAGAAAGGGTCAGAATAACGTTCTGACAATTTGTAGGCTCAGATAAGTATCAAACGCCGTTAATTTAGTCTCACAGTTGAAAGTCTTATGCCTCACAATGTTAAATTATTTTGTTATGAACCGTTCCAGTTTTCATGGAGTAGGCTGCAATATCTCTATGGGCAGGTGCTCCTTTGCCGGACCCGGTAAGAGAATAGACACAGTAAAACTAATTAAGCCAGAATTAATCAGCTACGATCCGTAGCAGAGGGTTCCGTTTTTCACCAGACGAAATATTGCAGCTCGTTTATATCTTGCCCATCGCACTCTGAATTACCGTTATAGACAAATAACTTTTCTCGAACAGATATGTAATGTATATCTTCCTATGTCCCACAGGTAGTTATATTATGACAATAAATTTTTGGGAGGATGATACGAAGCCGTATCAGCCTCCGCAGAAGTTCATCGAGCACTTTTTCTCAAATACTGAATTTATCGAGCACTTTTCCTCAAATATTGAAAAGTAGAAGCTGACCTCTAAAAAATTAATTAAAAAACAATACTTTCAGCAAAAAAACATAAAAAAGGTATTAATTGTATAAAAAATAAAATAAAAAATAAAATTACAAGTATAAAAAATGACAGAACATCTTACTCTCTTAGACAACCACCCTATGCCCTAGGTCATACCTTGTCACAATCAGATTTCCACTGAAAATACAGCTTGTCAACTAAAACAACATCCTACTATACCTTGCTTTCCAAAAGCTAGTTATTAAGCATTGAAAAAATGACAGAACATCTTACTCTCTTAGACAGCCAACCTATGCCCTAGGTCATACCTTGTCACAATCAGAGTTCCACTGAAAATACAGCTTGTCAACTGAAACAACATACTACTATCCCTTGCTTTCCAAAAGCTAGTTATTCAGCACTGAACACTTTCTTTGTCTGGAATTTTCTTGTGAACACGTGGTTTTGTTTGTTTACGTTTTTCCACGACCCCTAGCGGAGTCGTTTTAGAAGATCTGTAGTAGAATTCACGGCCGCTAGATGGCATCTGAATCACGAAAAAAGTGAAAGACTATTGGTAGAAACTGAAGTGCTTGGGTCCCAACAATAGTCATTTTAGTAGGTCTACAGTAGGCTTGGGTTGCTACTTCACTAAAATAAAATTCTCTACCCCGTTAGCGAAAGAGTACAACAAAAGAAGAATAAGTCCTACCTATGAAAAATATTCTGTTCGAAAAAGTTATAATAGTTAACATACCTCCATCTCGGTTCATATCAGAATAACAACCTCGACGACCATTTAAAAATATCAACCTCGCCTTCGGCTCGGTAGATATTTTTCATAACCTACCTCGCCTTCGGCTCGGATAGGTTATTTTCAATGGCCGTCTCATTGTTATTTTCCGATATCAACCTCGATGTCTGAAGTTAACCTTTAATAAATGTTTCATTACTAAGGCCGTTAAATCTCTTCAAAGTATCGGAAAAGAAAAAAAATTATACTAAAGTTTGCGAAATTTTGAAAACCGAAAACATAACTTCCAGATTCGGTCATCGAGGGCTGTTTCAAACCCATTGACTGTCACTGCACCGACTACTTTGTCCGATATGAATAACTTTGACGAACTACTTATTATTAACCCTTGGTGTGTTGGGGTGACTTGTCCTAGTAGAACTTTTTTGTCGACTAACCCTGCTGATTAAATGACGAGTCTTGCCCCATTTACCTTTGACCAAAATCCTGATCTCACCTTTAGGGGCTTTAAGCTAAGAAGCTCAAAGGAAACGGAAAGCTATTAGTCTGATTGTGCCACTTCAGCCAGAGGGGATCCGCTTTCGAATCTTTGATGCGGAGAGCTTTTAAAATTGTAGAGACTGCCTTTTAAGAGATTATGACGATTAGTTGTAATGCAATCGTTTTATGTTAGAAAGAAACTGAAATCGCTGGAAAGAAAGTTGGCTGATGCGGAATTAAGGACAAGCTTTAAGGGAGTCGTAAGTGAAAAGGAATCAAACACACACAAATCAGAAGGCCGTGAAATGCCAAGAAGGCCAAAACTTTGCGTGCTTGGTTTCAGATTTGGAAGTGAAGGATCAATAATTGACGTGGCAACCGTACGGTGGTTTGGATCAAGGGTTCATAATTTCGCAGAGCTCTAATTCAGTTAGATTGCTGGTATCAAAATTTGTTATTGCTATCATGTTAAAAAGTCGAATACTTTTTTATGAACCGCAAAGAAACAGGGGCAAGCCTTTACACAATTGTAATTATTCAAACGATGTTAATATTGAACTTGGCGTATCCCAAGTGCTACTGCCCTACTATTGTAGTCGGATTATTTGAAATTTGTAGTTACGCTGTCTCTAAATGGGTTTGAAAATGATTTGAAATGGGTTTCAAATCATCCGATCATGGGTTTGATTTGAAAATTAATTTATGGTACTATTAGAGCTTTAATCGCGGCGCCGGCTCTTTTTACCGACTGGCCGACAACATTGCCGACAACCCCGACCCCCTTAGTAGTGACGCCTCTGGTTGGAATTGATTATCTGTTTTGCTTTAATTCGTACTTTGGTTTATAGTAAAACTCAACGAGAATCGTCCCGCCTCGACGTCAGTAACAGAAGCGCAGTACGGTCGACGAACATGGGCAGCCGAGCCGTTAGTGAGCGGGATTTGACGCGTCCCAGTGGTGGAAATGCGACGCTGACGGCCTCCGCGAACGTTACCGTCACAAAGACGAAGCAAGAGACTTTCACGAAACGTACAACGACTACCACGAAGAAGACCGTTTTGGCAAAGCCCGTTTCCGTATCTGAACAGGATTCAGATCCGTCCTATGCGCCTGGTAAGTTTGGGTTGTTTCTGGAAGAGGGTATAGGAAGTTCTATCGTTAGCCACATGTAAAAGTAATAAAAGAACACGGGGGTTTTGGGAAACCAAAATTTAGGCTGCCCTGCACCCATGTATGGTTAGTGGCAATGACAGAGATTGCACCGTCGCGAGGGTGGGGGACGGGCAAGGTTGATACAGTTACGTTTCTTGTTTATATACAGGCCTAAAATTGTTCCTCTAACCCTGTAATGGACAATTTTCTTTTAGTAATGTTGTCAGGAATTCAGATAGCAGTCAGTAATTTCTTGATAGCTGGCAAAAGTACATGTTCTAGATCTTTCATTTACACTTCCGGGACGGATCCAGCCACGATGGTGGACTTGGAGGGGGTGGGTTTCGGGAAGAGCCATCCATACTAGACAACACGCACCTTAGCTCATAGCTCGTGTTCGACATGAATGAATGCATCAAGAACAAATAACGAGACAGAACTGCTGTCTCCCTATCTCGGTCATACAGACATGCAGAGTCGAGTAAAATACGGCCGACTGCCGACGCAAATGAGCGGAGAATACTGACTTCGCGCCACATCACGTACCTCTACAAATAGCTATATCGCCGTAAGTCGCTGAAGAGGAAATCTAGCAGTCAGAGCTGATTGGTTCTATGGACGCGCTCCAGAGCGGGTCAGCGCGCGGAGTACGCCTCCCGCTAGCCTCCCTCAACATTTCTTGTGCGAGAATCAACGGTGAAGACGGAAGAGGAGTAAACGGGTATTAACATCAGCTCAAAGCTAGAGTAAATACCTCCAGGTCCGCCCAATGGGTTTTCATAGTCGCTGCATGCGACTAAAGACATAAGTTCTAGCTGATTATTTGTTCTTGATGCATGATAGATGATGAATAAAACTTCCACAGCCAAACTCCTCGAATTGGCGTTTCGCGTCAGGTATGTAGTGAAGGGCACTAAAGATACAAATTACCCACTCGGAGGGTCATCCAAACAAAGTAAAAGCAAGCGGAAATACTGTTGTGAGACCAGGAGTATGCCTGTTCCAGATGTCAACGAGCCGAAGTACAGAGCTATTTTCATACCTTTCTGTTTTGGTGAGCGTACGGTATACTAGCCCGAAATGCTAAATAATTAGTTCTTTAACATGACCCCAAACTCATAGACAACAACAACTCAAGTGCACGGTGAGGTGTTTTGGTGAAAACTCCTAGACAGCGAGATCTCTCCAGTGAACGTCTGCTGGACAACTAACTTTATGTTCTGTTCCAGTTACAAAGATGCTCTGCGAAAGTGTTATCGACTCCTGGTGCTCGGCCTCGGACAACCTTCTGCAACTACATGCGCGTTTAGCCACCTCTGACAAAGAGCTAATGCAGCATGTCATGGCCCAGATCCAACCAACCCTTGAAGGATTGAACAAATCTCTAAGTGTCGGGGTAGTGCCTTCGAACCCCTTTGAACTTGCATCGGAAGGAGTTGCTAACCCCGCTATTATGGCCATGATGAAAAACTATACTGATAAGTTGTTATCGATGATGCAGCAGGGTATTGAACCTCCGGCTGGTAATCGATAGCTGATATCGTACCTACAAATGTGGATGTAACGTGTAATCTTGTTAGAATGTGAGATTCGTTAATCGAACAAAGTGAGAAAATTAATGTGTTTAACCTACCGGCCAGGCGTACGGATTCGAGCCGAATCTCTCAAATTTCGAAATCGTACTGCTCATTTACGTGTTTCATACCCATGTCTGTCAAAATCCACCAACTGGTTTTTCTAGGATTTCAACCCCGATGAAAAAATTTCTCAAAATAGTAGTATGAAGTTGTACGAAAAAGTGGCATGTAGTACCAACTGATGCTACTACGTGCTACTATAGCAAGACTGAATGCTACTGGAGCAAGGCGGGATCTGAATACTACCGCTTAAGATTAGCACAATGTGAGGCACATAAAATTAAAGTATTCTGTACTACTGCATATCATTGCATGCAACTTTTTCGTACAACTACAAAGGCTACAAATTTTTCATCGGGACGCTAGGGTTTTCCATGGATCGCGGGGGAATTTCTTTCGAGCTACTGTAACGGGTATGCGGCCAGAAACAAACATTGCGGTGGCTGCATTTTCGGATTTTTTTTTTCTACCTTTACTCACCCTGCCCCATTGCCTGGCCTCTGTATGACTGAGTCTTCGGATCATTCCTTGAAAATGTTTCATTCCGAAAATGACGATGTCGGGATCGATTTTATGTCAAAACCATTCAGTAGGAGACTAAACCGAAATGCCATTTTGCTGTATCAAGTGCGTAACGTATTACTGTGCCATTAAGTCAAAATTAAAAGGAGTTCTTGTCATGGTCTTTTGTTAATAAGAGGTCTATGATTATAGTTTGCATGTTTCTGCCTTGTTCCAGGTCATTGGAACCAAACCGACTGGTGCCCTACCCCCTTCCCCCTCGGAAACACAGCGTAGTAACCTGGATCATCGCTGACCCTACCCATCTCGGAAAGGCGCGAGACTGAAAGTTCCTTAGGCAACTCCAACTCTGAGGAAGAGCTTTGCCGGTATTCTTAGTCCTAGAAATGCCGATCTTTCACAGGTAAGACGGTCAGTTCTGGTTCTCGCCCGATACCCGGGCGTGAGGAATAAGGGCCGTCTCAAGTTTAATTGTTGACGTATGCGATGACTTCTTTCTTTCGGCGCCATGAAGCGAAATTTCAACGCGGAATAAAATTTTTCAAACTTTTACTGCGCCAGATGAAAGGACATGGTTCAAGAAATCTGTGGACTAATACCGTCGGTGATTGCGCCATAGCTCGAGGCAAGCACGCTCTGCGAAGTTTCCAAGAAGCATCCAGGTTCGGGATTGCAGGTTCGTTCCCCAACGCTGTCCCTGACGTTCGACAGCCTGAAGAGGACCCTTGTCAATGTTGCCACCGGGAATACAACTGTACTCTTTTTAGTACATTTTTTTTTTTCAAAGTGAGTTGGCGGTACATTTGAAATAGGTAGTACTTATGCAGTACATTTTAAGAAAGGTAGTAGCCTACTAATACCTAGTTGTATTTTGCCCATTTGATATGATTACTTTGATTTTAATCTGGTTCTGAGTTAATCCCCTATTTTCGACGAAGGTTCGATTCAGGCCATATTTGTAGGGTCATGCTAAGATGGTTTGCAGTAGCAAAAGTGGGCGGCAACGCGCGTGTTGCGCGAAGCGAAAAATTTGTTGGGGTAGCCTAGTACTTTTTCTCCTCTGGTAGTACTTTTTTGCTACTTGGGTAGTGCATTTTGTTTGAGTCAAGTGGCAACCCTGACCCTTGCCAAGAAGGGTCGAAATATCGCTACCAGAGCATCGTAGCTCATCCGTTTTATGCATTGTTTGATTTGAATACAAGAAGCATCCAGTAGGTTTATCCCCCCCCCCCCTTCAAAGGTATCCCCGAACGGCACCACCAAAAGTGCATGTTTTCCAGTCTGTGTGTGACTCTATACTTGCTCAAATCCGTGTACCGTACCTTGCCATCTCTTTCAGAGCCAGGCGGGTCCGGAAGACGGGTCATTGTCACTACGTCCCCACGTCAGTTCACCCGCACCAAAAATCCCACAGCTCATCCGCACGTCGGTTCAACAACATTCGCCCACTCAAGAAATCCGTCAGTTCGGCCACACGCCACTACGCCCACTTTTTTTTACAGTTGACCCACACGTCACTAGGCCCATATTTTTTGACAGTTCACCCACTTTCTTGGCCCACTCATTAATTAGATCAGCTCGACTGAATCACTCAAATCACTTAAAGAAAAGGAAGCAATCCCAAGGTGTTAGCAACGATGAACCGACAGTTAACAGTAAAAAGCGTACGTGTTAGGTCCAATAGTTTGCTGGTATCAAGCACAAATAAACACAAGAACCTCTGTCTCCGGGCCCGATCTCTGAATCGATCGATTCCCGATGCAAACGAGGGGAGGGTAGGAGCTACGCGGAACATTATAATTCGTTACCTCTATAAAAACAGCTCATCGCAGTAGAGCCCTGGAGAAGAAAGTCGAGAGTGAAGGTGAGTCTTCACCTTCCGGAATCTGGGTTCCGAGATTTTTTTTTGAATTTCTTCTACGAAACTTAAAAATTCCGGAAATCTGGAAGTTCAAAGGCCCCTTTTTCCGGATTATTTTGATATACTTTCGGACCGGTTCATATTCCAGATGTAATTTACAGAAGACGTCAAAGAATAATCTGGAAGCCCAGATTCCGGAAGTTCCGGGAGGTGAAGACCGGACTTGACAGACTATTGGTTGTCTACCATTGTGACGTGTGACGCTCTGCAGATCAAACTGGGTCATCACTCCTGCTACGGTCTTTTCCTCTCATGTGCGGAGCGGCGAAGAGGGAAGTAGACGGGCGTCAACTCAAAGCTCAGCAAGTATCTCCAGCTCTGCTCAGTTTTGTCGGGGTATGCATAGTCGGTGCATGGACCAAATAATTAAGAAGCCCATAGATCTGGTCCTATCCGGATATATGCACGGTTGGAACATTTTGCCACCGAATTTTAGTACATATTATCCAGTTTCATCTTTTCCTTCCTTTAGAGTAGCAATTCACTTCGAGAAGCCGTGCGTTCTCCGACTTGAGCCGTAGTGTAAAACTATTTTTCATGGAACCTTCGTCTGAGAGAACTTTGCCGTTTTTGAATAATAATTTGAAATTTTTAAACTTATATCTTTGTTGAACCTTTAACTTGGTTCTTTAGTCCGCGAAATGGAAATATACCGTCAAACGTTCCTACAAACCAAATAAAGATGAAGAAAATGTACGTACGGAACAGTCTTTTTTTTCAAGGCTGTAGCCTAAAGTCCCATGACATTAGAGTAAGGCGCGTGACACTTGAGTAAGTTTTTTTTTTTTTTTTACCTGCAGCGGTGTTGTCTTTCGCTGATTTGCCACTGGTTACTAGTTAGCCTACTTACTTATCACTCATCTTAGCTAATTGTGTGTTTATAATATGAACAAGCTGACCATCTTCCCTCGTCCAAGACTTTGTACTCTCAAGACTCTTGGACACTCGGTTCGGCAGGCTATGATCAATTTAGAGCTCTTTCCGGTCGAGAGACTTTTAAAGCGAGAGTGACTGGGTCTTAAGCAAAGATGACACGAAAAATACCGCCCCATTATGTCTCAGTCGTCCCACCGATTATCCTAAATCGATCAGAGGCCTATATTAAATGGTAACAGTTGTTTGAAAGCCGCCGTACACGAATTTCTGGTAGTTTCCCGTCAAATCGATTTCTGATCGCGTCGCTGCACAGATGTATAAGAAGTGGCCATCCAACGTAATTGCTCTAATCCGTTCTTGGGGTACAAAAGATCAAACTGACATGAGAAACACTCAAGGAGGTTTTTTGTTTGCTTTCGATCTCAGCATATTTGTAACCGGTTACTTTTATCTGTCGAAGCGATTGTCGTAATACATGTAATTACGCGAGTTCGCCGGTTGGTAAGATTCCTTAAACTTTCGATTAAATTATCTAGTTGGAATTTGGTATATAGATAATGTTTTTATTTTGTTTTCTTTTTATTGTATTGCCGTGGCCCCTGGGCTTTTTGTGTAAGCATATATATTATATCATACAAATCAGTTGCTGATGAGGATTGGCTGCACGACTGCGCAACAGCAGGTCTTTCCGAAGTATCAAGAGTATAGTAGTTTAAAACCGAATGGGACTTGGGCATTTTTCAGTAAGGGGACACTCGTTTGTTAATTAATCTTTTATATGCCCTTTAGGGTTTCTCATGTACAGGCACGTAGATAATGTACAATCTTCGTATGTACAGGTACTGGAATCCGAAATCTGGGAAGACTCATTTGAATAGATGAATGAATCTTATTGACCCAGTGCACCACGTGAGAACTAGTGATGACAGAGGAAAAAGAAAAGCACGAAGTACATGAACACAAACACAGAAACGTAATTAATCGGATGTTGCTCGTTCCCGGCCGCACAGACATGTTATCCAGGGCTGGTTGCAAGAACGAATGGTAGAAGATCACGGAGATCTTCCCCTGCGGCCTGTGATTTGTTGGGGTACATCGCACATGGAGCAATTACTCTAAGTTTGCCCCTGCTTTCTTTTTATTTATATGTAAATGTTGTTTGTTTATTTTCTTTTGTGATGTACCATGACCGTAAAGGCATGTAATTAAACTTACTTACATACACAAATACATCTGGAAATAATTTAAAAAATACCTGAATCGTTCAGCTGGTAGAGCTTGGAAATCGACTCGAAAATTCACAGTTGCAACCCGAAGATTGGTTACCGGTCTCAACGCAGGCACATGCGAGTTCATATCCAACTCTCTGGAAAACCTGCTTAGTCCCTGAGCAAGATTTCATCAGTGAGGTAACTAAAAGCGCTGTATCATTCGAGTTCACATCTGACTCTCTGAGAAATCTGCTTTTATAAAAAGACCATTGAACTTGAACTGGATATTTTTTCCTCTCTGATTCGAACTGGTAACTCCCAGCAACATTTTTGAGCTCTTGGGAGCAACAGAATTCCGCTAGGAGTCAAAAACCGGTGATCAGTCTGGGAGACTTCCAAACTACCCGTCACTGAACACCAGTCCTGCATCGCTTATGTCAGCTGTCCATGAAATGAGCTGTCCTTGTAAGGTCAACCATCCTCCCAATGGTATGTTCATGCATGCACAGGAGTCCTATGAGGCGCAAAGTCTTAGAAGGACATTTGACCATAAGACACTTCCTTCCAAGGGAAGCTGACCTCAGTGAGGCAGGTCTCCAACTTGAGACGGTTTGAAAATCGACCAAACTTTCGGTAACTGTTTAGAGAAAACGGAGAGGTTTCCGACCCCCTCGCAATTACATGTGGCGTTCCCCAAGGAACACGCCTCGGTCCCATTCTTTTCCCAGTTCATACTGACAGACTTGCATCGCATTTTAAAAATAGATTTAAATTTGCTGACGACCTTACAATTGTTTCGCTCCAGTTAATATCAAATTACTACCCAGTTTCTGATGCAATAGAAAATTTGAAGAATGAGTGTGAACAATTAAAGCTAAAAATTAATCATGATAAGTCGTCATCTTATGCAAATATCTTTTTTGAAAAGGAAGATTCCTAGTTCTAGTTTGCCTTTTGCCCCAGTCAGCCAAGCAAAGACACTGGGAGTTTGGATTGACGATAAACTGAATTTCAAGCATAATACACACCAGATATTAAAAAAATCCCATGCGCCTATCAAAACTTTATGCCAACTTAAAAAGTTGAGTTTAGACCGTGAAAGTCTCGTTTATTGTTATGAAACTTATGTAATCCCTCACACTGAATACGTTTGTGCCGCCTGGCACCCCGTTTCTTACCTCTGAGTTGCACGATTTAATTGAATCAATCCAGAAGCGGGTGGTTAAAGTTATACTTTCACATGAATACACTGATTATGACCAAGCGCTTAAAACTCTCCGGCTTGAACCGTTAAAGAAAAGACGCCTAAATTTGACAACTGATTTTGGTAAGAAAATTTTGCAGTCAATAAGATTCCGCCACCTCCTTCCTGAACAATTCGCTGAGCCGACTTATTCAACAAGACATACAAATTGAATTAAGCCGTTTCCAGCATCAAGTACCGCCCGTCGGCTCCACTCATTCCCCCCTTGTCACTAATTATATCAACAACCAATAAAATTCCATGCCTGTCGTTCATTTGTGCCTGTTCGGTTATTGATTTGTTTCTGTATTTAGTATTAAGTTTCGTTGTTGATGATAAGTTATTTAGATGTTGTCAGTTATTTGTGTGTGTCTATTTATTTTCTATTTGTTGCCTATTATTTAGCTTTTGCTATTGTGGCAATTTTTTCATTAAACCTTAAACCTAAACCTTAAAATCTATCAAACTTTCGGTAACCTCAAAGGCGCCCAAACAACTTTGTTTCGATCGCTGACCGGTGAAGCTCGCTTTTATGAAAGACTGAAATAAGACAGTCCATTCAACAATAATCAGATAATGATCTGGAAGAATGGAAATATGATATCGCCGGTGAAGACGCTATACGTGACTGAATTATGTAGAAACGGTTAAAACCTCAGGATCCAAGACGGTACATTTCCTGCGCGTGAAATTGGGAAGCATCCCTACAAAGCTTTCCAGAACGCAGGCCCTATCCTAGCGATTTCGCATTTGACCTTTTTTTTTCTATTCTCCCAATCTCACCAGACACGGGGGAAGGGACATTCACGCTTCTTCGCGACCCGGGAGACTTCGCTTCAGACTAACCAAGACAGATGCCCTCGTCTGCTGAATAGCTCCTTAAAGTATCCCTCGGAGATGGGGCCATTAGGATACGATTCCCGGCAATACCACGCGAATGGTTCCCAAGTGGGTCTCTCTGGACTGCGGGTAAAAGCTAATCCTTGTTTTCTGGCTGATCGTCGTTTTAGAAAAGTTAGACGGAGAGCCTAGCGATGCGCTTCGAAATGACGGCAATGATCCAAATGCAAAATCGGGAGTAAGTGAACTTGACCAGGCAATGAGCCCCCAACAAACCTTAAAAGAGTTATCTGGGAGCATTCTTTAATTAAAAAATTTTAGAGCTCCCCCCCCCCTTGCAAGTCGCTCGGTACAGCCATGGGATGTTCTACGATTTGAAAGTACATGGCTCGTCGCCTCTGTCTGGTCCAAATCGTTTTCGTCCAAATCGTTTTCTCTTCTGCTCTGTTGGCAGCCAAGTGAGCTCTATTCGCTTTTTGGGATCCCAAAACGTAAGTGGAGGGATACCTATGACATCGCAAAAGTTGTCCGTCCGTCCGTCCGTCTGTGAGCACGATAACTCTCGAAGGGAATGAGATATTTTGATGAAACTTGGTGTGAGCATTCTTTGGGTCAAGAGTAAGGTCGAGTTCGTAGATGGGCCCTATAGCCCTACATTTAGGGGTGGGGGAGGGGGTTCAAATTAAGGGGCAAGCAAAATTTTTTTAAACAGCTAATGTGATAGTCGATTATGGGGTAAGAAGACACGCTGAACACGAATATGAAAACCATTTTCTCGCCGGACAAGTAGTTCGTCCGGAATCCGGCCAAAACCGGAAAGTTTGTTAAAAGTAAAAGTTTTGTTTGAAGTTGATTAGATGTTTGATTTAGGGGTATTAAGGCATGCTGAACAGGAATATGAAAACCATTTTCTTGCCGGACAAGTAGTTCGCCCGGAATCCGGCCAAAACCGGAAAGTTTGTTAAAAGTGGAAGTCTTATTTGAAGTTGATTAGACGTTCGATATAGGGGTAAGAAGGCATGCTAAACACGAATATGAAAACCATTTTTTCGCCAGACAAGAAGTTCGCCCGGAATCCGGCCAAAACCGGAAAGTTTGTTAAAAGTAAAAGTTTTATTTGAAGTTGATTAGATGTCCGATTTAGGGGTAAGGCGAGATGCAGAATCCGTATATGACAATAATTTGTTTGCCTGACATATAGTTCGTCTGGAATCCGGTTGAAACCGGAAAATTTGTGATAAGTTACATTTTTATTTGAAGTTGATAGATGTTGGAAATAGGGGTAACTAGATACGCTGAGTTCGTTTTGAGCTTTAGTTTTTCGTCGGACAAGTAGTTCTGGAATAAGCCAGGATCGTTTCAATCGACTTATAGGGGTAAACACACAAGCTGAATCCATATCAGAACTTGGTTTTCTTAATGATTAGCTGTTTGGCCTTAATCTGTTTCTAAATTTTAAGAGTATAAATGTTCATGGAGTCTGGCGAAGACCGGATCTGACAAAGACAAAACCTAATTGTCTGGATCAAATATCGAAGTTTTGGGATCCCATCGGAACCTTTGGTCTTGTTTAGCTCCGCAGTATCCCCATCAAGCTTCAATACAAAGGTCAGTTTGCATTAATTCTTCATTATACCCATAACTCTGTCTCCGCTCTTACCATTAAATTCGGAACCGCGACGGTGAATCTAGTAAACCAAACATTGACAGCTTGTCGCCAGTGAAGCCTTATTATAGTTTTCCCGCTAGTATTCTATGCTCCACTATCGATGGCAATAAGTTCTACTCCATCCGTTTGCCCATGCATCCTGGGAAGTAGCCCCGCATGCTGGTGGCTTTACGTATAAACGGTGATTTCGGTTGTTAGTCATATTTGAAAAATTGTCACACGCAAAAAAACCGTTTTCGATTTCTGAATTTTGGTCATGGCAGCCTTGGCGAGGTATTTTTACTATCACTCGGACTTCACAATTTGTCGACTATTCTTAGCCAATAGTCTAGGCTACATCTTACAGATTGGCTGAGCAGAAGAACGATTTCTAAAAGCAGTTCCTAAAGTAGTCAGAAGACGGAGAACAGATCGCGATATACAAACACACAAGATAAGGTTACAAACCTGCAGGCTTATCGCAGTTTGATTTCATTCCATACATAAAAAACAAATACAGTCAAGACGATTTTTTTACTATTTTTCGTAAGACCAACCTAGAGTGAAAGGATAACGCTGACTGTAAACCTTCTCGTTTATCCCCGTCTATGTGCTTATGGTGTCTAGGCGATTTTTAGAGGACATGTCGTGCTTATGGTAGTAATTCGTTCTAATTCAATGTAGTTTCCATTCATTCTCGTTTCCCTAGATGCTAAACTTCATAGGTGTATCCTGATTGCTCTATTAGCATTACACTGATTATTATGTTTACCACGTCTGTTCTCTCTACGTGACGTATCACGCTCCTGATCCCTATTTCTGAGAAGTTTATTGACCAGAAGACCGGTTTTGCATATTTTTGCCAGGTTTGTCAAGTTTGTTTGCCAAGTTTGTCATCGAAGGCTAGGGGCATGGAAAGAAGCTAAAAAGAGCCGAAGGCTTGTGTAATTTATTGTAAGCATACCTAAGTTTCAAAGTAGACAACTATCTCAGAACGTATTCGCAGAACCATTATGTAGAGCGAGGTGTCCATTTAATTTAGGTGACAGCTATAGTCTTTCGACAAATTCATTCCGCTTTTACCAGTCGCGGCTTGGCAGGCGATCGGGGCTCATCCCGACCACCGGCTTCTGAACCATGTCCTCCGCGGCTAAGAGTCTTATCTACTGCATATAACCAGGGACCCATTAATTTCCTGTAATGACTCGCCATTCAGGGGGCTTGTCATTTCCTATGCTTCTATGTTGCTATGTTGCCCGAACCGCTCCTAGTTCCCAAAAATTCCACTTGGGTCGAATCGGCGTTCCTGCTTGCCTCATTGGACGTGAGGCCAAAGAGACTCCTCCCTCAACGCGGAAGCTCTTCTCCAGCAGCCAATCCCAAATTTTGTCTATCTGGATAGTCGGAATGTATGGGTCCCTGATATAACAAAGAACAAATAGCCTGACAGAACCTCCGTCTCCCTATCTCTGTAATATGACTATGCGGAGTCGAGTATTTCCCCATGCCCTGTCCGCTACGAATGAGCGGAGGTTAGTAGCTTCGCGCCACATCACGTTTCGTTACCTCTACAAATAGCTAAATCACTGTGAACCGCCGTTGAGGAAAAGGAGAAGTTAAAGCTGATTGGTTCTTTGGACGCGCTCCAGAACGGGTCAGCGCACGGAGTACGCCTCCTGCGAGCCTCCTTCAGCCTTTCTTGTGCGATAAGCAACGGCGAAGACGGAAAAGGAGTAAATGGGTATCAACATCAGCTCAAAGCTAGAGTAAATACTTCTAGGTCCGCTCAGTTTTGTCGGGGTTTTCATAGTCGCTGCATGCGACTAAAGACAGAAGTTCTGTCTGATTATTTGTTCTTGATATAACGACAATATTTTCCCATGTCGTGTATAGGCTACTCTGGCCGCCCTTTTCTTTAATCCATAATATGCCGGATGCTAATTTCGCTTCATGAAAATTCGTTTTTTCAATTGTTCCCAGGGACTGAGGCTCGGAAGGAAATCTTTAGTGAAGAGAATGCAAATTTATTTATGACCGCTTCTTAGATACAGCGGAGACAACTCAACAGTTGTATTACAGCTCGATTTATTTCTCCTTTCGTTTTACTTCCAACGAAACAACTTTTCACCCTGGGGATTACGCGCTAAAGCCACTCAACCACCAAATCAAGTATCTCCAGATAATCTTTTCAATCACTTGCAGCTCTTTTGTCAATATTTTTTATTATGGGGCAACAGATGTGGTCCATAAAGAGAAGATTCCCCCCGTGTAATTGCAATGACTGATCATCAGAAGATTGAGATGTTGATTCAAATGACATCCCAAGAGCTCCCGAGAGGGCAGGAGTGGTTAGGTTAGAGAAATTCGATAGGGCCACAAAGGTGCATGAATCGATAATTGCGATGATACCAGAAGTCACAGCAGAGCAGGGGCGGTTCGAAATGCTTGGGCATGGGGGGTGACGACCTCAAAATATACGACTTGCTAAAAACACAGCACAGGCTCAAGAAAAATTAAAGTTATAACTTTTAAAACTTTATGCAAAGGCCATTGCACGAATAAAATAAAAACAAATAAATAACAAGAATTAGAGCATGCCGCGTTCATCTCAAATTTCGCTGGAAAGAGGGCAAGCCAAATTCTAGCTTTTGCCATGCTTAGACCCCAAAATCTCAAGCTTAACAAGATCAAAGATTTCGATGGGATCCCAAAAACTTAATATTTGATCCAGACAATTGGGTCTTGTAGATATCCAGTCTTCGCCAGACTACATGAACATTTTAAATATTAAAACTTAGAAACAGATTAAGGTCAATGGTGTTGACGAAACTGATCAAAACTCCCTGCCTCAGGCTATACTACTGTCAAATTTCTGGTTTCAGCCGGATTCCGGTCGAAGGATATGTCCAGGTAGAAAATGATTGTCATATACGGACTCAGCAGGTCTGCCTACCCCTAAATCGACTATCTCATTAGCTTTCAAAACCAGATCCAGTCTTCGCCAGGCTAATCATCTGAGAAAATCAAGTTCAGATATACCTTTATAAGCCATATCTATTTTGACGATACTGATCGAAACTTCCTGCTTTACTTCCGCTTTACTTCCTGCTCTACTTCCGCCGAATTCCGAGCGAACTACTTGTCCAGCCAAGAAAAGATAGTTCAGAAACGAATTCAGCGCATCTCCTTATCCCTATAAAGAACATCTAATCAACTTCAAATAAAACTTTAACTTATAAAAAAAAATCCGGTTTCAACCGGATTCCGGACGAGCTATATGTCTGGGTAAAAAATGATAATATACAGATCATATACAGATTCACCGTCTCTTCTCACCCTCAGATCTGTCATCTAATCAACTTCAAATACAAATTTTACTTTTAAAAAATTTTCCGGTTTCGGCCGGATTCCGGGCGAACTACTTGTAGGGCGAGAAAATGGTTTTCACCATCGCGTTCAGCATGTCTTCTTACCCCTAAATCGAACATCTAATCAACTTCAAGTAAAACTTTTGCTTTTAACAAATTTTCCGATTTCGGCCGGATTCCGGGCTAACTACTTGTCCGGCGAGAAAATGGTTGTCACCATCGTGTTCAGCATGTCTTCTTACCCCTAAATGAACATCTAATCAACTATAAATAAGACTTCTACTTTTAACAAACTTTCCGGTTCTGGCCGGATTCCGGGCGAACTAACTGTCCGGCGAGAAAATGGTTTTCATATTCGTGTTCAGCGTGTCTTCTTACCCCATAATCGACTATCACATTAGCTGTTTAAAAATATTTCACTTGCCCCTTAATTTGAACCCCCTCCCCCACCCCTAAATGTAGAGCTAGAGGGCCCATCTACGAACTCGACCTTACTCTTGACCCAAAGAATGCTCACACCAAGTTTCATCAAAATATCTCATTCCCTTCGAGAGTTATCGTGCTTACAGACGGACGGACGGACGGACAGACGGACAGACGGACGGACGGACGGACAACTTTTGCGATGTCATAGGTATCCGTCACTAACGTTTGGGATCCCAAAAACTGTACCAAATGACGTACCCTTCAACTAAATAGAGATAGGCAAATTTTTTTTAATCCACCTTTTTTTCTGGCATAATTATACTACTTCCCATACCAACTCTTGCTTTAAATGTGGCTCAGACCCCAAGCAGCAGCGTCTAACGGATGTGCGACAAATTTAAACTGAGCGCCGCAGACAATTATTTTTTTTATCGGACCTTGTACACTCAAAAATTCAACTACCTCTCATACAAAGTCTAGCCTTTACTGTGAACAAAAACTCAAGCTTGAAACCTTTTAATTCTGCCTTTTTTCTCGCGAAGCTTAAAGTTTAACTGAAAAGCCAACTTATCTTTATGTCATTTAATTGAATACACTGGATAATTTGGATTCTGCAAAGGGATTTTTTTTTATTTTCCACTATCTACTCTAGTTATGACGTTCAGAATATCTGCAGCCGTCCCCACAACGAAAATTCTACTATGACGCGGGAAATTTTAATCTCAACACAAACGCGGCTTTTCAGTGGGCAGCGGCGAGATTGGTGAAGATGGCTTAGTGTCTGAACAAAACAAGAGCTACGAGCTCATATGGCACTTGTTACGAGTAGAGGGTACAAGAAAGTGGATGAGAAGGTCACACAATACACCCGCCATCCAAAAATACGGTTCGGACCTACTAATAGGATAGGTTAATTCACTCAAGTCTGAACGTTCCGGCATTCCCTCCGATCACGTGGGCTAAATGACTGTCCTAACCTCCAAAGTGTCGCGAGAGCAACACTTTGGTTTGTTTCTTCGCTATCTATTAAACGCTGAAGTTGTCAAACTATGTTCAAAAAAGAGTTTTTTTTTCTGAACTGATGACACAGTCTATAATAACATGGCTATAGGCTACCTCAGGTTTTAAAGGAATACAGAATATCGGAAATGGGGTCTAAATTGTCTTTGCAGACAGTTGAACTTTATCCTTTTCAATCGTAGACACCGACACTAATGAAAGCCTGGTAAGGTAGCTAAGTTAGTGAAAGATAGGCTAAGAGATCAAGAGATTCAGAGGTGGCATGGGGGCGTATCAGAGCACCCCTCTCTGAAGTTGTATGGTGGCTGGACATTAAGTCATCTAAAAGTCTACAATTTTATAGTCAAGTGAAGGAAACGTATGGTGAGGAATATTATTTTAAGTTGGATATCCCCAAAAGGTTTATGAAGGTTTGGTTGCAGGTGCG
Organism: Branchinecta lindahli; assembly: GCA_023053555.1. Lineage (NCBI taxonomy): Eukaryota > Metazoa > Arthropoda > Branchiopoda > Anostraca > Branchinectidae > Branchinecta > Branchinecta lindahli. The sequence goes on along the minus strand of JAKZAO010000009.1, from coordinate 9,388,485 downwards.
AGCAAATTGTCTACCTTTCGGGAAAGTTTGGGAAAGAAAGAAGAACCCGGAAATGCATAGGTCTTGCCCGGTTTGTGGGGAAGGTGAGTCTGGGCTTGGCCATATTCTCCTGCGGTGTCGTAGCCTCTCACATTTGAGGGGAAGTATATTTGAAAAGGGGAATGATGGCTTTCTCCCTGGGATTTTGAAATCAACGTCGCCGAGGTATATTATCGCAGTAGGGAATTTTGTTCGAAGGGCTTTAGAGTTTAGTAAGATAGATGAAAGAGATAGAGAAAGTGCGCCGTAGAAATTATAGTAGTGTTGAATGAATGTTGGTTGTATTTATGTATGTTGATTGTTACTGTATATGGCCATACGGCTTTCAAATACAGATTATCTTATCTTATCTTATGGCTAAAGAGACATGGGGAGAAGAATTATATTTCAAGTTGGGATTGGGGGGGGGGCAGAATTGAGGTGGATTGTGAGTCTTAGGGCGGACGCTCTTCCAGTGGGGATGCGGAGAAAGTATATTGGTCGAGAGAGGAAAGGTACTGGTCCTTATTTTTGTCCGATGTGTGGTGTTGAGGGGGAGGATGCGGTACATTTGATGTGTTATTGCGAGGAGCTGAAAGGATTAAGAAAGGAAGTGTTTGGCCGGGAGGTTTGGGATGAAAGGGAATTGACTTCGATTATGGGAAATAAGTGTTTTGGTGATCTCCGAAGGCTGGGTAGATTCCTGAAGATAGCTATGACCCACCGCGAACTATTTTTATAGAAGTTGATTTTTGGTTTGTTTTGGAGTGTATGATATTTTGTTTTTTGTTATTATTTTTATGTTTTCCGCCATGGCCCTTGGGCTTTTTTGGAATTAAATTCATTCATTCATTCATTATCTTGTATAACCTATTTGGTATTATAAAGCTGCCCGTAACGTTTCAGGACCATATTGTCATAGATGCCACTTTACTAATTATTGCAAAACTACGTCATTGTTGCCATACCTCAGGGATCAAAGAAAAAACAGAAAATCACAAGTAGGGACTAAATTGACTCTGCAACCAGATGAACGTTATCTTTTTCAATCGTTGACTTTGGGACTAAAGAAAACATCGAACATTATCTTATATAACCTAGACAGTCTCACAAAGCTGTCCGTAGCTTTTCCTGATCAAAATACCATAGATGCCACTTTACAGATAATTGTAAAACTAAGTCATTCTTTCAAAATACGATTTCTATTCGTTGCGTTACCACTTAATTCTCGGTTAAAGATAGATATTATAAGGTAGCCTACAGTGATAGACCCAAGAGGCCAGCTTTCTTACCCTCAGATTTAAAGAGATAAAATAAAATGTGCATTGATTTTCACAAGTTTCTAGCCCCTTGTGAAGCCCTTCTAGCAACCGATTCTTACTTACAAGTCCATCTCCCCGTGATATACATGGTACAGTATCGTTCATGAAATACATTGGCAAAAAAAAATAATATGTATACCAACTAGCAAAAGCTGCCAACCCCTGATCACCAAAGATTCTAGCAACCGATTCTTACTTACAGTCCATCTCCCCTTGATAGACGGGGTACCAAATAATATTGTTCGTACCATATGAAAGAGGAACAAATTGTAGGTACACCAAATAGCCGAAATTGCTAACCCCTCATTGCCGAAGATGATTATGGTATAACAGTCTGCTGTTGCTTACTAGTCTAGCTCGAAGTCTCCTACATGTCTCACAATTTGGAACTACCTATTTTTGGTTTCAGTGTGCACCTTCCTATTAAAGTTGTCAACCCGTGTTGCTCTCGCAAAACAATAATCTCGATTAGAGTCGGTCTTATTTCAATGCTTAAACTGTACGTGTTCTGTTATGATCTCCTGCAGTCGGCTTTGATTGCAAGCCTAGCTGGCGCAGCGGTTAGGACACTGGTCTGACAACAAGAAGGTCCCCGGTTCGAGTCCGCTACTTGACACTTTTTGCTTTTGCTGCCTTTTGCCTTGTTACTACTTTTCGGACTCCCATAACTCCCCCAGTGGTCACCGGATCTGGTCTGGATTTAAAATGGGACGTGTGAGACACGAGGTCCTTTCATATATCAAGTTTCATCAAGATCCGATCACTCGTTCGTAAATTAAAAATACCTCACTTTTCCTGAATTTTTCGGATTCCACCTCCCTCCACTCCCCCCACTATGGTCGGATCGGGTAAGTGACTATTTCTAATTTAATCATTTAGGGTCCCTGATATGCGTACCAAGTTTCATCGTCCTAGCTTATGTGGAAGTACCCGAACTAGCAAAACCCGGACCGACAGACCGACCGACCGACGGACGGACAGAAATTGCGATCGCTATATGGCACTTGGCCGAAGGGCAAGTGCCATAAAAAAATAATAAATCTTTCTCATAAGGCATACAACAAAAATACAAGCGCATGGAGGTGCCACAAATCACACAGAAATTCCACTATTCGAAAATCGATTATTCGTGAATATCATAGCGGAACAACCAAGTAACGCATTTTCAGCGGGTCTTGGAGCAAATTTTAGTGAATAAGTGATGGGTAACATAGACTGTCCTATCCCAGCCGTTTTCGGTTAAACTTTAACTACTTCTAGTGCAAATTCCAGTCTTAACCTGGCTGAAATCTTAAGCCTAAAACCTCACCTAAATGACGCGCATTCCACTAGATAGTGAATACGCTACTATGAAAGACGCCACAGGCGGCAGAATTTTAGGTAGCTTTCATGGTCACTTCTTTGGATTCCAAACGAAAGTAAGGTCTGTCTATGATATCAAAGATCTGTCCGTGCCCCCCGATAAGTCCCAAACGGAGAGGGATATTTTGCCGGAATTTGGTACGTGGTATTGCTTTCACACGAACCAATCCTGAAAGCAAGGTCAAAGGTGTTAGTGGGATCCCATGTGGGCTTACGCTACGCCATAGGTATGCCGTAGCCGACTGCCGACGTTCTGCACTCATTAAACTGAACAAAGCTGCAGCACTAACAAAGAAAATAATAACTGGTGCGAACGTGGCGTGGCCTGGAGAAAGCTTCGAGGACTGAACTGACTCCTTAAAGTTCAATAGGCGGAGACAGTCATGATACCACATTACCACCCCCTAGAATACAATGTCACATCAGAAATCAGCAGATTCTTCGACAACTTATTTTCGCTAATATATCGTTACGCCGTTTTTTGCTGACTACTATATTCCGATTTACTAGCTTCGACAAATATAAGCGGAGTTTCTTTTTTCTTATACATTCGTTGTTGTTATATATTCCGGATTATTTGTATTGTTGACAAATATTCATATTAACGGTGTTAACTGAGAATTCCTTGTAAGCTTTGGAATCAGCTGCAAGTAGGTCAGTTATATTTGTACATTTTTGACAGTGTTGTAACTTTACATCCAGAAAAAAAAAATCCGTCGGTATTACAAACAGCAGAAATTTTCATCAGATGACACTGGAGCAATCTGCCAGCTACAGACGGTTTATTTTAGCAGCCATGGCACTCTGATCACTCAGCTCTACAAAATGATTGATGGTCGTACATGGCCGAGATTTTTGACTTTCCGCGCCTTGCAATACTATGCTCTCGGCATACGCCGAAGAGACAATGACAAGCGATAACAAGAAAACGGCTTATTTTTGAAGGGCTATCTAGTGGAGGTCACAAATGTGTATGTGTGAGGCATTTAATAAAAATTAAAGCATAGTTAGTGCTCATTGTGCTTTAAATACTAAAAAGACGTAAAAAATGTAGTTTCCAGTATCTGCGAAATTTAACAATTGGATATATTTTGCTAATCCTCATAGATGACGATGAGCTAGAAAAGCTCTGGAGATGATCAGGCCCGGACCTAAAGAGGTCCTGTTCCACCCTACTTACCATCGTTACTACGCATGACGTCACGGATCCTGGCTTCTTGGCGTCAAAGCTGGAACGTCTTTTCTATTTTCGGCAAAATATCGTGCGACGGTCTAGTAGGGCCAATCACATTACAGATATCCTAGTTACCACGCTTACTACGCTCCCGAGCGTGGTAAGCAAATAGTTCCTATTAGTTACTGTTTCGAGTGATAGGTTGGAACGGTGAGTGTAGTAACTTTTCACGAGGTAAGCAACGAAATAGACAAATAGGCTACTGACGTATACTTTTTTAAAGTTGAACTGAAAAGCAGCTTATTTTTACATCCGATGTTTGAATAGACTGGAACATTTTGACCCATCTAATGGATTTTGCATTTTTTCCTCCGATGCTCTGGTTATGAATTTGAAAACAAGCCTGGAGGCTTGTGGTTTGAAAACCTGGAGGTTTTGAATTTGAACACAAGCCTGCATTTGCACACTATTTAAGCGAAAACGCGATGTGTAACCAAGCGTCGCTAGCCAAAACTCGAGGGAGGGGGCGGGCGGCCTACCGGCGCCCTGCCGCTATCCTTTCACTCTACTTCGTGACTTCGAGCTATTTTATTCGTATTCTTCTATAAATACGTGAGTCGTTGAATGGATTCTTCCCCTATTTTATCAAAGCGACCACGCTTGAAATTGAAACTTGAGATTGACTCGACTCCAATCATCCTATAAACACTGCCACGAAAGCCGCAATCCCGGCAACGCAGTTCCTCGGATTTGTTTCACTCCCTTGGGCCATAACACGAGAGTCAGGAAATGCAACTGGGTTTCAAATTGAAATTGAAAATGAAGTTCTAAGCCCGCCTCTTGGGGGCTGTTACGACTCTATTATCCATATTCACCCGCAAAGGGGTTTCAACATTCTGACTTGTTTTGATTACAGGATAAAGAGAAGATTTCCACGAAGAAGTGTTCGTGGTGGTAAATGCCGGAGCGCGAAAATAATTTGAGCTAAAAGTGTAGAGGGGGAAATTTAGAATGTCAACGAACGAATGTATTTTACATTCATATGAATGGATTGGTCAGAGAACAAGGTAGGTAGGTAGGTACTTTATTTGTGATTGAACCGATACACGGCATTTCACAGCTACAAACTAAAACTAGAATACGCCTCTAACTACACATTCGCAACAAAACAGAATATCGCGTTTAAAGAAGAAAAAGGTAAAAGCAGTCGTACGTTTTCTTTCATTTTTGTAAAGTTTACCTGTCACTTTAACCGTTACGAATCCAACATAGTACTGATTAATGATTACAATATGAAAGGTCTGACAACTTTTATAAACAAGAAAGAAAATAAACTTAAAATCCGGATTGCTTCTCTAAGTAATAATTTGGCGCCGTTGTCCTGAAGTAATTGTCATCGTTATGAAATCTTTAGAATTATGGTGTTTCTATTAGATTTATTTTTTTATATGTATGAATGTGATAATGCTATATATTGCTATAAATGTGTGCATATTCCCGTGCGTTTATCTCTGTAATGTATTCGCCAATAAAAAATTAGCCCACTACACTTTACATAATCAAAATGGCGGAGTACAGAAAAGGGAAAAGATAGATCACAAAAAGAAAGAGAAATACCAAGAGAAGTAGAACTAAACTAAAAAGAAAACTAAAAAGAAGAAACACTATAGCACCACACAGGGAATTTTGTTACTACGATTCGAGAACGGACAGAGCGAGAAAGCCGCTTTTGGACGACCCTGTTATGGATCGATAATGTATGGATTCACTAATCCAAGAGTTTACAGTCCAGAGTAGTAGCCTAACAAGAACTTGCAGATTCGATAATAGCACGACCGAATGGAACGCTTATTCCGATTTGTCAACAGAGCCCAAAATGGGGAAAGACTTATCTGGGTTCCGGATATATACCCCCCCCACGCGAAAAAAAATCCTGACATAACCCCTCGGCACCCCCCACGCTATTGACAGTGCAAAATGAATCCGTCAGCTGAATTCTATTAGAGCTATATTGGCAAGGGTCCTCTTCAGGTTCAAGCCGCCCGAGCTGGAAAATGACTTGACAAGTTCAATGTGGAAAATGAAAATGGCAAGTTAATTTTCCGGCTTGAGCCTGAAGAAGACCCTAGCCAAGAAAAGCCGAAATATAGCTCTAATAAAATTCAGTCGGCGTATCCGTTTTGCACTGTCAAATATGATTTGCAGACAGCTTGGGCCGAAGGAATAATTACCCCCCCCCCGACCAAAATCCCAGCACAGTGTTCATAAAAAGCAGTATATTTTTACGAACAGTGTATATAGAGGCGAACGGCCAGCGAGCCGCCGTCACACGTTTACATTTGATTCAGGTGTCTAGGACAAATCATAAAGTGCTCGCGGTCCAAGCTGCAGTTTTTATGGCACTTGCCTTCCGGCCAAGTGCCATATACCGATCACTTTTCCGTCGGTCGGTCGGTCTGTCGGTCGGTCCGCTGATCGCGAGTTAGGGTACTTCCAGATGTGCTAGGACGATGAAACTTGGCAGGCGTATTAGGGACCCGACCAAACTAACTTGGTAATAGTCATTTCCCCGATCTGACCACCGTGGGGGGAGTGGAGGGAGATAAATCCGGAATATTGACGTATGTCTAACTTTTGAAGGGGGAATCGGATCTTAATGAAACTTGATATTTGGAAAGACCTCGTGTCTCAGATGTCAGACGTCAAGTCCAAAACGGATCCTATGACTTTGGGGGGAGTTGGAGGGGGGAACCGGAAATCGTGTGGCATGTTCAGAGTGGACAGATCGGGATGAAACTTGGTGGGAAGAACAAGCACAAGTCCCAGATACGTAGTTGACAAGACCGGACAGGATCCGATCACTGTGGGGGGAGTGGGAGGGAGGGTTCCGGAATTCCGGTGATCCCGAGTTAAGATGCTTACACTTGTGCTAGGACGATGAAACTTGGTAGGCATATTAGGGACCTGAACCAACTAACTTGGAAATAGTCATTTCCCCGATCCGACCACCGTGGGGGGAGTGGAGGGAGATAAATCCGGAATATTGACGTATGTCTAACTTTTGAAGGGGGAATCGGATCTTAATGAAACTTGATATTTGGAAAGACCTCGCGTGTCTCAGATGTCAGACGTCAAGTCCAAAACGGATCCTATGACTTTGGGGGGAGTTGGAGGGGGGAACCGGAAATCGTGTGGCATGTTCAGAGTGGACAGATCGGGATGAAACTTGGTGGGAAGAACAAGCACAAGTCCCAGATACGTAGTTGACAAGACCGGACAGGATCCGATCACTGTGGGGGGAGTGGGAGGGAGGGTTCCGGAATTCCGGTGATCCCGAGTTAAGATGCTTACACTTGTGCTAGGACGATGAAACTTGGTAGGCATATTAGGGACCCGAACCAACTAACTTGGAAATAGTCATTTCCCCGATCTGACCACCGTGGGGGGAGTGGAGGGAGATAAATCCGGAATATTGACGTATGTCTAACTTTTGAAGGGGGAATCGGATCTTAATGAAACTTGATATTTGGAAAGACCTCGCGTGTCTCAGATGTCAGACGTCAAGTCCAAAACGGATCCTATGACTTTGGGGGGAGTTGGAGGGGGGAACCGGAAATCGTGTGGCATGTTCAGAGTGGACAGATCGGGATGAAACTTGGTGGGAAGAACAAGCACAAGTCCCAGATACGTAGTTGACAAGACCGGACAGGATCCGATCACTGTGGGGGGAGTGGGAGGGAGGGTTCCGGAATTCCGGTGATCCCGAGTTAAGATGCTTACACTTGTGCTAGGACGATGAAACTTGGTAGGCATATTAGGGACCCGAACCAATTAACTAACTTGGAAATAGTCATTTCCCCGATCCGACCACCGTGGGGGGAGTGGAGGGAGGGGGAATCCGGAATATTGGCATATGTCTAACTAACTTTTGAACGGGGAATTGGGTCTTAATGATACTTGATATTTGGAAATACCTCGTGTCTCAGATGCCAGACGTCAAGTCCGAAGCGGATCCGATGACTTTGGGGGGAGTTAAAGGGGGGAACCGTAAATCGTGTGACATGTTCAGAGTGGACGGATCGGGATGAAACTTGGTGGAAAGAACAAGCACAAGCCTCACATACGTAGTTGACAAGACCGGATAGGATCCGAGCACTGTGGGGTTCCGGAATTCCGGTGATCCCGAGTTAAGATGCTTACACATGTGCTAGGACGATGAAACTTGGCAGGCGCATCACGGACTCGACAGTTTTAACTTAAAAACAGTCGTTTCTCCGATTTGACCATCGTAGGGGGAGTGGAGGGAGGGGGAATCCGAAATCTTGAGAAATGTCCAACTTTTGAACGGGTGATCGGATATTAGTGAAACTTGATATTTGGAAAGAACTAATGTCTCAGATCACCCATTTCAAGTGCGGACAGAACCGATCAATGTGGGGGAGTCGGGGGGAGGGGCCACAAATGTTATGACACGCTTAGAGTATAGTGACTGGGATGACACTTGGTGGGAAGCGTAAGCCCTAGATACATCAGTGACAGAACCGGACCGGTTTCGGGCACTGGGGGGAGTTGCAGGGGGCCTGGAATTCCGGTGATCGCGATTTAAGGTACTTCCAGATGTGCTAGGACGATGAAACTTGGCTTGAACATTAGAGACTTGACAAGATTGGCTTAGAATTTGTTACTTCCCAGATCCGACCATCCCTTAAAGTACTCACCTTCACCGCAAAGTACAAAAAAAATGGCACTTGCAGCTTCGCTCAAGTGCCATATACCGATCGATTTTCCGTCGGTCGGTCTGTCGGTCGGTCGGTCCGGTGATCGCGAGTTAGGGTACTTCCAGATGGAGTAGAGGGCGGGGAATCCGGAAAATTTAGTCATGCGTAGCTTTGGAACGGGTGATCGGATTGGAATGAAACTTAATAACTGAATGAACGATATGTCTCTGATGTCCCATTTGAAGTCCGGACCGGATTCAACAACTATGGGGGATTTGGGGGGGGTAAGACCGGAAATCTCGAGAAACGGTTAGAATGGAGGGATCGGAGTGAAACTTGCTGGGAAGAACAAGCATCTGCTTCAGATGAATCGTTTACACAAATGAACTGGATCCGGACACTGGGGGGGGGGTGGAGGGGAGTTTCCCGGAATTCCGGTACTGGTGATTTTAGTGATTTTCACGACAAAACTTGGATGGCGTGTCAGAGACTCGATCAAACTGACTTGTAAACACAAATTTACTCGACACGATAATCGGGGGGGGGGGGAGGGAAAGGGAATCCGGAATAATGAGTCATGCGTAATTTTGGAACGGGTGATCGGATTTGTGTGAAATTCAGTTATTGAACAGAGGAAATGTCTCTGGTGATCTTTGTCGTGTCCGCACCGGATCTTACAACAATTGGGGGTGGGGGACCGGAAAATACATGACCGGCTTAGACTGGAGAGGTCGTGATGGAACTTTGTGGGAATGACAAACAGATGCCCTTGAAAAATCATTTAAAGAACCGGATTGGCTCCGGTTACTGTGGCGGGAGTTAGAGGGGGTCCGGAATTCCGGTGGTAGCTAGTTTAGGTCATTCCAGATGTGCTAGTACGATGAAACTTGGCCGGAATATTAGACATTTGACGAGATCGGCCTAGAAATCGCCATTTTCCAAATCCGACTATTCCTTAGAGGACTAATCTTGATCGCAAAATAAGAAGAATACTTCTAAGTAAAATATACATTTTCATGATCCCCATGAGCCCATTACCATTTCTGCCTCAAGGGTTTTGCCTACTAATGAAATTATAGCTCTCTTAAAGTGCGCAACTTGACCGCAAGGTCGAAAAGTACTCTTCATCAAACGATACATGTCAACCCATGGTCATTTGCGCTACAAGGGTTTTGCTTAAACATTTCTTTCTAGCACCCGTAAAGTGCGTATCTTAACTGCAAAGTCGAAAAGTACTTTTGATCAAACAGCACATGTCAGCCCATGCAAGTGCCATATGAGCTTACAGCTCTTGTTAATAAGATTTTCGACTTTCCTATATATTTGCATACAGGGGTTTTTGGCCGGGGGTGGTACCCGCCCGTAGGGAAAAAAGGTACCCGGATTCCCGTAAAGGTGTCCGGAATTTTGGAACAACATTCCGGGCACGGAAAACGTAACGGAAATCCCGCCTGGGGAGTCTTGTTTCCTGGAATTCCGCAGTTTAACGCGGAATTCCTGTCAAACCGCGGAATTCCGGGACGTTTTCCGTGCCCGGAATGTTGTTCCAAAATTCCGGACACCTTTACGGGAATCCGGGTACCTTTTTTCCCTACGGGCGGGGGGTTTCCGCAAAGGGGTTTTGGTACCAGGGGGGCTTCGCCGAGGGGGGGGGGGGGTTGCAAGGTTTTTTTTCGCCTAGACCCATAATGTCTGACAACACCAGCGCATTGAAAAGCGTTACTCTGATGTGTCAATTGTAAGTAGTCTTGGCAGATATGAGACATATATACAAACCGAGCCGGTGCAGGGAAAGGGTGTACAGCAGGTGCCGGTGAATGGGTAACCCTCCGCGGAAAACGCGAGTAAAAGATGTAAACCCAGTCAGAAGAGTAGCTAACGCTGGTAAAATCTCAGAATGATACATTCTCACGAAGAATTAGCGACTATTTGGCTGCGGAGGGATTCCACGCAACACATGCCCGCCAGATTATTTGATTTTCGCTCGATAAGTGAGTCAAAAGACGTATGTCAGTGTTCCAAGAATTAAAATAATGGCCTCTGTGAATACCGAGAAGTCTTGTTTGCTCTAGATTCACTGAATGATCAATTGTCGATTAACCAGTGACTTTTGGGCCAATATCAACCAATCTTATCGCAAGTAATAGAAGAAACAACTTTTTGTGTTTGTTCCTCAAATAATCCTGACAAGTATTGTTCAGATAAGGGATTATAGTATAAAGCAACTGGAATCACGTAGGCCAACAGTCTAGAGCGCGGTAGCAGTGACTATCCGTTCGCAATTTTAAGTTACAAGAAAATCGTGTGAGTTTCTGAGCGCAGGTGCAGTGCCATCTCGTTCCAGAAAATGGTTGAGAAACCACTGCTGAGCTTCTCCATCGAACGGATCCTCGCAAGGGATCCCCTGCCCAGGCCAGCAACCCCCGATATCCACCAGAGCTACTTTGGTGCAATGCAGACGTACCTTGTAAACGCCCTGAGCGAGACGGAGCGTCCACATGAGATGCTATCAACTGTGGACGAGAAGACGATGCTGAACATCAGCCGCTTTGGTGGTTACGCCACGCTGTCTTTTGACGACTATCGCAGGGCCCTAGAAACTGGACAGGAATCAGATGATATGTTCTGTACGTATATCTATCGTATACAGAGGCATTTACGGTGTACAGTCGCAAAGATTTCATGATCGATTTCGTCGCTTTTATATGGATTCTGATAGCGAATTTCGGGTCCGTGATCGTTCTGGCACTCCCGGCAGGATTTCCAGTGTAGTGTTTCGCACCATTAGTGTAGGGAGCCTATTTAAGCTTAATGAAACCGGTGGACAAACACCAGCCACAAACTGCGCTTTTTTCTTCTTAAGCTGACCTCACTCTCTGCTTAGTAAATTTCCTCAAAGTCAGAAACTGATCGACCAACTGACTGCACAGAGATAAAAGCTACGTTTCAAAACTTGACCGTCTCAGATGCTACGCTCTTTCCAACCAACGTCTTTTGTAATGTCATCCAATGTCATCATTTCATCATTCACCTCATCCAATCTTGCGGCAGTCACATCACAATTTGACTAAAACGCCTCTGTCCATTACCAGGGGGTGAGTGTGGGGGGGACGGTTTCGTAAAGGACCCCTCGGACTATCTACTGATGATGTTCCGGAATCTTAAAACAATTAAATACTTTAAAACAGGCTCTGCTTTCAACAAATTACCAACGATTTGACTGTTTTAAGCCTTTATCCAGGCCCGTTGACTTCTAGCAAAAACAGGAATTTTCTGATGAATAAACTTCTCTCAAACAAACTGAGTTAATTCTATTTCATGTTGATAAACTGAGCACTGCTCTTCAAATTCAACCGAACGTAAAAGAACTGCATTTTCCCATCGGCAATAAGTCGCGGTGTCACTGTGACGTTAGACCCCATACAGAAGGAATTAATATTTTGAGCGTTTCACTATCCAAATCAAACATCGGTCAGAAGCGTACCGAAATCTCTTGCTGCTTCACGCTACGTCTGACCAAGAACAAATAACCAGATAGAACTTCTGCCTTTAGTCGCATGCAGCGACTATGAAAACCCCGACAAAACTGAGCGGACCTAGAGGTATTTACTCTAGCTTTGAGCTGATGTTGATACCTCTTTACTCCTCTTCCGTCTTCGCCGTTGCTTATCTCACAAGAAATAGTGAAGGCGACGTAGGCTACTCCAGGCGCTGACCCGCTCGCGTCCATAGAACCAATCATCTTTGACTTCTCCTTTTCCTCAACGGCGGTTCACAGCGATTATATTTAGCTATTTGTAGAGGTAACGAAACGTGATGGGGCGTGAAGCTACTAACCTCCGCTCATTCGTAGCGGACAGGGTATGGCGAAATACTCGTCTCCACATAGTCATATACAGAGATAGGGAGACGGAGGTTCTGTTAGAGTATTTGTTCTTGGTCTGATGATAGTGTTTGACCTCAGGAAAACTCTACCGGCGTCTTGTCAGGCTTAAGTGAAAAAGCGGAAGCTATCCGACAGAGAAAAATAGACCACTAAATTTCAGGGGAATCCCCGTCTCGACATCTGTCTTCGCCACGGCGCTCCCGCCGTCGGTTTTACAGAGGAGGACAGGTTCGATTCGGCAACACCCAGACGACGAAGCTCGAGGAAATGTTTCAAACACAACGGTACCTGACCCCAGATCAAAGGAAACATTTAGCAATCTCACTGGGTCTCTCGGAAAGACAAGTAAGCTTTCGCTTTTTTTCTTCACTTAGAAAGTCAAGCTTGGTGCACACAGAACGCGAATCCCATCTTCGACGCAAAAGAAAGAAAATCACATCTTAGACGAAAAGAAAATCACATCTTCGACGCAAAACACGCCAGTGATCCTCAGTGACCCTCAAACTCAACACTTCACATCCTGTCTCAACCAATCATGGCGATCTTCGGGAGCAGCTGTGAAACCACTTCCGCCTTTCTTCCGTTAGCTACCCGGAGAGGCCGGAGATTTTGCATCGGCAAGGAGAGATAGTCATCAAGTGTAGCCTACTGCCTTGGAGTTGAAATGGCGCGGCGCGAACTTTTTCCGCTAGCGACGCCGACTTTGCCTAGGCGAATGCGAATCCACTTTCTGGGGGCTCCAAGCTTTAGAAGGACTGCGCATCTGCGTCTTCTCGATCAAGAAATTATTAGCAGAATTTCTGGTTTTCGCCTGACTCCGGGAACAAATTTGGTCCGCAAAGAAACGACCTGGATATACGATTCACCGTAACATCTTACCCTTATTTGAAGACTATTGACTTCAGACAAAACTTTTACCTTCAACAAGTTTCCGGTTATTCGCGGATTCCGAGCACGGGGAAAACAGGTCAGATGATTTAACCTGTATCCCTAACCCTTCGTAGACAGTGTCATTAGTTTGAAGAAAACGTTTTTTCACAACTAAAACTGCAATCCCCTCAACCCCTAAATATAGTGCTGCGGACCCATCTTCAAATTCACACGTACTCTGGCCGTAAGGTAGGGATCCTAACACAAAGTTTGAACAGAGAGCTTACGCTTCTTTTGTGGTTATCATGCTAACAATTAACTTAAAACTTTAAACTAAAAGAAGAGCTCTTATTAAGAGGATTTATTAATTTAATCCGTTGGGTTTAGATATCAAATCTTTTTAGATTGAGACCCTTTAGTAACGGAGAGACGGACAGACAGACAGATACGTACAACGTTATAAGTATCCCATCACTTGGCGCTACCTTTACAAGATAATATTTTTGCAAACTGGCAATTGTCTTTTCCTATGCTTGCTTGTGATCTTGTTTCTGATTTATGTTGTCATTCGCAAATCTTGTTTCCGGGAAGAAACAATAGTTGTGTTTTTGCAGATACCATGGTATCTGATATACGGTCTAAAGTCGTTTTTGCAGTTATCGTGGTATCTGATACCACGGTCAAAAGGCGTTTTTGCAGTTGTCGTGGTATCTGATATTCAGATATCACGGTCCGACCGTGGTATCTGGTCGTGGTATGTGAAAAGTCATCACAGTTCCATCAAATTTTGTCAAATTGGTGAGAAAGAAGTTCAGCACTTAGTGATGTAACTGGATATCAGTTTTTCTTTCGGACGACTTCGAAAAGTGCAATTTCGGCTATAGTCGTTTTTGCAGTGGACCGTATATATCAGATACCATGGTATCCGTAAAAACGCAACTAGTTAGTTAGCGGACTTTAAAAATTAGTGTTTGAGAGAATGATAATATGCGATTTCGGTGAACCTCTAAGACATGTGTGCATCATGGATAGCCTTTCGTGGAAAAGAAAAATGTAGACTGACTAAAAGAATGATATTGGTCTACGGTCACAGCATCAAACTTCGAAGACGAGGTCCTTTCTACACGAATTAAAGTTGAGTTTGGGTGAGGTATGGTAGACATCAGATTAGACTTCCCTGAAGTCAGAACTCACTAGATTCACAGAATTCACGAGATTAGAGCACGCGCAAAAACATATAATGAATCTCCTTATTCTTCTCATCTTTCGTCATTAACGGAGTTGACACACGTTTTCTTTTCTGCAGGTTAAGACATGGTTTCAAAATCGTCGCGCGAAATGTCGACGCACGTCAAAGGTGAGTGAAGAAAACAAATTCCTAATGGATTTATAACACAAATCACCTGAAAATATGCTTGAAGTCCTACCAATTACGACAATGTTTATGTTACATATTTTTTTTCTAGGAAAATAAGGATGGCTCATGTTGCGGAAGCCCGTGCAGTGTCGAGGACTTTGAGAAGGACTGAGCCATATGATTGTCGTTCATCGACTTCTAAACTGTTCGAAAAAATAAAACGAACCCATGTCTGTGATACGTGTTTGCTATATATGCAATTAGTGATGTCAATATTTATATAAACAAATGTTCGGAGATGATTATGATTAATTTCCAGTGACCGATATATTTGACTATCCCCATCAGGTTATTTTTTTTACATTTCTTGGGGGCCTAGAGTAGCAAATGCTATTTTGTGAACTGAATTCTCAACAAGGTATGAATCAACCTGGAATGGCTAAGTCATAAGCTTTTCTGGCTTCAACCATCGTCAGACAATAAGTCCCGAACGCCGCCTAGAATCCTTAGTTTTATGGCACTTGCAGCTTCGCTGCAGCCACGTACCGATTGCTTTTCCGTCGGTAGGTCTGTCGGTCGGTGACCGCGAGTCCGGTGATCGCAAGCAATAGAACTGACTGCCCAATATGCACATGGTACCGAGGAGAATGCGTCACGTTAATCAGGAAAAAAAATCCTTAGATTTCACCGCGCATTACTTTGCGCTCGCTCTATCGCTCTCACCGCACAAATTACCTGTCGGCGCAAAGGATAATTTACTCGGCTTATCCCTCGCTCACCAGGGAACCTAAAAACAGTTTTTCAGCTGCTATTGATTCTAATATGCTTAAAATATTAGCTTCCAAGCGTAATAATAACCGCTGATAAGGCTCTATTGTTAGTTGACAATGGTGTTTTTCTAACCCTAAATAATCGTCAACGACGTCAATTGAAACGTTTATTCTCAGACATTTTTAAATGCGTGTGCAGCCAAGTACAAATTATTAGCTAGAGATCACTCGATAAATTCTCAACAAGACAGCTTACACCCTAATATTACTTTCGACTCCCCGATAATGATAAAAAAGAAAGAACGATTCAACGAGAAATATGGAAAACACTGGGGATGAAACGTAAATACACAAACTGTTGAAAGCTATAAGCTTACCGCTAAAGATGTTAATGAATAAAAAGATATGTCTGTGTCCGGTCTTCTATTCATCTTCCCTCTGTTACTGCATCGCTTCTCTGATTATTCGTAGAGTGGTGGAATAAAGGACAGGCTCAATCAGGGGAGTAAAAGAACCTCAGCTTTTCAATTAAAACAAAAAAGAACGAACACAACCTTTGTTGCAAAAGCCTCTTATCAATGTGCTTGAAGTTCGCGAAACAGTGTCAAAAGCGCCCTGTTAGCGTAACATCTAAATGCAACGATGAAGAACTCACTCCTAATTACAAAAGCCCCGGAAGGGATCTTAAAGGCCCCTTCTCCTTGTCAGACCCTAAATACATTCCACTCCTCTCCCCAAAATGGTTTGCATGAGAGTACAATGACGCAAAGGTGTTGGGATGTGACAGAGAGTTTTGGGCGGAGCTTACAGCTGCAGCGTTCATGAGCCTCTCACTCTGTGGGTGGGAGAGTGGGTGTGACATAGACGCTGGGTGTCGCGGGGGCTGGTTCACGGCTGTCTCGTACAGCATGGGCATGCGTACTAGGCGCTGAGAGGCGTGGGCCATGTTCGCAGCTTCGAGTTCCGCCGCGAGTTGGCGTTTCCATTTGTTGCGGCGGTTTTGAAACCAAATTTTGACCTGAAAATGTTCATAGTTAGCTTCGGAACTGGCAAAACTTTGTTCCAATACTCGAAAACGTGATTCTCATAATCACATTTCCGCGATTGACTCCCTGTACTCTGCTGGAAAGAAAATCCCAGTTAAAATGAACAAAATTCTGCAAAATGGTCAACTGCAATAACATAGTTTCTATTTATTTTTCATTTGTAATCCTTCAGTGGAGGTAATCACTTCCGGATACCTGGTGTACGTTGTACTCGCAACAAAGAAGGCCTTCCCGCGTGTCCATAGCTTTAGCGGTTCCATCCATCGTCTACGCCCTACGGTACATCTGATTCGCCAACTATGCACGGAAAATGATCGCAGATTTTCGCATGGAAGCAAAAAGTTAATAAATTTATTTACTTATTAGATTTTACCCCCGCGTCTTATCTTTTCTTTTCTTACCGAGGACTGCATATTTAACGTCCTAAGCCTTGGATATCCCCCGCTGACATGCCTACCTGAGTTTCAGTTAAGCTGAGTGATGCCGCCAGTCCTGACCTTTCCGAACTAGAAAGGTACCTCTTCACATCAAAAGTAGATTCTAGCTGGAAGACTTGACTCCTGGAAAACACAGTTCTTGTTTTCTTCTTTCGCTTGCACAGGTTTGGATCGTCACCGTCACGTCGGTCCATCGAGTCTTCTTTGTCGCTGCACACAGACAATTCGTCACTTTCGTCATCGGAGCTGTGCGGTCTCTTTTCTCCGACGGGTGAGTGGCCGACGGGCGACTGAACGTGCGGTGTGGACGTTTCTCTCATTCGTTCTACAAAAAAAGAGAATTTTGAGGACATAATCGACCGATTTCGCCAGCCTGGTTTCGGCAAATAAAAATCGACTAAATAAACCACGACCCTAAGTCAATAGAATCCCTGTATTATGACAGCCGAAGGACCACGAGGGGTAGTTTACTATCGGAAACCCGATGTACAGCCATTGAACGGACATAAGATGTCCGCCGAAAAATCAAGTGAACCTCTCATTTCGCAGTTTCCGAATTTTGAAGATGTCATATAAGAAATGTCTGCTTCTCTGAACGTTAACCTTTTAACAGTGTCATTTTCATCTACTTGCGGCGACTGAAGTTGAAGTCTCCTAAGAAGACCTGAAGGGGTGTGTCGGGTCTTCAGTTTACGATTTGGCCCAAAACTGCACTGTTCGATGTTAATAAACGTTCAAAAAAGCATACCCCCACTGTAACGTAATCCGGCATGGAGGGTAGAATTCCAGTTTAACATCCCTGTTTTGGAACTTATTTACAAAAATGGCGTTTATGGGTGGTTGGGATTGACTAACTCGTTGTCATCAAGGTTCTATTTGGTTTCTCTTCTCTTGTGAATAATAATGGTTGCTGTTCGAACTTTGATCTACAGAAAGTTATAAATAACGAATCAAAAGCATCGCTAATTGGCGGAGAAGTCACTCGTACGAAGATAAACTTCAGATTTTAACAGCAAACATTTTTACTGAACCGGTAAATCAAGGAAAAAATAACGATTTCATGTCTTTTAACTGACGTGAAACAGGAAATTAGCAATCATCGGATTAGAACCCGTACATGTAAACCAAAGAACGTTTCCGAAGCACTTCTTCGGATTCACGGTGTGTGTTTCGCTGTTCAAAACTCTTATCTTGGTACTTTAAATTTTCAGAATTCTTGTTTTTCAAGGGCTTCTCCCGTTGGCTTTTAGAAGCGAAGCCTTGCGGCCAGGTCTTAAGTGCTTTTCCCGAGTTCGACATTCGGGAACTTATTGTTATTTCTGGGAACACCAAAAGAATTCTCAACAACAAAAATTTTCATACTCTTTTCGAAAATTTGAACTTAAACCAGTCAAGGGAATTTTCACATGGTCCAGAACTAAAAAAAATGGGCGACAAGAACCGATCAATTACACTACAGAGCTAACTAAGAAAGGCAGAAGAACCCTTCTATTGCTCCAGTCCGGCAGTGTCACGTTTTGATGGCCAAAGTGCCTAAGCATTCAGCTCCCATCTAATTCAGTACTGAGTGCTTAAAACATCTAAATACTTTGATAAATCCAAAGCTATTTTTGTAGATTTTAAAGAGGCTATGGCTCATCTCCTTATTTATTTATTTATTACTAAGATGACCAGCATTGTCCGGATTTTTAGTGTATTTTATAGAACGGTAAGAACAAATCATTAGAAACCCAAATGGGTGATAAATGGAATGGAGGAGTAAAGTTCTTCACGCCAACTGTGACCAGGTTAAAGCATGAATGACCAGTATAAGATCAACTAGTTCTGAAGATCCTTTGTAAGCTAGACTTAGCACTACCGCGGGAAAGACTTAGCCCACTACCGGGGAAACAGATTTCTACATGCTGACGTCACTAAACGCGTTTGGCATACCAACTAATGACGTCACTGGAAAAATACACTGCCAGATTTGCCGAAGCCTGCTAAAAACTGAGCCATTACTGACTACTGAGATTGGAAGAAATGCGGCAACGCAAATGGACAAGTTTAGTCGGGTTTCCAAATAGTTTAAAGAGCACGATTTAAATAAAGAAGAACGGCTTCTCACGACATTTATGATCATCTGAATCTGACATGTGTCATTGTGGCCATATTAATGTGGGCTGAAATAATCAACTTGTAGAGGATTTCGCAGATCAGTGAAAGTGACTTGACCATAAAAAACGCAAATAAAACAACTATAAGTGCAAAATTCGGCGAAAGCCGGAAATTCGGTCGGCTTCTTGTCTTTACCAATTGTCAGGAGTCAAGAAGACATAGATACTCGAGCTTCCAGCTTCGTTTTCCTACGAAATCGATAGTTGACCGGATTAATTCGCCGGAATCCGGCAAAACGGGAAATCCGTTGATTTTAACAAATGTCTTTCTCCATCTGTTCGCGTCGGTATAGGGGTAACATGACTCCATCTATCTGCTTTGCTTTGCTGCCGGGTAAATTGTACGATCGGAATCTGATGCAAACCGGAATTTCGGAAAGTAACATCCTTTGATAAAACGTCGGTGTATATACAGATCTCGTGGGCTACAGATCCAGAATATGTTGGATCAGAATATTCTTCGAGTTTTCGACTAGCTTTGTTGTTCTGGTTGTAATCTGGGCTGGACCGTAAATTAACGACAGAAAGGAATTAATAAGGGGTTGATTAGGGACAAGTAACATGCTTACAGAATCCGGCAAAGAACCGAAAACTGCACGACCAGCTGAATGAAGAAGTCAATAAATGTCTTTTCGGATCCTCTAAACAGTGTTGGCCATGTTACTGCCGTGCTAACCCTTTGCTCACGAAAGGCGAGAGATTACATCGCGGACCACCCTGGCGCAGACTTTCAAAATTAGTGGAAGTATTTGCGGCACCATTGTCGTTACATCACTTGCGGAAAGAGTTTGAGTTCCCCAGGGCCCAACTAGGATGTCGGCAGACCAATAAACGAAATGGGGAAAAACAATTTCAAAGCGATAAAAATAATAAAACCAGCCACGCAAAAGTCATTATGTTTAGAGGCCAATTATCGCGTCACATCGGTTTCCCAAATTTGTTAGCTATCACAAATGTTGGCAGTTAATCTACACACGGAAAACTTTACGGTGAAATACTGAATTAACGAATTCAATTTATTAACACACTATTCTTGTTAGTAAAAAAAAAAAGGAGCATAGAAGAGGGAAAGAGAAACACAAAAGAAACAGAAAAAAGGAAGACAAATGAACTATACCAAAGAAAAGACTATACCACCATCGGACTTGGTGGTATTTTGGATTTTGGTAAATTTGTGTGTCGACTTTAAAAATTCCATTTTACTTCAACTGCTATAAATTTGGACCATTTGAGAGATCCACTTCAAATTATACGAAAAAAGCAACAAAAATTTCTGTCGAAAATGTCCTCACTTACTCATAACCTATATTTAGCGGTTAAAGAGTTAATATAGTTTAACGCGTGTGTAGAAAGAATAGTTTAACGCGTGTGTAAGAAAATAAAATTATAATTTTATTTTCTTGTATATTTAGCATTTTTTGGTCCGATTGTTTTTTTTTGTAGTATTACATGTTGGGCCAATTAGGTTGTATCTATTTCATTTTATACTCTCCGATCTTGGAGGTCAATAAAATATTGGAATTGAATTGAATTGAACTATACAGGGAGCTTTCCTTACCAAGTGAGCAGGCATGACGGGAAAGCAGATTTTGGACGGCCCTGTACAATCAACGAGTTCTAGTCCATGGTGATGTCCTAACAAACTGAGTGATCGCCCTTACGGCGCAGAACGTGAAACAAGTTGACATGGAACTTACCGCCGCAGGATCTCAAGGTCTTTTTGTGAACGAAGAAAAAGGTGGTACTATAATGACAGGTTCTGCTGCGCCTGTCGGTGATTCACTCTTTCCAGGCGTGTAAAAGTTTTGTAAACATTATACGACCCCCTTATCTATTGCCGCCATTACTGGGTCTTGTGAGGGTCCCAATTGTAGCTGTAAGTCAAAAGCCCGGACATAGAGATCCACGGCCCCTAGGTAATATACAAGCAGCAGGGCTGTATCCAGGGGGGATTAGGGGGATCACCCCCTCCCCCCGAAACATGCAAAAATACTCGTTTTTATAGGCTTTAACCTCTGATCTATGTCTTTTTTGTACTTTTTTGGTTCGGCCCGCGACCCCCCCCCCCCCCGAAATAAATTCCTGGATACGGACCTGACAAGCAGACTTAAAATAGACTCCTGGATAAGATTAGATTAGATTATTTTATTGCTAAATTACATAATAACCCATCATGATAGGTAACCGCCCATGAGAAGACATAAATGCACTGGCACTGGGCGGTTACCACAAACTACTTCAACTTAACTTAAACAATAACTTAATTTAGTTTCAACACTAACTAATCAATTTTTTTTCCATATAAATTCCCCTGGGCGGGCCCTTCCGGGGCGAGGACCCTAGGTAGCCGAGTAGTTTGCCTAGGCAGAATTTCGCCACTGGATATTCAAAGTGAGAATAGTAAGGAGTCGGTGTTCTGTCATGTCACACATAGTCACTGCCTCTTTTTGAAGAACTGTTGCGTCACTGAATGTGACATTCTTGCCACAAATGGTATCGCTATCCGAACGGGCTTGTCTATATGTTGAGCAGTCGCGGGAGTATGACCCACACGACCAGGTATAATAATAACTATAAATAGTTATATAATATTTATTGAAGTAATAAAATTATTATTATCAAATTGATAACAATAATAAGGATAAATTAGGTAAGAAGTATGATAATTAAATAACAATTTACCTTCACTGGAGGAAGGAGACCGTGCTCGAACATCCTGCTGCGATTCCACCATCCGGTGGTGGCTCCACAGACTTGCCAGGTTCTGCAATCCATACCACGACTTATCCGGCGGCGGGTATTCTGGAACCGGGGCAACGGATGGAATGCCACCGGAAAGCGCATCTGCTCCATAGAACTGGGAGAAGAAATGCGGTCGGAGGAGGTTGAGGGCATTTATATGAGACATCAGGCCCATTCTGGAACAAGATAAACCGTTAAAACTGAGGGCCTAGATTTTGCTTATTTTCAACGTGTCACGGTCGAGAAGACGGTTTCAAAGTAATCCGTGTGCTTATAAGGACTACCATAAGGGAAAGCAACTTACCTAACAAATGCCTGGCAAACATTCACATACACTTTCTTTTCAAATATATCATAGTAACTGAAAGATTTTGTGAAAACTGCATCACAAGAAGGAAAAGTTCCAGACACGGATGGACTATGACGAGGACAGTATCGGGTCTGCCGTCGGGAGAGAAGAAGGACAAGGGTCAAATGGGCATCGACATTCACTTGCAGAAGCAAACATATCCTATAACGAATTGCCATTTGTTGGTGAGCCCGTAGAGCAAATAGCCTACTCAAAAGTTCGATCGAGTAATCACAGCAACGATACGCGGGAGGCGAACATAGTAAACCGTGTTACTTTATGAAGATACGCAATTTTCTGTTTTGATTTCCATTTTCTTTGTTTACTGTCTGCATTATTCAAGCACAATTTAGAATTCAAGTTTCACGCGAGTCTCTTAACTCCGCTACCACCTCCCTAATTATGGTAGTTCTTACTTCTATCGGATAGAGTGCACTATTGTAATAGAGCTACAGAGGTTGGAATCATCATTGCAATAAAGCCTCGAATAAAGCAAACACTAATTTGTCACTTCATCTTGACTGTGGCCTTGCTCTGATTGCACTAAATAAGATTAAATGAATGATTTTACCTTGCCATAAGCTGTGGATCCGTTTCATATCCGTGTGGAAATCCTCCCGAGTTCAGAAGCTGCGCTGCCGCAGTCGACTGTTGAAGCATTGCAACCCACGGGTTATGCTCAACCTCTACCCTTTTCTCTTCTTTCGCTTCCGAGTTTCCAAGGAGGCTTGAGATCGAAAAAGGGTTTGGCCGGGGTTTCTCCGGGAGGACATCTGCCGCCGGAGGCGACTTTTCCGGAAGACCCACTTCCTCAATGTCTTTGCAATTCTCAGACTGCTCAGAAAGCAACTTAGCCATCATTTTGAGAAGTTCTTGTACAGAACAGATTCACCAACCGTCCTTCAAGCGCCTCTGGCTGGACTAGTTGCACTGTTCGACTGAGGTACGAATGTGGTAGAAGTTGAACTGTTTATAAATTTCCCGGCACAAGCTCACTCATCAAGTTCCAGCAATCAAGTGGCAATTGCTATTAGGCTCGGGCCCTGCTTCAGAATCGGGACAAATTTTCGGTAAGCGTAGAAAGCCGATCGGCGTGTAATCGATTCTAACACACCCTTGCGCAGCTCTCTTTCCATTCGCTGACTGAGATAATCGAGGGAGGAGCGAGTATCTATTAAGGGGACACAAATCTTTTGCGCGGCTCGGATTGTTATTTTTCGGATGACTAATTGGCTCTCGCTTTGCCGATAATTAAATATAATTTAGAAATATCATCAGCTTTGCCCCGTCGAGAAAGATGGGACTAATTACCAAATGGAGGATTAGTCGCAAAAGAATCGCTATCTGATATTGATGTGCTCGGGAGATTGATGATAACAAGATGCAGGTTGACAGAGAGCGGATGGAATGCTAATTAAGTTTTTTGAAGAGATGAAAAATACCTGCACGATGTTCCCCTGCAATACTTACAAACACCGTTGCTAAGGTTAACTATTATCCATATAGCGTGCTCGATAGCGTGTTGGCGGTCACCAATCCCATGGTTATAATCTCGGTTATAATAGGGGACTGAATGAACCTGTAATCTTGCGGGTGGGTTGCCCACGTGAAAAAGAAACAAGAGTTGTGTTTTTGCAGATACCATGGTATCTGATATACGCTCTAAAGTCGTGTTTGCAGTTATCGTGGTATCTGATACCACGGTCAAAAGGCGTTTTTGCAGTTGTCGTGGTATCTGGCCAGTTGTCGTGGTATCTGAGTATCTGGCCAGTTACCGTGGTAACTGATATTCAGATATCACGGTCCGACCGTGGTATCTGGTCGTGGTATCTGAAAAGCCATCTCACTTTCATCAAATTTTGTCCAATTGGTTGTTTAGCACTTAGTTATGTAACTGGATATCAGTTTTTCTTTTGGGATGACTTCGAAAAGTGCAATTTCGGCAACAATCGTTTTTGCAGTGGACCGTATATCAGATACCATGGTTTCAGCAAAAACCCAACTAAGGTTTCGAAGGGACCCCAAAGTGGAATGTTTACTGTAGGCTACCTCTTCATCCAGACAATCGGGTCTGGTAGATTCCAGTCTTAGCCCGACTCCGGAAGAATATAATTCATCCCTGACTTCCTGACCCCCGATCGTTGTCAAATATACATACCTTACAAAATTTGCACCGGACGATTTTGGTATCCCTGGCAAAAGAAAGCAGACAGATCGAATCAGTATTCTTATCTTTATACCGACAGGAACTACTTGACAAAGAGAGTTATTAGTACTAAAGAATTTCCCGTTTTCGTCTGTCTACGGTCGTATTAGGACAACGAAGCTGGAAGATCGATTTTCTGCTTCACCTTACCCCTGGTTCAAACTGCCAAAAACACACAGCAACGTCATGCCGAATTTCCGGTTATCTCCGAATTCCGTCCACAATATCGACCTACCAAAGAAAGCAGACAGCTCGTATCAACTGGTCAGCTCCCCCCCCCCCTACCGTTACTCTAAACCACTTCATCAAGAAATTGTAAGCAGCACCGAAATCCCGTTTTTTTTTTGCCGGATTCTGGCCCAATATCGGTCTGGAAAGGTGAACTACTTGTCTGGCATGAAACAAAAGCTCAAAGATGTATTTACCATGTCACCTTATCCCTAAATCGACAGTCTATTTACTTTGACAGATATATCTGCTGGACCCCCTAATTTGAAACCTGCTCACCCAATCCTAACTATTAGGACCCACACGAAGTTTTGACAAATATCTCGAACCCCTTCGAGGGTTTTCGTGTTAACCAGAGCAAAATAACATTAGGTTAACACTAAATTTTATTTTGCTCTTGTACTAACAGACTTATGATGAGAATAGTGATTTATTCGCTCACACTTTCACGGTAACAAAACCAAAATTGGTGAGTACTGTCATGCACAAATTCGTCAACATAACATATACATTTAAAAATACGTACAATGGTCAAAGGCTATTTAAAATATCCACAATCTTTGGTATAAAACTATTTTGGTAACGGCTGTGTTTGACTGCTACTGGTTGGAATATTGGGACCTTCGTAGAGACCGCTCGCTCTCGCCTTTCCCTAACATTGTTGTATGGGGGAGAGAGAAACTCATTGTAGATGGGGTGCGAAATGAGTTTTTTACCGATCTCGAGGCATAGGTTCAGTCTCTGTTTCTCCAAGGTATCAATTTTGTATGTGCTTAGAAGAAGGGAATAGGGTACTTTTGGGCCTTTATGGATAATATGGAGAGCACGTTTTTGTATTCTTTCAATATGAGAGTTTTGATCTGCAGTTAGGCTAAAATGCCACACAACATATTCCATCACTACTTTTTCCATGGCAATGCAAAAATACAAGCCGTCCCCCAAAACGTAGGCTATCCAACCAACTATCAAATTATAAAAAAAAATCCCAGAATTTTCGGGAAATTTTCGCAATTTTTCCGCGCTATGGGACTTCACTTGATCTTTCTTCTCTTTCGTGACCAACCATGTGAGTGTTCAAGTTACAAATTGATGCCTGCTAAACAGTTAGTTGATTCGACAGTTTGCCTTTATCTTATTGCTTATCAAAGACTATTTACACCTGGTGACCCTGGTGTAGCCTACATACTCTTGTGTTTATTGCATCTTCCGTTTCATTTTGTGTCCAATTGTTCCTGCGCAACAGTAATTGTCAATCCGCTGTATTCGTAAAGGATGTAAGAAATATTCCTTCAGCACAAGCTTATTGCGAATCATATTTGACAGTGCATAACTGATAGGTCAGCTGAATTTTAATAGACATTGCTTCTGTCCAAGCTTTTGCACTGTTACATTTTAATAGAGCTACATTTCGGGCTTTCTTGGAAACGGTCTCTTCAAGCCGCTCAAGCTGGAAAATGAACTAGACGATGCATACTGACCCTAACACAGATCCAAGTCGGGAGGGACGTTACGAAACTCTCCTGCGGAGCAAGGTCGAGAAAGACACACATGTGTGACCGCCGCGGTGTAACTCGCAAGAAGAGACAGGAAACGACCTGTGAGTTCCTCAAGGCTTTAAAAATATGATGAGGCAATGAAGTTGTCGGGCTTCGAGGAATGGCTTATAATTCATAAGCCATTCATGTTACCTTTAAAGGGGAATTAAGTACTTTACTCATCCGTTCATCTTACTCCATCCATTCTTCCATAACTCTCTTCGATATTCCCAATCCGTTCTAGCGACATTTGCCCAGAGGCGTCATTTCGTGGAAATCTGAGGGGGGGGAAACTGCATCCCACTGGGATCCCAAAAACTGAATATTTATTGAACTACGTGATCCAGACAATAGAATCTTGTAGATTTCCGGTCTTCGCCGAGCCCCTTTAACATTTTGCTATAACCTACAACAAAGCTCAGATATGGATTCAGCATGCATGTTTACTCCACATCTCATCTCTAATCGAGTTCAAAAAAGTTTTTTACTTTGACCAGATCCCTACTTTTACAAGTGCTCTCTCGGCGAACTGCATGGAGAGCAAAAGAGCTGGTGACACTGAGAGGCGAACCTCTCGATCCAAATTTCCTCATTTTGGCCAATTTTTGCCAGCTTATCCGTCAAGGAAATAAAGTTCAAAACTGGATTCAGCATGTCTCTTCACACCGATACCGAATCTCTAATCGACTTCAGACACAACTTTGAAGTTCAACCAAATTTCCGGTTTCGCCCGGATTCCGGGTGAACCATTTGTCGAGCTTGTTCAGGCATGGATTCAGCGTGCCCGACTATCTCATCTCTGCGAACGACAATCTCAACTATCTTTGCGAACGACTATCTAATTAGCTTAAAAAAAAAAGTTTTACCCTTAAATAGAACCACCCTCCCCCACCTCTAGATATAGGGCTAAAGGACCCATCTACGAACTTGGCCTGTATGATCCAGTGGATCATCATACCAGGCTCGAACAAAATATCTGAACCCCTTCGAACCAACGACTGCCAAGACGAAGACCTACAAGACCTTATCAGTAGGCTTATATACACGTGGCACACTCAACCGGCCCGCACTCTCCCTCCGTCATCCGTAGACTGAACAAACTTCAACAAACTAAGAGTAATGTGAATTTCGTCACCAACGCGCGATAGGGTTTCGCCTTGTATGGACAATGGGGTAGGACAGGGACTGCTATGATCGCCACCTGGTTTTTCCGAAAATTGGTCGACAAATCTAATTGAACTGTTCACCAGACAGCTGTCGAATGCATTTTGCCTTTTTGACCCACTAAATGCCGGTTGCAGGCCGGTTGAGACTTCGGAGATAACCAAACTGATCGTATACACTTTTTGTTTATCTTTGGTATGTTCGAAAGCTGCAACATTATGTCTCATCACACTGTATCGACTATATCATTGGATTTAAAACGTCAAGCTAAATTTCCGGTTGTGGCCGGATTCCGGGCGAACTGCTTGTCCGACATGAAAATATTTGTTTTATTCGGATTCAGCATGTATCCTTACATCTGGATCAAACCTCTAATCAACTTTAGATCAAAACTTTTACTTTTAACAAATTTTACGGTTTTGCCGGATTCCGGGTGATCCCTTTGTGCAGCGGGAAAATAAAATTCATATTCGAATTCAGATTGAATGCTATAAGCATGGCTAATTTTTCTTCTGCCATGATCAACACTTTCGCACGTGTTTTTATAAAAAAAAAATCGTTTTCTCACTGAAGCAAACAAAGATCCAAATGTTTAAAATAGGGTAAAAAGAAGATGTTATTTCTGAAGCTAGGAAAGGATTTTAAAGGAAAAACAAAAATTAGAACACTGAGAGTGAAACAGTACCCAGTGCTGCACGCATTCCCTTTTAATGTTGTTTTTCTACAAAATATCTTTGTCTCAGTTTTTGGCAAGAGCTTTCATTTGTGACCTTTAAATAGATACACAGGGTGGCTTCTCATCACTCTATAAACTTAAGGACAAAGGCGTAGCCCCTTTACTTACTAAACTGAAAGCCCAGCTACTATTTTATATTCACGGTTTCACTGCAAAAAAAGCAAATTAATTTGGAAGAGAGCTCTTAGCGCCATTCACGTGCCACAAAACAATTAGCCAGAATATACGCCAGCAACTTCATTAACAGAGCTCTAATTAGGCAGATCAGGGACTTGTTTGCCTCCTTTTAACCTAATTATAAGCATTTTTGCTAAATAGAGCTCGGGAATGCTCAGAATTAGTTGGTTTTTGACGATTTTTAGGATCTTTCAGGTGAAGGGGATGCAGAACCACACCTAGTCCAATGGTCTGGACGATGGAACCATTGTATGGTAAACTAGGTGAAATATGCAATTTGTGAGGGGGCGGTGCAATCCATTATGCTGATGAAGCTATAAAACAAGAAATAATCGCCAGGCTTCTAAGCTGTCTGATTCGCCGTTGTGAGCACTGGCGTTATTTCATTTGAAACTTGGCTTGATTAATAAAACTAAAATTTAATCAAAAGATTTATCTCGAGATTTATGCTAATATTCAATTTTTTCACCTACCTCACTTGAAAACAAGACCAAAGGTTTCGATGGGATACCAAACATGGAATATTTACTGGACTTCTTAATTGAGGCAATCGGAGCCTGTAGATTTCCAGTTTTCGCCAGATTCCGTGAACAAATTCCTACTTAGCCCATCCGTAATAACCGCTAGAAAAAGTACTGAAAACAATACCATACTGATAAAATTTCGCGGAGAGCTTTCATTTAGTTCTATTTCTTAGTTCAATGGTGCACTGTCTCTTTGCGTTTGCCTATTGCATTCGACGTTTTGCTCTCTAACTTTCTAGTTAAATTATCGGTGGTACTATTGTAGTTGTACTCTCCATAATTTTTAGTTACATTGTCTCTAAAGGGTAGTGCACTTGGTTGCTTATTACGTAAAAGGCTTAATAATCTTAATTCGGAATTATATTTATGCTATGTTAGTTCTGTATTTTCGCTCCTCTTTTCTTTATGTTTACTTATACTCCACGGCAGGGCCGTATCCACACTGTCAGAAGTTTCATAACAGATAACACCAGGATGCGCATAACAGATAACACTTCGGATGTTTTCTGTTGTGTTTCAAAATGTTATGCATAATAAGCGTTGCAATCAGGAAGATTCGAAAAACCGCAAAAAAGCATCTGCTGAGTTTTCCGACATCATTACGACAAACAAAAAAGTCAGTAGATGCTTTTTTGGCTCTTCTTGGCAAAGCTTCTCATTCATAACATTTCATAAATAACGTTTTTACACAGAACAGATAACATCTGAAGTGTTGTCTGTTACGCACTATCTGTTGAAACAGCGTATCCTCGTGCTATCTGTTACGAAACTTCTGACAGTGCATGGGGGTGGGTTAGGGGGTTCGAACCCCCCGCCGAAACCCACAAAAGTAATAGTGTAGGCTTTAACCTCTGATCTATGTCTTTTTTGTACTTTTTGGTCCGACCCGTGGGCAACCCCCCCCCCCCCCGAAATAAATTCTTGGATACGGGCCTGCTCCACGTTATAGTTTATATTACCTTGCGCTAACAAAGTTCAATCAATTTGTCACTGCTTCATCAGAACAGAGAATTAGATGGTCTATGAAAAGCTTATTCTGTTCACTAGCGGTCAAAGAGTCGACCCGGGCCCCTACTTCTGGTGAGAACCGATGCAATCCGGCCGGCTTATAGTTGTCTTTGGACAAACCGACAAGCTTACGCAAATTATACCTCATCTGGCGGTAGGGGGTCTCTGCGGTTGCTTGGGTGCGCAACAGCTAAACCTCCGTGAAAATCCCTTTAACAACACCATTAGATCATCCTATTATGAGCCGTTGGATGTCGCTCTTAGGGTACAATCTGTTTAGCTTTCATGCATGACCTGATCGTATATGTGTCGCGAAGGGGCGGGTACGCCTAGAGGACGGCCGGCCGTATGACTGTCCGAAATTAGTAAATTTCGAATCCGTAACGTCAGGCTTGATAAAAAAAAAAAAAAAAAAAAATATTAAAACTGACGTGTTAAAACTATGTATCTAAAACTCTCTAATCTTCCGTAGTAACTATGAAGGGGTAAATCGGGTCAGTCAAATATTTCCCCTACTGACCCGATTCACCCCTTCATAAGTAACAGGTTGGTCTTGTAAATATTATGAAAAAAAGAAAACAATGCATCACTACACCTTTCCGCTATTACATTTAAGGTTTTAGGGAAAACCGGACACCAGGTTCTGGACCCCGACCCCGACACCACGGGCAACTGTGTTCACTTTTGGTAAACATCACTGAGACGTGGGGTCAGGGACTTGCTACGCTCGTCTGATATTTAGAACGAAATGTATAATGTTTATTTGTTAAAATTACGCGGGGCCCTGTTCTGCTCAGGTCCAGAAGCCCGGTTTACGAGTCACCCATTTTTTTTTTCTTTTCTTTATACTCCATCTTATGCTTTTGTAGCTATTCTTGATGGGCAATAAATATATACATTCACACATACATACATTTCACGCGTGGGCTGACATTCGATTTGTAGCGAAGGAGCAGGGAAGTTGATCACAAGGTCGTAAGCAACCGTCATCTAACGGTAGATATCTTGCGGATTTGGGACTGAGAGCATCCAAAAAAGACATCCAAGAGATCCATACTTTGTTTAAACTGACCCGTTAATATCTCACGCCTGGATCTATCCACGACAGTGGTAAGAATTTTGTGCACAGGCCAGTGGATGGATCCATTAATTTGTAACATTTACTTCCTTGGATCCAATGTAATAAGCTATTATTATTATGAGTGTATGACTTACCAAGGGTGCGCCGCTGTCCTTAAGCCACGAAGCCTCTTTCGGAAGGCCGGAACTGGTTTAGTGGTGGTCCGGCGTAATTTCCCAATAAGCGGTAAATCTTCCTTAGAGAATTTTCATGTGCTGTCCATTGGACTGAAATAATATCAGGAAGTGGAAAAACTGGCTATTCATCATAACAAGGAAACGTAAATGGAAATTACAACTTTCAGCTTTTGCTCAGTTTTCGGGATCCCAAATGTCAGTGACGGGATACCAGTATACATCGTTAAATATTCGGTCCATGTCTACGTCCGCCGCACCGTCTATAAGCAGGATAGCTCTCAAACAGGTCCATCTTTTAATCAAGCTCAATGCGAGGATAATCTGGTTCAAAGTACGAGTTATGTCGTAGATGGGCCATGTACCCTTAAAACTCGAGATAAGAAAGGGGATCACGAATAAGAACGTGACAGAATGGATTTAGCCTACTCATATTTACGAGGGCATCTTTGCGGTGGCAAGAATGCATGCTGGTTTAGTACAAAGCAACATACCAGATAAGATACTCCTGCTATCACCAAGCAATCAATATACAAACACTTATTACAAGAAAACGTACACCAAGGCGGAAGATTTTCCAAGCCCCCGCATACTGAGAGAGACTTCATAACAACCTGGGAATCAACACGGACACTAAATCCCACATTACCAGCCCACTTTGAACCAAAAAAGCCCCAGCACGCGACATGAAGAAAAGAAGTGGATCCAATTACATCAACAACCCACTCACTCCCCCCTCACACAGCATCCGGACGGAGGAATCCCCTGTCATCGATGAGGATGGAGTGTTATCTGAAACTCTTTCCCAGGTAACCACTTTCAAGAGGGTATTTACGGCAAATACGGCATTAACGGGCAGTAGCCCAGCAAGGAAAGTGGCTATTACAGATTAGACAAGGGTGTCACTTTCTTAGCACTAGTGAGTCTTCTGGATAAGCTGAGATGTAGCCTCTTAGCCTCACCTGAAAATCATCAAAAGAGAGCACGGACGAAGGGGCTGGATCTTTCACCAGATGGGTTCACTTTGAGATGGATGGGAGACAGAGCTACATAGTGTTGGGCGATATTGAGGAATATCGAAATATCGATATTTCGATATTTTCAAATTCGATAATCGATATTTCGATTATCGGAAACCGATATCTGGCGTACTTGAAACTGTCCATACTGCAAAAGGTTTTCCATGGAAAAAAATCGAACGAAAATGAACTAAAATAACAAAATCAAGCATTCCCATTAAGAAAGAGTAGCGCCCACGTTTTTCGTTCTCAGTCTCTTTCTCCTCCCTAATCGCTCAAGTCTGAAATCCCTAATCATTCTTTTATTCCGAAAATCTCAAATAATAGAACTGATGTAGATCGTAATGTAAGTATCGAAAATATCGATATTTGAAAAGTCAATATCGAAATATCGATATTTTACAATAATATCGATATTTCGATTATCGTATCGAATATCGCCCAACAGCTACACAAGAATCGGTTGACACACAAAATACAACCGCGCCATGCCTATAGGGTAAAGTGAGGTACTTTTAGTGAAAATGGGAAATGTAGCAAGAGGTGAACAAAAGTGCCAGACATCCGTTGGCATAAAATAATGAAGGGTTAAAGAGGTCCAGCCTACGAAGGTAAACGGGATATAAAGTGTACTGGAAGATGGGAGTAGATACGAAATACAATTAACGGTAGGTTGAGGGCAGACTGACTACCTCTTGGTTCAAGAAGAAAGTATATGGTTGAAAGGGTTGGGAGAACGTGTCAGTCATTATTCTTGCCCCATGTGCGGTGATCCGAATGAAAAAGTGCAAATTTGATATATAACTGTAAAGGACTGTCCAGGTTGAAAGGGGAGCTTTTCAGAGCAATTTGGAGAAGAAATTGAAAGTTAATATGAAATGCGGGAGATTGTTGGACCTAAAGGATTTAACCAAGTTCCTCCAGACACAGATACAGTTTTCTATAAAAATTTTAATTTCTGGCGTTATGGACGCTGCCGATTGGTTTTTTGTCGGATCAGACTATCTATATTTGTGTAGTGTATTCTGACTCAGCCTGTAGTGGTCTCGAGCCCAACTCAATAGACAAATAATTGCGATTTTAGTAATCATTTTAACTTGTTTCTGTTTGTATTTCCGCACTCACCAGGCCATAGCGCCGACCAGTGACTGAAGTCAAATATCATTGCTAAACAACTCTCAAACACGTTTTTAAAAAATGACGAATAGGAACAGTGCGAATTTTTTTCTTTATTATAATCTAATTTTACGTGGACAAACTGATGAGAAAATGGCTACATTTGAGACTGGAACGCAAATAACCCCAAGAATTCACATACACACTCTCAGGTCAGAGTAGAGGTCAGAGTAGGTCAGAGGCTCAGAGCAGGTCAGAGTAGAGAAAAGAGCACCCCGGACATCCAAGAGCTCGACTACATACGCGTGGCAAGCAAGAATTTGCTGCCTCTAATCCAATCAGACGCTACTTCGACTGTGTTTCTTTATACAAAAGAGAGACTAAATAAAGTTTTGACAGCGACTCGAGGGGGCAGGCAGGTGGGGCCCTCTTCCGGTTGAAAAGCGATTCTGTTTCCCCTAGACAAAAACCTAACCACTAGTATCAGATTAAGAGACAACTTCATTGTATCGACATCATACAGATACACGATGCCCTCTAATGCTTATTAGTCTCGATATAATAGCCCTCAAAGCCACTAGACTTTTAGTTGGGGGTTTGGACACAATCGAGCCGCGTGCGACCATTACGGATTGATGGCTGATGGATCTTTTATAAGGTTTCAATCAGACGGAAATAGGTGGATAATTAGAGGGTCGGAAATCTCAGAATTCACGTAATACGGTTACGAGACATGACAGTCGCAAATTTGTCGTCCAATCTCGGATTGTTCGTGAATATTTGTTAAAAGGCGGCATTAAGAAATTGTCCTGTCCTGTTCAACATGACCAGACATTAGGAATGACAGGCATTGCGCAACAGTTGGTCCAGACATCCTAAGGAAATAAAATATTGTTGGAAAAGGCAAGGAGAAAGCATGTATAAGGTCACCCAGTCTACCCCGACCTAACTTTTCCGAATGATTAGTCTGGGGTCTGACTTTTTAAAGGACATTACATTGTGTTATTGCTAAGATGTTCAGATAGTTGACTACTTTAAAACTTAGCTGCGCTTACAGAAAAATACAAAAGGCTTTGTTTTTAACTTCTCTCAATGTCCCTTGCCTTGGATGAAAAATTTGTCAAAATCGGCACAACCCGTCTTCAGACCAATAAGCTTCTCGGAAACAGCCAACTAATCTTCAAGAACAAAGTGCAAATATGGTGATTATCTTTTTCATAACAAACAATACCGGAAATAATAGACCGTTTTCTTCGTTGTTTTAAGTTTTATCCGTCGTTATTTTCATCACTTCGTCACACATCACTTATTCACTTCAGTAGCCTTGAAGCCCTGATGAAAATCGGTTATTTCGTTGCTCCGCTATACATAGAATCGGTTTTTATCGTATAAACTTTTCTTTCGGATTTGTGGTACCTCTGTGTGCTTATACCTCTAAGCTTGAAATATTTAACAATTGCAATAGTTCGGTTGCCAAAATTAATCTTTTTTTGGTCACTCGCAGTAGCGGCCTTTCTTCAGAAGTGACTTTTAAGATCTAGAACTGAACATTTCCTGAACTTCGCTTCATTAGCCATTGAAATGCACGCATTGTTGAAATTCAAATTCCGCGTCGGGGTGAACTTTGTGTAGAAGTAGACAAGTAAGTGAGAGTTCGTAACTCCAGAGCCTAAAGAAGGTACGTTTGAACACTGTACCTGCCCCTCACTCTGAAGACTGAAAGAGCCCTTTAAGTTTTCGTGTCTCTTTTTGGTACTCGTGTCTCCTACACTATGTCGTGCCGTGCCTCTTTTTGGTCGATCCCGACGATTCCACGCCTCTTACGAACAGAGCCGAACACTCTTTCATCCCCGCTGCTGTTTACAGGCTCGTTCTGTTCTATTCAGCTCCTTCGATCGGACTCCGAGTGGGTATCTTTCCCGGAAACCTTCTAAAGCCAGTTGTTCCAAAATTGGACGATTCCGGAGCTCAGACCATTCGCTTTCCCGAAAATTCCGAGGAAAACCCAATTGGCCTTACGACTCTTAACGTAATTAGTTAAGGCTTTTGTGCAAGGGAAGAGCTATCCCTTAGAGCCCTTTTAATAATATGATGGCTCCTTTGAAATCAGACGATTTTCAAGTGGGTTGAATGCTTGCCAGTGAGTAAAAGCTGGGACTTGATGCTATTCAGACAAATTTCGATATACCAGAGGATTATGAGATAGTGAATGGCGTTTATATTTCGACCTTCGGGGCATTCCAGGAATTAGATGGAAAGGTACAATGGATGAATTAGAATAAATGACAGGAGAAGGCAGCTCAGAAGGACAAAAGAAAGAGTGTGACACGATGCTTTCAGATTTTCGCAGGGACTGTGAATAATTCGTATTCTTTTTAGGCCTTTTACTCGGAAGTACGACCTATCGCTAAAATAAACTTTTAGTATAACACATATTCCGTAGAGATATGTTACTTTGGACATTTCCTGACTTTGAACTTTACCGAAAAATATGATGAAATCTAAGCATAGAAAATATTTATGCGAAGTAAGGAGCGCAAGCAATGGCTTGAGTTCAAAAGTCAACAAGACCAAAGGTTCCGATGGGATCCCAAAAATTGAATATTTGATCCAGACAAATAGGTTTTGTCTTCGCGCGATCCAGTGCTAAGGTCTGGAAGTGCATCTGATAAAACCAGAAAGGCTATTTGGCTACAATATTCACGACTAGAAACGAAGCATTTATTTGGACCATCCAAAAGTTCCCGGTTTCAGCCGGATTCCAGACGAACTATATATCCGGCAAAAAAAAATTGTCATATACGAATTCAGCATCTGTTCTTGCCCCCAAACCGGACATCTAATCTACTACAAACACAACTTTTGCTTTAAAAAATTTTCCAGCTTCAGCCGGATTCCAACCTAAACACTCGTCCGAGTAGAAAATGCTTTTCATATAAGGATTCAGCATGTCTTCTTACCCCTGAAACGAACATCTAATCAACTTCAAATAAAACTTCTACTTTTAACAAACTTTCCAGTTTTGGCCGGATTCCGGACGAACTAGCCTACTTGTCCGGCAAAAAAAAATGATTGTCATATACGGATTCGATCAGCATCTCTTCTTACCCCTATATCGAACATCTTGTCAACTTCAAATAAGACTTCTACTTTTAACAAACTTTCCGGTTTTGGCCGGATTCCGGACGAACTACTTGTCCGGCGAGAAAACGGTTTCATATTCTTGTTCAGCATGCCTTCTTACCCCTATATCGAACATCTAATCAACTTCAAATAAGACTTCTACTTTTTACAAACTTTCCGGTTTGGCCGGATTCCGGACGAACTACTTGTCCGGCGAGAAAACGGTTTTCATATTCTTGTTCAGCATGCCTTCTTTCCCCTATATCGAACATCTAATCAACTTCAAATAAGACTTCTACTTTTTACAAACTTTCCGGTTTTGGCCGGATTCCGGACGAACTACTTGTTCGGCGAGAAAATGGTTTTCATATTCGTGTTCAGCGTGTCTTCTTACCCCATAATGACTATCAAATTAGCTGTTTAAAAAAATTATGCTTGCCCCTTAATTTAAACCCCCTCCCCCACCCCTAAATGTAAAGCTATAGGGCCCATCTACGAACTCGACCTTACTCTTGACCCAAAGAATCCCTCCACCAAGTTTCATCAAAATATCTCACTGCCTTCGAGAGTTATCGTGCTTACAGACAGACAGACGGACGGACAGACGGACGGACGGACGGACGGACAGACGGACAACTTTTGCGATATCATAGGTATCCCTCCACTTACGTTTTGGGATCCCAAAAACCACAAACTGTATTTCAGTCACTTTTGCACCCTGTTAACTGTCAGTGCAATAATTCTGCATTACTTTCGTGGCCGCCAGAATTATCCCAACAGAAGAACAAAACACTGAAAAATAAAATATATTACAGAGAAATAATACAATTTCATTCTTTGTGATCTAGAGAAAGCTAAAACACTCGGGTCTTGGTTGATGTTAAGTTCTTAACTTACTATTTCCATTCGACTGTTTTAGAGGCAAAACAAAATAAATAAAAAATAGTATAAATTTCTTAAAGGACCTTTCCTTATATCCCTAGCTCCCTTCTGGAATTATAAGCCTCCGAATTCCCTGCCTCCTCCCCCATTGTTTCTTTTTGTACCTACGACTTTATAGCGCTTTTCGGCCGAGCCGAGATTTGTCAGTCACGCTGACAACTCTTTCACACATAAAGACATGAGAAGCTTCGAAGCATTGCTTTTCATTTTGGAAGACATCAGGTATATTTTCTGTTTTGGACTTCTTTTGTTTTGCTTGGTTTCCCCAGTTTTGGGATCCCAAAACGTTAGTGACGGATACTTATGACATCGCAAAAGTTGTCCGTCTGTCCGTCCGTCTGTCCGTCTGTCCGTTTGTAAGCACAATAACTCTCGAAGGGATTGAGATATTTTGATGAAACTTGGTGGGAGGATCCTTTGGGTCAAAGTACAAGTCAAGTTCGAAGATGGGCTGTGTAGCCATATATTTGAGGGTGGGGGAGGGGTTTCAAATTAAGGGGCAAGAAAAATATTTTTTAAAGCTATTTAGATAGTTGATTCAGGGGTAAGGAGACACGCTGAATCCGAATATGAAAGTTATTTTCTTTTCGGACAAGTAGTTCTGCCGGAATCCGGCCAAAACCGGAAAGTTTGTTAAAAGTAAAAGTTTTATTTGAAGTTGATTAGATGATTGATTTAGGGGTAAGAAGACATGCTGAACACGATGGCGAAAACTATTTTCTTGCCGGGCAATTAGTTCACCCGGAATCCGGTGAAAACCGGAAAATTTGTTAAAAGCAAAATGTTTATTTGAAGTTGATTAGATGGTCGATTCAGGGGTAAGAAAACATTTTGAACACGATGGTGAAGACCATTTTATCGCCGGACAAGTAGTTCGTCCAGAATCCGGCCAAAACCGGAAAATTTGTTAAAAGCAAAATGTTTATTTGAAGTTGATTCAATGTTCGGCTTAGGGGTAAGAAGACATGCTGAACACGATGGTGAAAACCATTTTCTCGC
Organism: Branchinecta lindahli; assembly: GCA_023053555.1. NCBI lineage: Eukaryota > Metazoa > Arthropoda > Branchiopoda > Anostraca > Branchinectidae > Branchinecta > Branchinecta lindahli. The sequence goes on along the minus strand of JAKZAO010000009.1, from coordinate 9,350,247 downwards.
CGGACAAGTAGTTCGTCCGGAATCCGGCCAGAACCAGAAAATTTGTTAAAAGCAAAATTTTTATTTGAAGTTGATTAGATGATAGATGTTAAGGGTAAGAAAAGACGCTGAATCTGTATCTGACAATCATTTTTTACCCGGACATATAGTTCGTCCGGAATCCGGTTGAAACCGGATTTTTTTTTAGAAGTTAAAGTCTTGTTTGAAGTTGATTAGATGTTCTTTATAGGGATAAGGAGATACGCTGAATTTGATTGTGAACTATCTTTTTTTTGCTGGGCAAGTAAGTTCGCTCGGAATTCGGCCGAAAAAGGAAATTTGGCAGAAGTAAAGCAGGAAGTTTCGATCAGTATCGTCAAAATAGATATGGCTTATAGAGGTATATCTGAACGTGGTTTTCTCAGATGATTAGCCTGGCGAAGACTGGATCTGGCGAAGACAAGACCTAGATGTCTGGATCAAATTTTAAATTTTTGGGATCCCATCGAAAATTTTGGTCTTGTTTAATGATGGCGCGTTCAGCGTCCAGCTGCCGCGTCAAGGAGCGGAAGGCTTGGTAGAGTCAATAGGCGCTAACAAGAAAATCATAATTTCATGTGGAAATTAATGATATTATCGAAAACGTAATTCTGAGCCAATTCATTGTGAAAAGATCATTTCTAGTAAGAGTTGTGCTTTGGTTGAGGATCTGCACTACTACACAGTCTACACATACATGAACGGGACTCCACATGAAGACTAAGTGTACCCAATCGAACTGGAAGATCCACTACCAAATAATTGTCGCCGGTGCTTACGGTCTCGAGGTTGACAATGGATCCCTGTAAGCTAGTGTCCTAGGCTGGTCCTAGGTCACATCTTCCCTGCAGTCACGGTCTACTCTCCTCTTGAAAGCATCCGCTATTTCGGTAGAGACGTAAACAAACTATGTTCGCCACGTCCATAAGCTACGACGGACTCGCGATATCCAGGTGATCGGGAAAATGGCAGTGCATGAGGCTCTGCCCTATCTTTGGCACCAAGTCCGTATCACAAGCCCACAACCCCGACGTTAATAAAACCCCGACCTAAATGAAACTGCAGCCGGATCGGGGACATACGATCGGTCAGTTTGATTCCATTCGTCTTTTCCATTTCAATCGAGGACATTCAAGTGCACATTAGATTTGACCTTCTTTTCTATTTGTGTTGCGAGAGCAACACTTTGGTTTTATCGTGTTTTTTGTTTTTTTTTTCCTAGCACCCCGATTTCAGCTTATTCCTAGAAAGTGGTAAGGGTCTAACCTCTGCGGTTTTTACGGAAAGTGTGGACCTTCGGCCGGATTGATGAATATGACATTACATTTTGGAAAGCTTCGTAGAGCTCTTGCCTGGGGCAAAAAAGGATGGTTTTCGCTTGTGCACGAGCCACAGCCTATAGTGTGTGAAGTGAATTCGAGTTTTATAGCCTATGTCAGAGAGGACTATCTGAAGTTATGCAGCCAAGCTTTTGTTTCATTAAACCATGTTTCTGCTTTCGAGTGGAAAGCTCCGTTCTAGCAGGCAAGCAGGCAGGCACCAGTTTCAGATTGAAAATGGACTAAAATCTATAAGTGCTAAATATGTGCGGCAATTCCCCGGCCCCACAGCCAATACATCTTCTTTGAATGATAAATAGAAAAATTTACAGAACAGAAAAAGTGGCATTTTCCCACGAGTCCGAAAGTGTATTCCCAAGTCAGTCTGTTCGGGTCCCTGACACGCCTGTCAAGTTTCATCGTCCTTGCACATGAGAAAATACCGAACTCGCAGGATCACCAGAAATCCGGCCCCCCCCCCAACTCCCCCACAGTAATCAAATAGGACTTGTGCTTGTTCTTCCCATCAAGTTTCATCCCGCTCCCTCCACTCTAAGTGTTTCCTAAGATTTCCGGTTTCCCCTGCTCCCATCTATTGTTTCTACACATTTCGGTTCGTGATTTTGCTGAGTTTACCAATCCATTTCTTACACTTGGGATTGAAGGAGAGAAATGGTATCGCACATACCTCTTAAACTTTATAAGTTCTCTCATTGCTAAAGAAATTGCAGCTTATACTTTGCTCCTTTCTAAGTGGTGATATTAGAAAGTTGGCCTACGGCAAAAAAGTCAACTTTTGAACTAATACAGACAGAATTTTTTTTTCAACGTTGATCGATAGATCTTGATGAGCTGATCAAAGTATATGTCATCCGTTTTTTGGTAGAAAAATTCCTTCATGAGGTACAACAGTTTGAAAGTTTGGAGGGGTTGACAACTTCAGTAGTAAGGTACACACCGAAACCCAAAATAGTCGCATCCCAATTGTGAGATATGTTGGGGACTTGTAAGCAACAATCGGATGTTAGACCATAACCGTCTTCGTCGATGAGGGGCTAGCAACTTTTGCCAGTTGGTGTACCTATTAATCCTATTATTTGTTTCCGGTGTATTTGATGCTGAGAAAAGTTTGGTATACCAAACTAGTTTGACCAAAGTTTGGTATACCAAACTGTGGTAGACATGGTATATATACCATGTCTACCACGGCGAGATGGACTTGTAAGGAGGAATCGGTTGCTAGAAGAGGTTCATAAGGGTCTAGAAACTTGTGCAAATTGATGCACATTTTATTTGATCTCCATAAATCTGAGGGTAAGAAAATTAGTCTCCATGGTCTATCACTGTAACTTAGAATGAAGTCTTTGAGGGGTAGACAACTTAAGTGGTAGGGTGTATAATGTTCCAAGTTTTCATCCGTCACGATTGAAAAGGATAAAGTGCAATTGGCTGCACACTTTATTTGATCTCTATAAATCTGAGGATAACAAAATTAGTCTCCATGGTGTATCACTGTAACTTAGAATTAAATCAAGTGTTTACGCATTATTTTGATCCTGAAAAGTTATGGATATCTTTATAATACTAACTAGGTTATATAAGGCAATGTTTCAAGTTTTCACCGGGCACGACGTCTACGATTGAAAAGGATAAAGTTCAACTGGCTGCAAAGAATTTAGTCCGTACATCCGATATTCTGTTTTTTTTTTCAACGCTGAAGGATATCCGTATGATTACGGATTGTGTCATCAGTCCAGAACAGAAATCTTCTTGGAACATAAATTTTGAAAACGTCGATGGGTTGACAACTTCAGCGATAGCGAAGAAACAAAACCAAAGTGTTGCTCTCGCAACACTTTAGTCGGCGAAGCCGAACAAAGGTTGCCGCAACACTTCACGTTGTCCAGGCAACGTAGGTCTAGTTACACTTGGGTTCGTAAACTTTACCACCAGAGTAATATTTTCAACTTAGTTCACGAGTTAAAAACTCCACAAAGAACGGTGGTGAAAACCGGATAAAGCGGCTACAAGAGTGGATTGTTCACAAACGAACACTCCACTAAAACTGCCTTCTGTTCCAGTTTTTCCGGAATCCTCCGCAAAAAAGGCCTCTGTTCCCATTTCCCGAGTCAGTGGACTGTGTCAAATACTCTGTAATCTCGGGGAAGGGACAATAATGCATATACGATGCTCCCGCAATCTTCCCGATTATAAACTCCTAGCGCATAACAATGACAGAAGATTCCCCGATTGGGTCTGAACAATGGGGGAACCATTTGCATCTACTTTTGGTTGAGAGGGCGCTAAAAGCTGATGGCTCGGAAAATGTAAACTGCCTCGCCAAGAGTGGTTTTGAAATTCTTGTCGATTTCTGATTATCCGGTTCTGAACAAGAGACTTGAGGGAAATGAGCAGGGTCAAAAGGTCGATGGAAAGTGACGAAAGACTGAAAAAGACAAAGCAAAAAGGGCACATTTAACCATTTTCTAATTTATTTATTAACACCAAAAGTGGTGTCTTGTCACTTGAATATAATGTGAACATAGGGCACTAGTAATATAATAAATCTAATACAATGAAAAATAAACTGAATTAAACTTAAGTTGGCAAAAATAGGTCTGCATAAACGCTCGAAAAAAATGTTGACGAAACAACAGATCGTTTGAAGATATCTACGTTTTCCGACATAGCAGTCTCATCTGGTAGTGCGTTCCAATCTTTACAGACCCTATTTTGGGGATCGACTAAAAGCAGGAAAGGAAAGGAAAGAGAAAAGCAGGGAAGGCAAGCCATGTTGCACGAGAAAAGCAGGCAAGATACTAAAATCAGGAAAGGCAAAAACAAAACGGGGAAAGAGTTTACCAGAAATCGAGGATTCGAAAAAGTGGCAAGCTGCTCCGTGCCTTTCCTCTGTTTAGTATCTCGTGATGGGTCAGCAACTTACATTTTGTATAGGTACACCTCTCCCTCCTTTTAGTATCCTGTCAGTGGAACAAGTTAATCCTTGCGAATAGTTTCTTGTGTCTCCTTTCATTTTCATGTTCTTCTTCAAAACTGGTTGTCATGTACGACAAGAATGTTTCATGCCTGAAATCTTGGCTGGTATTAACGTTGACCCACACACAAGGTAGATTTTGTTGTGTCAAACGGAAGCTGAAGATATGATTAGGACTAGTGTGGCCAACTTTCGATACGGTCTTTAAGCTTAAAAGATAATAAACTAGACGCTCACGCATTCACTTCCTTCGGATTGTAAATATCCACTGATGTCTTGTCAGTCTTTCTGCCTGGTTATGCGACGCCGCGACTCTTAAATTATTTTCATAAGCAGCATAATGTATCATCTATGTGTACTTATGAATTTTAAAAATATCACCATTTTCACTGCTTCTTTCACTTTTATTTTCTTTCTTATACGAAACTGCGACAGGAATGTTTGATGCTTGAAGTCTTGTTCCATGCTGATATTGTGCCAACGTCAGAGGCGTCATGTATGGGGGGATGAGGGGGAATTCAGTTCTGCCTTCAACACAGTACACAAGGGTTTGGCTGATTTTAGCTTCCCTTTAGGCCCCTCCGCTTCGCTGACAAACGCGGCAAGCTTTGCATAACTGGCCTCTCTAACCAATGAGCTTCTTGGAAATGGTAATTGCTTAGACTTATGCAACTCGAAATACACGGCAAGCGTACACAAATCAGTGTGGTATCGAAAGAGGAGATGGGATTGACTGCATGAAATGTAGAATCTCAGAAATATGAAAATTAATCCATCAGGAGAATTAGGTAGATCAGTTTATAGGTACAACCAGGGTACGACGGATCCTTTAAAGTTTCACTGAAAGCCAACTTATTTTTGTATCAATTAACTGAATACACTGCATTATTTATGTTGGTTTAAGGGATTTGTTTCCACTATTTTCTCAAGTATGAAGTTCAAAACATCTACGGCCGTTCTCACAAAGCAAATTTTATTATGACGCGGAAAATTTAACTCTCAGTGCAAGCGCGGCTTTTCAGTGGCCAGTGATCATCTCGTGGAAGGTAGCTCACTGCACGAACACTTTTTTTTCGTAAACATTTTCGTCAAGCATACGACAAAAGTACAAAAGCATAGAGGCACCCCAAATCCGAAAGGGAAATTCCACTATATGAAAACTGATTATTCGTGAATAGCGGCGCAACAAAGTAACGCATTTCCATCGGGTCTACAAGCCTCTTTAAAGTTTAACTGAAAAGCCAACTTATTTTTGTGTCATTTAACTGAATACACTGCATTATTTGGATTGTGTAAAGCAATTTTTCAATTTTTCACTATTTGCTCTAGAATGACGTTCAGAATAACTACGGTTGTCCTCACAAGGCAAAATTCTACTATGACGTGGAAAATTTTAATCTCAATCGAAACGCGGCTTTTCAGTGGCCAGTGATCATCTTGCTAGAGTTAGCTCACTGCATGAACACTTATTTTTCGTTTATCCTTTTCGTAAAGCATTCAACACAGGTACAAGCGCATACAGTACCACAAACCCGACAGGGAAATTCCACTATTTGAAAATCGATTATTCGTGAATAGCGGAGCAACGAAGTAACGCATTTTCATCGGGTCTTCAAGTTTCAAGCCTCTTTAAGTGAATACGTGATGGGTAACTAGATTGTCCTACCTCAGCCCTTTTCAGTTAAGCTTTAAGTGAAAAGGTGATGGGTAACTAGATTGTCCTATCTCAGCCCTTTTAGGTTTGTCGATGCAATCTTTTTTTTGTCAACTGGGTGATTCGACAATCAATTAAACCAGGTCCGTATCCAGTAATTTATTTCGGCGGTGGGGGGGGGGGGGGTCCCTGGGGTCGGACCAAAAAGTCCTAAAAAGACTAGAGGGTAAACCCTATAAAAAACGATTCTTTTTGTATATTTCGGGGGGGGGGGGTTAACCCCCTAACCCCCCTGGATGCGGCCCTGAATTCAACACATCCTCCAAATTTCGCGAAGTAACTTTGCTAAATAGTAACTAACAAGTAACCGACACTAAGTTGAAAGTCAATTATACAATCAGTGCCAAATTTTTCATGGACGGCACTAGAAGCACTAAAAGCCAGTTGGAAGTACTAAATTTACTAATTTAGTACTAACCGTGGCAACACTGGCATAGCGTTATAAATTCACTGTCCTTCCTCCTCAGATACAGAAAGCGTAGGCAGACCTTCAATAGCTGTCCTGGTAGCCTAAGAACCTATCCAAGGTCCCGGGACGCTAAGGGTCCAAGCAGTCGTATTAAGTGACCGATTATCATCCCCTGATTTCCGCTAATGGAACTCGTCCTGAGGGCATTATGGACCGGACAATATGTCGGCATTAGTTGGTAGGAGACTAACGAGACGATCCTGGAAGCGAATGTAATCTGAAACCGGGGATTAGCGAGGTTCGTCCTTACGTGTTCAGGGATCGGCAGTGGCTTCCGATAAATTGGATAAAAATCCCGCAGAAGTTTGCTCTCGAAGCCCCACGAATGGCGTAAACAATTCTTTGAACAAAAATCATGTCCCAGTTGTGATAAGCGCGGTTTGGTTGTACGGCCTCTCCGTCGATCGTTGATTTGATTCCAGATTTCTGGTTTTCGTTTTTGCAAGGATTCGCATGACAAACATTTACAATCGCAGGCGTGATCTGCCAGCACAGAGACCAGAAAGGTCATTTTTCATTGAACGACTTTCTCAGAATTGTTTTCTTCCAGTTGGAGCAGAGCAAAATAACATTAGGGAGTAGCGCCAAGGGCTAACACTCAAAACACCCACGATCATAATGCCCACGACTCAAAATGCCCACGAAAAATGCCAACAATTCAAAATGCCCACTACTCAAAATGCCCACGACTCAAAATGCCCACGACTCATATTGCCCACGACTCATAATGCCCACGACTCAAAATGCCCACGGTTCAGAATGCCCACGATTGGATTATTTGAGGTGTTCAGAACGTAGTAAATTTGAATTAGGGGTGAGTGAGCAACGGGAAGAGTATAATAGACGGAGGATCAGAATAAGGATGATCGTATCTTGAACTGGTATAATCCCAGTTATAATATAGTTCTGGGAAAATACTTACAAGAAACATGTGTATTGGCTCGTGGTTAGTTGCCGCAAAAGCACTGTGCTTTCAAGAACCCCCTTGGAACTTTTCTTTAAAGCTTTAACTTGCTGGTCTTTTTGGATCGTTCTTCAAGAAACAATAAAATAATTCCTTTCAAAACCTTTTCTGTGATTAATCCTACCCCTTGTAATCTCGTAGCCGGCATTCAAAGGATGATGTTGGCCTCCCTGATGTGGACAGTTTCAGCAGTTTTGAAGCAAGACGATATTAGCCTCCCCTGCGACCATTTTAAACTGTTGGCATTTGGAAACTGTCGGCATTTTTAAGCCACCAGCATTTCGGACGATTTCGATTTCGGGTGTTCCACATCTGAATTGTGGGCATTTTGAGTCGTGGGCATTTTGAGTCGTGGGCATTTTGAGCCGTGGGCATTTTAATCGTGGGCATTTTGATCGTGGGCATTTTGAACCGTGGGCATTTTAATCGTGGGCATTCTGAGCGTGGGCATTGTGAGAGTGGGCAAAAAGATCGTGGTGATTTTGGGAACCACCCGCGCCAAGACTTGAAAAAAGTAACTCACACTCGAATAACAGCGACACTAGCATCACTAGCGATGAAGAACGTCAATACTGAAACTCAATCAGTCGTGCACCAGCGCTTGCTTCGATAATTTCATATTCCGAACACAGCAAAAGAAAAGATACAGCCTCCCCTGTTTCCTCGATGTGTGCAGACCGCATCGCAAATGCACTAGAAATTTTCAAAACCCTGAAATTTGTTTCGTATTGAATGTTCTGAGAGTAGCTGGCGGCGCTACGAGTGAGGCCCTTTTCCGATGCATGGAAAGTATAGGTCTTGTCGCTACTCTCTAGTGTTATTTTGCTCTGAGCTGGAGGATAGGAAGCGCTAATTATTATTTTTCTCCGTAACTTCGAATGTTATTCAAAATTGTTTCGCTCGCTCGCCCCCTCTCCCCCTCCAACCTCCGCGCATGCAATGTGAGTAGCCAGGAATAGGTCAGCTGCTATTTATTTTAGTCATATTTCGGTCTATATTCGATTCTCTTCAGGATAAAAAAAAAATAGTCGAATTGAGGAAATGATGACACTTTCATGTCCATAGTGTAGCTTGAGCCTGAAGAGGATCCTTCCCAACAATTGCCGAAAATAAATCTTAGCTGACGTATCGGTTTGGTGCCATCGTATATAACAGGTGGTACGCTGGCTTACCGACGAAACGTCCCCATGACAAAACGTCCCCTGGCTAAACGTCCCCGTCGAAACGTCCCCGTGACAAAACGTCCCCATGACAAAACGTCCCCGTGTCAAAACGTCCCCGTGTCAAAACGTCCCCGTGTCAAAACGTCCCCGTGTCAAAACGTCCCCGTGACAAAACGTCCCCATGACAAAACGTCCCCGTGGCGAAACGTCCCCAAGCATGGATTTTTAAGTTCGCCTCGAAATTCAGGTGCATGATCGAGGTAAAGCAACATCACAGTGTGCATTACAGATATGGGAACATTCCTTATAAGCAGGAGAGATCGGACATAGAACCGGTCGCTTCATAAATGTATAGTTTCCAGTACAAATTTGTAGTATTTTTTGTGCCTTGTGCTTATTTTGACGGGTCATAAATAAAATCATCATCATCAGCATACCTTCCAATGGACTCGTAACTGACCAGTTCTGCGTCGTTTGAATGAACATGCACAATCTGCATGCAATTTATTTTCCAAAAAGTGATATGAGTTGCAAGCCGGTAGTTGCCTTCCAAAGGTAGTATTTCGAACCCTATAGTGAGCGCCATCCTTAAAGTTTAACTGAAAAGACAACTTATTTTTGTCTCATTTAACCGTAGGCCTAGGCATACACACTGCATTATTTGGCTTGGAATTTTTTTTCACCCTTTGCTCTAATATGATGCTCTGAACATCTACGACCTTCCTCACAATACAAACTTCTACTATGACGCGGAAAATTTAAATCTCAATACATACGCGGCTTTTCAGTGACCACTGATCAGCTCGCAGAAGGTAGTTCACTGCATGGAGGCTTATTTTTCGTAAATTATTTTAGTCAAGCATACAACACAGGAACAAGCGCATAGAGGTACCACAAATCTGCATTTTCATTGGATCTTCGTGTCACTTTAAGTGAATAAGTAATGTAGCTAGATTGTCCTATCTTATCCCTTTTCAGTTAAACTTTAAAGTCTTACTCCGTTGCAACTAATTTGCTAATGTGGACAAGTATTTAAGCGCCGGCCGGTAAGTGCCTTCCAAACCAAGAATTCTGGATCAGTGTCATTGGAGAACCCAGTGCATGCAAAAATACCTAGTTACTTGTAGGTCAAGACTGCCCCCAAAATCTGCAATGGCTCATAGCCGGCCGAGTTCCGTCCCTTCTGAGACAAGCAAAGAGAAAAGCTAAACAAGTCCTAGTTTGCTTACCTTCATGAAACAAATTCATTGGGCTTTGCTTTTTGAGTTGGTAACAGCCTGTAGCTCATTTTGTAGCAGTCGCCGAGTATTAATAAACCCTGAATTGCTCGGGATAACATTTATATACCTAGGCGATTTTAATCCCTTATTCCTATGCCGTGGTCCTAAATTATTCCGCTTTGAGATAATGCCGGTTTGATGTAAATCTATAGCCGGGGACGTTTCGTCATGGGGACGTTTCGTCAGGGGACGTTTTGAGTGGGGACGTTTTGTCACGGGGACGTTTTGTCGTGGGGACGTTTTGTCACGGGGACGTTTTGTCATGGGGACGTTTTGTCATGGGGACGTTTCGACGGGGACGTTTCGACAGGGGACGTTTCGAATGGGGACGTTATGTCGACAACCCGGTACGCTATAGCCTACTTCTTTGGCCATCACGTAACTCTGAACGACTGCCCTTGATGGGAAATTATCTTATCTATGCTCTCCTGAACCAACAAAATAAGAAGCAAAATATGTCCTACCGTTTAGCCTATTTTGAAGCCTCCAGCTCCTCTTCTCGTCTACCGTCCTCGCTTTTGCTATTTTTGGGCCATCTAGTAGCTTATGCCGACGGAAACATACACTGCTGAAATATCAATATTTGTCTGATTAGATGGCGCGGTCGTCGTAATTCTCAGCAACAGGACAAGCACGTCAGAGAGACAAGGCTCGTAATTCTGGTGCGGAAGAGGGATGCGTTGGCAACATGGCCTAACTAAACAGAAGACCGTTCCCCCGCCTATATCTCTCCGCCTATATCTTTTTTTCTTTTCTTCCATTTGCTCCGTTCTTGTTCAGTTTGAATGTGGGGGTGGGGGTTATAAGCGAATATACATACATACATACAAAGCGGGCTTTAACTGCCCCCCGCCCAGAAAAAAACAAAAAACTGAGAAAAGACCAGCTAGAAAGTGGAACCAGAACCATAACGAACACTACACACGAGGAAAGGCCAGAGGCGTCACAAGAGTGAGGGTGTACCAGGGGTCCTCCACAATGTTTTTAACTTTTTAGTGCTTTATTTTGACTGTTTTTGTTTCTGATTCTTGCCTTGTAATCGATAATTCCTGACTATGATGTACCTGACAAAAACGTCAAGTTCGGCAATCCAATGGTATGAAGGCTTGTTTTACAATAAGCTATCAGGAAAGGATCTCCCGGCGTAACACCTTGGGATTCAGATACTTGGAGAACTTTGTTCGTTCCTTTTCAAATGCGGCAGCGTTGCGTAGCATCGGCTAGTTGTATTATTTTGTTCGTATCCCTGGTGAAATGGGTTAACCGAGGCTAGCTAGGTTTATATTGTGAAAAGCAACTGATTGTCTATATAGCCTACACGAGCGGCTCCCAGGGGCAGTTTGAAGGGGGGGTGCGGGGGGTGAGCCTAGTTCGAGGGGGTGACCCCAGTTCGAAGGGGGGGGGTGACACCCCCCATGCTTCAGAGAGTCGTACTTTCAGTCGCATGTTTTGAGCTTGCCTGTATGTCACTCGTGCGTGTTTAGCTTGACAGAATAACACAGGATTGCCCGTAAATTACCTGTTTCTAGTCGTACGGCTACGAGGAGGTTTTCTAGTCGTAAGTTTTGAGCTTGCAAGATTTACAGTTGTGTGCTATTGAGTTTGTCAGAATGAGGCGTATGTTCTGAGCTTGCCACAGTGACACCAAATCGTGAGAATTAATCAATAGCCGAACAGCCCTTACTTGGTCCCGAACGACCTGGGGTAAAACACAGATGGCACTTTATACAAGGGACTTTTACCGTGACTAATGAACCAAGAGCAACTTTTTTGAATTTAGTGTAGAAGTCTAGGACTCCAATGTCGGAGCCACGTAGACAAACCAGGACCCACTTGGCGGGGTCTCATGGTGAAAACCAAACAAATCCAAATGTAAATTTGATGGAGAATACGCCCTTGAGATGCCAAGTGGGTCCTGGTTTGTCTACGTGGCTCCGACATTGGAGTCCTAGACTTCTACACTAAATTCAAAAAAGTTGCTCTTGGTTCATTAGTCACGGTAAAAGTCCCTTGTATAAAGTGCCATCTGTGTTTTATAATTTCCGTGATTTGGGGATGTGAACTGATTAGATGAATTATCCTTCGGTCGGGATCACTGTTCCATGGCCGGCTTGTACCGGACTATTGTAGTGGTTTGCGAACTCTGTTCACAAGCCCCTCGGTAGCTCAAACGGTTAGAGTGTCTGCCTTGTAAGCGGAAGGTCCTGGGTTCAAATCCCGGCTGAGGAGCATTTTTGTCTCTCAGTTCACTACTTACGCGTTGGTATCCTAGACTTCTGATCCCTTTCTGGTGGAGGTTCGACGACCAGTTAAACAGGGCTCAAAATATGCTTGTTCGGCCCGAACCACCTCATTTCTGTTAATCGTGGTATCAGCAATCCTTTTCATCCACAAAAGTGTCACAGACACTGAAAAATAAACGCACAGACATCCACGTCCTTCATCTTGCTACTCGCAAGTGGCTAACCCATTTGGTCGCAACCACAACCCGGATGCGATCTGAGACGCCGGGATTCTTAATTTCTTTCCACGAGCATAACGAATCATCACTGAGTAATTACCAATATATTTTCTGTGTTAATGCGTTATCATTGCATTGCAATATCACTGCATGATCTCGCGGATTCTTCTTTTCTTGTCGCGTTTACGATACCAGGGAAAATAACACTATCAACCAAATGCAAGGCCTGACCAACTAGGCTAAGACTGATGAACACGGAACTTTCAGGAAGTACTGCTCAAAACAGCTCAATTATCGCCACACTCAATTATCTCCAAGAATTTCCTCAAATTCCGATCTCATTTCTTCCGCAAAACTTCCGTCTCGAAAACAAGAAGTGAGCACAAAAGATGACCTTTTAATTAGAAGATTTTCCCCCAGCTGAACAGACAAGCGGAGACATTAGGAATCCAATTCCCTTCCTGACAGGTCCTCAAATAGACTCTCTTTCAAATAGACATTTAGAGGCGAAAAACTTAGCGTTCCGGAAAATTCTAGTTGGAAAACTTAATTAAGTAATTTTCTTTCTTTTTCATCACCGCCTTTTTCGTCCCACTTGGCTCGTTTCTGTCACAGAGATGCCATTGTCCCTACTCTAGATAACACACTTTAGTTTAGAAACCAACACTAACAAGACCAACGGTTCAGATCAAATCACAAAGCCGAATATTTACGGAGTTCTTCGTCCAGAGAACCGGGATCTCTGCTGTTCGCCAGAGGCAAGAAAATTGTGCTTTAGCCTACTTTGGTTGAAATTAGCGAAGAAATGTTAAGAAGCTTTAATAAATACTCCCTTCTCGAAAGTTGGGGTGGGATTTCTTTTCACGTCTAAGATGCACGGACACACATGAGACCGAAAATAGAAATTTCAAACATGCGTTCAAAATTTAAAATTCGGCGACAAATTCTCATCCTGTTCCAACACTCAAGTTCACCGTGTGCGAATCTTCGCATCCAATTTTCTATCGCACTCAGTAAGAACCCAACGCAGACCAAATCCTGGTTTTGGGTGAACATAACTACTACGGAATAGAACTTGATGGAACTATCAACTCTTGGACAGATTTTACATATTCGTGTTTTCGTTATTATTAGGCTACTGGATGCCGCAATTACCGTCAACCTTTAGCAGAACCCAGAGTCCCAGTACCCATAGTCTAAACTAATTTGTACCATAGGAGCCACCAAATCGTCTTTATCGTTATTTTCACTCAGGTATCTGAGATGGTGGACTTGGACTCTGGACTCGTCTTGAGATGGTCTCGAGAAGACTTCTTCAAAGAGTCGGACTCATCTCAGACTCGTCTTTCACGGAGCTGTCCGTCCACCAGAGCTGTGGACTCGGACCTGGACTCGTCTAGAGACGCCTTTTTCAAGGACTCGGACTCGCAGCAGCTTTGTCAGGTATGAACCTCTTCTTCCGCTTCTCCAATCCATTCAAGGAAGAAAAGACTATCTCACCTGCCCTCTCTATCGTCAACCGCTAGTACCTATATGTTCACCACGTGGTTCCAATTAGGCAAAGCGCCCTAGGCATTTGTCGGCTCGCTAACTCCCCATTACGTTTCTGGCTTCACACTAATTGCATATTAGAGGTGATGATGTTCAGTGAGACCACACAACAGCAAATTATGACAAACAGTAGGTCAATAACCGTCTCCAGCTTCTTACTCATCAATTCCAGACGTCAGCAGGCATCCTGGAAAAACAAACTGATATTTTTTTTAAATAACCGGACGAGAATCAAGAATGAATGAACGCAAGAAAAGAAATTAATAAGTAATAACAGAATATACATATATGTATTTACACGTTCTGTTACCGGTTTCTGTACAGATCCTATTTTTCGCATTATGTAAATATTAGTGCTGGAAGAATTGGTTGAATAAATAACTGGGTAAGTTGCAACTAAGCATCTTTGTTTTAGGGGGAATTGCAATCGTGTTCTGCATACTGAGTATAATGGATTTACTATTTTTTCGATCTTTCTTTTATTACGTCCTTAGGTCAAAAATAGTAAAAAACACAAGATTTAAAAGAGATACATGCTACAAATGATAAGCTAGACTGCTGTCTTTTACGTTTTCTGGACTTAACATCGCTGATGCCAGACTTTCAGGATCACAACCCGCTCACGTTTGAGAGACTAATCGGGGATACCTGCGCACTGGAAGAAGAAGCTTCTCCTGTAAGATCCTCAGTTCTGAGCAGAAATTACCATGTCAATGCCTCATTTTCATCATCACAATCCCCCAGAACTGTTTATAGAACTTCATTTTCGAGAAAGAATGAGCAAAACTAATATTCTATCATACACAAGCTTTTCTCATGTCGTCTACCATGCTACCTGGCGGGCTTCGGGATCAAGTACAAAATAGTGTATAATAGATGGCAGGCTATGTCTCCGGCCTTCCGATTGGTTAGATCGTTCAGGAATACGAAAGTCTGGGTTTGTGGACAAATAGTAAATATACACAGTTGATGCAGAGAACGCAAATATGGAGGGGAAGACATCGTAAGCGAGAAACGTAACTATGTACGTCCCACTGAACTATGAACCAGCGGTTTGACACTAAATTATGTAACTGCATTTTACGACATGGTTAAAAAGTAGAAAATGTAACAAAAGTAACAAACAATAGAACTGAGCTGAGATCTTCGGTGGCGGAAGGGGCTTAGAATTTGCAGAGGGAACACATACTACAATCAAACTGATTAAGAAGTTGAGGTAGGGTAGGACACATGGTTAGTCCGGCCTGGCATGGACCTTCTCGGACGGATATATATATGGAAAGATAATTCGTAATAGACCTTTGTAGGTTCTGATGGAAATGACATAGCCGGACTGAGCTCAATCTGAACAGCGGTCGATGACGCTGGAGCGTCATTCACTGTGGTTAGTTTTCCAGTCGATTTCAGAAAAAACAATCACTCTTACGACATTTCCGTTTTTTTACGGATTCCGGGTGAACTTCTTGTCCGGAGAAAAATAAGTTCAGATATACCTTCTCACCTCTCAATCGACCATCTGATTAGTTTAAAAAAAATATTTGTTCACCTACAAATATTTTGTTCACCTTCCAAGCTTTGGAACAATTTACCAGAGGAAGTGGTCACTACGCAAAATTTGCCAGCTTTTAAGACCGCTATAGTTGGGACCGGGATAGTTGGGATGAAAACATGTATATGTGTTAAAGAGTTATCAAATCTGGATGTTCTTTGTTTTGTTGTATTAGTATTTATTTACTTTCTGCCACTGGAAGTGTGTTTATGTTTCTTGTATTATGCGACAAGCCGTATGGCTTACTCCTTTATTGAACAAAATAAATAAATAAATTAATTTTGAACCACTAAATAGGGCTACGGACACATCTACGAACCTGACCTGTACTTTGACCCGAGACCGGACCAGATTGCAGTTGCGAGGGTGACACGCTATTTTAGACTATTCAGCTAGTTTTTGGGATCCCAAAACGTAAGTGGAGGGATACCTATGACATCGCAAAAGTTGTCCGTCTGTCCGTCCGTCCGTCCGTCCGTCCGTCTGTCTGTCTGTCTGTAAGCACGATAACTCTCGAAGGGAATGAGATATTTTGATGAAACTTGGTGGGGGGTCCTTTGGGTCAAGGGAAAGGTCGAGTTTATAGACGGGCTCTGTAGCCCTACATTTAGAGGTGGGGGAGGGGTTTCAAATAAAGGGGCACAAATTTTTTTTTTTTTTAAAGCTATTGAGCTACATGCTGAATTCGAACATGAAAGTTATTTTCTCCCCGGACAAGTTCACCCGGAATCCGGCGAAAACCGGACACAAAATTTATCGACCAGTTTTCGGCTATAGCAGTCCCTATCCCTTTGTCCAGACAATCTAAAGCTATGAGCGTGGATGATGTCATTCTTTGTTTATGAACGTCGGAGGGACTTCAGTCGCGTGTATAACGCACAGAGATGGGTGTGATCGAAGGTCGAAGGGGTTGATATTTACTGTTCAAACTTCGTATGTGGATTCACTGGATTCACTGGTACAGGTCAAATTCGTAGATGTGTCCTTTAGTCCTGTGGTTAGAGGCAGAGGAAGGGTTTGGAATTTACGGTAAAAACATGTATGTTTCATTAGCTAATAAGATATTCACTGAAGGGGTAAGGAGGTCCGCTTAGTCCGAACACTTTTCTTGCTGGACAAATGATTCATCACGAATTCGGCCGAAACTGGAAATTTGGCTGTAGCTCAAAGTTGTTACTGAAGTCGATCAGAGATTCGGTATCGGGGCAAGGAGACATGCTGAATAAATTTTTGAACTTTATTTTAACAGTAAAAATCTTCAAGGAATCTGACGAAGACTGGGTGGCGAAGACAAGACCCAATTGTTTGGATCAAATATTAGAATTTGGGATCCCATCGAAGCCTTTGGTCTTGTTCGGTACGGACGCATAGTCCATCCAAAGTCGGAGAAAACTGAACATTTCGGAGCTCTTTGGGCTGATTAAACAGTACTGGCTAAACCAATTAACCAGTACGATTAAAACAACATGTTAAGTCGGTACATGCTGCAATTATTATCCAGATTTTGCACATAGAGATGAAATCTGCGAAACTCTGAACCAAATTTTAAGAGAACTTATTAGGTAGTCGATATAGGCTAATTTTCGATTGGTTTTGGCCTCGGACGGAAAGTTTGGCCGACCCGATGTGAGCTGGACATTTAGAAACGTAGCCATCTACTTGTTCAAACAGAACCGTCTTTCGGATGGGGCTCGATAATTGGGTAAAACAAGCCTGGGTGATGAAACCTTCGGCACTCCCTCGGACCAGGACGCCCTAAAGATCCAGTATGGGTGTCTAGTCTCAAAAAAAAGAAATGTTTATTTGCTAAACACATATTACCTCGTCTCAATACTTGTAAATGTTTCCTGTATCCGCAATCCCAAAGTTTCATGTCATTGTCTCGTATTATATTACAAACTCCGTAGATTTCTGTATGCCCCTGATATTTCCATATTCTTTATTACTGATAAAATTTGAATGAAGCTCGCCTTGCGCAACTATTCCGGTGTATCCAATCCAGAAACATGCTCGCAAGCCCCATTAATTCCATTTAATCGTTATTTCGATATTTCTTATTACTGATAACGTCATTTCAGCCACAAGGCCATACAAGATTGGACACATAAAAAACTGTTGCACCTGTTACATAAACTATGCTAACTTTTTGTTCCAAGTCTAAACGCTTAAACTACAGATTTGCAGACTTCCACGACGTAGAAGTTGGGGTTCTTAGATTTTAGGATACCCAGAATAAATTTTACCTTCAAATGCGAAACCACTTGACACTAGGAGGAAGTGGGCCAAATCCTCCTCCTGCAACTTGCAGAGAGGGCAGAGGTATACCAGAGGCATAGATACCCGTTATTTCCATTATCGACGGAATTTGAACGGAGCTCGACTCGCGCACTGTTCCAGTGTATCCGATACAGCAGCATGCTCGCAAGCCAGAAATTTATCTGCATCCTTAACGGTCCCAGTCTTACGTCGCAAGACATTTCAAGCATCCCTTCGAGGCCCTCATTCAATCGCAAGTCAATTCCCCAAGTTCCAGCCATTCTCGTCCTTAATGGAAGTCTCTCCAGGTAATTAGCGGCTCCACTGATTGTCTAAGTCGATACTGTTTGCCATCGTTTCAGAACAAATGGGGCCCGTTAGTGCTTTTAATTAATTCCGGGCTCTCAATTAATACCATGCTGGAAAGTCTATCTTAATTGTTAGAAACAAGATGGAACATATGATAGAGTCTCAGTGTCGATCCGTGTACAAGAATAAATATGCTGAAACATCAAAAGTCCAGCCAGCTTCAAATGGGTACCTAGAGAAATCTAGGGCTAAGCACGGGAAGAGTTGGATGATTTGCCCTCAACAGAGAGGATTTGGATTGGATGATTTGCCTCTCCCGGCAGAGGGCGGAGTATCAGGAGATCGGCACCTGCGCTACGCGAACCTTAGAGCGTGTTCCACCCTACTCCCTAACAAAAATGAAAAGGTCGTTTTACGTCTGTTTTATGTACATTATTGACAAAACGTCCATAAAACGTCCTTAAAATGTAAGACGATTAACAGGTCGAAAACGGACCCGTTGGGATGTCAGTTCTGGAAACCGTATTATGTACATAAAACGTCTGTTCTCTAATGCTTGGCGCTTTTTCGACTCAGTTAAACGGCCGTCAACGTACGTTCCAATAATGTACATTGCTTTAATTGAAGAACGGCCATCTTATGTAGGTACAACGGCCATTAAAAGGTTTGACTCTAATGGGTTTTTTTCCGCTCCTGGAGAGTTATTGTTAACAGATGGCAGAAAATTTTAGGAGTTTCTGACGAGAAAAGGAAGAAAATGTCATAGATGACTCGCTTGTCGTCTCTATCGCTATTGTTTTAGCGGCGTCCTCTAGGAGTCATTTTATACGGGGGTTCTGGGTAGGCCGACGACTTCAGGAGAGGGGGCTCCACACAGTTACCAAGACTGACGTAAATGCTTCAAATATTTTCTTACATACGAAGACACAACAACCTTGAACACAACGTGAATTGGTGGCCTAGAAGGAGAAGACAAGTGTGTAGGTCCTGTTAAACTACGACGTGATATTGTTGAATAAATGAAATAACATAAAGGCTATTGGAAGAACAAAGAAGAAACTGTAGAAGAATAAAATCAATACTCTGGTCTTAGCTTAAACGCATACGCAACTTGTAGATCACAGTACATAGAAACTGCGTGAGGCTAGCGATAGTGTATGTCGTATACAAGGTAAGAATGATAGAAGAATCCGTGGCCAACTCTTCAGCGGATTTCCAAATCCCTGTATTTCACTTCCAATTTTTTGGATTTATATAGTAGTAAAAATAATAAGAAAATATGATCCAGTCAATAACTCGAATAAAACAAGACCAAAGTTCCGATGGGATCCCAAAAATGTAATATTTGATCCAGACAACTGGGTCTTGTCTTCGCCAGATCCAGTTTTCGCCATGCTAATCATCTGAGAAAACCAAGTTCAGATATACCTCTATAAGCCATATCTATTTTGATGATACTGATCGAAACTTCAGGCTTTACTTCTGCCAAATTTCCGGTTTCGGCCGAATTCCGAGCGAACTACTTGTCCAGCAAAAACAGAAAGTTCAGAAACGAATGCAGCGTATCTCCTTATCCCTATAAAGAACATCTAATCAACTTCAAATAAAACTTTAACTTATAAAAAAAATCCGGTTTTAAAACCGGATTTCGGACGAACTATATGTCCGGGTAAAAAATGATTGTCATATACAGATTCAGCGTCTCTTCTTACCCTTAAATCTGTCTCTAGTCAACTTCAAATAAATCTTTTGCTTTTTAACAAATTTTCTGGTTTTGGCCGGATTCCGGGCGAACTACTTTTTCGGCAAGAAAGTGGTTTTCACCATCGTGCTCAGCATGTCTCCTTGCCCCATAATCGACTATCACATTAGCTGTTTCAAAATATTTTGTTTGCCCCTTAATTTAACCCCCCCCCCCCCACCCCAAAGGTAGGGCTCGACCTTACTCTTGACCCAAAGAATCCTCACAAGTTTCATCAAAATATCTCATTCCCTTACAGCTTTTATATCTCACAGCTTTTGCGATGTCGTAGGTATCCCTCCACTTACGTTTTGGGATCTCAAAAACTGACATTTCACATTTCTTTCCCATGTCAAAATTTTCACATCGCCCAAGGAGACAGGATAAAACATCTGATTACTCCCAACTAACATATTGTATCATCAAGATCATCTGCTTTTAATGGTTTCCTTCCTTGTCTGGTCAGTTGTACTCTCGATTCCGAAGAGTAGAATTCATTGACAACTATAAGTTTCATTTACAGCATCGTCGGAACTGTCACCCTCAATGCTAATCTATTTGACACTAATTACAAAGGTTCACGGCGTCCCCTTTGTACAAATGTTTGAAATTTAGATGCCCCATGATAATCAGCCCTAGTCACCCCCTTCAATCCCAATGCACGTTTATCACTTTCGAAACATCTGTTAAATTATGGCGGTAAGCATGGGAGAGTGAAAACAAAGAATAAAGCAACAAAGGGTATTTGTGACCTTCCGTATTTGTTGCCACAGTCAAATGGGGTTTGGATACTCATTTTTAAGTGTAACTGAAGGATCATAGTAATTTGTCCCAAAACGTCAGTGAAAGGATACTCGCGACACCGTAAAATTTGTTAGTCTGTTAGCACCGTAACTCGTGTGGAGGGATATTTTGGTGAGACTTGGTATGGGGTGGTTCCCAAAATCACCACGATCTTTTTGCCCACTCTCACATTGCCCACGCTCAGAATGCCCACGATTAAAATGCCCACGGTTCAAAATGCCCACGATCAAAATGCCCACAATTAAAATGCCCACGACTCAAAATGCCCACAATTCAAGTCAAACACCCGAAATCGTCTGAAATGCCGGCGGCTCAAAATGCCGACAGTTCAAAATGGTCACAGAGGAGCTAATATCGTCTTGGTTCAAATGCCGACGGCTGAAACTGTCAACAGGGGAGGCCAAAATCATCCTGGGACAACGGACTACGAGATTATAAGGGATAGGGTTAACCACGGAAAAGTTTTTGAAAGGAATTATTTTATTGTTTCTTGATCAGTTCAGAATGGTTTGCGTGAAAGTACAGAAGCAATGTCGTGTAAAATTGTGTCAACACAGAAAGCAAAACCTGGCAATCCAAATCAGTCAGAGGCTTCCTCAAGAAAGCACAGCGCTTTTGCGCTGTGCTTTCTTCTAACCACGAGGCAATTAACTTGTTTCTTGTAAATATCTTTACCAGTATTATATTATAACTGAGATTATACCAGTTTAGCGCGCGAATATCGTCATTCTGATACTCGGTGCTCACTAACCCCTAATTCAAGTTTACTACGGACTGAACCCCCCAAATAATAGAATCGTGGGCATTCTGAACCGTGGGCATTTTGAGTCGTGGGCTTTTCGAGTCGTGGGCATTTTGAGTCGTGGGCATTTTTAACCGTGGGCATTTTGAGTTGTTGGCATTTTTAGTAATATTTTCAAAAGCTAACGTGATAGTCGATTTAGGAGTAAGGATTCAGGCTTTATAGGTATAATTATAGGTTCCACGTAAAGGTACCAGGATATAATAAGTTCGTTTTTGAACTTCATTTTCTTGTTTGACGAGTAGTTCCCGGGAATCCGTCAAAAACCTGAAATTTGGTACAAGTGAAATTTTCTTCTAAGGTCGACTAGAGGTTCACATCGGGGTTAAGAACACGAACACAATCCATTTCTGGACAATCTCTGAATTCAATTCTGCCAAATTCTGCCTAAACTCGGAATATTGGTAGAAGCAAAAAGTTTAATTTTAAGTTAACACAGCTACGGTATTGTTTTTGCGCGTTTTAAGCAGTTTATTAGGGAGAAACAGTAGCATGTTTCAGGGATCTGGCGAAGATCGGAAATCTACAAGATGCGATTGCCTCGATCAAGAAGTCCAATAAATATTACAATTTTTGGGATCCCATCGAAACCTTTGGTCTTATTTTTTACGAGTAGGCTACTCCTTCAGCATGAAGAGGCGAAAGAGGCTTAAAAAGTATGGCTTTTTTGTCTGTCAAACTTATTATAGGGTCGTTGTTCGTTGTGAACCTGACAGCTTTTTGTGTCCATAATACTTCAAGGCGATATTTCAGTCTGTCTCATAGAAGAACGTAAAATTTGTAACGAAAAGAACGGCCGGTTCCGCGAAACAGCACGCCGAGCATAGATTAAGCTGCACAGAGAGGTGGATTCTGATGGAATCCCAAAGAGTATTCTGGACTATCGAGTTTTGTAGATTTGCAGTCTTCACCAGATCCCGTAGGCATGTTACTTTATCCTTGATCAACTAACGGTCTAACCCAAATTAACTATTTTGTCTGACCGGAAAAAAAGTTTAGATATGGATTCAGCATGTCACCTTCGCCTAAACGACTATTCCATTACCTTCAAAATATATTTTGATTCTTCCGTTAATGTGACCTAAATGTAGGGCTACAGGGCTCATCTACGAGCCGGAACTGTACTTTGAACCCAGTGGATCCTCATATCAAGTTTGAACAAAACCTCTCTACTCCGTCGAGAGGGGTTGTCGACAAAACGTCCCCATTCGAAACGTAGCCTGGCGAAACGTCCCCATGACAAAACGTCCCCACGACAAAATGCCCCCGTGGCGAAACGTCCCCGATCGAAACGTCCGCTGGTGAAACGTCCCCGGCTATACAGTTTTTTTTTCATCGCTGAGGGATAGCTAGGCCTATGAGAGTACTGATTGCGTCATCAGTTTAGACAAATCAAATTCTTGGAATATAAACTTTTGAAAATCTCGATGGAACTATACTTCAGCATTTAACCGATAGTCAAGAAACAAACCAAAGTGTTGATCCCGGCTATATCCATCTCTTGTCAATTTCCTTTTTATCTTTTATTTAATTGGTTTATTTGTATTAGTTTACGCTGCGATATAACTCGTTGATCTCGCTTTTGTTCGATATTCAATTTGGTGATTTTTATTATTAAAGGATTTTATTAAAGGATCAAACCCGTTTAACCTAGATTTACTATGTCTCTCTACCTAACTAATCGTTCCACCCGCTTTCGTTTCCTCGCTTCCCATAACCTTTTTATCCAGCATCACGGCACTACGCTTATTTTTGCATTTTCCTCGTTTGACTCTCTTTGAGCCAAAGTGCGATTCCCCTTTCTGTGAGGAGCACGTTGGTGCTCCTCAGTCCTCAGATTGTGCATGTTGGTTCAAACGAACCTGATCAGTTCCAAGTCAATTGCAAGTCAAACAATACATTTATGAAGCAACCGGTCCTATGTCCGATCTTTCCTGCTTTAAGGAATGTTCCATATCTGCAATGCACACTCTGAAGTTGTTTTACCTCGACAATGCACCTGAAGATCGAGGCGAACTGAAAAATCTATACTTGGGGACGTTTTGTCTTGGGGTTTTGTCATGGTGACGTTTTGTCATGAGGACGTTTCGTCACGGGGACGTTTCGCCGGGGACGTTTCGCGAAGGGACGATTTGTCAAGGGGACATTTCGTCGGTAAGCAATCGAGAGTTTTTGTGCTGACAGATGGACAACTTTTACGAAGTCATAGGATTCTCGTCACTTACGTTTTGGAATCCCAAAAAGAGTAAGCTTCAATCTCATTAGCATTGAGAGAAGTCTTAAGGTACTAAGAAAGATGGCTAGTAATAGTAAATGCATCGCTTTCCAGTGCGAAATGCCCCTTTTGCATAATCGTTATTTTCTATATTTATTCCTCGGAGAAGATATTTCCCCACGACAAAACGTTCCCGTGGCTAAACGTCCCAACCAAAACTTCTCCATGGCAAAACGTCCCCGGCGAAAATAGACCGATAACATTTTTTTATACATTGAATTGGTATCATTTTGCGACCTATCTAATTACTAGCGTTTTTGTTCGCTATTATTTGTTTAATACTTCTGTATTTACTGTTCTATACTTAATTAAGTGCTGTCTTTGTATTCGTTCTGTTGCTTGTTACAGGAAATGATTGTTATAGGATATATTCATGCCATAGCAGTACCATTCTTTGGAGTCCGGCAGAGTACAGTGGAGTCCAGCAGAGTAAGATAATCCTCGGACCGTCGTATGTGTCATACGAGGATAGCGTCAGCAAACTCAACATCCCAACGCTTTCGAAGAGACGCCACGATCTTGCCATGACATTTGGCACTAAATGTCTTAGATCTGAGCACCATCGTGACATCCTACCGGAATTCACCCCCCTTCCCAACAATCGAACACGTCGTGCCGAAAAACTTAAGGGACTCGATCCACTCCTTCAACCACCACCAACAAAATCAAGTCAACGCTACACAAAGTCGTTTGTGCCATATTTCATCCGTCATCACAACCTGAAAATAGAAGGGAACGAAGACAATGAAGCATTTTGACACGCTATGAATTAATTGTATATATAAAGTGTTATTTTATGTATTTCAACGAGCGTATTAATTGTTGACTTCCCAGGTTATTTTTTCCCTTGTGTAAAGATATTGGGTAAATAAAGATGATTCTGATTCTGATGATCGAACCAGAACTTCATAATCCAACATTACGTTTTTGGGATCCCAAAACGTAAGTGAGGGATACCTATGACATCACAAAAGTTGTCCGTCTGTCCGTCTGTGAGCACGATAACTCTCGAAGGGAATGAGATATTTTGATGAAACTTGGTGAGATAATTATTTGGGTCAAGAGTAAGGTCGAGTCCGTAGATGGGTTCTGTAGCCCTACATTTAGGGGTGGGGGAGGGGGTTTAAATTAAGGGGCAAACAAAATTAATGTGATAGTCGATTATGGGGCAAGAAGACATGCTGAGCACGATGGTGAAAACCATTTTCTTGCCGAAAAAGTAGTTCTCCGAAAAAGTAAGTCGAAATCTGCAATTCGCCTACTGTTCGATCACAGGAAGAGATATTTTTAGCTTTCGTTTGTAGGCGTAAAAAGTTTTCTTGCCGAAAAAGTAAGTCGAAATCTGCAATTCGCCTACTGTTCGATCACAGGAAGAGATATTTTTAGCTTTCGTTTGTAGGCGTATAGACTTATTTTGTTTCTGGTTTTGAAGGATACGGCAGAAGTTGAGCTGTGCAACGAGTAAGATTGTCTTATTTACATAGAAGTTTTCTACGTATTACAATTGGGACATAAAGGGTGCCGTTTACGGAGAACAACCTTTGAATCATGCCTGTTTAAGCGATGCCGTAACTGTGGTGAAACATCTACACACCGCTTACTAGCGCTTCTTTCAGTTTGAGTAAGACAATGAGTAAGGCTTATTAGATTGTTAAGGCAAACTCTTTTAACAATAAAGCCAACGAATAGGCTCGCCTTTACGTCAAGGTTTTTCTAGCGAACGTTCCAAAACTATATTTAGCTCATCCACCCCAACAAGGGGCTTTGATCGCTCCAGCCGAGTACAATATTAACCCCCAGGGTATACCCAGCTTTACATACAGAAGCCGGCTTTTCATATCCTAAAGAAGTTTTTCAAACAAGGAAGTGTTTGTTTGTTTAAAAATGGAAGATCGAGAAGCAAAAAAGCGGCGACGTGAAGAGTGAGAGAAATAAACATGAGTAGGAGACTATAAGAAGATCAAATCCACTCACTGTCAGTGCGAAACCTGTGTAGTGAGCTTCTAGGGGAAACGGGCCAGAGATGTCTAGTACATTCGAGGAAGAAACCGGATTATAATGCTCACAGGTAAACAGTGACTTCCTTTTGTTTAGATAGTTGACTTCCATGCTGTTTCTAGACAGTGTCCTAGAATTTTCTATTTCCAAGTCACCTGTGGATGGATGTGGCGTTTCTGGGAATTAAACATAGTAAATGTCACTTAGTAAATAATTTTACTTGGTCGTTAAAGATCGAAAAAAGGGAGTGATTTAATCAAAACTCCGGTCAAGCCTTTTGAGGTTAGTGGAAGAAAAACAAATCAAACTATTCATCTTACGGGTAGAAACTATATTAAACTCAAACGGAACATCTTCAGAATTTGTCAAAGTAAACTGAAGAGGCCTAGTATTCGGACCAGAGTCATTTCAAGGTTTAATGCAAATAGTTCCAGATTTCTGGGTGAATTGCAGTCTACCCGACTATAACAAACAAAACCAAAGGTTTCGATGGGATCCCAAAAATTCAATATTTGATCCAGACAATTGGATTTTGTCTTCGCCGGACTGCTTGAACATTTTTATTCTTAAAATTTAGAAACAGGCTAAGGCCAAATAGCTAATCATCTGAGAAAAAACAAGTTCAGATATGGATTCAGCACGCGGGTTTATCACCTATAAGTCATACCCAGGTCATACCTATTTTGACGAAACCGATCGAAACGACCCTGCCTTACAGTTGCCAGTTTTCCAGATTCGGCAAAATTCCGGAACTACTTGTCCGGCGAAAAAATAAAGCTCAACAACGTTCAGCGCATCTCTTACCCCTATATCCAACATCTAATAAACTTCAAATACAAATTTAACCTGTAACAAATTTTCCGGTTTCAGCCGTACTTCGGACGAACTATATGTCCGGCTAGAAAATGATTGTCATATACGGATTCAACATCTCTTCTTACCCGTCAATCGGACATCTTATCAACTACAAATACAACTTTTTCTTTTAACAAATTCCGGTCTTGGACGGATTCTGGGTGAACTACTTGTCTGCATAGAAAACAATTGTCACGTACGGATTCAGCATGTCTTCTTACCCCTAAACCGACCATTTAATCAACTTCAAATAAAACTTTTACTTTTAACATATTTTCCGGTTTTGACCGGATTCCGGACTAAGTAATTGTCTGGCGAGAAAATAAATTTCAGATATAGATTCAGCATGTCTTCTTATTCTACATCGACTATCTCATTGGCTTTAAAAAAAAAAATGTTCGTCCCTTAATTTGAAACCCCTCCCCCACCCCTAAATACGGGGCTACAGGGCTCATCTACGAACTTGACCTGTACTTTGACCCAACGGATCCTCATACCAAGTTGGGAGAAAATATCTCTACCACTTCGAGAGTTATCGTGCTGACAGGTGGACGGACGGACAACTCTTGCGATGTCATGAGGGATACCTATGACATCGCAAAGTTGTCCGTCCGTCTGTGAGCACGATAACTCTCGAACGGAATGAGACATTTTGATGAAACTTCGGATGGGATTCTTTGGGTCAAAGGAAAGGTCGAGTTCGTAGATAGGCTCTGTAGCCCTTCATTAAGGTGTGTGGGGGGGGGGTCAAATTAAGGGGCAAACAAAATATTTTTACACAGCTAATGCGATAGTCGATTAAGGGGTAAAAAAAACATGCTGAACACGAATATGAAAACCATTTTCTCGCCGGACAAGTAGTTCACCTGGAATCCGTCCAAAACCGGAAAGTTTGTTAAAAGTAAAAGTTTTATTTGAAGTTGATTAGATGTTCGATTTAGGGGTAAGAAGGCATGCTGAACACTTATGTGGAAATCATTTTTGGGATCCCAAAACGTAAGTGGAGGGATACCTATGACATCGCAAAAGTTGTCCGTCCGTCCGTCTGTCCGTCTGTGAGCACGATAACTCTCGAAGGGAATGAGATATTTTGATGAAACTTGGTGTGAGCATTCTTTGGGTCAAGAGTAAGGTCGAGTTCGTAGATGGGCCATGTAGCCCTACATTTAGGGGTGGGGGAGGGGGTTCAAATTAAGGGACAAGCAATTTTTTTTTTAAAGAGCTAATGTGATAGTCGATTATGGGGTAAGAAGACACGCTGAACACGAATATGAAAACCATTTTCTCGCCGGACAAGTAGTTCGTCCGGAATCCGGCCAAAACCGGAAAGTTTGTTAAAAGTAAAAGTTTTGTTTGAAGTTGATTAGATGTTTGATTTAGGGGTAAGAAGGCATACTGAACATGAATAGGAAAACCATTTTCTTTCCGGACAAGTAGTTCGCCCGGAATCCGGCCAAAATCGGAAAGTTTGTTAAAAGTGGAAGTCTTATTTGAAGTTGATTAGACGTTCGATATAGGGGTATAAGAAGGCATGCAAAACACGAATATGAAAACCGTTTTTTTCGCCAGACAAGAAGTTCGCCCGGAATCCGGCCAAAACCGGAAAGTTTGTTAAAGTAAAAGTTTTATTTGAAGTTGATTAGATGTCCGATTTAGGGGTAAGACGAGATGCTGAATCCGTATATGACAATAATTTTTTTGCTTGACATATAGTTCGTCCGGAATCCGGTTGAAACCGGAAAATTTGTGATAAGTTAAATTTTTATTTGAAGTTGATTAGATGTTAGAAATAGGGGTAACTAGATACGCTGAATTCGTTTTTGAGCTTTAGTTTTTCATCGGAAAAGTAGTTCTGGAATTCCGCCAGAAACCGGAAAATTCGCAGAAGTAAGCCAGGATCGTTTCAATCGACTTATAGGGGTAAAGACACAATCTGAATCCATATCAGAACTTGGTTTTCTTAATGATTAGCTGTTTGACCTTAATCTGTTTCTAAATTTTAAGAGTATAAATGTTCATGGAGTCTGGCGAAGACCGGATCTGACAAAGACAAAACCTAATTGTCTGGATCAAATATCGAAGTTTTGGGATCCCATCGGAACCTTTGGTCTTGTTTACTCAGACAAGTAGTTCGACCGAAATCCGGCCAAAACCGGATAATTTGTTGAAATAAAGCAAAAGTTTTATGTGTAGTTAATTAGATGTCCGCTTCAGCTGTAATAAGAGATGCTGAATCAATATATGGCACTCATTTTTTACCCGGACATATAGTTCGCCCGGAATCCGGCTAAGCACGGAAAATTTTTTATAAGTTGACGCTTTATTTGAAGTTGATTAGATCTTCGATATAGGGGTAAGGAGATACCCTGAATTCGTTTTTGAGCCTTATTTTTTTGCCGGATAAGTAGTTCCGAATTTTGGCCGGAGCCTGAAATTTGGCAGAAGTAAAGGCAGGAAGTTTTGATCAGTTTCGTCCAATTAGATCTGACTTATAGGGGGTAAGCACACATGCTGAATCCATATCTGAATATTTGGCCTTGATCTGTTTATAAATTTTAATAGTCAAATTTCAAGTAGTCTGTATTAAGTTTTTCGAATTCTAATATTAAATTTGTGGGATCGTATCGAAACCTTGGTCTTATTCCTGCTTCGTTTTCCAATCAGTTCTTAAAATCCGGATAAATTCCAGTCCATTTTTCAGCTTCTGCTCTCTTTACTCTAGCTTTGAACTAATGTTGATACCCGTTTACTCATCTTCTGTCTTCGCCGTTGCTTATAGCAGAAAAAATAGTGCAGGATGCTGGCAGGAGGCGTACTCCGCGCACTGTCCCGCTTTGGAGCGCGTTCATAGAACCAACCAGCTTTCACCTCTACTTTTCCTCACCGGCGAGTTCACAACGATTTAGCTATTTGTAGAGGTAACGAAACGTGAGTGGCGCGAAGCTACTAACCTCCGCTCATTCGTAGCGGACATGGTATGGGGAAATATTCGACTCCGCATAGTTATATTACATAGATAGGGAGACGGAGGTTTTGTCAGATTATTTGTTCTTGGCGACAGCTTTACCCGACGAAGCGCGCAGAATTGTAAACAATTTCGTATCTTATAATCACTAATATGCCAAAGCTGATTATTCAGAGATGAATTTGACTGCTCATGGAGGGAGTTTACAAATCTCAACATATCGTTGACATCTCGACAAGCGACAACCAAGGGGTTTGAGGCTCTGCAATTAACAACTGAATGAATGTACATGAAGTTCTGTTACAATTTGTCATACTTTGGTGGAAAGAAAAGAAGGGGTTAAAGCTGATTTTAAGCACAAAAAGCGTATGTGGATACCCAGGTTCTTATTGTGCCACAGGCCGGTGCACTGCAAATCTTGTTTTATTTTCGAAAGCGAACCTTATGGTGAAGATCTGAACCAGGCAGGACCCCTAAATAACGATAATATGGAATTTTTTTCAACTTCAGTCGTCAAAAGAGTTCAAGTTACCTACCGGTTTCCTATTTTTTTTCTCAGTTCTGTCCCATTGGTATAAACCTGAATTGGCAAACGATCTACCATTACAAGAAGCTATTCAGGAGGGAGAAGAAGTTATCGTACTTTGACCTACATGAACAAGAAGAAGCTATTCAGGAGGGAGAAGAAGTTATCGTACTTTGGCCTACATGAACAAGAAGATGCCAAACAACTATGTGAAGAAAAACTTCCACGCCATTGGGAAACAAATCTGCGTTAGGCTACTCTCAGCAAAGCTTATTACTGGTAAGTGTTCCTTCAGTTTTCCTGATCAATATGACTCCTGATCAACGTATATATCGTTCGTATCAAACTCAGCTGACTCTCCGTTTCATCAGGGACCCATAAATTTCCTGTAATGACTCGCCATCCAGGGGGCCTGTCAATAAGACATTTCTGATGCGCTCCTGACCGAACGTCTGAGAGTTCGAGAAACACCCACGGGGATAGAATACGCGAATATCCAGATAGACAAAATTTGGGATTGGCTGCTGGCGCCTTGAGGGAGGAGTCTCTTTGGCGCGCATGTACAATGAGGCAAACAAGAATGCCGATCGACTCAAGCGGGGATTTTTGGAAGATGGATTGGTTCGGTCATCATATCAATATAGAAGCATAGGAAATGACAGGCCCCCTGTAAGGAAATTTATGGGTCCCTGGTTTCATGCAGTTAAATCGTTAATCAAAGTTTTATGCTAGTGATCTTTCGGCCCTTCTTGGCAAGGGTCCTCTTCAGGCAAAATATAGTAAAAGAATCCTTAATCAACAAAATATCTTTCGGATAAAACTCAGCTGACTATCCGTTCCATGCAGTCAATTACTGGACTGCGTTAAACGGACACGTCAGACGACCCTGCTTGGCAAAGGTCCTCTTCAGGCTCAAGATAGAAAAGTGAACTGGTGATTCACAGTCAGCTTGTGCTAAAGGAATATTTGGTTGTTGTTCGTGTTACGATATTGGTTTTAAGCAGACACGGCATATTTTGAGGCCCTCTTTAAAATGCTGAAAAATACATACATCGATACTGTGTTAGCAGTGTTGGGTGTTTGACGGAATCGTTTGTTACATGACGGCGGGAATCTGACAAGGGACTCCTCAAAAGAGCCGGTCTTATTAATTGGGGTCGTAAAAGGGGTTTCCATTCTATTGGGGGTCGTAAAAGGGGGTTGGCAAAGGAGTTGACTGATGGGTGGAAATGGAGTATTACAAAGCAAGATGATTGATTGTTGTGAACATAGCTCGAATTTTCTTTATGTAAAATCAACGATAGCCCACATTATTCACAAATAAGAGAAACAGAAATGACCTTTACGCGCGATTAACCAAGACACGTTACCCTCTCATAATTCAATCAGTAAACCTAGGTACTTATTTTCTTCTTATTTCAGATATCTACTAATATGACCGAATGATGATGCACCATGCTGAAAGAAAAAATCAATTCCTTCACCATGTTCATGGAAGCCAATATTCCTAGGGTCGCAAAGTGCGACGCCTCTCAAGCTGGCATATCCATCGTCGATCCCAAGAGAGGGCAATGCACGGCAAAATTTGGTCAACATGGAATTAATTAAACCAACAGCCAAGGTCCGGAACTCTGAAAGTCTTCTCGCACAGTAAGCGTCGCTTGATTTATTTTATGCTCTAGTTTATGCTAACCTTCAACTAATCCCTGATAGCGTTGGGAATGTTGTCGGTCCAGGTGGTTCCCAAAATCACCACGATCTTTTTGCCCACCGTCACAATTTCCACGCTCAGAATGCCCACGATCAAAATGCCCACCGTTCAAAATGCCCACGACTCCAAATGCCCACAACTCAAAATAATGCCCACGGCTCAAAATACCCACGACTCAGGTCGAACACAAGAAATAGGAATCGTCCGAAATGCCGACGGCCCAAAATGCCGACAGTTCAAAATGGTCACATGCTAATATCGTCTTAGTTCCAAATGCCGAAGCTGGAATTGTCCACAGGGGAGGGCAAAATCGTCCTTGGACAAAGGACGACGAGATTAGAAGGGATATGATTCACCACGGAAAAGGTTTCGAATCAGACTGCTCCAGATCGGTTCGGTGCTGGAGCCGATTTCAGACGAGGACGGTCCGAAAAGATCAGCAAATTAAACCTCTTAAAGAAAACTTCCAAGGGGGTTTCTTGTCAGTCAGAGGTTTCCACAGTAACACAGCGCTTTTGCGGCACCTAACCACGAGGCAATACACATGTTTTTTTTGTTTTTTTTTTAATATTTTACCAGTATTATATTGTAATTGAGATTAGACCAGTTCAACATACGATCATCGTGATTCTGATACTCGGTCCTAGTCCTCCCATTGCCCAATCACGCCTAATTATGGACGACAAACCTCAAATTATCCAGTCGTGGGCATTTTAGGCCGTGGGTATTTTTAGTCGTTGATATTTTTGGTGGGCATTTTGAGTCGTGGGCATTGTTATTGTGGGCGTTTTGAGTGTTAGCCGTTGGTCCCGCTAACACGTAGGGCAAGCTACAGTTTTGTCTACTCAGTTTCGTTCTGGTTCATCCAATTGCGCATCACAAAGACTCCCCTCTCGCGACCCCCAACAGACCAACTCCCGACTTTGTGTGACCGGAACCGACCCTTACCTCAAGCGGTAGGCATTGCTTACTTTCCCTTTCAAGCCTTATGTAAATCGGACTGAAATCTCGGAAGTTAGCATGCTACTATCTTCTTAATCCCTCTCCCCGATCGGAAGGTCAATCCAGAGAGACATTTCCAACTGGATATGATCTCACCGCAACTGTAGTCTGCTTCCTTAAAAATCCGAGCACCAGCCGACACTATTCACAGATAAGAACAAGAGCTAATAGCTCGTATGGCACTTGTTATGAGTAAAGTCCATGCTCACCTGTAACAAGGGGGAGAGATTGTATCAAACCAAATTATCCGCAGTGACATAAATGTTTTGCATGCGGCAAGAGGTTCAGGAATATTCTTGAAAGCGGACTTGAAACAATCTCCCCGTAACAGCCTAGCCATCCTACTTTTCCTCTTGTGTCTTTGTATCACAGAAATGACTAACACTTGGTTTGAATAATAGCTCGTTAGGCTCGACAATAAGGTAAGGTACAATTTACAACTGTAGCAGTTGTAATAAAAAAGAGGGTATATTTTCATTGGTTATTTCTCTTCCAGGTGAACTCCAATGAACAATTCAGACAAAATAGCAACCGACGACGGAGAGTCCGAAGTCCTCATACACTACCGTGAAAGGTGAGCATAGACAGTTTGTGAACTTTGAGAACATGAATTCCCGGCAGTTCGAGTTCGGTGCAAACATGGTCATTTCCGGGGCTAGTCAAAATTAGGGCGTCCTGAAAAGGCTAAAGGACCGAGCGGCAGTTATTTGCTCAAAATGAATTCAGCTTTCAGCCCATTGTTTTTATCCGCACGCAAAAGATCTATTTTCGATCACTTTAGACTGTGCACAATACGGATCGATAATCAACAGAATATAATCCATTTCATTATCTACTCGAGATAAACTGCAAAACATCCCTAGAAACGAAAGCAGATTGCAGATTTTTACTCATCAACGTGCGGATCTATTTTACCTTATCTGTCGCAAGTGCTGACAATGTGACGGTGGAAGATAGTCACCAATTAATCGGCTTGATAACCAGCCATTTCTAACAAGACCAAAGGTTCCGATGGGATCCCAAAAATTCAATATTTGATCCAGACAATTAGGTTTTGTCTTCGCCAGACTCCTTGAACATTTTCTTAAAATTTAGAAACAGATTAAGGCCAAATTGCTAATCGTCTAAGAAAACGAAGTTCAGATAGAAATTCAGCATGTGTGTTTATCACTAAAAGCCGATCGAGACGATCCTGCCTTACTTCTGCGAATTTTCCGGTTTCAGTGAAATTACGGAACTAATTGTCCGGCGAAAAAATAAAGCTAAAAAAAACGAATTCAGCGTATCTCTTTACCCCTATATCCAGCGTCTAATCAACTTCAAATACAAATTTAACTTATAACAAATTTTCCGGTTTCAGCCGGATTCCGGACGAGCTATGTCCGGTTAAAAAATGATTGTCATATACGGATGCAGTATCTCTTCTTACCCCTAAAACGGATCAACTATAAATCAACTACACATACGACTTTTGCTTTTAACAAATTTCCCGGTTTGAGCCGGATTCCGGGCGAAGTACTTGTCCGGGTAGAAAATGATTGCTGCATATGCGTTCAGCATGTCTTCTTACCCTCAAGTCGAACATCCTAAGTCGAACATCTAATCAACTTCTAAATAAAACTTTTACTTACTGGTCCGAAGAGAAAATGGTTTTCATATTCGTGTTCAGCATGTCTTCTTACCCCATAATAATAGACTATCTCATTAGCTGTTTACAAATATTTTGGGGACAGCCCGCAACCACCTACTCTTTTCCCATATAGCAACCCCTTCGACCTTTGATTACACTAGCCCTGTCCGAGATTCACAGATTACGCACTCTGCGCGTAGACGACACGCAGAGCTATACTAGTGTGAAGAATAGAGTATGGTCGACACATTTTGTGTCCGGTTT
The DNA here is from genome assembly GCA_023053555.1 of Branchinecta lindahli. Taxonomy (NCBI): domain Eukaryota; kingdom Metazoa; phylum Arthropoda; class Branchiopoda; order Anostraca; family Branchinectidae; genus Branchinecta; species Branchinecta lindahli. Next base: position 9,315,626 of record JAKZAO010000009.1, on the reverse strand, counting down.
TGCTGGATTCCGGAAGAACTACTTCTCGGTGAAAGAATATCTTTCATATTCGAATTCAGCATGTCTCCTTACCCCTAAATCGACTATTTCAATAGCTTTCAAAAAATATTTGTTGTGCCCCTTAACTGAAACCCCTCCCCCACCCTCAAATATAGGGTTAAAGAGCCCATCTTCGAACTTACCTGTACTTTGACCCAAAGGATCCTCCCACCTAGTTTCATCAAAATATTTTATTCTCTTCGAGAGTTATCGTGCTTACAGACAGACGGACAACTTTTGCGATGTCATAGGTATCCCTCCACTTACGTTTTGGGATCCCTAAAAGCGGAGTAAGTGTGAGCAAATTAATGAAAACACATACAAATATACACAATTTTCAATCTTCGACTGAAAGCCATCTGCCGAGCAATCGTCTTGTATCATCCGGCACGGCTGGTTTAAGAAGCCCTTCAAACAAGACCAGTTGTATACAGATCCATCTGCCGAGCAATCGTCGTACATCATCAGGCAAGTCTGGTATAAGAAGCCCCTCAAACAAGACCAGTTGTAAAGTATAGAATATCTGAGTGCCTGAACTAGGCATCAGTTTTGTCCTCAATGAATAAGCAGGTTCTGACATGAAGTAATTAATGTAAGTGTTAGTTATTACCAGTTGCTGTCAACGGCTAGGAGCTGATACTGCAACTGGATCTTCATAAACACTTAAAACTCTAGCGAAAGAAGCATGCCTTGGCTGAGGGATCCTGCACTAGAGTGTCGTTTGTTACGGCTAAATATTTTTTTTTTCTAGGGTCCTCCTTCAAGATGCCTCGTAGCCTTATTAGTTTAATGGCTTGCGTCAAATTTTGAAGAAAGAAAGCCGAGAATAGTTCGAAGAAAGACTTCAATTTCGAAGAAAGATTTCAGCTACTTTGTCAGATTGTCATATTCCTGATTGTTTTGCGTAATACACTGTGCTTGTTTTATTTTTATCTTCCGCGTAGTTTTCGTCGCATCTGTTCCCATCGCAAAGTTGCTGTTTTCACAAAGCCTGGTTTGAATAAATTACTATTGGATTAGCTAATGCGGTCTTTTTCCTCTTGGTTGTTTGCTTTAGCTGTTTCCATTTTATTGTTTTTCTTTTACTTCTAAATATTACTATTTGCTCGGTATTTTGCAACATCCACTGTCTTTTTATTCTCGTAGTGGAATTTGCTTTTATCTTTGTTCCTTGCGTACGTCTTAAAGACTAATAAAATTAAACTTGAGACGTTAGTCTTCATTATAATCAAGCATTGAAATGCAGATTCCCGTCACGACGCGTTCCCGCTTTTACACGACCAATAATAATTTTGCGAAGCAGGCTTCCAAACATTCATTATTTGGAAAAAAATAAATGACGGAAGCGCCATCAAGCTACTGTCAAGCGTTACAAGACTGTTACGCCAGATGTCGACGACCTAGAATGGTTACAAATGTACCCCAATAGATGGCACGGCAATAAAAATGTTCTGTCTATTGGACGTCTGTTCTATGTCCGTAAAACGGCTGTCACAACAGGTCGAAATTCGACTCTATTCAGGAACGGCCGTTCGGAGAACGTAGGTTTAATGGACGTAAAACGGCCCTTCGTTTATTACACCCTGTCAAGTGTCTTACATTCTACGACCGTATAACGGCCATTATAAGGGTCGAATAACGTACGTTCCATTTTTGTTAGGGCTTACCGTAGTTACTACGCATGACGTCACGAATATTGGCAATTTTGCGTCAAGGCTGGAACATTTTTTCAAATTTTCGGTAAAACGTCACTCCACGGGGTAATCCAGCCGATCACTCTACAGAGACCCGTAGTTACTACGCTCCCGAGCATGGTAAGCAAATAGTTACTATTAGTTACTATTTCCAGAAGGTTGGAACGGTCAGCGTCGTAACTTTTCATGAGGCTGGAACGGAAATAGTAACTAATAGTTACTATTGGTAGAGGGGTGGAACACGCTCTTAACCGCTTTGCATGCGAAAGCTTGCTTTTTTTTGAAACATCAAAACATAGATATTCGAGATCATGGTCGGTAGCAAAACGGGAGAAACAATTAGTCTCTGAATATCACCGAAATGTCGCATTCATTAACTTAATGAAAATTGTCAAGCGCATTATGGACCTGACCAGATTGACTTGTAAACTGCCATTTCCCGGATTCAACAATTCAGGGGGAGGAGAGGGAGGGGGAATCTGGAATCTTGCGACACACATAACTTTCGAACAAGTTAGCCTACCTTGAACGAATCAACTTGACAACTGACAAGAGCTCATATCACATATGTTCCGTTTCAGCTCCGTTAGAGCCTGTGAGGGAAGCCCCGAAAGAGCCCCTATTAGGCCTATCTTTCTATTCCATGATTTTTTATCTTTTTGTCAGTTATGAATAAACTTACTTGCTTACTTGTTTGTGTTTCGAGGGTTTTGCTTACAAATGAATTCCTCACCCCCCTTATAGTCTGCATCTTAACTGCACCTCTGTCCAAATTCTTTCGGCCAAACGATGAATTTCCATGTTCCATGATCTTTAGAGTCCATGATCATTCTTGACTGGCACTCTTAAAGTTTGCATCTTGACCGCACATTGCAAAAATATGCGTGTGCCTCGAAGAGGACAGTTTTGTAAGGTCAGCGTCCCGATGTTCAGCGTATTCGGCCACTCTGGCGGCAGTAATAGTTTTTTTTTTTTTTTTTATAAACCGCAACTTAACGCAAGGATATCTGGACGGAACTTAACGCAGAGGACTATCATATGCTCCGGGGAAGTTGGAGAAGGGTCTGGGAATTGCCATACGACCTTGACAACGCAAACCTTTGGTGATACAAATGCTGCTTACCCTTACAAGTGCCATATGAGCTTAGAGGTCTTGTCCATTTTTTTTTTTGGGGGGGGGAGGGCGCTCAGCCAAGAATCAAATTGTACTTTTTGGAGGGTGCTGGGAAGAGCTGATGATATCCACGCAAAGTTGCTGACGCAAATACAACATCGCAAATACAGCATCCTTGTGAAAGGAATTCGCCAATTCGTGGGTTTGTTCTGATCATTTGTAAGCAAAACCCTTGAGATAAGAATTTCATGGGCCCTTGGAAATCACGAGAATGTATCATTTGGTACAAAGTATTCTATTTTTGCACTTGGCTGTGATGATGGGCTCTTTGAAGGCGCTTATAGAAGCTCATCTGTAAGCAAAACCCCTGAGGCAAAAATGATGATGGGCTCATTGGGATCACGAAAATGTGTATATTGCTCAAAAGAATTTTTTGTATTTTAAGCAATTCACCTGGAAGCAAATCAGGCAAAAATTATCATGGGCCCTTGGGGATCATTGAATCATTTGGTCAAAAGTATGTTTTTAACTTTTTGTTAAGGATGCGCACTTTAAGGGAGCTCGTAAGTTCATTTCTGACCAAAAACCCTTGATGCGAAAATGATCATGGACTGATGGGGATCATGAAAATGTCTATTTTGCTGAAAAGTATTTTTGTGTACTTTGCGGTTAAGATGAGTACTTTAAGGCATGGTCAGATCCGGGAAGTGACAATTTGTAAGCCAATTTTATCAAGTCTCTATTGTTCCAGCCAAGTTTCATCGTCCAAGCACATCTAGAAGTACCTTAACTCGCGATCACTCGACTCCGACCTCTCCCCTGCCGCCTAACCCAACAGTGTCCGAATCCGGTCCGGCTCTGTCACTGATGTACCTATTTCTTGTGCTCGTTCTTACCACCAAGTTTCTTCCCGATCGCTCCACTCTAAGCGTGTCACAAGATTTCAGCCTCCCCCCTCCATGTTCATCAGATCCGGTCCGAACTTGATATGAGACATCCGAGACACGAGGTGGTTCCAAATATCAAGTTTCATTAAGACCCGATCACCCGTTCCAAAGTTGATCACAGGCTACCTCAAGATTCCGTATCCCCCTCCCTTCACTCCCCCAGTGGTGGTCGGATCAGGGAAGTGTCTATTTCCAATTTAAATTGGTCCAAAAGATACGAGACACTTGACCTTCCCAAATTTCAAGTTTCATTCAGTTTCGACCACCCGTTCGAAAGTTTTGCCTGCCACAAGATTCCAGATTCCCCCTTCCCCCCCCTGGTCGGATCGGAGTAGTGACTACTTCGAAATTAACCTGGTTTGTCCCTGTCTCCCTGATATGCCTGCCAAGTGTCTTCGTCCTAGTTCATCTGGAAGTACCCTTACTCGAGAACAGTGGACTGACCGACAGACCGACCGACAAGATTGATCGGTACATGGCACTTGGCCGGAAGGCAAGTGTCATAAAAAGGTCTAGAAAGGAAAAATATATCAAATGTGTTTTTTATGTGTGATACAGGGTATGGCCTTTTCTGCTGCAAAAATTACATTATATAGCAATCGGTTGGAAGGATACTCACAAGAAAGATAATAATCGTGAAGTTTGCTAGCTTATTCTTAATCACCAACACCACTTCCAAACACGTCGGAATACATAACTAACGATCCAACTACTAAGCTTAAATTGTTAACGGATAGTCAGAAGAAACAACAGTCCCTTGCACTGTAAAAAAAATCTCTCCGACGTCGGTTCAATGTAAACCGCAGTATCTCGCAGGCAGTTTACCGTAATCCTAAATCGGTTTACTGCGCCTCGATCTCCCGTTCCACCTAAGACGGTTTACAGTAAACCGACTTCGGAGTGGCGATGGCACGGGGTTTTGTAATCCTCTTTCGGATACGTCGCGGATTCATGTAAACCGTTACGGGAGCGATGCATGAGAGACCTGGTAAACCCAATGCGGATTGTCGTAAACCGACTTCGGACTACCGCGCACCAGTAATTTATCCCTTAGCGGGTTACGACACACCGTATTCGGAGAGCAATTCACCGGAACCGGCGTGATATGCACCGTTTTCTGCTGGATTTTAATACTGTTATAATCCGTTTTCGGGTTTATACTGTCCGATTTCGGGTTAATCCAGACCATTTTAGGATTTATAAAATCCGTTTCAGGATCACTGCAGTCCGTTTTCGTCTGATTTCGGGTTAATCCAGACCATTTTAGGATTTATAAAATCCGTTTCAGGATCACTGCAGTCCGTTTTCGGCTACCCGCTGCCCGTTTCCGGTCTATCGTAGCTCGTTTACGGGTTACTTCTGACCTTTTTAGGACTACCACCTTCCGTAACCTGCCTGTTGAAAATTAACACTGAAGCAAAACTTATCAAAATTTATCAAGTCAACTCAATTAAAAACTCAAACTCGAATTCAACACTCATAAAAATGATGCAGCTTGCTGGGCTTTCTTGCACGCCCTTTGAGATGGGCGACCCTCGGACTCCTCCATTGCTTCGTAGAGCTTTCTCGCCTCAGGTACTGGTTTTTTTAGGCAATCCCAAGGACGTACCTAAAAGAAGAAATTCTCCTGTTTACTGTTACCCATAATAATATGTGTTAATATGGTCAAATTTGTCCCATCAAATTTGACTCAAATCGGAGCATATCTGCAAATTTCCGGTACCCCGTTCAACCCCCCCCAACGTGGCCGAATCTGGGCCTGACGCCAAACAGCACACTTGGCCCTTGGGCCACATAAACTTGGTACTGGCTAACTTTCATCCCAATCGGTCCATCTGTTTGTCTCTTGTGTGTGTTAAAAATTTCAGTAATTTATTGCAAATTCGTTTCCTTCCCCAGCGTTAGCCCAGAAGATTAACAGCCTGAAGAGGACCCTTGCCAAGAAAGGCCGAAATATCGCTTCATAAGCACCACAGCTGACGAATCCCTTTTTGTATATATTATATGAAAATATTTTTTTTGCATATCTAGGTCATCAGTCCTTACCACCCATAAAGTTTCACTCGAATCAGACCACCCGTTCACAACTTACACAAGTTCCTGGATCCCCCTTCTCTCAACTCCCCCAACAAGTATCGGATGCGGTCTGGACTTGAAACGGAACATCTGAGACGACAGCTCTTTCCACTTGCCAAGTTTTATTCACATCCGACCACCCGTTCGAAAGTTCTGCATATGCCACTAGATTCCAGTCTCCCCATCCCTCCACTCCCCCCACGATGTTGAATTGGAGAAATAACTATTTTCAAGTCAGTCCGGTCGGGTCCCTGATACGCCTGCCAAGTTTCATCGTCTTAGCTTATCAGGAAGCAGCCTATCGCACCCGGGATCACGAGAATTCCGGACCCCCTCCAACTCCCCCCACTGTGCCCGGATCCGGTTCGGTTCTGTCAACGATGTATCTAGGATTTGTGCTGGCTCTTCCCACAAATTTTCATCCCGATCCCTCCACTCTAAGTGTTTCCAAGATTTCCGGTTCCCCCTACAATTCCCCCCAAAGTCACCGGATCCGGTCCGTATTTTAAGTGGGCCGTCTAAAACACTAGGTCGTTCAAAATTTCAAGTTTCATTAAGATCCGATCACCCGTTTAAAAGTTATAAATACCTCAAGATTCCGGATTCCCCCTCCCTCCACTCCCCCCAAGATGCTCGGATCGGGAAAGTGACTATTTTCAACTTAATCTTTTTGGGTTCCTGATATGCCTGCCAAGTTTCATCATCCTACCTTATGTGAAAATGCCAGAACTAGCTAAGCCGGGACCGACAGACCAACGGACGGACAGAAATTGCGATCGCTATATGGCACTTCGCCTAAGGGCAAGTGCCATAAAAATCAGAACGATTCTGGCAAAGGCTTCAGCGATGAATTGCTCGTTAGCCCAGAAAGTCGGTTCGAAGATACAAAATACTTTACCTTGAAATAAAATCGCAGAAAGCTGACGCCTTCTTGTCGTACTTGTAATTGAAGACGAAGGCGCAGGCAATCATGCACACGAAGCCAGTCCAGTCTTCCTCTACCAGAAGGAGGCAACCATCGATGTAGACTGCTACAGCATCTCTCATCCTGACCACCCTTGGGTGGCAGGATCCAGCCAGGTGAGGATGGCTACGAAGCATGTCTGGGGTTATTTCATCCTGAAAGAAAAACGTATTTTTTTCCGAGGTAGGACAACTACGATGACAAGTGGAATCAAGGAAGTCTCGTTGCATCACTCAGGTGACACTTACTAATCAAATAGCCTTTGTCACTCACTCATTCAATCGCATACTTGCACTCGTGCATAATACAGCGCCCACGGTTCATATGGTCTTCACTGGGCGGCTGGGTTTTCCGAGTTAAGCTTAAAACGCCCAGTAATAGTGAAAGGACACGTCGTACCTATGATACTAATTCATTCTACTTCAGTGGCATTTCCATCCATTCTCGTTCCCGAGATTCTAGATTTGATTATCACGCTTGCCACGTTTGTTCTCCTTACGTGACGTATCAGGCTCTCGATTTTTGTTTCCGAGAAGCTTATTGGGAAGCACACCGGTTAAGCAAATCCTGACACGTTTCCCATCCAAGGCAAGTGACATGGAAAAAAGATAAAAACGCTGCAAGGACAGCTAAGTCTTAAAGTCGTGAACTATCTCAGAACATCTTGGCAGAAACACTATGTAGTGCGAGGTGTCCTTTAAATGATTTGTTGGAAGGAATGTTTTGAACTTAGGAATCTCTGCCCGATTTGGAATGCGGTAATCTTTTATTTACTTGTTAGTTAAATCGCAACTGAATCCTCTTACATTAAACATACTACATGTCTAAAAAGGTCTGCTCAACTTGATGCAGACGTTTTGATTGGACCGTAAAACGCCAAGTGAAGACACGACTTCACCGATCTTCGACTTCACCGGACACAATTTTTTTTTTATAATCGATGTTATGCTCTCATCCTAAAAATCTTTTAACTTTCTACAAAGTAGGCTATAAGTTTAACCTAACCTAGAGACTCACAGACTGCAATCAGTCAGACAAGTTGAAACAAAATAGCATGTGACCGGTGGGAAATACAGCTGCTCGGGTACTTTTCTACCAAACTTGAAACAGTATCTAGCAAATTCCAAGACTGCATGTCAGTTCCAGAAATCACCTGAAAACCCTCCACCTCAGACAATCTACCACCAGAAGATGGAAAATGAAGCAAAGCCTTCAACGAAAACTTGAACTGAAGAAGGAAAATCAAGCAGAGCTGCAAAGTCTTCTTCATTAGAACTTGAACAGAAACCTGGTCAAAATATGAAAACCTTAAACGAAAACATGATCAGAAACCCAATCAATATCTGTACAAGAGTTTAGTAAGCTGGGCCTTGGCCTAAAGGCCCTATAAGCAGCCTATAAGTATAATTTCTCTGCAATCAGTTGGTAGCCTATTACTTCAGCTTAGGCATGACTCATGTACCCCACATTCTTCATCATTCCACAGCAAAACAGACAAATCAAATGCGTATGACATGTATATCATATCTCACCATGACTGAAACTTTCCAATTCGATTCCAATATTTCCAATCCAAATTATCCTGTTCAGCTTTCAGACTTTTCTTGAATGTTCTTTTCTTCTCGGCATTGCTTTTCTTCTCTGCGTACTCCGCGATCGAAAAAAAAGCCGAAAATTGACGCTAGGTAGCACGGCAGTAGGTGCTAGTATTCCGTTTTCGGAGCGAAACTCTCCGTCAGAAAGTCAAATTCGGCTGATGAAAACATATCGGTCAAGGATACCCCGAACTCGGTGTGTCGTAAACCGCAATCGAAGTGGCGATGCTTGAGGTGTATCATAAACCTAAATCGGATTAGAGGACTCCGACGGACAAAGTTTCCCTGTCGCTCCAGAATCGGTTTACAGTAAACCGAAAGACGAGTGGGAGGCAAACACTCTTTTACCGGTCAGTTAGGCCCCTGAATCGGAGTGCCAACAAAAAGCGCTCTCCGAAAACGGATTTCGTTTTTACAGTGTGGTCACCTAAAATCCATTCCCCCTTTTTTCCTTTCATTTGCTTTCTATTTGTTTATTAGCATACTTAAAAAAAATCGACCAAACATCGCAAAGGTTGTCTTAAAGAAGAAGGCTGTCTTGCAGAAACAGAAAATTAAAAAAATAAATGGCAAATAGCACCAAACGATTTTCAATTTCATTTTTTACGCCAGAAGAAAGCTAAAACACATGGCTCTCAGAACATATTTTCTTAATATATCATTCCCAATTCTACTATTTTAGGGCAAAATAACAGATCCAGGGTAGTCCAAAATTTAGAGAAGTGAAGAAGCATACCTCTAGTCTCTACTGTGTCTACTGTATTTGATTGCGTGGTCTTCAGTTCATCAAGAGTGCTCTCTACTTTAAAGTTATTTCGGACAATTTGAATGTACAACTAAATGAACCTAACCATTTCGTATTTTTCGAAATCAGACAAAAGGAATGAACCTGTCACTTTCTATCCATGTCAGAATCTCAAAACAAGAGTGCACTCCAACATTTTTCAGTTAACGATACACCAGATCTTTGCTATCAGCAGTGTCATCTATCCACCTAATATTTTTTATTTCATGGAGAAACAAACAATTGCATCATTGATCCTCCGACACAAATCCACCGCCGACTCTTTGTCACACAATCATTCCAAACGAGGTGTGAGGAGGGCACCTCCCAAATCGTTTTCCGAAGGAGCTAATGCGCGTAAAATGAAACTGATCGGATTTGGGATCCCTGAGCCCAATTTTCGTGATTCCTCCAAGTCGGAGCGTCGACACCAATTGCGAGAAGCGGGTTTTAATCCAAAGCGAAAAGCGAAGACAGAAGGATGCTTTCCCGCGAGTATTTTCGAGAGGGGATAGAGAATCCTCTTGGAGTTCAAACTCCTAAGAGAAAAAAGAAGAACCTGTCGCATTCCAAGGGCTCGCCGCTGGGTCTGGTCAAGGTGGATAAGAACTTGGGGACGGCTAGGACCTCACTACGCTATAAAAAGCTTCTCATACACCGGACTTGCGCATCACCGAAATAGGAGATTGTTAGTCCGAGTTCCGAAAGTTAAAATCCGTTGGAGGATTAAAACGCTAAAATAAAAATAATGCAGATTAAGTTATCTGAAAGCGGAGAGTTTTTTTTAAGTGTAAGTATCCTCGCTGATTCTTTTTTTGTGGGATTGGTTGAAACAATCAAAACGTCCGCTTCCATTGAAGGTTGAGACCAAGCCTGGTTTGTATTTACAGATCGGGTGTGGTACCATGTTCCAATCAAAATTCCAACGCGATTTTTTTCATGTCAATCAGAGAACTGTGTGTTCCAATTTCGTCTAGAAACTTCCTTGTGCAAATTTCGCTCGCACAGATGACAAACATCTTCCACGCGAACGCTTTGAGTTCCATACGAGTTCGAACGATCTTTTCTACATTTCGTGTGCAACAAAACACGACGAGATAATGAGGTCAATTGCAGTAAGACGCTGTATACTTAGGCCTACTTACTATCTCCACGAAGAAACTGAGAGAATAGCAACAGACAACAATATCTGAAATAATAACCGTTTACGCTGCGTAACTAGTATTCTTCCCATTTTGTCTATTCCTTGCGGTGTTTTCATAGCAACTACCCCTGACTACTACGGGATGGGAAAGACTACCACATATCCTCGACCTTGGACTGGGCTACACCTTCGGCAACATCCAACACCTTGCTGGGCTTGCCCAAACGCTAGCAACCTTATCCTCTCAGAAGGGAAATCTGTCCCAACGAAAAACTGTAGACACACAAAAAATGGGGCAGTGTTTACGTATCCCCGCCACAGCATCGTAGGCCCCTTGAACCTACGATGCTGGTCGCGTAACGCGTTCAGCGTTGTCTATACCAAATGAAAATGTCTGCGATAGACTGGACATAGGCACGGCATCCTTCTGATCTTCTGATTACGACTGAAATGGGTCACGGCAACAGAAAGTAAAATCCTCACCCTGAGATCCTGCCTCCCCGGTACTTCGTTACCACGGCAACTCCTGGGTGTTTGCGTCCTCCGGGTCGAGTCGAGCAAAATATACACCAAGACCAAGGGATTCACCATCCCATCTTTGTTCATTTCCTTTAGCACATCCGTTCTGTGATCATCGCTTAAGCTGATTGCACTAAATGTCCTCCGTGATTTTCGTTTTGTCCCTAGAAATTGAATAATGCCCTTAGAATAACAAAACTTTGAGGGGGGCTTAATTTGGGTTCTGGGGATTAGGAGATTTGCAGACAAGCACTGGGAGAATGGGTGGTGAGTAAATAAAGATGATTTTCGTCCCAGAGATGACAGTGAAAGCATTTAGCGTACTAAAGCACTTGACGAAAATGAGATACAGATACGGAAATGCTCCAGACTGTTTGTGACTAACGGAATATAACTAGACGCTACTAGACACCAATTTCTTTTTCCGATAAATATTATTGTGTTTATGTTTATGTCCGATAAAATAGTATTGTGTTTATGTTTATGTATGTTAGATAATATGTAGTCTGTCTTTTCGCTTTTTGACGTATTATGTAATCCATGAATGCTCCACCCGCGAACGTTCTCGGTGGCAGTGACACCAGTACTGGCTCCACACCAGTACCGATTCCCGTCTATACAGAGGTATGCAAAGAAAAAGCAAATTGACTTCTTTCGACCCCTTCACAAAGTCTCACAGAAAATTTATTGTTGGTTAAAATTCTATCTTGTTTTTTTCTTTTTTTCAATTTTTCCAATCTATTTTCCTATCAGGGAATTTTTTTGTAAAGATGGGTAATAAGCACATTCGTTCACTGAGTCGTCAAAACTGACGACTGTAGAAGGAACAATTCGTTGACTTTAGTAGCAAGGTCATAATTAACTCTCTTTGTGCTCCATCAGTGAAATTTTGGGTAAAGATGGGTAATAAGCACATTCATTCCTTCAGTCGTCAAAACTGACAACTGCAGACTGAACGATTAGTCGACTTCAGTTGCATGGTCGGGAACCGGACTGGCGAGGAGTGAACTCGTGTTTTTAGTGCGAATTCGTTAAATTATTTAGCAATAAGGTTGCCACCATTTTTCTGGACCCCTGCGCCCGGTTTGAATACGATTGACAGTTGCCTATCGATCTCTACCCCAATATGCTAAGGATTTACGACTGTGACCCCTCCCCTCGGCCCTCCCCCAACCTTTACCCAAAAAGGGCCACATAAAGGGTCGCATATATACTCAAGCAATCAAGTGAAAACGGATACAACGTTCATCGTCCTAGCCAGTCCGGTAGTAGGCTACGCAGCTCGAAAAGAATCACTACAAATCAATCGACCTTTTAAAACTGCCAACCTAATCATAATTTTATTTTTGTAACGTATGACGTCCGCCGCTAGCCACGTGCTATTATGGAAATAAAGAGTTTATTTATTTATTATTTATAAGAAATAGTACCGAGCTCGGTGGGAATCCAGGAAAATCAGAAACGGTAGAATCTCTTCATCAATCAACCTTTATTTCTTTTTAAAAAGGCATGTGGTCGTCCCCTCCCAATTAACTACCACCAAAAGTGGAAAGCAACAAAAAAGTACAGAAAAGGAGAAGAGAAGGAAGAAAGTATTTATTCTTGCTACCACCAGGGACCCATAAAAATTCCTGTAATGACTCGCCATTCAGGGGCTTGTCATTTCCTATGCTTCTATGTTGCTATGTTGCCCGAGCCTCACCTAGTTTCCAAAAACTCCACTTGGGTCGAATCGGCGTTCAATCCCGGGCCTCCTTGGACGTGAGACCAAAGAGACTCCTCCCTCAAGGCAATATTTTATCCCCGTGGGTATTTCTCGAACTATCTGATGCTCGGTCAAGAGCGCATCAGAAATCTCTTATTGACAAGCCTCCTGAATGGCGAGTCATTACAGGAAATGTATGCACGGTACACCTTAGCCTCGGCAGAATTCAGGTTCACTAGCACAAGCAGGGGACTTGGATGCGTCTCATAAGAATTATGTGGTAAGTGCGTTTGCCTTAGGAATTACTTAACCAAGGTTCAAGGTTTTAGTTACACTTCATTACGAAATGATATGCATAGGGTCAAGCCGGAGACGCAAGGTCGACTGACCAAAACCCGGTACAATAACATAACAAATCTATTTGACATAAGGTCATAATATACACTTGGTCATATCAGTTGACCTTACGAGCAATCAGCTGACCTGTTTTTCGCTCATTTCAAGCTAATTAACCATCAACTCCTCGCTAGAATCACCCCGGAAACGCTTTCATGAAGCGCGTCTATTAATTACACAATTACTACGTCTGATCCGTTACAAATCGTTTGTGATCGTTTTCTAACAAAGCACTTAATCTTCTCCATGGTGCGTGGCCCCGCCCCCCTTCTTACTCCAAGGCCAATCATCGAACGACTTCTTAGAACTGAGTGGAAATTCCAGGCCAATGAGAGTGTATTATCCACTTCCAACGAATGTACCACTTTCCAGCGATGCTGCTGGAATCAGTCGGTCAATTTGTGTCGATTATGGAAGGCGTGGAAGTGAAAACAGAAGCAGTGGATTTAACGTGTGGGAAAGATCAGGACGCTTTAAGCGAAAGTAGTAAAATGGACCGGAAGGTGGAAGAAAGTGCACAGCACGAGTTCGAATCCCCACCATCCAGTGACGTGGACTCCCCAGTAGTCGCCAAGCCGGTATCCTACCCTTACCACGGACTACCATTTAACTTTTCACCATACTTGCTACAACAGCAAACAAATGCTCTTCAGTTGGCAACGGCGGCGCTGCAGTCGCACTTAAGTTTTGGCGGTAAAAAGGACGATAAGGCACGATTGCCATTTAGTGTAGAAAACATTCTCGATCCAAAGAAATTCACAGGCGATAGACGGTTCCAAGCTCTTTCGCCAGAATCCGAAGAAGAATCGAAGAACGACGACTCGGAATGCGATAATCACTCAGGTAAGACAAAACTCTCAATAACAATAATCTTATCAATAGTTATGGTTCATTAACCCTCAAGGTCATTAGAATGAGACTGCATTGACAAGAAAACAACTTGAACTTCCCTATATTCTGTCACACAACTTTAACTCTCCCGTTCCTAAAATTCTAGTTATTCGACTGAAAATTACAATAATACCAACACAGAATGTTCAGTGATGCGCACAACAATTTTCCAAAATTTAACATTTTTTTTAGAATACACCCTCAGGTCAGCAAAATTGCTAAGAATCCTTTTGGTCCTCGGTATTACCAAACTTTTAATTTTAATTGCATCCATATGTAGCCTAATGTCCGCCATTTAGCCTCGAGTCATCTCCCTACCAATTTGGCTCTTTACGATTTATTTAATTTGTTAATAAACAGAAACTGAACTTGGTCGAACATCACCTAAGATAGGTTTGTTCAATCCTACCAGTTTTATCCGCCGGGAGCACTGGCTTTGTTCGCATATGAGATTCCAGAGCACGATCTGCGCTTGATGATTTGACGGATGCTAAAACTGTAAGTAACTAAAAAAGAGTTTACTATAAAATTCTCCAAACTTTTAGAACAGATATTCCACTTCGTTGAAGTTTGGCTGTACAACCTGTGACTATGCCTCAGCTCTATGAGGAAATCGAAAGGAATTTTATTTTCCGGACTGCGGCCACGGGCCGACGGGAAAGTTTCGTTCGGCATTTCCGGCAACAAGTACAACCCACTAAATGAGTTTTGTAATGACGATTGAAAACAAAAATCAGCCGAAAGCAACATTTTTCCAGACATAGTCCAAAAAACAATCCAGGCAAGAACTGGTCAAACAAATCGAAAACTGAACGGTAAATTATGAACATATTCCGAAAAACAGATGATTACTACCAAGGGCCCATATTAAGTTGTTTATAACGACATATCCTTTCGTGAGACGTTGTAACACCGGTTTTCGTTATTTATTTGTACGACTGTTCAGATAAACTTAACTTTTTTATTATATGTAAATATCTTATTTTCCTTTCTTTGTAACATAAGATAAGGTGTTAGAACACCGGTAACAGTATCAGAAGTTTAGTTATTAAATTTATTAATTATTGATTTTGATTGTCAGCCTGACGAGGACCGTTGCCAAGAAGGGCCGAAATATCGCTGCCAAACCGTAGCTGACGTATTCGTTTTATGCACTGTTTGAATCATATATAAAATGACTCTAAACACATTTCTATATAATATGTCTTTAAGTTGTGTACTTTCTCAGTAACGATTCAGTAGCAATACTTCCAGGCTCGGACATTGGGATCCAGAGCAGTCATGTCATGGACACTAGCTCAATTTTGGGGTACTTATACCCCATATGAGGGGTACTACCAATTTGGGGAGTACTACCCAAATATGGGGGAGTACTCCCCACTTGTGGGGTATCACTACCCCCTATATGGGGTACCAGCCTAACTTTCCACTAAGTTTCTCACTTTTGGCACTTGCCTTGGCTAAACGACAAGCAGCCGTGGTTCCTCACTTTCACAGGGTATAGGTATGAATCTTACCTATCTTTTGGTATACTATTGTCCAGATTGTTACGTGGTTTTGGAAGACAGGGTCTTCCAAAACATTTTTGTTTTGGAAGTATTTTTTGTATTTTGAATATTTGAAGTATTTTTGGTATTTTTGTTTTGGACATTTCGTGACAGGGTCTGCCTTTTTGGCAAAAGCTTCCAAAACCACGTCACAATTTGGACAATAGTATACCAAAAGATAGGTAAGATTCATACCTATACCCTGTGAAAGTGAGGAACCACGGCTGCTTGTCGTTTAGCCAAGGCAAGTGCCAAAAGTGAGAAACTTAGTGGAAAGTTAGGCTGGTACCCCATATAGGGGGTAGTGATACCCCACATGTGGGGAGTACTCCCCCATATTTGGGTAGTACTCCCCAAATTGGTAGTACCCCTCATATGGGGTATCAGTACCCCAAAATTGAGCTAGTGTCCATGACTGATCCAGAGCCCCTAGGCAGTTAACAGTCTTTTTGGTAATTTGGCTAATAACAAACTTTGGTTTTGTTTTATTTATTAAAGTACTTTGACTTAAGAAAACAGATAAGCAGAATAAGAAATGAAATAGAAAAGTATCAACTATACTCTTTTACACATTAGAAGGTTTAAATTTACACCCTTTCGAGGCTGCTGAGGCCTTAGGCTGCTAAGCTGTCTCGTGTGCCTAAGAAGAAGTTCGCCACTGAAAAAGTTTATGCTTGGGAAGCAGGGAAGGCTGCACCTACAGTAGTATTCGAAAAGTCAGTGGTGCTGATAGGTCTTCTGGTTACACGGATCGTGTTCTAACAATAATAACTACTATAGTGACTATTTTCGTTCCAACCTCGCAAATTGTTAATACGCTGACCGTTCAAACCTTCTCAAAATAGTAACTAATTGCTTACCATGCTCGGGAGCGTAGTTAGCGGGGTAACCCCGATCAGCCCACGGCACGATACTTTGACTAAAATATAAAAATGCATTCCAGCCTTGAAGCCAAAACACCAGGAGTCGTGACGTCATGCGTAGGCCTGGTAACTACGGTAAGTAGGGTGGAACACACTCAAGATAGTCTACATAGGCGCAATGGTAGCTTAGTTTTTACATACGATCTATTAAGCCCGCTGATTGATTAACAAAAAGAAAAGGAATTAACAAAAGCATCTTCATTTCCATCCCCTAGGTCCAAAGAATAACATTTAGAAAAAAAAGGACTAAAATGTGGCTCAATCACATTGCAGAAATATCAGCCAACAATTCTGCTAAGAATATTCCCAGTTGCCGTAAAGAAACACAACCCGTTATCACTCGTCACCAACATCCCACAAAAACACCCCTCTTCTCGTCTCACAAAACAGACTCGTTCAATTAAAATCCCCCAGCCTCTACTTTTAAGACAGTATTTTTTTCAACGAAGATTAAACTAGTCGCTCCCTTGACGCAAATACGGTTTTCACCACACGCGTTGCCTGTTAATTCGTTCGTGGCGTCCATGCGTGCAAACCGAGACAGCTGAAATAACAAGTATAACTCGCTCGTCGACTGAATTGAATCCTCTTTTCCTAAACGGCTGTATGCAGATGATTTCGAAGTTTGTGTTCTTATGTCACTCACCGCCTTGGTGGCCGAGTCTAATTAACTTTCAATTTGCTAGTGTTGTGGTTAACTAGTGAGGCAGGGACGAAGACGATGATGGGGCCGAGGAACCGCGCAAAGGAACGGGAGCTAGAACAGAGTCATGTCTGCATTAACAGCTTTAGTGTAGTGGCACCATTTCAGTAAACCTTGGGGGTGGGGGGCGAAGATCAGTTTAGGCAATCCCAGGTTTATTTCACAAATTCAAGATGGAATTAATTTTTTTGAGGTAAATTCGAATAATTTGTTTTTCATTACTATGCATTTTGCCTTCTGAAACCTATTTATCCACCAAAAATAGCATCAAGTAGGAAGATTTGAAATCCAGGGAAGCCCCTCCTTCAAATAGTGTCTCTGAGCAGCCGTGTAAGGTTTCCAGTTCGGTTAAACGGTTTTGCTAGAGAAAAGTGACCAACTGAGAATTAGTTTCGAATATTTGCGATACTACGAATCTTTCTGTATTGATCCCGTTAAAGGACATCTGAATGAAGAGTACCAAGTATCATCCCTATCTGTATGACTTCCGTTAACATTGCCTGCAGAAAACCCAATCCAAATACGAAATAGTGTTTCCAAGCTATGATTTTTGCTCCATTTTGCATCTGTCCTTATTTCAGTACCGACCAATTTTAGAAATGAACAAATGTCTCCAATCAACCCTTCTTCTGTAATCATTTTTAACCAGTTAAGCTAGGTGCCCACAGAACGCGAATTCGCGTTCGCCTGGGCGAATTTGACGTCGCGAGCGGAAAAAATTCGCGCCCCGCCGTTTCAACTCCAAGTCGAATTTCGTTCACGTCGCGTGGCGCAAAAGATTCGCGTTCTGTGGGCATCTAGCTTTAAGCCCAAACGTATATCTAGAAGAAATTCCAATACGATCCGGCCAGCGCTGTACAAGATTTGAATGAATTGCGCTTTTTGTCTTGGAGTCTGCATGTGCAAACCTCCAGAAACGAACATCCCTATTTTGAAAACGTCACGGTCAGGAGAAGAATGCTCTCCGTGGCCATGTCTGTAAATGCATTCTCCATGGTGTGTTCAAGTATGGTTTCATTGTTCAGGTGTCCTTTAACAAAGAAATGCGAGAGTGATTCGAGTCTTTGGGGGGACACACAAATAAACAAAACTTCTGATGTTTGGAGCAGTTGTAGCCAACGACCAGGGCCGTATCCAGAGGGGTTAGGCGATCACCCCCCCCCTCCCGAGATATACGAAAAAGAAACATTTTTTACATGCTTTAACCTCTGATCTATGTCTTTTATGTAATTTTTGTCCCAACCCGCGGGCAACCCCCCCCCCCGGAATAAATTCCTGGATACGGACTTTCCAACGGCTGTTCCACGATATGCTCATCAATGTTTGTGTTGTTGCTTCCTGAAATTCCACTGTTTTCGTCTTATTTTTCCTCTTTTCGTTTCCTTAAAAAAAATTCTTACTATGTTGAAAAACACCTTGTTTGTCAATATATTTGTTTATTACACGATTTCGATATCTTCTCTAAGGACAAATCGAAGTAGATACTCTTTCTGTTCTAATATTCTCAGACGACTGACTCTTTCAAACTTTTTTTGTTTTTATTCAGATATAACACATGGCGTCTGCTGTTATTAGCAACAGTGCGTTGCTTCGATACAAACCCGAAAACGTACAGAACAAGTAATCCCAACCAGTAAGCTTGCCCGAAACAATGCTAGCGAGACTGAGTACAGTGTCGTTAGGGCGAGCAAAAATCGGCAGGAAGTGAAGCATATTTTTCCTTCTTTTCCTTATGTCACCACCTATTAGCCGCGGTGGCTGGGGAGTACACACGCAACATATCTAACATACAAAATTCTATTTTTTTAACTAATTCATCAACTCCTCCGTTTCGACGAGCTAAGCCACGATGCCAACCTTTTCCCCAAAGAAGAAAAACGAATACTTATAGAATAGAAGAGAATTTTCTTTTTCAAAAGCAGCTGTCACAGCGTTACCGCCGAATTTGGCTTTTTCGTCATAAGAAAAATGAATAAAATAACACTCTCTCACTCTTTTGTCTTGTCACAAAAGAAAAAAAAACACTAAAAAGAACTAACTTCTCGGTTATCGACAAATGCTTATCGGTTATCAACAAATGCTGGACCAAAACTCCTTCTATATCTTCAAGATGCCTTGCTTGGGGTGGTCGTTGGGTACCGTGTAGCCATGTGACTATGGTCACTCATTACCCTACGAGATGTCTTTGATAATCGCGAATAACGTTCCGCTTCCAAGGTCATCCTACAAATACTGAGCAAAATAAGATCATAGTTTGATCACCAACATCGAAACAAAGCCCATAGGCCAAATTGAGAAAAGGAGTTAAACTCGAAACCATCTACAATATCCTTGGAGAGAAGAAAAAGTCCATCGCAGCAAAGCCGCTAAGTTGGTGTTTTTCTTTCAGTACTAAGCGTCGATGTCGAAGGGAGCGACATTGACGGCAGTTCACACGACGGAGACAACAGGAGTGATGGCGAAAACAGCGACCAACGGGACAACTCCATCAGCGGAACCTCGACAAAATCGAAGAAAAAGAAATCCTCTTGTTCCGATTCGAAAGGTGGCAAACCGCGCCGCGCAAGAACAGCTTTCACTTATGAACAGTTGGTGGCGCTCGAAAACAAGTTCAAGACAACACGTTATTTATCTGTTTGCGAAAGACTAAACTTAGCGTTACAGCTGAGTTTGACAGAAACGCAAGTGAAAATTTGGTTCCAAAATCGGCGCACGAAGTGGAAAAAACAAAACCCCGGATTGGACGTAAATGCGGCACCCGTGCCGCCCGCTCCCGGACATGGATCAATGTCAGGACACTTTGGTGGATCAGGGCCATTCAGCCATTCGCAGCTTCTTTATTCGACGGCACATCAGCTGGCGCCGTATTTCAACTCGAGTGGCGCATCGGCACTACCTTTTCTATTGGGTGGTAGCGCTCACCAAGGCTATGCGTCACTCTTGCACCCTTCTGCTGCAGCTGCAGCAGCTTGTTTCCATCATGTTACACATTCGTAGCGTTATTTCTAATGTTATACCGTTTATTTTTTGTTTTGGCGGATCGATTGTTTGTAAATATGTGATTAAAATTTGTCCGAAGTATTAACGATCTGCTACTAGGAGATTTCCACAGAAAATTCAAATGAAGAGCACAACTAAGTGATCCTACAGTAGTTGGGCGACATGCAGAAGTCAATAGACCCTTTCCGGTTTCCATACATGATATGATCGGAAATGCTACTTGTCGCTGCTCATAGGTTAAATCCTGAGAGGTTTTCTTGTTGAAAGACCCTTCGCCACTGTTTTATTTTGAAACTTTTAATTTAGAGCACTTTTTCGGCACAGCTGAGTTTGCCAGTCAAGCAGTGCTAACTGAAACGAAAGCTTCAAGGTCCTCCGACAACTCTCTCAGAACAAGGGCACGAGAAGCTTCTTATTTTTGATTATAGAAGACTCCGGTGGCCAACAAATCTATCTTGTGTTTCGACGAACCTTCGCTTCGAAGAGCGGGAAGCCTGGACAAAGTCGACAAGGACTAACAAGAAAATCGCTAAGTTAACGGAACAAGAATTGATATTTTCCAAAAATGATGTTTCTGAATCTTTATCATGAAAAGATCGTTTCTAGTAAGAGTTGTAATTGAAAGATGCTACCTTATTTTGCTGTCCGTGATCGCCGTCTCCTGGTGTGAACTTGTTCGTCTCTTATTGAACGTTACGGCAGGATATCACGACATTTTAACACATTTAAACTCGGCCACTGTTATTTCAACGAGATAGTCTTTTCTTATTTTACCTTTGTTTTCTAGTTCCTAAAGGGATTTAAGTGATTTTGAAATTAAGAAGATTATCGAGCTATTCAAGCGCTCTATCTGCACAAAAAAGCGCCTCATTTTTATCGACTGCAGACAGACGATCAGGGTTGAGCGGTGTGGACATCCGGGATTATTGGCACCATCATCAATTCCAGAAGGAAAAGCTGAGATATTTCAACTTCCTGACGATAACCGATAACATCTGATCGTCTGTCCGTACGCCAAGTCGTTGACACCCGAACCGGGTCCAGGGAAGCCCACTGGGAGCTCCTTGCATTCGGACAAAATATATTGGTGATGAATTGGGTAAAAGATAATTTGAAGGTACAAGTTATAAGAAGGGAAATAGTATTTTCGCAGACCCATAGATAAAAATGACTAAGACTCTTGATTGAATGAGCGTCATTAGGAACACATGGAAAGCAAGCTTTCCTTGCTCTTTTTTTTTTCGCCTGCGGCGTATTTCGCAATATTCGCTATTCTTGGGGAGATTCCTTTCGGTTTCGATGAACCACAGAGAAAGGTTCCTGTAAAGGAATATGTAAAATAGTTATCACTTATTTGTTTTTTGTTCTTTATTTTATTTTTTTTTTTCATTTTTTTCCCATGGCCTCTGTGCTTTTAGTGGAATAAATCTTATCTTATCTTATCTTATCAACTTCATATAGTTGACGTTTGATATCTTGCTCTTGATATCTTTGCTACGAACCTCAAAAAGTTAGCAACGCCGGAGTCACTTTACCAGATTGAGCCAAGGTGGCAACACCCCTAGTCCTTTCCCTTCCCTTGCCGTTAGCGAGAAAGCGGTGGCACCATGCAGATCTGATTCTGGGGGAAAAAAAGGCATATCAGCAGTAGCAGGTATATTCGACCACCGATGGATTTAGAAGACCAGCTGAACCCAGGTTTAGGGCCATGCAAGAAAGAGGTTCTTTTGTCTTTGGAGCATCCAGCACAGCTTAAAGATCCTTACGGGAATTACAATCAAAACAGAGGGATTCAGTACATGCGTTTCTTATTCTCGGCTTTCCCCCAACATTTCGCCTTATTTCGGTACAGCGCTCCAAGTCGATATTATCAACCTTTGTGACAGAGAAACAGATCCATAACTTAACGAGCAGAAAATAATACCTTTGACTTTTAACACCAAAAAGAGTGCAAAACTTCCACTGTTCGTTGATTTCGCACCTTGTTTTTGCTGTCGGAACATCATAGAACAATTCCATTGCAAGATTTTCGTTAAGCTATTTTTTGTTTGCATATTTTCTGCTCATGACCTTGTGGATCTATTTACTATATCTACGAACAAATGCTGATAATGAGACAAGGGAGAGTTAATGAAACTAGTCCGCTTGGAACCGCTGAACTGGAAAATTGCGGACCTGGAACCGACGAAAAAATAGAAAGATCCCTCCGTTTTCTCTTACTCAGACAACACCATCGTCATCTAACGTCAAACCCCTAAGCTCTAAATCATCTGAAAATAAGCCACACAGTTCTCCAGAAGATTAAAATTCGACGCGACTTTTACGAGAACGAAAAAGTCATTAAATCTGTTACGCCTCCGATTCTGCGCATTCCAGAATAATGTTATGTCAAAGAAGCGATTGAAAGAATGTTGAATGGGGAAGGGGCAATGTAATTAGTGTTCTCATTAGTCGGGAAATGAGCAATCGGTTTGGGACTGAACGCAATTTACAGCGACACCAATACAGATGTCTGTCATCGAATTCTATTCGATGAGCGTCCCGCGGCGCGAAGAAGCGCAGGAGAGGGGATGCCAGTTTCTGATGCAATTGTAGAATTTCAAAGAAATTGTCTCAATGACTGAACACTCTGATGACTGGAAGAGCTCGCCGGACAACGTCAATTTCTGGAATGTTAACAAATTTTCGGGCGAATTTAAGTCGACCATTTAAGTAGGACTCAATGTGGGGGGGGGGGACTATGACACGACCGCTACAGTTCAGAACGATGCTGCACGTATAATGGCTTTCAAACCGAGAATGCAGACGTTGTGCTCGTACAGTTTTTTTTTCAGATTTGTTTCACATTAGTATTTTTTTTATGTTTTAACTCTTCTACTGCCCTTATGTCCTAGGCTGGGGTGCTCACAAATGTCATTTTTCGAAATAACATTACTTTCCATGCGATATTGGCAATTTTCTTGTTAGCGATTGTCGACTCTATCCAGCCTTCCTGCTCTCCGCGGCGGCTGGACGCAAAATATTTGTAAACCGAACGCGCTGTGGTTCAAAAGAGGGAAAACCAAGCACAACAAAAAAAAATTCCAAACCAGAAGAGGCCTACCATGTCTTCAAAAACGAAAAACAACACTTGTGAGCTTCTCATGTCGAAAGAGTTGTCGGTGACCTTAAAGCTTTCGGAGAAGTTTGCGCTGCGTGACTGGCAAAAGTCGGCTTGGCCAAAAAGGGTCTAAAAAATCGTGCAAAACGAAACAGTGTCGAAAAGCGGTGGAATTTCAGAAGATTATAATTTCATAAGGTCCTTTAACTATATTATAGTGTTTCCTATATTATTGTTTATGTGTTTTGAATTCCCTAAGGGTTGGGATGCATTAACACAACACAGACACAAAAATGCGCTGCGTTGCGTAGCGTAGATTTTCCATGTACAAAATTTGTGTTGCGTCTCCGCAAGATCTGCTTAGCTCAGTGAGGAAGGCTTATGCTGCGAACAGACGATCAGGTTTTCCCGGCCGGAATTTCTCCACATTCATGATAAAGCTGAAACAAGTCTCAACTTTTCCGTATGGAACTGATGATGGTGCCAAATCCTGTTAGGAACTGCAGTCCTCGAGCAACCGCCCTTGATCGCCTGTGCGCAGCAGTAGGCCTACACTTCATAGTGAAAGCAGCAATAAAGACCTGACACGAAAAGTTAATTTTTCGCTTGTAACTAGGTTGTAGTTACCTCGTTCAGATTGTGACCACGATCACGTTCACACCTCATTCAGATTGTGAGCGTGTCACGAGATTCACCTCAGCACAAGACAGAAGAACAAGTATGACCAAGAACAAATAAGCCAACGGAACCTCCGTCTTTGGTCCCATGCACCGATTATTGATACCAAACAAAACTGAGCAGAGCTAGATCCACTTGCTGAGCTTTGAGTTGACGCACACTACTTTCCTCTTAGCAGAGCTGGTGGACTCGGACTTTGGACTCGTCTCGAGACGCCTTTTCACAGACTCGGACTCGTCTCGGACTCGTCTTTCACGGAGCTGTCCGTCCGCAAGAGCTGTGTACTCGGACTCTGGACTCGTCTCGAGACGACTTTTTCAAGGACTCGGACTTGTCTCGGACTCGGATTTGCTGGACTCGCAGCAGCTCTGCCTCTTAGCCGCTGCGCCTTGAGAAGAAAAGACAGTAGCAGGCGTGGATGACCCGCCTCTGCAGTAACGGCACAGTGTTTAACGGCCAATAGTGCTGATTACTCCGACTGCGAAGAGATGTTTGAAGAGGTAACGAATCGTGATGTTCCTTGTAGCTCCTAACCTCCGCTCGTTTGCATCGGGCAGGTTATCGGGAATCCGCATGGTCGTATTACAGATACCGGGAGACGGAGGTTCTTTTGCTTATTTATTCTTGGTGCGACGAAGACGACTATACCTATATCAAAGAAGTCTTTGAAGACATCACAACTTCATTGTATAACTGAAGGCGGAAACACTGGCAGAACAAGTCCCGCTGGAGCACCAGTAGACCACCCCTCCAGGAAGTACAAACTAGATCGTCATCTGAGCTTGGGGCCAATAATACCAAATGTTCTACTTGAATTCAACGCAAGGGGAAAGCGGAGTCCATAACTCCTCACGACTGGAAAGTACTTAGCAAAGATTAAGACTTGAGAGAGCAATTGATGAGTTTCCTTGCTAATGAGCTAAATGGCGTTGATTTTCACACAAAGCACGAAAATGAAAGCGAACCGCAAAAAAAAAAGAGAAAACTCAAGACTGTTCGCGACATTCTGATGCTTCAAACGAACGGTTTCCCTTTCTACCCCATTAGTTCGTTTCCCAGTGAGGAACGGCGCCATCTTTTCACAATTTTTCGTTTATCCGCCGGTTCTAGCGATCTTTCGGCCCATTCCGGCAAGGGTCTTATTCAGGCTGTACTCAGTAGGAGCGAACGTGCAACACCAACAACGACGGACTTCTTCAAGCTATACCGCCTAAACAAGCGCTCTTGCCAATGAAGAACGAAATACTGCAAAAACAAATCTCACCAGACTTATCATTTTGGCCCTATCGAATCGGGTCAGTTCGTTCTGACTCTAAACGTATAGAACCTTATTTCCATTTTTCGTCCCTGTCAGATTACTGCAAATCGACTCAGAGTCGAAAAACTGTTGCGGGGATACATCCCACGGGATCACGGATAATCAAACACATCTGCCATTAGACATACTACGAGCTAAGACCGGCGGACCATTACACGCTGATTATTCCGATAATTGAGTAATGATTCGGGATAAAGTACGAGGGATACAGTGGTTCAGAGTGGGCCCCTGGGATCGCAAACAAAACTCTGATGGTCTTGTCGACGGGCCACCTGTTCCTGTCAATACTTTAAAGGCCTAACTCTAAAATCCATCCTAGATCGTTCAAGAGCCATTATAAACCGTGAAGCGAAACTTCAATCGAGTTTGATGAGCGGTGGCAAACGACCGATGGGGGGGGGGGTGATAAAGTGCAGCCACATTTTATGGCGCACCGCCGCTTTGCTTTGATATATGAATTTGTCTGCAGTACAACACAGTAGGCCTACTGCACTTACGCCCTAGGGTAGTGCCTAATAAATTCATTCATTCATTCAGTCACAGGTAAAATCAAATTACAGTTTAAGACAGTGACTACAAGCAGTCTTGCTACACTTTCGCAACTCTGGGCCACCCAATCAGTTTTCGAAGTGGGTAAACCCTCTGCTCGCCATCTGGATGCAGTTCGGTGACGCTGGGATTCTTAATTTCCGTCCACGAGCATAATAAATCATCACTGAATAACTGGCGATGTATTTTCTGTAATTTTCAAATATGGCGAATATTTCCAATGTTTCTTTTGATTTGTATTTCTCTTCTTATTAAACATTGTTTGCTATGTAGGAAAAGAATGTTTCATGCCTGCAATCTTGGCTGGTGTTGACGGTGATGCACAAGAGACGGTATATTTTTCTCAATCAGATGCTGAATACTGGATTCAGACTAGGAAATTCAGGACATCAAGAAGCCTTGCCAAGATACACGTAATACCAATCAAGATTTTCGAATGCAATACGAAGAAATAAAGCTTATCGATTCAACCCGTTATAAACTGACCAATCGGACAGGCGCCAAATGGATGCATCACTGAACAGACCACCAAATGAAAGGACAAATTCTTCATCAGCATCTTAGCCTTACCTCTTAGCCGCGGTCATAAATAATTGCAGTACTGTTTCTGGGCAAGATACTAGTGGTGATACTCGGGACATGGAAAACTCCTCCCTTCTGGCCACGCAGCGCACCGAGTAATAGTGCGAGATCAGGATCGGGAGCTCCCAGGCTGGAATTCCTGCCCGGATTTCCGGCACCATCATCACTTCCTTATGGAAAAGTTGAAATTTTTTCAACTTGATGATGAAAGTGCAGGAAATCTTGCCGGGAAATCCTTATCGTGTGTTCGCACCATAATCTCCTTTGACAAGGTACTCGGTAATCGGTATCCCGATCCATTCGATCGATTACAGAAGTAAATGTAGACTTTTCGGTGGCAAACTGGGCTAGAAATCGACAAGAATCGGTGCACCGTCAAATTAGACTTCAAATGGAAGGACAGGTTTATTTTTTTACACCAGACTGTTAGCCGCTGTGATAGTAACTGCGAAAAGTTGTTCTTGGGCAAAACCGTGCAGACTGCGGACATGGAAAACTTATCCCCTCTGACCATGCAGCGCACCGAGTAATCTCCTTTGCCGCTTTCAGACGTAGACAAAATCTACCAGTATTTTACCGGTTGGGAACTGACCAATCTCACAGGAGCAAAATGTTGAAACTGTTGCATCTTTGAGTATGACCATCAAGCGGAAGGACAAATAAAAATTCTTCATCATCCTCTTAGCTGCGGTAATAAATAATCTGCAAAACGCTGAAGCTGGTTTACTGAGACATTTTCTAGATCCTGAGAACATTATTACCCTTGGGTGACAGAAATGTTGGTAGGAAAGAACTCCGGAACATTCCAGCCAGCTTCTCATCTCACGCCTCACTACCTCCTGAAACCATCTTGACACAGATTCCGGTGATGCAAAAAACCTGAATCTTCACCAATTAGTTAACTCTAATTGACCCATTAATCTGTCGGCTCATAAGCAATGGAGCACATTGGGTAATGAAATGCTCGCGGCAATAAATTGATGGTTCGCCCGGATTCAATCAAGTCGCTTGACACCGGAATGCCATGTTAACAACTCATTAGCCTACTCCTTATTTGCCAGTAGTGAGAAATCTCTAGGTCTTAACGGATTTAATTAATACGGTGATGAAAGACATCGTTAATTCCCTACTCAATATACCCAGCCACATAGACGAACGATCACAGGCCAAGTTTCTTATGGAATCAAGGGCGACGATTCTCCGTAACCAACGAGAAGCGTAGCAGAGTTTTAGCGCTACCAGTATTTTTCGCCACTGGGCATTTACCGCCACATAGGGTTTCGATCCGTATCCTATGACAAGGTAAATACTGTGTGACGATTTTTGTGGCGAAAAAACAGTGGCATATAATTGCGGTGGCCCTAATACATGTATTTCACCAGAAGAAGTGAACTCAGACTGTAATAAGAATGGTCTTGCTATTTTTTCAGGTTATTTGCAATCGTCGAGATAGGCACATGCAAGCTGTTAGTTCAAGTTTAAAGAAAACAGATTTCTCAGTTCTCAGTTAACCAAAGAGGGTGGAACCCGCAGAGCGCCCACCTATATACCGAGCTATATACAGTAGCGGCAGGCCCGTATCCAGGATTTTTTTTTTGGGGGGGGGGGGTTGCCCGCGGAATTTATTTCGGGGCAGTTTTGCCCACGGGTCGGACCAAAAAGTACAAAAAAACATAGATCAGAGGTTAAAGCCTAAAAAAACTATTACTTTTGTGGGTTTCGGGGAGGTTCGAACCCCCTACCCCTTCCCCCCTTGGATACGGTCCTGAGTAGCGGTATGCTTTTTTGAACAACTCTCCAAATTATTTCTCATCACTTTATGTTTGTTTATTTTGTACAGCTGTTAGTGCTGGGCAAAGAACAAATAAAGAAGCGGATGTCACCCTACATCCAAGCGTTTCACCACCCTTTCGGTATAAACAAGTAGCCTAAATCCTCCTTCTTTGATTCTTTACTTCCTTGTGAAACTTCTTGTAATTCATTGCAGTTCTGGGGATTGCCGAAGTAGTGGGCTAGCCTTCACTCAACTTGGGGGGGGGGGGTCAATTTTGGGCCCCAAGTCCAGGCTTATCAAACAGATTCAAAGTTTAATTAGGCTACTCTTTTTTCGAATATTCCTTGAAAGCTAAGTCATTCCTTTGCATTTTGCCTTTTGAAACATATTTAACGGTCAGAACTTAGTACCAATAACGGAAATTTAAAAAAAAACTATTACTTTTGTGGGTTTCGGGAAGGTTCGAACCCCCTACCCCCCCCTTGGATACGGTCCTGAGTAGCGGTATGCTTTTTTGAACAACTCTCAAAATTATTTCTCATTACTTTATGTTTGTTTCTTTTGCCAGCCCCCTCCCCCCAGTGCCGTCTTAATTTTGGCGGACCCTAGGCGGTCCATTGATTTTTGACGCTAGCACATTAGCACACACGATTCTTGGTGTTATGAAAAGTACAAAACCATTCAGAAATAAAAGCAGTGATAATTCATCAACAGGTTAACACTTTCGGCGGCATTTCAGAGCAGAAAAATAATTCTGCCATCCGTATCAATCGAACTCAAGACAATGTTTTCTTTCCCAACTATTTACGCCACCATATGGCCTCTCGTTTGCCCTGGCCCCCCCAGCCCCGGCCTAAGGGTAAAGACGGCACTGCCTCTCCCCCCTAAATGACGCCCCTGCATGAAAGTGGTGCAAAACAGTTTTGCAATTCTGGGGATGCCGTAACCTGGCCATATGGGAGTACACAAAAAACTTAGCAACAAGGAGCAAACTATTCAAAAGAACAACATGGCTTTGACGTCGCCGCTTTGACTACCGCCACAAAAAGAAACAAGATCATCTGAATTTCCTCCGATTTCAAGAAATTTCCAACAAGCCCGACGACGTATTCCCCCATCCGTCTCCCGAGAAAGAGCTTTTAGCTTATTGACCTCATTCATTTCCGTGATTCCAAACAGATTTGTCTGTGTGAACTGTCAAATTGTTACGATAATTTGTAGTAATTCGTTCAAGTCACTTCTTGCTCTCCTGGCGGCGGATTCATGGGCTAACAAAGAACTGATTCTTCTCGCAGGATTGATTATCCCCTTCACCTGTCTGGCGGAGGTGTTCAAAAGAAGTGTTGTCTTCTCTGATTGAGGAAACTTTGGATACGGAAATTCCGAGCTGTCAGTGTTTTAGTTGCGAGCTTGCAAAACTAGAGACGGTCTTAAAGCAGAACTGAAACCTGATACTGTTCAATTATTTTCCTCTCAGTGACAACTGGCTTGCCTATTTTCGATTTTCCGCTCACATTTGTTTTTATGCTTTTGCTCTCTACACTGTCAGAAGTTTCATAACAGATAGCGCATAACACTTTCAAGAATAACACCTTTTCACTTAGAAATAAAGTGTTTGACCAATTAAGTTTACACTATTTCGTGCCTAGACCTCCAGCAACACCTTCAATTGGTAAAAATACTAACGGGAACGAAAGAAACATAACAGATAACATCCCAAAGTGTTATCTGTTGAAACCGGGCGTCCTTCTATTGTCGTTATGTAACTTCTGACAGTGTAGTATTTCCATCAATTGAAGGTGTTGTTGGAGATCTAGACACGAAATAGTGTAAACTTAATTGGTCATAACACTTTATTTCTAAGTGAAAAGGTGTTATGCTTGAAAGTGTTATGCGCGATCTGTTATGAAACTTCTGACAGTGTAGCGAAATCTGATCTTCACACAGAGAGAATTTTCACAATTAAGCCCAGCCTCTCGCGTCGTTTTTGATTGGTTCAGTCAGAGGTACGGACTGTGGAAACCAATACAAACAACGTGAGTTCGCGAGGTCAGTCAAGATCACATGCACATAAAAGGTAGTTTGCTTTCACAATGGTGAGACGTTGGGAGAGTTAATACATGGGAGTTGATGTTTTCTTTCATCCGGGGAATCTGAACTGGAACGTGTCTACCACGGTGTGATTAGGGACGATAAGCTCACCAATAAACCTTTAAAGTCTAACTGAAAAGCCAGCTTATCTTTATATTTTGGATTTGAGTAAACCGCCCCTTTTTCAGAAATATTTCGACTCATATTTGACAGTGCAAAAACGGAAACGTCAGCTTAATTTTATTCGAGCTACATTTTTTTTTTCCCACAAGTTCGTTTTTCCAGTTTGAGCGGTTTTGAGCCTGAACAGGACCCTTGCCAAGAAGGGCTGAAATATAGCTCGAATAAAATTTAGCTGACGTTTCCGTTTTTGCACTGTCAAATATGATTCGCAGTCAGCTTGGGCTGAAGGAATATTTATTTCGACTCTGCTAAGGGATTTTTCGTTTTTTCGACAAGGGCTCTAGTATATAGTGACATCACAAAATGCGTACTGATTGCCCGACAAGACAAAAATCACTCCGACGCGGAGAATTTGAATTGCAACAAAAGCGTGTATTTCAGTAGCTAATGAAGCAAATTTCAGGAAGAGTGAATTCCAGGTTGTTAAGGTCATCTCTGAAGAAAGCACGCTAAGCGACTTTAGAAAGATTTATTTTTCGGCAATCGTTTGCCGTTGTAGTTGCTAAATATTAGGGAGCATAGAGGTAAGCACCTCGAGGTGTCACAAATTCCAAAGAAAAAGTTCATGAGATGAAAATCGATCATATGAATAGTGGGGCAACGAAATAACGCATCGTGATCTGGTTGGTCTTCAAGCTTATTTAACTGAACAAATGATGGGTAACTAGACTGCCGTATCTCAGCCAGATCCGTATCCGGATATTTATTTTGGTGGGGGCTTGCCTGTTGTTCGGACCAAAAAGTACAAAAAAGACATAGATCAGAGCAAGGCCGTATCCAGGGGGGTTAGGGGGTTCGAACCCCCCCGAAACCCACAAAATTAATCGTTTTTTGTATGCTTTAAGATATGATCTATGTATTTTGTGTACTTTTTGGTCCGACCCGCTGGCAAACCCCCCCCCCCCCCCGAAGGGCAAAACCCCCCCGAAATAAATTCCTGGATACGGGCCTGGATCAGAGGTTAAAGCCTATGAAAAACGATTATTTTGTGTGTTTCTAGGGGGGGGGGGGGCTCAGACCTGACCTCAGTCCTGTTCTTCAAATATTAAACAAGTTTGGATTCCTTGAACCTAATACGATGTTACAATTAACCTAGACATGCTAATCTAGATAATACGATGTTACAATAAACCTAGACATCCTAATCTATTTGTCAGCTTCTGTTTGACACAAGCCTACCCTCTCTTGTGTGTTATCATCAACACCATCCAGGATTTCACAACCAACTTTGAACAAGAACATAAATACAAATAAAAGGATTATTTGCAAAGGTAAATGTATTACATAGACTACTGGTGTTCAGAAATTACATATTACACTAAAGCATTCAATGATGGTACAGTCAGCCCATGGAATGATACTCAGAATTCTGGAGTCGCCGCATCCATACAGTTTGCAAAGGGGAAAGCCATTTGTCAAGGAAGGAGGGAAGGTTCACTTCGTGAGGACAGTTACTGTACGTGCGGTTTGTTCTTTGTTGTGAAAGAGGCACTTTCGTGGAATTGAAAGGTTGCTGATTTCAAGCGAGAAATATGTATTCTTCCTTTCATAAACCATAATTCCTGCTTGACACGGTTATAATCCAATGATAAACATGATAATAATATAATTATCCAAACGTCTGGCCTGCAGTAAAGCTTGCGTTTATTGACCGACGAGCTACCTATGGTACTTCACAAATGAGAACTTTGCATTATTTTAGGAGGGAGTCAGAAGAAAAGATTTTAGGTGGAGAAGGTTAAACGGACCCGTATCCGATTGAAAACAACAGATAGAAGATCACCAAACTGTCATATTTTTTGTAACACTTAACACTCGCAAGTGCCACTTGGTGTTAAACCTTACAAAATGACCAGAACGTTGTGACGATTTTGAACGTTGTGACGGTTTTAAGTTTTATTCTTCCGAAAAGATCAAAGTATAGACTGTTTCAGATGTTACAAAATGGCTTTAATTGTAACGTTTTTCAAAAGCAGAAGTATGAGTGACACTACTAACATAACACACAGCTCGTGTTAAGTGTTACCAAACTTAAGAGGTTGCATGATACTTACTCAAACTGTAGCAGACAAAAACTCGGCCATCAACGCCTCAGTAACAGTGGTAATTAGATAATCACCCGCTGAAGGGTTGGAACAAGTGTTTCTTGTGAACGACATCTGAGACGGTTTTTCTTTGACGCCCAGTGACAGAGATTCACAGGCAGAAGATTATAAAGTCAGCAAACTGAGTGGCTATTAAACCTCTGATTATGTTTTGATTCCAATCAACAGCTGTCCAGTCGTAACCTTCTTGGGAAAATTTTAAATTAAGTGCAGAATGCGCTTGGAAAAAGTAAGACAAGACAGCTCCCACAAACTGTAGCCTACCACTAGTTTTAAAGTAATACAAAGCCACAAAATGATCTAGTAGGTATGGATTAATGAATGATTTATTTGCTTGTTAAAGCCATAAGGCCATCATGCAACAAAAACGATACTATCACACTACTGTAAGCTCCCAGTCTTGCAGCCAGGGGCCTCACGACTGGGGGCGGGGACGCCCCCCCATGTTGTCGCCCAATCGGTAAAAGATAGCCGAATCGGCGCGAAGCGCCATGATTTTTCGTCAAAACAGTTGATTTTTTCATGAAGACGGTCGTTTTTTTCTGAAAATCGGTAGATTTTTCGTCAGTTTATAAAAACAGCCGGGTTTTCTTAAAATCGGTAAAAAAAAATTCAAAACTGTGGTTTTTTTCTTGAAAGCAGTCGTTTTTTTGCAAAAATAGTCGGTAAAAGTTACCAGCCAGTCGGTAAATCCCTTGCCCCCCCAAACATTTTGCTAGTAACGCCCCTGCTTGCGGCAAATGAACATGTCCATCTGGTGGACAACTGACCGCTCTGACGATCACCAAACCGTCAAACTTTCCGAAGCACCGCTTATTGTCCACGGACAAATGACCGTGGTGGCCCGCGGTTCGCCACACAAACGTGCCGCCATTATTGGCAACGCCTCATCACCAGAGTTCAATCAAGTCTAAGAAAAGATGAGAAACCGCGAAGGGGGCTAATCCTTTGACATCCAACGCCATTCAATGAATCGGGGGGTTCATTCATCAATAAACAGTGAATCGTTTATAGACTCTTGCCATGTGGTGGTCATACGGTTCATCAGTGCGGCAAGATGGTGGAAAGACTCCGCAAGATCCTTTAGACTGCCTGGCAAGGGTGATGGGGTCTAATGTCTACGTTTTAACACTTAGGATACTGAAAACGACTTTTCTTGCACACGTTTTCCTTGTCATGGTGTGCTGTGTGTGTTCACTTTTACTTTCGTGTCAGTGTATTTCTGCTGACACTTACATTTTTCTTTACGAACACGTTTTGGAAAAATAAAAAGTGGATTGAATTACTTGTTATGTATTTGGTTTTGGTTTTCTTCGTTTTCATCTGGAGACAGGTCCGTATCCGGGAATTTTTTTCGGGGGGAAGGGTTTGCCGTCGGGTCGGATCAAAAAGTACAAAAAAGACAAAGAATCAGAGAATAGAGCCTATGAAAAACGATTATTTTTGTTTGTGTCGGGGGGGGGGTGAACTCCCTACCCCCCCTGGATACGGCCCTGTCTGGAGACCAAACCAAAATGATTGATTATCAGAAGAATGGCCTCATTTTGGTATTATAAAGTAACGCTTGGATCGCAAGCGCCATTAGGGGGGCCTAGATTTCAAATCTTCCTCCTTGGCAATATTTTTGACCACTAACTAGGTTTCAAAAGGCAAAATGCATAGCAATGACTTTACATTGTGTACCTCCAAACTACTTTAAATTTACCCCAAAAAGAGTGATTAAATTTTCAGTCCGTATAATAAACCTGGGATTTGGGTCCAAAACTGACCCCCCCCCCCACACAAAAAAAAGATTTACTGAAATGGCGCGACTGGTATGGTTGAGGACGATACGAGGACACCTATCGATCAGCCAGCTATGATATTTCACACTTCATTAACTTTCCAGTCTCTTTGGTTGTCCTTTTATCAATCTGTATAGCGGTTCATCATCTCCAGTATTTCCTGCCCCATTTCCAACGTATCCTCCCCAACAAATTTATTTCTGATTTGAACTTGTCATGTTTTTGCAAGTTGGCGATAAGACGCCGCTCCCCGCAATGGTCCAATCAGGTCTGCTATGTGACATTTGACAATGTCGTTCGATGCATCATCGAAACTTGTCATCTTGAGAGATATTAATTTAAATTTGGACAACCCAATTTGCCACTCGCTTAAATTCTTTCTAAGCGGCAATCAGATGATTTATCATCCCCCATCTGTGTCATCTTGAGCATATCGTGGCATTTCCTCTTTGCGCCGCTTGATGGGAAAAGCCACCGAAAAATTGCGAATGAGAAAGATAGTCGACGAAGCTGGGATCCGACCGAGGAAAAAAAAAATGAATAAAAGGTTAGTTTTTCCTAGCTTGAGCCTGAAGAGGACCCTTGCCAAGAACGACCGAAATGTCGCTAAAATAAAACTCAGCTGGTGCTCCGCTTAACGAAGTCAACTATTGAAAGAATTTTCAACCGGCAAAGTGTATAATCAAGGACAATCCGTGATATCATTTTTGTGATAATTCTTTGAAAATAGTTTGCGTTCATTAGAATATTTAGGTAGAACAATAAAGGCGTCTAATGCATGACACAACAGTACTTTTAACGTGAACCACGAACGTATAAGAACCGAGAAAGCTTTACTGCTTTGGTTAGAAAACACAAGATACTGCAGTTCGCTGGTTCGGAATGTTTCAAATACTCTGGGTTGATGAAGCATAACATATTAATTGCTCTTGTCGCTTGTGCTTTAAGGAAAACTGTTTTCAAAAATACTCTAATACCTAATTTCGTACATCCTTTAGACGCGCGTCTTTTTCCCTGCCAAGCCTACAGAAACTCCTGTTCGAAAATTCAAAGCAATTAGTCCATTGTCCCATTCTAGTAAACAGTCCCACAAGAGGTTTAGGGAAAAGCTTAAAGGTGAAGTCATAGTAGGAATTAGTGGGTACATTTTTGTTCCAACATTCCAAGATAATAGTGGCGTTTTTGATCGCCGATTAGTTCGGTGATAGCGTAGCCGTTTGACTTTTTGGCATTTTTGGCGTTTTTGACGTTCGCCGGAAACTGATTGCCGTAGCTGTTTATCTTAATATTTTTGTTCTGATTGGCTAACGTCTATCGCCTGAATTCCTATGCATTGCCGATCGTCCTAGGACTCGCCGTTTGCCGTAGACGTTGGGATTTCGTATGACGGCCATCGAAAACAGTAATAAGCAGGAATCGGCAAACTCGCTTGGTCTACTGGTGAAATTTCATGGGCGATCAAAATCGCCACTACTTTATCGCTTTCACACTACGCTTGAACAAATTTCAGTTTCAGAGTGTTTTCAGCCGAATTCTGGGCACCTTGGCTTCGATCAGAAACACGGATACGGGTCTTCCAGGCCGACGGGCATGCGAAAAGGACTGGTTGGGACCCTGAAGCATCTCGAACGGTCTACAGGCTACTTGGCAAACATAACAAGACCAAAGTTTTCGATAGGATCCCAAAAATTCAAAATTTACTGGGTTTCTTGATCCAAACAGTCAACCTTGAATATTTCCGGTCTTCACCAGGCCCCTTAAACACGTTACTGTTTATCCCTAACCAACCGCTTCAAAATGTAAAATAAAAATTATACCGTAGTGCTGTTGTTGACAAGTTGCGGCCAAACAGCAGATCAATTGAGAAAACCAAGTTCAGATATGGATTAGCATGTATGTTTACCCTCTATATCTCACTCCCGAAAAAACTTTTACTTGGAAAAAAATCCTTGTTTATCTGTATTCCGGGTGAGCTTTCGCTTCGCAAATGTATGCAGACCAAAAGGGCTGGTGACACCGTCGACACCGAGAGGCGACCCGATAGGAAAAATGGGACCGAAATTCGAAGTTCGAAAGTCCGAAAGTCCGAAAGTTCGTTTCGAAGTCCGAAATTCTTGGTTCGAAGTTCGAACCAAGAACCTGTCGAGTCTGAAGCTCTAACGGTTGAGAGCTAACTCCTCTATGTTTCTTTGAGATTTACCGACTTTCCAGCAAACAATTTTAAAAGTCGACAAAATTCAGCTTCTCCGAGTACCGGATTTCCGGGTTTTGGTGAATTTCTGCAAAATTCCTTGTCGAACAAGTAAATACAGTTGAGAAATGTTCTTGCAGCCGATGCGAACCTCTGATCAACTTCAGATAAAACTTTTACTTTTAACAAATTTTCCGGTTTTGGCCGGATTCCGGGCGAACTATCTGCCGGCGAGAAAATAATTTTCATATATGGATTGAGCATGTCTCCTTACTTCCATATCGACCATCTAATCATCTTCAGATACAAATTTTACTTTAAAAAATTGTCCGGTTCTAGCCGGATTCCGGGCGAACTATCGCCAAGTAAAGAGACATTCAGCATGTCTCTTTACTTCCATATCGACCATCTAATCATCTTCAGATAAAAATGTTACTTTTAAAAATTGTCCGGTTTTGACCGGATTCCGGACGAACTACATGTCAGGCGTATCTAGGATACGCCTGGATCACAAGTATCTAGGATATGTTTTAGATGATGATTTGTACGATGATTCAGCCATGCATGCGTGCAAACCATTTGATCCGTAATTTTAAATGTTGTAGTCACCCAGTGAAGATTCTTTAATTTAAAACATATTGCACGCAGTTGTACTGTCTTCCACTGTTTGATAATTACCTGGAATCGACATTGAGTAAGCTGAAAGTTTGTTTTAATAGCGCGTTCCGACAGTTGTTTTCGTATAATCGACGTTACTCTGCTAGTCAGATGTTTTTAGATAATGAGATAGAGTCGTTTAACATTATGAGGCGGAAAGCGATGGTTAATTTTGTAACGCGCCTTGATCGGACTCGAAACCCACTCCTGCAGGCTGTTCACCAGAATGAGGTCATGAATTAAAATATATTGATTTGATTTGAATAATGCTATATATCGATACAGCATGTCTCCTTATCCCTAAATCGACTATCTCATTAGCTTTTAAAAAACATTTTGATCGCCCCTTAATTTGGACCCCATCCCCTAAATATAAAGCTACGGATCTACCAAAGAATTCTCAGATCAGGAGACGCACGGACGGGAAGACAGACAGACGGACAGAAGGACAACTTTTGCTAAGTCTTAGGTACCCCGTCATTTACTTTTTTGGGATCCCAAAAATCGGTCTAGAGGCCACTAGGATACTTTTGGTTAACGAGGAACCAAATGACAAGGTTCAAATTTTTTTGCGCAGCGAAATGACATTCTCATGGCGGAGCACAAATTGATTTTGTTGGAAACTTTGTTTAAACCCCGCATGGCGGTGGGTAACGCCGACAACATACGCTGATTGGTGACCTGTCACAGGACGAAAGCATAGCCTATACTTAGCACCCACAAATCCTCAGGCAACTGCCATCTATGTTCTCTTTGTGAACCTCGCTTTCCATAACAAATTTAGACGCTTCTCCCACTTCTGGGTACACCCCCCCCCTCACACACACACACACAGTTTTAATAAAAGCAAAAATTTTTATGAAAGGTATACACAGAGGCGAGGACCAGCGAGCCGCCGTCAACTCGCGTGTCTGCGAAAAATCCTGAAGTGATCGCGGTCAAAATTTCTAATTTCCTATATATCTGCATTCGTGGGGTGGGGTTGACCGGGGGAGGAGGTATCGGGTCCAGGTTTACCAGGGGGGGGGGTCGCCTAGGCCCCTAACTGTGGCCTGAAAAGCAACGCTGCTAAAAAAAAGGATCCAAATACCACTGAAATAAAATTTCAGCTGTGGCTACAGGAATGCTTATTTCTGAATAGAGGAGAGAATGATACATTCACAATACAGAACAGGTCTTTGGCCAGCATTGGAACTGGGAGTTTCAAGTCAAACATTCCTAGCCAGTTTGGTGTGTATATGCTTCGATGCTCCCTATACATGTCTATCCCGACGAAAACTTTTCGAGATTAATCGTATGGAGTCGTACGAAAAAGTAGCATGCAGTAGTAACTGTTTCCACTGCATGCTACTACTACCAAACTGGATACTACTACAGCAAGTTTGGATGCTATCGGATACTACTACTTAAGATTAACACAGTCGGAGGCATGTTAAATCAAAGTATTCCATACTACCATATATCAATACATGCAACTTTTTCGTACAACTATCATATAACTACACTGTCACAGAATTGTTTATCGGGATTAAGCTTCGAAGGATAAGCTTCATAAGCAATAATTGCTCCATACACTTTAAAAAACAAATCTTGCAGTATTTGCTGCTGGGATTAATCTTGAACGTGTCCGAAAGTTTTTTAGTGCTGCAAATGCTGCATTCAATGCTGCAGTCCGAAAGCTGTTACCTTTATTTCTTCTGTGACACTTCTAGAATACCGAAATTTAGCCTTAATCGCCTGCTCCCCAGTTTCTTCTTGAAAATTCAGCGTAAAATCTTCATCTTCGCTGAATTTTTCGATGAATTTCATGCTGAATTAATGCTGCATTAACTGAGCAAAAATTTAAGTAAAAAAAGCGAAATCCTGCATAAAATCCTGAATTAATTCAGCATTCTCATTCGTTTAGAAGCTTTCGGACACGTTCCTTGTCTCTGCTGAGATAATCTTATCTCTAATTCGGATTAATGTTATCTCAGTAGAAATAAGATTAATCCCAGTAGCAAATACTGCCGTTAACTTCAATCCTTACTCGGAGAAACTTTTTACAGTGTATTTGATGGCCAAAACAGCCGAGACTTTTTGTTCCAGCAATATTTCGGTGCTTCTTGGCAGCAGTCCTTTGCAGGCATTAGCTAGAAAACACGAACCTGCAACGCATACCTCAGAAACCAATCGGAGGAGTTTCGGAGTATCTCTAAAATATAAATCACGTACCTTTATAAACCATCATGAAAGTTTGCTGTAAGTTAGGCTCTCGCTTTCCCGCCCGCCATCTACATGGACTTTTGGGCAGAGAGACGCCAGGATCGGGTCTTCGATACAGAACTTCGCCGACGGATGTCTGTCAACAAACATTCCAAATCAAACGGACGGTATCGCCGCCGTTGAACCTCCGACGTGCAATTTCCAGTCTGGAAGAAAGAAAGTATTCAGCGCTCCTTTAAAAATGTAATCAACGTCCCGACAAAAATCTAATCTACTATTTTTCTTTTAAAGTGGACAGAAGCACAAACAATAAAAACGCTAAACGACACGACGTGGCGCTCTGAAACGGCACTTTCGAGACTGAAATAGATTAGACAAACATGGCTCCGACGGTCTCTTTGCATAGCGCGTCAAACGAGATGTGAAATTTCGTATTTAAATTTAAATTGGTCCGACCGCTATGAGAAGCGGTGTTTGATAGTGGTGAATCGGATTTTTATTGCATGTAAATGCGGCACTGAAAGACTCCACTGAAGTGTACCACAGGGAGGCAGTCCGGGAATGAAGGTTTTGTTGACACGGGGAATTTTGTCGTTTATGATACAAGGGATCTTATCTGGAACGAGACACGAGGTGTTGGGAGAATGAAATGACGCCAAAGGGAGTTACTTGAGAAAAGAAGCCTTTGGGGCTACCCTAGTCTGATCAACAATCAGTAAAGGATAATCACTCCCCGAGAACTCCCCGAGCAGAAACCCAAACCGACCCAAACTCGACGATAGTTCATTGAATACTTCGCTGACTTGTTATTTCAGGGATTTATCGAGAGTTGGCTCAAATAAAAATAAGACGAAATAATCAATGTAAAGTGTAACAATCATTTAACGTTTGATGTTGCTCTGTCAAGAAAATATGTTATACACGGAGTACTGCCAGATATTCAGTACATTCTGAGACTTCAGTATAGTTGGCATTTGTAGTATAGTGATTGGAATGACGTAATAATGAGTGAACAAAGAGCTAATATGCACATAACCCTTAGCTTGGTCCAAAGGATCTCTATACCAAGTTAAACAAAATATATCAGCTCCTTCGAGAGTTATCGTGCTACCAGACGGACGGACGGACAACTTTTACGAAGTCATAGATATCCCCCCCCCCACCTACGTTTCGGGATCCCAAAAGGTCTGATTTACTCTGGGCCACAATTAAGATGGGCCAGGTCATGTATGGTTAATCCTCCACGACGCAGCAAAACCGGGCCCTTAAAACGATGGATAAGACCGCAGGCATTTCCCCTGCCTGCTACCAAGCCGAGCTGCATCCACGAACATTACCTAGTCACCTCGTTGCAGACCGATTGGACATTCTGCCTTGAGCAATATTTGGCCTTATTTCGCTCACCGGTGAGGGCGAAGAAAATAAGGACGAATAGCACGATGTCAACGGTTCAAGACCCAAGAGGCGCCATCCAGTTACAAGGCCAGAAGTCGCTGAACAAGATTCCATTCCAACCATCCTTTCCAACCCGGGACACCCTGGAAACTGCTGTAAATGGATGTCGCCGACTCGGCAAAACAACCGTTTGGCAAACTGACGGTGTACCGGGATACCAAAAGCAGACGCTGGGAAGCACAACCGTGTAGACAATTCAAAATTTTTTCTGCTTACGCAAGTCAAGCTAAACGTTTTCTACTATTAAGGACAGAGGGATCACCGACAATTATGGACACTGTGCCCAGAAGAAGGGACTAAGCTGGTGCCCAATGCTGAACAATCAGTCGGCGGGAATCTTAGGTAGCTTATACTTCGTCTTCGCTGCCCTTGGTCGGAAGAGCGATACATGGTTGGTGGTACGAGAGGTAATTCGGTGTCTCCGTATGCTTGTATTCCTTCTACAGCAGCTGAGTTTTCAACGTTTGTTTCAGCGCAGCGTAATACTCTCTATGACAAAGAACATATGACCAAGTCCAAAACACGCCAGTAATCCTCAGGAAGAACGAGAAACATCGCGCTAACGACTCAAACTCAACAACTCAAATCCTGTGTCAACCAATCACGGCGATCGTTGGGGATAGCTGTGCTGCCGCTTCCGGCTCTTTCGCTAGGTTATTTTGCATTGGCAAGGAGAGCTAGTCATCAAGAGTATAGCCAAACATTCATGAACAAACAAAGCGCTTTTGTGAGCTTTGAGTAGAGAGCAAATGCCTGCGAACCTGTTGTTCACCTGGACGTCGACAATTTAAGTCCTCAAAGGGAAACAAACGTCAAATCTTATTAAGCCCTTTTTACCAAATAAACAACACTCGCCAATTTCTACCAGCCGACAACCAGTCCCTTGTGCCGGTTACGTCGCGAGATTGAACTGCCCAAACGGGCTGAGGCTTTTACGACTTCCGTCCCTGACACCTAGAAGGTTATGTGTTTGTCAAATTCAATATCGAGGGAAGTGAAACTGCGCCCTCTGATTTTCTGGTTCAACACCCGGCAATCTTCTAACTTCGAATTTACCATGCGAATGGCACTATCGGCGGAAACAATCTAACCTTTCAAACGCCCAGGTTGCCCTCTATTGGCCGACGACTAATTGGACATATCAATGACACCGGTGGCGTGGTAAAACTAGTTTTGCCAATGCACCATCAGGACCGAGGAGCTGGACGAGGAGTTGCTGGCTCTTCGGCTAAACTGTAACCGGCGCTTGAGTGTATGGAAAAGAGTGGCCGATAGTGGCTCAACAGAGCCAAAAAGCCGTTAGCATGATGAACAAGCAAAACAGTAGCCGGTTCGATACGGAACGATTGAACAATCAGGTCCAAGCGTCGCCAGGGCCAAGAACTGCAAGGATTGTTGTCCAAAAATGGCAACCATAGACATTCCTCTCGAGGTCTTCTGTTACTTGCACGATACTAACTTTTTAATTTGAATTTGCGTCTGTAAGTGTAACTCCGCAAGCACTTAGTCCACTCAAGTTTAGTTTCTTATATCATGTACATAAATGTGAAGTGCCGAAATGAGGATGTAGGCTTACCAAGGGCGCATGTTCAAGTTCCAACTCATCTATGTCGGTAAATGGTAAAGCGGTAAATCCTTACTTGGGCAGCCTTTGTAAGGGAAGGTTTCTAAATAAAGCAAGGACGACTCCTTGTTTTCAGTTTTCAGAACTGGCGTCATCTGCCGAAACGTACAGGCGTGAACCTAGCGTGCCGGAGACACTTTTCTTGTCGACAAAACGACGTAAAGTGTAAGGAGCGCCAAGGACGGACAACGTATCTCCAAAACGCACACTGGACCTAACGTGCTTACATTCCCAGGAGTAGACAACCCCTAAACTGGAATCATTACATCCTCGGCTGTCCTCATTAGGGTCTAGAACCATAGGCCGCCAAAAGAAGATGAGGCTTCTCGGTTCGATTCCTCTGAAGCCGAGCCGAACATCCGACGTCGCGGCTAATAGGATCCCAGATGCTCAAAATGGTTATGAGGCGATCAAACAGCGATGGAAATCACGAGGCGGCGCATGATGGATGCGGTGAGGACCAAAGTGGCGGTCGTTAGGAGGGAGGCGTTCGCCTTGATTGACAGACACGATGGAGTAAAAGCCAGGATGAAAAGCAGAGGACAAGATTGAAACCCCTTTCTCAGTGACTCGTTGGAGTCACGTCACACCTGCGCGAGTAGCTTTGAATCAAAGCTACTCGCGTTTGATACTGATGGTAGTTTTTACTGGTATAGATTTTGACACAGTTATCAGGGAGCAAGGATCCTCAAGGACCCTGCAGGGGGGGGGGGGTGGAAAAGGGGTCCCGGAAATGTCATACATGCATAAGTTCCGAACGAGTGACCCAATTCGGACAAAACTTGACAGTTGGCAAGATCAAATGCCCTAGATGTGCTGTTTACATGTCAAGACCGGATTTGGCCACTGTTGGGGGAGCTAACGAGGGGAGGTCCCGGAAATCTTGTGAAACGCTTAGGGTGGAATGCTCGGGACGTAACTTGGCTGGCAGGACTATCACATGCCCTAGATTTGCCATTTTTAGAGCCGGACTGGACCCGAAAACTATGTGTGAGAGTTGGAAGGAGGGGGGGGGGGGGGGGGGGGGGGGGGGGGGGGGGGGGGGGGGGGGGGGGGGCGGAAACCATGTGTCATGCTAGTCTCGAACGATTCCGGATGGAGCTTTGTAAAACTGGCAAGAACACATGTGCTAGACGTTCTACTTCCACAACGAATCCGATCACTCAGGAGGAAGCTGGGTCACAGAAATCTTGTGGCATGCATTCGACCCTACCGATCGAATGACCCAAGCTGGATGGAACTTAAGACATGTAAAGTATAGGCTACACGTCCAACATGTTCAATGGACCGGATCCAAACACTGTGGGGAGTTGGAGGAGGGGTCTCGGAAATCTAGTGGAACGCCCAGGGCAGAGTGAGCGGAACGCAATGCATAGCGGACTGAAAGATAAGAAGCCCCAGATGTATCGTTGATAGATCCGGACTGGATCCGGGCACGACGTGGGAGTTAGAGGGGGGACCCGGGAATCTTGCCACACGCTTACAGCTTGGGACCGGGACGGAACTGTGCGGGCAGGACGATCATGGGCCCTTGCTGTGCCATGCAGCCATACAGATCCAGACCATGGGGAGTTGCGGGGGCCGGGTCAAACTTGGTGGGAGGACATGCTATAATGCCTAGACCTGCAATTTAAAGACCGGATCGGATCCAGCCACTGCGGGGGAGTTGAGGTGAGTCTTGGAAGAGCCATCCGACCATGAAAGCACAAACATTAGCTGTTACACCGTACAGATACTAACCACCCTTGCATGTACCATACGAGCTTTGAACTCATTTGCCATTCAGTCCATAACAAATCCCTGATACTTCGATGGGCTATGCAAAACGTTGGGTATTCCCAGAGTTTAGAATAGCAAATGCCCACCGCCAGTTTCTATGCCAAATGCCCCCCCCCCCACATAACTCAATAAAAAGAATTCTGAATGGTTATTTTCCGAATTTCACTCAAATTTTCAATATTTTACTGGTTTAGGGAGCCCAGAGTTTGGCATGGGTTATTCCAAACTGTGGGCAAACCCAGCGTTTGACATAGTCTATCCAAGGGACTTGTGGTAGACTGACCTCTGCCTCTCTCGCACTTCCATACATCCCTCACCCATGCAAATGAAGTCTGACTATCAAGTCGTTATAAGCCATCCGTACAACGGCAATTTGCTGTCGCAGCAACTTAACTAATCAGTGTCTTAATTAATAGTCGAGCTCCAAGGAGTCGTCGTTAGTCATGCTCAGAGACTAATTGGACCCCAAGTTTGGGACTCAGGTGCTTCTAAGCGGGAGACTTTCTTTCACAAAGGCGCTTTATCCCAGACCTCATGGACTGAT
The DNA here is from genome assembly GCA_023053555.1 of Branchinecta lindahli. Lineage (NCBI taxonomy): Eukaryota > Metazoa > Arthropoda > Branchiopoda > Anostraca > Branchinectidae > Branchinecta > Branchinecta lindahli. Next base: position 9,270,966 of record JAKZAO010000009.1, on the reverse strand, counting down.
CATTAGGCAGACGGCGTGAAATAATAGCCTATTCCTTATCCAATTGTCTGACGAAGTTCGAAATGATTTGTTGATATTATGTCAACGTACTCTGGAGCAAACAAACAACAAAGAAATTAGTCCTGGCAGAAATACTATAAGGTGGTATTTACGACAAAGTATTTACCACCGGTAGATATTTACTATTTATTACTACAAGGTATTTACTATACTATAAGGTCGTAAATATAAGGGGCAGGTCCGTAGCCAGGAATTTATTTCGGGGGGGGGGGAGCCCGCGGGTCGGACCAAAAAGTACATAAAAGATATGGACCAGAGATTGAAGCCAATAAAAAACGATTATTTTTGTATTTTTTTGGGGGGGGGATTTTGTTCATTTGCGCTTATTTGCTGTGTATTTACGATGGCTCTTGGGGAAAAGAGCAAATTAATAAATCTCATCTTATCTTGTCTTATAGTCAAGTTTATGCCGCGTCAACCTCAATCCTGCTTCACTGACTTTCGGACACCTCCCCACCCTGATGTCCCCCTAGAACTGTCTCCCAACGACTTCCAATATGATTTTATTTGATATTCATTATCCTTTGTATGCGTAGCAGGCCTGGCAATTGCATTATAATAATTATTGCCTGGCAGTTTCATTATATTTATTAGTGTTTTCTCTTTTCTTTCTTCGTTGTTTTGTATTCCATCTTTATAATTTTATCTTTTCGTAAGAACAGAACAATTGTCAGAACGAAAATATTCCGTTGGAAATATAGCCGGTGAAAATGTTAAGCGCTAAAAGTTTACATTTCATATTTGAATACACTGAAATATTATGACTCATCTAAGGGATTTTGTAAAAAAAAAATCGTGTGCGCTCAAGCTCTGCTCTCAGCAGCGGAAAGTGTAAAAGATACATTTGTTGTAAATAAAGATAACCTTGAACCCGGGGCTCTAGTAATAACATTCAGACTGTGCGCTGCTTGCAAGACAACCCAAAATTCACCCAGAGGCGAAGAATCTGAGATTCAACAAAAGCCTGCAGGCGAAGCCGGACAAGTTAAGCCTGCACAAAGTACAAAAATGATAAGATATGTCTTACAAGGAACTGGACATTTTGATTTTAATTGCCGGCAATTGCTTACATTTGCAGTTGGTAAATATTTCAAGCGTAGAGGGACAAGCACATAGAGGTACCACAAATCATTTGATGAAATCGGTTACCTATGGATAACGGGCAAACGAAGTAACGCATTTGTATCGGGCTTTCAGGCCTGTCTAATTAAGTGAAAAAAGTGATATGTAACTAGACTATCGGATTTCAGCCCTATTCGTTTAAAATTTAGTGCACACAGTCCGAGATGATCGCATGCGAAGTTCGCGTTACTCTAGATTCCGGAGCGAAGGAGGAGCACCCGGCTGCAAAAATAGGACTGTGAGCAGGTGGTGGACAGAAATTCTCGGTCTGGGAGGTAGACAGGGTTGCCACCGGTAGTACAATCGTATCTTTTTAGTACATTTTTTTCAAAGTAGTGAGTTGGTAGTACATTTGAAAAAAGTAGTACTTTTGTAGTACATTTTAAGAAAGGTAGTACTTTTCGAAACAAATTGTACCATTCTTTCCAAGGTGATCTAGTTGGAGTTTGCTAATTGTATCTGAAATATGTGATGTGATTACTTTACTTTAATTTTAATGTTTGTGAGCTAGTTAAATGTAGCCATTGACCTATAACAAAATTGTGAAACATGTCACCGCATTTTGTAAAGCAATCTGTTCTGTTATTCAAAACTTCCAACGCTAATTCAAGCGGTAACACACAAGAGAAAACAAATTAAGTATCTTCGGTAGAAGCAGCGTGAGTGGACGCGCAACATGCGCAAATTTTTTTTTTTAGGTAGTACTTTTTCTCCTCTGGTAGTACTTTTTTGCTACTTAAATAGTGAATTTTATTTTACTCGAGTGGCAACCCTGGAGGTAGTTTGGTTTTTATTGACCTTTCAGCTTCGCTCAGTTGCCATATACCGATAACTTTTCGGTCGGCCTGTCAGGCCACTGTTCTCGAGTTAGGGTACTTCCAGAAGTGCTAGGACGACGAAATTTGTCAGGCATATGGACCCGACCAAACTAAATAGGAAATAGTCACTTCCCCGATCCGACAACCGTGGGGGAGTGGAGGGAGGGGAAATCCGGAAGATTGACGTATGTATAACTTTTGAACGGGGAATCGGATATTAATGAAACTTGAAATTTTGAAAGATCTCGTGTCACTTCAAGGCCGGAATGGAGCCGGTGAATTTGGGAGTTGGAGGGGGAAACCGGAAATCGTGTGACATGTTCAGAGTGGACGGATCGTGATGAAACTTGGTGGGAAAAACAAGCACAAGCCCTAGAATCTAGATACATAGTTGACAAGACCGGACCGGCTCCTAGCATTGTTGGGGGAGTTGGAGGGAGGGTTCCGAAATTCCGGTGATCCCGAGTTAAGATGCTTACACATGTGCTAGGACGTCGAAACTTGGCAGACATATCAGGGACTCGACAATTTTAATTTAAGAACAGTCGTTTTCCGTTGACCATCGTGGGAGGAGTGGAGGATGGGGGAATCCAAAATCTTGCGGTACGTCCAACTTCTAAACGGGTGATAGGATGAAACAAAACTGTTATTAGGGAAGAATTCATGTCTCAGATGTCCCATTTCGAGTGCGGACAGGATCTTATCAATGTGGGGGGAGTCGGGGGGGGGGGTTGTGACACGCATAGAGTGTAGCGATTGGGATGACACTTGGAGGGAAGAACAAGCATAATCCCTAATTACATCAGTGACAGAACCGGACCGGATTAGGGCACTCGGGGGGAGTTGGAGGGGGGTCCGGAATTCCAGAGATGCGATTTAAGGTTCTTCGAGATGTGCTAGGACGATGAAACTTGGCTTGAACATTGGAGACTTGACAAAATAGGCTTAGAAATTGTCACTTCCCAGACCCAACTATCCTTTAAAGTAGCCTACTCATCTTAACCGCAAATTACACAAAAAAATACTTTTTGAGCAAAATATACATTTTCATGCTCCCTATGAGCCCATGATCATTTATGCCTCAAGGGTTTTGCTTAGAAATGCGAACTTAAAGTGCGCACTTAAAGTGCACTTCATCACAGCCAAGTGCAAAAATAAAGTGCTTTTTACCATGCGATACATTCTCGTTATTTCCAATGGTCCTTCATCATTCTTATCTCAAGGGTTTTGCTTATAAATGATCACAACAAACCTACGAATTGGCAAATTCCTACTTTCATCCTCCGACCCAGCCTTGTAAGTGCCATACGAGCTTCTAGCTCTTGTTGTTACTCCAAAGAACTGGATATGCTAAAATTTGTTATTGTTATCTGTTCCTGAAACCTGAAAACTTGGTTTGAAAAGAAAAGGTTGTTCCATCAAGGCGACCGTTCCGGTCCCGGAAAATTTAACCTCACACAAGTACGAAGAATGGCAAGCGTTAACATTGTAGAAGCAAACAAAATGTTGGAGATTTCTTGTGAGCGTCTACTACATTGTTGGCATCAACTTTTTGCTGGATCATTTTTTTTGTGTTGTCTGGAAACTGTCGCGACTACATCAGAAGACAATATGGCGTCGTCAAAAGTAAAATTGGTCTGCGCTAAAAATTATGAGTTGACAACTACAGAACAATGCGCCAAAGAGGCCCCCACAACGGCCGGGTTTATTGAGCTATCTCCATTATTCATAAAGATATTTTCAGTGAAAGCTCTTCAAAGTATGAGTAATCGACGGACATATAGGTTGTCTATAGACAAAAATGCTCCCCGCGCTGGATCTGAACAGTTTCTACCAGAGCCGCAGAAACCAACCAAGAACCGAAAGTCCTGCAAACATAGTTCACAAACCCCTACAATCGCCAAACAGAAGCAGGCTACAGGACAAGTGGTCAGTGGCGTTACTAGCCAAAATGTTTGGGGGGGGGGAACAAGGTATTTACCGACTGGCTGGTCATTTTTATCGACTATTTTTGCGGATAAAACGACTATTATTGAGAAGAAAACGACTGTGTTGACGAAAAATCGGCTGATTTTAAGAAAAAACGACTATTTTTAAGAAAAATCGACTATTTTACGAAATAGTCTGGGCGTCCCCCCTCCCCCCCTCGTAGTGACGCCTCTGCAAGTGGTACACCAGTCCTCGAGGTACGTCTATAAACAGTCTATTTCCCCATAACGGGACTGGGAAGAAGTTGGTTCTTCCTCAGCTAAGCTCAGATCAGCGAGCAATTTAAAACAGACTTACCAGCAGCAAGGGCATCATTCTCTTTAAGTGACGTATAAGGATCCCGGTCATTGTTTCCGAGAAGCTTATTGGTCAGCAGACTAGTTATACAAATTTTGCCACGTTCTTCATCAAAGGCAAGGGACATAGAAATAGGCTAAAAACAGCTGAAGCCCTCCGTAATTTGCTGTAAGCACAGCTAAGTTTTAAATTAGTCAACTAACCCAGGGTTGGTCACCAAAAGTAACTTCGTACACCCTGGAAAGTAACCCAAAAGTATCTCAAAGTAACCCAATGTAACCTAATGTAACCCAAAGTAACCCAATGTAACCCAAAGTAACCCTGAGTAACCCAAAGTATCCTGAAGTAAGTAAGTAACTCGTACACCCTGGTTCTTGGTGACCAACCCTGGCAACTAACTCAGAATATCTTAGCAGAAACACCATTTTCACTTAAAGTAACACTGAAAACTACGTAGTAGTAAAACTATGTCCGTGTTTGTGAAAACACGACGTCTAAAGACTCATATCGCAGATTTTCTGTAACACCAACAGATTAGCATCCAAACAGTTATCTGTTAAAATTGCGAATTCTTGTGTTAAATCTAAGCTTCTGGCAGTGTGGTGCCAGTAATTTTCCCCCGTATCCAACGAACCAAACTCCGTAGGACAACATAACATGTCGCACAGCGTCCAGTCAGGGAGTGTGACTGAAAAGAGGAACAAGACCAAAGGTTTCGATGGGATCCCAAAAATTCAATATTTGATCCAGACAATTAGGTTTTGTCTTCGCCAGATCCAGTCTTCGCCAGACTCCTTGAACAGTTTTACTCTTAAAATTCAGAAACAGATTAAGGCCAAGTAGCTAATCATCTGAGAAAACCAAGTTCAGATATGGATTCAGCATGTGTATTTACCCATTTAAGTCATATCTATTTTGATGAAACCGATCGAAACGATTCTGCCGTACTTCTGCCAGTTTTCATAGAGCTCAAAAACGAATTTAACATATCTCTTTACCCCTGTATCGAACATCTAATCAACTTCAAATAAAAATTTAACTATAACGAATTTTCCGGTTTCAGCCGGATTCCAGACGAACTATATGTCCGGCTGAAAAATGATTGTCATATACGGATTCAGCATCTCTTCTTACCCCTAAATTGGACATCTATCAACTACAAATACAACTTTTGCTTTTAACAAATTTTCCGGTTTGGGCCGCATTCCGGGCGAACTACTTGTCTGGGTAGAAAATTATTTTCACATAAGTGTTTAACATGCATTCTTACCTCTAAATCGAACATCTAATCAACTTCACATAAAGCCTTTATTTTTAACAAACTTTTCGGTTTTGGCAGGATTCCGACTACTTGTCCGGCGAGAAAATGGTTTTCATATTCGTGTTCAGCATGTCTTCTTACCCCTTGACTGAATATCCCATTAGCTGTAAAAAAATATTTTGTTTGTCCCTTAACTGAAACCCCCTCTCCCATCCCAAAGGATCCTCCCGCCAAGTTTCATCAAAATATCTCATTCCCTTCGAGAGTTATAGTGCCCACAGACAGACAGACGGACAACTTTTAGGATATCATAGGTATCCCTCCACTTACGTTTTGGGACCCCAAAATCCAATCAGTCCATGTGATACGTGGTAGGACCACCATTGCAGTCAGTCGTCCAAGTTCCGTCAGATATACATCGATCGTAGGCCTATTGTAATCTTGTAGGATTCGGGTAGAAGATGTAATAAAAGAAAGAGTTGTTTGAAAAAACGACTATGAAGAGCGACCTTTTTGGTAGTATTTCCATTGCTTGCAAAGCCCATTTCTGTGTGCAACGGCCCTCGGGCTTCTCTTGAATGTAAATCATATCATACCATCTAACATTCTTGGAATTCAGATTTTTTTTTTAATATAAGCACACTTTTTACGATGCGTTGCGCTGATTGATTGTATTTTGGTCGAATTTTTAGTTTGATGTTAATTTTATCTCTTTTTTTTTCATTTAGCGCAAGCTTCCATTTAGTGTAGATCGAACGTAACAAGACCAAAGTTTTCGATGGGATCCCAAAAATTTAATATTTGACCAGACAACCATATAGGTCTTGTCTTCGCCAGATCCTGTCTTCGCCAGGCTAATCATCTGAGAAAACCAAGTTCAGATATACCGGTATAAGCCATATCTATTTTGACGATACTGATCGAAACTTCCTGGTTTACTTCTGCCAAATTTCCGGTTTCGGCCGAATTCCGAGCAAACTACTTGCCCAGCAAAAACAAAAGATAGTTCAGAAACGAACTCAGCGTACCTCCTTATCCCTATAAAAAACATCTAACCAACTTCAAATAAAACTTTAACTTCTAAAAAAAAAAAATCAGGTTTCAACCGGATTCCCGACGAACTATATGTCCGGTTAAAAAATGATTATCATATACAGATTCAACGTCTTTTCTTACCTTTAAATCTGTCATCTAATCAACTTCAAATAAAAATTTTGCTTTTAACAAATTTTCTGGTTTTGGCCGGATTCCGGACGAACTATTTGTCCGGCGAGAAAATGGTTTTCACCATCGTGTTCAGCATGTTTTCTTACCCCTAAACCGAACATCTAATCAACTTCAAATACAAATTTAGCTTTAATCAAATTTTCCGGTTTTCACCGGATTCCGGGCGAACTACTTGTCCGGCAAGAAAATGGTTTTCACCGTCGTGTTCAGCATGTCTTCTTACCTCTAAATCAAACATCTAATCAACTTCAAATAAAACTTTAACTTTTAACAAACTTTCCGGTTTTAACCGGATTCCGGGCGAACTGCTTGTCCGGCGAGAAAATAACTTTCATATTCGGATTAAGCGTGTCTCCTTACCCCTAAACCAACTATCTAAATAGCTTTCAAAAAAAACATTTTTGCCCCTTAATTTGAAACCCCTCCCCCACCCTCAAATATAGAGCTACAGAGCCCATCTTCGAACTTGACTTGCACTTTGACCCGAAGGATCCTCCCACCAAGTTTCATCAAAATACCTCAATGCCTTCGAGAGTTATCGTGCGCACAGACGGACAACTTTTGCGATGTCATAGATATCCGTCACTAAAGTTTTGGGATCCCAAAAAATGATATCATTATTGGTCAGACGTAGACCTATTATTTATATATTATTGTAGGCTATTTTGTCTACTCACCAACTTTGGCGGATACAAATAAATGACATGAAATGGAACCAAATCTGATCCTGTGGATTTACCAAACCAGATCTCAAACTGGGCAACTACGCGACCCCTAGTTGAGAGTATTCCAAGTCGTTCTGTCGCCTAGTCCAATCTGCCCAGCGACTCGAAGAATCGCAAGTGAGGCGTAAAGCTGGTCCTCATTAGCGACGTTTCAAACAAGCAAAAGACGAAAAGGTGTATCCCTGGATACAAAACTCTGTTCCCGATTACGACCCCCATGGTTCCTTAGCCCCATCAACGCTAATAAGTGTCACTGAGGATGTAGAAAAGAAGGTAAAGCGGTTGAATGCATATGCTTGCTGTCACGTGTGACGCCTTATTCCAGTTCAGCGCTCCAAGCTTACTAGCTTCTGAAAGTCCCCATATGGTCTCATTACCAACACTTGTGACATGGAGATAGTAAACTACGAGGCAGAATATAATAGCTTTCACTTGCGACACATTTCCAGTGCTCGGGAAGCAGACTGTAGATTTTCTTCTCGTCAACTTGTGGATCTAATTTGCTATAGGCGTGTTCTCGCCGTTCCCCAAAGACTCCTCGGGGTCCGAAAAAAAAATTTGCAGTTGACAAAATTAGTCTGGATCCACTTTATTTTTGGTTTAATTAAAACTGATTGTTTTTAATTAATTTTACATTGCAAAAATACCTGCAAAAATAGAACTTCCCCTCTGAATCTGAAAGGGAGTCCTTTTTGATGATGGTGATGATAATCGGAGCATTCCCCGTCCGTGGAGACTCGCAAGAATACGGGGAGTGAGTCCCCGGGACAAACAAAAACGCGGGGACTCCTCAAGTGGAGTCCTCAGGGAACGTCGAGAATATGCCTAATACCTGTCACAAGTGCTGGTAACGAGGCCGTGGAGACTTTCAGAAACTAGTTCGCTTGGAAGCGTTGAATTGGAATACTGCGAATAGGCGTAGTAAACTAGACCCGAGACTTTACGTGTATTTCCCAAAAAAGAGCGACTCGTCGCTCAGCCCCGGTGAATAGTGAAAAGTCAAACTGATTCCGAAGAATAGTCAATTTCTTCGCCTGCCTGACCGAAAGGATACCAATCTCCAACAGGCAGGCTATCAAACTGAGTAGGCTACTAACAGCAATTCCACTATAAAATTGTAAGCTATTACCTTAAAAATATATAGAAGATTCCTTCCTGTCACGACCCTACACTCGATTACTAGCCAGGGCAGACACCTTCTCCTTCACCCAACTAAATCTACAGAGAACAGAAAAAGACCCCCCCCCCCCTGCAGTGTCCGGATTCGAGCCGTATCTGTAAACTGCAGACCTGTAGGGATTATGGCATTTGTCGTTAAACAAGTTTGCCCAGATCCACAGTGCCCGGATCCAGTCTGGTAAACGGTAATCAAGGACTCATGCCCGTCTTACCCGCCAAGATCCTGTATTCCCACGTCCTCCCCGGACCCTGGATGGTTGGATCCGGGAAACGACAGTTTGCAAGTCAATCCAGTCATGACCCTAATAAGCCTGACAGGTTTCATCCTCCTGGGCATCCTGGCAGCAGACCGACGGACGGAAAAGCGACTCCAACATGGGCCTCACGATCAGGGGCGCAGTCAGAGCTATAGGAAAGCATCTTGTCAGTTCCAGTGGCGAGGTTTCAAATTTCTCCTCCAGCATATGCTGCAACTTCTCATGGCCCAAACACATGAGTAATGGACGCTCAGAAACTGAAACATATTCCTTCGACCACAAAACCGCCTGAGTGTCATCTTCAATTATTATTCGTCCCATACTAAATTAATCTCGGGTAATTCTAACTCTACTTCAGCTTTTCGTGTTTTCCCGGTACTACTAGATTTCTTCTTGAATCGCTCCTAATCCTACAAGTGATACAAGTGTGGCAACTACTCTTTTCTTTTTACTTTTAAAATCTCTACTTCTTTACCACTTCTATTCTTATTTTAACTTTTCTTCAAAAAAAATCATTTTTCACAAAAATCATAGAACATTAAAAAAATCCACGGAAATCCTTCAAAAGATTATTGTGAAACAAAAAGTGACTCCACAATATCATGCGAAAAAATAAACAAGAGCTGTAAGCTCATATGGCACTTGCATGGGTTGAGATGTAGTGTTTGATCAAACGTACTTTTAAGGTTACCTTTGCGGTTCAGATGTGCACTTTTAGGGAGCTATAGAAAAAGATTTTGTTTTAGAACTTGGTTGTAACGATACGCACTTTATAGGCGCTAGAAATTCATCTGTAAGAAAAATTATTGAGACAAAACGATCACAGGCCCCTAGGGATCTTTGATATATACCGTTTGGTAAAAAGTATTTTTTTTCACTTTTCGGTTAAAATGTGCACTTTAAGGGTGATAAAATAAATTTTTAAGCAAAACCCTTGCGGCACAAATGATCATGGGTTGAGATGTATCGTTTGATGAAAAAAAGTAGTTTTCGACCTTGCGGTTCAGATGCGCACTTTCAGGGAGCTAAAACTTCATTTGTAAGCAAAACCCTTGAGGCAAAAAAGATAATGTGCTCATGGGGATCATGAAAATGTATAATTTGCTTAAAAGTATTTTTCTAAATTTGTGGTCAAGATTGGTACTTTAAGGAATGTCGGATTTGGAAAGTGGCGATTTCTGAGCCAATCTTGTCGAATCTCTAATATTCCAGCCCAGTTCGATCGTCCTGGCACATCTGGAAGTACCTTAAATCGCCATCACCGGAATTCAGGACCCCCCACCCCTCAAACTCCCCCACAGTCGCCGGAGCCAATCCGGTTCTGTAAGTGATTTATCCAGAGCATCTCTTTATTATTCCCACAAATTCGATCCCGATCTCAACAGTCTGAGCCGGTCACGTATTTTCTGCCCCCCCCCCCATTGTTGTCGAATCATGACAAAGGTCACCAGAGACATGTCCTCTGATCAATTATCAAATTTCACTCAAATCCGATCAACCGTTCCAAAGTTACGCATGACTCAGTATTCCGGATTCCCCCTCCCGCTACTCCCCCACGACTATCGGATCATGTAAATTTTTATTTATAAGCCAGTTTGATCGGGTCCCTGATTCGCCTCCCAAGATTCGTCGTGAAGATCCCCAAAACCGCCATTACCGGAATTCCGGGAAACTCCCCCCCCCCCTAGTGTCCGGATCCAGTCCAAATGTATACACGATTTATCTGGCGCAGATGCTTGTTCTTCCCAGCAAGTTTCACTCCGATCCCTCCATTTAACCGTTTCTCGAGATTTCCGGTCTCCCCCCCCCCAACTCCCCCATAGCTGTCGAATCCGGTCCGGACTTCCAATGGGATATCAGAGGTATGCCATTTATTCAGTTATTAAGTTTCATTCCAATCCGATCATCCGTTCGAAAGTTACACACTACTCCAGTTTTCCGGATTCCCCAGCCCTCCACTCCCCCCCAGGTGGTCGGATTGGGAAACTGATTATTTCCAGGCTAGTCCGATCGGGTCCCTGATGCTCCTGCCAAGTTTCATCGTCCTAGCACATCTGGAAGTACCCCAACTCGAAAAAGTGTGACAAAAACTACTTAATCCTCAGAATTCCCCGGCCCACCACTCCCCCCCAGATGGTCGGATCGGGAAACTGATTATTTCCAGGTTAGTTTGGTTGGGTCCCTGATTTTCCTGCCAAGTTTCATCGTCCTAACACATCTGGAAGTACCCTAACTCGAACATGTGGGACAAAAAAATTCGGACAGACAGACCGACCGACCGACAGACCGACCGACCGACCGACAGACGGAATTGCGATCGGTATATGGCACTTGAGCCAGAGGCTGCAAGTGCCATAAAAAATAAACCCACACCGAATGGTACCCTTCTGACACAGGGTACCTCTACTGTGGTGGCAAAAAATAATTAGCCTACAACAAACCTTACAATAAGATTGATCGATAGGTAAGAAGTGTTTGAAGGAGTTCCATACATCTTTCTGGCGACAAACAGTGAGACAAGGTCACAATCTATATCCTTTTTCCAGAATAAATACAATATATATTATATCGTCTTGTAATAGCAGGCCTGTCGGTGCCCAACCTCACTAAGAAGTCGGCTTGGTTCTCGGAACTGCTCAGTGAATTCGAACCAAAATCCTTTTCGATACATCCTCACTGTATTTACTCTTTTTCCGACAAACTCAAGAAACAGAATTTCCCTCATATTTACGGACTTCTATAGCAATTAAAGGAGCGATTCAAGTGATTAATGAGCTACTGCTTATCTGAAAGAGCCATAAAGACGGGACTCCGATTCAAGCCCTTGTCCAAATTGATTCCCCATTTGCCTGTTCAAACAAACACGGGATAGCGACGCCCGCCTTCCTTTCCTCGGATATCATGCTCAAGGGATAACCGACTCCCGGTAAATAGATCGGAGAACGAATCGGAAAATCAGTCATGGCTGAACGAAAGGCGGTGAAACTGCATACTTCTTGTTGGTTGTCAATAATTCGCGGAACCTTTAAAATGAAGATTATCGCTCGGAGGGCGCGAAACTGCATCTTGCTTTAGCAGAACAAGGGTTCGTTACAGCTCTTCTTCGTAGTTACTTCGGAGTAACTACGTGTGACGTCACAAATTAACTACTACCTGGAACGGTCGAAGTTATTACCGGACGAGATAATGCGCGTTGTCTCTCATTGCTTCCCCGACTTCCCTTCTCAAGACGGCTCTTGGAAAGTGAAAGTTAGCTAAGATGGTCGGGTACTATGGGTTTGTTCCAGCTCGGCCTGAAAGTTACTAAATAGTTACTTTTCAGTCACTTTCACCGTTCCAGCTTGTCAAAAAGTTACGGGGAGCACAAGGAAGACCCTTACTTCGAAGTAACTTTTTGTAAAGATAGTAGCCGACGGTCTTTACCACTTTCACTTTCCAAGAGCCGTCTTGAGAAGGGAACTCGGGGCAGAAAAGTAAGGTGTAATTGTTAAAGTAAACAGAACATCATCATTGTTTGTTCTTCAACTGTAATTGGTCTTTAGCTTCTCTTCAAATAAATTAGTTGATAAAATAAAAAAAAATCTAGTCAACCTCGTAGACGGTTTACCGTTCGGTCTAGTGACTCGATTGGGACTGTGGAAGGAATGAATTTTAAATGCCTGTAATCCAGATGGCGAATTTTTGCACTATATAATGATAAATTTAAAGTTAAACTAACACAATATTATACAAAATTTTTAAAGTTATTTAGAGGCAAAAACCTTTTCTGTTGCTTTGTATTATTGTTATTATATAATGTTGGAGAAGAAGCTGAAAAGACTGTTGCGATTCCGGCTACGAAACAATTATATGTGAAATAAGGAATTAACGACCAAAACACACAACCGAAATAGAGACAAAGAATTAACGGACATAAGTATATGGCTTGTAAAGCCTTAAGCAATGGCTCCTCTTCTCCTTCGCCTGAAGAATATGATTCAAAATATTTATCAAGCCGTTCTTTAACTGCAAAAACTAACAAAGTTTTTCTGTTCATCCTTCTCCATGTAGTCCCCGTCTCTTCTTGCATTCAAGAAATGCGTGTTATCTCGTCCTGTAGTAACTTCGACCGTTCCAGGTAGTAGTTACTTTGTGACGTCACGCGTAGTTACTCCGAAGTAACTACGAAGATGAGCTGGAACGAACCCTATCTTTACACTTCGAACACTTCGAAGTGACGGTCTTCCTTGTGCTCCCGTAACTTAGTGACAAGCTGGAACGGTGAAAGTGACTGAAAAGTAACTATTTAGTAACTTTCGGGCCGAGCTGGAACGAACCCCTAGATTCAAGACCCAATTCAGATGCTGCTTTTGGAAAACATAGAAGAAACAGTCGAAAATAGCTACCTATCCGGGGTTCAATGAAAGTGAAGAAAATCCAGATGCTGCCTCTGGAAAGCCTAGAAGAAACTTACGAAAAAAGCGATGTGTCGGTAACACTGCAGTTTATGTCGGTATTCATAAGGAACTCGGTTTGGTATAGAATCCAGTCTATTTTCTTGGGGGGGGGGGGGCAATAAGGCAGACAAACATTTACCTCGCGGCTATTCATTATTTTCCGAGGATAGAGAAAGTTCCCGAGATTTTTTCCGAAGTCTTCGCACTCTGGAACCGCAAAACAGCTTTCTCGTTATCGGATATTTCCACAAATCTAGTAAAAGGTTGCGCGGAAGTTTGTAGTTCAGCGCAAAACTTATAAACAAACCAAAGGACTCATCTTACCTATTTTTGTAGCTTCACTGTACATTTGAATACGAATTACATGAATTTGTATGGTAGAATGCCACTTGTCATACGACAGCTAGAAATCGGAAGACTAACCGTTAACTTCGAAACTTTTACATCATATCCAACGGAACACGACGAACTCAAATTGCGACATACAATAATCGAATAAAAGCGCGGATATCGCTGCAATTTGTCTAGAATATCTAAAAGTCTTTCTTTATTTTCTTTTATTTATGACATTCTTTGGAGAATTCTGCTTTTTTTACTAAACCAATTATTAACGCAATAATTTATATTATTGCATTTCCAGGAACAAAATTCGTAACACTTGGCAAGACTTCTAGAAAACTTTCCATTGCCTGGCCTTCACAAAGCCCATCCGCTTTTCACGCTGAAGCGACTTTCCGCAGCCGTTTTTGGGATCCCAAAACGCAAGTGGAGGGATATCTACGACATCGCAAAAGTTGTCCTTCTGTCTGTCCGTCCGTCTACGAGCACGATAACTCGCGAAGCGAATGATATATTTGATGAAACTTGGTGTGAGGATTCTTTGAGTCAAGGGAAAATCGAGTTCGTAGATGGGCTCTATAGCCCCACATTTATGGGTGGGGGTTCAAATTAGGGGGCAAACAAAATATTTTTAAACGGCTAATAAGATAGTCGATTAAGGGGTAATAGTTGAAATAATCCAACTACAGCGATTCTCCGAATAATCGCAGCGAATTTGTAGCTTTGTGGCGCGAAATTTGTGGTCGACGAAAAATCGGGCTATTCTGCGAATATTCGCGTCTGTGGGAACGCACAGTAAGAAGACATTCTAAACACGACTTTGAAAACCATTTTCTCGCCGGACAAGTAGAGTAGAATTGAATTTAAAAATCGCTTTCACAGCAATAATGCCGAATTTTCATTTCATGTCAACATAGTCATTAACAAAAGCGTCGTCAATTCAACATTTTCAACAGATATACAGATACAAAATATATATACAATTTAAAACACAGCCAAGGTTATCTGATTTCCAATGAAAGAACAAAAATTTACTTTTAGTCTTGAGAATTAAAAAGTGTCACGAAAGATGGAACGAAACTCGCCCGGAATCCGGCCAAAGCCGTAAAATTTGTTAAAAGCGAAAGTTTTATTTGTAGTTGATTAGATGTCCGATTTAGAGGTAAGAAGAGAAGCTGAACCCATATATGACACTCATTTTTACCCGGACATATAGTTCGCCGGGAATCTGGCTGAAACCGGAAAATTTGTTATAATATTAAGTTAATGTTTTATTTGAAGCTCATTAGAGATAGGGGTAAGGAGATACGCTGAATTCATTTTTGGGCTTTATTTTTTTGCTGGACAAGTAGTTCCGGAATTTGGCCGAAACCGGAAATTTGGCAGAAGTAAGACCGGAAGTCAAAACAGATATGAATTATAGGGGTAAACTGCTTATATGCTTATGCGTATGTTTAACCCATCTCTGAACTTGGTTTTCTCAGATGATTAGCTATTTAGCCTTAATCTGTTTCTAATTTTAACAGTAAATATGTTCAAGGAGTCTGGCGAAGACTGGATCTGGCTAAGATAAGACCCGTTTGTCTGGATCAAATGTTAAACTTTTGGATCCCATCGAAACCTTTGGTCTTGTGGTGGAGTTTTCATTTATAAACAATCCACTCTTGCGACCGGAGTAACACGTTTTTATTTTTCGCCGTTTTAAAGTGATTTACCGATCACTTTCGGTCGGTCTGTCGGTCGGTCTGTCCGGCCATTCATCTCGAGTTAGGGTACTTCCAGAAGCGCTAGGACGATGAAACTTGGCAGGCGTATTAGGGACCCGACCAAAATAACTTGGAAATAGTCACTTCCCCGATCCGACCACCGTGGGGGGAGTGGAGGGAGGGGGAATCCGGAATATTGACGTATTTATAGCTTTTGAACGGGGAATCGGATCTTAATGAAACTTGATATCTGGAAAGACCTCGTGTCTCAGATGTCACAGTTCAAGTCCGGAATGGATCCGGTGACTCTGGAGGGAGTTAGAGGGGGGGACCGGAAATCGTGTAACATTCAGAGTGGACGGATTCGGATGAAACCTGGTGGGAAGAACAAGCACAAGCCCTGATATATAGCTGACAAGACCGGACCGGATCCGGACACTGTGGGGGGTGTTGGAGGGAGGGTTCCGGAATTCCGGTGATCCCGACTTAAGATGCTTACACATGTGCTAGGACGATGAAACTTGTCAGGCATATTATGGCCCCGACCGAACTAACTTGGAAATAGTCACTTCCCCGATCCAACCACCGTGGGGGGAGTGGTGGGAAGTGGGATCCGGAATATTGACGTATTTGTAACTTCTGAACGGGGAATCGGATCTTAATGAAACTTGATATTTGGAAAGACCTCATGCCTCAGATGTCACACTTCAAGTCCGGAATGGATCCGCTGACTTTGGCGGGAGTTGGAGGGTAGAACCGGAAATTGTGTGGCATGTTCAGAGTAGACGGATCGGGATTGAAACTTGGTGGGAAGAACGAGCACAAGCCATAGATACATAGTTGACAAGAACGGACCGGATCCGAGTACCGTGGGGGGAGTTGGAGGGAGGGTTCCGGAATTCCGGTGATCCCGACTTGAGATGCTTACACATGTTCTAGGACGATGAAACTTGGCAGGCATATGAGGGAGGGGGAATCCGGAATCTTGAGGTTGTCCAACTTTTGAACGGGTGATCGGATCTTACTGAAACTTGATATTCGGGAAGAACTCATGTTTCAGATGTCCCATTTCAAGTGCGGACAGGATCCGATCAACGTGGGGGAGTCGGGGGGGGGGGGGATTTTGTGACACGCTTAGGTATAGCGATTGGGATGACACTTGGTGGGAAGAACAAGAGTAAGCCCTAGATACATCAGTGACAGAACCTGACCAGACTCGGTCACTCTGGGGGGAGCTGGAGGGGGGTCCAGAATTCCGGTGATCGCAGTTTAAGGTACTTCAAGATGTGCTAAGACGATGAAACTTATCTTGGACATTAGAGACTTGACAAGATTGGCTTAGAAATTGTCACTTCCCTGATCCGACCATCCATTAAAGTACTCATCTTAACCGCAAAGTACAAAAAATACTTTTAAACAAAACCTACATTTTCATGATCCCCATGAGCCCATGATCATTTGTACCTCAAGGGTTTTGATTACAGATAAATTTCAAGCGCCTTTAAAGTGCACATCATCACAGCCAAGTGCAAAAAACAAACTGTTTTTACCAAACGATACATTATCGTGATTTCCAAGGGTCCGTCGTCATTCTTTTCTCAATCACAACAAACCCACGAATTAGCCAATTCCTACTTTCATCCTTTTACCAAGTCTTGCAAGTACCATATGAGCTTACAGCTCTTGTTTTTTGTGTCATCTATAACTCGTGAACCATGACAGGTATGAAGTTGAAACTTGGTGTACTTGTGGGCATTGGGATCTAGTTGTGCCTTTTACGGGTCTCACCCCCCAGATCCACAAACCGCAACCGCAACTGACCGCAAAAGGCGATTTACATTATGAAATGGCTTGATGTCTTTTCGGTACTGTGCAACTTGACTGTAATCCCACTTTTCATCAAGCCTTTCCCGAGGGGCTGCTCACTTTTGTTGCAAGGTGTACATGGTCCCTGCCTCCGTGCCTCTTGGTGTACACCAACAATTTCAGTCAGCAGCCCCTCGACATTCCAGAACGTGGGTAAAAACTAGCCAGCTTCGCCTGACGAACGATTTTATTTCCCAATTTTTGGTTTCCTTTTTCGCAGGAATTTCTCATAGGCGTCCCGTCATCTGATAAACATAACGGCTAAACCATTCCATTACGGGACTATTAGGCTCTTTTTTTTATCAGAGCGGGCCAGAACTACTTCCTCTAGTCTCTGGCACTCAGATTAGTGCCCTAAGACCATTGCCAATAACAAGGACCATTAAGCAGAGGCGCTTCTAAACAGAAAAGAATGGGGGCAGTCGACCGAAAAATTAGTCTTTAACTAACGGGAACTGATTCCCTGAGTAGAAACGTCTCGCATGGGAGGAACGTCGCACCACGCCGATTTTACGGATTTCAGAGACCCATTCCAGGAAGATGACATGTCTGTGGACCACAGCTCATGGAATTAGGCAGGACTAATTTGGGACACAAAAATGCTGAAGGGAATCAGAAATACTCTTAGTGGCGGCACAACTAATTTATATGACAATATATATAGAGGACTACTTTCCCTATAAAAAGATGGTACCTTTCCGAAAAGCAATTTATATATAGGGCTACTTTCCCTATGAGAAAAGATACCTTTCCGAAAAGGTTTATGTGTAACTGTGCTACGGTAATAAAATTGGCATAACGTTTAGCACATGGTTATCCTCGAGACTTGCCTTAATGCTATCCTTCAGTTTACCACAAACCATAATGCCCCACACCAACTCGTGCAAGGATCCTTGTATAGCATCAGATTAGATTATTTTATTGCTAAATTGCATAATAACCCATCATGATAGGTAACCGCCCATGAGAAGACATAAAAGAATCAAACTGAATCAATGAATGAATCAAATGAATCGAACTAATTTGTCAACATTGTACACGCAAGGAATCACCCCCCCCCCTTCCTACAAAACTGCTTATGCACAGCCTCTATTATTTCTCTTCACTATTATGTTGAAACTTTTAATGTCACCAGACCGAATAACTTTATATTTATCTGGTAAGTAGTGGATCATCAGATTACGGCAATTTATAATTCTGCAGTTCCTTGTACCAACAGGAGTAGGCTAGGCAAATAAGACTAACCACACGGCTAGGTGTGCGATAAAAATGTTACCAGCCTTTATGATCAGAAATATATTTTCAACATGCAAAGCTAGACCTACATGGCATACCAGCAATTTAGTAAAGGAACAGGTTTATTAGCACAAGTACCAGACATTTGGGAGAATGATACTGGAATAATATTCCACGCTTGCGACTTGTTAGGGGTATGGTCAGTCGGATCAACTGGGCTGGGTAGGGCAGTTAATCGGTGACATTACCCTGCTTTGCTATATTAACTAAAGTCAACTGTTGTTGTTTTTTAAGCCGCCGTAACTTTCTGCTGAACCAGTTCACAAGCTGGCCTCCTCCTTCCACACTGAGCCATACTGGAACATCGGCGTTCTTCGAGACAGTAGGCTATTGTATTCCCCAGCTGCATAAGCAGGCAGGGGCGTCCCAAAGGGGGCGGGGGAGCCCCCCCTTCATTTTGGGTATTTGGTCAATTTTCGCTGAAGGCGAAAATTCCGGTCGAAACGGGCATCGCGGCAAAGCAGTGATGCCCGTTTTATAAAATCTTTTGTCCCAGCATTTCTAAATTGGGTGATTTAACGTGTTTATTGGTTCTCATTCGTTATCGAATTTTAGTGACGGCTAGTCACGGCGTATACCTCAAATAACAGCACGTGGAAGAGCGTGAAAACGCGCTAATTTTTCTCTTTAGACTTGATTTTGTATATATTATGCAACTTTTTACATTGTAGCTTCTTGAAGGCAACTCGCTGTGTTTTAAGATTTTTTTTTAATAAATCCGGTAAAAAAAAAGGTTTCGATGAGATCACAAAAAATAAATATTTGATCCAGACAAACGGGTCTTGTAAACATCCGGTCTTCGACAGACTCCTTAAACACTATTACTATTGAAATTCAGAAACAGATTAAGGCCTATGGTTAATCATCTGAAAAAAAAAACAAGTTCAGATACGGATTCAGAATGCTTGTTTTCCCCTATACGTCATATCTACTTAAACGAAATTGACCAAACCTCCTGCCTTACTTCTGCCAAATATCCGGTTTCGGCCGGATTCCAGGGGAACTACTTGTCCGGGAAAAAGCTCAAAAACAAATTCACCATGTCTCCCCTCACCGAACCTCTAATTAACTTCAAATAAAACATTTACTTTTAACAAATTTTCCGGTTGTGGTCGATTCTGGGCGAACTATTTGTCCGGCAAGAAAATAATCTTCATATACGGATTCAGCATGCCTCCTTACTACTACTTCGAACCTATAATCAAGTAATAATGTTCAGATAAAACTTTCCGATTTTGGCCGTAGGCTATTCCGGGCGAACTATTTGTCTAGCAAGAAAATACTTTCATTTACGTATTCAGCATGTCTTCTAAAGCAGGCATTTCGTTAGCTGTTAAACAATATTTTGTTCGCCCCTTAATCTGAACCTCCTCCCCCACCCACTCGTCGTGACGCCCCTGACAAGGTGTGCCAATAAGGAGTACTGGAAAAACAGAAAAAACGACTGTGCTGACGAAAAATCGGCTGATTTTTTTTAACAAAAACGACTGTTTCGAAGAAAAAAATCGACTGTTTTTCCGAAAAATTACGGCGCTCTGGGCTGACTCGGCTATTTTTTACCGACTGCATTCGGGGGGGTGGGCGTCCCCCCTCCCCCCTCGTCGTGACCACCCTGACAAGGTGTGCACATAAGGAGTACTGGAAAAACAATAAAAGAAGAGTAAAGGTTAAGATCAGACTAGACTAAATAACTAAATAAACGGAATATAATATTGGTGGCTCCGCCCTAGAAAAGAAACAAACAAACTCGGCACAGCGTTGGTCCACAGCCACAAATGGATCATTGTACGGCTAACACCGTACAGCCGCGTAACTTTGTGGTTAAACTGTTATGGTAACTATTCTGTACGACTTATAGATAACGCTCAAAATGTTGTCTGTTGAAATAGCGCATCTTTGTGATGGATTTGAGAGAGACTGCACTGATTGTATCTCTCGAAGAATATACCAAATCAGGGACGCGAGCTTCTGCTGGACGCGAGTGTATTCAAACCAAGGACTGATAAGATAGTATGAAGTGAAGCTCCTGTGTGCTTTCCAAGCTCTCAGACTACGTAACTGCCCCCAAGATCTTACCTTACTAACCAATTGCAGAAGACTGGTAAAATCAAAACACAAGTCAAATGGATTATTATACGGAAGCATTAGTTGCGTTTTTGCTGATACCATGGTATCTGATATACGGTCTAAAGTCGTTTTTGCAGTTATCGTGGTATCTGATACCAGGGTCAAAAGGCGTTTTTGTAGTTGTCGTGGTATCTGGCCAGTTACCGTGGTAACAGATATTCAGATATCACGGTCCGACCGTGGTATCTGGTGGTGGTATCTGGAAAACGCATCTCACTTTTATCAAATTTTGTCGAATTGGTGAGAAAGAAGTTCAGCACTTAGTGATGTACCTGAATATCAGTTTTTATTTGGGATGACTTCGAAAAGTGCAATTTCAGCAATAGTCGTTTTAGCAGTGGACCGTATATCAAATACCACGGTAACTGCAAAAACGACTAATTGCAGATCCAGTTACCGTGGTAACAGATACCATGGTATCCGCAAAAACGCAACTATTTTAACTCGTCTTTCGAGGCAAACGTGGCATGGTTTCGTCGAATGCGGGTTTTATGTCGGTTGTTTATCTATTCTCTGATTTTTAGCCTCCTTACATAATGCAGGAATGCAACCTTGTTTCTCATGCTGATGTTTAATTCTACACTTTCGACAGACACATAAGAAGATAATTTCATATTTTATTAACAGCGAACGACAAGCACTTACATCTAAGCGAAAAAATACTCCTTCGGCCCAAGCCTACAGGGAATCAAATAATACATATTTACTAAGCACGGAAAAGTCGGCTACGATATTCGTCAGCGACACTTCGGCCCTCAAAGAGAAGGGTTCAATTACAGCAGGTTCGTTTCTTCCAGCAACAGCTTGCATATAAAGGCCGAAATATCACTGACGAATTTCGTAGCTGACTTTCCCGTTTTGAGTAATTATTCTTTACATATATCTACGTGAATTCGACCGCAACGAATTTACAATATGAAACCAATATTTCAGACTAGGTCCTCAAGGGCTAAAATATCTAGCAGTCACAAGAAGATTATAATATCACGTGATAAAGCAATAATAATATCCATCCACGACTAAAAAGCGAAAAATCGAAGAAGAAAGATTCGGAAAACAGCGCGAGACTCAAGGGAATGCTATAAAACAAGTTCATTTCAACAGCTTAGTAACTATGAGATTCTACGAAAAACAAGACGAACAGATTCTAGTTCAGATCCAGAGGAATTTCAATCAAATGAATTATAAATCTGAAATATACATGTTTGTGTATGTTTCAAATTTCTCCGCAATGGGTCAATATATGTATCAGTTTCCCGTAGGCTATAGGAAAAAGATCGCATTAACAATCCGATTTGAGGTCCCTGAGTTTAGTGCAAAGTTTTAGTTCTACCAATGGGACATGATTTTCTTGCCGTCGCTCCCGACTTCCGAGAGCATGTCATTGACCATGCTAAACTGCGATGTCCTTTTTCCCAAGCTGGATTTCAATTTTGCCGACTGCTCTTCTACGGCGCTGTGGCCCAATTCTTGCTCACGCGAACTAACACCCGTCTACCATGAATGTAAGACATAAAAATGCCTTCATACCTAGCTGACTGATAATCACCTTTCCTGGCGTTAAACGGAAAAGTCACCTGAGATTTATTCTAGTTCGACTTATTTTATAATAGACATAAAGATTTAATTTAGCTAAAATAAATATCAGCTGACTTATCCGTTTCGTGCCATCAGATACAAGTCGTTACACTGACATGCTCTCGGTAGTCGCAAGCCGTATCGGGAAACCGCTGTCCATGTCTTCCCTAATTTAAATCAAATCAGAAGGGTCGTCTGGGGAAGAACTTCCTCTCGGCAATCTCATTTCTTGCGTCAAACATCTTCGCAATTTCATTCTTCATCGGATATAGATACGTCTCTAAAACTTCGGACACTGTGTAGTTATCGTAAATACCCTTCATCGAAAATGTTATATCGCTCTCTGCTGCCTCTGCGTCGATACGATTCGAATTTATTTCATTTAAAAAACGATCAAGAATGGCGGGACTCGAGTATTTATGCTTCATGTTATACTCTGATAGCCAACCCCGGATACCTTGGATTTCGTTCATGTTAGCGAAACGTCGTTTTAAAATCATCAGTTTCTGCATTGCAGTGTACAGGTCAGATCCGGGGAACTGACACCTGGAGACAAGGTCCGTCGAGAAGTACAGCTGGACATCTAACACAAGAGGTCCGTCACAGTTCAGCGCAGCTCTCGTTTGTTCATAGATGGCAGCATCAGAGAGAGAAGAATCAGAGAGAAGGATCAAATTCGAGACAAGAGATGGCGTTCCGACAGGCAAAAGCTCACAAAGCAAGGAAAAGTGATCGTACCTCTGCCAGCCGGTAATAACAATGCCCTGAAACGACACTTCCTGTTTGTAGCTTACCGCAAGATCAGTCCAGCTCCTGTGATTGGCCAAATGGTGACCAATCGGAGTCATGTACATATCAGCACCAGTGGCACCTTTAAATGCAGACGCCGCCCAAATGTTCTTGAAAAGGGCTGAATACTTCGCAAACACTTCCGGGCGCAGCTGCTGCAGTACGTTCTGTGAGTATTGCCACACCACAATTTCGACAAGGTCACCAAGCCCCGAAGCTTTGATTTTCTCGATAGGAAGTCCTCGAAACTCGTCGTCCCACATCATCGGTGACAGCTTTAGTTCATTCTTAACGAAACTAGCAATATCTTGCACGTGATTTAAGAACAAGTCAGTTTTCTGCCAGTTTTTCTGCTGCATCCTTTCGACACAGTCTGAACACTCACCAAAATTATACACCTCATCAGACCCAATGTGTAATCTCTTAATGTTTGGATGTAACTCTCTTACTTGGCTCAGCATTGCTTTCAGCACTTCCAAACTAGAGTTTCTACTGGGACATATGACCTGATGCCAGTTCGGTATTTCCCTTAGTGGGGAATAGGGCTCGAGTTTCAGCATGAACTCAAGGTGCCCAAAGGTCTGAACGAGAGGAATCACTTCAAGGTCGTTTAACTTGGCAAGGTACAGAATTCGATGAACTTCTTCAGGTGAATAAGCGTTACCAGCTCGGATAGCTCCCAGTGCATCAGAATAAGGAAAAGTATCTTCATACTCAACTAAAAGGCCAGTTGCACCAAATTTCTTAACAAATGGGAAGAACTGCTCAAAGTACTGAACAGAGGGTGGTGCACCCTTCAGGTCAAGGTGTACAATTTTCTCAGCAAAAATGTGCATATCTTGTCTATTGTACTTAGTTTCATCAAAGGTTTTTCCAACAAGAGACGTGGAAGGGACAGCAGACACTTCCGGAAACTGATTATAGATGTAAATGGTGGCAAACAGCCCAAACGCCCCAATGGTGGCAAGAGTTTTCGATGATAGTCCTCTGAATCTTTTAGAGATCAAGTTGGGATTTCTCTTCATTCTTTAGCTGCTACAGAGCCATGTCACCTCCCTGAAAACCGTTGTAGTAAGGTCAAATAAACAGATATAGATTAGGCCTATATTCATCAGATATCATAACTGGGAAAATCAGAAGGCAGACAGAGAAAAGCAAAATTAAACACAAAGAAATCAATGGCAAACATTCATGTATCAACCGATGTAACAAGGTTCTACAAGACAATATAGCAATGTGGCGAATGAAAAAAAAAGGAGCTGGTGAAGTGGCCTAGGTGCAGCGGGACTAACACCAAAAAAGAAACCATCAACCAGAAGAAAACCATTAATTTTACAATGGACAGAGAATACCAAAAGCTTCAAAACCTATCAAGCCAGTATATTTTCTGTTAAGCACAAGTCACAGTGGATACAGCTTCCGTTCCAATATTCAAACATATGTGACTTCTTTGAAGCTGTGCTGGGTTTCTCAGGGATTACAGTACTACCATATATCTGCTGTTTTAAGCCTCATGCAGCAACCTTGGTTTTAATGAAAAATACATGAGATACTTGCATAGCTGGTATTTCGAACCAATAAGCTCATCAAAAGCGATAATCTTCTGATCTGACCTGCATCAAAAAAAATAAAAAAAAATATAACCTACACAATAGTTTCCAGCAGTAAGCCACTAAGAAAAACAAGTTACTAACCCCTGTCAAGGTTTGCAATTTGGATCCTATCCGGGATGTTCATCAGAGCTAGGCAGACACATGAATACAATACTGATATGAACAAACATCCCATTCAGGGGGATGTTGGGCAGCTGGATCAGGCTCAGCTCCCAAGTAGAAAACAGATTAATGTTGTAGAGGTATACTTCTTCGAACAACTCTCTAAATTTTTCTTGTTTTTTTTCTTGCTTACAAACAGTCAAATGAAAACTTGATATCAAACTGTTTCAGCCATTTTTTTAACAACTAAATATATATGAAGATATTGTGTTTTTATAATTTCCTTGAATTTTAAAACTCTTAATTTTCAAATTTGTTGATTTGACCATTCAAGCAGCAAAGTAAAGAAATATGTCTACAGACATCCATCGATCTGAATGCTATCTAAACATGAAAGATAAAATTCTGATAAAGTCCTTGCACAGCATCACCTAAGGGCAATTCTGGCGATTTCTTGGATTCGCTTTTCGAAAAGCAATGCGAGAATCCGCCGAGCGGCAAAAAGCACCTTTACAACTTCTCCCTGACTTGCCGAAATCACTTTCCACCCGCGAAGTGGATTTGCTTTCCAAGTGCTCCCGAAACTAGCAGAGCGCGAGAACAGCTCTGGAAAGCGAAGCAACTTTTAGCCGAGGTCGCAAGAACAGAGGGTGCATAAACTCGCAGAGCTTTCCAGACCGCCAGAATCAACCTCTATTGACATTAGTTTTTTTTTATTTCAAACCAGCAGGTGTCAGTATTTGAAGAAGAAAAAGAAGGACATTAGGGCAGGATTTGAAAATTCGTTCCCCCATGGGCATGGTAAATATGTTGTTGAAATAAACATTTTTGGCCAGAATTTTTCAATATAAGCTCTAATGGGTTTTAGGCTTTAGTGTTTTCCTGGCGACTGTTAACTGTAACTGTAATGTGTAGTTGAGTAAGCTTCAGTAGGGTGCAGAGGCACTACTACTACTAGCCAAAATGTTTGGGGGGGGCAAGGTATTTACCCAACTGGCTGGTAATTTTTACCAGCTGTTTCCTGGCTGTTTCTGCACTTCTGCAGTAAAAACAACCATTTTAAAGAAAACATAACAGTTTTCAAAAAAATTGACTGATTTTTTTTTAAAATAGGCTAACTGTTTTGACGAAAATCTTAGCACTTCAGGCCGACTCAGTTATTTTTACCAAATGGCCATTGGCCAATTGGCCAATGTCATTGGGGGGGGGGGGGGGGGGCATCCCCCCTCAGTCGTGATGCCCCTCCTAAGAAATAAGCATAGCCTACCTCTACTCTACTCCTCTGGTCATGCTGTCGATCCACGTTAGGCTGAAACCCATAAGTTATCAGGAAATCGGTGCTTTATCTTACTGTTCGCCTACAATAGCCTAGTTTATCCAAAAGTATCGTCTTCAACCAAAGACTTTAATACCAGGGAAGACTGGACACTCCCCGAAAATCGCGTCGTGAATAATCGACGGTCTAGCCACCTAGCGATCAGCTAATCCTGGAACTTCGGAACGAATTTCACGACGTAGATGGTACGGAAAATTAGCCTTACTACCTTCCCATCGAATTTGGCGGATCAATTAGTGATGAATTACAGATCAATATTCTTCTGCGGAAGGAGGAGTTGCAGAAGATGAGAAGATGCTTTTTCAAGTATGCGAAGCACCCGCTTTATTTTCCTTTGTTATACCACAGCAACATGGCAATAGCAAGCGTTATAATACACTTACGGAAATTTTCGTCGGATCTGGCAAAAATCATGGAAAACAGGGCCCAGCACAGCACATGACACTCCACATTCTTTTCTGGCCGGATGAATGAAGAATTGTATTTGTTGTGTTTTATCTAATTCTTTTGTTACACATACTCCGCTTTTCAATTGGCGTGTCAGAAATAAATTACTTACTTACTTTGTCTCAAAGCCACATTTCCGATCTGGGACACCTGTTTTGGTGATACTCAAAGCGATTCAAATACACTTTTCGGTGCATCCTTGGTTCTATTTATCCATCAAAGACTATCATGAAACGAAGAAGAAAAAGGTAGAAATAGAGAAGCTTTTCCGTGCCGTGGCTGATCTTCTCCGACTGATCGGACCTGCACCGGACTGGTCTCCTTAGCTCCATATCGGTGCCACCTTAGTGAACCGTAGCTTACCATGCTGCTGTACGCGATTGCTTAGCAAGGGTAATCGTAGCACCACCTTAGTGAACCGTAGCTTACCATGCTGCTGTACGCGATTGCTTAGCAAGGGTAATCGAAGCCTACACAGCTGCTTTCGTATTGGAGTGCTGCACCGGAATCTTCTACTGGACCACATAACGAAGCGTAGCCTACCCTGTTGTTGCACTAGATTAGGTGACTGCAAGATTGAGCAACATGTTGCAGATCATAAAATACGACAATAGGATTATTAATGTGTACTGAACTTTTATTTCTAAAATTACTCAACAGGCACAAAATTAACTAACAGTAACACAGCTAATATGTATGCTTTGTAGCTAACCGCCACAGGAATCTAAAGATATGGCAACAGGAACAATTCAAAGTAACAGGGATCTAAAGATATGGCAACAGGAACAATTCGAAGTAACATGTCTCGAGCCAAGTAATTAGTAGCAAGTTTATAATAATTAGATGCATGCCTCTTAGGACAGTTCTTTACTTTAGACAGTTGAATTTCGTACATTTGCTTTAATAACATTAAAAACTAATCAGTCAAAGCAATTTCTGAAGTGCTCCGCACAACTTCTGAGTGGACGTACCGTGTTTTCTGATTTGTCTTACTTAGCAAAAAAAATTGCACTGTTTAGTCTCTCGTAAGTACAAACGGACGATGACGTTGTCATCATCGGCCTGGGGCAGTGCGTGTACCAGCACCCTGACAGTACGCACACAAGTTGGCATATCTGGTGGGCCAGAGTGTGGGCAAGAAGCCCCACGACATCCTCAATGATCGCTTGAACATCCAAAACGCATACCATTTTGTAAGTAACATTTTGTAGTTTTGTAGTTCTTAATGTTATTAAAGCAAATGTACGAAATTCAACTGTTTAAAGTAAAGAACTGTCCTAAGAGGCATGCATCTAATTATTATAAACTTGCTACTAAATATTTGGCTCGAGACACGGTACTTTGAATTGTTCCTGTTGCCATATCTTTAGATTCATGTGGAGGTTAGCTACATCTTAGCGGACATTTTAGTAGCCTTTTTGCGCATCAGGTAAACGTCACACACACACCAGGTACAGAGCAACCATAAGACACAGCCACTACTGTGCAGGTAAGATCCGCTTTAAGAAATTGCAGTCATGAGTATCAGGATAAAGCACATGAGCTCGAGAGAAAACGTTTTAGAACGTAGCACATCAGGTATACGTCACACCCGGTACAGAGGAATCTTTCTCGTGTGTCTTACGCATCACTTGTAAAGGTCCATTCACAACTGGTTTTAGCTAATACTCGGTTCCAGCCAGTTCTGAAAAATCGTTTTCAAAGACCGGAGATTGGTAATCTGGTTGGCTAGTACCATCAAAGGTTGAACTGATTTCACTATCGAATGTTTCCGCTTGAAACGGTGGGGTGTACGTATCGGTTGTATCCCGGCTCAAGGCTTTCGAGGCATCATCAGCAAAGGTTTGTACAATCGAGATTCCAAGTCGAGCGCAGTTATTGTCTATTTCAAGAACTTTCTTGGCGGTTTTGTCCAAAGCGAAGACAGTATCCTGAAAGATGAAATTGATGAAAATGACGGGTTCGGGCACTGTGAGGGAGTTGAGGGGGGGGGGGATCCTGATGATCGCCAGTTAAGTTACTTCCAGATGTGCTAGAACAATGAAACAAACATGGCTGGAACATTAAGAGACTCGACAAGGCGGGCTTAGAAATCACCACTTCCCAGATCTGACATCCCATAAAGTACTCATCTTGAGCGCGAAGTATAAACACACAATGAAGAAATGTACAAAAAACGACATAAGTCGGTAGAAGAAAGCTGGCCGATGCCCTTAAAGCACAGCTCTTACTAGAAAAAATTTTCCCTACAAAATGGATCAGAAAAAAACATTTTCGAAAATACCATTACTTTCCATCTGAAATTAGCGATTTTCTTGTTAGGGCCTGTCGACTACGTCCAGCCTTCCTGCTCTCCGACGCGGCGGCTGGGAGCAAAACATTTGAAAACCGATCGCGCCGTGGTTCAAAAGTGTGAAAACTAAGCAAATAAAAGAAGTAATAAAGAAAAGCTTCTCAGATCCTTATGTTTGAAAGAGTTGTCAGCAGACGTTTATGATCCCGGCAAAAGTTTCGTTGTGTGACGGGCAAAACTCGGCAAGGCCAAAAAAGCGCTAAAATTTCGTAGGCACAAAACGAAACAATGGAGAAAGGTGGGGATTTTAGAAGCTTATAATTCTGTATGGGAGCTAGATATATTATAAAAAGCAGAATAAGCAAGAGGGGTCCTTTAAAGATGAACTTGAACTTTTTTCACGGCTGACATAAGCTTAGAGGCTTGGAAATAGGGACTTGGGGACTTTTTCAAGCCGAAAAAGGGACCTAAGGTTACTGCTACCAAACCTCAAATATAGAACATTAGAATCCTATTTGCACTTTACTTGCTAGGATCAGAGGACTTTGGTACCTCATTTAACGAAACAGGCTATGGCTCTTCATCAAGGGAGAAAAGAGGGAACTTCTGGGTTTCCTCCGAGTTTCAATAGCTTTTTTGTGACTAAACCAGTGAAGACAGAAGTCGAACGATCGAGAAGAACTTGGTGGGAAGAACAAGCACAAGAACTTGGTACATTAATAGACTCGACGAGGCTGCCTTAGAAGTCACCACTTCCCAGACCCGACATCCCTTAAATTATTCCTTGACCTCGAAGTACAAAAAATAGTTTGTGTTCCCTTAAAGTGCGCATCTTAACGAAACATTAAGAGCATCTTAATGTTTGTTCTTAACGTTAAGTTCATCTTAAATTCATTCTTATGTTCATCTTAACGAAACATTAAGAGCAGAGTATAACCCAAACAAAACCCAAAGTGCTTACCGTAGCAAAAAGCTTCTTCTGTAATTTCGGGCAAGTCTGCAACTCGGCAAAGGTTATCTTGCTCCAAAGCTGGGGTCGCTGTCCGAGGGCAGAGCAGGGGTCATCTAACAGGATCCTATCGAATGTTTCCGCTTGAAACGGTGGGGTGTACGTATGGGTTGTATCCCGGCTCAAGGCTTTCGAGGCATCATCAGCAAAGGTTTGTACAATCGAGATTCCAAGTCGAGCGCAGTTATTATCTATTTCAAGAACTTTCTTGGCGGCTTTGTCCAAAGCGAAGACAGTATCCTGAAAGATGAAATTTATGAAAATGACGGCTTCGGGCACTGTGGGGGGAGGTGAGGGGGGGAATTCTGGTGATCGCGAGTTAAGGTACATTCAGATGTGCTAGAACGACAAAACAAGGGCCTATGGTAATTTTTGCTTTAAGAGTTTTGCTGACAAGGGAATTCCTAAATCTCAGAACAAATACATGAATTGGCAAATTCCCACTTTCATCATCCAAACTATGCAATTGCCATAAGAGCTTCTAGCTCTTGTTTATGTAGTTTATGAACCATGTTTATGAACCAAAGTTAGAGCCCCAATTCAAATCCAGACCAGATCCGGTGACTTTAGGGGGGAATTGGAAATGGGACCGGACATCTGTGGGAACGCTTCGAATTGAGGGATTGGGATGAAACTTGGTGGGATGAAAAAGCGGGCACTTTGAGGTTCAAGGTCTATCTACACTTCTGCATAAAGTAATTGAGGTTAGTGGGGGGGGGGGGGGGGGGGGATTTGGGTTTCTGGTGATTTTAGGACCGGAAAATCATTAAACGCTAGCGTCGATGGGCTGGATTGAAACTTTTTGGGGAAAACAACTATCCAGCAGCCCAGTGGTCCAAAATTAACCACAAGTTTTGCCAAAAGGTAGTCAGTTTATCAGAATTTTTCTTTCAAAAGGTACACATCACATTCAAAATGCCACACACACTGTTCTTTAATTTCTCTACCTTGTTTCTAGTCTGCAATTAGTTCAATCAAACCAACAAATGGGAAAAAAGGTTTCTGACTTTCCTTTGCAGAAAATTCAAAGGTCCCATAATTTTTCCGGACAATGCAGTTCAAAGATCATGATTCTTTATTGATAGAGTATGCCAATTATGGAATGTTATTTCCATCTATTTTTGATAGAAGGGATCAAATATCTCGACACTAAATTAATTAGATGTGCTAGGATTGCATGTCTTTAATTAGGTGTTTATTACTTTTCTCCTTGTCATAGGAAATGTCTCAAGTTTACTAGGCTAAGGCTTCAAGTGCTTGAAGTTGCAGTGTTATTGTTCTTCAAATCTCATTAAGGTTATGTGGGCTTGGATTGGACACTGGATTTTTCCATCATAAAAACATCAAATACATCAGAATAACAAATAGTAACAAAGGCAAGGCACACCATGTCATGGGCAAACTGAGGGAGAAGTTCAAGTGGGCATGGGCATCCCAATACTTTATTATAATCATTCTCAGCTTTAATATACTCAACAAACTTGTACTTGTCCCATGAGTAAATCAGGAATAAGCGAGTAGAAGATAGAGCTTCCACTTGCTCCTCTTAAAAAATCATGCTGGGAACCCACAAAATCCTAAAAATCCTGCAAGGAAGTAAAAAATCATGTCAAGATAACCTGCAGAAAAAAAATGGTTCCATGCTAGTTGAAGTGATGATGTTGAAAACTACAGTTGGAGGATTGCAACAAACATAGGCGAATGCATCGTCTCTGTCTTTTGGGAGGACATGGACATTTTAGCTGTAATTACTGAATTTTATACACTGTAAATTCCAACACAATCATTAGAAATATCTTGATCCTGAGGAGGACCCTTGTCAAGAAATATAGCTAAATGTAGCTGAAATATTCATTTTGCATTGTCAAATATAAACAGGGCTGTCACTGACCATGGGGGGGGGGGGGTGGCAATTGTTTGACAAAAAGTGCAGCGACAATGATGCCAACACCAACAACTGTACCATGGACAAATTATACTAAGTGCTGCCTGCAATATTTTTAAATGAATTTTTAAATGTACCTTTTTTCCGGCAAATGTTTAATTAAATTCTAGCTTTTAAAGTGCTTACACTCCAAAAATCCAAAGCCTTCAATGCAACGTCTAATTGTCACACTACACTAAATAGGCAGTTTAGAACTATAAAATGCACAGTAGCTACGCAAAATCTTTTGGAAAGACTAATGATCACAGTGTCTTTTAGAGATTCAAAATGAAGACATAATCAGAAGCATAGCTTTCAAACCAATAAATAAAGGGAAGTTTCTGTTTTTATTAAAAAGGAGTTTGGTATTATGAGGTTAAAGCAGCCAAATAAAAAAAACTGAATATCAAACACTAGCAAAAATGTTTAGGGAGGGACTGACTGTTTTTTCGGATAAAAACAACTAAACTATTATTGAGAGAAATTCAACTATGTTAGGGTAGCCACAAAAACACCTAGTGGCAAAAGTTGGCGATTTTTTTGTAATGAATGCATGAATTGCTGTGAATTTTCCTTATCAGTTTTACCTATCTAAAACATCTCTAAAAAATATTTTAAAAATACCATTGCATTCAGGACAAAATTGTCTATTTTATAAGGCTAACAGTAAGATGTACTAGCTATTTAATATTATTTCTTAAAATTCAATGTAAATTTAGATGTAAGAAAAAGTAGCTGAACTTGCCTGCAAAAATTTGTTGATACTAAGGAGGAAAAGTCAGCAGCCTATAGCAGCAATAGGTCTATTGGATTGTAACCTTGATGATGATATTCATATTTTCTCATCTAACTCACTTGCTGGGGCTCCCCATGCATTCAAAACCAGCTCAAAATCACCCAGTTTCATAGAATTTCATTGAAGCACATAGTTTCAAGCTGGTCACTAGATGGAGAAAACCCTAAAGTCAATGGATGAGCATAGGCATTTTCTTATGTAAAATACTGTTTTCTAAAGAAGATTTAAGATGCTTAGAGACAAGATAGAGAGGTGATTTTGGCCTCAAATCAAAGCTAAAAAATAGGAGAATCACTTTCTGATCTTCAAAAGCTCAGGTTTGATTATTTGTTTTTTTAGTGGCTACCCTAACTATGTTCACGACAAATATAAGGTTTGAAGCCAAGCTGACCATTCATTGCAAACAAAATGATGAAAACGAGATTTTCGGGGTTTCTTTTTGATCAGCTAAATTATCCCTCTAAGATATCTTAGAAGATGATCTTAGAGGGATAATTTAGCTGATCAAAAAGAAACCCCGAAAATCTCGTTTTCATCATTTTGTTTTTCACGACAAATCGCTGATTTGCAGCAAAAATTACTATTTTTACGAAAAACACACTGTTTACGAGAAAAATCAGATGTTTTTAAGAAATAACAACAATTTTAAATCAAAAAGCAAAAATCGACTGTTTTTACAAAGTGCCAACTCTGCTTTTTTTTTTAGCAACTGTTTTTTTTTTAACATTGGGGGGCATCCCCCCTAGAATTTCAGGATAAATCATGGAAAGTTGAAGCACTGTCAAAGAACCCTATTCCTAGATACAAGAAATAATCAGCCCTTTCTTTGTTCTGAACTTCTGATGTCCTTCCTACCTATTCATTATGATCAGAAAATATTAAATTTATATAAGAAGTAGCAGACTTACTCCATGACATCCTGTAGATCATACACGATCTTGGATGAATTTTCGCAAAATCACAGAAAGCAGACACGATCTTTAGCAAGCAAGCACCTATGTCGTAAGTTAGACGTAAGTTGGACGTAAGCACACGTTCTTTGCAGTAAGTAAACAGGAAAATCAGTGATTAAAACAGGAAAATCACTGATGAAAGTGCAGAAAGGAACCGAAATTGCCAACAGAGCAACTTTTTTAACGATTAGCGCAACACCAGATGGTGCCATTTTACGCGACTCATGGAGCTTATGGGAGTGTCCAGTCTTCCCTGGTATTTTGGTATTCGGTGTTGCCACTTCCCTCGACGGAAGCTTTGACGTTCGGCTGCAAAAAACGGTGACATTCTGGCGCCTACGAAATTCGGCCTTCTTCAGTTTCAGTAAAAAACTCGTGGATTTCTGTGGTTGACCAAAGGTGCGATTTCAATGACCAGTTTTTTACAGCTAAATCCATAGGCTAAACGGTATCAGATTTCGCACTTTTTGTTTTCAAGTGACGTAAACTTCATCGGTTTTTCAGCTTACACTTAAACGCGCCGCTTTGAAGCGAAAAAGGGGTAGGTTTTTGGATCACTCGAAAAAATAACTAGCGAAAATTTGAGAAAAATAATTTGATTAAACATCAAACACAGAAATCAATTTGTTTCGAAAATAAACTTCCGGTTTCTTATAAGACGAACTAATGCTGGTAAAACTAATAAATACTTTTTGCCGAAAAGAGTCGTGCCGTGGAATTGGCGACCATTTTGGTAGAAATGCGACCAGAGTGGATTTTTGGAGAAGGGAGAGCTAAAAAAAAAAAACTGACAAATCACAGATTCTGGTAGAAGTGGCAACACTGAATTTTTTCAGTTTCTTGGTACAAGTTTTGTTCATCTTCTTCAACGCTGGACTCGCCTTCGGACTCCGATGACCTTTTTCGTCGTCGAGATCAATAAGTTGAGAACACGGTTAGTCGGTTTCCATTTTCGACTTAGTCGACCAGAAGGTAAAATTTGACACATGAAGCTGGTTTGTTGTAGTTTTGAGAATGACGAGGTGGTTGAAGCCATTCTGGTGACTGGGAAAAATAATACACAGCTTCTTCTTGTCGTGCTAATTGAAGTTAATTAGTTATTGTGTCATCATTCAACATGGAAGGAAAGAAGATGCCAGGTTAATTGAGGCTGATTAGTTTCTTAGTTGTTTATTTTATTACTTTTGTAGGTCGATTGGTAGTAGACCCCGAAGCCACGCCGTTTATCGGCGCGCCGCCGCCGAAAAAGTTTCGGCGCCCCGCCGCCGTTTTTCAGATGGCGCGCCATAGCTAACGCCGTTTGAACGGCGGCGCGCCGCCGCCGTTTTTTGTCGGCGGAAATACTTTTCATTGTTGCCCACCGTGTCTTTTGACAATGAAGAAGTAATCAAAAGACCGTCATATACCACTGATGTTTCTTTGAGCACGTCCACGCACACTGTCCGACCATGATGTTTTTTATGTTAATTAAGCTTGTCTGGGACTTACATTGGTTTGCTCAAGTACCATAACGTGTGTCACCTAATTTTTATTTGCCATATTTCGCTGTTTTCCGGGTACTCCTTGACGAGTCAAGGGGAGCCATGAGAAAAGAAGTAGTCACTTTCTGGGGACTATGGAGACTGGATACAACGAGAACAGATATAATGTATCTGTATCAAGTTGTTTCGAAAATTTGCTGATCTATTTCCTTGCCAAACTCATTTGGTTGACGAAACAAAATTAGTCAGTCTAATGGTCCACGTTATTTCACTTTTCTTTGATTTGATTTGCTTACTTAGTTTTATAACTGCACAGTTTAAAAAAAATCAGTAAAACAGAGTTTTATTATTTTTTAAGCGTTAGTTAAACCACTGACACCAGCAACTCCTCAAATAAGCTCCACATCGAATCCGAAAGGAGTTATTTTCTAGTTATTCTAGTTGAAGCAATGGCTTACGACGGGGACCCGTGAGAATGGGGGAAGGGAGTTGCTAGTACAATCAAAAAATCCGGGACTCGTAGTGGGAATCCGTCTAGAACAGGGAGATGACGCCTTGTACAAGAATAGCTGAAATTATGTTGACACCAGCGAGGTAGCCTATAAACTTGATAGGCTACCTGGCTGGCCAGTCAACCGATATTTTAATTCCGTACTAATTATTTACACCTACAACCAATTCAGGCACGAAATTGCTCCAAATCATGGCCGCAAAGTTCCAAAATTTTAGCTAAAAAAGTCCGGAAAACGGCGCCAAAAAGCGGCGTGCCGCCAAAAATTTTCGGCGGCGTGCCGCTAAAAAAAAAAATTCCACGCCGAGGGTTTTCCGGAGCGCCGCCAATGGAAAAAAATTCGGCGCGACTTCGGGGTCTAATTGGTAGTAGCCTACAACCATCTAAATAGTCAAACACACACCACAACCAAGGGCATCGCAAGTGCTTTTTCGTTGGGGTGGGTGCAGAGCAGGTGCAGAGCCAAAATTTTACCGAATCTCTCAAAAATTTTACCGAATCCTAGAAACTGAGAATTACAGCTTTAAATTATGGAACAGAAACGATTACGCAGGAAGAGTAACATTAAAGGGCAGCATGAAGACGATAAGCCAACTATTAGGCGGCGTTTTGGCGAAGCCCACTTGTAGAATATATTAGTTGCGTTTTTGATCCGAATTCTCCTCGCGATTCTCCTCCGAATTCTCCTATTTCGCGTTTTTATGGCACTTGCCCTTCGGCCAAGTGCCATATACCGATCGCAATTTCTTTCCGTCCGTCGGTCTGTCTGTCGGTCGGTCCGGGTTTTGCTAGTTCGGGCACTTCCACATAACACTGTAAAAAAAATCTCTCCGACGTCGGTTCAATGTAAACCGCAGTATCTCGCAGGCAGTTTACCGTAATCCTGAATCGGTTTACTGCGCCTCGATCTCCCGTTCCACCTAAGACGGTTTACAGTAAACCGACTTCGGAGTGGCGATGGCACGGGGTTTTGTAATCCTCTTTCGGAGACGTCGCGGATTCATGTAAACCGTTATGGGAGCGATGCATGAGAGACCTGGTAAACCCAATGCGGATTGTCGTAAACCGACTTCGGTCTACCGCGCACCAGTAATTGATTCCTTAGTGGGTTACGACACACCGTATTCGGAGAGCAATTCGCCGGAACCGGCGTGATATGCACCGTTTTCTGCTGGATTTTGATACTGTTATAATCCGTTTTCGGGTTTATACTGTCCGATTTAGGGTTAATCCAGACCATTTTAGGATTTATAAAATCCGTTTCAGGATCACTGCAGTCCGTTTTCGTCCGATTTCGGGTTAATCCAGACCATTTTAGGATTTATAAAATCCGTTTCAGGATCACTGCAGTCCGTTTTCGGCTACCCGCTGCCCGTTTCCGGTCTATCGTAGCTCGTTTCCGGGTTACTTCTGACCTTTTTAGGACTACCACCTTCCGTAACCTGCCTGTTGAAAATTAACACTGAAGCAAAACTTATCAAAATTTATCAAGTCAACTCAATTAAAAACTCAAACTCGAATTCAACACTCATCAAAATTATGCAGCTTGCTGGGCTTTCTTGCACGCCCTCTGAGATGGGCGACCCTCGGACTCCTCCATTGCTTCGTAGAGCTTTCTCACCTCAGGTACTTTTTTTTTTCGGCAATCCCAAGGACGTACCTAAAAGAGGAAATTCTCCTATTTACTGTTACCCATAATAATATGTGTTAATATGGTCAAATTTGTCCCATAAAATTTGACTCAAATCGGAGAATATCTGCAAATTTCGGGTACCCCCTTCATCCCCCCCCAACGTGGCCGAATCCGGGCCTGACGCCAAACAGCACACTTAGGCCACATAAACTTGCTACTGGCTAACTTTCATCCCAATCGGTCCATCTGTTTGTCTCTTGTGCGTGTTAAACATTTCAGTAATTTACTGCAGGTTCGTTTCCTTCCCCAGCGTTAGCCCAGAAGATTAACAGCCTGAAGAG
Organism: Branchinecta lindahli; assembly: GCA_023053555.1. Lineage (NCBI taxonomy): Eukaryota > Metazoa > Arthropoda > Branchiopoda > Anostraca > Branchinectidae > Branchinecta > Branchinecta lindahli. The sequence continues at coordinate 9,233,455 of JAKZAO010000009.1, read as the reverse complement.
GACCCTTGCCAAGAACGGCCGAAATATCACTTCATAAGCACCACAGCTGACGAATCCCTTTTTGTATATATTATATGAAAATAATTTTTTTGCATATCTAGGTCATCAGTCCTTACCACCCATAAAGTTTCACTCGAATCAGACTACCCGTTCACAACTTACACAAGTTCCTGGATCCCCCTTCTCTCAACTCCCCCAACAAGTGTCGGATGCGGTCTGGACTTGAAACGGAACATCCGAGACGACAGCTCTTTCCACTTGCCAAGTTTTATTCACATCCGACCACCCGTTCGAAAGTTCTGCATATGCCACTAGATTCCAGACTCCCCATCCCTCCACTCCCCCCACGATGTTGAATTGGAGAAATAAGTATTTTCAAGTCAGTCCGGTCGGGTCCCTGATACGCCTGCCAAGTTTCATCGTCTTAGCTTATCAGGAAGCAGCCTATTGCACCCGGGATCACCAGAATTCCGGACCCCCTCCAACTCCCCCCACTGTGCCCGGATCCGGTTCGGTTCTGTCAACGATGTATTTAGGATTTGTGCTAGCTCTTCCCACAAATTTTCATCCCGATCCCTCCACTCTAAGTGTTTCCAAGATTTCCGGGTTACCCCTACAATTCCCCCCAAAGTCACCGGATCCGGTCCGGATTTTAAATGGGCTATCTGAGACACTAGGTCTTTCCAAATTTCAAGTTTCATTAAGATCCGATAACCAGTTTAAAAGTTATAAATACCTCGAGATTCCGGATACCCCCTCCCTCCACTCCCCCCACGATGCTCAGATCGGGAAAGTTACTATTTCCAACTTAATCTTTTTGGGTTCCTGATATGCCTGCCAAGTTTCATCATCCTACCTTATGTGAAAATACCAGAACTAGCTAAGCCCGGACCGACAGACCAACGGACGGACAGATGCGATCGCTATATGGCACTTCGTCGCAGGGCAAGTGCCATAAAAATCAGAACGATTCTGGCAAAGGCTTCAGCGATGAATTGTTCGTTAGCCCGGAAATTCGGTTCGAAGATACAAAATACTTTACCTTGAAATAAAATCACAGAAAGCTGACGCCTTCTTGTCGTACTTGTAATTGAAGACGAAGGCGCAGGCAATCATGCACACGAAGCCAGTCCAGTCTTTCTCTACCAGAAGGAGGCAACCATCGATGTAGACTGCTACAGCATCTCTCATCCTGACCACCCTTGGGTGACGGGATCCAGCCAGGTGAGGATGGCTACGTTAAGCATGTCTGGGGTTATTTCATCCTGAAAGAAAAACGTCTTTTTTCCGAGGTAGGACAACTACGATGACAAGTGGAATCAAGGACATAATCCCCTAGCATTTTTCAAGACTGCAGGACAAAGTGAACATTTAACTCTACCACCACCCTCTCCATGACCTTTCAAATGTTCACCAAACTGTGATACGATAGTAAGTCTTCGCGGACAAGCAGGGCAACTGAAGCATTTGGAACTGCGTGATACAACAGCATCCATGATTGATTAAATTAAGCTTGAACCTAGAATTTTGCAAAATTTACATGTTAAGAAAAAAGGTATCTATTAAAGGACACCTGAACAATGAAACCATACTTGAACACACCATGGAGAAAGCATTCACAGACATGGCCACGGAGAGCATTCTTCTCCTGAGGGCGAGGTTTCAAAATAGGAATGTTCGTTTCTGGGGGTCTGCACATGCAGACTCCAAGACAAAAAGGGCAATTTATTCAAATCTTGTACAGCGCTGGCGGGATCGTATCAGAATTTCTTCCAGATATAGGTTTGGGCTGAACTGGTTAAAAAATATTCCAGAAGAAGCGTTGAGTGGAGACATTTGTTCATTTCTAAAATTGTTCGGTATTGAATAAGGAAAGATGCGAAATGGAGCAAAAATCATAGCTTGGAAACACTATTTCGTATTTGGATTGGGTTTTCTGCAGGCAATGTTAACGGAAGTCATACAGATAGGGATGATACTTGGTACTCTTCATTCAGGTGTCCTTTAAGAACACCAAAAGTAAATAGACACAGTTGAACAACTGATACAGAAAATTCTAAATTAAGCAGAAGGGTTTGGGCAAAGACAATAAGAGCAACAAATGTAAATTACTTTATTTGGCAACCTACGGAATACACAAGTCCAGGATAAATTAGTTAGTGTAGAGGCTAGATATTTTTTCTATTAACTGAGCTTCAGATACCACCTTGATAATTGATATTTTGGTGAGCATGGTCTTCTTGTATGTAGATCAGCATGTTAGAGTGCATATTGTCTTCAGGTTACATATACCATAAATCATTAGACATCATTAGAGATACTTATGATGATGAAGTTTATCGCAACCATGAGTATTTCAAAGAAAACCCAAAGGCTGTACCTATAATCATCTATCAGGACAAATTCAATGCCGGAAACCCAATATCATCATCAGCACCTGAACTGAAAACACTTGCTGTGTATTTGTCACTTGGTTGCATCCCAAAACATAAACCAATGTCCAGTGATCAAATTCGTTTGGTTTTACTATGTAGGAACGTCTATGTTGCGAAATATGGAGAGGACGAGATTTTTATCCGTTTGGTCCAAGACCTTTTTGACATTGAAAATGGGGGTGTCGAAATGGATGATGGCACAGTAGTAAATGCTTCACTTCTTTTCATCCTCGGTGACAATAGTAGGCTAGTATTCGTAATTCGCTAAGTATTTCCTTCTGCACACATTTTAGGCTTGGAAGTTGGAAAATGGAAGAGTATCACATAAATAACAATGTTTCGAGTTATGAAATCCAAAAAATCTCTCCAGTAATTTCCACCCCTATTTTAATTAGGCATCTACCTTATTGGTATTTATCAGGTAACTACACTGCCAGAAACATATGGTATATAGGAGAGGTACCCAACCTCAAACAAGATTTCAAATTTCCAGCGAAGTCTTTCCTTGACACATGACTGTTGAAAAACATCAGATTTTGACTCTTGACTGTCAGGACAGCATGGAAGTTTCATTTTTAACATTTTCACAGCAACATTTGAGGTTGTGTAAAAACGAGGTCAGGTACCAGGGGTGGGGTTGAGATTGTATACAATCCGAAATCTTTTAACTTTCTACAAAGTAGGATATAAGTTTAACCTAACCTAGAGACTCCAAGAGACTCACAGACTGCAATCAGTCAGAGAAGTTGAAACAAAATAGCATGTGACAAGTGGGAAATACAGCAGCTCGGTTACTTTTCTACCAAACTTGAAACAGTATCTAGCAAATTCCAAGACTGCATGTCAGTTCCAGAAATCACCTGAAAACCCTCCACCTCAGACAATCTACCACCAGCAGATGGAAAATGAAGCAAAGCCTTAAACCAAAACTTGAACTGAAGAAGGAAAATCAAGCAGAGCTGCAAAGCCTTCTTCATTAGAACTTGAACAGAAACCTGGTCAAAATATGAAAACCTTCAACGAAAACATGATCAGAAACCCGGTCAATATCTGTACAGGAGTTTAATAAGCTGGGCCTTGCCCTAAAGGACCTATAAGCAACCTATAAGCAGCCTATAAGTATAATTTCTCTGCAAGCAGTTGGTAGCCTATTAGTATTTATTAGTAATTGCTTCAGCTTAGGCATGACTCATGTACCCCACATTCTTCATCATTCCACAGCAAAACAGACAAATCAAATGCGTATGACATGTATATCATATCTCACCATGACTGAAACTTTCCAATTCGATTCCAGTATTTCCAATCCAAATTATCCTGTTCGGCTTTCAGACTTTTCCTGAATGTTCTTTTCTTCTCGGCATTCTTTTTCTTCTCTGCGTACTCCGCGATCGAAAAAAAAGCCGAAAATTGACGCTAGGTAGCACTGCAGTAGGTGCTAGTATTCCGTTTTCGGAGCGAAACTCTCCGTCAGAAAGTCACAGACGGCTGATGAAAACATATCGGTCAAGGATACCCCGAACTCGGTGTGTCGTAAACCGCAATCGAAGTGGCGATGCTTGAGGTGTATCATAAACCTAAATCGGATTAGAGGACTCCGACGGACAGAGTTTCCCTGTCGCTCCGGAATCGGTTTACAGTAAACCGAAAGACGAGTGGGAGGCAAACACTCTTTTTCCGGTCAGTTAGGCCCCTGAATCGGAGTGCCAACAAAAAGTGCTCTCCGAAAGCGGATTTCGTTTTTACAGTGAAGCTAGGACGATGAAACTTGGCAGGCGTATCAGGGACCCTAAATGATTAAGTTGGAAATAGCCACTTCCCCGATTCGTGCATCGTGGGGGGAGTTGAGGGAGGGGGAATCCGGAATATTTCGGAATTTATAACTTTCGAACGGGTGATCGGATCTTAATGAAACTTGATATTTGGAAAGACCTCGTGCCCCTGACGACGTGACTAAAATCTGGACCGGATCCGATGGTTTTGGGGGGAGCTGAAGGGGGGAGCCGGAAATCTTGGGAAACGCTTGGACTGGTGGGATTGGGATGAAACTTTGTGGGAAGAATAAGCACTAGTCTTAGATACGTGATTGACATAACCGAACCGGATCCGGTCACTGTGGGGGAGTTAGGGGGGATTCGGATTTCTAGTGATCACGTGAGTCGGTACATCCTGATGTGCTAGGACGATGAAACTTGGCAGGCGTGTCAGGGACCCGAGCAGATTGACTTGAGAATAGTCGTTTCCTGATCCGATCATCTGGTAGGGGGGGTGGAGGGAGGGGGAGTCCGAAAGGTGAGGTATTTTTAACTTACGAACGGATTTTAATGAAACTTGATATATAGAAAGATCTCGTGTCTCTGATGCCTCATTTTAAATCCGTACCGGATCCGATGACACTGGGGGGAGTTGAGCGGAGAACCGGAAATCGAGTGTTCGGGATGAAACTTGGTGGGAAGAACAAGCACAGGTCCCAGATACGTGAATGGCATAACCGGGCCAGATCCGGTCACTGTGGGAGAGTTGCGGGGGGGGGTCCGAATTTCTAGTGATCCCGCGAGGTCGGTAGGCTACATCCTGATGTGCTAGAACGATGAAACTTGGCAGGCATGTCAGGGACCCCAACAGACGGACTTGAGAATAGTGGTTTTCTCGATCCGACCATCTGGGGGGAATGGAGGGAGGGAAATCCGGAAAATATAAATATTTTATAACTTTTTAACGGATGACCGGATCTTAATGAACCTTAATATTTAGAGAGACCTCGTGCCTCCGACGTCCCACTTCAAATCCGGTCGGGATTCGGTGACTTTCGAGAAAGTTGGAGGGGGGACCGGAAAAATTGGGAAACTCTTATAGAGTGGAGGGATCGGGATGAGATTTGGTCGGAAGAACAATTATAAGTCCTAGATACGTCAATAACATAACCGGACCGGATCCGGGCACTGTGCGAAAGTTCGGGGTCCCGGATTTCTGGCAATCCCGCGAGTTCGGTACGTCTTGATATACCGTCCTAGGACGATGGAAATTAAACTTACTTGAAAAGAGTTGTTTCCCCGATCTGACCATCGTAGGGGAGTGGAGGGATAGGGAATCCGGAATCTAGTGTCGTGCATAACTTTTGAACGGGTGATGGGATATGAAATAGGATCCGATACTTGTGCGGGGGTTGGAGACGGGCACGGGAAATTCGTGAAACACTTGCAGTCGAGGGATTGGATAGGCTACGCTCCGATTCCAGTCGAACCTGCTGGGCGGGAAGAGAAGAGGTCAGAGATTCGGATTTTAGGTTTTCAAGTCGTATTCGGCCACAGTAGGAGGCGTCCTGTAAGTCTTGTGGCTCGCATAGGGGTCAAACGAGTGCAGCGATTTAAATGCAACTTGGAATGTAGAGTAAGCATGTGTCCTAGATGGCATATTTTATTGTCTGAACCGGATCCGACCACGGTGGGGGGGGGGGCGGCACCTACCGAAAAACGCCCAGATTCGAGTGAAACTTGGTAGGTCGTGAGTAAAGATGCTTCAGGTGATCCATTCACGAATCGGAGCCGGATTCGGCCGCGGTAGGGGAAGTTCGAGGGAGGTACTGGAAACCGTGGCACGTCTAGGGATCAAACCAGGTGGTTTATTGGGATGATACTTGGAAATTACAACAGTCATTTGCCCCAGATGATCCGAGGCGATGCCAGAAATGATCAGGCTAGAGTGAAACTGCATATTCTATTTTTAAGTCCGAACCGCATTTTGGATGGCGGGTTTAGTTTGTGACGTTCTCGTGTACTTTCTTGTACCGCCTACTCGTAACAAGTGCCATATGAGCTCGTAGCTCTTGTTGGACTATTCAGATGAAGTGAATTCTCCTTTTCTTGCGTTTTTGTCAGAATCGAGAACGGGGAAAGCCTCGCAATTCTGCAGAATCGAGAAGTTGCTCCGATAGTGAATTCTCGATTGCGGTTAAGTTGAACTTTACTTGAGTGCGGTTAAGTTGAACTTTAAGGATTGCTACTACGCAGTAAGCAAATGAGATTTTCGTACGTAAATCCCAGGGTGGGCAGATGCTTCCTAGAGCTGAAAGTTGAAAGACGCTCTTGAGTGCTTAATGTAGTCAGACGTTTTATAAAGAGAGAAGCTGAAAGAAGAATAAAGTAAGTGTCAAAGAAAAAGAACCGACCTCCCTAAACGAAAGACTACCATCCCAAATACGCCTTCGAAAGGTTGAATATTCCTTACCGCTCGACGCTACCAAGATTAAGCCAGCCTAAGGGCTTCGGATCAGAACCCCAGTAAGGGCTAATAACCTCATCGGCTCAAAAGTCCGAGTCTACCAGCTCTGCGTTGGGCATTTACTCCTGCCACCAATCAAGTTTCACTCAAATCTCGGAACTTCCAGAAAATTTCCCGCCCTTCACTTCCCTCACGGTCAGGTCCAGATCTCAAATATCACATCTATAGGGCTCATACACACTGTATCTTCAAATTTCATCCTTCTCCCTCCATCCTCAAGTTTCGCTCTAGTCGGAACACCCCCAACTCCCCACCGAGGCCAAATCCAGTCCGGACCTCTAAAGAACATGTGTAGGGCCCACGGACTCTGTACAATCTAGTCTTCGTCCAGATCCGTCCATCCGTTAGGTCCCTACGCACAGGGGCGTCGCAAAGGGGTGTGGGGGGTGCCCACCCCCACCTTTTTGAGATTCGTTAAAATTTTTGGACTGGCATTTTCGGGATTATACTAAAACTTATTTTTTCGATAGCAGAACTATTCAGTATATTTACGGGGATTCGGTAGTTCCAAATAGGCTATCGGTACAAATATTCTGTACTTATCACGAATTCGGTGAGAGAATTTACTGAAATTATTTGGTAATTTCACAATGCAAGAACTATTCGGTATATTTATGGAGATTCGGTAGTTACACAGAATCCCGAATAAGATATCGGTCCAAAATTATACGGTATAATGATTGGGATTCGGTAGTTTATTCGGCATAATTTCCAAGATTCGGTAGTTACCACGAATGTTTCCCCCTCAGTTTCGCCGAAAGTGTACCGAATTCGAATATTATTCGGTAGTTTTCTGATCCCGAAACAATTCGGTATAATAACCGGAATACGGTAGTTATACGGAATCCCGAGCATGCTATCGGTCTAAACTTTTTCGGCATAATAACTGCGATTCGGTAATATATTCGGTATAATTGCCAGGATTTGGGAGTTACCACGAACCTCGAAACTCGGAAGAGGTCGAGTAAAGCACTGGTCGCAGACAAAAGGACTGATCTATGATTTCACCGATAGTCCTTACTTTTATCTTGGATCCCAAAAAGTAGATCTAATCATTAATGTTTCGAGAGTTCCGCCTGCGGCGCTTTTCGTAATATTCTCTATCTCGTGGAAGGGCGCGAGATTTGACTGGGGTAAGGGCCAGCCAGTAAGGGATTAGGATTTCGAAACATTAATAACAAGGATCTGGATGGATATAGTTAAATTTGGCAGGAAAAGGCTAACTTAAAAAAAATCTCGCCTGTGGCGCTATTGACTAGACTACAGTAGATGCTGCTGCCGGAATGTCGGAACTTCTTAGAGTATCGGTATTTAATCTACGTAAATGATAGAATTTGTAAGAGAAGCAGTTAAATTTTAGCATACAAAAAAAAAAAAAAATTTCGCCTGCGGCGCTTTGATTTAATTTTCTTTTGGGTCCGACGTAATCCTTTCATGTTCCATAATTTAAAGCTCGAATTCTTAGTTTCTAGGATTCGGTAAAATTTTTGAGAGATTCGGTAAAATTTTGCCTCTGCACCCCCACCCCCCACCCGAAAATGCACTTGCGACGCCCCTGCCTATGCATGTTAGGAAATCTCCGCCCCCCTCCTCCAACTCCTCCCCACCGTGGTCGGATACGTTTCGGAGTCTCAAATGACAAATCTAGGGCATCTGCTCCTACCGCTCATCAAATTTCACTCGAATCGAATCACGGTTTGGGGGGGGGGCATCCTAGCTGACGAGGAAGTGCCCGAACTAGCAAAACGGGACAGAGGAACAGACCGATAAAAGGACCGACATTACGATCGCTACCTGGTACTTGAGTCAGACTGAACAACGAATAGACCAACAGGCTCATTGGCTTTTTTAAACGTTTTTTTTTTTCGTCCTTTAATTTGAAACCCCTCCCCCACTCCCCCATGGGGGATAGGGTTTCACGGATTTCAAAACGTACGTATACGATTTCACTACGTAGGATTTAGCAGCAAATTTTCTCATCTGTTCATCTGTTGATGTCTGATTAGTTCTTGAATTTTTCAGATCATAATTTATTTATTTAAAATAATTTTGAAGGTATCTTCCAATTTTCATACTGTTTCTCGTTCTATTCTCTATATTGAATTAGGCTTTAGGGATGGTAGCCATTCTGTTTGAGCCAAAAATTAAATTTTACATGCCTGCTTTATTAGTGTTTAGACTTAGTGTTTGGCCTTGGGCAGTCTTTAACTTTAAGTTTAGGTTTAGGCTTAGCAGGTCTTTCTTTACTTTAAGCCTGCTTCAGGCCCAGGTCAATGCAAGCAAAACTAACAGAAGATAAATTTTCAGGCTAACCTAGGCTATGTCACATTTATTGCAGCTGTGTCATACTGGTGTCATACACATGTAAGACTATGAGCGTGTTCCACCCTACTTACCGTAGTTACTACGCTAGTTACCGTAGTTACTACGCTAGTTACCGTAGTTACTACGCTAGGCTAGAACGCTTTTTGAATTTTTCGGTCAAATATCAGGCCGCGGGGTGATCCGACCAATCATGTTACAGAGATGCGTAGTTACTAGGCTAACTACGCTCCCGAGCGTGGTAAGCAAATAGTTACTATTAGTTACTATTTTGAGAAGGTTGGAACGGTCAGCGTAGGAAATAGTAACTAATAGTTACTATTGGTAGAGGGGTGGAACACACTCTATACGTAGCCTACTACCTACTACACTCATACAGTAAGTAGGCTAGAGCTACACTTATTTGACTGCTACTTTCCTGGCTTTTTTACTTGCTTACATGTTACTGTAGACCTGCAGTAGACAGACAGTTTAAAAGTTTTCCCTTTTCCCTTACCATCTGACTGTTTTAATAAAACAGTGAGATGGAAGGGGGAAAAAATTAATGAACTTGGACGTTGGTATCAGCTAATAGTCAACTATTCCAGGGTTATCCTGGCATAAACTTTGAATAGAAATCAATCTTATTTTATTAAGAATAAAATAGCCTAAATTTTATTTTATTTTGAATTTACAAATGTGCTTCTTCTGAGATTTGAGGTGTCTATTATTGATTTGTACTGCCATCTTCTTGGTTGAAGGTGCGTTTCTCTTACCAAAATATTCCAGTTGTGAAAGGAACACCAGGTAGCAGTTGAGTGGCCGGCTGCAAACTTTTCAAAAAAATAGCGAAGCATGATGGAAAAATGGCTTTGGCAAGTATTTTACAGTAAGAAATGCCTGGTTTGGATTTTAGTTTTTTCTTCAGCGACTGTTCACTGCTAGGCAATGTTCACATAAGCATACCTCTACTGTATGTTGCCTGGTTATGACAATCTCATGGCCAGCATCAGCTACATATCCTGTAGCATCATTGCTACAGGATGGAAAATCCTTAAATTGCTCCAAGCTGCAATTTAAGGTAATCAGGGTATGTCCTGCAGCAAGGGCATAGAATTTAATTGTAAATCTGGAATGGAAATTTTCTTTTCAAGTAGATTTGATGGGGATAATGTGACCTTGCTCCAGGGCATGGTGCCCCAACATATGAGGCACTGGTGCTCATATGTTGGGGCATGCCATGACATTGCAGCACCATGCTTGCAAATTGAGGATTTGTGTACGACTGCCCCTGGCCCATTTATGTTCTGTTACACCTGCAAAGGGGTGTAAGTTTTCTACCAACTGAACTCCCACTGAAGGTTATGATACTGAAATTTTTGGGCCTGGCCTTACCTGGGCTAAACTTCTGCCCTGCATGCACTATGCTATTTTGACCTGATTGTGACAATAAAGTTTTTGTTTTATCTGAAGACATATCCTACAGTTTGGGAGATTGTTTTTAGCTACATTTTTTGCTGAATTTTTGTTGTGAAAATCTTGTTGTCCTAGGCAGGTCCTAGGTAATTCTACTCCTTTTTTCATCCATGTGCAAGAATGGATTGATGTTGAAAAATGATTGGAAATTTGTCATCCATAGTTTACAAGATTTCATGTCGGAAAAATCTCTGGCTATTACATAATCAGGTGTGAGCAGGGCATGAGTTCAGGCAACCTCACTTTTCGTTCAAGCATGCATTTCAAATCAGCAAAGATACAGTCAATATGTGAGGACCAGTGAAATTATTCCTTTTAGTGATTGTGATGCTGTAATTAGTAGTTTCACAGTAGAGTAGAGCAATACAACGGTATAGCAAGCCATGAAAAATAAGCTAAGCCATGAATGCTTTGGCTGAAAGAAGTTGAAGTATTGTCTATCAAGGATCATGCCCATGGTAGCTTCCCCACCCCCTGTATTAAATTCTAGGTGCACCGCATGTGTAAGACTCATCATCTGGGTTGGGGCCATGCTTCAAATCAGAGGCGTCATTTCGCGAAAACCTAGGGGAGGCAATGGCGTAATTCCGGATCATTAACTCGGTCTGATAAGGTCAAAGTTTGATAAAAGACCTTATTAAAATCCACTTTACGCAGTTGCCTGTCATAATGATGTCAATCACTTTTTTTCCAAAAGATTTCATATGCAGCTGCCCCCCCCCCCCTGGGGGGGGGGGCAAATGACGCCTCGGCTTCGAAGAAGGGAAGATATCTGGCTAGAGCAGTCTTTTTTGGATTTATATGGCACTTGCAGCTTCGCTCAAGTGCCATATACTGATCACTTTTCGGTCTGTCGGTATGTCAGGCCACTCATCTCGAGTTACGGTACTTCCAGATGAGCTAGGACGATGAAACTTGGCAGGCATATTAGGGACCCGACCAAACTAACTTGGAAATTGTCACTTCCACGATCCGACCACCGTGGGGGGAGTGGAGGGATGGGGAATCCGGAATATTGACGTATTTATAACTTTTGAACGGGGAATCGGATCTTAATGAAACTTGATGTTTGGAAAGACCTCGTGTCTCAGATGTCACATTTCAAGTCCGGAATGGATCCGGTGACTTTGGGGGGAGTTGGAGGGGGGGAGTCGGAAATCATGTGACATATTCAGAGTGGACGGATCGGGATGAAACTTGGTGGGAGGAACAAGCACAAGCCCTAGATACATAGCTGACAAGGCCGGACCGGATCCGAGCACTGTGGGGGGAGTTGGAGGAGGGGTTCCGGAATTCCGGTGATCCCGACTTTGGATACTTACACATCTGCTGGGACGATGGAACTTGGCAGGCATGTTAGGGACCCGACCAAACTAACTTGGAAATAGTCATTTCCCCGATCCGGCCACCGGGGGGGATGGAGGGAGGGGGAATCCGGAATGTTGACGTATTTATAACTTTTGAACGGGGAACCGGATCTTAATGAAACTTTTTCTTTGGAAAGATCTCGTGTCTCAGACGTCACACTTCAAGTCCGGAATGGATCCGGTGACTTTGGGGGGAGTTGGGGGGGGGGAATTGTTTGACATGTTCGGAGTGGACGGATCGGGATGAAACTTTGGGGGAAGAACAAGCACAAGCCCTAAATACATAATTGACAAGACCGGACCGGATCCGAGTACTGTGGGGGAGTTGGAGGGAGGGTTCCGGAATTCCGGTGATCCTGACAAGACGCCTAGACATGTGCTAGGACGATGAAATTTGGCAGGCATATCAGGGACTTAACAATTTTCACTTAAGAACAGTCGGATTTTGCTTACAAATGATCACAGCAAACACACGCATTGGCGAATTCCTACTTTCATCATTTTACCAAGCCTCGCAAGTGCCATATGAGCTTACAGCTCTTGTTTGATCTTCTTTATTTGTGTTTATCTGGGTTGGGGCCATGCTTCAAAGAAGGGAAGATTTCTGGCTAGAGCAGTCTTTTTAGGATTTATTGATCTTCTTTATTTGTGTTTGGTAACTGATTTATTTTCAGAAAGTCTCTACAATTCCCTAGTCATTTCATCATGGATTTGTTGGGCTCGATTCTCAGTTCAATGGACAAGCCCCCTTCAGTGAGCTCAAAAGAAAAACAAAAGATGAAAAGTGAGGCTTTTAGTTTTGTGTGCCATGGAGCCAATTACTCAAAATTTCTCAGTGTTATTTACAGGGGAAAGCCTTTCTGTTGCTTTGTATTATTATTATAACTAGTAAAACGCAACAGTTTGGTTTTCTCAAATTACAGCTCTGAGTCTAAAGTTAGCCTATGGAGAAAATTAGCCAATCCAAAGCATTGATTGTGATTTTACATTAGTTGATGATTTGAAGGCTTCGTTTTCACTGAACCAAGTAGCTAATTTTCTAAAACAGGAGTTGATGCTGTAGGCTATCTTCATTGGTGCTAAGGCTGAACAAGCTTTATCGGACAAGACTAGAAGGTGCAGGCTTTTTTTTTGTTTTTCTTCTTTTTTTCGCAGGATAAACTCTGTCTCACCTAAAATTAACTGCTGTTCAAAGTATTGACTGGTTTCGTGCTTCCGACAGTTTTTTGTAAAAATTTAAATGGCTCTTTCAATCTGTTCCACACTGGTTACCGTTTAGTGTTTTAGGTCTCTAATTTGAGTTTCTATCTGCAGAACATCAAGAAGAACTATTAAAGAAAAAAGAGAAAGAAAAGCAAGCATTGAAGGAGTTCAGAAGTAAGGTAGGCTACAGAAATTCCAGTCGTTTCTTCAGTCTTAGGCTTGAGCACCTCCCCCTCATTGGATATGTCACAGATTGGATTGCAAACTACAGGCAGGTGTCTATAACCTAAGAGAATATCCCTCCCGCTCTTCCCCGACTTCTTCCGTAAGCGTCTGGGTTTATAAGGGTTAAGTGGGGGAAGTAAGGGTAAGCCAATCTCCAGCCCTGAAGATAGGGCTATGCCAATAGCCGTTGCATGAGGATCGAGGGGGAGCGTGTGAACTCGCAAGGATATGCAAACGGGGGGGGGGAGGGGTAGATACACAGTTAGGCAAGACGGAAGAGGCATGATTGGTGTAAAAGAGCGTAGTCCACAGATAGTTTGCTGGAAGCTGAACTCCGATACATGTACGAAATCTGCTTAAGTGACTGCTTCAGTGCCTCGAAGATTCGGCCACTCTCTTCCCTGATTCTTCCATACGCGTCTGGGCTTATAACGGTAAAGTGGAGGAAGTCGGAGTACGCCAATCTCCAGCGGAACGCCGTACGTCAGCCAGCCCTGAAGATAGGGCTATGTCAATAACCGTTGAATGAGGATTGAGGGGGAGCGTACGAACTCGCAAGGCTACGCGAGGGGGTATAGTTAGATACACAGGTAGGCAAGACCTGATCAGTCTAAAAGAATGTATTTGCGACTTGAAATATTTAGCAATTAGAACGGTAAACGACTGCCAATAAATAAATATTTTTCGGATCACACGCGATAGTGGGCTTTCTTCACAAGTGGCCTTATGATCTGAACAAGTCCTGAGCTTCATTTCGTTAGCCATTGAAATGCACGCTTTTGTTGAAATTCAAACTCTCCGCGTTGGGATGAACTTTGTTTTGTCGGGTCAGCAGTGTATATTGTGAACGTCACCACTAGAACCCAAGGTGAAAAAACAAGAGCTGTAAGCTCATATGGCACTTGCATGGGTTGAGATGTAGTGTTTGATCGAAAGTACTTTTAAGGTTACCTTTGCGGTTCAGATGCGCACTTTAAGGGAGCTAGAGAAAACGTATTTTGTTTTAGAACTTGGCTGCTGTTATGATACGCACTTTATAGGCGCTAGAGATTCATCTGTAAGAAAAACTATTGAGACAAGACGATCACAGGCCCTTAGGGATCATTGATATATACCGTTTGGTAAAAGTTTTTTTTTCATTTTTTCGGTAAAAATGTGCACTTTAAGGGTGATAAAATAAATTTTTAAGCAAAACCCTTGTGGCACAAATGTTCATGGGTTGAGATTTATCGTTTGATGAAAAAAAAGTAGTTTTCGACCTTGCGGTTCAGATTCGCACTTTAAGGGAGCTAGAACTTCATTTGTAAGCAAAACCCTTGAGGCAAAAATGATAATGGGCTCATGGGGATCATGAAAATGAATAATTTGCTTAAAAGTATTTTTCTAAATTTGTGGTCAAGATTGGTACTTTAAAGCACAACTCTTACTAGAAAGAATATTATCCCTACTAAGTGGATCAGAAAAAAACATTTTCGAAAATACCATTACTTTCCAGCTGAAATTAGCGATTTTCTTGTTAGCGCCTGTCGACTATGTCCAGCCTTCCTGCTCTCCGACGCGGCGGCTAGGCGCAAAACATTTGAATACTGATCGCGCCGTGGTTCAAAAGTGTGAAAACTAAGCAAATAAAAGAAGTAATAAACAAAAGCTTCTCAGATCCTTATGTGTGAATGAGTTGTCAGCAGACGTTTATGATCCTGGCGAACGTTTCGTTGTGTGACGGGCAAAACTCGGCAAGGCCAAAAAAGCGCTAAAATTTCGTAGGTACAAAACGAAACAATGGAGAAAGGTGGGGATTTTAGAAGCTTATAATTCTGAATGGGAGCTACATATATTATAAAAAGCAGAATAAGCAAGAGGGGTCCTTTAAGGAATGTCGGATTTGGAAAGTGGCGATTTCTGAGCCAATCTTATCGAATCTCTAATATTCCAGTCCAGTTCCATCGTCCTAGCAAATCTGGAAGTACCTTAAATCGCGATCACCGGAATTCCGACCCCCCCCTCAAACTCCCCCACAGTCGCCGGAGCCAATCCGGTTCTATAAGTGATTTTTCCAGAGCATCTCTTTATTTTTCTCACAAAGTTCCATCCCGATCTCCCTAGTCTGAGCCGGTCACGTATTTTCCGCCCCCTCCCCCCATTGTTGTTGAATCCGGTCCGGACATGACAAAGATCACCAGAGACATGTCCTCTGATCAATTATCAAATTTCACTCAAATCCGATCAACCGTTCCAAAGTTACGCATGACTCAATATTTCGGATTCCCCCTCCCGCTACTCTCCCCACGGCTATCGGATCATGTAAATTTTTATTCATAAGTCAGTTTTATCGGGTCCCTGATTCGCCTCCCAAGTTTCGTCATGAAAATCCCCAAAACCGACATTACCGGAATTCCGGGAAACTCCCCTCCACCCCCCCCCCCAGTGTCCGGATCCAGTCCAAATGTATAAACGATTTATCTGGAGCAGATGCTTGTTCTTCCCAGCAAGTTTCACTCCGATCCCTCCATTCTAACCGTTTCTCGAGATTTCCGGTCTCCCCCCCAGCTCCCCCATAGCTGTCGAATCCGGTCCGGACTTCAAATGGGACATCAGAGGTATGCCATTTATTCAGTTATTAAGTTTCATTCCAATGCGATCACCCGTTCGAAAGTTACACACTACTCCAGTTTTCCGGATTCCCCAGCCCTCCACTCCCCCCCAGGTGGTCGGATTGGGAAACTGATTATTTCCAGGTTAGTCCGATCGGGTCCCTGATGCTCCTGCCAAGTTTCATCGTCCTAGCACATCTGGAAGTACCCCAACTCGAAAAAGTGTGACAAAAACTACTTAATTTTCAGAATTCTCCGGACCACCACTCCCCCCCAGATGGTCGGATCGGGAAACTGATTATTTCTAGGTTAGTTTGGTCGGGTCCCTGATTTTTCTGCCAAGTTTCATCGTCCTAACACATCTGGAAGTACCCTAACTCGAACATGTGGGACAAAAAAATTCGGACAGACCGACAGACCGACCGACAGACCGACGGACGGAATTGTGATCGGTATATGGCACTTGAGCCAGAGGCTGCAAGTGCCATAAAAAAACCCAAAAAACCTTAAAGTTTAACTGAAAAGCCAACTTATTTGTGTGTCATTTAATTGGATACACTGAATTATTTGGATTCTGCAAAGTGATTTTTTGATTTTCCACTGTCTGCTCTATTTATGAGGCTCAGAATATCTCCGGCCGTCCCCAAAGCGTAAATTCTACTATGACGCGGGAAATTTTAATCTCAACAAAAATGCGGCTTTTCAGTGGGCAGTGGTGAGATTGGTGAAGATTGCTTAGTGCCTGAACAAAAAAAATGATAAATCATTTTCGTAAAGCATACAACAAAAAATCAGTACTACAAATCATAAGGAAATTCCACTATTTGAAAATCCATCATTCGTGAACAGTGGAACAACGAAGTAACGCATTTTCAGCGGGTCTTCAAGCCAATTAAAGTGAATAAGCGATGGATAACTAGATTGTCCTATCCCAGCCCTTTTCGGTTAAACTTTAACATAGTCAAAATAATTGAGTGTATTGACATCCGAGATCTAAAAATAAGCTGGCTTTTCAGTTACATTTTAAGTAGGCCGTATCAGTGCCGGGCTCCTTGAGGATCCGGCCAGTCACTCTCGGAAATGTTCCGCCAGACGAACTTCATCATAGGGAAAAACCCACCTGTCGGTTGCTCTACATCCTGGAATGGTAGATGTTTGGCCTTCACTGGTATTTCCAGCAACCCATCAGTCTAATTCTTTGTATTTAACTTATGATGCAACAGTTTGCACAAAATCACACTCATTTTCTGCACAGCTTACGCAATTTTTTTCTGCACGACTTCGCAATTTTTTACTTGTGAAAAGTGATGTGCAGAATTATACTGTATCATGATCTCACTTCTTCAGTCCTACCTCTTCCAGTGTCCGTATTTCGCTTTTATTACAGTTTGCATAGGCAGAACATATGAGACAGGAAGTGTATGGTCCATGAAAAAAAGTATATGCATAAACAGAGAATGCATAAGTTGAAGAATTGTAAAAGGATCAGCTGGTTCCAAAGCACAGTCGGTAGCCAGTAAAGTGTTGCAAGTTAAAACGGCTTTTCTTGGTTTTAGGTTGAAGAAAAGATCAATAGTTTTATACAAGATGACGCCAAACAGAGTGAAGAATTTTTGCCTGGAGACAAAGTACAGAGAAGTATAATGTAAGTAGGCGACTAACAAATGTCCATAATAGCTGTCCATGGGTTCTTCCAGTATCCTGATTTCTCAGTGACATTCTTTCCCTGTTAATACCTTTTACTCGGTTTTCATGCTCAGCTACGACAAAAATCATATGAATAGTTTGTTGTCCAAGTATAGAGTAGCACGACCTATACCTGTAATTCTGGAAAGGTGGGAGCTCTTAGTTCAGTCTTAACTTAGCTGGGCACGTGCTTTACTGAGTGCAAATTTTGTCAGTGTGTTTTCTACGTTTCTTGTGTTTTGTTGTTGTTGCCAGTAATGTTCTTTTTTCTTTCTTTCTTTGCTTTTTTTCTCTATTTAATTACTCCGTCTTTTTGTACGTTTGTGCACTATGAGGGTTATTGATTATATCTATTGGTGATTAATCATATTTGGGCTACTTGAAAGTACTAAACAATCTTGTACATGATAGGCTAATATTATAAAATTACAACTTGGTTGGAAGTTTTAGGGTGTATTATGTGAAAAAGGTTCCTTAAAGAACACGTCAAACGTATGATAGTAATTTATTTTACTTCAGTAGTATTTCCATCCGTTCTCGTTCCGGAGATTCTTCACTTCATCAGCGTATCCTGTCACGGATCACCTCTATTAGCAATACTGTGATTGCCATGTGTTGATTGCCATTTGTGATGCCATGTTTGTTTTCTTTACGTGAGGTATCAGGCGCCCGATCATGGTTTACGAGGAGCATTCGTCCGAAGCCCGGTTATGCACATTTTTCCAAGATTGTCATCCAAGCCAAGGGACATGGAAAGAGGCTAAAAACAGCCGAAGCCGTGTGTAATTTTCTGTAAGCAGAGCTAAGTTTTAAAGTGGTCAACTGTCTCAGAGTATCTGAGCTGAAACACTAAGTAGTGCTAGGTGTCCTTTAACCTGATTTTCTTTTAGTCATGAAACAGCTGAGATAGCCGGCCTGGCAGCATATAGTTTTGGCGAAGAGGACGAAGACAGGCATGTAGTCATTTATAAGAAGGAGTTTGCCCCGTCGTCAGAAGAACTAGCTGCACTTCGACGGGGTGAAAAGTGGGACCCAGCGAAAGCTAAAGATGAAGCTTTAAAGGTAACTCCTGCAACTTCTATATACCTTTCTTGTCAAGTTGTTTGATGGCCTACACAGTTATAACCAGCATATCGGGTCGGGTGGTACCAAGAACAAGTAAGCCAATAGAACCTCGTATTTCGTCCTATACAGCGACTATGGATACCCCGACAAAACAAACGGAGCTGGAGGGACTTGCTGATATTTGAGTTGATACCCGTTTACTTCCTTCTTTGCCGCTGCGCATATCAGAGGAAAAACTGTAGCAGGCGTGGAAAGCCCGCTCTGCAGCGAGTCAGATGTGACGTCACAATGGTAGACAACCAATCGGCTGGTACTCTCGGAAATCCCTTCTCCGGGGCTCTACTGCGTTATAGCTGTTCGTAGAGATAACGAATTGTGATGTTCTGCGTAGCTCCTACCCTCCGCTCGTTTGCATCGCGCATGGTATCGGAAGCTACCTATTAGCACTCTCTAGGGATTTCGCCACTGAGCCAGCGCCACCAGTGCATTGATTAATTGATTTTGTATTACCTGTAAAAGCGGTTAACACAGAGGACGGAGTAAATTAAAGAAAAGAAAATAAGAAATGTGGAAGTACAAACTACAGAAAAAACTAAGCTACTTAACCAAAAACGTGAAGAAAAAAGGCCGCAGAGAGTCGTCGTACACAAATCATATCGCACAGCTCATTGCTTAAAGTGAGGATACGCGTTCACGAGACCAAATCGACCAGCGACTCTTCTGTTTCGATGCCGTCTATAGGAAACCGCAGGAGTAATTTCCAGTATTTGAAATAAGCTACCCGGATGGTCTTGCGATCTTTTTTTGCGAAGCAGGTGAGTGATACGAGATAAAAAGTAGCTTTGGGGCACAATAAGCGTTCTAAATCTGACATTGTGTACACATGCAAAAACAAGAATTTATGTCAGGCACGAATCGCGCCGTCGTTGTCGTGCTCTAAGTTATGTCTGTTGAAGTACATCTCGTTTGAAGTTTACTGGCATGGCAAGTTTTGCCTGTTTGAGCGACGCTTTAAAGTTTAACTGAAAATCCAACTTATTTTTGTGTCATTTAGTTGAATACACTGAATTATTTGGATTCTGCAAAGGGATTTTTTTGTTTTCCACGATCTGCTCTAGTTATGACGTTCAGAATATCTGCGGCTGTCCCCACAGCGAAAATTCTACTATGACGCGGGAAATTTTTATCTAAACACAAACAAGGCTTTTCAGTGGGCAGTGGCGATATTGGTGAAGATTGCTTAGTGCCTGAACAAAGAAAAGTCATAAATCTTTCTTGTAAGGCATACAACAAATTAGAGGTACCACAAGTCACACGGAAATTCCACTATTTGAAAATCGATTATTCCTGAATAGCGGAACAACCAAGTAACGCATTTTCAGCGGGTCTTCAAGCCAATTTAAGTGAATAAGTGATGGGTAACTAGATTGTCCTACCCCAGTCCTTTTCGGTTAAACTTTAAGGATTTGTCTTTCTGTTGCTTAGAGCTTCTCAGTATACCTGTTACTTAATACGACAGTAACAATTAGGTGTATTTGAGCTGAAAGGCCATACCACATGCATAGTATGCAACACAGAACAAACCATAGTACACAGTTGCACCCTACCCAATCTAAATTAATCCAATCTAAATTAATCTGTTCAAAGTTTGATTGCTTTTTGTGATCCCAAAACGTTAGTGACGGGATACCTATGACTTCGTAAAGGTTGTCCGTCTGTCCGCCCGTCCGTCTGTTAGCACGATAACTCTCGAAGGGGTCGAGATATTCTATTCAGTTTGGCATGAGGACTCTTTGGGCCAAAGTACAGGTCAGGTTCGAAGATTGTCCGTCTGTCTGTGTGTTAGCACGATAACTCTCGAAGGGGTTGATATATTTTATTTAAACTTGACATGGGGAACCTTTGGGTCAAAGTAAAGGTCAAGTTCGAAGATGGGCTCTGTAGCCCTACATTTAGGGTTAGGGGAGGGGTTTCAAATTTAGGGGCGAACAAAAATATTTTTTAAAAGAAAATGAGATAGTCGATTTATGGATAAAGAGACATGCTGAAGTCGAATATGAAAATTATTTTCTCCCCGGACAAATAGTTCACCCGGAATCCGGCCAAAAGCAGAAAATTTTTAAAAAGTAAAAGTTTAATCTGAAGTTGATTAGAGGTTCGATTTAGGGTTAAGGAGACATGCTGAATACGAATAGCCTAAGAAAATTGTTTTCTCACCAGACAAGTCGTTCGCCCGGAATCTGGCCAAAACCGGAAAATTTGTAAAAAGAAACAGTTTTATATGAATTTGATTAGATGTTCGATTTAGGGGTGAAAAGACATGCTGAATCCGTATACAACAATCATTTTCTCCCCTGACGTACAGTTCGCCCGCAACCCGGTTGAAACCGGAACATTTGTTAAAAGTATTTTTTTTTTATCCGAAGCTGATTATGTTCGATTTGGGGGTAAGAAGACATGCTGAATTCGTTTTTGAGCTGTAGTTTTTTGCCAGACAAGTTGTTCGCCGGGAATCCGGCCGAAACTGGAAATTTGGCAGAAGTAAGGCAGGAAGTTTGTATCAGTTTCTACAAAGTAGATGCGACGTAGGATATAGAGAATCCATGTCTGAACTTGGTCTTCTCAGATGATTACCATTGGCCTTAATCTGGTAAAGTCTGAATCAAGTTTTAAAATGTTGGGATCCCGTCGAAATCTTTGTTCTTGTTATGGTTAGTTACGTACAAAGAGAGTTCAGTGTTATAATTGTACCGACCAGCGTACTTGAGCATCTTTTATGGAAGAAAGCTATGAAGTTGGGTAGTATGACATGTTGGGCCAATTAGTTTGTATTTATTTCATTTTATACTCTCAGATATTGGAGGTCAGTAATATATTTGAATTTGAATTATAAACGATTCGACTCGAATACAGTTTCAGGCTGCGAATTTGAGAATTAAAAATTGACTCGAATGCTTCGCCGGGCTTCGTTCATTTTTTTTTTATGTTTTCCAGCGTGAGTTAGCATCCCTGAACGAAGATATCGCCGAGAGGAAGAAAGGAAGATCTGCCCCAGAGGAAAAAGTACCTGCCAAGTAAGTGTTTGTGTGATAGGAAGAATGTTTCGAAAAGAGACTGAAACAAACACTACGAACATTCAATGACACACTAGGTTAACTTTTGGAAAATCGAACTCCCGCATACCAGCGACAAACACTTCCAAGCCCCCTACCCCTTCCAAATTAGCGAGCTCCAACCCGTCTTCAAAGTGAATTCATAATGTAATACTGCCTTGTAGAGGCCCACGCTCTTTACATATCGTCCCCTAAATTATATTCGTATGGTGCAATTCAGCCTCGCATCTATAAAACCATTCGCTACAGGTCAGAACTCAGAACAGCCAGTAAATAAATAAAGAAATCCTGAAGGAAAATCTTCCAATTGTCATATACATTTCTAGCTATTTTTGACTGCTTTTCCCTCTACGGTGTACTATTTTCGACACCCTTTGTATCCTGCGGCATGCTTATTTCCATTTCCTTAGCCAAAAGTAGGGGAAACTCTTTGTGAGAAGCCAGCGATTTGCCATTGCAGCGAACAGCATGTAATCTTGAAAACGAGTTAAAGGACCCGTCGTACCTATACTGCCAATGCAGCCTACTTCCGTAACCGCATTCATTAATTCTTAAACTCGGAGACCCACATTTCATGTGTTTCCGTACCCACTAACGACACCTCACTAATCTTTGCACCTGACACGATTCACCAGTTTCCATGCGCATTGTGCTCCCGACGAGTGTTGTGAATATCATGCTATTGATGCGTAAACCTGGTTTTCTGAATTTTGCCAAATTTCTGGGAAAAGGCTTACTACAGCCAAAGCCGTGGATAATTTGTTAAAAGCAGAGCTAAGTTTTAAGTATTCAGATATATTGGAACACAAACAGTAAATAGTGCGAGGTGTGCTTTAAAAGGAGTGTGTTATTTCGGACGTTGATTCAAAAAGAGGAAAACGTTCGAACGAAAAGCATCTACTGCTATACTCCCTTTAAGCTACGAGTGCCACAATCGTAGTTTTTCCCAGTGTGGTTAAATAATAATAATAATAATTTATTTGTGACCCACAATACAAGAAAAGAAGCGGAGTAACGTAAGAAAAAAGAAAAGGAACGTAAATTACAAAACAACAACAACACGAAGTCAAACAACTCAAAAACTCAGCGCGCTGTCGCTACCCGGATGAGCGGACGGTTAACACCCAACGTGGCGAAAATGTTCTCCTGAAGGCGGCTACTTTGGTTACAACCTTCTTTAAAGGTTGTAATACCTTGGCATTGGTATCTGGTAAGCTCGAGATGCAGGGGTCCTTAGCGGCAGTGTCCATCTATCCTATATTTATGCTGAAGAATTATCCAAGTTGGTGGTTATGGTCGCCAGAGCGCGAGAAACATCAATAATTCAAAATGAGAAAAGCTCAAAAAATGCTTCACCGGTTTGGGATTCTTCTCTTTCTGCAGAGCTCTCTGATCGTCTGGAAAATGTCGAAAAGAGAGCAGCGAGAATCGTTCTGAGTGATTAGCCCAGAATATTTCATATGAAGAGGCTCTCATTAAACTGGGTGTTCCGAAGTTAATTGACCGCAGAAATACCCTTTCAAAAAATTTCGGAGCAGAGATAGTGGGTTGTCCCCAGATGAGCCGTCTATTCCCCCCTCCCCTCCCGTCCCGTCGTCCATGCTTCGATCCGAGAGGAACACTGGCAATCAGTTTTTGCCTGCCAATACGTCAACCCAATCCTTACGCAGTTTCATTCCAACATTTATTTCAGGTCATATGTTGTAAATTAATTAATTTGTTGTCTTTTTTGTGTATTTCGTAAATATTTTATCTACCTGTTTTAGCTTTAAGCTATTTGGGAATGTATTTGATTGATTGATTGAAAAAAAAAGATAGCTTTAGATTATGGTAGGAGAAATTTGAGGTCATCAACCATTTGTGTTTCAGATACCTCGAAAAATATGAGCACTTGATCGGGAAAGAGTCTGCCAAAGACGCTGCCCGGAAGACAGGAGTCAACCAGCAGTACGGCTTTGTTCCTAGTGAAAATAAGAAAGATGTCAGGTCCATCGAGCAGACACTAAATGAAATTAGGGCGAGAAAGAAGTTGAAGACGAACAACGGGGAATCTAGTCAGAGCGAAACGACTACATGATTGTAAGTTGCTTTCCTTTTTAGTGAAAATGCAGTTTGAGAGGCAGATGGAACCTTCTGGGTACTGTGAATTAGCTTGACCCTTTAAACACTTACACGTGCTGATAAGATCCTGATATTAAAATACGTTAAATCGCCTTGTCCAGCGACTAGGTGGATGGTCCTCCTATGAATGTCTAACATCACCGCCGGTGGGGACGCGAACATCACCGCCGGTGGGACCTTAGCTTTAAGTCTGCTTCTAATTTTTCTTGCTTTGTTAGCTGTGCTCAGTGGCGAAACTAGCCCATTTCCCACGAACGCATCTTACAACCGTTTTAATGGTAAATCGTAACATATCAGTTGAGATGGTTTTCTAATGAAAGTTACTGAATTTGTCATCCAGTCTCTCCAAGGCACCAATATTTATCACATGGAACCAGGAATATAATATGCAGTCAATAGTCCTGCAAACAAGAGAAGTAGTGATAGACACTGCAACAGATTACTACACTGTTTGAGGACTCTTCTTCGCTTTTAAACGTTAATGACGGGGCACCTGTGACATCATAAAATTGTCTGTCCGTCTGTTACCATAACTCTCAAAGGGGTTGAGATATTCTGTTGAAATTTGGTATGAGGATGCGCTGGATCAAAGTACAGGTGAAGTGAACGGGCAATCCGATTTTTATGAAAAGTTGATGGCTGATATAAAAGCAGATGCCCTAAATTTGCTGCTTCTGTGTCCGGACGAAATCGACAACTGTGATTGGAAGGTGTGGGTTACGGTAACTTTGTGATACGCCTCACAAACTAAAAAGGTTCATGGGCTCTAGAAAGTGTTATCTGTTGAAACCGCACATCCTTGTGTTATCTGTTATGAACCTCTTGACAGTGTGGGAGGTAGTCCAGGTTGTGTGCGTCTGGTCCTGAATTAATTCTTCTTCTTTTCAGGACTGGAACCAATACTTACGATGATTATCGGAATGTGCATTAACTTATCAACCGATCGCCTCATTAAGTCTTTCCTAAATTTGTGCAAACGTGTGCAAATCGAGCAAAAATCCGCGCGGATTGTTATTTAAATCGGTTTTTGTTATAAAACTATTCGAACTTGTCATTTTGTGTGGATCGGCCATTAGTAAAAAATTCCACTTTAATCAGACACAAATACAACATCACAAAAACCAAACCCACGCCTACTTTCACAATATTATGAGATCACTGATTGAATAGAAATTGTAAAAAAAAGATAATAGCTGACCACTGGAGTGGGTGAAACCGAACAAGAACCACACTTTAAAAGTCTCGACTAGCATCAAGAACAAGATACCTAGTACAAGATTCCACAGACAAGATGTTCACAAAATTCGTAACAACTATTCAAACAAATTCCTCAGTTCTCATCTTGAAGATCATTCAGAACATTCGGTATGGTGCTGTACTTGACTGTTACAGACTACAGGTGGAGTATATTCAAATAATGCATAAAACGGATGCGTCAGCTATGATGCTTATGGCAGCGATATTTCGGCCCTTCTTGGCAAGGGTCCTCGTCAGGCTGTCAATCTTCAGGGTCAACGTTGGGGAAGATTGACAGCCTGACGAGGACCCTTGCCAAGAAGGGCCGAAATATCACTGCCATAAGCATCGTAACTGACGCATCCGTTTTATGCATTATTTGAATATATGTTTCAAAGTCAGCTTGGGCTCAAGGAATATTTACAGGTGGGATATTTCTTTGAGACTGCCATGAATATTTCCAATAATTAAAATTTCATAAATATGACAACTTCCAACTGTGTGGCAGCGACACGACCGTAATTCACTGTGCGATTGGCAGGACATAAAAGAGAAAAGATCTGTAGGAAAATCCTCCAGATACAAACTTTGATTAGTTGCGTTTTTTTGCAGATACCACGGTATCTGTTACCACGGTAACTGGATCTGCAATTAGTCGTTTTTGCAGTTACCGTGGTATCTGATATACAGTCCACTACAGAAACGACTATTGCCGAAATTGCACTTTTCGAAGTCATCCAAAACGAAAAACTGATATCCAGTTACATCACTAAGTGCTGAACTTCTTTCTCACCAACTTGACAAAAACTGATGTAAGTGAGATGACTTTTCAGACACCACGACCAGATACCACGGTCGGACCGTGATATCTGAATATCAGTTACCACGGTAACTGGCCAGATACCACGACAACTGCAAAAACGCCTTTTGACCGTGGTATCAGATACCACGGTAACTGCAAAAACGACTTTAGACCGTATATCAGATACCATGGTATCTGCAAAAACGCAACTATTGTTTATTTCTACTGGGGCTTTGTCAAGTTGGCTAATGCCGCGGACACGTGGACTGAAAATCTTGCAAGGATTTTCGTCACCAAGATCAATTCCACGCAGAAAAGTTATGAAATTTATGACGAAAGTGTAGAAAATCCGGACGGGAAAACCTGACCGTCTGTTCGCACCGTAAGTTGTGTTTTGTTATGATTCTCTTCCGGGGTTACGTTAAAACACTCTTAAGATATCCTACTATTTTTGGCTCGTTAGATATTCGCCAAGCAGAGTGGTAGCAAACCAACGTAAAATCAACTGTCCTCGGACCAAAGACATTGGCAGTGGAAAGACAGGAAAACGCCATGAGCCGTACGAGTCGCGATAATTAGCGGCTTCTAGCGGTTGGTCTGTGACAAAACGATCTCTCTGTTGACATTTCGACCGCTCGTTCAACAAAATGTTAGTTGCGTTTTTGCAGATACCACGGTCTAAAGTCGTTTTCGCAGTTACCGCGGTATCTCATATCACCGTCAAAAGGCGTTTTTGCAGTTATCGTGGTATCTGGAAAGTTATCGTGGTATCTGATATTCAGATATCAGGGCCCGACCGTGGTAACTGATCGTGCTATCTGAAAAGTCATTTCACTTTCATCGAATTTTGATAAATTGGTGAGAAAGAAGTTTAACACTTGGCGATGTAATTGGATATTCAGATACCACGCTAACTGCAGAAACGACTAATTGCAGGTGCAGCAACCGTGGTAACAGATACCATGGTATCTGCAAAAACGTAACTGTTGTTTGCAAATCCTTTTGGTTTGTTTACACTTGCGTACAACGTCTGAAGTTGGAAAAAAGCCAAACGCTAGGTAGCGGGCACCTCGATTTTCCACAGCGAGATTGAAGCAGAGTTTCTTGTCTTTCCTACTCTGAAGGTCTTTTCCTCGGACTACCTTCAGTATTTTACCTGACGTGCAATACAACAAACCAGGTTAATTCGTTCGAGTGTTGGCTGCAAAGTCCGCGAAATAAGCGTGCTGCATTGCTTCCTCGGCGCATATTCGGTGAGATGGATTGCACACGAGCAGGCGCTAACAAAGAGAATAATCTTTAGTTCTCAGAATACCTGAAAGATTCTTAAGCTACGTGCACACACAGTCCGGTAAGATTTCGCATGCGAAAATAGGTATGCAAAATTCGCGTTACTATGAGGACACCTTGTAGAGCGAACGAGGCAATCCGCATCCGAACGCGAAAATCGGATGTACCTTTGTTCTTCCCCTTTATACTGTCTTGAATGTAAACACATTCCTAATACGGCTGTCCTCTGCAAAAACCTAGTAACTACAAAAAGATCGATTTTGAGTTAAACATTGACGGCCACTAATTCCAACACGGCGAATCCAATGGCGTAATCAGAATGTTTCAGTCTTACATAGTTTCTTCGGTACAAGCCTAGTATCTACAGGCGCGGGACACATTTTCACAAGAATCTCAATGCCAAAACCTAGTCCGTACTTATCGGGTCGCTCAAAGCCTCGTATCTACGTTTATATTAGATACTAGCGATTTATTTCTCCAAGTCTTTTAGGTAATTTCCCGTTTTTATGGCACTTGCCCTTCGGCCAAGTGCCATATAGCGATCGCAATTTCTGTCCGTCCGTCGGTCGGTCGGTCGGTCTGTCGGTCTGTCGGTCTGTCGGTCCGGGTTTTGCTAGTTCGGGTACTTCCAGATAAGCTAGGACGATGAAACTTGGCAGGAATATCAGGGACGCCAAATGATTAAGTTGGAAATAGTCGCTTCCCCGATCCGACCACCTGAGGGGGAGTGGTGGGAAGGGGAATCCGGAAAAAATAGGAAAAATGACTTATTTTTAACTTACGAACGGGTGATCGGATCTTAATGAAACTTGATATATGGAAGGACCACTTGTCTCAGACCTTCCATTTTAAATCCAGACCGGATCCGGTGACATGGGGGGTTGGAGGGGGAAATCGGAAATCTTGAAAATCGCTTAGAGTGGCGAGATCTGGATGAAAGTTGGTGGAAAGAACAAGCACAAGTCCTAGATACGGGATTGACATAACCGGACCGGATCCGCTCACTTTGGGGGAGCTGGGGGGGGGGGGGAATCCGGATTTCTAGTGATCCCGCGAGTTCGGTGCTTCCTGATGTGCTAGGACGACGAAAATTGGCAGGCATGTCAGGGACACGAACAGATTGACTTGATAATAGCCGTTTCCCCAATCCGACCATCCGGGGGGGGCTGGAGGGAGGGGAATCCGGAAAAATGAGGTATTTTTAACTTACGAACGGGTTATCGGATCTTAACGAAACTTGATATATAGAAGTACCTCGTGTCTCAGACCTCCCATTTTAAATCTAGACCGGATCCGGTGACATGGGGGGTAGTTGGAGGGGGAAACCGGAAATCTTGAAGATCGCTTAGAGTGGAGAGATCTGGATGAAAGTTGGTGGAAAGAACAAGCACAAGTCCTAGATACGGGATTGACATAACCGGACCGGATCCGCTCACTTTGGGGGAGTTAGGGGGGGGGTCCGGATTTCTAGTGATCCCGCGACTTCGGTGCTTCCTGATGTGCTGGGACGATGAAAATTGCCAGGCATGTCAGGGACCCGAACAGATTGACTTGATAATAGTCGTTTCCCGGATCCGACCATCCGGGGGGGGGGGGGGGGGGGCTGGAGGGAGGGGAATCCGGAAAATGAGGTATTTTTAACTTACGAACGGGTGATCGGATCTTAATGAAACATGATATATAGAAGTACCTTGTGTCTCAGACATCCCAGTTTAAATCCGGACCGGATCCGGTGACATGGGGGGAACTATAGGGGGGAACCGGAAATCTTGGGAAACGCTTTGAGTAGAGAGATCGGGATGAAAGTTGGTGGAAAGAACAAGCACAAGCCCTAGATACGTGATTGACATAACCGGACCGGATCCGTTCACAGTGGGGGGGTTGGGGGGATCCGAATTTCTAGTGATCCCGCGAGTTCGGTACTTCCTGATGCGCTAAGACGATGAAACTTGGCAGGCGTGTATGGGACCCGAACAGGTTGACTTGAGAATAGTCGTTTCCCGGATCCGACCATCTGGGGGGGTGGGGGTGGAGAGAGGGGGAACCCGAAAAGTTAGGTATTTTTAACTTGCGAACGGATGATCGGATCTTGATGAAACTTGACGTATAGAAAGATCTCGTGTCTCCGACGCCCCATTTTAAATCCGAACCGGATCCGGTGATATTGGGGGAGTCGGACGGGGGAACCGGAAATCTTGGGAAACGCTTAGAGTGGAGGGTTTGGGATGAAAGTTGGTGGGAAGAGCAAGTGAATAGCATAACCGAAATGGATCCGGTCACTGTGGGGGAGTTGGAGAGGATCCGAGTTTGTAGTAATCCCACGAGTTCGGTACTTCAGCTGATGTGCAAGGACAATGAACTTGGCATGCTTGTCAGGTACCCGAACTATTGACTTGAGAATGTCGTTTCTCCGATCAGACCGTCGAGGGGGAGTGTACAAAAGAGGAATCCGGAATCCAGTGGCAAGCTCAGCTATTGAACGGGCTATCGGATTGAACCGAAACTTGATATTTAGAAAGGTGTCTCGTAACTCAGACATCCCATTTTAAATCCGGACCAGATCCGGTGACATTGGGAGGAGTTGAAGGGGCGAACCGGAAATCTTTGTAATCGCTTAGAGTGGAGGGATCGGGATGAAGCTTGGTGGGAACAACAAGCATAAGTTCTAAATATGTCATCTAGAGCTTTCAGATTGAATGAACCTAGATCTCCTAATTCTAGGTCCGAACCGCATTTTTGAATGGCGGGGTGTTTATTGTGAAGTTCTCTTCTACTTTCTCGTACCACTACTCGTAACAAGTGCCATATGAGCTCGTAGCTCTTGTTTTCCTCCAGGAAGTAAGATAAACAGTTTTATGCGTTTCCTGAAAAATCATTCAAAATGCAGTTGGGTCATTCCAGCGAAATAAAGCCAGGCAAAAAAATCGATTTCTCAGATTTTGACGAAAATTTCTCAGAATGATCTACCAGGGTCCAGGACCTTCCCCAAATTTTTTTTCGGCGAAAAATTTTTTTTCGGACTTTGAAATTTTTCGGCCAAATATTCCATTG
The DNA here is from genome assembly GCA_023053555.1 of Branchinecta lindahli. Taxonomy (NCBI): domain Eukaryota; kingdom Metazoa; phylum Arthropoda; class Branchiopoda; order Anostraca; family Branchinectidae; genus Branchinecta; species Branchinecta lindahli. The sequence goes on along the minus strand of JAKZAO010000009.1, from coordinate 9,203,212 downwards.
TTGCTGGTCGAAAAAGTCAATGTTTTTCGAAAATTCGACAAAAATCAGGGAAATTCAACACGACCTTGAAATTTTCTGAGCTTCTTACCTACCTTTAGGACTTCAAATCTCGAGATGTTCAAGTATGTAGGTACTCTTCTTTCCTTTTTAGGGTAATTTTGGCAAGGTAAGGTAAAAAAAATGGGTCTTGGTAGATCCATTCCAGAGGAACCGGCCAGATCGCGAAAATTCTGAGATTCCCCATGGTAGTAGAGTGAAGAACGAGCTACATTTCTGCATTAGCACTTTTGTGGCTATCGAGCCAGAAATGGTCTTAAATAGCGATGTTAGAAAACTGAAGTTCTTGGGAAAATGCATTGTTTTTATGACGAATTAGTCTCACAACCTAAAAATAAAAATTGAGAAATGAATGCTGCTCTAACCCTGGTTTCAGTCGATCTTACTGTTAGACCACAACCTGCCTGGACCAATTCTTAGCTGCCCAAGGGCCCGAAATCTTCTCTTTGGCCTACTTTCAGAAACTTAATACAATGCATGCTTTTGCTCTTTTCACGTGTAAGTTTGCGCGAGGGTGGTAAATTACTCATATACTTGGTTATACGCAATTCTGAAACGCTAACCGAGTTCCGTTGTCAGTACATTTTTATTATTTATAGGCTGCGATTATTTAAGAAACTGAAATTCTGTATTTGCAACTATGTACAAAGAAATCTAGAACACATTAATATTATGGCGAATTTACTATCGTCAGTCTATCAACATCTGTCACCAGTTCTCAACCTCGTCTGCGGGGACTAAAAAACCTAAGGGGTCGACTGACTTCCGCAAAATGGTTATGCAGGCTTCTTCTACGTCTTCATCCGTGTCGACAACTTTGCCCAACTCCCAGTTATCGCAAATCTGGAAGCAGACATAGTCTCCGAGCTGGCAGTGGATCCCGCCTAACTAGATCCCGCCAGTAATTACTTTTTATGAGAATTAGAGACTGGAAATTTAAATACATCATACATTCAAGACGCTAAACTGGTCTCGGGGGTGTAAAATTCTACCAAAAATCCAGTGAGAGTCAAATTTTCCATCGGCACATACCCATCATAGAGAGATTTCACCCTACCCGAAGAAAACGGATATTTCTACACCGTCATCGTCGGGATCATAACAAAGAAAATTAACATTACGAGGGATAGGACTTTCAACTTGGAGGCTAAATTACCGGTCTTGGAGAGCTGCTGTGAGTCAGAGAGTTGTTGGAATCGTTATCTGGCTTCTTGTTGGAATAATACAACTTTTGCAAATTAATGTTCTTTTTTATGAGAGTTTGAAGGCTTCAAAGTTTGTAAACAAAGACGGAGGTTCGTGTCCTATTGGTCGGTTACGACGCGGACTTCAAGGAACGCGTCATAGCTGACCAATAGGACGCGAGACTTCCTCTTTGTTGACACACTTTGAAGCCTTCAAACTCTCATAAAAAGAACATAAAAGTTGTATTATTCCAACAAGAAGAAGCCAGATAACGATTCCAACAACTCTCTGACTCACAGCAGCTATCCAAGGCCGGTAATTTAGTCTCAAAGTTGAAAGTCCTATACTTCCTAATGTTAAATTTTGCGTTATTATCCCGCCGTTTTCGTCGGATATGGTGCAATCTCTCTATTGCTCCCGTGGTGAAAATCTTCTTTCACTAATATAGCCGTCCGACTTGATTAAAATGATTGAAGAGCGTGTTCCACCCCTCGTCCAATAGTAACTATTAGTTACTATTTCCGTTCCAACCTCAGGAAAAGCTACTACGCTGACCGTTCCAACCTTCTCAAAATAGTAACTAATAGTAACTATTTGCTTACCACGCTCGGGAGCGAAGTAAGCGTAGTAACTACGCATCTCTGCAACGTGATTGGTCCGATCAGCCCGCGGCCTAATATTTGACCGAAAAAATAAAAAAAGTGTTCCAGCCTAGCGTAGTATATACGGTAACTAGCGTAGTTACTACGGTAAGTAGGGTGGAACACGCTCGAAGCAGAATATCGCGAACCACGTTGTCAAATAGCGGTGTGTTTCGATGAAAGGGATGAAGCTTATGATAAGGATGAAGCTAGAGTTAGGGGCATATATATGGCGCCAGAAAATACGATCCCACAGACTAATAAAATAGTGTGACGCCTTTAGAATGACAGTTTCAATAATGGCATTTACCACAAAGTGTTTTCCATTAAGGGTAGCGTATGTGAGGTAGGCTGTGCCTTAGTATTGTCTAAATATTAAAAAATATTAGTCAGAACAGCAGCGTTTTCTTGCGATTTCATTTTTGAAATGCATGGTCAATCAATTTTGTCATAAAAACAATGCATTTTCCCAAGAATTTCAGTTTTCTAACATCGCTATTTAAGACCATTTCTGGCTCGATAGCCACAAAAGTGCTAATGCAGAAATGTAGCTTGTTCTTCACTCTACTACCATAGGGAATCTCAGAATTTTCGCGAACTGGCCGGTTCTTCGGGAGTGGATCTACCTAGACCCACTTTTTTGACCTTACCTTGCCAAAATTACCGTATAAAGGAAAGAAGAGTACCTACATACTTGAACATCTCGAGATTTGAAGTCCTAAATGTAGGTAAGAAGCTCAAAAAATTTCAAGGTCGTGTTGAATTTCCCTGATTTTTGTCGAATTTTTGAAAAATATTGACTTTCCGAGGTCCGAAAAAAAAATTTTTCGCCGAAAAAAAATTTGGGGAAGGTCCTGGACCCTGGTAGATCATTCTGAACAATTTTCGTCAAAATCTGAGAAATTGATTTTTTTGCCTGGCTTTATTTCGCTGGAATGACCCAGTTACTAGGTTTTGGCAGAGGACAGCCGAATACTCTTGATGACTTTCTCTCCTTGCCGATGCAAAATCTCCGGCCTCTCCAGGTACCTAGCGGAAGAAAGGCAGAAGTGGTATCACAGCTGCTCCCAAAGATCGCCGTGATTGTTTGACACAGGATTTGAGTCGTTGTGTTTGGGTCGTTACGGAGATGTTTACTCCTTCTTCCTGAGGATCACTGGCGTGTTTTGGACTTAGTCATATAGAGTATTGGCAAGCAGTTTGGGTTCTTACGGGATCGACTTCCGCTTGACATCATCTCTGGGACTAGTGATGCACTAACTATTTTGGTAGGGCATTGCACAAACCGGAGGACTAAGCCACACTGGATTATTGGAAGAGACCAGGGCATCCAATTCCAGAACATGGATCACCGAAAGAGGGCTTGACTCGAGCAATAGCTCTATCGAACCGGAGTTTCCTCAGCGCCTTGAACTATAGTAGTGGTATGTAAATACTCGATGAAAAGTTTTCAACAATTAGTCGTATAGAGTTGTACGAAAAAGTGGCATGCACTGGATGCTACTACAGCAAGATTGGATGATTCGGATACTACTCCATAAGATTAACCCAGTCGGAGGCATGTTAAATCAAAGTATTCCATACTACTACATATCAATACATGCAGTTTTTCGTACAATTACCATACCAACTACACAGTCAAAGAATTTGTCGGCCTCATGGCCGTTCAGACCCGTTTTCCGCTTATACACTCGTCTCCAGTTAGCTTGCAAGCAAATGGTCGGCAAATACACAAATAGAAGGCTCACCTGCAGTAAGTCCCTTCCTTTAGGTCCGAGTTTCGGGACGACCTGGCTGAGACTTGGAGCGGGTGGGTACATGGGGAATGGCTTATACTCCGGCAGTTGGGTATGGCCGGGCCACGTTTCCTCGGTGGGAGTCCCTAGCAGCTTAAATATCCTCTTCAGTTGGTCGTCGACGTCTGAACCAGGAAACAAGGGGCGACCGGCATTAGCAAGCTCTGAAAGAAGATGCGGATAAGGAAACGAACAAACAACACCATGGCTTTAAGTTACATAGCTTACGCGGACGACTTGCTCTTAGTAAGCCGTAGCTGGTCCACGCTCACCAAAATCCGAACTTCTCAAAATCGCCCTCGAAGTCCACCTCTAAAATGTGAGTATCTGCATTTCGAACCTTCCTCAAACGTTTCAAATACATCCGATGCTTCGATTTCTCTTGGTTCTTCAATCATCAGCTCGACCGACTCTCTCCGATGGCTTGGCTTTAACCTTCAAATCTACACTGTCAAAAACTTGCTCTTCAGTTGTTCAAGACGCATGTAAACCTATCTGTAGTGCTTATGAGCGCATCGTCCCTGACCGGGGGCGCTACAGTCGGAAAGCTTTAGGAAAATTTTACAGCAGTTTTTGAGCTCGTCTGGACCGACGCATATTCTCTAAAAGAAGGAACTCAAAAGTATAAGATCGTGCTATTTGCATTCGAAGCCCCTGCTCTGCCTTTAAAAATTGTGCCACAACCACACACTAACAGATAAGTTCGAAGTTCTGGATGCAACTGTTGCCCTTTCCGAAGTTTCTTCGTATCTACCGAAATCATCGACAATTCGGCCCAACCAGCGCATGACCTTCTAGCTTGTCTCCTGGCCGCAGATGGTTTTCTTGAGGGTTTTGTATTTGTTTTTATTTATTTATTTTTCCTATACTCCGCTTTCCAAAATGGCGGGTTAAAAATAAATTACTTACTTTTTCAAGTGTCGCATTTATTCAAGCTGCCGCATGTTAAAGGCCGTATCAAAACCTGGACTCCCTGATTCTAGTCCCATCTTATGACTTCATACTGGAAGTAGGAAGGACGGTAGTTTTTATAAATTACTGATGGGAGTGAAAACAGACAGTAAACTCCCAATCAACTTTCCCTTTTTTTCAAACTATACCAAGCCAAAGCCGAATGTAAACGAAATTCAAGGGAAGAAGCCAAAATACCCTTTACCTGCAAAGATGCATCCTGCAGACCACATGTCAATCGAAGTTGTGTACAGCTTTGCACCAAAGAGAACGTCCGGGGGGCGGTACCACAGAGTGACAACTTCAGCCGAATAACAACGCACTGGAATACCATACGCGCGAGCGAGTCCGAAGTCAGCAAGCTTCAGGTCCCCATTCTGGAAAAAAAAGTCAAAAGATACCTAACGAAGATCCAGCATCGGAACCAAAACTTTCTTGACGCTGTGGGCTGCTTACCCAATTATTCGCTGATGGGTAAAAATCCTTCCCTAAAAGCCTTGCTTCCTAGATTACCAGACATCCGGGGCTTCCGCATTGTCAAGCCAACTCTTCCAGATTTCCATGATAATGACAATAGCTTATTTTACTATTCTTCAACATTCCATAGATGTCCCCTTTGCGTTTCAATTATCTTTTGCATCCCAGTCACAACTGTCGATCACGTTCCCTTTTCTTCCTACGTTTGCAGATTTGTTCAGTCGCTCGAATGGATTGCCTCTATGGTACTTTACAGACATCCGGAATCTGGGTTGTAGGTATCCAACACCCGGACTTCCAGACATTTTTGGCCTAGCTCACCTTCCAGATTCGTCTCGACGAAAACGACTGTCTGGAATCCGGAAGAAAAATCTGGAAGGTGAAGCCCAGCTTTAACCAGCACATTCGCAGAAATTTGTTGATACATTTCTTGCTCACGAATCTTCCCAGCTGATATATTTACGAGCTTGATATCTACAGTTGGAAATTAAAGCTGTACAGATGTAGCCTACAGTTTTATTTTAACTCAAATGAATTGCGAAGAGATAAAGGAACCAAGAGAAAACCCTCGCTCAGACTTACCGCGTCCCTGTCCCGACGTGCTGCTGACTAAGGTCTTTCTCAAGACAAATTCACATTAGCATCCCTATGATCATGACATGGTATGCAATTCCCACTGTTATGTTCCAATGTTCAAAACTATCTGAATACAGTAAAACTAGGCCCTGCTTATACCAAATTATCCGCAGCTTTGACTGTTTTAAGCCCCAGTCCCATTGACTTCTAGCAAAAACTCGGCAAAATTCAGATAACCAGTTTTAGGCATCAATAGTTGCGTTTTTGCTGATACCATGGTATCTGATATACGGTCTAAAGTCGTTTTTGCAGTTATCGTGGTATCTGATACCACGGCCAAAAGGCGTTTTTGCAGTTGTCGTGGTATCTGGCCAGTTACCGTGGTAACAGATATTCAGATATCACGGTCCGACCGTGGTATCTGGTCGTGGTATCTGAAAAGTTATCTCACTTTCATAAAAATTTTGTCAAATTGGTGAGAAAGAAGTTCAGCACTTAGTGATGTAACTCGATATCAGTTTTTATTTTGTGATTACTTCGAAAAGTGTAATTTCGGCAATAGTCGTTTTTGCAGTGGACCGTATATCAGATACCACGGTAACTGCAAAAACGACTAATTGCAGATCCAGTTACCGTGGGAACAGATACCATGGTATCCGCAAAAACGAAACTAATACCTTGATACGCGAGCACTCGTCGGGAGCATAATGCACCTGGAAAATAGTGGATCGTGCCACGTGCAAAGATTGGTGAGGTGTCGTCAGCGGCTTTAGAATGTAAAATATGAAAATTTTGGGCCTATGGGTTCAAGAATTAATGCATGCAGTTACGGAAGTAGGTTGCATTGGCATAATAGGTACGACGGTTCCTTTCAGTTATTTCTGCTTATTCCCTAGGAATGGTGAGAAAAGAGTCATTCCCATAGCAGGAACTCATAATAGTACTACGTAGTGAACATCGGTCTCTCCCTTCTCGCAATTTGTCATTATCTGTTTAATTATTTATCTGTAAAAGTCTTTAAAGCATTTACATTATTAAAACAAATTATCGTTGCTCTGACTGTGAAATTCGCGACCCAAATGACCTCTACAACACAGCAAGAACAAATCCAAAAGTACCTCCGTCTTTTGTCCCATCATAAGCACCAGCTCAGTATTTAGGATGTTGATCAGTGCACGACCTAGAGAAACGTGTTCTTATCATCTTATCATGCGTTTTTCATCTCAACTCTCCTCGCGATTGTTCTCCTAATTCTCCTACCTCGCGTTTTTTTTACTATTGAAATAAAGCCAATTCTCCTTTCTTGCGCTTTTGTCAGAACCGAGAACGGGTAAAGCTTCACAATCCTGCAGAATCGAAAAGTGACTTCGACAGTCACTTCTCGATTCTCGTTCTCCTTCCTGATTGGTCAACAGATATTAACTGGTGACTAAATTAGGTTTTTGTCAAAAGCGAGAATAGCAAAAACGGTAATTTTTACAAGAATCGAGAACTGAGAAGCGAGAACCAAGAATTCAGATAAAAACCCAACTATTCTTCGGTCTTGCCCATAATAGGGGCTGAGCTACTTGAGATACAGAATTTTGCCTAAACATGCCTCCAAGACAGAGAGCTGCGTTTGAGGGCCGAGCCTCATTTTGAAAGTTTGTGAAATGTACATTAGTAGGCCCGCAAAAGTACAGGTATTTTTGCCTCATACCTTGTTTATAAGCAGGTTCTGTGGCTTCAAGTCTCGATGAAGAACATTATGGTTATGGCAGTAAGCGAGACCTCTCAGCAACTGGTACAGGAAGGATACAACAATATCTGGGTCTATTTCTCCATTTAGACTATCAAAGTACTTTTTTAAGTCTTGATCGCAATGCTCAAAGACGAGAGTAAGTTTCTTCTCACTATGCAGAACGTCATGAAGTCGGACAATATTCTTGTGCTTTAGCTCTTTGAGAAGGCAGATCTCACGAAGGGCTGATGATGGGACACCCTAGAAAGAAAGATTCATAGCACTGTATAGTTCGGTTTGGTTTGTTAAAGAACAAATGACCTAATACATTATCTTTTTACATTGTACAAGTGCTTTTAAGCTCTTTCGTACCATTCCTTATCCTAAGAAATCTCAGTACCGCATTTCTTCAAATCCTCAGCAGTTAAGTCCCTATCGGCCCTTATTCCAGTCCGGTAAATTTGGAAGCGGATCCGTGCTTCTCCTGTCTCACATGGTTACATAAAATTTTTATTTAAGGCACTAGCTCGCCCACTAATTGAATATGGCCACACAACAACAAGGCCCTTCTACATCAAGGATATTACCGCCACTGAGCAAGTTCAAAGAAGAGCTACAAAAACTGTGCCAGCCATTCGCCATCTGCCTTATGAAAACCGGCTTCAAAAATTACAATTACCAAGTCTATCTTACAGATTTCTACGAGGTGATTTGACTGAAACTTTTAAAATTTGCCATAGTTATTATGATAACATAAGGCCTGATGATGTCCTCACTTTCAATGACAACGGTCTCAGAGGACACAACTTGAAACTGAGTGGCAAGAAATTCCGAAAAGACGTTGGAAAATGGAGCTTTAGAAACCGAATAGTAGAACATTGGAACAATCTCCCAGAAAGTGTTGTGAATGCCGAAAATATCAACCAATTCAAAGCAGGTGTCGACTACCACCTGGCTGAAATTCAGTTTAGAGTGTAGAGTGTCCCGAGAAATTTATAGAGGTGAAAGCCTTATTATTGCAATTATATTATTATTATTATAAAACAAGTTAAGGGAAGTCAGCATTTCGTCTAACTTGTCTTTTGGTAGTGATACAAGCTCGTTCGGAATTGGCAATATTAAGTGGGATGTTTGAGGTAAAGCTGATTCTAGGTGAATCCTAGGATACTAAGCATCTATTAAACTAGCATGAAATGTCAAGTATGCTCTTGGATACATTATTTTTTTCGGTAGGCTACTGTCTTTCTCAGTTTATAGGAGAGCAAAGCATTTAGCATCGAACAAATAATTTGGCATTTGGTGATGCCCTTGAATCCTTTTTGCAAGAAAGTACACTTCATACATATCAGCATGTCCGTTCCACAATTGCGTTACCTAAACAATCAGCTTTAATCACAAGCATGGTCTCAGCAAATTCAAAACTCATGATGCAAATATCACTATGTTCAGGAGAAGTTTTCAAACCAATTAGGCTAATCTAGGAATTCGCCTCAATACATTTAACCTAAGAAATTTTCTACAGTTTACATCTTTTTAAGACTATTCTTTGTCCATCAAAGCTTTGTGTTTAAGTCAAATTAATGAACAAATATCTTTACCTCATCATCATCATCCAAACGCACTCTTTTCAAAGCAACAATCTCATGCGTTTCTCGGTTCTTTGCTTTGAATACTGTGCCATAGGTCCCTGCAAAAAACAACAAGACAAAAGTTTCAATGGGATTCCAAAGGCGAATGTTTTTTGGAATGTAAAAAATTTAATACAAGATTAAGTGCAGTTTGCAAATTTCTGGTCTCTAACAGATCTCTAAACTCGCAGAGCGCCCAAGCACAAACAACTTAGCTGAACTGGGCACTCAAGAGCGCCCGACCACAAAAGTTCAGCTAAACAGGGCACTAACCCAGGAAAGTTAAATGGGGGGGGGGGGTCAGTAAAGGTCAGTAGGCTATGGCTAGTTCAGGGTTACTAAGAAACTGAGTTGACATGCAGCTTGGACAAAGGCGGTTCTGGTTTCTCGAGCACCCAACCAACTACAAATCGACGAAAGAAACAGAGGGCATCGAACAGGCAGGCCAACTGGTGCTGAACAACTTTTAAGTAAGTAACTTTAAGTAAGTAAGTTTGAGACTTAAGCAATTGCATTCTCAATCGCATGTTTCGAGCTTGCCAAATTGACGTAACAAGGCGGCGGGCTATTTTTGGTCGTTTGGATTTTTTTTCCGAATTTTTCAATTATACTTTGTCAGAATGAAAAGTATGGTTTTTCTGCTTTGAGCTTGGCTTGGCTTGGCAGGAAAAAGACGCGCGGCGTAAGCCCTGTGCGCCACCAAACTTAACAGACTTGTAAATATTTTGGCAGATACCAACTAAAAAATCTACAAAAGAGCTTCGAGCTTCCACGATCCACAAAAGACAGTTGTCTAATCATGAGTTTCACCCTACAAGACATAGTTTTAAGGTTAGTTTTAAAGGACACCTGAATGAAGAGTACCAAGTATCATCCCTATCTGTATGACTTCCGTTAACATTGCCTGGAGAAAACCCAATCCAAATACGAAATACTGTTTCCAAGCTATGATTTTTGCTCCATTTTGCATCTGTCCTTATTTCAGTACCGAACAGTTTTAGAAATGAACAAATGTCTCCAATCAACCCTTCTTCTGGAATATTTTTTAACCAGTTAAGCCCAATCGTATATCTAGGAGAAATTCCAATACGATCCGGCCAAGGCTGTACAAGATCTGAATGAATTGCGCTTTTTGTCTTGGAGTCTGCATGTGCAAACCACCAGAAAGGAACATCCTCATTTTGAAAACGTCACGCTCCAGAGAAGAATGCTCTCCGTAGCCATGTCTGTAAATGCTGTGTAAATGCATTCTCCATGGTGTGTTCAAGTATGGTTTCATTGTTCAGGTGTCCTTTAACAGAATCTGTTGTGTACCAACATCTCTCAATTCAAGAAAAATCAGGCTAATTTTGCTTCCTATGGCATACATTTTCATGGATCTGTTAGTTTAAGTCAAAGATTCTTCAGAGCAAGTGTTTCAAGTTTTTCTACCGATTCAGGTAAGAATCAGGCTGATTTTCCTTATGCCGTACATTTTCAAGAATTTGCTAGTTTCATGCAAAGTCCAAAGATTCTTTGTATTTTCAGAAAAGAATTTGATGGATGGATGATAAGATAAGAATTTTCCTCCAGTCTGCCTCCAGTGGGCAAGTGATTTGTGGCCTGAGGCTTTGTTCTTTCCTACTGCGCAATAATATCTCAGCACCCACTCTAAGACTGAGTCATAGAAGCTATAACATGCAGGATCATAAACCTAGCAGCTGTAAAATTCAATCCAGCCCCTAATAACGATGTTGCTGGCTGAATTACCTTCTCCAATTTTTTCAAGCTTTTCATATCTTTGCATGATCAACAAAACAAAATATTGCCCAATACTACAGCCTAAGTCTTTCCTTCAAATGTCTGGCACTTGGGTTCCACTCTGGATCCCTGAAGTCCGTGTCGTCTCTACTTTTCAAATCATTTGCTGACATCTGCTGCTTGAAGGTATTCTAAAAATCCGTCAAGGAAAATTTTTCTCTAATAAGTACTAACATATGTCAATAACTAATCTGGTCAATCCAGACAACTTAAAAATAAATTTTACAACATAAAAATATTTGTATCTGTTCTATGGTTGATATAAACAATTTTTTTTAAGACTTTGCTCTCTGTTTGTGTTACCGCCTGGTCTATCAAATTCAGAAGCGCGGGTGCGCGGGGAACCAAATTTAAACTGTGGGAGAAACGCTGGAATAATATGGAGCCTGGGATAGATGCTGAAGATAGTGCTCCGGTTATTACCCTCTTCTCTCGAAGGTGAAGAATATTTCTGCTAGGAATTCATCAGTAATTTTGTTCTGTTTCTACCAGTCTACTGTACAGTAGGGGTATGCTTATGTGAACGTTTGTTGACTTCGGACTTTGCCATTTTCACAGTTGGGCACCAGACTTTTCAGAGATTTCTCCTGCTCAGGGGATTCTCCTACTGAGGTGAAAACAGATTCCCCTGGCCCTGGGTAGGGGATTTGAAGCTTGATGGAAATGAGAACTTTTTTTTTTTTGGTTATTTCAGTTCTAGAGACACTAAGAAACCATATCCCTTAGCACCCCCCTCCTCACCCATCAGCCTACCTCTAGAAATCCTATAAAATAGGACAGAAAACAGAAAAGTTGCATTTTTTGGGCTTACCTGGCATCCCAGAGAGTTTTTTGATGCCAGTGTGCATGACCGCCTTTATAGTGAAACTTCAGAAGGCTATTCCTTACCTTTTCACTTCTTCCTTCCTTTCTTTTGTACTTTCAACTTGTCCAAGTGCTTTCCCTGGTGTGGAGAAAATACCAAGAAAATACCGAATACCAAGAAAGGAAGGAATAAGCGAAAAGGTAAGGAATAGCCTTCTGAAGTTTCACTATAAAGGCGGTCATGCACACTGGCATCAAAAAACTCTCTGGGATGCCAGGTAACCCCAAAAATTGCAACTTTTCTGTTTTCTGGTCTATTTTATATGATTTCTGGAGATGGGGGGAGGGGGAGGAGGGGGTGCTGTCTGATTTAGTTTCCTACTGTCTCTAGAACTGAAATAACTAAAGAATTTTTTCCAGCAGTTCTCATTTCCGTCAAGATCAAAATCCCCTGCACAGGGGAATCTGTTTTCACCTCAGTAGGAGATTCCCCTGAGCAGGAGAAATCTCCAAAAAGTCTGGTGCCCTACTGTTTCATGCACTTGCAGTGTCTAAAGCTAACTACAAGTTAGCCAAAGTAGGTAAGAAGGGCAGTTAAAAACACCTGTACAGGTATTTTGGATCTCAAGTCTACCATTTAGCTCAAAACTGCAGTGTTCAGTTAAAGTTACTGTTCACATAAGCATAGGCCTACCTCTAGTGTACCACCAACAAACCACCAGCTTGAAGTTTTCGCCTACCGCCCAGCCTCCCTTTTTTGGTGGGCGTTTCCGCATCTTTCGCTTCAGCATTTCAAGCATTACTGCCATTACTGCCCAACGCCCAAACATAGTTAGTTCATCTAACTTTTCATACTGAAACAGGCATTGTGTCAACCTAACTTAAGGATGATTCTCATCATGACAACTCATGTGCCATTTGAAGTTGAATCAGCAACTGGCCAACAACATTGGAGGTTGGGTGCCTTCCCTGTGATTTGTCTCTTGGAAGTTGCAGTAACATAGCCTGCGAACTGTCTCTGATGTCAAAGAAACATCCTGCAAACAGTTGAGGCAAAGTGAGATGAGGTGTGGCTGTAATTTCCGTCAGACGTCATCACCTCTGTCACAAGCTAAGAGTTCATGGGTAGGAAAAAGTGTGTTTAATGGAGCAGCTTTTTTGCTGGAAGATATTCGGCCTCGTTGAGACATATAGGTCATTTTCAGGTACAGGCCTAGTCTAAATAAGGTGATTTGCTTAATCAACAACAAAACCAAGTAAGAAATTCTCCCTTATAGTTGCATTATTATTGCTATTGATTCTTCCTGTTACTCACACTAATTTCACACTCTGTTCACTTTCAGTGTACTGAGTACCCTTGCCAAAAAAGCAGTGCCTACACTGTTTCAGTGGTCAAAAGGTGCTCTTGTTGACTTGTTCCTTGAATCTGTACTGAACAGTGAGCATCTAAGAAATGAAGAGAATGCATTGTCAGTTCTGGAGAACTGTCGGCTATACCTGAAAGAAAATCTGGCTCCAGAGATATTGAAGGTAAATTCTGCTTTCTCTATAGAGAGAACCTTTCCACTATGAATTGAAAGTTTGTTAACTGGGAACCCATTTAATAATAGGAAGTTATTGTCAGTGTCCTGGGTTTCTGAACAAATTTGCACACAAATGCTGTTTTAAGTGATGGGGAGCCTTTTGAAAACTGTTTGGTGTCAGATCGGAAAGGATAAATGAAACCCTCACAAATCTTTACTTCTTTCAAAACAACCATTTTGCAACATGTCCACTTAGTGGTTTTAAACCTTTCCTCTCGCGTGCTATTGTAAGCACGCGATGCTGCAAGACTAGTCCAGAATACAGACAAAGTGACGTGGGAACAGAAGCTGTCCAGCGAGAAGCTTCTGGTGCATTTGATCTCCCTGTCACATAGGCTGTTGGAATGTTTACCTTTGAGGCAGCCAGTAGTTTTTATTCCGTTTGAAGTAAATTTAACCTAGTGTTTCGCCGGCCGATGTTGCTGGCATATTCTGGAAGGATGTATCTTTTTGCCAAAGCTCATTCATGAATAGCTCGCGCCTCGATTTATTAATGATGGTACGGAAATCCTGTCTGGAATGTCCGATCATGGTCCGATGACATGCTATTTATACCAAATAATGGACCCTTGGAATCATCTTTCTGGAAGTGTTGTCAGCGAAGAAACAATTAGTCAGGTTGAAGCAGGTGTGGACCGTCCAGGGGCGTCACTAGCCTTTTACCTTTGGGGGGGGGGACGTCCAGTTTGTGCCGACGGACTCAAAAATGTGCCGACAAAAACGCCGTTGCCGCGAAACGGCGTATATTAGTCCTTTAATGCAAATTCGTAAATTTAAATTCACATATTCGGGTGTTCATTGCAGCTTTCGCTAAAAACTGAAGCTTCCAACGACTGTACGCAGACGAAAGTATTCGCCGCAGGCGAAATGTTTAAAATATGCCTTTTTTTCTGAAAAATTTTTCGAAGCTTCCAACGGCTGTACCCAGAACATAGTGGCGTTTTTTATTGCCGATGAGTTCGGCGATAGCGTAGCCGTTTGACTTTTTGGTGTTTTTGACGTTCGCGCGGAAGCCGATAGCCGATGGCCGATAGCCGTTGTTCTGTTTTTGTGCTCAACGGCTAACGTCTATCGCCTAAATTCCTGTACATCGCCTATCGGCCTCGGACTCGCCGATAGGCGATAGACGTTGCCTCTAACGGCTATCGGCTATCGAAAACAGTAAATAAGCACGAATCGGCAAACTTCCTTCGTCTACCGGGGAAATTTCATCGGCAATCAAAAACGCCACTCATGTTAAATTAAACGCTGCAGGCGAAGTTTCTAAAACTGCCTTTTTCTCTGGAAAAATTTAGCTTATAAGTTCTAGCTTTCAACGTGTTCCAAACCCCAAGAATTTCAATCTTAAACGCCAACTAAATGAAACACCGTTCTTCCAAATAAAGAATACTACGAACTGCGCCGCATGCGAAATTTTTTGTAAAACTAACTGTCATGTATTAGTTGAGATTATTCCTAAATTTAATATAAATTCGTATATTCAAATTTACATATTCGGCTTTTTTTCACCTGTCACTAAAATTCGAAGCTTTCCAACGACCGAATCCAGAACAAGTGAAATCAAGCGCCGCAGGCCAATTTTTTTACCTTTTTTTTTAATTTTACGATATTCCATACCTATACGTTACAGGTTCTAGCTTTGAATGTGTTTCCAACCCCAAAGAACTTCAATCCTAAAACGCCAACTAAATGAAAAACCATTCTTCCAAATAGAAAATACTACCAAATGCGCCGCAGGCGAAATTTTGTGGAAACGCTGATGAGCGATCCCAAATAAAAGTGAAATCACAGATCTTTCCGCCAAAAATGTAGTGGTATCCATAAGAAAGTAGGCAGAAAGTTGATTCTTGTGTGTAGAAAATTCTCGTTTTGCCGACGACACATAACTTTCGGGATTGGAAAAAAGTTTACGAATTTGATCTATTACGTGTAGTGAGATTCCGATCTTCCGAACGGAATTAAACTTTCCGGGTGCGCCCGATAAATGTTTGAAGAATTCGATTTCTTGCGAATAAAAATATCTCGATGGGACGACAAGAATACGGACGCCCGACTAAAGCATTCAGAATTATATTATTTGTTTTGCCCGACAAGACTGTAAAGGGCTTTATTTCTTACGTGTAAATAGAAGCCGATGTGCCGACAAAACTTAAACTTTCGGGATGCGCCTGATAAACGTTTACAGAATTTGATTTCTTACGTATAAAAAGAACCCGATGTGCCGACGGTACTTGAACTTCACGGTTCTTCCCCGGCGCGCACGACAAATGTTTGCTGACATTGATTTATCACAGAACCCGATTTTGCCCGAAAAACATGATTTCTTGTGTATAAAAAGAACCCAATGTGCCGTCGAGTCTACTGACGCCCGACGAAAACGTACAAAATTGAATTTCTTATGTATAAAAAGAACCCGATGTTCCGACGAGTCGACCGACGCCCGACAAAAAGCATGCAAATTTTTATTGCTTCTGGGTTCGCCAGACGAAAGTACTTTCTCAGGACCTTTGGGGGGGAGTCCCCCCTCCCCCCCCCCATAGTGACGCCCCTGGGACCGTCATATGGCCGACGTCCAGTTTAGTTTCAAAAGTGTGCTGAGAAATTTGTTGAGGTAACAGAGTGTTCACTGCATTCTATATTATTGTTATTATTATTATGTCAACTGGTTGACCATTTTCTTTTTTCTAGAGACTTCTCAAGGGTGTGAATATTTATGCTGAAGAAGATGAAGAGGACGAAGCAACATTTTTAAGCAGATTTCTGATCTTCCTTCCATTCGGAAACTCTCACATCAAAGAATTAGACTTGTCTTCACCAAGCATTAAGCCGTAAGTTCAGCCCAGGATAGCTTTTATCTTTCTATAGAGCAGCTGGAGCAGGCAGCATTTTGTATTATTTCGGGTTCGTGGTTACTTTATCGTTTTGGGGACTGTTAAGTTTACTAAGATAAGCTCCAGTGAAGACAGGCAAGATACCATGAGATGTATCAGCCTTAGAACTGTATATGGGTGGGATATTGCGTTTTATTTTCTTCCTTGCGTGGATGTAAGCACATGTCGAAGTAGATTAAATTGTTCCTATATTCCAAAATACCTTTGGCTTTAGGAAAGCTTCGTCTGTTCTATTCCGCTCTCCGGTTCCCGTAGCTTTCATCAGATACGCGGAAAAATTTGCGTAACCGATCTTTCCGACCAGTGAGCTACTCGGAAACAGTTATTGGAAGCCTAGTCCGTTTCTAGAAGGAACGAAAACATATGCGTACGGTTGGTTAAAATGACACACGGCTATCTACTCATCTGCCCTTTTTGGATTGACCTAGGCTGCAATGAGAAGGTCAATATGTCCAAGAGATAAATCTTAGGACCTTGGTTTCCCAAGACTTCAAAAAAGTAAACAGTATAGGTATGACAGTATACACTGTCAGAAGTTCATAACATTTGTGTAAATAATATGAAACGTGTGAAAGTGTACAAGATTTTGTTGTGGGACGAGTGGGCTGATATGTTTAATTTTGTTCAGGCTTTCCCCATTTGATGTCACTGTCATTAAGACTGTCCTCAGTAGTTGTGGAAATCTTACAAGCCTGATTATTCCTAAAATTGCGACCGATGAAATCTTGAAGCATGTTGAAGTTACATGTCCTCACCTGAGATATTTAGAAGTCAAGTACAGCGATGTAACAGATGTGGGAGTCTGTGCGTTAGGCGGTAAGTCTGTTCTGTCTTTTCAGGATCCCCCGGGACTTTCCCTGCAGGTGATGCAGACAAATGTTATGCGTTGGTTTCATATGTAAACATGATCTAATCTAAAAACATGATCTAATCTAATGTTGTTCATTTGATTATTGACCTTATTTCAGGCTTTAGACTATGATGATACTTGTTACCGTTGTTGACTAATACGGAGCAGCTTTGCGTGTTTTCAAGCCCAAGCTAACTTCTTAGATATGGATTCTTGGCTTCATCGAGTTCTGTTTCGAAGTCGCTGTTGCTATGAATCCAAAGGTGCAATCCAGGGGGGGGGCTTGTGGGTATAAAGGCGTCTGTCGTTTAGCCCATATTGTGCCCTTTGTCGGAGAACGGTAGAGCTAAGGGGTACGTAGCTTAGAAGAGCATTTTAGGGTAACCTCAAACACCCAAATGATTCCGCAGATGAGGTTCTCATAAACAGAAAGGATAAACCCAAAGTTGGTTGTCTTGGACCTAAGGGGGGTTGGAACCATTGTAGAGGAAAGAAAACACTGTGTTGTAATTACGGAATTCAGAATTTTTCTGACCCCAGATCCGTGATCTTTTTCCACCCGCTCATGACCCTCCAAGAAGTAGACCCCCTCCCCCACAAATCCCAGAAAGTACCAAAACTAACACCAGTAAATTACACACATGAAAGGTACAGGAAAAGCTTCGTTCCATCTTTCGTGACACTTTTTGATTCACGAGACTTTTTTTTTTGTCAGTTTGCCAATATGTGATTTTATTAATGTTTTCGGGGATTTCCTGACAATCTGTGTGCCCGAAGAGTTTATTTTAAGCATTGTTTTAGATGAGTCAGACCAAGTGGCATATTTTGTGAATTGTATTATGACTATTGTTGCAATGGTGAATTGACCGACTGACTATATATTATATACATTTTAGTGTGATTATGTGACGTAAAGGGCAAATTCGGCGCATGCGCTGTGAAAGTAATATAGAATCCATTTCCGTTCCATTTCCATTTATTAAATACTACATAAATATAATATGAAATTTTAAGGCACTGGGGGTCCCAGGAGGGATCAACTCTCTTCGGAAGCATAGCTTGTAGAAGCCCCCCCCCCCCACTAAACACAAGAACTACACTTACTGCTTCATCTATATATTTACTGGATATCATCATACATTTCTGTTTAAATAAACCTGGGCCTCGACCTTCCAGTATTCAGGTGCGATGTCGATCCAACACACATCATAATTTACTACATAAATAAATAAATAAAGAAGAATAACAAAATAATGAAAAGAGGACAAATAATTGAGAAAGTCAAAGGCATATTTCAAGACTGCGAGAAGACTTTTTTACACAGAGAAGTAGAGTTTTAATTTGTGCAAGTTTGCAGGAATGGAGTTCCGAAGAGCAATCGCTGTATAAACCGCGGAGAATGTCATTTTAGGCAGCCGGAACCTTGTCGTTTCCGTCTTTGTAGGCGACATGTGGGATGAAGTTTCCAGAACAATATTGTGAAATGATCAACTTCGTTGTGCCTAGCCTGCTGCCTCATGCTCAGCTCCTGACCAAGTACTTCTTTGTTTTAGGTTTTGACGTCCATGAAGAAGGCTTGATGTTCCGACGAACTCGTGAAGGACTCAAAGAGCTTCGATACCTCGGCTTGATGGGAGTGTGTGCGATTCGGAAGCCGACTTTCGATACACAGTAAGTTACGGTATCGTGTTTATCGGCTACGGTATCTGTTGGCTGCCCCCATTTTCTCATATTAGTTTGACCACGTTATTTACTTGATGCGAGGGTGGAAGCTGCTCGGCCCAACTCGGCAGTCAGGAAACACTCAGTTGGTCGGGTCCGTGCCAAAATTGGTAACAAAAGGAAACTGAAACCAGTCTGAAACAGAAAATCAATAGAATATACAGCTAAAGAAGACTTTCTCTGTTGGCCAAAGGTACTCTTCAGTAACCATTACTAGTATATTAATGTCATGGAAGCACGTTCTTCCAATCACGCTACTCAACCACAAGTCACCATTTATTATATTTGTACTTCCAATGTCTTACACGTAGGTCCTGTTAACTCGCGGCACTCTCATATCGGATATAACAAACTTTCGCTCTCGCTTCCACACATCGAGAAGAATTAAGGTAGTGACCAGTACGGCCCGGTTTATTTCCTAAAGATTCCCTTCGTAACCCCAATGCCAAACAATCAGTCCGACAACTGATTCGTACATATCCGTAGATGTAACTCTCCGAATGTATACCTACCATGTTTCAACGCATGATAAGTAGTCCTTTACTTACTTATTACGTAAAGTTTACTTACTTAACTGTATACTAAAAGCTGTTATCGTCTTCGTAACTATGACATAGTTATTGCAGAAACGGTTTTGAAGCCCTTTACAAGTAGTCACAATTGATACTTTTCCTACCACGCTCCGGAGCATGGTAAGTAGTGTTAGCTTGGACATTCTGAAGAGAAAATCTTTTTCTTTTTGCCCGTGAGCTTAGAAGACGCCTAACACCATACAACATGATTCGCAGTCAGCTTCGGCCAAAGGAGTGCTTCTTCATCACTGCTTCGTGTGAATCAGCCACACAGATTATGTTCTGCGTACATTTTATAGTGAGGATATGCTGACATTTGAGATGCTTCTGTTCTTTTCTCGTCTTCATGAATCCGTGTCATTACTAGTTGCGCCGCCTCCTGGGGTGATTGTTTGACTAGTTCTGAACCAGGGGGTAGATGGCTTTGGCATCTTTCGTCGGCTGTAACCCGTCCAGTTCTTGTTTGTGGTATGTGTATGTTGTCGTTGCTGTTGTTGTTGTTTGAACTTTGAAGGTTGACATTTTGGACGAGACAATCGCCCATGTACATGCATATCCTCAGTATATATGTATACGCTTTTTATGGCACTTGCCCTTGGGCCAATGCCATGTAGCGATCGCAGTTTTTCTCCGTCCGTCGGTCGGTCTTTGGGGGGGGGTTGCTAGTTCGGTCACGGGCTTTGCTAGTTCGGTCACTTTCACGTAAGCAAGCACTTAAACTTGGCAGGCATATCAGGGACCCCAAATGATTAAGTTGGAAGTAGTCACTTTCCTGATCCGAGAATCGTGGGGGGAGTAGAGGGAGAGGGAATCCGGAACCTTGAGGTATTTACAACTTGAACGGGTGATCGGATCTTAATGAAACTTGGTATTTGGAAAGACCTAGTACCTCAGACGACCCACGTAAAAGCTGGACCAGATCCTGTGACTTTGGGAGGAGCTGGAGGGGGGAACCGGAAATCTTGCGAAATGCTATGGGTGGAGGGATCGGGATGAAACTTGGTGGGAAGAGTCCTACATACATCATTGACGTAACCGAACCGGATCCGGGCACTGTGGGAGGAGTCGGGGGGGGGGGGATTCTGGTGAGCCCGCAAGTGCGGTCTCTCCTGATGTGCTAGGACGATGAAACTGGGCTGGTGTATCAAGGACTCGAACAAACTGACTTGAGTATTGTCGTTTGCATGATCTGACCATCGTGGGGGGAGTGGAGAGATGGGGAATCTGGAATCCGATTTGAATGAAGCTTGGCAAGTGGAAAAATGTGTCGTCTCGGATGTTCCGTATCAAGCCCGGACCGGATCCGATACTTGTGGGGGGAGTTGAAGGGGGCACCCGAATTTTCGTGTAACGCTTAGCGTTGAGGGATCGGGATGGATTTTAGTGGAAAGAACAAGCATAAGCCCCAGATACGTTCTTGACAGAGCTAGACCATATCGGGGCTCTTTGGGGGGAGTTGTAGGGGGTTTCCCAGAACTCCGATGATCGCGAGTTATGATAGGATACCTCCGCATGTGCTAAGTACGATGAAACTTGGCAGGCATATTAGCTACACTTATTAGCTACAACCAAATAGACTTAAGGACCTGACACAATGCCCTAGGATAATGCCCTAGTTTATTATTTATGGATCGGGCTGGATCCGGCCAGGGTAGGAGGAGGATGAACCGTAAACTGGAAATTTGCAGGTTTACTTCAGTTGCAGATATGCTTCAGTTGTTTCCCGAAAAATGCTCAGACAGTCGGCACTTGACAGCCGGCAAGAGAAGATGCCTTAGATGATCACTTTATGTGTCTGAACCAGATTCGACCGAGGTAGGGGGAGTTTGAGGTTTGGGGGGGGGGACCGGAAATCTTGTGCCCTAACATTTGCCCTACATGATCCGAGGCGATGCCAGAAATGCTCAGACTCAAGTGAAACTAGATATTCTATTTGTAAGTCCGATCCTAGGAGGTTGAAGGGGTATTTTGTGAGGTTATCGTCTAGTTTCTCGCAAGACCTACTCGTGATAAGCCATATGAGATCGTAGCTCTTGTTTTTATGGCACTTGCAGCTTCGCTCAAGTGCCATATACCGATCACTTTTCCGTCTGTCTGTCAGTCCGGTGGGGGTACTTCCAGATGTGCTAGGACGATGAAACTTGGCAGGAAAATCAGGGACCCGACCAAACTAACCTGGAAATAATCAGTTTCCCGATACGACCATCTGGGGGGGAGTGGTGGGTCGGGGAATTCTGAAAATTAAGTAGTTTTTGTCACACTTTTTCGAGTTTGGGTACTTCCAGTTGGGCTAGGACGATGAAACTTGGCTGGAGCATCAGGGACCCGACCGGAATAACCTGGAAATAATCAGTTTCCCAATCCGACCACCTGGGGGGGAGTGGAGGGCTGGGGAATCCGGAAAATGGGAGTAGTGTGTAACTTTCGAACGGGTGATCGGATTGGAATGAAACTTAATAACTGAATAAATGGCATACCTCTGATGTCTCATTTGAAGTCCGGACCGGATTCAACAGCTATGTGGGAGTTGGGGGGGGGGAGACCGGAAATCTCGAGAAACGGTTAGAGTGGAGGGATCGGAGTGAAACTTGCTGGGAAGAACAAGCATCTGCTCCAGATAAATCGTTTATACATTTGGAATGGATCCGGACACTGGGGGGGGGGTGAAGGGGAGTTTCCCGGAATTCCAGTAATGGTGGCTTTGGGGATTTTCACAACGAAACTTGGGAGGCGAGTCAGGGACCAGGTCAGACTGACTTGTAAATAAAAATTTACATGATCCGATAGTCGTGGGGGAGTAGCGGGAGGGGGAATCCGGAATATTGAGTCATGCGTAACTTTGGAACGGTTGATCGGATTTGAGTGAAATTTGATAATTGATCAGAGGACATGTCTCTGGTGATCTTTGTCATGTCCGGACCGGATTCGACAACAATGGGGGGGGGGGGGGAAATGCGTGACCGGCTCAGACTGGGGAGATCGGGATGGAACTTTGTGGGAATGATAAAGAGATGCTCTGGATAAATCACTTACAGAACCGGATTGGCTCCGGCGACTGTGGGTCAGTTTAGGGGGGGGGGTCCGGAATTCCGGTGATCGCGATTTAAGTTACTTCCAGATGTGCTAGGACGATGGAACTGGGCTGGAATATTAGAGATTCGACAAGATTGCCCTCAACCCATGATCATATGTGCCACAAGTTTTTTGCTTAAAAAATGATTTTATCACCCTCAAAGTGCACATTTTAACCGAAAAGTGAAAAAAAAAGTCTTTTTACCAAACGGGTAAAAATCAATGATCCCTAAGGGCCTGTGATCGTTTTGTCTCAATAGCTTCTCTTACAGATGAATTTCTAGCGCCTATAAAGTGCGTATTATTACAGCCCAGTTTTAAAACAAAATACTTTTTTTCTAGCTCCCTTAAAGTGCGCATCTGAACCGCAAAGGTAACCTTAAAAGTACTTTTGATCAAACACTACATCTCAACCCATTCAAGTGCCATATGAGCTTACAGCTCTTGTTATATTAAAATGGGGCTTTATAGCATCGTCCCAAGAATAAGCTATTGTTGTGGGACTTCGCCCGTGATCATGTATTTTTTTCTTCTAGGAACGGTGGTGTGTCAGTAGACGCAATGGCTGTCGTGCTAGCAGCGTTGCCAAATCTGAAAGTTCTGAATTATCCACGACTATCGGAAACAATACTCAGCTGCAAAAATACCAATGCAGCGGCAACCTTACCGTTGGACCATTATGTGGGTCCATTTTCGTTGGACAGAGCAGAGCTGCTTGCTGAGTATCTGCCGAACCTTACCAGGATTGATGTAAACCTAAATTTGGTAAGTCATTTATCTTTTCGATTAGGCCGCGAAGCTATGCTATAAGAGTCTCAACATTCGGCTACTCAAGTACAGTAGAGGTATGTGAACGTTTGTTGACAGTGGACTTTGCCCTTTTCATGCACTTGCTGTGTCGAAAGTTAACCACCAGTTAGCCGAGGTTGGTAATTAAGGGCCAGTGAAAACACTGTATTAGATATTTTGGATCTTCATTCTACCATTTAGCCCAAAACTGCACTGTTCACATTAAAGTAACTGTTCACATATACACACCTCTACTGTATATCAAAACAATGACTAAAAACGGAAAAACAGCTACGATGTTTGATAGCGATATTTCGGCCCATTGGGATTGCAGGCTCGTTTCTTCCAGTCCAGCAACAACCTGACGAGGATCCTTGCCAAGAAAGCCGAAATGTCGCTGTCAAGTATCGTAGCAGACTCTCCGGATTTCCCGTTGTTTTAGTATGTTTTTCCAGGTCAGCTTGAGCTCTAGGAGTATTTATCAAGTAAGTCTCAAATTAGTAAGCGGCAAGCGAACCTCGGTAGTAAAAATATAAAAATAAGACTCTTAAAACTTCGTTTTCGGCTGAACCTAACTATCGATTTTTTCCTCCGTGTGCTCTCTCAGGTTTGAAATTGCACCTTTATGACGCTCATGAGAAAGGTTCTTTTTTCCCACGCTAGATGCTACCGCCTAATCCGGTCGTACTTTGTTAGAGTTGTGAAGATTAAACTCCGGCCCACAGCTTCATCGACGGTCCTTTTAGACTGTGACAACTATTACACTATGGTGTGATCAATTGTTAATACTTACAAGGAAGGAATTCACAAATTAATTGACAAATTGTGAATGGGTGCTTTTAGGGCACCCAATCAAGTTCGGTTGGAGGTTGCTTGACAAGTCCGTAGATCGTGGTCTCCATATCATTTACTCAAAACGGAAAATTCAACTACGATATTATCAGCTGACTCTCCCGTTGTGAGCCTAATATATATGTTTCCCAGTCTGCTTGGTCTGAATGAGTAGGCTATAAACTATTAATAAAAAACTACGGACAGGATGTGTATCGGTTTTGAGCCTACAATTTTGTCCTAGGTCGAGGAAGAGTCTATGGTTCACTTTAAGAACATGAAGCATCTCAGCGACCTACGAATCGGGGTTCAGTCTTTCACCTCATCTTGTTTAGACCAGCTCGCCGTTCTTGACGGCCAATTGGAGAGTTTCTTCATAACTTGTCTCCAGCTTAAAAGTTCCGATCTCTCATCTTTACGATCTAAACTCCCAGGGATTAAACAGTTAAGTTTGGCCTATAGCAAATTCGAAGAAGATGCGCCGTTTAGCTCCGATTCCGGCTGGGAGGATCTTTCTGAGCTAGAGATCCGGTCGGAAAAGACATTTTTCTGGCCGATTCCCGGATTTTGCACTGGAAATAGCAAGCAGGTGAATACACTGTTCTTCCGGGCGCCTCTGGATCAACTTTCGAAGGAAGAAGATCTAGGGACTTTGCTGAGTAACGACCGGTTCAAGAACCTTGAGTATCTATTTCTACGCGTTCCGAAGTTGCCCGTGTCCGCCCTAGTGTGCGTAGCAATGGCACTGTGCCCGAGACTGAAGCACGTGGGCAATATGGATACTTGGGGCATAAAAGGGCCCTTTATGACTCTACTAGAGGACCATCTAGAAAAGAATAACGTGGAATTAGAACTCATGACAACCTATCATGAGGGGTTGTTCTACAACCTGAATTCAAAAAGACGCCAGTTTTGAACTTGCTGTATGGACTGCGGGAAAGAAGAGTTCGCGTTGTGCAGCGATGACGCTCTTCGAACAATTTAAAAAGAGAGTTTTACTGCGTGGACTCGAGAGCCTGGAAGGGTTTCTCACAAATTCAGAAGTTCGCAAACTGACATGATACATCTACAAATAGAAACATGAAATTTTCAACTGCAATTTGCACCGGACTCTCCGAGAGCGAAAGTGCGCGTACGTCTACTTACCCTAGAAGCTGTTTGTAAGCGGATCAAATAGAAAGCATGCATTTTAGTCTTGCAATCTCGGCGTTCTAATCTTTGCTGGTACCTGACACTTGCAGTGACGTTATTGTTGTCGGAGTTGGCTATAGGGAGTGCTTCAGGTGAATGGGAGTGCCGTGCAGACAAATTGTATCTATAGACAAAATTGGCCAAGGATGGCCCTTTTTTTACAACCATGCTCAAACGCTGGGGCATGCTGACACGGATGAGCCTGGTGCTTTTTTTTTGTACGGGGTACCAGCATACAACACTTTCAAGTAAAAAGAATGGTCTGAAGTCTATGTTTTACCAGTATACAACACTTTTAAGTAAAATAATGGTTCGAAGTGTAATACTGGTTAATACTGGTTGAGGAATAAGTGGTACACATACGTCTGAGCACCATGCACACCCCTATCAGCATGCGCCAGTGTGTTTGAGCATGGCTATCAAACAAGGGCTTTGTGTACTAGACTGGGTCTTGACACAAAATCTGACAATTTCCAATAAAGGGTGTATCGTTGTAATTTCGGACCCAGACAATTGACTAACCGCACATTTTGTACCAGTAATTTATCTTATGTATTACACCTTTCCGTCATCATCCATTTTGTCGGTTGAAACTCTGCCGATGTCGGTAATTAGATTGTAGAAAAAATAGTGAAGCATTTCAAGAAGCCATACCTGATGTACTACAACAACAACAAGACCAAAGGTTCCGATGGGATCCCAAAATTTCAATATTTGATCCAGACAATTAGGTTTTGTCTTCGCCAGATCCAGTCTTCGCCAGGCCAAACAGCTAATCATTAAGAAATCCAAGCTCAGATATGGATTCAGCATGTGCGTTTACCTCTTTAAGCCGATCGAAACGATCCTAGCTTACTTCTGTGAATTTTGCGGTTTGGCGAAATTCAAGAACTACTTCTCTGGCGAAAAACTAAAGCTCAAAAACGGATACAGCGTATCTCCTTACCCCTATATCCAACATCTAATCAACTTCAAATACAACTTTAACTTCTAACAAATTTTCCGGTTTCATCCGGATTCCGGACGAACTATATTTCCGGCTAGAGAGTGATTGTCATATACGGATTCTCCATCTCCTCTTACCCCTAAATCTATCGTCTAATCAACTTCAAATAAAACTTTTACTTTTAACAAATTTTCCGGTTTTGGCCGGATTCCGGGCGAACTACTTGTCCGGCGATAAAATGGTTTTCGTATTCTTGTTCAGCATGCCTTCTTACCTCTACATCAAACATCTAATCAACTTCAGATAAAACTTTAACTTCTAACAAACTTTCCGGTCTTGTCCGGATTCCGGGCGAACTAATTGTCCGGCGAGAGAATGGTTTTCATATTCGTGTTCAGCATGGTTTCTTACCCCAAAATCAAACATCTAATCAACTTCAAATAAAACTTTTACTTTTAACAAACTTTCCGGTTTCGGCCGGATTCCGGGCGAACTACTTGTCCGGCGCGAAAATGGTTTTCATATTCGTGTTCAGCATGTCTTCTTACCCCATAATCGACTATCACATTAGCTGTTTAAAAATATTTTGCTTGTCCCTTAATTTGAACCCCCTCCCCCACCCCTAAATGTAGGGCTACAGGGCCCATCTACGAACTCGACCTCACTCTTGACCCAATGAATGCTCACACCAAGTTCATCAAAATATCTCATTCCCTTCGAGAGTTATCGTGCTCACAGACGGACGGACGGACGGACGGACAGACAGACAACTTTTACGATGTCATAGGTATCCGTCACTAACGTTTTGGGATCCCAAAAACAGAACAACAACTGATGTGTGACCAGAGCCGACTGGTAGGTGATTTTCCACGATGGTAAACCATGGCAAATAGCAATTGCAAAAAAGCAACAAGATCGTTTTCAGATACGTCACGTTTTGGTAAACGACGCTTTTGCCTTTCTGAAAATCTCCTGAGACGTCAGCCTGTTTTTGGTGACCATTTCAGCACTGATATTACATTGTCGGGAGTCGAAACATGCCGTGGACATCTGTATACATATCTGAGCGGCTCCAAGAAACGGTAAACGCCGGAATAGACATTGTATATTCAGTTCGGGAGAAGAGATCTTATCTGGTCCTTAACAGCTAAGTAGTTACATGATCCGCAGACGCAATGGAGGGTATTAGCGTCGAGATGCAACCGCTTCTCGTCATGAGAAGCACCGTTTTGACGCAAAAACGCAGTGTTTTATCATAGAAACGCAATCTGTTTGAACAAGTGGTAAGTTGCAGGTTCTACTAAAAACGGGAACGGTGCAGAAGGAACGCGTGCTAAAAACGGGAACACTGCACCAGGAGAAACACTGACAAAAAGGGGGAACGATGCGCCGTCGTTCCTTCTTTTAGTAGCTTGTTTAGGCACGAGTTTCAAATCATTCCCGTGCACGATCCCTCTTCTAACAGTCGTGTTCCTTCATTTTGGTCGCTTTAAGCAGTCCCAGACACGACGAGGGGTAGGGCTCCTGTTCTGTGATACGAGAAAACGAACGAGGAATCACAGTTAACCAATCCAACGACAGAATTCTCTACTTTATGAAGCCTCCTCTGTATTTACAGGCTGTCTGAATAAAGCTGCAAGGCTCGGTACACAACGCTAAGTTATATTGCTACTGGGAACAATTTAATCCATAAGGCTTCTCCTAAGTGAGAACGAATGTGCAAGACGCTTTTTCGAGGAAATAATGGTCATCATTCACTGGTGTATGAAATGAAAATGGGTGTTTTTGGGTTGGAAGTTGGAATAAGGGAACTGAATCCAGAGGATAGATTTTTTAAGAATCAATCAATGATTAAAGCACGTGAGAAGAAAAGAGGTTTCCCGGAAAGATAAATCCACGGTGACGGTGAGTGGCGAGCAATGTCGTATTGTGGTCGATCTTTTCTTCACTATTTTTCTTCCGATACAACAATCATTTAGAAGTTGAATAAGTGGAAAGTGAGTAAGTGGAAAACGGTTAGCTTAACTTGTGACATTGGTAGCGTTCCAGTGAAGTTACGATGATAAGAGGAGGGGCAAGCGCCGTATTGTGGTAGTTATCACGCTCTCTGGAACGAAAATAATAACAACGCGAAAATACGTTATCACTCTTACGGGAGTTCCTGCAGAACCTATAACTATTATCACTTATGATGCTCGCGACATCATAAGTAAATTGTAACGATCGTAACAGTCGCGGAACGAAAATAATAAGTGGGAGGAGCCAATTTACTTATTACGGCGGGCTCTGGAACGGCAATAATAACAAGAATAGTAACGATCGTAACTAATAATAAGTCGCTGGAACGCTACCATTGTTTGCCTTATAGTCCAGTTATCAGTTACAGTCTAGTTAGTTACCATGTGATTTACCTTAGTCAAGATGCCGGGATACTATATTACTAATGTACAGTGTGTTGCTAAGATTACATTCAGAACCAGAATATGAGAATAGCCACGGAAATCAGGGGTAAGGAACCCGTATTCTGAACAGCAGTTTCGACCGTGTCTTTACTTTAGAGGGAGGTTGATAGTTAGAAATCGTTATGGTGACTCAGATCACTAGACAATGTCTCAAGGATATAGGCCTACTTAGATTTAGGGTATGTGGTGCCTACCCCCCCCCCCCCCCCCCAGCTATTGACTGAGTTTTACACGTATCAGCCAAAGTTTTGACGGAAAATCAAAATATATTGTCACCGCGCTTTGTCAATCGAGAAACGTGGAAATCTGTAAGAATGTCCCTAAAATCGTGCTACGGGAAATGAATCGTGAAACTATGCACACAAAATCATGGGCCCTTTTCGAGCAATTGTAGCTATTCTGTACAATCAGTAAGCCATGTTATTAGGAATGTTTAGTTATTTAAAAATCCCATTTGTGGTACTAGACGAATATTAGGTAAGAATGACTTTACTTTTATTGATCTAGTTGACTTGTTAAACTAATAAAAATTCGTCCTAACACTTCCTTGGAAAACAAAAATACTGCCGTAGCTCACGAGTAGCAAATTTTCTCGGTTAAATCAAATTACCACTGGGTCCCCGGAGAGAATTCCCAGCAGGTCTCAGCTTCTCGTGGAATAACACTCGATGGAGCACGTCTTAGAACAATTTTTCTCCTCCCTGCTTTTATGCTTCATAAAAAAAGGGTGGATTCGGATCAAATTTCACAAACGGGGTTTCAGCGTGGGACAAGCATTTATTGGACCCGAGTTGGAATTCAATAAAGAAAAGTAGACCAGCTCATTCTCTCCTCTACGTAATTTGAGAAGCAAGAACGGGGCTTTGTATTCAAATTTCCGAATGCCAGTAATTTCAAGATAAATCATCCCCTTCTGGTTGTTCGACGGGGTAATTGAGTTCACGCTTTTGTAAAGGAGATCAGTTTCTTGGATTGTTGGAAAGGTGAATGAGCGGAGAAATCGGTGGGAGGGGTGAGAGAAATGGTCTGTTGAAGTATATTCCTGTAGGGGGAAGCATTGTGCTCAGTGTTTTCATTGAGCTTTAAGAATTATAGTTTAATAGCCCGTTCTCAGTTTTTTTAGATCTCTTTGTTATCCAGTGCTCAGCTTTTCTCTAATTTTATTGGAAGTTGTAGGCAGTGTCTCATGGACTCATGGTATGAAGTATGAACTGAAATTTGTTGTGAATGATAATATAATTAAAACAAAATTAAACAAATAAAATGAAAAATACTGTTGAGTATTTTATTATAGCCTAACAAAGTATTCTATTTCGTATTCCATTTTTTTATTTATTTTGTATAGACTATAGTTAAACGGTTGCTAAATCTGATGATTCAGGTGATTCATCTTTCAACCGAGCTTTCAACACTTGAAAGTATGTTATTTAAATATTTTAAAATGTGTCAGCCGAGTGCGGGCATCGGGCACTTGGTGCACATCATCATCGAGAGTGGACATCCCCTTGGAATTGAGAGAAGAAGTAATTTTTAGCGAAACACCAGTGCAGAATCGATGCGCTGGTGGCCCGCACGAAGGAAGGGTTGCGCCTGCAAAACAAAGTCATAAGCTGATGCCTTCTCATTAAATATCGATTCAAGACCCCTGCTGATCCTTTCCCATAAGTTCTCCGCGCTGGTCATAAGCAGGCTGAGATTCGCATTCCAAACCTTTGTTCGTTACTGACTCACTGATGGCACCCCCCTCGATAAAGACATCCAAAGTCGCGTATCATGTCCAGTTTGACATTAATCTCTCAGCCTTTTGCGGTTTCGTCTGGGGGTTTCATGTGACAAGACTGTAATGGCCAAACTTAGAGCTCGTTCCCTTCAACTGGGCTTAGGGCAGGGATTCCGCGCTCGAAGCATACGTGATAATGAAAATGACGCATGAGGGGTAATGGACATGAAGCGTAAGATTATGCTCAGTTCTGGCTATGTACAGTAGAGGGATGCTTATGTGAACGTTTGTTGACTTCGGACTTCGCCATTTTCATGCACTTGCTGTGTCTAAAGCTAACTACCAGTTAGCCAAAGTAGGTAAGAAGGGCAGCTGAAAACGGGTTCCGGCTAAAAAAAAACCCGGCGAAACCCCCCCCCCGGACAAAAAAACCCCGCCAAAACCCCGCCGGCTAAAAAAAAAACCGTTACCCCCCCCCCCCCCCCCCGCATAAAAAAAGACGGGTATGCAAGAGTAGAGTTAACTGGTAGGTAGAGAGTAAGAGTAGAATAAACTTCTTTCGCAAACTTGACTCTACAAAATGTCTGAAGTACAGTGGGTATCAGAACAATGATAAACAAAGGGAGTGTAAGGCGAAGGTGAAGGTTGATGGTGACAGAGTAATTGCTGAAGTCACCAAACACGCGCATTCAACTGAAGCTGTTGTCAGTGAGGTGTTAAATGTGAATGAACAAATCAAAGCCAGTTCCACCCAGTGTAACGATCCCCCCAACGGCCCCAACAAATCCTTTCCCAATGCCTCCCCCTTCTTGGCGAGGAAGCTGCGGTTAGGATGCCACCCATTGTTGGCAATTGGTGCAATGTGAAGCTCCCCTTGCCTGATTGCTCTTTAGTTATTGTTCATACCAGAAACTCGAAGATGGGAGTAAGTGGAGGGATGCCTGTGACACCGCAAAAGTTGTCCTGCTTTCCGTCTGTGAGCAGGATAACTCTTGAAGGGAATATTCGATGAGACTTGCTGGAGGATCCTTTAGGTCAAGGGAAAGGTTGAGCTCGTTTTGTGATAGCACTTTCAAGATAGTCCCAGAAATATTCTACCAGCTCTTCACCTTACTCGTGCTTGTCACCTGGTTGTTCGTTTTGTTGCCCAGAAAATCCCAGTCTAAATATGTGTGGGTGTTTAAGGATTCGGGGGGGGGGGGGTCGCCGGGGGGGTACCTGCGGGGTTTTCTGTTCTTCTCTTACTCTCTACCTACCAGTTACTCTACTCGTACATACCCGTCTTTTTTATGCGGGGGGGTTTTGGTACCGGGGGGGGTTTGGTCGGGGGGTTTTGGTACCGGTGGGGGGGGGGGGGGCTTTCGTACCGGGGGGTTTTAGGCGGTTTTTTTTGTCCGGGGGGTTTTCGCGGGGGGGGGTTCTCGCCTAGACCCGCTGAAAACACCTGTACAGGTATTTTTGATCTTCGTTCCCAAAACTGCATTGTTCACATTAAAGTAACTGTTCACATAAGCATACATCTACCGTGTATGAACAGGATATGGATCGGAGGATTCATGGAGGATCATGCCGTTGATGCGAATTTTTACGTCAAGAATGTTGCAGAACTTTTGGAACGGCTTTCATGACCTAGCTTCAGCAAGAAAAGTGGCAAGAAGTTGATCAAGAATCCGGTATGAAAGAAAGAAAGAAAGAAAGTTTATTTGAGCCCTACGGCCATACACAACATGATGTATTGATACAACACTGCACAGAACACATACTCGATATAAAACAATACTTATTTTCTTCCACTCGGGCTCGACTGAGCCTCTCCCGCCTTTTCCACATATCGTGCCATTTTGCATATGGTTCCAGGCTTCGAAGACCTCAGGATATCAGAAAGTCGTGCTTGTAGTTTTGGTTGAGTAATCTCTGGAGAGAGAGGTGGTTGTCTTCTTGTGCACAGCGGTAAGTTTGATAATGTTCCTCACCAACCAACTTTTAGCGGCAAAATTTTTTTTTTTTAGGTTTCTTAAATGAAACGTAAAATCAGCCATTGCCCGTTCATTCTTATTGCCAACTTCCACTGGGTATTTTTCAGTCACTAAATTGTCATTTTTCAGATAGTTTGTTTTCTACCCAGCGTCGAATCGGTCTTTCGTTTTGTCGTGCACATTTTTGAGAAAAGGTTTTGTCCGTGACAGAGCAAAATAACACTAGGGAGTAGCGCTAAGACCTATCCTTTCCATGCTTCGCAAACGGGCCGTAGTCACTTGCGGAATTTAAAGCGAGACAAACTTGCGGATTTAGAAATTTCTAGTAAAGCTAAGACGCGGCCTGAACACATCTTTGAAACCGGGGAGGTTGTATCTTTTTTGTGCTGTGTTCAGAATATGAAGTTATTGGAGCCAGCGCTGGTGCACGACTGATTGAGTTTGAGTAAGGACGTTCAGTAGCGCTAGTGGTGCTAGTGTCGCTGCTATTCGAGAAAGTGCAAAATAGTTCAGACCGTTCAAGTCGCCAAGAACTAAAACCGATGGCTTGTCCCACATTGTTGAAAATCCTGCCAAAGAACCACACTGAAGTCATCAGACGAACAGTAAGCCCTCGAGGTGGTTTGCTGGCAAATGCTTTTTGTCTGTTACCCTGCGGGTTTAATGTGAAGATAAGTAAATCCAAGTGTGAATCAGCTGAAGAATACATAATGATGTCCTGTGTACTTTAAGATTCAGCGTGACTGCGGACCATCAAGTTTGAACGAGGGCAAACTTAGTTAGGTTATAGGCCTACTCAAAAGCTACATGTTCATGAAAGGCTGGACCATGTGAAAAAAATTGACATAGGGTCATGCGGTTGATTTGTCAACGGGAAAATCGCCCTGGTTTCTTTCAGCTCTGATGTAGCGTAGGAATGAAGCATCTGTTACACAGCCTAAAATTTGGAGAAAGCAGACTGTAGCCTCTCTTATTTCAGAACAGCTCGATCAAGCAGGCTGATGTGTTTGAAAGTTCCGTATCTAAACCTGGAGAAAAGTACTATAGTCCTATACTTTAGGTACTATAGTCTTGTGCCTAACACTAGCCTACCCTTTCTTATAGGTCACCGTGAATGCCAGCCAAATATGAAACATTGTTCTTGTTCTAAGTAGCAACCACTTTGGAGCAAAAACAGAAATAACAAGAGCTGTAAGCTCATATGGCACTTGCATGGGTTGAGATGTAGTGTTTGATCAAAAGTACTTTTAAGGTTACCTTTGCGGTTCAGATGCGAGATACGTACATGATACGTACTTTATAGGCACTAGAAATTCATCTGTAAGAAAAACTATTGAGACAAAACGATCACAGGCCCTTAGGGATCATTGATATATAC
The DNA here is from genome assembly GCA_023053555.1 of Branchinecta lindahli. Lineage (NCBI taxonomy): Eukaryota > Metazoa > Arthropoda > Branchiopoda > Anostraca > Branchinectidae > Branchinecta > Branchinecta lindahli. The sequence goes on along the minus strand of JAKZAO010000009.1, from coordinate 9,169,594 downwards.
CATTTGGTAAAAAAAAAAAAAAAATCACTTTTCGGTTAAAATGTGCACTTTAAGGGTGATAAAATAAATTTTCAAGCAAAACCCTTGTGGCACAAATGATCATGGGTTGAGATGTATCGTTTGATAAAAAAGGTAGTTTTCGACCTTGCGGTTCAGATTCGCACTTTAAGGGAGCTAGAACTTCATTTGTAAGCAAAACCCTTGAGGCAAAAATGATAATGGGCTCATGGGGATCATGAAAATGTATAATTTGCTTAAAAGTGTTTTTCTAAATTTACGGTCAAGATTGGTACTTTAAGGAATGTTGGATTTGGAAAGTGGCGATTTCTGAGCCAATCTTGTCGAATCTCTAATATTCCAGCCCAGTTCCATCGTCCTAGCACATCTGGAAGTACCTTAAATCGCGATCACCGGAATTCCGGACCCCCCCCCTCAAACTCCCCCACAGTCGCCGGAGCCAATCCGGTTCTGTAAGTGATTTATCCAGAGCATCTTTTTATTATTTCCATAAAGTTCCATCCCGATCTCCCCAGTCTGAGCCGGTCACGTATCCCCCCCCCCCAGTTGTTGTCGAATCCGGTCCGGACATGACAAAGATCACCAGAGACATGTCCTCTGATCAATTATCAAATTTCACTCAGATCCGATCAGCCGTTCCCAAGTTACGCATGACTCAATATTCCGGATTCCCCCTCCCGCTACTCCGCCCACGACTATCGGATCATGTAAATTTTTATGTATAAGTCATTTTGATCGGGTCCCTGATTCGCCTCCCAAGTTTCGTCGTGAAAATCCCCAAAACCGCCATTACCGGAATTCCGGGAAACTCCCCTCCACCCCCGCCCTGGTGTCCGGATCCAGTCCAAATGTATAAACGATTTATCTGGAGCAGACGCTTGTTCTTCCCAGCAAGTTTCACTCCGATCCCTCCATTCTAACCGTTTCTCGAGATTTTTGGTCTCCCCCCCCCCAACTCCCCCATAGCTGTCGAATCCGGTCCGGACTTCAAATGGGACATCAGAGGTATGCCATTTATTCTGTTATTAAGTTTCATTTCAATCCGATCACCCGTTCGAAAGTTACACACTACTCCAGTTTTCCGGATTCCCCAGCCCTCCACTCCCCCCCAGAAGGTCGGATTGGGAAACTGATTATTTCCAGGTTAGTCCGGTCGGGTCCCTGATGCTCCTGCCAAGTTTCATCGTCCTAGCACATCTGGAAGTACCCCAACTCGAAAAAGTGTGAGAAAAACTACTTAATTTTCAGAATTCCCCGGCCCACCACTCCCCCCCAGATGGTCGGATCGGGAAACTGATTATTTCCAGGTTAGTTTGGCCGGGTCCCTGATTTTCCTGCCAAGTTTCATCGTCCTAGCCCATCTGGAAGTGCCCTAACTCGAGATGAGTGGACAGACCGACCGACCGACCGACCGATCGACCGACCGACCGAAAGGTGATCGGTATATGGCACTTGAGCGAAGCTGCAAGTGCCATAAAAATTAAAGAACACGTCGAAAATGTTTATAAGGATAAACCTATTGGCTATTACATGTCGCTGTCCCCCAAATATTACATTGCTATTTATTCATTGATGGTTCATTATGTTCATGGAATGAGTTTAAGAATCCCGGTGTCGTCGAACCATCTAAGTAGTAAGCAAATGGGTTAGCCACTTGCGACCATCGAGTTGAAGGAAGTGAATGTATTTGCGTTTTTTTCAGTGTCTGTGGCACTTTCGTGGGAGTAAAAGATTGTTGGTGTCACGGTATTCAGGATAGGAGTTGGGTTGGCACAAACAGCACCTTTTGGGGCTCTCTTTGAAAAAATTCCTCTGGTCGGTCATGCATGCTCTCTATTTTCAGCTATTTCTGGAAAACGTGCCTCCAACGGCTCTTGAGACGCACTCGACTGTAAAGTGCCATGCGGTCGCGTGTTCACGTCAAGTGTCTACGAGTGGCGGAAAATGTCCAGTCCAGATGCTGATGGTAACTTCCTGTGGTGCCTCACGCGCGTAGTTTAAACTATCGTAGGCGTGGACTCCGTTTGCTCCGCCTTCTGCTTGTGCGTTCGGCTGATGCTGAGTCAGAGGAATCAGTCGGTGGTTAGGATTGGAAACGTTGTCGCGTGGAATACTGAAAGAAGAGAAAATGGATTGCTGGAACTTCCGGAGACTCCTCACGTTCCTTTGTTTTCTGGGTAAGTGGAATGTGTTCGGTTCTCTCCCTGAATTTCTTGTATCGCCATCTGGATCGAGAAAAAGTCGAAAAATATGTTTGTATACATCATGACGAGGATAGTCTTGCCCAATAAGAGACCACAACGACGGATTGAAATTTGTTTTGCAAGAACGAAAAGAACAGTATGGACTACTGGTTTCAAGTTCTGACTACTGGTTTCAAGTTCCAAATCCGAATCCCCATTTTTTTTCCGTTTCGGTCCATATTCACTGTTACTGATATAAAATGCGGTCCATCAGTTTATTATGCCGAGTTTTGCTAAAATTACCACTTCGGAGCTAAATCACCCATGTTTTGACCAAAAAATTTCACAGATCCATTACAAGAGTTGAAAGGTCGACTTGTTGCTGATCTAGGCACTTGTCGTTGTTTCCTTCCTGCCCTGTAGTAATTTATTTATTACATGGAGTTGTCAAATGTATATTTATTGTTGGTCGTCGATTTTCTTAATTTTCTTTTCTTCTTTTCTCTCTTTTGTTATACTCCATTTAAAGCCCTGTTTTGTCGTATTAATGGTAAATAAGTTTCATCACTGTTACATCATCAGTAACTCTCAAATTGCTGCAGAATGAGACGAAAATAAAAATGAATGTCGGCAGTTAACTAAATGACGGGCGGTGGAAATCCGCTAAGCCATGAGGGGATCAGGGGTCATCAAAGCGCTAGCCGGATCAGCAACCTAAATATTAGCCGCCTTACCAATGGAGCACAGGGTAACGCAGTTCCAGCCCTATGTCTGTATCCAGCCACTGGTTTACCTAGCGGTGCTCTTCCTCTTAATTGCTATAAATAAATACATCCATACCAAACGAAGAAAACCTAACAATATAACGATACGCGTAATAATACACACTGCTCTGATATTATAAGTTTTAACATTTGTAAGCTTAGGGCATTTTGTATAAGCAGTATTATCTGTTCCGGGGAGCTCTTTGACATACCAGAAAGCTGCAGAACTTTCCCACCAAAAAAAATTCTCTCTCAGTTCAGAAAGCTGCTGGAACCGATTGAGGAAATGGTCATAAGCATTTAAAATACCGAAATATAATAAAAAGAAAAATCATATTTTTGTTCCGCCGTTCAGCAGCAGTCTGTTTTCTATACATCATTGACGACACAAAATGAAAAATTTAAATTGTAAAAAATTCAGGGCATATAAAATTGATTTAACTTCTGCGTTCTGGATAGCAAATTCTGGAAACACAACGTTTTTCAATTCTGCTTCCCATGTGAATCATGTTATTGCCTCATATCTGTTCATTTCGGAATTGTTGTCAACAAATCGCACCGCGTCTCGGAATCTCGTAAAGTAATCCTGACTTTAAATGCCTGGACATGTTTTATTGCCTGTTTCTCTTAGCTGCTAAAAGCTAGGGACCCCGTACAAATGGTTTAGGTAATCATAATGTCTTATAGCGGCCCCTTTTAGGCTTTTACCTAGATAGCTTGTCTCATTTTGGTTAATGGATGAGAGTTGACAAATGCTGGGGTTGCAGTTTCGACTTGTCACCTCGAAGTGGCTCAGCTTCTCCTCCCGAAATAGCAACTGTGAGTGCTATTTGGTATGCGGTATGATACTGCGTGGATATAGCACTTTTAATGTGGCGTTTTCTTGAACTCACAGTTCCACACTCCACAGGAGAAAGTAAGCGCAGTAGAAAAAAAGAAAAATACACATAACCGTTCAAAAATACATTAAAACAGGGGAGCTAACTTGATCGAGGAGCCTACATGGTTTTCATGCATTTTTAATTGTTGTCCAGTTAGAAATTATATTTAAATTTTGTGTGTTCCTACCGTTTTTTTATTTGTCTTTGTTATTTTTTACTCCGCTATCGCCTTGTGCATTTGGCCGAGGTTAAGTGTTGTAAGAAGGTTAACAGGTAATTGAAGATAAGTTGAAATTGCCGTGCTTATCGTTGAATGAATTTATTTCGGTCTACAGTGGGGCAAATCAAACTAAAGTGAAAGGAGATGATAACAGGTCAAGTAAAAGACAAATCTGACTATATTTTTAAATTCGTTTTACCAGAAGACTTGTTTGACTATATTAATAGCTTATTCTGATTTTCTTATACATCGTTTGAGGATGGGGTGGGTATCGCTAACCTCGGAAGGTCGTTCTAGAAGTAGCCTACTTCATTCACGATCGAGTTCAGTCAGTCAGTAATTTGTTCTAAGACCGAAGCCGGACCCAGCCAAAAATTGTCTTTTTGGTCATGACAAAAAAAAACCCATAAAATACAGAACAATTTGAATTAATTCTAATAGTAATACACAACGTCCAGTCATTAATAACTAAAACTTAAAATCTTAATAACTAGACTTGCGCTTGGCTTTCAGAAGTAACCCCTTTGAGCAGTTTGGATTGATAGTTTCCGATCGACTTGGATCAGGACCTCCTCGGTTGTCCGAGGGTTAAGCAGTTCTAATAATATTCAAGTGCATGTCTAGCCTGATCGTGTATACACATTCCTGTCGGAAATGGAAGTCTCGAAACAAGATATCTGCTTGAAAACAAGTTGTAAACTAACCGATACCCTGTAATCAGTCAACTCATTAGTTGGTAATCGATCGGCAAATCATCCAGCCACAAATGACACAAGTTCGGCTCTAAAGTGTCTTGATCGAAACCCTTTTGAAGGAAGGCCATCATTTGAGAGCCTGCAGTATCACCTCAGGATGTTTTTGGTATTTAATGTAAGCAGTTGACCGTCTAATGTCATATTTCCGTGGATGTTCTGGGGGGTCATTGGAAAGCGGGGAACTAGAAGTTTATTTTCCTCTTGTGATTTGAAGAAGGAATCATGTATTAATTTATTTGTATATCAAAGTCATGAGACCATCATGCAACAAAAACTATAATAGCTCATTATTATCGTTTGACGTAGGCGCCACTATGTACACAACATCTCCATCAGACGAAATCTCTTCTGAATTGCCGTGTTTTCTTTAGTTGCGTTTTTCAGATACCATGGTATCTGTTACCACGGTAACTGGATCTGCAATTAGTCGTTTTGCAGTTACGTGGCATCTGATACACGGTTGCTCTCCAAAAACGACCATTGCCGAAATTGCACTTTTCGAAGTCATCCCAAAAGAAAAACTGATATCCAGTTACATCACTAAGTGCTAAACCTCTTTCTCACCAATTTGACGAAATTTGATGAAAGTGAGATTACTTTTCAGATACAGCGATCAGTTACCACGATAACTGCAAAAACGCCGTTTGAACGTGGTACCAGATATCACGGTAACTGCGAAAACGACTTTAGACCGTGGTATCAGATACCATGGTATCTGCAAAAACGCAACTATTATTTGAAGCTCCACCGCTAAAAAAAATGCCCCATATATTTCCCCTCTTGGTCCTAGAATTTATACTTAGCTTATGAAATTTGACCTTCCCGTGAGCCCTTCCGAAAAGTGATAAGCTAATGTTGGTTATTGCATGTCTTGTAGTCTGTGCGACACGTCAGTAAATGAAGATATCATGTTGTGATGTGTCATCAAAATATTTAAAATTCGATATCTTCTGTCAGTTTCCCTGTTTTCCTAATGACAACCTTATGGAACCACCCAGGATGCGGCCGTCATGCCCTGCTGGTTTCAATTGTACACCCAAACGTGACAGAGTGTAAAGTGTAAATGGTGTTAATATTCTTTATATCCTAATTTTTTTTTCATTTTATATGTACTTTCCTGTTTGTTTGTTTTTTACCTGATGTGGCTAGAGTAGGTTACTTAGGTTAGGCCTAACAGTTTTCAGACTACTTGGGGCAGATTCAGATCCAAACGTGGTTGCCAAACACGATTCTGTAAAGTTGCTTGTACTAGAACATCGTTTATCGCAATTCCGACTATCATTTCATCTTCCGACTACGCTTTTGTCGGCCCAAATGAGTGAACCCACTGTACCTGAACTTCTAGTTTCGTAGAAACACCTAGAGTTTACGTAATGTTTTGTGTAGCACCAAATCGTTTTATGCAACATGGTACGATGTCTGTTGACCCGTATAGAGCTGCAGTACATGATAAAACAAACGAAAAACTCACCTTTTTTCTATCCGCGAATACGTTACAAAGAGAAAAGCACAAGAATATTCAAATAAATACAAAAAAGCAAGTATATTCGTGCATGAATTACGAAGTTCGTTCGATGTCTCATAATCTAAACGAGTGTTTGATATTAATAAAATATTTACTTCAGATAAGAACAACCCAGGTCACATCTTCTTGCTCCACTTTCAGTTAGGGACTCCGCTCGATGACCCACGGAGAGCTTGTTTGTTCTAAACGATCGTTCAAAAATTAATAAAACAGTAACTTCAGATGAACAAAAAAAGACATGAAAATAATAAAATTAAGCCAAAAGCAGACTGAGCCGTAAATATCCCCGCAAGCGCCGATTAGCGCTGCCACATTTTGGTGAGGGGGAAAGTCACTAGTTGCTACAGCTCTTCTCGGAAGTGGGGGGGGACCACACATTTCGGTATTATATACAGTATTTTTTTAATCGTAGTTATCCGAAGGTTCGCATTCACACCATGCTCTGTATGTTGATGACACAGCTTAAACTTGTAAATATCCCATGTCCTCAGACGACTGGATACTTCGTACTGCCTATTTCGACTTCCCACCCACCGGCGGACATCCGAGTCGAACGAAACAGCTTCGAGCTACAAATACACCCCTTGAAAGAGTTATCATGCCGACTTTAAATGGTCTTAGCAGGAGGTTTGTAGGCGGCTGTAAGAACACAGATACCTATAATTACGACACAGGCAAAGAACAGCAGGCCCAGACTCGCGTGTGAAGTGCTCGATCATTCTTCACACCAGACGTGCAATTTCTTGCCACCCGCGAATAAAGTCAAGGGGGTGAGAGGGTTTGGTAAGATGCAGAGATTGTAAGAGTAAATAGCTAGAGGGGCGATTTTTCCAAATTTTAGGTGATTCATGCTAAATATTAAAGCATGTATAGGCTAGATATACGCATTATGAATTAATGAATACATTTAGATCAGCAAATGTGTTATGTTTGCATGATCATGAGTACATGATTATTTAGTAATTTCAAGGTAATTTAAAGGTACCGTAGTGGAGCTGTAACTAACATCCACAAAAATATTACTAAACAATGTCAAATTTGAGATAGTGCTAATTTGGGTCGTAGGAATGAAGCGATTGTAGTAAGTACAGATAACCTTGCGCAACCTTTGTTGTTTGGAGGGCATTTTGTCTTCTCGCTACAGTTAAAAGGAAGCTGTAGCCGAATAACCTTTTTTTTTGTAACTACTGAATGTCGTTTATACCATTTTTGAAAGCACTGTTGAAAAATTTGGTTTGGTAGTATCGCATATATCCGAAATTAACTGCTAGTAAAATATAAAAATGGTTATATTGTGTGTTTGCGAATGATTAATGAATTTTTTAAGTAGCAAAGTTAAAAAAAACTGAACGGTTTAAGGATGTGAAAGAAAAATTAGGAAACTTATTTCGGGGGGGGTGCCCAGGGGTCGGGCCAAAAAGTACAGACAAGACATAGGTCAGAGGTTAAAGCCTACAAAAACACCGCGGTCAACCCCCTCCCCCGAAATAAGTTCCTGGATACGGGCCTGGTAGGTCATTTTCAGTTATATGTTGAAAAAGATGGATTTTAAGACCGTTCGCGCCACCTAGGGTAAGTGGAAGCGTAATCACCTGGCCAAATCATATTGCCCACCACGCGGGGAAAAAACCTCATGTTCCATGTATCCTACCACCAAAGCATGAATAGTGTCCTATATTTATTTCGAGAGATTCTTATTTTTTTTGTAACATCTTTTCAACATGATTTTGTTCCTATGGGGCAATCTCGTTTCATCATCAAAAAGTGTCTTGTAATCCTATTGCCATAAAGGAAAGGAAGCAAGTTAAATATAATTAGTAGGCCTAGTAGGGTAATTGGTAATTCAGGTGTGAACTCATTACCCAAGGCTAGTAACTGCCAAGTAGTAAAACAACTCAATCAGGAACAGATTAAGTTCGTCTGTCAGTTGTGGGACTAGGTGATGGATGTGTGGACAACCCACAGGGTGGACGCTTGATTTCTTCCGTTTCCTGCCGTGTTGGAGAAACAAAATTGTGGAAGGAAGCAAGCCACCCAAGTTCTTGTTGTAAACCATTTGTGATAAAACTATTTTTTCTGGAGATGCTCGAATTTTTGCCGCGCGGATAAATAACTAGGAGCTGTTTTTGATTCTCGTAAGAATTGACAATCTGACTTTTAAGGTTTAACTGAGAAGCTAACTTATTTTTTTTTTATCATTTAATTGAACACAATGAATTATCTTATGTTAAGCAATTTTTTTCGTTTTTCACTATATGCTAGAGTACGGCCGTCCCCACAACACAAAGTTCTACTATGACGCGGAAATTTGAATCTCAACACATATGCGTCTTTTCAATGGTGAAGCTGGAGAACACTGTGGCTCAAACATAGATGGACGATTGCCAAGCACTTCATCGTCACCTTCGCCTGTCCCCCAACCGATTGGCATTTTCTTGTTATTTTTCGTAAACCGTTTTCGCCAAGCATACAACACAGGTGCAAGCGCATAGAGGTACCATAAGTCGACAGGGAAAGTTCACTATATGAAAATGGATTATTTGTGGATAGGGGAGCAACGAAGTAACGCATTTTCATCTAGTCTTCAAGCCTTTTTAAGTGAAGAAGTGGTGGATAACTAGATTGTCCTATCACAGCCCTTTTCGGTTAAATTTTAAACATACCAAGCTTGAAGTACAGTAGATTTCAGTAGATGTATTCGTATTTGAACGCTTCTCTAAATGTTTTACTACCTTGGTTTTGTTTATTTCTTCAAAAAGATGTGCCATTGCACAGTTTAGGTTTTCTCCTGCTCTATCAGTTGTTTTAACCGCACATATTCAAAGGCTACAAAATATAGTATATCTCCTTGTCTGGCTTCCCTACATCACCTCACCAGCCCTGATACTGATCCCTTTTGAAATCCTTCAACTGCAGTTCTGAATTTGAACGCGTGGAAAAATGTATGCGGTGCACCCTTTCAATCAATGAGTCGTTTTTCCTTGATACCAAATCGCCAAGTAATTGATATCGTTTTTTAGGGGCGGCATTCTGCGTTCAGGAATTTGAAAGCCAGCCGGGGTATACAGAAGTGAACCCAGGGAATGAAGCAAGAATGCAGTGCAAAGTACTGAACAAAGCAGGGAATTGCATCTGGCAGAAGGACAGAAAGGTATGGAATGTTCTAGAGCTTTGTTTTTATTCCCGCTTGCACTCTTTTGCGAGGGGTCGACGACTCTCATTTTTGATGTACACCATTCCGGAATAACGGAATAATCCTGACCATTCCGGATTAATCCTGGCCATTCCGGATTATTCCTAACCATTCCATATCCTCCCATTCTTTATCGAGTTTGTTAATTCACCAAATTTTGTTTAGACTGTATTTATTTCACCCCATTCGGTCTGTCCTGCGGCGAACGAGGGGTCGACGACTCTAATTTTTTATGTATACCATCCGGAATAACGGAATAATCCTGACCATTCCGGATTATTCCTTCGGGACGTGTACACCATTCCGGGAGAGTAGTCGACCCCTCGCTGTTTTGTTTTGTTTTTATTTTTATGTTAGATAGTTGACTCACCGGAGAGAGTTCGTTTTCGATAAACATGTGAAGATCTGAACCTTATTTCTGTGTGGTAATATGATCCAGTGAGAAGATGATGAACTTAGGTAATCGCTTGGAAGCTTGGATGGTACAGGGAAAAAACAGTTTATGAATAGGTCGAGTTTTTGTAATTTATTGAGTACTTATTTCGTTATTCATTTTGTTACGTGTCCGAAAGGCAGCAAGCACAACATTACTTACAGTATTATTTATACAATATTACATTACTAACCTGCGTAAAAGCGACGCTATGTATTCAGGGGTGTTTGTCATGGTTTCTGTCAGTTGAAGCGACTTTGTCTTTTGACAAGCTGTGTCTTTTGACGAGGAGGCTGGAAACACGGTTCCGGTTTTGTTTGGGTTGGATGGGGGCGGTTCCGTCGTTCTGTTGGACCTCAGAGGGGCCGAATTCTGGGTGTACTGTGAAGATACATCCCTAGTGCGAAACATTGCCGTGCTTTGAAAACTCTTATACTGCGTGTATAGGAGGAACGGTAAAATAAGTGGAAGCTGTGCCAAATGTTGGTTAATGGTGGGATCGACTAAAAAGAGGCTCGGCACGGCAAAACATAGTGTAGAGGCACAGTGCTAAAACGAGGCACGAAAACGAAAAGGGCCCTTTCAGGTTTCAGAGTGAAGGGCAGGAACAGTTGTCTAACGTGCCTTCTTTTAGGCTCTGGAGTTACGAACTCGTCACTTGCGTATACTACTTGCTAATCTCTTTTTATTACTCGTGCCTCCTGTTCCATGCAGTGCCGTGCCTCTTTTTAGTCGATCCCGCCATTGATCACAGTACTTAGAACATTGGTTGGATATTCTCCAAACGGTTAATTGTCTACTCTTTAAAGGACCCCTCTTGCTTATTCTGCCTTTTATAATATGCCTAGCTCCCTTGTGGAATTACAAGTCTAAAAACCCCACCTTTCTCCATTTTGTGCCTACGAATTTTTAGCTCTTTTTCGGCCATGCCGAGTTTTGCCCGTCACATAACACAAAGTTTGCCAGAATATTCAGTGTCCGCTGACAATTCTTTCACGCATAAGGATATGAGAATATTCTGTTTTTTATTTCTTTTATTTGCTTAGTTTCCCAAATTTTTAACCACGGTGCTTTCAGTTTTCGAACATTTTGCTCCAGGTCGCCGCGTCGGAGAGCAGGAAGGCTGGATAGTGTCGGCAAGCGCTAACAAGAAAATCACAAATTTCAGTTGAAAAGCAATAGCATTTTTGATAAACGTTTTATCTGATCCCTTTCATAGGGAGAACGTTTCTAGTAAGAGTTGTGCTTTAAGTCAATAGAGCAGAGAAAGACAAAGTAAACGTAAGTTTGAACTACCTCTAGTTAAGACCGTAGCAACTTCAAAGGGGATACTTAACTTAACGCCCAAAAGACCGGATCATTTATTCTTCTTTTCGGTTACAAAGGCTGGAAAACCCAGTACAACCCTTCGCGAACCCGTAAAATCGCTCTGTCGCACATCTTCTAGTAGCATGCACTGAAAGCCTAGTTCACTTGATGAAACAGATAACAGAAGAAGTGCCCATTCCTACATACAATAAACAAAAACTCCTATTTTTAGCAGCTGTTTTATTTTTGAAGCCACCATTTCTGTTAAAACAGAACAGGAACTGTTTGAAGTTTCCTGTTTTCTTTAATTTTTGGTTCGTATGTAACCTGTTTCTGCCTATTCCTGTTTGAGTGACAAAACATAATAGTGTCCATGCCTATTAACAGCTACACAGTTTTCACAAATCCAGACATTCCTAGTTTTTGTACTTTTTGGTCCAACCAGCGGGCAACCCCCCCCCCCCGAAATAAATTCCTGGATACGGACCTGATCGCACCTGATTTGATTGGTGCTCAAATCTGAGAATGAAGCTGTATCTAGTGAAAGTTGAAAGCCTCGGTCATATGCCTGCGAAACCAGCAAGAAAACGCCCCTTTTGGTGAAGGACCAACAGTGCTTTTCCTGGAACTGTCAACACTGCTTTTGTCATCACGCAATATTGCCGAAAACAACGTATCTGTTGAAAGACGCGTGCGAAAGACAGGCCTTCGTACCACATTTGTTGGCACTCTTCAACTTGAAATAAACAAAACTAGTATTTGACACTGTAACTGACACTTGTGTATGTGTGTGTGTGGGGGGGGGGGGGGGCAAGTTTCGGCACGGGAGAAAATTCGAGTTTTATTATCGCAGATTTTCTTTTTCCTCCTGCCTTTCGACGGATCAGCTGTCTGCTTAAAATGCATTATTGTATCCAAAGACTTTTTTCGTTTATCTTTATGGCGAAAAAGATTAATGGAGGGAAAGAGTGGCTTGGGTTTAATCCTTTTAGGATTTTCCAGGAATTCATGGAGCAAGCAGACGTGCGGTTGCTTGGCGTTTGTGAGGAGAATCGTCTAGAGCTGGAATGAATTGTGGGGGGTGGTTCTTGATTTTAAGTCGAGATTATTGGGAAATAATATAGGCTAGGGATTATGGCAGCTGATTCCTATAGATACTATTATTTTTATTTTCATTTTTTTGGGTGGTGGTGGTCTATATGAGCTAGGAATGGAGTAGAAGGGTAACCATTATTTTTTAGGTATACTACTGGATAATCATTGTATACTGTGTAGGCCCATGTCTTTTTCGTTTTATTTATTTCTTGCGCAAAGGCTTTGATTTGCTGTGTAGTAAAAGTCGGATACCGGAAAATCTTGCCTCGCCTTGACTCGAGACAGAGGATTGATTTTTGTGAAGCAAAAGCTGAAGATTGGAAATGGATTAATAAAAATCCGGGTTTGGGTTCGACCTTCAATAATGGATGTGGACAATCCGGATTCGTTAAGATTTTTCAACTATTATATATGAGATTGTCAAATATTATATATATATTATATTATGTCAACTACTATATAAAATTTGTCAACCATGTCGAGTTAGCGTTGTTTTGCATCATTAAAGCAGCCGGTCCCGTTTGATTTTAATGTAATTTGTCTTTCAGCCCATCGGGATTTTCCCGGGAAAATATGAATGGGCCGGTAATCCCGACGTCGGGGATTGTAGCCTAAGGATTCTCAACGCACGGCTTGACCTCGATGATGGAGAGTGGGAATGCCAGGTTACCGCCGCAGCTTTTGACTCGAGGGATCAACTCACGTCAAAATCAGCGCAACTGGTTGTCCGAGGTAAGTGGATATACAGATTTTGGGAGGTATGAATAAATGAATGAATTTTATTGACCCACTGCACTACAATGAGGATTAGTGGAGTATAATAAAAGAAACTGAAAAAAGGAAAAACAAAAACACAAAGTACATGAACAAGAACAATAACACTTAAAGGACGGTAACTAATCATACTCGATCATTCCTGGCCGCACAGACGGGGGATCCAGGGGTGGTTGCAAGAACGAATGATTCGAGCACGGAGATCTTCCACCGCGGTAGCAGGTTCATTGACTTTAAATCTGTTGATGATTAAATAGGTGTTCCTCGTCCATAGTGGCAATTTTAGCAAAAATTTAAGGTAACGAAAGAATAGTGAACGGATGTGTTTAGAGCACACATTTAGAGTATAGAGCAGCAGGAGCTTTTTGAAAGTTTGGAACGACTGATAGAGATGAAAATATAGTTCTTGGGGGCCGGTGTTATTCCAAGGGGAGTTCCGGTTTCTCTCACAGTGTTTATTCGATCTTTCCCGAGGGCGTCGTAATTTTGGGTTCTGAAATCTGGCAGTCAAGCTGTCAGTTTCTTCGTTTGCCGTGTGGGCATGTTGTTTCAACAGTTGTCATTTATTCATTACGGGAGTAGCACTTTCAAGGTAGATGGAAGCGGGGGCGGGTGGAAGTTGGCCTGGAGAAACTGCGAAAGAATTGACCCATAGCCTTGTAAATTCAGGGGCTTTTTTTGTTAGTAGGCTATCACCTACAAGAAAATGTTGATTTGGCTCGAAGGATTTTTTTGGTAAATTGCGGAAAACTGGTAATTAGGGGCGTTGGAACCTTTAAATACAAGTTTTTGTCTTCGTTGGTCTTGCATTCAAATAGTATCCAAAGTTTTGACCAAAGAAAAATCTTGCCCAGTTACAACCGTACTGGCTAATTGTTGATATTTGTGCTATGTCTCACTCGTAACATCCCGTAAGACGCTTAACCTTCAGATCATCCAAAACCCAGCATCACCCCACTCTCCAATCTGACGTTCTCGAGTGCCTTGATTCTTTTCATTACGGGTGAATCTGATTCTATCTGCTACCCTTCTTATTTACGATACCTCTATGCACGCTTACACAAATGATTCATATCTGTTCTGGTTCAGCGAGCGCAACCACTGGCCTGTAACCTATCCCTTCGTCCCCCAGGATTTTCGGGTTTTCTAGCTTTTAGTAAAAGATGACTTACTACACATAATTATTGGGGGTGTATCTGATTAGCATTAGGGATAGAATATTAAATGGGCCGGAATGAGCCTCGTGGCCGTTTCGCTATGAGGGGTGATTTTTTGTAAGCCTAAGTAAATGTGAATTCATGACAGGCCTGTCTCGTGGGTGAGGGACATATGGCGTAGATTTCGAGGGAGGCCTGATATGCGAAGCGAAGTAAGGATATCAGGTTTTGATTCCTCTTTTGGGATTGGTTTGACATTTTGAAATCCCAGGAGGCGTCGTGTTGTAACTAAGGGGATGACATTTTGATTTTGTTGGAGAAGTTGAATAAAGTGGGCCCTACGGTTGATAGAAAAATGGAGCTTCTAGTTTGAGCTGTCAGGAGGGGGGACTATGGAAGACAGTTCTTTTTCCCCATTATTTGTTGCTTTTGTTAACAAGGGGATACTCATTTCGGCACCCGGTGCAGGCTACACTCATTCCCGGGAGCTCCCGGCACCGGCACACGTTTTTGGGGAGCTAGTATCCCCCCTCGTTTTTGCAGCTTCAATACTAGGCCAAAGTCTCCGTTTAAACGGGTGGGCCTATTCAGCTCTTTAGTATCTGTGCATGCGTTTCAGCACCGCTTCCTAAATTTAGAAAAATAGCCTACATATTTAAATAATCAAACTAAATTTGCGAAAGAGATCATTTACCTTTTTTAAAAGCATCGTGTGACACTCAGATTGGCCATAACGACAACTGTAGGAACCGATAACTTCGCTGATTGACTATTTGGCGACTCGTGGGAGTTTGTCAGTGGGGCAAGATTTCTGTGTGGTATACTTGTCTGTTTCTAGTTGCTGGTTTGACGAGCTGTCATATGAGGAGCTGTCTTTGAATTTCAATTCACATTCTGCGGAAAAAAGATCTGAAATTTTTAAAAACATCCTACTTTAATCATTGTAAAATTCTTATGTATCTTCCTCGTTCGTGTCGTAACCGTTAACTAATTCAGAAATTCGGCGTGCAAGATATCATTCGGTCACTGGAGAGGACGTCGGCGTCTCTGTTAAGAACATCTAACCATCCAGCTCATAGTGTACATGATGTTTTCCATGTTTTTTTTAGGCCTGATTAGAAACTTTGTCCAAATTATCGTCATTAATGTTGATTTGATTGTTATTTGTGTTTGTTTTTCTTTATTTCCATTTACTCCACTGTCGCTATGTGCATTTGGTGGGTTATAAATTAAAAATATATATATATATATATATAGTGGTAATTGTGGCCTAATAGAAAAGGTCCAAGCTGAGAATTTTCAGACTCAACCCCCCCCACCCGATATCGAAAATGAATCCAGCAGCTTAAAATATAGTTTCTCACTCGCATTTCCAGTTTTAACCATTATTAATTGCTTTAGAACGGTCGGCTTGGATTTGAAATTAGCGTATCCGCTTACGCCGTCTGATCCAACAAATTAACCGATCAAATTTCCTTTACATCATAATCAACAGCAGTGCCTTGTGTTTTCACACGGTTTCAAGTCGAGTTATGGATTGTGCCCCTGAGAAAGGGCTATTACCGAAAGAACAGGGGGCGCCGGTGAAAGATCGGGTTACAGGCCGGGGAAGGGGGTTAAGATGGTCTGTGAAATTCCGGAGAGAAACTGTGATGCTGTCAGGCCCGTATCCAGGAATTTATTTCGGGGGGGGGGGTTTTGCCTGCGAAATTTATTTTGGGGGGGGGTTTGCCCACGGGTCGGACCAAAAAGTACAAAAAATACACAGATCAGAGGTTAAAACCTACAAAAAACTATTACTTTTGTGGATTTCGGGGGGGGGGGTTCGAACCCCCTAACCCCCCCCCCCTGGATACGGCCTTGGATGCTGTCGATTGAAATACGTCAGAATTCTTGAACCAGTTTGTAAGTGTTCGTGATAAACCTGTGATAAACCTATTTTTTTGCCTATTAATGAATGTTTCTTTTCTGTAATAAATAATAAGTGTGCGTTGTGTATATGCCTCACGTAGATTACGTCTAAGACGGAAAAAAAAACTGAAGCAGAGTAATGTAAAAAGTACGGAAGAGGAGCAACAGACAACTGGGTTGTTTCTTTATAGTTTCATAGTGAGAGCCTATCCACTTGTTCCATTAGTAAACGGATAAATAAATAAAGATACTATACTATCCTTGTAAAGGCGAGTTTATATTCGTGAATTTATATGCTGCCGAGGAGAAAGCCTGTTTACTTCATGCATAGTATTGTTGTTATTATTATTATCATAGTAAATGGCGGTTGCTTTGCTATCTTCAACCACTCCTTTTGTTTAATATTTGACCGATTGTGTGTGTTGTTCAGGTTAAGTTTAGTATTTGATCATCTTTTGTATTTAACATGCCATCGAGGACTTTTTTTCTTTTTTGTGCAATTTCTCTCTTCTTATTTTCTGCACCATTTTTGCGTAAGTTTGGTGATAATAACTATTTCATTCATTCACAGGATGATATGCGTAGAAAAAGCAAAATATGTTGTCATGTTAAAAAAACTTGCGAAGAAACTGAGAGAAGGGGCCTGGAAGTAACACAAATTGTAAAGGACATATATATTTTAATATTAAGCAGAAAAAATGTTCCTTACTCATCTTCCCAGTGAAATTCGAAGAAAGGTTCAGACGAAAACTGTACGAAAAGACAGAGGGATGTCAAAATTGCATCTCAGTATGCCCATTGCCTCTCGCGGCGGTTATTATTAATGCTAATGTAAGCAGCTCTGTTTCATCCGTCTACACGCAAAAGGCGTTAATCTCTTTGCGCCTTGTCTATACTGATAGCATCTGAACATAAAACGAAAAAATAACATATCTCCTTTTTGACTTGCAAAGGTGGTGTTTTCAAATTGGTGGTTCGAATGGACAGGACCTCCTCGAAAACTAGATCAGTGGTTGGATAATGGGTTTTGTGAGTTAAGCCGACTCGAGGCGTGAGACAATTTCTACATAAGTACTTGACTTGAATTGTTGTCAGTCTTGCACAGGGGACCTGTTGTCAGATATTAAGATGGACTATTGGTATAGGAATATGTTGGATATGTTGAAGAATAAAAAATGAGAATTGAGACCTGCTGAGTGCAGTTTTTTGCTACCTGGATTCTGGCTGCGGAAATACAAATCGAAGTTAATGTCGCCGATGCCAAACATCTGAGAACCAGCTCTTAAAACACAAGTAGCGGTAGATGCAGTTTCCTTTCTAACAGTTATTTTTCAATTCGTTTAAATATATTTGAAGTAAAAATACACCAAATATAGATTCCCGCCAGGAAAGCATAAAAGGCCTGTGTGGCTAGGGCAGGACACAACCAACATTATATTAAAAAAAATAAAAAAATGAATATGTCAAGATATTGGTGGCCAGAATGCAGGGTTAAAGAGCTATCTATTGAGCCTCTGCTGCCGAAAACTAAATAAAATAGTAAAAATTACAGTCTTGCCGACCCTTTGATCGCAATTGAGACAAG
This sequence comes from Branchinecta lindahli, assembly GCA_023053555.1. NCBI lineage: Eukaryota > Metazoa > Arthropoda > Branchiopoda > Anostraca > Branchinectidae > Branchinecta > Branchinecta lindahli. Next base: position 9,151,792 of record JAKZAO010000009.1, on the reverse strand, counting down.
AATAAAAAAGCTCGAAAGCTCCAAATAAATCAGTTGTTTCTTGATACATGTATATGTTAATCAGTGTCATGTATATTAGGATATTCATACTAAATAAATAAACATGATAAAATGTTTGCCTTGTTGTATTTTAACAGCGTCCGTTGTGTTAGGATGCGTCTAGGTTCTGGTGTAGCGAAATTGGATGGGCAATTAACTGTTTTATTCAGTCTTCGTAAAACTTATCAGATTGTTGTTAGAGTATGAATGGATAGTTTAACTGCCAATTGCAGGCCATACAAATACATACACACATAGAAAACTTCACCTAATATTACATCACTTACTTTTTGGGATCCCAAAACGTAAGTGGAGGGATACCTATGACATCGCAAAAGTTGTTCGTCTGTCCGTCCGTCTGTCTGTCTGTCCGTCTGTCAGTACGATAACTCTCGAAGGGATAGGATATTTTATTCAGACTTGGTTCGAGCATCCATTGGGTCAAAGTACAGGTCAAGTCCGTAGATAGCCCTGTAGCCCCATATTTAGTGGTGGGGGAGGGGTTCCAAATTAAGGGACGGAAAAAATGTTTTAAAAAGCCAATGAGATAGTCGATCTAAGGGTAAGGAGACATGCTGAATCCATATCTGAAACCTATTTTCTCGCGGGACAATTAGTTCGTCCGCAATTCGGCCAAAACCGGAACATTTCATAAAAGTAAAAGTTTTTTGAAGTTGATTAAATGTTCGATTTAGTGGTAAAAAGACACGTTGAGTCCGTATATGACAATCGTTTTCTACCCGGACACGTATTTCGCCCGGTAATCCGGCCAAAACCGGAAAATTTGTGAAAAGTAAAACTTGTATTTGATATTGTATCAATTGTATATTGAATGTTCGATTTAGGTGGAAGAAAATATGCTGAGTCCGTACATGACAATCATCTTCTACCCGGACATATAGTTCGCCAGGAATCCGGCCGAAACCGGAAAATTTTAAAAAGTTTGATCTGAAGTTGATTAGAGGTTCGATGTAGTGGTAAGGAGGCATACTGGATTCTCAGGCTATATGAAAATTATTTTCTCACAGAACAAATAGTGAAAAGAGGTAAACACACATGCTGAATCCATACCTGAACTTGGTTTTCTCAGATGACTAGTCATTTGCATTAATCTGTTTCTAAATTTTAATAGTAAAAATGTTCAAGTCCAGAGCCTGGCGAATTCCAGAAATTTACAGGACGCAGTTGTCTGGATTAAATATAAAAATTTTGGGATCCCATCGAAACCTTTGGTCTTGTTATTTAGCTAAATCATTTTTTTTTTAAATTGACCTTTCTTTAAATTTTTCTTTCACTTAATTTCTAATCTCACGAACATCGTGGAACTAAATTAGTTCCCTGATTAGTTCATTTTTAGTTCTTATCTATTAGAAATGTCCATAAGAAAATGTCCCCTGAGATCAGAAATTTGCTTGCCTTCGCGACAAGAAAAAGATTGGTAATTTATATAGGAGATACAGTGGAGGCATGCTTGTTTGATAATTCCCTAAATTTTGGACGACCTTGGGTTTTTTTTCACCTCGAAAACAGTCAGTAGGGATCGACAAATCAAGAACTTGATATCTACTAAGAGCCAAGTGTTTCAGGTTCCTTTTGACACAACGAATGAAATCTGGAAATTTAATGCTCCGTCTTTTCTGTTGGAGTACTTTAATTAGGAAATAGCGTTTAGCGTAACGCAAAACTGTGGGGATACTTCCCACCAGAGGCGTCACTACGAGGGGGGAAGGGGACGCCCCCCCCCCCAGTGTTGTCGGCCAGTCGGTAAAAAAAGAGCCGAGTCGGCGCGAAGAAACTGTCGATTTTTCGTCAACACAGTCGTTTTTTTCTCAATAATATTCGTTTTTATCCGCAAAAACAGTCGGTAAAAACTTTGTCCCCCCCCAAACATTTTGGCTAGTAACGCCTCTGCTTCCCACGCGCGTAATTTTCAAAACCAACTGAGCAAAACTGAGCAAATGGTAGAAAAAATCCAGTATATGGCTCTGTCAAAAAGTGTCAATTCTGCCACTGTTAACTTGTTGATTAGTTTACGTCCACCTCGACCCCCCCCCCCCTTGTCCGCGCTCAGGTATGGAATGAATCGCCGAAGTGAAGCTTGAGAACAGATCACATCTAACAGTTTTCTTGGATGAAATAAAGTTGTCCGGCTATCGGAATCGTCACAATGGCTTTAATTTGACTTTATTTTTCTTAAATTGGAGTCCGGCATAATTTATTAATAGAAAACCGGCGCCTGCTGTGCCTTGGAGTTTTCGACTGCCTAAAATTTAAAGGCAAGCGTATTCCACCTTTACGTTCTTGCCTGCTAGCTTTCCAGTCAAACAGCCGTACAATGAGGGAGGATTTTTCAAGTGACCGCGCTCCAGTGCATCTGTTTAGGCTCGCGACTCCATCTGGAGCCACTCAGAGTAATGAGACTGATTGCACTGATTTACTAGGGTCTTAAGTGTCCATTAAATGATTGTATAACGTTTCCAAAGGAGTATGGACACGGTCTGTCCAGACAGTCCATGGTTCTAGTGCGGAGTTGTAAACAGGTGGTGTTTTCCAGTAGTTTCAGGGAGGGACGTGGCTACGGATATTGCAGAACTCGCCACGCGGGTTTTATATACGTCGAAGGTTGCCATGAGTAGCACAAAAGTTTTACCCTGCTGAAAGTCGTACCAATATTTTTTCTTCAAAAGAACAAGTTTAATACTGTAAAGACTGGTTTTCGTTATTTAGAGGAACAGTGCTCTCCACCGTTAATTCTTAGTAATTTTGCGTAACCATAACCAAATTATTTCAACTTTTTTATTAAAATAGCACCTTTTTAAGGATAAGAATAATTTTCCCAATCTTTTCCCGAGCACGAAATTTTTTTGTACCGGTGTGGCAACCTTGTCCCCATCTCCTCACCCGTGCTAGGTTATCAAGGCAATTGTTTATGAGATGAAAAGAAGAATACAGGGAAAACCGCATCGCTTGAAACAAGAGCTACCCAGTTCTACCTTATATAAAACCCTGGGTTCTAGGTTCTGCTAAGATAATATTCGTATTTGATTTTGTATTTAGATACCAGATGATAGGGAAGGCATGCCGTCGGCTTATGAATATGTTCGTCTGTCGAAAAAGCCCCCTTCCCCCATAGTGCCTCTCAGGTTTTTCGGAGGATTAAGAAGCTGAAAACAAAATCCTGTCGGGGTAGCTCAATATCTTGTGATACTAGCAATGATTTGTAAACCCTGTATTACTGTATCATACTGGTAGCTATTGTAGCTAACCCTTTGCTTCACTGCCTGCCTTCTTGGCAAAAGCTGTGTAATTGATTGATTGACTAAGTATGGGTATTGTAATCCGCCTATCTATTGCGAGATGGTATGACCACTAGACACCTGTTTCAGGAAATTTTAACTTATGGCCTGTGAACAGGGCCGTATCCAGGGGGAGGGGGCTCACCCCCCCCCCCCGAAACATACAAAAATAATCGTTTTTAATAGGCTTTAACCTCTGATACATGTTTTGTTTGTATTTTTTTGGTCCGACCCGCGGGCAAATCCTCCCCCCCCCCCGAAATAAGTTTCTGGATACGGACGTGCCTGTGAACCTCTGCTCCGAGAGGCTCCGCGCTCCCGGGTGCTGGATTTGGATTGGAATGGCCATCAGTCACGCCGTCACCGAATGTGGACAACAAGACGAGTGTACAAATCCTTGCTGAGCTTAACTTACGTTTCCCTTCTCTTTTAGTTGCTCCAACCACACTCACTATTGAAAGAAACACCACCGCCATTCCACCTGCTGGAAATACTACAGTTCAAGCTGGCTCGACAGCCCAGATCAAGTGCATCAGTCGATATGGCAACCCCCCACCTCAGCTCAAGTGGTATCTTGGTAAGTGTCGTAGTTCTAGTTCTTTTTCTCGCTGTTTGGGATGAAAGGGCATTACATCAGTTCATAAACCTTTTCTGGAAGGACCATGTACGTCTTACAGCTCGAAGCGTGTCATGTGGTTAAAGGATCAACACACACAAAAAAGATCATGAAGCTCACCGCTTTAGGATGTTGAATCGTGAAAAAATCGTAAATGATTTCCAGTTGCTTCTTCGTGGTTGGAAAATTTAAGCAAATTTCTGTCCGAGTGTGCACCCTCCAGTTACATTTATTGTAGATATAAGTGACCAGTTAAACTTGTAACCTTGGTTGGCCGTGTCATGTAGCATCCTTTAACATAATGGTTTCAATCAAACTTGACGACGTCTCGAACGAGTCCCCGAAAGTTTGAATTGCGACGTGTCTGAACATCGTGATGGTCTAATCATGACATGAAGGCATGCCTTCGCTTCCTGAATTCTTCATTCCCAAATTGGCCGCCGGAATTGGGCTCCAAACTTCCTTCCCGCGTCCCCTTGACAAAGTTTGCTATTAAAAGGACTTCAGCCTCAATGACATGGCTGATATCCTTTCTTTTGTCCAATTTTCAAATAATTCAATAACGAGTCTTGACAATTTTCTGCTGCTTTGGCTTCCTGAACGACTGACCCCTCTCCCCCTCCTAAAACGATCTGACAGGTTTAAATCCCCTTTGATTTCAGAAGAGTCAAATCTTTTAGAGAGTACGAATCCTGTTTGCGCTCGGATAGACTGCATAACTTCGTATTAGAAGCATTTGGACAGCGCGGCCCTGGACGCTGGACGCTGGTGTAAACTTTCAGAATCCAAAACATTGGAGTTGGACATCGGAGATTTTAACAAAGACCCTTGTGTTTAATTTGTAGCAAGAAATGTTCGGTTATAAGGGAGGAACGCGAAATGTCGTGGAATAAAAATTTCAGCCTACTTATTCGTTTAACACCACAAATTGTAGTTGTAGTCAGCTCGGGCTAAAGAAAACAGTACACTTATGTCACCTAGTGTTTTTTTTTTTCGTCACGTTACTCCCCGTAACAGCTATTTCTGAAGAAAAAACACACCCATTCCTTTTCTTGATGTGGAAACAATGAATAGAACAAGGAAAAAATGCTGACTTGGCTCGTTGCCCGGTAATAAGAAATAAAGCGTCTGATTGAGTATGCCTAGCCTAGTTGATTGAAAAAGATATTTTATTTTGAAGAGGTGATTTTTTCCAGATGGTCAGGAGCTGACTCACATCAGCAATCAGACAAACACACTTGAGCAAGATTCCCCCCATAGATGGCATTCGTCACTGCTATTGAGTCATAATTTTGAAAGGGAAGATCATGGAAAAGCCCTGAAGTGTGTGGCCATGCATCAAGCATTCGTTGCAAAAACGAGAGAGACTGGAATCAGCCTCAACGTCCAGTGTGAGTTATTTTAGCTTACCTTGCAGCAGACACGACCCAGGATTCTAGTTTCCTTTTACTGGGTCCTAAGCCTTAAAGGTTCCTTGAAGGCGTACCGTTCCCATTTCCCTCCACTGGTATTTCCGACAACGGTTCCCCAACGTTCCCGTTTCCCACAGCGGATTAGTTCCTTTGCATTAGCTCTCGCAATGTCTCTTCAGTGTTTCAGCACCCTACCTATTACGCGCGAGCTTGACTAACATCGCCAAATAACGTTGTCTCTGATTGGTTCTGTAGATCGTACCTCCGACTGAATCAGTCAGAAACAACGTGAGGGCCGTTGCTCTACTGTAAAAATATATTCGATGGAAAGGTTGGATTGGCCCTGCAGCAAAAGCACAAAAACAACTGAAACGAAATTAGAAAATAGGCGGACTGGGGATGTCGCTTGTTAATAAGACGAATATAATATAATATTGTCGAGTTTCAATTGTGCTTTAAAGACTATACACAGTGACGATTATTGTTCAATCGTCAGAAAAAAAAGAGACTGCCTGCGTTCTTATCGGCCAATACGCTGCAAACCCGCTGATGTTCCGGAAAAAAACCTTGTCGATTTTCAGAGGAAGTCCAGTCAAAGTAAGACTTTATGGTCACACGCCTTGAAAACCGCCAGTGATAACGAACATATGTGATAACGAACTGACATATAACGGAAATACTGTAGAGAAGTAAACAAAGGAGAAAAGAAACAGATACACTGAGCTGTCGGTAACAAGGCGAATGCACAAGATAATTAAAAGAAAGCAAAGAGTGAAAGAGAGAACTAGTCGGGCCTAAAGAAATCTTCTCCCTGGATTAGGGAGCTGAGCTTGAAAAGTGCATCGATCAGACAGACAGTATTCCAAAGAGCGTTGACAAAGCCTGGGTTTTCCTTACAAGCAATATCGTTGTTCCAGATACTCCGGTGGTCACGCTCACCGGTATTCCAACAGGTGACTTGGAAGAAGGAGTCGACTCTGCGATTCTACGTTGCGTCGCGGACGCCAACCCTACCGCGACGATCATTTGGAGGAAAACGGGAAGCCACGATATTTTGGCAATTCAAGAAACGTTGCAAATTAGTCCGTTGACGCGACGTCATAGCGGGACGTATACCTGCGAGGCAAGGAACGCGCTTGGAACGTCTGGCCCGCTGACGGCAGAGTTGAACGTTAAGTGTAAGTCAGTTTTCTGTCATTTTATCGGCTGACGACCTTTAGGTTCGCACTGACATAAAAAGAAGCGTCCACAATTCATTCCAGTGATGCTTGGGGGTAACAGACCCGAAAATTCAAATTCGTTAAACCTCCTGTACTTACAGCAATGATCTAGTTCGGATTTCGGGTTGGACTGCGTGGGAACCAGGCTTTGGATTATTAATTTCTTTTTCCTACACATTTGACGTTAAGCTTAGCTTTTCGACATCACTACACTTACCAACTTAACGAGCACACTATCAAACTAAAAAGCTTCTTAATAAAAAGGTAGTATCTACTCTAGCACGCCTAAAGATCTGAACGCCACTTGATTCAACTACTTCAGGTGGTAACTGTTCCAAGGTTCGTGACCCTGTTGACGGATGAAATTTGGCCTACTTCTTTTTTTTTACCTGGTTTCGATGATAGCCTACAATTCAGAAGAAAATATTCCTCATGCATTTGGGTAGCAACGTTTTTGGCTCTTGTTATTTACCAGTCAGTACAACTTTGTCCATGTCAAAGAAAATAGTCGCCGAAAGGCAGGTCAACAAGGTTCAGGTTCAGGTTTTTCTTCCTCTAACATTGAAGGTCGTAATTCCCCTCCCACCTCTATCGGACTTTCTGCGATTGCTCCTCTAGTTAATTCATCCGAGTGCTACCCACTGGCTACCCATGTTAAACATTTTGGTTGTTCTGGACTGAGTCATTTCGACCAGGCCTTGATGGTACTATACTGTGATTTTATTACTGAACTGAGTGCGCTGAAGACATAATGGAAAATCATTATCATGTGTGCCTGGTTAGCAGGCAGTTGCTAAAGGAATTCTTGCGTCGAAAATGTATTTTTGCAAGGGGGCGACGGGGGAGTACTATCCACTTGAACAAAGTTTTTTTTGCCATTGGCTCAGATAAAAGGGCTCGAAATGCGAATCCATTGCAGGCAAGTTGTTCACGTTCCTTTTACGGAAAGTCTTTGAAGTTGGGAGCCTGAGAGAGAATCCGTTTCGTTAGAAATGAGAACCTGCAAATTATGTGTCGCCCCTACAAGTTCGAAACAGTTAAGGTTTCAAAGCGCCTTTTACAGCATACCGAAATTGCTGCCGTCTGTTAGGTTCCCGTGTATTAAATTTCACAAAAAGTGAAATGCGATATTGCGTCCACCCCCAAGGAACCGCTGTTTGCTTGCAATCAGAGTTATTAGCTTTACGGACGCAATGCACTTTCATTTTTTTTTTTCAAATATTTGCACGTGCTGTTGACCTATTGCATGATCCGGTTTTGATTGCTTCCCATTACTAACTTCTAGGCTTTGTGATTCGAAAGCGGGGCTTAAATTTAAACTCATGTTTTCTGGAACTGGGAGTTCATTCGATAGAGGGGTCGTTTGGACTCAGGGGTGATCCTCTATTGGTTGATTGAATGATCCGAGTTTAATGGCCTTCCGTTTGATGGCTTAAAAGTCGGCTGTAAAGTTCGTCATGAACTGGATGCTCGTCAGACGATCATTTTGAGTCTGTTGGGGGGGGGGGGGAATTGTAAATTGGTACTTTGCCTTTGTAAGTTTGGAGTCGGGCTAGATTTGCTGAAAGGTCGTCGAACTTGTAGATGAGTGGAACGGTATTAATCCTTAGCCCTTGACGAGACCGAAAAGCTTATTTTCCAACATAATGTAGCAGGCTTACATGCCAGCGACCTATAAAGACAGCGAATCGAAATGAAAAAAATATCTTCAGAGTTGGATCTTGGGGAATATGTAGTGTTCCAGAACTTTGTGTTTGGTATGGGGATCCTAAGCTTTTAATTTAAAGTCTAACTGAGACGCCGGCTTATGTTTTTAGATTATTTTCAAATACACTAAATTATTTTTACTCTCTTGAGGGATTTTCAGTTTTTCCACAATAGGCTCTAGTAGGGACGTTGAGACAGGACCAAGGTCGGCTCCACAACTGAACCGCTAAATTTAAACAAGAGAACAAACGTGATTATTCTGGTCTCCTCTCAGATCGAGGTCGAGTTTTAGGGCTAAGGGATCAAGCATCAGACGTTCGAGATATCAGACAATGTTAGACCTTGCAAATGTAAGACTTACAATCTGCCAATTTTAGTATTCTTCTTATTTATATTTACATTTCTGGTAATCCTTTGTTGTTTTAGATGCTAAATAGTCAAGGATAGAGGTATAGAAAGCACATAGAGGTACCACAAATCCGAAAGGGCAAATTCACAGTATGAAAATCGACCATTCATGAATAGAGTTTCGCATTTTTACCGGGTCTTCTGGCTGATTAAAGTGAAGAAGTGATGGGTAACTAGATTGTCGTATCTTAGCTCTTTTCAGTTAAGCTTTAAGCGCTGATTTGAACTCCTGTTTGTCCCAGCGTAGTCGTGGCGAACTTCTCTTCTGCCTAGGCCAACTAGGCAGCTAGTTTAGTAACTATTTTAGTTACTATTTTATAGTTACTATTTTAGTTACTTCTGCCTAGGCCATCTAGGCAGCTAGTTTAGTAACTATTTTACGTTGCTTGCAATCGCCTAAAATTTGTTTAACGAATCACGAGTCGCGCTTTTTGCGATCGCTTGGAACGAAAGTTGCCTTTTTTTGCGATCGACTGTCGACTGGAGGTCCAGTCGATCCGTTTTTTTGTCACTTGACTGGACATCGACTGGGAACAAAGTCAACAGTCGATCCGATGCACCTTTCTCTTGGAGGTCCAGTCAAACTCCAGTCAAGCGACAAAAAAACGGTCAACTGGATGAACCCGGGAACAAGTCCCAATTGCCAGTCGATCTGTAAAAAACGTAACTACGGTCTCTCTGCTTATGGAAAAGATGGAAAACCTACTTGGTTTGAATGAAATTATCATGATTATATTCCGCACATTCTTTTGCCCGCTCGTCGTGTGATTGAGGGTGTGATCAAGTGTGATCTTGCATGCTTGGAACACGACGTCTTCATGACGATATAAGTCTATGTCATGGCTAGGTGTGCGACAAAAGCTCCGATTTTAGTAACTTAAAGTTTAACCGAAAAGAGCTAGGATAGGACATTCTAGTTATCCATCACTTATTCACTTAAATTTTCTTGAAGACCCGCTGGAAATGAGTTACTTCGTTGTTCCGCTATTCACGAATAATCGATTTTCAAATAGTGGAAATTCCGTGTGATTTGTGGTGCCTCTATGCGCTTGTATTTTTGTTGTTGTATGCTCTACGATAAAGATTTATCCTTTTTTTTTTTATCGGGCACTAAGCAATCGTCACCAATCTCTCCACTGCCCACTGAAAAGCCGCATTTGTGTTGAGATTATAATTTCCCGCGTCATAGTAGAATTTACGCTGTGGGGACGGCCGGAGATATTCTGAGCCTCATAACTAGAGCAGATGGTGGAAAATCAAAAAATCCCTTTGCAGAATCCAAATAATTCAGCAATTAAACGACACACAAATAAGTTGGCTTTTCAGTTAAACTTTAAAGTTAGAAGTGCTTTGGAACCGCCCAGCACTTTTCCGACAACGTGGTGGGATGTCCCGGTAGGCTAAATGAGAAACTTCTCGAAGATTTTCGTTTGGGGGTCTTTTCGCATTTATTCATCTGCAAGAAATCGAGAACTAAGCGAAATTCGTCGCGGTACGTCCAGCCGTTTTAGCAACCTTCTAGGGAAATAATTCAATAAGAGGATGATTCCACCCGCTTTGTAAATACTTCCACAAGATTTATCTGCAATCGGCAGAATTTGATCCGCATGTCATCTCAATGGCTTGCTGTCACTTAACTTCTTATTTAGGACAATTTATGAAATATCTTTTCAGATTCCAGAGTTTTTTTCTCCATCGGTTAATATATGGCTTAATATTCCCCATGGGAGGTAATTGACAAATGCGTATGTCAAGAGGAATTCGTCGCGCTCGTCGTCAGTGTTGGGTAGACGCGCCTGCGCGCTTTTTCTGAATGCCGTGAAATTGGTTGAGACATGTGAACCCTTGTGCAAATCCGTGAAGAAAACGTTGCCTGCGTGGGATTATTGTTCCCATTAACATACACATGGTTCTTATCAAATATAAACTTTGGCTTATGTGATTCTATCACGTTTATGGCGTGGGTTGTTTTTGCATGAATACATTCACTAGAATGGAACCCATGTTTTTACCCTTTGTTTTTGCAAGTGTGGATTGTTATTGAATGAAGACATCCAATCGTGTAACTCCGTAGTTGAGAATGAAAAACGTCTCAGGATATATTGGATAGCGGGAAGAAGGATTCTAGGCCTTTAGAAAATGTGTCGAAAAGTCGGAGCCTTGCCCTTTGCTGAGAATTACATCCCTAAGACAAGGATGAGACAACCTTTGAAACAAAAGGAGAACATAGGGGACACGTTTCTGACAAGCTTCCGAAATTATTTTCCTTCCGAAATAATATTTGCGTCCGTCCATGCGATTTTTTTGCTCAAACTTCTTTTTGGCTTATGCAATTTGGTGTTTGTCCGATATACTTTCTAACCCATTTTTGACCCGTTTTTTTTTTTTGTATCACCAAAAACAAAAACTACACTGATTTAGCGGCACATATCGAGTTATGCGCGACAGAAGCAATGCCTGAAAATGCTTTTCTTTTTATAATTATCAGCTTTCGCCAACAAAGAACTTAATTGCCCGTTTCCAACCTTTGCGCTGCATTGTCCATCTGCGTATACATAGCAGCATCTTCTTTTAGAAGGTTGGAGATCGTTTTGCGCTGGTCAGAAACGCCTTCTTGTCTGAGACCCCCTACTGAGTTTATCTGTTTTCAGACGGCCCAACGGAAGCAGTTATTGAAGGCACATCGGGAGGTCAGCTGGCGGCCTCCTATGGTGGGTCTGCCCGACTTGAGTGCAGGGCTGATGGAAACCCGAGCCCGATTTTCAAGTGGCTCCAGAAGTTTGAGCCATCGGAACACAGTGTGATGCTGAAGTCAGATGGGAAATATTTGATCTTGAAGAACGTTACCTACGATGACCAGGTTGGATATTTTCCTTCATAAGTTGGCGACCCCGCATCCCCCCCCCCTGTCCTTAGTTTTACTAAAAGGCTTGTTAAGCCTCGCACAGAGAGTCCGGTACCTTGTGTTACGGCCCTATCTCTTTTGAGCAGTTTTGACTGTTGATGACGATGAGGATAAATTTATTTCCCATTTGTATGACAACAAAATTGTCTTAAATAAGTATGAAATAAGAAGAAAAAAGGAAAGGAAGAAACAAAGCAAAAAAAAAGAACAAACAATAAATCTACATTACTTTCCGACGAACATTGTACATGATTAGCTCGCTTGATTGCATTGTCATCGTTGCATTGTCCATGCAACGATCGAGTCGCAAAGTGAATGTATACGAACGACCAAGGCCGTATCCAGGGGGGGGGGGTTAGGGGGTTCGAACCCCCCCCCCGAAATCCACAAAAGTAATAGTTTTTTGTAGGTTTTAACCTCTGATCTGTGTATTTTTTGTACTTTTTGGTCCGACCCGTGGGCAAAACCCCCCCCCAAAATAAATTTCGCAGGCAAAACCCCCCCCGAAATAAATTCCTGGATACGGGCCTGCGAACGACTATAATAAAATCATGGAGGCTAGGCGAGCTGGGGAATGCGCTGGTAATGAAGAAGGAACAGTATCGCACGACGATAGCTCTGCTGGTAACGGCAGAGCGGGCGTCCCAGATAGGACTGTAAAAATTTCCTTTTTCGCCGCCTGCATTTTTCCGTGCTCTTTTCATTCCGCCAAGTTAAGTTTTAATCTTTCTTTAAGTAGTTCTCGTTCATTTCCGTCAACAGCTGCTTATTACTTGCTCATACTTGACAGATTTCGAATGTTTTTCCTTATTATCTGTCTTATGTGTTCCGAAAACGACACACCCTCACCACGCTCCGCTGGAACAACAAGGGAGGTCCACCATTTGCTACCACAACAGATTCATTACCAGACTCCACGTCTCCCCCCAGGGGTTCTACACTTCCGCCAATCCTAGTAGATTTATTTACGTCTTTTACCTTTCCTCGATTGACCTCAAATGCCCGACATTTACCGCCATCAGCTTAACCATACGTGCACGCACAGTCCGATAAGAGTTGCGTTTTTGCAGATACCATGGTATATGATACCACGGTCTAAAGTCGTTTTATCAGTTACGGTGGTATCTGATATTACGGTCAAAAGGCGTTTTTGCAGTTATCGTGGTATCTGGGCAGTTATCGTGGTATCTGATATTCAGATAGGCTACCACAGTCCGACCGTGTAACTGATCGTGGTATCTGAAAAGTAATCTCACTCATCAAATTTTGTCAAATTGGTGAGCACTTAGTGATGTAACTGTCTATCAGTTTTTGGGGCGAATTCGAAAAGTGCAATTTCGGCAGCAGTCGTTTTTGCAGTGCAACTGTATATCAGATACCACGGTAACTGCAAAAACGACTAATTACAGATCCAGTTACCGTGGCAACAGATACCATGGTATCTGCAAAAACGCAACTATTGCCATCCAGCCTTTGACTTTCACTCATTCAGTTGGTTGACTCTCAGAGCCTCTCCAAAAGCTACAGCCTCAACCGGTCCCGAGGCCTACAACCACAAGGGATTACCCCCCCCCCCCCCCAACCTTTCTGACACTTAAATACAACACCGAGCTGAGTCAGTAGGTCAAAAGTGTATTTCTCTGCTCGTGCCGTGGGATTCAGATTTAAAAATTAGAAACAACCCCACCATTACTGTCTCCCGCAGTTACCCCCCTCACCCGCAGCTTCATCTAAGTTACGTCCAAAGATGGCCTTTTTGTAGTTCCACCGCTTCCAGCCACCTACGCTATCCTTTCTCACTGTTGTCCTGTGTGTACCGCCAGTTACAACCAAAGTTCCACCACTACCAACCACCTACGCGATCCTGCGTGTACCACCAAATGTCGTGTATGGCTTCTCAGCCTGAGAAGTGTGAGTCCTTGTCTAGTTCGCTAATGGTGCATTTACACACTGCGTAAAATCCGAGCGTATTTTGAAATACTAGCGTATTTACGCACGTATTTGTGCTTGAAAAGATCTCTAGCAATACGGACGTGTTTGAAAAATCGGTCCGTTCTGTATATGAATACGTCCGCATTGCTAGAAATCTTTTCAAGCCCAAAATACGTGCATAAAATATTTTCGGATTTCAAAATACGCTCGGATTTTACGCAAAGTGTAAACCCACCGTAAACTGAGATTTTGGTGTATAAATGTCACATAAGATGTGTATATCAACTACAAAATGTACCCACTGTGTAGTTGATGGGCAATAAGATATTTCATTCATTCAATACATATAACAAAATTATCCCCTGGAAGACCCCATCCTTACGGGCTACCCTAAGGGACCATGTCACCACGTTGCCTGTTTTCATAAGTAGAAACAACCAGGGCTCATTCGTCTCTTGACCGCTTACTACTGTGCGGTGTATACCTGTATGAATCAGCTTAAAGGACACCTGAATGAAGAGTGCCAAGTATCATCCCTATCTGTATGACTTCAGTTAACGTTGCCTGCAGAAAACCCAATCCAAATACGAAATAGTGTTTCCAAGCTATGATTTTTGCTCCATTTTGCATCTGTCCTCATTTCAGTACCGAACAATTTTAGAAATGAACCAATGTCTCCAATCAACCCTTCTTCTGGAATATTTTTTAACCAGTTAAGCCCAAATGTATATCTAGAAGAAATTCCAATACGATCCTGCCAGCGCTGTGCAAGATTTGAATGAATTGCCCTTTTTGTCTTGTAAGTCTGCATGTGCAAACCTCCAGAAACGAACATCCCTATTTTGAAAACGCCACGCTCAGGAGAAGAATGCTCTCCGTGGCCATGTCTGTAAATGCATTCTCCATGGTGTGTTCAAGTATGGTTTTATTGTTCAGGTGTCCTTTAACAAGCCCTTGCGTCATTTACCAACATAATCCATGCAGGGAGCTGTTGGGGGGTAATCCGACCCTGAGGCGTCCCCTTAGAAACGGTTCCATGGTTCTCACATAGTTTGTCACGGATAGCCTGCTAATTTCTGTCCAGCGCTTGTGGCTTTCTGACTAATTATTTCCAGAGCGGAAAATAGAAATATTGGTGGGAATAATGGATTTGCCGGAAAGGGGTTAATGATTTACATGACAGAAAGCTTAAAGGGGGTTAGTCGGTCACTATCCGTCACCTCTGTGGGGGGTTGTTTATTTTTCTGTTCCGGTTCTTGCGATGGTCTCTACCTAGCTTACCACAGAGAGATTTTCACTAGATGATTTCTTGGCGATCTTATTTCTCCCTTGTAATGTTCCTCAGTCCCCGCTAGATGACACAGCTGCGAGAAAAGGTAGATGGTGCTTTCTAGACAGGTAAAGATTTTGATCTTACTGTGATAAAACAAAATAAAACTTCTATGCTGCTTCCATTATTGAATAATTTGATGTATTAAGCAAAGGCTATAGAGAGACATGTGGGGAAAGTATTTATCTTAAAGTGGGAATGGGTAAAGAATAATGGATAGTGAGAATTATGAGGAGTGAAGGTTTTGCGGCCATGAAGAGTCTGGAGAAATGCCTCAGGTGGCAATGAAGCACCGAGAAAATTTTCTAAGATATCAATCAATGCGTGATGTATTGAAAGTTTACCGTTTGGTTTATTTTTTTTATTTTGTCCTGCCATGGCCATCTGGCTGTTATAGTGGTACATATCACATTATTATCATGTACTTCCATGACTGAATCGCTTCGTTCTTCTTACCAAATTAGGTGCTGCTAACCATACCAGACTGTGAGAATATTGACTCTAAATAAGGCGGGAAGAAGATAGCTTTATAAAAGGATCGTTAGCGGAAGACCCTTACGAAACTTTGAGTTATAAAGAACTTGTTATATTCCCGTTTTGTTCCGCAATGATCGTTTTCTGTAACAAGTCGAGGTTTTTCTTTCCATTCTTTCCTGTTCGGCTAGTATCCACTGTGTCGTGAATATGTTTTATCACGTTGTCCTTCGTGTTTGGAGCAGTTTAAGCCTTGTTCCTTATGGTTTGTTCCTTATGAAAAGATGCTCCAAGCATCTTTTGCCTTTTTTCCTGTACCCCCCCCCCCCACCTCCCCATATCCTGAATGACATTATTTACTTTCGTTTCATTATTTAATCCAGTGTCCGTCGAGTTCGGCTCTCTGCTAAGAAGTATAATTAGGCATTTAAAATAAACGGAACCTTTCATGTGTTCAATAATATAATAATATAAATCTTTTTCCTTCTTGAAGGTCACTACGTTTGCGGAGCAGACGAACACAACAAACACGACGAATTTCGACAACAAACGTGATCTCTCACCCGCATTAACTAAAACCAACATCTTTGACTTCAAACAGAACGATTTTCATCCCCTCGAAAGCCTCAAATTCGATGTACCCCCTACCGAAGGGGCGAAGGGAAAATCACTCGAGAAACAGTACAAATTTACCTATTCCCACCACTAGTCCCACTTTCATTTCGCCGGCACTGTTTACTGAAACAACAACCAGGACCAATAAGTGGGTCTTTGCCTACTAGGCCGGGACTAAACTCTGTTTCCCCTTAGGGCGAGTACGTTTGCTCTGCATCTAATTTCATCGGCGGAAGGGAAAGGATAGTCCAGAGCGTCCCAGTTTCTCTGAGGGTTGTTGGTGAGTCATTTTGAGCAGCTTTCTTCTTTTGTTTCTTAAAGTTTAACCGAAAAGAGTTGGGATAGGACAATCAAGTTACTCATCACTTATTCACTTAAGCTGGCTTGAAGACCCGCTGAAAAACGTTACTTTGTTGTTCCGCTATTCACGAATAATCGATTTTCAAATAGTGGAATTTCCTTGTGATTTGTGGTACTCTATGCGCTTGCTTTTTTGTTGTATGCCTTGCGAGAAAGATTTATGATTTTTTTTTTGTTCAGGCACTAAGCTATCTTCACCAATCTCACCACTGCCCACTGAAAAGCCGCGTTTGTGTTGAGATTAAAATTTCCCGTGTCATAGTAGAATTTACGCTGTGGGGACGGCCGCAGATATTCTGAACGTCATAACTAGAGCAGATAGACGAAAATAAAAAAAATCCCTTTCCAGAATCCAAATCATTCAGTGTATTCAATTAAATGACACAAAAGTAAGTCGGCTTTTCAGTTAAACTCTAACTTCTCTTTTGGTATTTCGTAGGGCTGAACACGGGGTCTGGGGAGGGGCTGAGTGGTAGGAACGGGATCGTTGCCTTGAAGAAAGAAGCCTAGAAGTCCTCGACAGCTTGAGTTCAGGCACACGCCACTGAATCCAGGTGAAGTGTGGACAAAACAAATGCAAGATTCCAGGCTATCAAACATTCGTTTGCTACAGAGAAACAACGTTTCAAGCGAGGAAGAAAATAAAAATAAAAAGAAGACGTTCAAATTATGAATATAACTGTTGCACCAAAATTGTTCAGTGCTAGTTCTGTTCGCCTTGTTGCTTCTTCTTTTTCAACCCTATCTGCGATTCATTCGAGCTTATAAATTAGCTGTAATTTTGTACTCTAGTATTCCTCCCTCTGAATTTACAATTTACATTTAGCAAGAATTGGGCAAGCAGGACTGAAGAATAAAACGACGTAATTGAGGCAGGGCCAGCCGTAAACCGCGGTTGAAAACCGTAAACCGCGCAGCCGTAAACGGCTGATCTAAAAGAAAGTCGAATGATTGAAAAGGTCCTTTAATGGCTTGTTCGTGCGCGAGTCTAATTGGAGCATCTTACTCACATCACGAGAAAAAGGAAATTAAACCCGACCAACTCCGGACGCCTCTTCATCGTAAATATTCTACGGAGACGGGCACCCAACAAATCTATTTACATTCATGAATTCGATCCGACTGATTATACAAAGAGGAATGCACCCAAATTGTGGCTAGCCTTTCAAGGTGTTAATATTATGATCCTGGTGCATTGATTTGCCATAAATTCATCATGGCTACCTATTCAAGTGACATCTCTTCGCAGCCCTATGCGTGTGCTCTGCGTGAATCTGTACGATTAATCCTCGAATGCAAATATGATAATAAAATTTACACTCTTGGCAAGGGTCTAATAAAATGTTTTTTGGTGTGAAAATGCAAATTCTAGGGTGTCATTTCGATAGGCTGATATAACGAGATTGTTGGTATCTTGCATATTGATTCAGTCTGAAATAAATCGTTATGGGTCAGTCAAATGTTAGTTTTTTTTAGGTTTTAAGGGGGGGGGGGGTATATCTCTAGGTGAATTGCTCTGACATGCTTGTAGACTCACCAAGACTCACGAAAGTTCTGGTTAAATAAAACGACGGTAAAAACGGTCAGCTGTAAATAATATTTACGAACATTTTCTTGATTCAGAATTTTCGACTTTACAAGGGCCTAAGATCGCAAAACGAAGAAGCAAAGCATAGAAAAACTCCCGATCGTATCCCACAGAGGCGCCATTTGAAGGGGGTGGGAGATGGTCTCCCTGAGATTTCTGAGGAGCACAAGATCTTCCGTCTTGGCAGCCTACTATTTTTCGCACATAAACAGGCTTCAAAAGGCTAGTTAAAGACACTTCATCTTGAATATTAGTAGTGCAGAAAACTAGGACTCGCCCTTTGTGTATTTTAATAATTATTTCTTAAGTTGATGAAAATCAACCTATGATAGAAACAAGGTGTAAAAAGGTTAATTTACATTTCCAGGTCCACCTCAGTTCATCGTGCCCAGCTCAGCGCGGATCCTCACAGTGGAACGTGGAGACGAAGCGGAATTATCCGCAAAATTCTGCTCGGATCCTAAACCTGTCCGCGCCACTTGGCAGTTTGGTCATGTTACAGTTACCGTCGGGACGTCCAATCAGCGTTATGTAGCCGAGTCCTTGAAATCGGTAAGTTGAAACAAATGACCCCCCCCCCCCCTCCCGGCAGTTTGGTCATGTTACAGTTACCGTCGGGACGTCCAATCAGCGTTATGTAGCCGAGTCCTTGAAATCGGTAAGTTGAAACAAATGACCCCCCCCCCCCCCCTCCCGGCAGTTTGGTCATGTTACAGTTACCGTCGGGACGTCCAACCAGCGTTATGTCGCCGAATCCTTGAAATCGGAAACAGATGTCCCACCCCCCAACGGCAGTTGATAATAAACAGCTACTTTTTTACAACGGATTTTAAATAACAACAAGAGTAGCTGGAGATTTATTTATTTATTTATTTGTGACCCGCTTTTTGGATAACAGCCGAGTATGAGTAAATACACAAAGGAAAATACACATATAAAAACACTAAACAAGACAATGTTTAGACAGATGAACTATAAGAAACAAAGGGTTGCGTATACGCGTACTTCCGCTGCCCGGAATGAAGACTAACACCAAATTAAGTTAGGCTAATTAATTTTTGTAGATGCCCGTGTCCTGTTAGTTGCATTAGATTGTTACTATTATTTACTAGGACCTATGCAGGACATGTTACCTAGATGCAGAGGAATAATCTGACGCAGTAAAATTCAGAAATTAGTAAATTGTGGACGTAGTAAACAAGTTTTTAAAGGACCTGCCTTACCATAATAGTAATGCAACCTACTTCCGTAATCGATCCACACATTCTAAGACTCGGAAACCCGAATTTCATACTGTACGATCTAAACCCCCTAACGACACCATACTGGTTTTGTACATTTTCCGTGTTTCGCTACTTTCGATGCGTACCATGCTCCCCAGCGATTGTTTGCAAGAAACTTGTTCACCAGAAAAAATCGCTGTGCAAATTTGTCTATGTTTTGGTAAATTTCAGAGGGCCTGGAGAAGGCTTGAAACAGCCAAAGCCGTGTGTAATATGTTAAAAGCAGAGCCTTGTTTTAAAATAGTCAACGATTTTAAAATGCTGGAACATAAACAGTAAATATTGTGAGGGGTCCTTTAAGAAGCTTAATTGCCTCCCCGCTCCTCATTTCTAGTCATCTTCTCCCCTCGGAGGAGGACTGGGTTTCTTTCGAACGTGATCAAGAGTCGGGGAATAGCTAATATCAGAATGGAAATTGCAATATGTGAAATCACACTGAGTGGTTTTGCCGGGATTGACCGTGGCAATTTGCGTTATGGCTGTTCCCTATTCACCCTCTGTGTGAGGGGCTAGAGGATTATGTGTGGGTGGTCGTGAGTTTTACTCCGTCTTTGGTACGCCGATAGCACGCCAAAATCAGACTGCATAAGAATAGTAACGCAAGCAGAAGAGAGTAGGAAGGGAACCCGTGCCAATGACACCAAAGATCGATTGAACAGTAACAAAAATGTGTCCAAAAATCGTAACCGGACGCAGTCGATTATTGTTTTGGTGTCGTTAAACAAGCAACATAGAACAAATGATTATAAAACAGAAAAATGTAAAACATAAAACCATAATTTAAGTTTATCTCAACGGTCATATACAACGTGCGTCCAATAAATTATGACTAAAAACTTATAACAAATGTAGCACTTGTCGACATCTATGTAGCACGTGTTGCATATGTAATCACTTGAATCTAGCAATTAAAATAACCTGACGAAGAGAAATTAAACAAATTTGCTTCGCTTTAAGAGACATAATCTAAGAGCTCGAAGAGTCATGACGTATTAGCCCCTAAAGAGTGGGCCGCGCTAAGTTGTCACAGATAACGCTTCGAATGATCATGCTACGACGCTCTTTCGATGCTCGGGTGGACATTTATGTTAAACGATGCGCGACCGCACTCTTTGCGTGCTAATTTTTCACGCTGGATTCTACGCATCTTTTACACCAAAGCAATTTTTCAAAATTTCTCATCTATATGTTACTATTTTAATTTCTGGATTCAAATGATTACATATGCAATCGGTCAGGTGCTGATATGTGCTTTAAGGACTAAATTACCAAATCGCAGGACCATCGGTCCTGCTTGGAACAATTACATGACGAAGAGTATTTATACAACAGCGATGCGTACCGTCACATATACTGCATGCACATAATGGCTTACTGTTGGGAGAACTAAAAAAATAGATTGATCGATGTCAGATTTGGCAGTTAGCACTTCGGGGCCATCCGTAATTGTAAATACAAAAAGACAATGACAGCGATCACAGCTGCAGTTTCAGATGAATTCCTACGACTACACTGTCTGTCAAAAAACAACACATTAAATCGGATGAAGTGTTATGTATCCCGAAAATATAACACTAAAAACGGTCATAGAATTGATTTCCTCCTCATCTTCTATACACGATACAAAAGTATGCGCAAGTGTTTAATCTTCTCCTACTTTTGACAGTGTAGTACACTCGCACGTCCTAACGAGATTATTAAGTCCTCTGCGAAATATCAAAATCATGGGAAGAAAATCCAGGAAAAGCAAAGTGATATTGCCCGAAGCTCGATCTCATCAGCGATGACATATCATCCCCATTATCTCTCCGAGGAAGTAAATAATCAAAGAGCTACTTGGCCTCTAACTTTGATCGGGGTCTATCACGTCCCTTATTTCCCTGTTTAACTTGAAAGTTGCTCACAATAATACAAGTGCCCCTAACCCCTCATCTCTCCCTCGCACTTGAAGTTTGAGTGTCTCTTGATAGGTATTTTGGTAAGGACACGTATGAATCCTATTGCCCGGGGGACCTTTGTTCATTGCCGTTCTTAGGGTACGTCTCCCAGCTAAAAATGTCCCCTAATAACAACTTTCAGTCATTACGGTTCACAAAGTTCAGCCTAGTTTCTTTAGAGGAAGTAATAATCCTCTTGCCGGCAGCAAAATATGCTTGATGTTTAGTTAAGCCTAATTCGATGGCCTTACGGAATTTCTTTGTTGGAGATCATGTCTTCTTAGTAGTTCGGTTTTGCACAGTTTTGGAAGGGCTCAGAAACTATTATTTGTCGTCATCACAAGATCTTATTCCCAGCCAATGGGATTCGGGAGAGGGGGTAGTCTCTAGTTGGCGCCCAAAGTTTCCTATGCCTGGTGATTCTAAACGTGAATAGCCCAAATAATTAGTGACCTATCGCCCGATTATACAGAAATCCCGTCTTTTGGGAGACAGTGCTCTGATGTTCGGTAATGTTTTGCATGCTCGATATGGGCAAAGCTGTGTGCTTTCATTTGTCAAGCTTTTTAATGCCGGGTCAATAATTCAATCCGTGTCAGTTGTGCATTCTGAGATTTCTGTTTGGTTATTTTCGACTTGTTGACAGAAAAATATTGTTATACTTATCAATTAATCGATCAATTTCTTTACTTTGTGATTTTACACATCACATATTAAAATTATATTAAACAGGATTGTTAAATATAGCCTATACAATTATTTCATCCATTAGGTGGCTCGGGGCAAAAGCACAGTCGACGGAAAAAGCGGTAGAAATGAAACCAAAAAACAAAAAATGACCTTTTCCGTCGCATGTTTTCTGAATAAAGCGAAATTTAGTCACTCCCACGAAGAGCACAGAGCATCGGGATGAAATTTTTTTTTTTTTTATATATAGCGGAGTAGTAGAAAACAAAGTAAAATACACGAATGAAAAAATTAAACACAACAAAATAAATAAAGATCTTGAGAGACAATTTAAAAACACTTGGAATACACATGTAATTTTGACATAATGATATATACGCTAAACGGGTTCAAACGGATGTCGCTACATAATAGCACAGTGCCTAGCTGCAAGAGCATAGTACCTGTAACCCCCCCCCCCCCCAACCGTGTGCACGGTCGAGTGAAATAAAATTTCATTCACTTCGGCAGAATCTTAGTGGCATTTCCTTCTTGTAGCTTGGCACTGTACTACTCGGCCAACTAAGGCCAAGAATCAAGAATCTTAGTGGCCTGAAGCAGTGAGCCTTCACTGAGGCCAAGCCCATGTCGGACCACTCACTCTAAAAGGCGAATCTGTACATGGCTAGAGCGACACCTCTAGGATGGACCTGTGGATCAGCCAGTGATTCACAAAAGCCATTCGGATGAGGGGGGGAGGGCATGGCATTAACACAAAAAAACGATGACGTACTCGGGTTAGGGTTGAGAGAAAAGAGCACTCTTCGTCTTCTTCCTTAAAGTTTAACCGAAAAGGGCTGAGATTGGACAATCTAGTTACCCATCACTTATTAACTTGGGCTTGAAGACCCGATGAAAATATTTTACTTCGTTGCTCCGCTATTCAGGAATAATCAATTTTCATATAGTAGAATTTCCCTGTCGGATTTGTGCTAACTTTATGTGCGTGTACCTGTGTCGTGTGCTTAACCAAAACGATTTACGAAAAATATGTGCTCACGCAGTGGCTACCTTCCGCAATCTGATCACTGGCCACTGAAAATCCGCGTCTGTATTGAGATTCAAATTTTCCGCGTCAAAATAGAATTTTGCGTCCGCAGGAGTATTCTGAACGTTCTGAACAGTATTTTGAACGTCATATTAGAGCAAATAGTGGAAAATGAAAAAATTCCTTCACACAGTTCAAATAATGCAGTGTATTTAGTAAAATAATACGAAAATAAGTTGGCTGTTCAGTTAAACTTTAAAGTTTAACTGAAAAGCCGATTTGATTTTGTGTCATCTGATTGAATACACTGAATTATTTGGATTCTGCAAAGGGATTTTTTTCATATTCCACTATCTGCTCTAGTTATGACGTTCAGAATATCTGCGGTCGTCCCCACAACGTAAATTCTACTATGACGCGGGAAATTTTAATCTCAACACAAACGTAGCTTTTCAGTGGGCAGTGGTGAGACTGGTGAAGATGGCTTAGTGCCTGAACAAACAAATCTTTCTCGTAAGCATACAACAGAAATTCAGTATCATAAATCACAAGGAAATTCCACTATTTGAAAATCGATTATTCGTGAACAGCGGAACAACGAAGTAACCCATTTTCAGCGGGTCTTCAAGACAATTTAAGTGAATAAGTGATGGATAACTAGATTGTCCTATCCCAGCCCTTTTCGGTTAAACTTTAAGAGTTGAGAGACAGGAGCATTATTGGCATTAAAACATACAAAAAAACGCTCACGTGTCGATAGCACTCTCGCGAAATATGTCAGACAAAAATTTCTGCATGACTGGGGCAGACGGTAGCCCCTCCCTTATCTTACCTGAATTGTTGCAAGAATTCACGTTTTCCTGGCCTAAAATTCCTCATTTAATGTGCCTTGTTCTCCGACTCGACAATTCCAGCAACTTGATCAGGTTCGGCAACGTTAAAATTCAACTTTCCGGAAGTTTGGAGCAATTAAGGGAGATAGGCAGCCAGGAATGATGTAAACCTTTCTAATTACATTCCATCAGGTTTGATTAAGAAGTTCACACGGAAATGAGATGAATGTTTAATTTTCAGCATGTGTGGGACAGGCGTGAAATGAATTGGTTGGGTCGCGGAAAGGCTAGACGGTAGCAAAGTTTCTGAATTTGACGTGTCCCCAAGAGGCAGTGGGGATGAAATTGAGAACGATTGTTAGATGGGAATCCTACGCGTCAGGTCCGTACTAGCATTTATTAGGCGAGTTGTTCGTGGCAGTGAAAACCGTGTATAATTTTCAACTTTTCTGAACTGTAGTTAAAACTAAAAAGATGTAACTAAAAAGTGGGGCATAAAAAAGAACAAATTGTGAGGCGGTGATCACTAATTTCTCGTGGATAACCGATACCACATAGCCTATCTGAATTTACCGACAACGAGTACCACAAAGTCTGAAAAATATAGTAAAAAAATAACCGATACCATAGTTTAGTTTTTTGGTCAATGCGCGATCTTTTCGGGTCGGTTTTCAAACATCCCCTGAAGATCGGCAAGGATTTCTCTTAAGCTTATAAACTGGTACTTTTTTTTAACTCCCCCCTCCCAACTTTGCTGCGGCTCTCATTCGTTCGGCAGAACGAACAGGCTTCAAAGAAAATTTTTGCTTCTCTTGCTGCGCGATCTTTGTCAAGCATCTGGCAACACTGATCAAAACGAATCATTTTATTTCAAGTGACATGAGATGTACTCATGGTTCAGTTCAAACTTCCAGTTGTGCCACTGAGCACAATAAGATAGTTGTGCACAAGTTGTGCATCTTCAATCACAGTATCCTAGATTTGTTAGGTTAGAGAGCACTTTTAATGAGTGAGGTTTCTTCACTTAAGTTACAGGAGAGGTACCCAACCTCAAACAAGATTTCAGATTTCCAGGAAGGACTTCTCTGGCGGAGAAGTCCTTCCTTCAAAGAAATCCTTATGTTTGTCCTCAGCGGTGTTGCCACACTGTAGGACTAGATTGGGTAGAGGAGACCAGCAAAGGTTTAAATTAACAAACTTGTTACAGTTAAATTAACAAACAAACTCAAATCAACAAACTGTTACAGTTAGTTTTCACCTCCCCCTCCTCAACTTTGCTGCTGCCCACATTCAGCGACGCGGGGAACAGAATAGTTGACGGATTATGCAGATATTTCCCTCTTCAGATACCTTCACGTTCTTTCTTCACAAAAAATGGCTTCAGTCATCCTCAATTCCGTTCTGTCTGTCAAACACCAAACGGACCGGAAAATATCGAAACGTGTATCAATTTCCGCGCCAATAAAAAGTCGGATCGCCTTTTAAAATCTGGCACGAACGATTCAATTGTGCCTCCTGGGTGGGAAGATGGCGTGACAAGTTGCATGCGACAGCATGTCAGCCTTATCGCTGTTTTATGGCGCGCTCTGGATTTCCAGAAGCGGTTCCACTACGAAAGCTTTGAGGCTTAGAGTTAATGGGCTCTGCTAAAAAAAAGGGGCTGACAACTTGACACTTTAGTTGTCGTTTTTCTATGCTCAGCAACAGCTGGCGTTCTTTCACCTTGGGGTACACTACATACACTAAGCTCGAAGAAGAGGGTGAAGATATTATTCAGCCAATCAGATATATTTAAGTTTCATCCTTTTCTTACCGAATTTTTGCTGAGCTATAAAATGATTCAGAATTTTGAATAATGTTTGTTAAGTTGTTATTTCTTGACTTGAGTTTAGTGTTTATTTTATCAGTGTCATTATTGACGAAAAGAAAATCGGCTCGTCAGTCAAAGTTTTCTTTATGAAGAAATATACTTGCTTACTATATACAGGGATTCGGAATTTTTAAATTTTTTATTTTGTCTTGGCAAGTTTGTTCAGTTGTTATTTCTTGACTTGAGTTTAGTGTTTATTTTATCAGTGTCATTATTGACGGAAAAAAATCGGCTTGTCAGTCAAAGTTTTCTTTATGAAGAAATATACTTGCTTACTACAGGGATTCGGAATTTTATATTTTTTTTTTTTTCTTAGCAAGTTCTTGCTTTAGGTATTATCGCTTTGGGAAATATCATTGAAATAAAATCTCATCTCTCTAAAATGTTCAGCACCATCAAACACAGTCCGTTCTTTGATTTTTCTCTTCGACGAAAGGGGGGATAGCGTGGAGGCGATTGAAAGTGAACTAAGGAAACTTCTTTTATTTTTGAGTCCACCGAGATATTTTAAAACGAAATATATCTCACTTTAGCTAATTAACCTGTATAAACCTATATACCTGTGTAAACTTTCATGTATAAATTTTAAAACCTGTTAAAATTTACCTTCTTTCAGATGAAGCGTCCATCTTGTTATGAGGCTGTTCTCCGGGTTCAGAGGACGGATATAGTGGACGCTAGGCCATTTGTATTGACGATTGAAAACGAGAAAGGATCTGACTCAGTGACAATCAACCTTAGAGTAACCGGTAAGTAATGGAATCCTGACCAAGCTTTAAAAATAGGATCTATTCGTTCACCTCGTCTAACAATACTAGCCAAGCATTCCCACCTATCTTTCGTATATCCATCCAAATTTGCAATGGATCGTGTCCCTCATTGGTGGTTCGATTCTTTAGATCATTCTGTGTTTCAACGTCTTCAACTTAATCTGAAGATACTTTGGAGCTTTCTTCCTGTCTGACGGTAGGCTAGTTCATGAATATGTTGGATTTCTTGCCGTATTACATTAAAGTCGTTAAAACGCCTTTGAGTTTTCCGTGTCAATTGTTCTGCTACCCACAAATAGGTCCGTATCGTCCGACAACGGACTGCTTTCCTTTCCATGACAACAAAATGCTGTGAGAGGGGGAGGAAGGGTTTCTTTCGGTGAAGGAATCCTAATTTGGGACCAAACAGTAATTCTTCTAATTCTGATGTTTATCTTCTAGAACCGGTTTCTATGACGGCGGTCATTGGGGTCATTATTGCGTGTCTCATCTTCCTCGTGCTGGTGACCCTCTGTCTGCTCTACGCCTTCCGGACCGAGAGATGGTGCTTCAGACGTAAGTGACATTTTTTTTTTGCGAAATAGTGCATCTGCTGGGTTCTTCGGTTTAGTTTGTAGCATAGTTTTGTTTAATTTATTCATAGAAAAAAATGACACTATTCACTTGACTGGCCGCACCATAAGGCCTTCGGTGGGGGTCTATTATATCAAAATAATATATCTGTATCCAGCTCGAAGTCTATTTTGTTAATCTCTCATTCCACCCGTGGTTCGAGCTGTTACAGCGACGATGGACAGCACGCCGTTATTTTAATACCATACTAAGGGATTGGATAAGCGACCATGCGCCACATTAGACAGTTGTAAGTTTTGACTCAACGCAACGTTTTGATTTTATTTATCCGGTTTTGTTGATTATTTTTGTTTTTATTCGACCAATTTAAAAGTCTGTGGTGTGACGGTGCGATTAGGTCTCGGTGAAGAAAAATTCCAAGTGTTGTTCCTCCCTTCCGTCCATTCCGTCCTTCCTTCGCTACAACTTTAAAATTTAGGCAACCGTGAGATCGTCTTTGTAAATCTTCTGATATATATGCATCTGATCTTGCTTGTTTTGTTGCCCATTTAGACAGTATCGTCTTGAACAGGACTTAAAAATAAACGAGATAATAAAAACATAGAAGTAACAATAAAAGAGAATGCTGATTCGCGTACGCCGGGGCGGATCCGCCCCCGAGTTAAGGGTCGGTTCGCCGAACCCATCCAACCCCGCCTACCCTCCTCCGATTATTAGAGTTTTTCCAGTGGGATTCTCTTTGCTTCCATCAAGGAACTGACGACGGTGCAGGAAACCGAGGCAAGAAATTCAGGCCATGACCACCAGACTCTGATCGTCTGTGCGCGCCATTACCTACTATTGCCTGAGGTTTTGTGGGAAACTGTAATAGACTCCACCCTGTGAAACGTCGTGGTTTTCCTTTTGTGACTTGATTTACTGGACTCCTTAGAGCAGCTGGGCACTTTGTCCAAGTAAAAACACAGAAAACTGTAGGAACTCTGCCATATCCCACTATCTCCTTTCCTTAGCAGGACAGAAGAAAGTTGGTTGAGTTTTACACTTGGGTTTCTATGATAGGGACTTCTGAATTCTCTTCAAGGTGTACGGTCTTCCCAGTGAAAATGTTAGAATTTTGTGAAGTTTTTCCGTTCGAACGCCGATGACGAAATAAGTAGGAAAATTCTTGTGGAACAGGTCTTGACGATTCCAAGTAAGGGGCATGTCTCAGACGAGCCTCTTGGCGTAGCCATTTGACCTGAGATGTTTGAGATAACAATGATGTTAAAGTGCTTAGCACCTTCTGGGACCTCAGTTGATGGTTGAGCCCTTTGCCCCTTGTGGTAACTGTTGGTGATTTCGCTATAGCTACAACTATCGGATTTTAAACTGGACTAGTAAAGCAATCACCTGAAGATAAGCTTAATTTATTTCCGTTCCGCTTCTGTTCACTTTTTCTCATTCCTTCCTATCATCCTTCGAGACCAAAAATAAAAAATAACTTCCATTTTAAATTTTGCCTTGTAAATTTTCTATAGTAACTCGACAGCAGCCAAGTCTACCTCGACGCTTTTGTTCAAGGGACTAGCCCATCTTTCAAGAGAAAAATATTGTTTTTCGCTTGGTTCTAATTCAAGTTTTAAGAGTTGGGAAATAAATTGGAAACTCCATCTCTTTGATCCTCTTTCCTCTCTGTCACTTTAATTTCGGTTAGTGGGTGAAACAGGGACATTGCATCTGTGTCGCTCGTCTGAATTGATATTTATTTTACGTTCTTTCGTTTCTTCTGCATTTTCTAAGCCCTATTTATTTCCAGAGGAGCTAAGAACGTTCCCACGGATTCGGTCCCTATAATTTGCGAGACAAAATGGTGAAACTATGGTAAAATAGGTTTTTGAAAAAAATATAGTTAGAACACCTCATGTTCAGGTTCAGGTTAATGTAATGATAAACTAAATAACAAAAGGTCCAGAGCCTGGCCTTGAAGACAAATTCGTAATGCACGAGATGGAAATGTAGTTTTATTCACTCTTAGCTGTGAGGACTTTGGAAGCCTCCAGATTAAATGGTCACCCGGGGGAGGATCCTCAACTATATAAGGTGTAGGTCTAGTTTGTATTAACGCTATTAGGCTAATATGCTCTTGGGAGGACTAAAAGCGTATTCTCGCCGTTCCCCGAGGACTCCACTTGACGAGTCCTCACGTTTTTGTTTGTCCCAGTGACTCACTCCCCGTATTCTCGCGAGTCCCCGCAGACGGGGAGGGCTCCATTTATCATCACCATCATCAAAAAGGGCTCTCTCTCAGATTCGGAGGGGAACCAGTTTTTGCTTGTGTTGGTGAAATGTAAAATTAATTAAAAAGAATCAGAATAAACAAAACCAAAATTAATCCAGACTAATTACCGTAAGCTGCATATTTTTTTTTCGAACAAAATTCATTCTGGAATCAGTTTCCGTGTTCTCGCTGTTTTCCGTAAGCGAAGTCCGCGTGGAGTGATTCCCTCTATTTTCGCCGTTCCCTTTGGTTCCCGAGGAGTCCTCGGGGAACGGCGAGAATACGCCTTATGTTGGGTTCTCATCACCGATTTGGTGAGGACGAGTACAACGGAGAGCTTGACCCCGCTAATGTGTTCTTGCTGATATAGGCTACGATCGTGATCGACGACGGTTGTTCTGGGATTTTATGTAAAGGGATCACTGACTGTTCCGGTGCACGAGGCCTCCTATTGCGGCCAGCTGTTTCGTATTGGTCGTGTAACTGTGGGTTCACAGTGACGCGAATATTCGCAAAATAGCCCATTTGTAGCGGATACTAGATCACATCGTTTGCCCCCGGGGTGTGCGATGACTGAGTGAAATGAATATTGTTTTGATTGTCAGTGTGCTGGGAGAAGTGTCGTTACAATCCAGCACACCGTTTTTTGCCACAGAGATACAGATTCGCTACGATTTTCGGAGAATCGCTGTAGTAGGAAAATTTCCACTACAGCTACAACATTCACGCCACACAAACGTACAGAAATGGATACATTACTGAAAACTTGTTATTAGCTTTGAGATGGGCGAGACTGACATAAGACGCAACACCCTCTTGTTTTTGTCTTCTCCTCAAGAGATGTAGTACCATTGCAAGCTTTTTGCCATCTTTGGCAGCTGAACCCAATCGTCCTTACTGCAACTTTTTAGCTAGTACAAAACTTCAACGAGAATGAAGTTTTGCGCCCGATTTTTATGGCACTTGCAGCTTCGCTCAAGTGCCATATACCGATCACTTTTCCGTCGGTCGGTCTTTCGGTCGGTCGCGGTCGGTCGGTCCGGTGATCGCGAGTTAGAGTACTTGCAGATGTGCTAGGACGATGAAACTTGGCAGGCATATCAGGGACCCGACCAAACTAACTTGCAAATCGTCACTTCCCCGATTCGACCACCGTGAAGGGAGTAGAGGGCGGGGGAATCCTGAGAATTTAGTAGTTTTTGTAAAACCCCTACCCCTTTCTTCACACTAGTAGCTCTGCGCGTGGCGTGACGTCACTCTTTGCATCGGATCACTCTGTTAACATCGGAAAGAGCTAGTGGGGTTTGGGGGTTAAGGGGTTTGTATATGTGGTTCAGTGCGGGGGAATATGGAAAATTGAGTGTTGTGTAACTTTCGAACGGGTGATCGGATTGGGACGAAACTTAATACCTGAATGAATGACATATCTGTGATGTTCCATTTGAAGTCCGAACCGGATTCGACAGCTATGGGGGAGTTGGGTGGGGGAAGACCGGAAATCTCGAGAAACGGTTATAATGGAGGGATCGGAGTAAACTTGCTGGGAAGAACAAGAATCTGCTTCGGATAAATCGTTTACACGTTTGGACTGGACCCGGACACTTGGGGAGGGGGAGGTGGAGGGGAGTTTCCCGGAATTCTGGTGATGACGGTTTTTGGGATTTTCACGACGAAACTTGGGAGGCCGGCGACTGTGGGGGGAGTTTGAGGGGCGGGTCCGGAATTCTGGTGATCGCGAGTTAAGGTACTTCCAGATGTGCGAGGACGATGAAATTTGGCTGGAATATTATAAATTCGACAAGATTGGCTTAGAAATCGCCACTTTTCAAATCCGATTATTCCTTGAAGTACCAATCATGACCGCAAATTAAGAAAAATACTTTTAAGCAAAATATGCATTTCCATGATCCCCATGAGCCGATGATCATTTTTGCCTCAAGGGTTTTGCTTACAAATGAAGTTCTAGCTCCCTTAAAGTGTGCATCTTAACCGCAAGCTCGAAAAGTACTTTTTATCAAACGATACATCTCAACCCATGATCATTTGTGCCACAAGGGTTTTGCAAAAAAATCAAATTTCTAGCACCCTTAAAGTGAGCATTTTACCAGCAAAGTGGAAAAAAATTTACTTTTGATCATACGTATATATCAATGATCCCTATCGTTTTTACCGGAAGGGTCTTCCTTACAGATGAATTTCTAGTGCCTTTAAAGTGCGCATCATTACAGCCAAGTTCAACGATAAAATACTTTTTCTCTAGCTCCCTTAAAGTGCGCATCTGGACCGCACAGTCGAAAATTACTTTTCATCAAACAATACATCTCAACCCATGCAAGTGCCATATGAGCTTACAGCTCTTGTTTATGTGAACCCACAATAACGAATTGTAAACGATCAAATCAGGGATTTCAGAATTGCCTCATGATTGGGCGGACAAAGAAATTTGCTTGGGGTACTCGTATCTGAAAGCTTCACTTCCCTGCCAAGGCGTCGCCACTCTAGTCCAAGTTGTTTGCCCTCCGCGGATTAAGTCTTTGTGGAGTTTAGAGCCCCTCTACTGGTCAAAACAAAAATTGCATTTTACGCTTGTCGAATCGAGGCAACCTCAGCTCAAGATGTCGCTTCCAAATTTCATGGTATTTTACGTGATGTCAGTTTTTATTGGCATTTATGCAAATTTACTCTCGCGTTTTCAGGCTCTGAAGTGGGAGAAGAACAGGCATTAGAATAAAATCCTCTTCTTGTCCAGGTGAATTATACTTCAGGCTATTGCCTTTTGTACAATAAGGAACTTGAAGCGTGTTCCACCCTACTTACCGTAGTTAACGTCACGATTATTGGCTTATTGGTGTCAAGGCTGGAACGCTTTTTTCTTTTTTCGGTTAAATATCAAACCGCGGGCTGATCGGACCAATCACGTTACAGATATCCGTAGTTACTACGCTTCCGAGCATGGTAAGCAAATAGTTACTATTAGTTACTATTTTGAGAAGGCTGGAACGGGCAGCGTAGTTACTCTTGACGAGGTTGGAACAAAAATAGTAACTAATAGTTACTATTGTTAGAAGGGTGGAACACGCTTTTAAGCTGTGAAGGACCAGCATGGTGAATTTTGTTCTTTGGATCTTTCTTTGCCTCTTTTTCTTCTTGATGATATTTTGATATTCGGGTTTATTTTTGTTATTCCAGCGGAAATGGTTGGAGGAATAATTTAAATGGTCCATGACCATCGTACGTAAATAGTAGTGAAAAATAATAGTATAAATAATAGTACTACACTTGTTTATAATTTGAGGGATTTATTTGTTTGCGGTAACTTCCAAAACCAAATTCTGAAAGAGTAAAAGAAAAAGTCCTAAGCCTGAATGAATTGCTTAATTTTTTTTTACATCTGTTTGTTTGCCGTATTTGTTCTTGTTTATACTTAAATTTCGGTAAGTGACGCGGGCTGCCCCAAATCTTGGAGAAGAGACTCATAGTGTTTCGGGGTAGTATTGTATTCCTACGGTAGGCTACCATAGTTGCGGTTCCTAACTTATATGGTCAAAAAACAGTATTTCCCACCTGGTCCAACCTGTAAACGGGACACCGCCGCGCCTGCTCTGCGCAAAAAAGTAGGAATGCGAAATGAGTGAGGCATTTATGTCTCAAAAAAAAAAATAGCCTTTAGACTGACTTGTGACGATTACATACTACACAAAATTGGCCATGGGAAAGGAATTCTCTTCAAAACATGGTTTTCTTCAAAATTTTAATTTCTTTCATCTGTTTCAGAAAAAGGAGATTTTAAGCCAGCACCAGACGTGGAAAGGTTAGTAGTTATACTTCTTCGTTGATTCTTTATTGTGTAGCAGCTGACATCATTCTTGTTGAGCCTGGCCGTACGTGTTTCCTGTACTTTCTAAAACTTTCTAGCATTGTCAGTTAAACTCCCACTTAGTTGGAAATGGCGTTTGTCGCTATATCGGTTGGCTCAGCCTTTTTTTCTTTCGGGTCAATCATCGGGGAGGAGCATAGAATAGAATAAATAATTTAGTCGCTCACACTTTCACAGGTAACAAAACCAAGATTGGTTGAGTAGGCTACTATTATGCACAACTGTCATATTGCAGTTACATTACAAGTACATACAAATGGTCAAAGGCTCTATAAAATTTCGTCAGTTTTTGGTATGAAACTGTATTTGGCTGCTAGTGTCTTTGTATTTGGCTGCTAGTGGCTGGAATTCTTTCACCTCGTAGAGACCGCTCGCTGTTACATTCCCCTTACATTGTTATATATGTGGTGCGAAATAAGTATATCATACCACAAATTATATCTCACGCCTGTCTCACGCCATTATTTTTGTTCTTACAGCACCAAAAATGGATCCACCAAAAACGGACTCCACGTCGTTAAACCCATCAACACCTCTGTGAGTGACCTTTATTTTCCTACTCCCACCAGTGTCAGGCGTCAGCCCGTTTTCTCATACACCTCCTCAGCCGACGTCTACCCCATTCAACCCCTCGCCGAATCAACCCCTCGGCCAACTATAATAACCCTCTCGACCCCTAGAGAAGATCATGTGACTTACTACAATCTCTCCCTGGACAGGTAACCCCGCACATTGGCAAGGAAAGGCTGATTGGTCCACCATCTTTTCGCACCTCAACCACTGTTTGACTCGGAATACCATTTAACCTGGCACCTGGTGGCGGTAAATGTTCGATGGTCTAGGCATGCGCGACCTCAGTTGTACCTCCTTCTAGACTTTTTCGCTCGGTTGCACCAGCCTTGAAAGCATGCAGGGTTACCTGGAACGACTTCTGTAGTTTGGTATGGGGTTGTGCATATGTACTTAGGAAAGTATAGCTTGATTATTTAGGCGTGCGAACTGTGATAAATGTGGTTATTTGACCGTTTTCCCTATTCCGTGATGAAATTGGCTCCTTTTATATAATATAATAATGATATACGTGCAGTAAATAGTTTTCGCTCAGCTTTTGCCTCTACGGTCTCCCTAACACTGAATTGGATGCAGGGCCGTGTTTCCCAGAAGACTAGGCCATGGCCTAGGGCGCAGCAGTCAAGGGGATATATATAGAAGAAATAACAACCAAATATTTGAAAAGAATTATCAGTAACATTTTGAAAAGGCTATATAAGACGCTCTCAGCAGTAAACGGATTTCATCCATACCCCTGAGCCAACCGCTTCTGGTCATTGTGATTTTGCGGATCGTGATTCCGGCAAAAGTTCGATTTGTTTCCGCGTGATGCGTGAGAGGAAGCCGAAATTTATGTCTTGACAAGGAGTGGACGCAAAACTAAGTGCTTTGGTCTCGGGTGTAGAAATGTGCAAGTCCGGCCGTGATTGAACGTCAGCGAGTCCGCTACTTGATATTTGAAATTCCACCATCTCATGTTTTTACAGAATCTCTCACCACGAAATTTCCACCCTTGTCCTCTGAGGCCTTTACTGTTGAAAATTGCAACAGGGTTTTCACTCCGGCAAACTTCCCAGGGAGTGAAGCTTATCGCGAAAACTACTGGGAACCTCACGGACTTGCATTTCTATTTCCGTTCTCATCTGCTTCCAACAGTGGAAAGTTAACACCCTGGAAATAAACAGTATCTGCTTGGGGAATTTTGCCAATTCGTATAAATTGGGGTTTTGCAGACTGTTCCAACAAAGTCACTCTCATCCCAAACTTTCAACTTTTCGCAGAGTTTTCCGCGAACCTTCCGGGAATAAGTTCTGGGAAGCCGTTTCTTTTTATCTGCTCCCTCAGAGTGGAACGAAAAATACTAGTGCGAAGAAGTACTATATTGAACAATGGACCATGAGCTTTCACCGGCTATAGACCACACATGGAATGTTTGCTAACAATAAAACAACCTATGCACCGTGTATTTGTGGAACAATTTTACCTTAGAGCTTTGATCCTCCAGAGTCATCAGTTGCACCAAGAACAAATAGTCTGATAGAACCTCTGTCTCTCTATCTCTGTGATACGACCGTGCAGACTCGAATATATTCTGATACCCTACCCGATGCAAACGAGCGGAGGAGGAGCTACACAGAACATTATAATTTGGTATCACTACGAACAGCTGCATCGCAGTACAACTCCGCAGAAGAATCCGAACGCCGTCTGAGTCGTCTTTTACAGCTGATTGGTTGTCTGCCATACTGACGTTGCGTGTGACGCGCTGTAGAGGGGGCTCTCGACGCCTGCAAGGCATCCTACGGTTTTTTACCTCGTATGAGAACGGCGTAGAGGGAAGTGGACGGGTATCAACTCAAACCTCACAGCATGTACCTCTAGCTCCGCTCAGTTTTAGCGGGGTATCCATAGTCTGTGCATGGGAACAAAGACGGAGGTTCGATCAGATTATTTGTTCTGGCTGGAACATAGGTTGTCGACGAAGCATCTTCTGAGGCTAATGTGTATAATGTCGAGGATTTAGCTGGGGGGAGTTTGTAATAATAATGTTGATTATTCAGTTGGTGGAAGATTTTTTTACGGTGACAGGTAGCAAGCCTATCGCCAAAACGCTCCTCCTTTCACAAACGGGCTTGGGACCGGCTACGGCGAAGTTACAAGCAAGAGGATCAAATTCCTCCACGTTATCAAACAATTTAAGTTTCGCACGAATCCTTTAAAACCTGCATGGGTCTTAATGAGAATTCTTTTCATTCGCCATTCCGAACATTTTGAAATGTTTCGGTGTTCTTACGATGGGAAGATGGGAGTTGCTGTCGGTTGTCACCAGCGTCGTCAGATACGGTGTGAAATTCCGCGAGGGGAGTAACCCACTCACTAATTGTCAAAAATTTGGATCTGCGGGATGGAATCTGCTTTCTGCCCTCACAAATTAAGCATTTGAGTTTCCCCACGCTCCCGAAGCGGTAGGACCATGGAAGCGAAACTCTAAATTCAGTGTGCAAGACTAGATATAGAACATTCTGGAACTTCCTTTGCCAAAATCTACAGAAACTCCTTTGAACCTCCTAAGCCTCTCAAATTGATTCCTCATCAAATAAACCCCGCCTTGCTAAAGGATGTCATGATTACTGGAGCTTTGAAATACGGTTGCCTACTGGGGGGGGGGGGCAAGTTTGACGAACTAGGGGTAGACGTTCTGGTCATACTTTGAAATGATAACAGACAAGATTATGTGTTTCTCGCTGGCTTATTATAGAAATTAGTTATAATCATTACAAACCGCCATTTCGCGCCCTTGACCTTTAGATATATTGGGATTCTCCCCTTCCCGCCTGAGTGGGTTAGGTGGAGGATGTTCTCTTATTGAGATTGGTGGAGTGGTGGTTACCTCCTTGTTTGGGTTGGTGTGGGGCATCTCCCACCCCACTGTCTAAAAGCTACGGCCGTCGCAGTGTCAAAGACCATCGTCTTTGACACTGCCTAAACCACTGAAGCAGAGGCGCCATTTCAGTAAACCTTGGAGGGAGGGGTGGGGGGGTATTAACCTTGAAACCCCATCTCAGATTTATTACTCATACTCAAAATTAAATTACTCTTTTGGGATGGAATATAAAGTTATTTTTTAAATGGTGTCATTTCTATGCATTTTGAAACCTGTTTAGGGGCAAAGTATTTGTGCGAAGATGGAATTTTGTGTCCCTTTCAGAATGGTCCCCCCCCCCAAACGGCGCCTTTGCACGGAAGACATTGAATGCTTTCCTGGGAGGGGAGCAACTGAAAATATACGTGGTTTTGTCGTTACGAGCTTGTGCTGCTGCAAAATGCTGGAAAATTTTATACATAATCCTGCCTGGCAACTGATCCTACCTGAATCGCTGAAAGTAGCGCTAGCTTGCCTGTCTACAACCTAGGTTGACTGTTAAGTCAACACCTAATGACCTAAGACTGTTTCAGTATTAGGTCATTGCCAATGTTCTTGCTTTTCAAACGATTATTTATAATACTGTTTTGGTAGAGCTTATCGGCAGAGCTTTTAAAGGCTAATATGAATGAATGAAGAGATCGTTTAAATTTGCAGGCCAAGAGACCCTGCGAACGGTAGTTTACGTTAAGATTAGTAACAGACCATTAACCCACCTAGCCGTGTGATAGATTCATTTCGCACACCAGCCGTGCGATAGTATATATTATCGCCCGAAGAAAAGCAAGGGCGATAATGATTATAACACTAGTACACTTGTCTTAATTTTCTGGTATTCCCCTGATGTTAAAAGAATAAAGTTCCAACCGTGCGATATCACTTGTTCTCACATGGCTGGCTGTGCGATAACAATTGTTATCGCACGGTTGGAACTTTTTTCTTTTAACATCAGAGGAATACCAGAAAATTTTGGCACTGGGTAGGATAGGACTGGTATCATGGGACTGCACAGTGTACTGGTGTTACACGTTGTTATCGCACTGCTGGGTGTGGAGCACGAGTTGTCAGCAACTGCTTGGAACTCGTGGCCAGAGAGGCTCAGGGCCAAAATTGTCCTAATTAGTCAAAAGCAGGGTCATAGTTTGTTTGCGAAAGCACGCGAAATGGCGGTATTAAGCTAACAGCTGATAACAACGCGTTCCTTTCAGCGTTCATCTCTAAAGGCTGGTAATGACCTGAGGTTCAACGATCTTCAGTTACCCCGCGCCAGCAATAACGGTTCCATGAGGGCGAAAAAGGGAGAAAGAGGGTATGGCCTTCCCAGTGTAACCGCCGTGCCTTCATCCCGACCCGATGTAGCCAATATTACTTATTCGTCGCCAGTGCATATGAAGGATAAAGTGGACTTATAAAGTGAAATTACCCGTTATATGTTGATTTTGTGATAGTGGTCCGAAATACCAGAATGAACAAGCAAAACTGACCACGCCGTGCAGTACGCTCGGCCGGTCCGTCGAGAGTTTGGAGTGCTTAGGACACTAGACAGTGCTCGAACCCGTCATAAATGTCGACTGCTATTTCCATATGGGACGTTTCTACGAAGACGTTCTGATAGCCGCCTACGATAGTAGCGGAAGGTGTTACCCATAGGCTAAGCTAGGTGCCATGCCCAGAATAGAACCAACAAATACCTCTGTTTGCCAGTATTATGTAAGGACAACAATTTGGCTCTGCCATTCTGTGCACGACCACGGTTAGCATTGACGTAAAGCTATACTCTATATGACTAAGTCCAAAAAACGCCACTGGTCCTCAGGAAGAACGAGAAAATGTCTCACTAATGACTCAAACTCTACAGTCAAATGTGGTGTCGCTTCTAGCTCTTCCGCTAGCTACCCGGCGATTTTGCATCGGCAAGGAGAGAGAGTGTTGGCACATGATATTTTGAAACTTAAATTGCCCGTGACGTTAACCGAAGCGGGTCATGAAAATGCTGTCTCTTCGTTTCGTGTTCGTACCGTGAGCGAAGAGAGCCTTATCGATATAGACCTAGGTCAGAAGGTAGCTGTAGTGTCAAGAATACATAATACACCTGTGGAGTCGTAGAGAAATGCAACTCTCTTGCTACTTTAAAACTACCGACCCGATTTAGCTCTATCACTGTACCCGAAACTTCTTCGTTCTCACGTCTCTACAGCGCTCGATTTGCTGGCCGTACAGTGCTTTGCGAAACGATGGAATACAAGCTCTCGGGTATAAGCATCTGCTCAGTATTTACTGAACAGGATCGTGGATTTTTTTGTTTCGGCACTTGGGCCGAAAAGCAGAGGCTCTTATCGTTATCCGTTCTTGATAGTATAACCGGTAACTTTAGTGATGAATGTGTTACCGATCGTTTGACACTGTAAATATGTAGCTTACTATCTGTGATTCTAAAAGTACTGACATTATGACTCCTGGTTTCGTATCTGTATTGTGTTATTGTCATTTCGTCATTCGCATCGTTTTCTCTAAAGTTGTTCTGTAGTGCAGACTTGCTACTGCATTGGCGATGGGGGAGGACCAGGGCCATATCCAGGGGGGAGTTAGGGGGTTCACCCTTCCCCCCTCCCCGAAACATACAAAAATAATCGTTGTTATAAGGCTTTAACCAATGACCTATGTCTTTTTTGTACTTTTTGGTCCGAAACCCGCGGGCAACCCCCCCCCCCCAGAAATAAATTCGTGGATGCGGACCTGGGGAGGACATTCAAAAAGTTTTTCCGTCCGTGGGATTTTTTTCTCTTTCAATTCACTACTAGCATTGTTTCCGCCTGAAGGACTCCCTCCCGTCTTCAGATTATCTTCGGATTTATTTGAATTTCTCAAAAAATCTGCCATTAGCTGGGACTGTTCGCGAGGCCCCGGAATAGTTCTAGAACTTTGAATTCACTTATAACAATTCGAGGTTCAAGGTCCCGTCAGAATGACACGTAAACACTTGCGTTACTTTTTCGTAATTCCTCTGATTTTTTTTTCTATCGTTATCATCGAAGGCATTTTATTGTGTTTTGTCTCATAATTGCAAGTCCTCTTCTGGACAAAGTCGCAAATCTCCTCATCAAGCAAGTTCGTTTTATTTAATTTCACCTTCTTCATATTTACCTTACATTGCGTTTCTTTTCAACTCTAGCTCAGCATTTTACGTTACGGTAGTCACGTCGTAGTGTTCATATGTTAAGGGAGGACATAATAGCTTTTTCCATTCTGAAGGACCTTTATTTGTCAGGGCTTTTAATTTCTTGCAGTCCGATTTCGGGGATTCCAGTTTACAAATTAATTCAGATACTAGCCACGTTTAACAAAGTCCCTTGTGTCAGGGACCCATAAAATTTCCTTTACAGGGGGCTTGTCAATGAGAGATTTCTGATGCTATGTTGACCGCACGGAAGATAGTTCGAGAAATACCCACGGTTCAATCACGTCCAGGACCAGATAGACAAAATTTGGCATTGGCTGCTGGCGCCTTGAGG
This sequence comes from Branchinecta lindahli, assembly GCA_023053555.1. NCBI lineage: Eukaryota > Metazoa > Arthropoda > Branchiopoda > Anostraca > Branchinectidae > Branchinecta > Branchinecta lindahli. The sequence goes on along the minus strand of JAKZAO010000009.1, from coordinate 9,111,789 downwards.
GAGGAGTCTCTTTGGCACACACGTCCAATGAGGCAAACAAGAATGCAGATTCGACCCAAGTGGGATTTTTGGAAAGTAGGACTGGTTCGGTCAACATAGCAACATAGAAGCATAGGAAATGACAAGCCCCCTGTAAAGGAAATTTGTGGGTCCCTGCTTGTATATATAATATCCGTGTTAGTGTGTAAAAAAAAGGCTTCCATGGTTCTGCTCTGGCTGAACAGGCAGAAGGAAAGTAACTTTAATATGTGCCGAGATGCGTGCTTCGAGTGGGGTCTTATGATGGCCGAAGCTGCGGTGGGTCACCTCTTACTCTGTTGCCGAGGCCTAGTCATGTATATGATAGATTGTGTTTACTTTGCAGATCTCAAAGAGTTGGATAAATAATTGTGTGTGTTTTCGCTGTTAATCTGTAAAATATAGATTCTTGTATTGAAAGTCGAACATGATTTGATCAATCCCAAGACTTGCGCTTATCTGACGATGTTCCAGGCTCATACCAAAATCGCATTTGTTTCCATGTCCATGGCCGACGTATCGTCTCCAGAGGATATATTTCGTAGAAGTTAATCCGAAGACTTCCGATCTTATGTGAATGTTGAGCCCGTTCCGCGATCCGGTTTGTTTTTTGTCGGATGTACATACTGTCCATGCTCAATGTCTGCAGAAAAAGTTATTGGTGAACGACTGAATCGTCCAAGGCTCGCTTTCTATCGGATGTGTGACACTGTTCTTGCCCGACTTAAAGCTTGGTTTTCACAGAACGCGGATTCGCACTTGCCTAGGTGAATTCGGCGTCGCTAACGGAAAAAAATCGCTTCGCCATGCAAAGTTTCGGCTTTGACTTTTTTTTCGCGTTGCGTCTCAATGCGACTGGTGGAAAAGAAAAGAGTCGAAGTAGATTGCCGGTTTGCATACTATTGATATAGAATTCGTTTGACAAGGATATTTCTCACATATGAAAGAGATAGAGCAATTTTATTTTTCCTCGTCTGTATTTTCCTCGTGAATCGTTCAATTATTATCTTTCGGTGGGGGCCATCAAACGAGTACATCGAGCGACGAGAAAGGGAAAAAACGGTAAGCGGAAAAGATTCGCGTTTACCGTCTCCATGGGAGGCATTGGTGAACGACTCGTACCAATCTCCGGAACTCTGTATCAAGCTGAAATCGCTGCTGTCACGTAAGTGTAGATCACCAAATGTGACAAAAATCTAATTGTGATCCTTCCAGAGACTTCTGATCGTATCGAAATCCCAAGCCTGTGGGAAAGATCCGTGATGATCTAAGGTCCTGTTTTTACCGGACTCGCATATTGTCCATGCCCGATGTACCGTCTTCAAATGTAGTGCATTGGTAAATGACTGAATGTTCCAAGGCTCGCTCTCTGCCGAATGTGGGTCCTTGTCCATGTCCGGCTTCTGCTAGGTGCTCGTAGACGCGGATTCGCATTCGTCGCCAGGCGTTTTTTTTTTATCCTACCTCACAACACGGATCCTTTAAAGAACAAGACCAAAGGTTCCGATGGGATCCCAAAATTTCAACATCTGATCCAGACAGTAAGGTTTTTTCTTCGCCAGGCCAAACAGCTAATCATTAAGAAAACTAAGTTCAGATATAGATTCAGCATGTATGTTTACCCCTATAAGCCGATCGAAACGATCCTACCCTACTTCTGTGAATTTTGCGGTTTTGGCGAAATTAAAGAACTACTTGTCCTGCGAAAAACTAAAGCTCAAAAACGAATTCAGCGTATCTCCTTACCCCTACATCAAACATCCCAGCTTCAAAGAAAAATTTAACTTCTAACAAATTTTCCGGTTTCAACCGGATTCCTGAAGAACTACGTGTCCGGCTAAAAAATGAGTGTCATACGGATTCAGCATCTTTTCTCACCCCTAGATCTATCATCTAATCAACTTCAAATAAAACTTTTACTCTTAACAAATTTTCCGGTTTTGGCCGGATTCCGGGCTAACTAATTGTCTGGTGAGAAAACAGTTTTCGTATTATTGTTCAGCATACCTTCTTACCCCTACATCGAACATCTAATCAACTTCAGACAAAAATTTTACTTTTAGCAAACTTTCCGGTTTTGGCCGGATTCCGGGCGAACTACTTGTCCGGTGAGAAAATGGTTTTCATATTCGTGTTCAGCATGCCTTTTTGCCCCTAGATCCAACATCTAATCGACTTCAAATAAAACTTTTACTTTTAACAAACTTTCCGGTTTTGTCCGGATTCCGGGTGAACTACTTGTCCGGTGAGAAAATGGTTTTCATATTCGTGTTCAGCATGCCTTCTTACCCCATAATCGACTATCACATTAGCTGTTTAAAAATATTTTGCTTGTCCGTTAATCTGAACCCCCTCCCCCACCCCTAAATGTAGGGCTACAGGGCCCATCTACGAACTCGACCTTACTCTTGACCCAAAGAATGTTCACACCAAGTTTCATCAAAATATCTCATTCCCTTCGAGAGTTATCGTGCTTACAGACGGACGGACGGACGGACAGACGGACCGACAACTTTTGCGATGTCATAGGTATCCCTCCACTTACGTTTTGGGATCCCAAAAAGAAGAAAATTCAAAAGAACTGGGATCCTGACTTTCCATTTTTCGGCACGCCGCGCCGTTTCAACTCCAACTCGGATTTTTTTTTTTCCGTATCGAGTTTCAATTTGCCTGGTGAATCCAAATGGCCGAAGCAAAAAAGGATATTATTTATTGACATGTTGTATGTAAATTATTGATATAGGATATTACTTAACAAGGATAGTTCACGTTCAAATATTTGCTGTGGTAGGGGCCATGAAACGAATTTGTCGAACGACGTGAACGAGAAAAATTTGTAAGCGGGAAAGATTCGCATTCTGTGGCCACGAAGCTTTAAAGGACCCGTCGTACCTATCCCGGTGAAAATTTTGTAGCCTGCGTAGTTGTATGATAGTTGTACGAAAAAGTTGCACGTACTTATATGTAATAGTAACAAATACTATCATTTAATGTGCCTCAGACTGGGCCAATCGTAAGCAGTAGTATCCAGTAGCATTCTGTCTTGTTATAGGCTAGTAGCATCCAGTCTTGCAAATACCATCATTCAGTAGAATGCAGTAACACGGTAGCCCTGACATAGAAGCATGTAGTAGCACTAGTTCGTATTGCATGCTACTTTTTCGTACAGTAATTGCATTCATTAATTCTTAAACCCGGAGACCCCAGTTTCGTGTTACATTCTGAACCCGCTAACGACACCTCACAAATCATTGCACTTGCCACGATTCACTAGTTTCCTTGCGCATTATCATCCCGACGATTGTTCGACTATTATGCTATTGATGCGTAAAACCTGTTTTCTGAATTTTGCCAAATGTTTGCTAGAAGTCAATGGGTCTCGGCCCAGCCAAAGCTGTGGATCATTTGTTAAAAGCAGAGCTAAGTTTTACAGTGTTCAGATAGTTTTGAATAGATCGAACTTAAACAATAAATAGTGCGAGGTGTCATGCTTTAAACTACCGTCTCTGTGGGGCTGATACCATGCTCCAGCTTTCAGTGTCAAGCTGCAATCGCTGCTGTCATACAGACAAGAATCCAGTACCAACCAAATATCACCAAAAACCGAATGAGTTGGTTTTTGGGATCCCAAAACGGAAGTGGAGGGATACATGACATTGCAAAAATTGTCTGTCTGTCAGTCCGTCTGTAAGCACGATAACTCTCGAAGGGAATGAGATGTTTTGATGAAACTTGGCGTGAGGATTCTTTGGGTCAAGAGTAAGGTCGGGTTCGTAGGTGGGCTCTGTAGCCCTGCATTTAGGGGTGGGGGAGGGGATTTAAATTAAGGGGCAAACAAAATATTTTAAACAGCTAATGTGATAGTCGATTATGGGGTAAGAAGACATGCTGAACACGATGGACAAGTAGTTTGCCCGGAATCCGGCCAAAGCTTGAAAGTTTGTTAAAAGTAAAAGTTTTTTTTAAGTTGATTAGATGTTCCATTTAGGGGTAAAAGACATGCTGAATACTTATGTGAAAAGCATGTTCTACCCGGACAACTTGTTCGCCCAGAATTCGGCCAAAACCAGAAAATTTGTTAAAAGCAAAAGTTTTATTTGAAGTTGATTAGATGAAAGATCTAGAGGTAAGAAGAGCGCTGAATCTGTATATGACAATCATTTTTAACCGGACGTATAGTTTGTCCGGAATCCGGTTGAAACCGGATTTTTTTTTATAAATTAAAGTTTTATTTGAAGTTGATTAGATGTTCTTTATAGGGATAAGTTGATACGCTGAATTCGTTTCTGAACTTTCTTTTTTTGCTGGACATGTAGTTCGCTCAGAATTCGGCCGAAACCGGAAATTTGGCAGAAGTAAAGCAGGATCCGAAGTTTCGATTAATATGGTCAAAATAGATATGGCTTATAGAGGTATGTCTGAACTTGGTTTTCTCAGATGATTAGCCTGGCGAAGACAAGACCCAATTGTCTGGATGAAATATTAAATTTTTGGGATCCCATCGAAACCTTTGGTCTTGTTTTCATAGAAGTTCAACCAGAGACTCCTGGGCGTATCTAATACCGAGGCTATGGGAAAGATCCATAATGGTTGATGTTACAGGGACATGTCCACTGAAGCTCTGTATAGTCTTGACTGACTAATTACAACAGTTTGCAACATGAAATAAACGTGATCCATTCACTGACTGAATGAATAGGAAGCCTATATTCATACAATGGATAAACACGGGAAGCTTTGGCAGCGAGCGAAATTTCGACCCTTCTTGGCAAGGGTTCAGTTATTTATCGAAAGTTTGTTTCTTCCGTTCCCCAACGTTGTCCCTGACGTTTGACAGCCTGACGAGGACCCTTGCCAAGAAGGGCCAAAATTTCGCTGCAAAAGCATATAGCTGATGGTTACGTTTTTTATCCATTGTATGAATATATGTTTTCAAGTCAGCTTGGGCTCAATGAGTAGCCTATTGAACAGAAGACCCCGAGGCGCGCACCGTACTGACAAACCAGAAGAAATTTAAGTAACATGCACGCTCGGAGCTCATGGAAAACGACTTAAACGAAACTTCATAAATATGTGACTCTATCAAAGTCCGCGTTTCTGCTTTTTACCTGATTCGCATACTGCCCGCGCCCGACATACCGTCTCCAAACGTAGGGCATTGGCGAACGAATGGCTGGTACGAGCTCCAGCCTTCCAGTGTCAACCCAAAAATTCTTCTGTCACACACCATGACTTCCCACGATTCCGGCTCATCCGTCTTTAGGGTCATTACGTCGTTTGAGACTTTAGTCTTGTCCTCCCCTTTCCCGAAGCTAACCGTGATGTAGTTTAGAAAACGCACATTTCTTAATCTTCCTTTTTTCCCAGCCAAATTTTTCAAGAACATCTCCAGAGCCCTTCTCATTCCCCATCATAGCCCGTAATCTTAGAAGATCTGGAACCCCGTCCTTTGAAATTAAACCGCATAAGAATCAAGGTTTTGACGAGAATGGGAAGAGATTGTATGCAAAACCATGACAAAATTAGCATAGTGTAACACTTTCAGTGAGAGCCGAGCCAGAAGAAAGCGAGATTATTGAGATGGATTTTGGAGATCGGATACAAAATTCGTTCGGGAATCACGAAAAGCGCAACAAAAACATGTCTCGCCACTTACATGTAGAAGAAACCGCATTAATAACTATGAGGTTTGGGCTGATAATCTATAAGGGTACAGTTGGCAGCGATTATTATAGTAATTCAGTGGGCGCTGGGATCTTTGGTTCCAGTTCAAATCTCAAACGGCGCAGCTGATCAGATTAGAAGGACCAAAGAGCACACCTCGCACTATTTGCTTTTAATGTCCCAATATTCAAAACCATCTGAATACTGTAAAACTAAGCTCTGCTTTTAACAAATTATCCACGGCTTTTGCTGTTTAAGCCTTTTCCCAAACTCATTGACTTCCAGCAAAAACTTGGCAAGATTTGGAAAACTGTGTTTACGCATCAATAGCATGATGTGCGAACACTCGTCGGGAGCATACCGCGCATGGAAACTAGTTAATCGTGGCAAGTGAAATATTAGTGAGGTGTCGTTAGCGGGTTTAGAACGTAACATCCGGGTTTATGAATTAATTAATGCAGTCCAAAACCGGGCAACTTACGATGTTTGAAGCAATAAAAATTGTTCGTCAAAAGTTCTGGGAGAGTCCAACCCGAATACTGTGAATATAATGGACGACAGGAAGCCTTGATGGAGCCGTGCCAGTATTATTCCCCTTCACTTTTTGTCAGCTGTCCTTGTTTCCTTTTCTGTCATTAAATTCTCATTTTCACATAAATTGTTTTCTACTAGGAATCCCACCAGACTTCTTTTTTTTTTGCAAAACGTCGTGTCCTGATAAGCAATCCAACTTCTGAAATTTGAGAATCTGGAAGCAAATGGTGTCAGAAGACCCAGGATTTTTTCCTGAAAGCCATAGTTATTACGCGCAACTTACAGTTAATTGTATGCAGTTTCGGGCAATACAAACGAAAAGGGAACAAGTGCAAAATAATTCAGACCGTTTAAGTCCAATACTATACCGCAGAAAGAAGATACTGACTCTCACACGAAAGCAATCCTTTAGGCATTAGTAATGATTGCCACAGGTGATTATGGATATCGCCCGAGGGCGAAACACATCGAGGGTTAATCCGTCATATCCGACACCCGGATCTTGGCAGGAGCTTGACGCTAATGTAAATATGCCAATGTGGATTTATCGTCAGTGTGACAAATCCGCGTTTCCAATATTGGTGCAATTTTCACAGAAGGAAAGCGACGTGTTGCGTTTGGCAACAGATGTTCCGTCATGTGTGGACCTTGATTGTGTGGGGATTGGACGATTCCGAGGTTTTTGGGATCCCAAAACGTAAGTGGAGGGATACCTATGACATCGCAAAAGTTGTCCGTCCGTCTGTAAGCACGATAACTCTCTAAGGGAATGAGATATTTTGATGAAACTTGGTGTCAGCATTCTTTGGGTCAAGAGTAAGGTCAAGTTCGTAGATGGGCCCTGTAGCCTTACATTTTGGGGTGGGGGAGGGGGTTCAAATTAAGGGACAAGCAAAATATTTTTAAACAGCTAATGTGATAGTCGATTATGGGGTAAGAAGGCATGCTGAACACGAGTATGAAAACCATTTTCTCGCCGGACAAGTAGTTTACCCGGAATCCGGCCAAAACCGGAAAGTTTGTTAAAAGTAAAATTATTGTCTGAAGTTGATTAGATGTTCGATGTAGGGGTAAGAAGATATGCTGAACAAAAATACGAAAACTATTTTCTCGCCAGACAAGTAGTTAGCCCGGAATCCGGCCAAAACCGGAAAATTTATTAAGAGTAAAAGTTTTATTTGAAGTTGATTAGATGATAGATCTAGGGATGAGAAAAGATGCTGAATCCGTATGACAGTCATTTTTTAGCCGGAATCCGGCTGAAACCGGAAAATTCGTTAGAAGTTAAATTTTTCTTTGAAGTTGGGATGTTGTTGGATGTAGGGGTAAGGAGATACGCTGAATTCGTTTTTGAGCTTAAGTTTTTCGCCGGACAAGTAGTTCTTTAATTTCGCCAAAACCGCAAAATTCACAGAAGTAGGGTAGGATCGTTTCGATCGGCTTATACGGCCTATGCGAAGACAAAACCTAATTGTCTGGATAAAATATTGAATTTTTGGGATCCCATCGGAACCTTTTGTCTTGTTAGCTGGAGCAACCCTACATTTACTTGTTTGTCTTCTTTGTATACTCTATTATACTGCCCAGGCTACTTTTAAAATGTGCAAACCTTAATTATTTTAGCTGTTGGCAACCCAAATGCATGAAGTAAAAATTATGAATTATTGGACTCGTGTATTCAGTCCAAGGCCGTATCCAGGGGGGTAGGGGGTTCGAACCCCCCGAACCCCACAAAATTAATCGTTTTTTTTTGTAGGCCTTAAAATCTGGTCTAATTTTTGTTCTTTTTGGTCAAACCCGCGGGCAACCCCCCCCCCCCCCCCCGAAATAAATTCCTGGATACGGGCCTGATTCAGTCAAACACTAAGCCTTTTTTTTATACCTATGATAAAATCCTGGGGCATGCTGGTAGATTGTATCAAAGGTTCTCTGAGAATCACAGTGGATTGCAGTGCTGAAGACGGTTGATGTTCGTAATGTCTGTTTCTTGGTACTTCCAATGCAAATTTAGAACATATTGCTCTTTCAATACTTCGTCTGGAAATAGTTTTGTTTTTATTTTGCAGCAGGGTTGATTTGAAACAATTTCCTTTTTTCTTTAAAATTTCGTTTTTTCTAATTTAGTTTTTTTGCAAAAGCTAATTTCACTTGATTTTTAACAACTGTCTGTGGCCAATTTGCATGTCTGTAATTCGTCGGCATGAGGATGCCTATAGCAAACTTTCATTGACCCTACAACTTTTCGGTTTGAAGCAAATCCAACACAAAGTCGCTTTTGGCATGCCTAATTATAATTGATGTCCCTGTGAAGTCCCTGTTTTTTTTCCGGCTGTTCCGTCCTTCAGCCCAGGGCTCGGGGAATTCCCTTTGGTCTTTATACCGTAGGGAAAGTACATAGTTAAAGTTGGGCCAGGGAAGAGAATCTAATTAACTTTCAATCTTACAAGTTGGGACACTGAACTTTACTGGTAGAAAGGGAAGTTTTTCCTGGCAAAAATGGAACAGGTAGCCTAACGAAATCTGCATGAAAACTTGTCCTGTACTTTTTACATACATTATTTGGGTTCTCAGTTTTGAGATTATTATATAGATTATTACGTGAAGTTTCGGGTCCAGCTCTTTCGTGCAAAGCAAACTTTTTGGGATCCCAAAACGTTAGTGACGGGATACCTACGACGTCGTAAAAGTTGTCCGTCTGTCCGTCCGCCTGTCCTTCTGATAACGATGACTGTCGAAGGGATGGAGATATTTTGTTCAAACTTGTTTTGAGGACTCTTTGGGTAAAAGTACAGGTCGAGTTGGGGATTGTTCAGTAAAATTACAGAAAACCTCAAAACAGAGTATGAAAAGCAATATATACTGCTTTTAGTTACTATTTTGTTTACTTTGTATTCACATAGCCTACCAGGTAAATTTTGTTCTTTTTATTTTTCTTTTATTTCGAACTTACCTAGTCCGGTGCTTTCGATTCGAGCTGCTAGATGATCGTAAGATCGTAACGAGTCCTAGGTTGACCTTGCGATTTGGATGGAAAGTGATCTAGACATAACAACTACTCCGATTTAACTTCTTTAACATTGGCTTGAATCACGAACCGAAAAACATTTGAAATCTACAGACCATTCCCCGCCACTATCGTAATCATAAATCCAGGACGGGTGATAGATTAAGATTGATATCCCCGGCTTTCGGTTGCGTGGCATTTTTTGAAAGTGTGTATCTCTCAAATCTCTCGAAAATTCCACTCAGTCTTTCGTGACACATTAAAAGCCGGAACGGACCCCGCGCCCTCTGAAGGCCTAATCGGGAAACGAATGATCCCCCTGCGATGACATAGAAATGGTTTCAGCGGATCATCAATGAAGAAAATAGTCCGGGAGATCTCAGATTTGGACTGAATTTACAGATAGATAGACGAGAGCATTGAGAAGCAGAACTCACAGGGAAGAGGGTGGGTAGGTCAGTAGCAGAGCCTAAACATTGTTTTAGTTAACAAATTTTAGTAGTCTAGCAAAAAATTCTACAGAGTTTAGTAAACTTAATTTGGTCGGGTCATTCAAGGCTTCGTGCCTTTTCGTGCGTAAGGAATTTCGTGCCCAAAGAATACTCACTCCAAGTATGGACAATTATTCTGCTAACAGACAGGCAACTTTTACGAAGTCATAGGTATCCCTTCACTAACGTTTTGGGATCCGAAAAGGGGTATCTGTGGTTAAAAATATGGCCCCTGTCTTGTTAAAGGAGTTGCATCGTAAGCATTCTAGTACTTGCAACGTCTAGAACCCAACGTCCAAGACCAAAGATGAAGCCACGGCTCGATCCGACCGCTGGGTCATCTAGTGGCGCGGGTTGGAAGCACCCGACATGGGGAGGCTGGGATCATAGTTTGACTATGGATCTAACTAAAGGGTAGGCTATATGGAAAATATGTAGAAGAATTAAACTAATTATTAGCTTTATCGATTTTATTTAGGGTTTTGTTTTGCGTTTTCATTCACGTAAGTCCATTTCATGTAAGTCCAAAGAAGAAAGGGTGTAAACTATAGATCACAATAAACGAACGCCGTAAATTATACTAAACTCGTTGTTGTGATTTCTTGAAGAATCTGAAAGAGCTAAATACTACTACAGCTTCCAAGACAAAAAAAAATGTCAAAGTGGACGAGGATTTCCTTTTCCGATATATCTAAACGTTCACATGGTGATGTACTGAGTTGTTTTAACAATTTAACTCTTATACACCACTCGATATTCTCGAAAGTTTAGTAACTGTTTTGAGCTTCGGCGGGAGATCAATGAACCAATGCAGTATTTGCTACTCGGATTCATCTTATCTCTATTTGGTATTAATCTCATCTCCGTAGGGGTATGAATAATCCGAGTAGCAAATACTGCAGTTAACTTTAATCTTTATGCGGAGAAACTTTTTACAGTGGATGGCCAATGAGCAATGGCGACCTTGCTTTCAAGTGTGAATGTGTTTTAGTAATTTGTGGATAACGTTGGCTACCGTGAGGATTTTGAAGAAAACAAAGGTAACAGTGTTTTCGTAAAAATCCGACCCATCGAAAATTGATAATGTCTCCCACCTTTTCGGCCCACACCAACTGGTCAGTCATTGTGTACCTGAGGTTAACTCTCTTTATTAAATGTATTAGACGATTACTTTTATTTTAAATTAATTCATAAGGGCTGGCTATAAATTGTATACATGTATATTTATTGACGACTGAACGAATATTCGGCTTGTCCGCTTCCCGTATTAGAAATAAACTGAAATTAATTGAACTGAATGAATTTTAATAATCCGTGCCCGTAAAAGAGTTGCAAAAAAAAAAAACACAAGTAAATGCGAAATGAACAGTACCTACTCTCGTTTTTCACCACACCACCCCCTTACCCCCCTGTTTATGTGCTAGTGTTTTTTGTATGTATAGTCATTTTAGTATTTTCGTCCTTTCTTTTTCTTTATTGTACTCCACTTGTCTTTCCTCTGGAATTTGTGGGTAATAAATAAATTATTATTATTATTATTATTATTATTAAATACTAGCCGAAAAACACTTAAAGCACGTATGGCCACCTGGCACGTTGTCTGTGTATTCACTTGAACTGGGTAAATAAAAGAACATACCTGAAAAAAATATAAATCAAGTTCCTTGGTATAGGAGTTACGCGTTTTCACTGCGTAGAGTAAACTTGACGTAGCAAGGACTTTGTAGCAACAGCTTCCCGTCATCGCTCTTTGGCAGAGAAAACTTCACGTGCCTATTAAAAAAAACACAAAGCAATGGGGGGGGGCTTTGAAAGAGTTCCTAACTTCCAGTGCAATATCGAAAAAAGCTACTATTAAGAGCCAAAATGTCATATCTAGTGATAGTAGTGAACGTAGTGGCACATCACAATGCTCAGAGATGGATTTCGACTGCCTCCTGTCTTCTCATTGTCCTGGCCCCTTTGTTACAGGGTTGAGTGAAGATTGGTTGTTTATTTACTTGACTTGTCTTTCTCAACCTTGTCGTTAAGGCCCAATGTTCAGCACACCTTACTTCTACCGAATATGTACCAGATCTCAGAAGAGGAAAGTCATTGTGACAAAAATGCAAAAATGACTCACAGAAAATGGGAATACTAAACATTAAACATTACTAAACATTACTAAACATTACTAAACATTAGGCCGGTTAGCGTATCCTCGGTTAATACTTGACGGCTTGCTTTTTTACTGCCTCTCACTCTTTGCATTTGCGATTAGTAATTCCTAAGTCGGGCAGTTTGGGCTAACTCGGCAGTTTGAATTAGGTTTGATTGATAGTAAAGCAGATGTTTTGGCTATTTCAAAACCATTTGTCCTGATCTTTCTTCTGTTTGCTCTGGTAAGATTCTCCCTGTATGGTGAAAGAGACAATAAGTGAGGTGATGTCAGTGCATTTAAACACAAGAATTTTACGACAAACATAATGTTTGTGCTACAGCGTGGCCATAACCAGAATACCTGTTTTATGTTAAATTTCTAAGATGTCCAAGATGTTGTGCGGTAGAAGAGATAATGCACGAGCAAACCTATAAACCTACTCTGGAGCTAACTTGCCACCACTTCAATCGAGCCACGACATTTGCCTTATTTCCCACGTCCATCTTAAGATATCCCACACCCTCGAAAAGAGCCTGGGCTGCCCCATCACTTTTATTAACACAGCGTTTTGATTGCCTAGTAAATTTTGAATACCAGGCCCGTGTATGCCCTTAAGAGGCTTAGGGGGGATGTTGTGGGGGAATTGTGATATAATTTGTCTTTTGTTCGGTTCGGAGTAGTGAAAGCCGGCTTTTATTAATTGAATCCCCTCCCAGGTTGGTCTTGGAATTGCAAAGAAGAGGGAAGATTAAATGTTTAGAGCTGCTTACTGTTTCTGGGATCCCAAAAGGGTGTGACAATATATCTATGACCAGGCCTGTATCCACGAATTTATTTCGGAGGGGAGGGGGTTGCCCGCGGAATTTAATTCGGGGGGGGGTGCCCACGGGTCGGACCAAAAAGTACAAAAAAGACATAGATCAGAGGCTACAAAAACGATTACTTCTGTGGTTTTGGGGGGTTCAAACCCCCTACTCCCCCCCCCCGATACAGCCCTGTCTATGACTTTGTAAAACGTGTTTGTCCTTCCGTTTGCTAGCACGATAACTCTCAAAGGGGCTTAGCTGTTTCGCTCTAGTTTCGTGTGATAAGTGCAGGTCAGGTTATTAGATGGGCCCCGTCGCCCAATACTGGGGGGAAGGGGATGGACCCAATGTAGGAATTAGTCTTTTTGATGGGGGAGGGGGTTTAAAATTAAAAAATCCAAATGGACAGTCGGCTTAGGGGTCGGCACCAGACACCTAGTAGGTCGGAATCCAGCAAAAACCTAGAATTTGCCAGAAGTAAAAAATTCTACCTTGAGGTCAGCTAGAGTATCGATATAGGACTAGCTTTGCTCTCTTTTCCTGCCGGATTGATATTCTTCCGTTATTCGGCAAAAAAACAGGGATGGACCAGTCCTCGCCTTAGTCACCTTAGAACACTTTCTCAGGTACGTATTTGTTGTCTTTAAGATCAGGAATATCTCTCGATTTGGAGCTTCCTTGTCCCCATCACCTCCACCTCGTAAACTGAATAACATGATCCCTGACCTCTCGCTGTCACTACTATTAATTCTCTCCTCCTCTTCTTGGGACAGGTGACCTTAATTGTTTCTGGGAGGACTGTCACTAAAAGTCATTCTTAACGAGGATCGACATTCTTCTGGGGAGGCATAGGTACTAATTTTCCAAACTCCCAATCGTTCCCAGGTGTGGGGGAGGTATTGTAAAAGCCAGACGAGCTCCGCTCAATGTTCTGGATAAGTGGGCAACGAGAAAAAATGGGATACTTTCGAGAAAGACCAGGCCTTAGAGAAGATTGTGCAACCTAATATAAAATGCACAATATCCTCGCGTGTCTGGGACAATAGGAGAAAATGTCGTCCTGAAGGAGAGTTCAGGATCTAAGAAAATTAGACTTGTTGTTTTTTAATATAAGATAAGGGTGTAGTCTATGAGCCGTAGGGTAAGACGAGATGACAGGTCTGGAAAACAATCAGATCGTCTTCTTGCCTGGCATATATCGAGGCATAAATCGGAGGTATGAACATATATTGTAAAAGTCAGATGAACTTGGTTCAATGTTCTCGATGAGTGGGCAATGATACAAATTAGAATACTTTCGAGAAAGACGAGTCCTTAGAAAAGAGTATGCAGCCTAATTTAAAATGCACAGTATCATCGCGTGTCTGAGACAACAGGGGCAAGAAAGAAGTAGGTTCTGAGTAGATTATTGAGTAGATTCAATACAAGACGGGTGTAGTCGGTAAAATGTAAGTTAAGACGAGATTACAGATTTATCAAAAGCTATCAGATCGTCTATTTGCCTGGCATTAGTTGAGGCATAAATTTGAGGTCTACAAATATTTTGAGAAAGCCGGACCAGCTTCGGTCAACGTTCTGGATGAGTGGTCAGTGGAGAAAAAAATGGGACACTTTGAAGAAAGGCCAGGCCTGAGAAAAGAGTATGTAGCTAGACTAGTAAAATACACAATACAATCGCGTGTCTGGGACAGTGCAGAGCCAAAATTTTACCGTATCTCTCAAAAATTTTACCGAATCCTAGAAACTGAGAATTCGAGCTCTAAATTATGGAACAGAGAGGATTACGTAGGAAGAGTACGATAATCTCTCAAAAAATTGTCGAGCTGAAGAAAGAGGTCAGGTTCTGAGTAGATTACAGAGTAGATTTAATGCAAGACAAAGTGTCTGTAAACGCAAGAAAGTACGAGATGACAGGTCTGAGAAACAATCAGTGTCGTCTATTCCCCACGCATAGAACCTCGCACAAATCTGAGAGAGGGACTGAAGTTGCTACTTCTAAGTACTGAATCTCCTAATTCCCTGAGAAGGCTCGTATTTTTGCCTCCGAAAAGAATATAATTTATAACTTAACCTCGAATTTCACGAAAAATATTTGTTTCACCCGTTAAGTTGAAACCCCCTTCCCCACCCTTATGTAGTGCTACAGAGCTCATCTACGAACTTGACCTGCACTCGAATCCTTAGGGCTTAGAGCAAGTTAGAACAAAATCCTCTTCGACAGTTATCGTGCTCACAGACGGATAAACGGACAAAGTATACGAAGCAGAGATATCCCGGCACTAACGTTTTGGGATCTCAAAACTGTACCGTCTTCGCTCATATGTCATGAAACTAGCTCCAGCAGGGCATCGTATTGGAATTTTAGGTTCCATAACCAAACGAAGTTTTTCGATGTTTTCGAAAACTCAGGTAGTTCCGGGGCCGGGATTGGCCGTTGCAATGGCACTTTATTTTTTGAGCTTTGCTTTATTTACATACATGGGTATGCTGTTGCATTTGCAATCAGCTACACACGCTGACTCGTCTGTAATTCTTAATCAACCCATTATCACTCAAAGAAGGTCTTAATAGTCAAAGAAACATTCCAATCCTTCCCCAAAACCTCACAAATGACTCAATCCCACCCATTAGTGTCTTAATTTATTCTCACAGCTATTTTATTCCGTATTGTGAGATACCATATTCCATTAGAACACGCCCATTTTCGAATACAATAGGTCCCATGCCCAACTATCAATATCAGTACTAGGAGTTACGACCAGGCGCCTTATGGCTTGTTTCTAATAAGAAGATATTGCGCGGAGGGGATTTAATTAGGATTAACGAAGTTAGCTGTCGGATTACACGGGCTTGTGGCTGGCGAAATAGGCTCCGAATCGAAATGGTAAATTCGGGCGACGAAAATGCGGTAAAAGTAAAAAAGCGCTGATTGTTTAGTAAATGTACAGGTAAACTGGCCAGTGTCCACTTTTCGCAGTCCAGGGTAAATAGGCCCGGAATCCAAATGGTAAATCTGGGCGATGGAAATACGGTAAAATTCAAGAAAATTCAAGACGCAGCTTGTTTGTAAACGTCCAGCGTAAAAATGTCCAATTTGTTGGCTTTTTGTAGTCTATTAACAAATAGGCCTCGAATCCAAATGGTAAATTTGGGCGATGAAAATGTGATAAAATTTAAGGCACTGCTTGTATGTTAAAAAATGTCCCGGGTAAACCGGAAGTGCCGACTTTGTCCGCTTTCTGTAGTTCCGGGACAAAGAGGCCCCTAGTCCAAATGGCAAATTTGCATGGGGGATGAAAATGTGGTTAATTCTCCAAAGCGCAGCTTGTTCAGTCCAGAGTAAACCGGGACTGTGTCGGCTCTTTTTACTCCAGGGACGACTTGGCAAGCGACGAAAATGTGACGAAAATTTGAGACACTGCCTTTTTATGGCACTTGCAGCTTCGCTCAAGTGCCATATACCGATCACTTTTCCGTCGGTCGGTCTGTCGGTCTGTCGGTCGGTCGGTCGGTCGGTCGGTCGGTCGGTCGGTCGGTCGGTCGGTCGGTCGGTCGGTCGGTCGGTCGGTCGGTCGGTCCGGTGATCGCGAGTTAGGGTACTTGCAGATGTGCTAGGACGATGAAACTTGGCAGGCATATCAGGGACCCGACCAAACTAACTTGCAAATAATCACTTCCCCGATCCGACCACCGTGGAGGGAGTAGAGGGCGGGGGAATCCGGAAAATTTAGTAGTTTTTGTAAAACCCCTACCCCTTTCTTTACACTAGTAAGTCTGCGCGCGGCGTGACGTCACTCTTTGCATCGGATCACTCTGTTAACATTGGAAAGAGCTAGTGCATTCGAGGGTCAAAGGGGTTTGTATCTGTGGTGCAGTGCGGGGGAATATGGAAAATTGAGTGTTGTGTAACTTTCGAACGGGTGATCGGATTGGGACGAAACTTAATATCTGAATGAATGACATATCTCTGATGTTCCATTTGAAGTCCGAACCGGATTCGACAGCTATGGGGGAATTGGGGTGGGGGAAGACCGGAAATCTCGAGAAGCGGTTATAATGGAGGGATCGGAGTAAAACTTGCTGGGAAGAACAAGAATCTGCTCCAGATAATTTGTTTACACGTTTGGACTACCCGGACACTTGGGGGGGGGGGGAGAAGGAGGGGAGTTTCACGGAATTCTGGTGATGACAGTTTTTGGGATTTTCACGACGAAACTTGGGAGGCGTATCAGGGACCCGATCAAACTGACTTGTAAATAAAAATTCACTCGATCCGATAGTCGTGGGGGGATCGGAGGGAAGGGGAATCCGGAATATTTAGCCATGCGTTACTTTGGAACGGGTGATCGGATTCGAGTGAAATTTAATAACTGAACAGAGGGCGTGCCTGTGGTGATCTTTTTCATGTCCGGACCGGATCCGACAACAATTAGGGGGGGGGGAATACGTGACCGGATTGGACTGGAGAGATCGGGATGGAACTTTGTGGGAATAACAAACAAGTCCAAACTGAACCGGATTGGCTCCGGCGACTGTGGGGGGAGTTTGAGGGGCGGGTCCGGAATTCCGGTGATCGCGAGTTAAGGTACTTCCAGATGTGCTAGGACGATGAAATTTGGCTGGAATATTAGAAATTCGACAAGATTGGCTTAGAAATCGCCACTTTTCAAATCCGACCATTCCCTAAAGTACCAATCATGACCGCAAATTAAGAAAAATACTTTTAAGCAAAATATGCATTTCCATGATCCCCATGAGCTCATGATCATTTTTGCCTCAAGGGTTTTGCTTACAAATGAAGTTCTAGCTCCCTTAAAGTGTGCATCTTAACCGCAAGGTCGAAAAGTACTTTTTATCAAACGATACATCTCAACCCATGATCAGTTGTCCCACAAGGGTTTTGCAAAAAAAATAATTTCTTGCACCCTTAAAGTGCGCAAATTAGTGGGGAAGAAAAATACTTCTGATCATACGTATATATCAATGATCCCTAAGAGCCTGCTATCGTTTTTGCCTCAAGGGTCTTCCTTACAGATGAATTTCTAGTGCCTTTAAAGTGCGCATCATTACAGCAAAGTTCAACGATAATATACTTTTTCTCTTGCTCCCTTAAAGTGCGCATCTTAACCGCACAGTCGAAAATTACTTTTGATCAAATAACACATCTCAACCCTTGCAAGTGCCATATGAGCTTACAGCTCTTGTTCTGCAAGGTGTCGGTGGTAAATTGGCGCAATGTCGACTTTGTCGTCATTGTCATGATTTTTTCGTCACTGCGGTTAACTTTGCAAAACAAGGCTCCGAACCTCGAATATGTCAAGGAAGAAGAAGAATAATTACGCCAAAACAGGGTTCCTGTCTCTCATCTTTTAAGTAAGAAGAAGAAAATTAGAACAGGGATCCGCCTTTTTGACGGCTTCATCTTTTCCGAAATTTTCGTCGCAGCGATCTTGACCTATTGGCAAAATATAGGAACACAAAAAATGGCTCGGAAAGTCGTTAAAGCGGAACCTCGAAGCGAATGTTGCTAATGAACTCTTCGGGTCTGCGGTACACGTATTAAAGTTCAATTTTTGGGATTGATGCAGACATAGTTTTCACTATAGGCTATACTGTTTTATAGGCTACTCTTATATAAGAAAGTCGGAAGTAAACAAACTTGATTTCGGATTTTTTTTTTAGAGGTTTGCAGTCGACTTGTGAACAAGTTCACCGTTCTTAGAATTACTAGTTCATACAGAAACTTTTCTTGTTTCGGCCAGTTATAAGTGACACTATGACAACATTTTCCATTTTGAACATTCCTGGCTACACCTTACATTGCTTTGTAACGTTTTAAACTTCTAGTCAAAACAAACGAAATTTTACAAGAACCAGTCGACTGCAGAAAAAGCGTTCTCGCGAAAGACACGTAGCACAACTAAACAGAGAATTCACGAAACTTTTGCCTTCACTTCGAAAGGATTATTGAAACATTTTTATGGGGAACAGAAGTGCACGGTGGCTGGGAAGAGCGAAGTGCGTCGGGGTGCTAATCCCCTTCGCGCACTGTCAGAAGTTTCATAACAGATTGCGCATAACACTTTCAAGAATAACACCTTTTCACTTAGAAATAAAGTGTTATGACCAGTTAAGTTTACACTATTTCGTACCTAGATCTCCAACAACACCTTCAATCGGTAAAAATACTACACTGTCAGAAGTTACATAACGACAACAGAAGGATGCCCGGTTTCAACAGATAACACTTTGGGATGCCCGGTTTCAACAGATAACACTTTGGGACGTTATCTGTTTATGTTTATTTCGTTCCTGTTAGTATTTTTACCAATTGAAGGTGTTGTTGGAGATCTAGGCACGAACGAAAAAGCACGAAAAAGTGTAAACTTAATTGGTCATACACTTTATTTCTAATTGAAAAGGTGTTATTCTTGAAAGTGTTATGCGCTATCTGTTATGAAACTTCTGACAGTGCGGGGGCCCTTGCATGCTTCGGTCGTATATCAGAAGGGGGTGTTGCGAGGGATAATAGAGGGTACTTTGGCGGTAGATCTGTGTTTCTTGTTCGGGATTACATTAGCTTTGCCGGGAATAGGACCTTGGCAGTGACAAATCAAAGCGGCTGAAATAGGCCTAGTCATCAGCAAATATTTTGTGTGGCAAATGAGGCCTATTTTGTTCATGGATTTGTTTCCGATGGATAATAGGTACTAAGACTCGAAACGAGGCTCCTGTTTCTCTGCAAGTCGTGAACCATCATTTGGTTCCCCAAAAGGGTAGTTTCGCGTCTTTGTGGCTAAGGTTCACACAGCAATATCGGATCCTTTTTTCGGTATTGGCTAGTCTATAGAAAAAACAGGTATTTGTGGTAGACTGAGCAATAGAAAAAAAAACACTTTTTTTTAGCAGTACTCTATCGTGTTTAAACTAAGCGGATGCGACGAATAATTCAAAATACTTTGGACAGGATCCCCACCCCCCTTCGCACTTCTAGGTCCGCTCTTTCAGCTATTTTGCTAGAGGTGGGGGAGGTCAACTTTAGATAGGTGGTATATATAAATAGCGTGTAGATCACGTCGTTGTACATGTACACAAATAGACACACACTAAACGAGCAAATCATTGGTATCCCCCTCATCGGGACTGGAACGAAGGGGTTGACCCCCGGACCTTAAATAACCGACTTGCCCCTCCCCCCGTCCCAGAAGAAGGAAAGCATCATTTCGTTTGAAACTTGACCCTATAAAAAACGATATTACCCCCCCCCCTCCTCCGACAAAAGAAAAGGATCAGTATCGAACTGGGTAGTTCTAGAATACGAGACTGCCGCCTCCCAATGTTTATCGCTTGTCTCGCTAAACTTGTTTTCCGTTAGGATACGCCCTATTCCCAATAACAAGTCATGGACGGAAAAGAAATAAATTTAAGACGTTGTTTAGCCCGTGGCAACGACGATCTTCCTGCCCCCAAAATTTCCATAATATCATTGTTGGAATGAATTTTTCCTCCTCGGGGCAAAACGGACCAAATGATCCGTTAAAGTTTCGTCTCCGGAACGACAAACGGAGCGGAACGTTATGAGCGAATATTCAAGAAGCCTGATGTGATTT
This sequence comes from Branchinecta lindahli, assembly GCA_023053555.1. Taxonomy (NCBI): domain Eukaryota; kingdom Metazoa; phylum Arthropoda; class Branchiopoda; order Anostraca; family Branchinectidae; genus Branchinecta; species Branchinecta lindahli. The sequence goes on along the minus strand of JAKZAO010000009.1, from coordinate 9,091,522 downwards.
CCGTGTCTTTCTTTCCAAAATGCTCGGCGGCCTGTCGGAAAACGGTTACATCGAGGGGGAACCGGAGAGGGCCTTTGTCCGGCCGCAGACCGTGACCTGACAGGAGTAGCAGCGGTTCACTGTCATCTGAGGATGGAGGGAGATACTCTAGTCCTAGATTGTTGTTGTCTTTCCGGTTTTTCGCTGAGTTGTGTTGCTTCTGTGCAGGGCCGTATCCAGGGGGGTAGGGGGTTCGAACCCCCTCCGATACAAAATTAATCGTTTTTATAGGCTTTAACCTCTGATCTGTATCTTTTTTTTTATCTTTTTGGTATGGATTAGGTCCGACCCGCGGGTAAAACCCCATCCGAAATAAATATCTGGATACGGGCCTGCTTCTGTGTATTATTATTATTATAAATCTATGCCTGTAGAAGACGAGGTTATCAGGAAAGAAACAACAAAGAAGTAAAAAATAACGGCTGAACACTAGCCTAGAAAAACACGCAAAAGCCATTAAGAGCGCCAGCGGTTACTCAAACAACATGATTGAAGGCTAGCGTCGCGGCTTGCTTTTAATTGTTGTTTAATTCCGTGTTTATCCATCATAATATGAATGTAGGGCAATTATAACGCTGGTAACAAAATAATTTTAATGAAAAATATGGCATGAGTGTTTTTAAAGATCGCTCAGAATGTAGGCCTACATCACAGATTTATTTTACAAGTATCTTGTTTTAATTCGTAGGCTATTTGTCTTCTTCGTTCTTCTGTTTGCCCTGGGAAGACTCTACCAGTATGGAAGAACGGATATGGAGTATGACCTTACCAGAAACAGGGACCCATACATTTCCTATAATACCTCGCCATTCAGGGGGCTTGTCATTTCCTATGCTTCTATGTTGCTATGTTGCCCGACCCTCTCCTACTTTCCAAAAATTCCACTTGGGTCGAATCGGCGTTCTTGTTTGCCTTATTGGACGTGAGCGCCAAAGAGACTCCTCCCTCAAGAAGCCAGCAGCCAATCCCAAATTTTTCTATCTGGATAGTCGCGTAATCGTTCCCCGTGGGTATTTCTCGAACTACCGGACGGTCGGTCAAGAGCGCAGCAGAAATCTCTTATTGACAAGCCCCCTGAATGGCGAGGCATTACAGGAAATTTATGGGTCCTTGCCACAACGTAGCGGTATTGTTGAACAAGGAGTAGCATGCCCTAGACACTAATCTACTTGCATGTAAACCGTAGAGCATCGCTGTAAAACATTTCTTGTCCGTTTTTGCAAACTTCATTTTTGTAGGAATTTTCTGAGTTCCCTAATAGGCGTTCTAGATTGCACTCTGAATGCACTGGGATCATTATGTAAGACATCATATTTTTTATCCGAAATTTAATTTATTTGTTTCTTAGGCTCTAAGAAGTATTTTAGAAAGAAATTCCCACGACAGATTTTCGGCATAAATGTTTCATCTGGAATCTTGAAGGCCAGTATAATAGGTTATGTATACTAAAAAATAATCTCGGCCATGGTAACTCACATCAGGAAACAAATGTAAGAACGAAAAGTAAAAAAAGGAATATCTAAAAGAAAGCCACCTATGCGGCACTACCATACGGGCGAATCTTCCCACCAAATTTTGCATACCCACAAAAGATTTAATTCCGAACCTCCCTACAGGCTACAGGTCTATCCTGATCCCCGACCTCCACTTCAAGAACCTACCTCTTTAGAGGTTATACATGTAAACACTGTATTATTTTGTCTTTTTCGGGAATTGAGAATGATTATCACCAATTCGCGGAGTTTTACAGTTGCCAGTGTAAACCTCTTTGGATCCCTTCCAATAGTTGAACTTGTTCAGAATCGCGAGTGCGTGTGAAAAATTGACCCTTATCGATTCTGCCATATCGCATACATTCAGCGGTAACATCGTAAGCGAACGATAATCTAGGTTCGTTAGAAAAGATTCGCTGGCTAATTAGTAAACTCCGAGAAAACACCCTACATCTTTCATTAGTGTCTCTGCACAGAACTTTGGCGTACTTGATATCCCTGGGAGGAACCGGCCGAGATAAAGTTTAGTGATAGTACAGAAATCCAATATATCTTGTACGCTTCTCCCAGTAGCCTCGATGGGAGGCTCTATGAATACAAGCAACAGGTAAAGTACCCATGGGACTGGGGAAATTTGGGAAAAGGAACTGGGGCATCGGCAGGATTTTGGACCGGAATAGGTCTTTCCCAAGAAAGAAGCTAGGGGAAGTGGCAGGCCTGTATGAAAAAAAAATAGCTACTGGAAATTGGGAAACATTAAATTGACAACTTGGACAACAAGACCATAAGTTCCGATGGGATCCCAAAAATTCAAATTTGATCCAGACAATTAGGTTTTGTCTTCGCCAGATACAGTCTTCGCCAGACCCCTTGAACATTTTTACTCTTAAAATTTAGAAACAGATTAAGGCCAAATAGCTAATCATCTGAGAAAACCGATTTCAGATATGGATTCAGCATGTGTGTTTAACCCTATAAGCCGATCGAAACGATCCTGCCTCACTTCTGCTAATTTTCCGGTTTCGTCAACATTCCGGAACTACTTGTCCGGCAAATATAGAGCTCAAAAACGAATTCAGCGTATCTCCTCACCCCTATATTCAACAGTTAATCAACTTCAAATACAAATTTAACTTATAAAAAATTTTCCGATTTCAGCCGGATTCCGGACGAACTATAGGCTATGTCCGGCTAAAAAATTATTGTCAAACACGAATTCAGAATCTCTTCTTACCGGCCCTAAATCGGACATCTAATCAACTACCAATACAACTTTTGCTTTTAACAAATTTTCCTGTTTCGGCCGGATTCCGGGTGAACTTGTCCGGGTAGAAAATGACTTTCACATAAGTGTTCAGCATGCCTTCTTACCTCTAAATCGAAGATCTAATCAACTTCAAATAAAACTTTTACTTTCCGGGGAGAACTACTTGTCCGGCGAGAAAATGGTTTTCATACTCGTGTTCAGCATGTCTTCTTACCCCTTAATCGACTATCTCATTAGCTGTTTACAAATATTTTGTTTGTCCCTTAATTTGACCCCCCTCCCCCACCCTAAATGTAAGGCTACAGATCCCATCTACGAACTCGACCTTTCCCTTTACCCAAAGAGTCCTCACACCAAGTTTCATCAAAATATCTTATTCCCTTCGAGAGTTATCGCGCTCGAATCACAGACGGAGAGACAGACGGACGGACAGACAGACGGACGAACGAACAGACGGACAACTTTTGCGATGTCATAGGTATCCCTCCACTTACGTTATGGGATCCCCAAAACGGTTACTTTTGCATGTTTCGGGGGTTGAACCCCCTACCCCCCTAAATACGGCCCTGCTCTGTTGATACCTGAACGGTTTTTCTTGATTTCAACGGCTTCTCTTATTGTTTGGGGAAGTCCGGTGCATGTTGCAAGAATTTTGTTTTTTTCAAAATGTACACAAGTTTCCTTTCTCCAACCTGAGCGGCTTTGAGCCTGGAGAGGACCTTTGCCAAGAAGGGTCGAAATATAGCTCTAATAAATTCCAGCTGACGTATCCGTTTTGCACTGTCAAATTTTAGGTCAAAATTTTTTTTTCTCACGATAAGCTCTGCTGGAACGCTCGATAATTATATGGAGAAGGTGGAAAAGTGGACTCTCAAGCCCTTAGGCTTTTAGCGTAATAAATATCATATCATATGTAGACGTGAATATGTGATATTGTCCACCCTTTAGAAGAATGAGAAAATAATTCTTGTTTCAGCTAGTCTAGCTAGAGCTTGCTAATTTGTCATTAATGAGTAATCTTTAATCAGTCCCCCCATCCTACAATCCACCCTCACTACAACTAAATGACCTACCTCTACGGGGCTTGGCTAAAATTACATTAGGGGAACTGGGTCACTCCTTAAATACTGCACTGGGATGACCAACGTCCCGTTTGTCATAATGTGTCCCGAAAATTAGTATCGTGTCGCCTACCATTAGTCTTTTATGAAGTCCGTGGTTCATTAATCCAGCTTTAGCAGGGAAGGGACAAATAAAATTTCCCCAGAAATTGCATGCGAGTGCGTGATTACATCTGCGGATCCAAGCGAAAGACATAGAGACCTACAAAGACAGTGATCGGCTTCCGAGACCGTCCGCTGGCATGATGATGTGCTGAAGATGCCAAACATATCTTGATTCTTTCGGTAGCAATCTTGGATGATCGTCTTTTATTGGGAGGCCAACGAGGAGCAACGAAAGAGATCAGAATAAGAATCACTAAAAACTGCAAGAGCAACCTCACGAATAACAGCAAACCAAAGTTCTTGACAGATAAACTAAAAAAAAGAAAGCACAAAGCATAAAAATAAAAGCTGAGAAGGACTACGAGCAGATGTTTAGAAGACAATGTTTAAGAGATATATATCCGAATAAAATAAAACAAATAATGCAGCAAAAGAACGTTCTCAGAAAAAATAACTTTACCGAATAAATTATTTTGGCCGGTTAAAGTGCGAGGTAGTCACAAATTCGGGCGGATTTTTTTCCAGCTAAATTTCACGAAAACTACAGAAAGTGAGAACATTATCCTTTAGCCTGCAGAGACGGAGTCGATTCTCTCTAGGACTGAGAGTGTTGTATCTCTGAGCCCGAAACAGATGTTAACCAAACCTCCTCCCTGAGGCGGTAATGTCATTACTAAGGCAATTATTTGTCCGAAAAATCCTTTATTTTCTCTTCTAGATGACCCTCCCCGTGTACGCCTCCCCGGAATATGACATTATCACATTCGTCATACACAGGGAAGTCGTAGAAATAAGGACATTGGAAAAAACAACGGGTAGAGGAATAATTTTTTCTGCCTTTTTCCCCACTCTGATCATCTCTCGACAAGGAGTCCAGGAGTCATCTGTGCAAACAGGCTGAATTAGCTTTTTTGCTTCCAAGTTTCATTCCAGTCACTCCACTCGTTTGATCCTCATGTATGCCAACAAACTGTTGTGACCACCCCTCCACCCCCCCCCCCACTATGGCCGAATCCGGTTCGGACACACACACACGGATCATCTAGGGCATCTTCTCCTACCACCCATCAAGTTTCACTCGAGTCTCAGCATTGACAGGAAATGTTCTGTACCCCCTCCAACTTCCCCACTGAGGTCTAACCAACTACTACTTAGTTTCTGGAGTTGGAAGCACTAACAACCAGCTTACTGGACAATTAAAGATTTCGATTTCCTACATTTTTCCCGGATTTCGTTGCTAACCAATCTAAACCAACGTTTCGAGAGTTGAAAGCAATACCATCTAGCTTATTGGAAAAACTAGGATAAAACCAGGGACGTGTCCAGGGGGGAGGGTAGGGGGTTCGAGCCCCCTCCGAAACATACAAAATTATTCGTTTTTCATAGGCTTTTTTATCTATGTCCTTCTTTTGCTTTTTGGTATGGAGATCCGACGGGTAGAACCCCCACAGAAATCAAGTCCCGGATACAGAACATTTCAATTTCCTTTTATTATTTTCCGAGATCGTCGTAAAGTCTTCGATTCTCTACTGGCATATCCTGAAATGTCGAAAGATTATTTTCCCTGTGAGCGATTGCTCGAAAAACGCGTGCACTTTATAATCACAATAGAGGTCGAATTTCTGAAATAAAAATTAATGACCATCCAACCCTTTGCTTTTTCAAAAGGGCAAATCGATTAACTTTTGAAAGTATACAGACCGTAACTGAAACTGTCAAAATAGATATCAAACTCGAGCGCCGTACTTCAAGAGTGACTCACTCCGAACGGCCTCTCAAGTCTGACGATGATGATTACGAGCTGAACAAGAAAGAGGAGAAAGAAAAAATAGAATAAGAGAAAACAATTAAAGTGAAGTTTGGATAACGAGCCGAAGGATGCAAGTGCAATAAAAATAATGCAAGAAAGGACTAATCCTCCTAAAAAATCTTCCCTCTAAATCGCAAATGGAAAAATGGTCAAGAGCAAATACATTAAGGTCCTGGGCAAAAGATGGTTACTTCGCGCAAGAATCAACCTGTAACAAGACCAAAGGTTTCGATGGGATCCCAAGTGGGGAATATTTGTTGATCTTTGACAAACGGGTCTTGCAGATCTCTGTCGAACCCCGTAAACATTTGATATGATCATACTAGACTCCAATCGATTAAGTAATACTTTCCAGCATCAGAAAATCAGGTTAATTCGTAAACATCCGGTTTTGACCAAGCTCCGACCGGACTATCCATCGGAGAAGAGAATAAATAGTATTTCTCGATTCACCGTGTCTTTTTCGGGTACACAATTGTTTCCCAACCAATAGCATCGACACCAGATCTTTTTTTTACTTCTAAAAGCTGTATGGTTTTGGCCGGCTTCTGCTTCTGGTCAAACTACTTGTCCGCTGATATAATGAAATTCGTGTATGGATTGAGCAGGTATTCTTACTCCTATATCGATGCTCCGATCGACCTCAGAATGAACTTTTACTTCCTCAAAATTTCTGGTTTAAGCCGGATTCCGGCCATATCTACTTGTCCGGCGGGAAAAAAAAGTTCCACCATGGTGCCAGGATGTATTCTTATCTTGTTCTAATCGACTTCAGAATAAACTTTCCCCGGTGAACTACTTGTCCGGTTAGGAAAAGAAGTTGAGATCTGCATTCAGCCTTTCTCCTTAATTCTAAATCGACTGGTAAATAAGGTTGAAAAAATATTCTTTTCATCCCTTAACCTGAAACCCCCTTCCCCACCCTTAAATATAAGACTGCGGTGTCCATCTACAAACTTGACCTGTACTTTGAACCAATGGACCCACACACCAATTCTGATCAATTTAGGTTTGTCCGACAAAACTGTTTGACTACTTAAAAGTGGGCTCTGCTGTAGACAAATTGCTTCTGCCCTTTGAATCCTCTCTCCATGGCAAACTTCGGCAAACTTTATATAATCTTTCTTTCAGACCAATGAGCTTCTCGGAAAATATTTATCCTTGAACATGATACGTTTCAAAAATAGCCATACACGGCAAGTGGAAAATACGGTGCAGTGTCGTTAAGAACTTAACTTGAAAAAGTGACAAACACTCGAATAGCAACGACACTAGCTGTAGAGAACGTCCCTTCTGAAACTCAATAAGTCGTGCACCAGAGCTGGCTCCGACAACTCCACATCCCGAACACAGCAAAAAAGATACAACTCTCCCTGTTTCCTCGATGTGTACACCGCATCTTACCTGTATTAAAAATGTTGTTGACCCACAAGTGTGTCTCACTTTATAACACCAGTACACCGTGCAGTCCCATGATATCAGTCCTATCCTACCCAGTGCCAAAATTTTCTGGTATTGCCCTGATGTTAAAAGAAAAAAAGTTCCAGAGGGCGATAACAACTATTATCGCCCTGCAATAACAACTATTATCGCCCTACGACAACTATTATCGCCCTGCGACAACTATTATTGCCCTGCGACAACTATTATCGCCCTGCGACAACTATTATCGCCCTGCGACAACTATTATCGCCCTGCGACAACTATTATCGCCCTGCGACAACTATTATTGCCCTGCGACAACTATTATCGCCCTGCGACAACTATTATTGCCCTGCGACAACTATTATTGCCCTGCAATAACAACTATTATCGCCCTACGACAACTATTATCGCCCTGCGACAACTATTATCGCCCTGCGACAACTATTATCGCCCTGCGACAACTATTATCGCCCTGCGACAACTATTATCGCACTGCGACAACTATTATCACCCTGCGACACTATTATCGCCCTGCGACAACTATTATCGCCCTGCGACAACTATTATCGCCCTGCGACAACTATTATTGCCCTGTGACAACTATTATCGCCCTGCGACAACTATTATCGCCCTGCGACAACTATTATCACCCTGGGACAACTATTATTGCCCTGCGACAACTATTATCGCCCTTGAAAAAAGAGTTTTTAACTTTTCCCCCGCCATCCAAAAAAGACAGTGTTTTGAAAGCCTGATTTCAGCCCCTTTACACCATAATTCGGTCCAGAGGAATCACCTTGCTGGTGAATACAACCTGTTGGTTCAGGTTGGTTGTTAACAACAACCTGCTAACAACCAAGGACCATTAGCCTAGGTAAACAGCCATGCCTCACCTCTTAGATCTTGGAAATTCGCATCTTGGAACAAATCTGGCTTAGCTCACAGCTCATGTGGTAAAATCCAACTGGAATTTGGCAAAACCAAACAAAAGCAAAAGAAGTGCGTTTTAATCTTTCAAATAAATCGCCATGAAGCACAAAACGCTACTCAGCTCTCCTTCCCGCTGCGTAGATCTGTGTATCATACAACCTTTAATCTACGGTCTAGCCCTGGTCTAGCCACCTAGCGATAGACTCTTCGTGAGAGTTGTTCAAGATGTTTCTAACGCTAGATGGTATCATAACAAATCTTAACGAAACTTCTCTACCGAATTGAACTGGACCGTTTTGATGATGGATTAAAGGTGAATCATCTACACTTTTTGGTTTTTCTGGCAAAGATTGTAAGAGCGGTACTAGCTACTAGCAATAATAGCATTAAGTTTTAAGAAAAGATTGAAACAGAACAGTTGCTTTTTTGCCGAATTTCCGCCAGGAGGTATCATGGGGCTGCACAGTGTACTAGTGTTATAATCACTATCGCCCTTGCTTTTCTTCGGCGATAATATATAAAATCGCGAGCGCAGTGAGCGGTACTAAGAGTAAGACCCATTTGTGATGGATGGAAAGCATAGGTCTTGGCAGTATTTTGCTCTGGGGGAGGTTAAAATTTACCATATGAACTTCAGGTATCGAATTTAAGGGCGGATGGAGCGATTGCGCAAGTAGGTTGTTTTAGTTAGTATAGTTACAATGGCTCCCTTAACTGCATTAAATGCAAAGGCCTTCGTCAGCATGGATTGTTGCTTTGTCGCCATAAAGGGGAAACATAAAACTTCCGAGATCTATAAACACCAAGCTGACTGGGAATCGTGTAAAAACGGACAAGTCTTCTAGGAATGAAATCCCAAAGATTTGCATATGCAAATCTTAATACATAGATCTTTTCTATAAATCTTAATATATGCAGATTTCTTTTTCTCGTCCCCCACTTTCTGGGAATAGAATTTGATAAAGAAATGGCAAGAAAACACCACTAATCCTAAAACTACTAATACCAATAACCGTTAACCTAGGAATCTTGTTTGATGATACATTGCAAACATGAAGTAACGTCCCAATTGGTCACACTCCTAAGACATCCATCTTTCATCGTCATCACAGATTTCACACGCAAATATTAATCCATAAAATCTTTCTATAAATCTGAATAGATGCGGATTTCCTTATCTCGTCGCCCACTTTCTGGGAACAGAATAGAATAGAATATGACAAGACAAGGAAAAAGCCCGAAGGCCATTGCATACAAATATAAGAACAAGAATAAACTAATCCACTAATCCCATCACTGCTAACCCTAATCCCCAGTACTATAGGAACCTTGACGGGAACCTTGTTGATCCATTGCAAACATCAAGAAACTTTCCCAATTTTTCAAGGCATACATCTTTCATCATCGTCACAGATTTACTCAGAGCCAACTGAAAACTGAAACCTCTTGCGAGCTCACTATTCAGGCATGATATTATCAAGAATAAATAAGGGATTAAAAATAAATAAGGACCCTTATTTATTCTTGATATTATGAACTGTATTCTAAAATTATTTCATTATCAGTTACGATTTCTCTGAAAGCCCTAATGCATGGTGGGAATTTCCACGACTTCATTAACATCCTTTTCCTGAAACGTTGGTATCGCTCAGTCTTCACACGATTTCATTCCGCCATGCTTTGTACCGACAATGATATTCACTGGTGCCTATATTCTTGGTATTTTAATTTGGAGAGTAATTGTGCTTTTAGGAATACGGCATACTCATAGAGAGGATTTCTCGTTACGGCATGTTAGTGTAGAAGTTTGGCACTCGTTGCGGAGCTGTTAGAAGAGAATCAGTGTCCTTATATTTCTTATATTATATTTCCTTATACTGTCCTTTATATTAAGCTCTTTCCTAAAAAAATAAAAAAAAATCTTGTCGAGTCGGGAGAATTGGTGTGTTTTGTTCGTCGTTTCCCATCTTTGAGATTTTTGTCGCGCCTGGCGCGGAAGTGATTTTTCTTTATTTTTAAGAGAAGGGATTTTTTTTTTCTAGAGAAGCGATTTTTATCTTTCGTGAGTTCTTGAACTGGTTGTTAAGAGTTTTTGTCCTGTTTGCAGTTCGTGGATTCGCTAGTTGCTTTTTCATTTCAGAAATAAAATCAGTCAATCAATCTTACTATGGTGGTAGCCTAACTTTAAACGGCGAATGATTTCCAGGGTAGACAGGAGGAGTCTGACGAGTGGCGTAGAAGCGGAAGAATATTAGGAAGATTTAGGGAAGTTTCTTTAAATAAAACGGTTCGACCGTACGCAGAGAGTAATATTGTAGATTTTAATATTTTGGTAGCGGAACTGAGGAAAAAAGGCCTTTGTGTTAGTCCTTCTAAGTGCCAATATTTTGTTATTAATGATCCGCATGGTATTTCGTCCTTAAACTGTGGTGGTGGGAACCTTTTCCAACCCCTTGATGTTGTGACTTACCTTGGAATTCCTTATTGTTCAGTGAAACGTAATTTTCAATTAACTGTAGTTAGAAATATTGAACTAAAAATCCGTAAGACGTTCGGAGCTTTAATCCATCTGAGGGGTAAGCTTAGACGTGGTATTCTGGCCCGTATATACCAGTCAACAGTTCTACCAATAGTTATTTTTCCAGCGGTGGTGGTGAATGGTTTTAATCGGGGTATGATTGCTAGTGTCCGTGTGTGCTATTTTAAATGTTGTAAATTTTTGCTTGGATACCCTTTATTTGCTAGAAATACACCTCTAATTAATTCCCTTTCAGTTAAAGATCGTGCCCTGGCAATTCAGCAGAAATTCGATACTTTTGTAGCCAAAGCTAATAATATTCTGACTCTGAAGAATCTGTTTCCGTTTTTCGATAAAAGTTAATAGTTAAGTAAGTACAGTGTTTTGTTTAAAGTACGTCAATTGTTAATTTACTGTTTTGAAAGTTATTTGTGACAGTATTTTTTAAATTTATTTTAGTACTCCTCATTATATATTATTTGAGGGAAATAAATAAATTCAATCAATCAATCAATATTTGTGTCTGGCCGGGTCTTTATTAAATGTCGGTTTGTCGTAAAGGGCAGGACCCCTGTTCTAATTTTCTTCGTCTTCCTTAAGAGCTGAGAGACAGGAGCCCTGTTCTGGAGTAATCCTTTAATTTCTTCTTTGACAAATTGTGACGTTCAAATCCTTGTTTTGTTTATCTAGATAGCAATTATTTATACAGAGTACCGAGTGCAAATAGTAACTGAAGTGAAAAACAAATTTGCGACAGTTTAGCATTGCTTTGATGTCCGGATGATCCCAACATAAGTTACAACTACGCTCAAAGACACATACAAAATCACAAAGACATCTAATTTTTTAGACCTCGTCTATTTGCAATCAGCAAAATACATTCAAATACACTGTCACTATGAACATCTATGTTCACGTGGTGGTGGAGCATTGTTCATGACGTCCATTATACCTGGATTATACACAGAAAAGCATAATCACAAACTACATGTTATTTAACACTTGTGTAAAATAACATGTGATGTTTATATGTACATAAGCATTATAACTGACAACAATAGTACTGTATCACAAAAAAAAAAAATTTGTACAAAAAAAGAAAAGCTGACACAATTGGCTCTTAGGTGATGTTAAGCCACTACCATATCCATTTGTTTGCTTTAGGAGTAGAAAGACAAGACCGCAGTGGTGAGAAATGAGAATTGTGACACCACAAGTGAACATAACTCTGTACAGTAAACATAACTCTGTCATATCAGTATTTTGTATCAGACCAGCCCACGTGCCATCTTAGTTCACACTTAGTCGGACATTCAGAATTCCCTCGCTTCACCAGTTTCATTCAACTGTCCTCTTGTCCCGCCTGGTCGAGATTTACCGGGAACCTCCCGACAGAAAGGGAACCACCTTTAGAAATAGGAGACGGGACGCTTCCGAAAGCAAATTTTCTCTAACGTAATATAACCAAGATCCCCCTGTTGAATATTCAATGAAGTGATTCAATTGGGAACATTCGGTGGTCATATCTGTTAGTAGTTCATTTCCGCCAAAGTGGAGGAGGAACGGCGAGAGGAGGGAATCTGAATAAGCGAAGCGAATCTTGGGGGTTATGTTTTCCGCTGATGGCGAAAGCAACAAAGCAGGGAGATAAGGTCATCAAGGATGATGAGACAAAGGAGACGGAAGAAGTAGAGAAGCAAGATAAAGTTTTGCATTACGAAAATAGACTGAAAACCAAGTATTCGCGTAGAGAGTGTATCAGGTGTTGAGGTATAAAAGAGCAAATACGGTCATTTATCCTTAGTGCAGTAAATGTGATAATCTGCGGTAAGTCTGAGTTAAAGAACAACACCCGCTCTATTAGTCTGGTATCTCGACCTTGTGCGTAATCTCTTCTAAATAGTCCTTCATCCCAAGCTAACTGGGAAACATGTATTAAACAATGGCTCAAAAGGAAGAAATCGCAGCAGATTTTGTCCGTTTGAGCCGTTGTTTAAAGGACGCAACGCACTACGTAGTGTTTCTGCTCAGATGTTCTGAGATAGTTGACAACTTTGCAACTAAGCTATGCTTACAGAAAATTACACACGCGCGGCTTCGGCTGTTTTTAGCCTCTTTCCATGTCCCTTGCCTTGGACGACAATCTTGGCAAAATTTGCATAACTGGTCTCCGGACGAATGAGCTCTTTGGAAACAATGATCGGGCGTATGATACGTCACATAAAAAGAACAGACGTGGCAAGCGTCCTAATCAGTGTATTGCTAATAAAGGAGATATGATACACTTATGAATTGAAGAATCTCAGGAACGAGAATGGATAGAAATACTACTGAAGTCGAATGAATTACTATTAAAAGCACGACATGTCCTTCAATGTAACCTCTTCGTTTTTCTGCCGGGTCTGGTGAAGGTCTTAGTGGCGATCAGCCGTTTCCTTTGATTTGAGGGCGGTTCTGGCGGTCTGGAAAGCTCCGCGAGCTTATAGGCCAACTGTTTTTGCGACTTCGGCTAAAACTCGCTTCGCTTTCCCGACCTGTTCTTGCACTCCGCTAGTTTCTGCGAGTGACTTGGAAAGTGAATCCACTACGCGAGTGGAAAGTGATTCCGGCAAGGCAGCGAGAAGTTGTAAAGGTGCAACAGAGGCGCGAAGACTTTCCGTTTATTCTTGCGCTCAGCGGATTCTCGCTTGGTTTTTCGGAATGCGAATCCAAGAGATCGCCAGAATCGCCCTTTGGTGACAACCCAACAAGTTGTCTGAAACTCAGATAACGCAGCGCTTGCCTACGTAAATTCCCACGAGCACAAGCGGCCCCCAGCTATCACGAAAGATGCGCAACCCCCATTGACATTGATGTGGTGTCAAGTCTACCTTCCGTCACTCTCCGAAAGTCACGGTGTTGTCAAAGGGGTCTTAGTACGAAAAGGACATTACCGCTCATTCAAGGGGGGCTTATCCCTTAAAAGGGGTCTATATGTTTGCCTTTTATCCTAATCCGATACAAGCCTCATACTGGCGTAACGGGGCGCCGTTGGACAGAAAAGCAACGGTCCATAGGAGTATTATCGGATTTCATGACGATTCACAATAATTCACCCACTGCTGGCTTCACTGCTTTATCGCATGCGAAATAACTCAAACAAGACTGGCCACTTCAGAGAAATACCCCCTGCGTCTGCATTTCGCTCTCTTAAAGTAAAGTATATTTTTAACCAGGTCAGTATCCAGGAATTCATTCCGGGGGGGGGGGGGGTTGCCCGCGTGTCGGGCCCAAAAGTAAAAAAAGACAAAGATCAGAGTTAAAGTCCTATAAAAAAACTTTTTTTTTTAGGTTTGGGGGGATAACCCCTACCCCCCTGGCCCTGTTTTCAACCAACAAAATGTTTTACAATAAAGGAAAGTGGAGTGAAAAAAATAACGAAAAGAAAAAAAGAGACAACAGAAAGATGGCTTACAAACATACTACCATCAGTCAGTAAAGCCTAATCAGCCGTGAGCGGGTGATGCGGCAACAGACGTACGACTAGATTTCTGACGGAAATCAGCGTGCAATTTCTGCAGCCGTGGAGAAATGTCAGTATAGCTCCGTAAGATTTGATGATCTTAGAATTGTGTAACTTCTGCGCCATCTCATATTTATTTATTTGTCACCCGCCATTTCAACAAGGGAAAATAACAGAATAGAAAGGAAAAACAAAACAAAAGGAAAACATTAAACTTTCACACAACTAAAGAATCAGCAGTTAAAAAGTGGAACATCTCTTATCATCAACTGAGCTTTTTAAATATTATCTATAACACTCAAACTTTTAAAAATGTTGTTCCAGGAGTGGGGCTGGATTTTTTTTTTCACAGCTTCTGTATTTATATTTATTTTATTTCTTCTGTTTTTATATTCTTTCGCACGAAGGAGTACGAAATATGGAGGAGTCGAAGCAACACATTATCACTGAGCATGAACAAACTTACAACCAACTCTTCAATGCCCAGAGGCTAACCTGTAAGTGACTAACCTGTAAGGGATGATCTGAGATATGTTGCGAAAAGCCTACTGGCCATAGCAACAACAAAAATACACAAGAAAAGAAGAACAAGTCACACAACCAAAGCATGCGGAAGCTGCAGATGTCTGGAAAGCGAAGCTTCACTTGGCTCCCATACTTTTGTCAGGATATGAAAACAAACAAAAACAAAATTCATTTGTGTGATATAAAGGTCTTGTTTGTAATGATAACAAATGCATACCCACCACTGTTTTGCATTTGCGAAAGAAAATAAAGTACTTTGACTCAGCTTTCGAAGACTTCTGTGGGATCCTGTTACACATTCATTCTGTTCTTTGTTCTTACAGAGTCGTCCAATATCCACGCGATAGCAGTCAAAAAAGTAGTAATAACACAATTATAATTTTATGATACTAATGTAATTGTTAGCACGGTTAAGAAAAGCATACCAAATATTATTTTGCATTTACCCGAGAAGAGAATTAATACGATCTATTCTCAACTTTTGGTATAATTTAGGATCCTGTTAGTCGCTGATTCTGTTATTACAGAGATGGCGTTTACTGGTTAACCATGCGATAAATTGAGAGCTTAGTTTATCTGCAGCCGTCGTGTGTGGCAGTTTACTGCATGATTTGAGAATTTAAACCTCATCCCTTTGTGTACATTTTCTGTCTGTGCAGTGTACCGGTAAGTTCCTACAATTCAGAAGATGCAAATTAATACGGCAAAAACTAGTGCCGGGAAGGGGAGGCTTTATTGAAAGTAAGAATTGAAAGCCGCCAGCTCAGTTCAGCTTTCTGTTTTTTTAGTTGTCCTTTTTTTTTAGTAGATCTACATTTCTTCCAGATGGTTTGTTAGCAAGGTTTGCAAAAGGATAATGCACGCTGAAATTTTTTATAGAAAAAAGCTATTATTCCTGCTTTCCAGCAGGGGACACAGAAAATAATTATATACCATGAGCAAGGCCGTATCCAGGGGGGATTGGCGGTGTGCCCCCCCCCCCCCGGGAAATATACAAAAATAATCGTTTCTTTTACAGGCTTTAACCTCTCATCTATGTTCTTGTTTCACTGTGAGAGTATGAGGGATGGATTAGGTCCGACCCACGGGGAGGAGCCCCCTCCCCCCTAAATAAATTACTGGGTACGGTCCTGGCCATGGGCTTACATAAATGCATTAAACCGTAATAATTGTTTATTGGCTGAACAAGCCTGGTCGTCGTGGCAATAATTAAAACAACAAACAATACAGAAATCGAAAAGAATCAACTAATCTCGAGACTAATCTAGTGAACTAAAGAAAACCCTCTGTCCAATACAACAGAATAGGCGAAACAAAAAATTAACAGAACGAACGTATGGACCCGTGATAAAGAATTTGCTTGCTGATAGGCTCGGTTCTGCCTCAGATTGCAAGTCTAGCTCATACGGATAATCAAGTTTGACAGCGGTTAATCGTAAGCCGAATAGTAGCCTAGTAGTAATAAATAAATAAACAATAAAGACACAAGTTGGTTACATTTCTTTAATCTATAGTTTTAATTTAGCAGCGATAAACATTTTTTATCGCCGAGCCATCGTGCGACTGCTCGTTGAAATGTAGTTAGTAGCCTATCTCAGTTTTGTTGGTCAGATTATTAAGGTTTAAGGTTTAATGAATAATTGCAAAAATAGCTAAAGCTAAACAATTAGCAACTGATTTTACAAACTCAAATAACTTGACAATAACAGACAAACTTATAAGAAGATAAATATTGGACAGTGAACGTTTTCTTTTCTGGACAAATTCAAAAATTTAGGCCAATATATTCACGGACATCCATGATAATACGCTACCGATGAAATACGATCCCTCGTTTCGCGAAAGGGGGCTAACGCAATAGGCGACGGTATCTGCCCATCTACCAACAAAGGGACCCTGTACTTCTGGCATTTAAGTTTACCGCTTATTGTTATCGCCGACAACTTAATCCCATACAGACAAGTCTGTGAATGGGCGTATCTGCCCCGGACAAGCGCATTATTCACACGTCAGAATGATAAATGTGAGGAAAAGCTGTATCAGCTTCCAGAGCATTCCTGCAGCGAGGTTTGAAGAAGCTGGCAATTTTTTAAGGGAAGATTGATCTGACAGCTTGATTGCTTTGTCCTGTACGGTCAGATCTTACTTTTAACCTTTTTAGAGCGATTGTCAAAGTTTGAATTGAAAAAATATTTTTCGTGTTTTTATTGTCTAATCTCGGTAGCTGGGTGACGAGTGACACACTTCGGTAAACCTTCAAGCTGGCTTTGAAGAGCCATGGTTCCCATGCAAATTCGCAGCTTTTCCCTTGTGGAACTTTGTTATAACATTGGAGCTCGACTGGAACGCGTATTCGCGCGTTTGGCCGCCGTGCAGCGGAAATAAATCGCGTCGCATTATTTCAAGCACATATCTTTTTCCTCCTTGTCGCAAAGCCAATAAATGTCTCGTTCGGTTGGCACAGCTTAAAGCATTATTTCTATTATTAATTTTTGTATTATATGAATGAAGGAATTTATGAATTTATTCCCAATAAAGCCCAAGGACCATGGCGGGTTGTTATATTATTATAATTTTATAAGGGGATTATCACTAAAGCACATCCAATATTCTAACAAATGTGAAAACCCAGGTGGGTCTCCTAAAGATTATAAACCCATCCTGGCTTTTTCAGCGCCTCGCTCGGCCCAGGGCCGTATCCAGTGGGGGTTAGGGGTGCGACCCCCCTCTCAAACATACAAAAATAACCATTTTTGTATAGGCTTTGACCTCTGATCTATGTCTTTTTTGCACTTTTTGGTCCGACCCACAGTCACCCCCCTCCCCGAAATAATTCCTGGATCCGGACCTGGCTCGGCGCTCTTGGTTTTGATGAGAAACACGGAAAAACTTGCATAGCAGGTATTCCTTGCCTATGAGCTCCTTAGAAGCAATCAACTGGATCCTCACCCGCCCCGATCAACACCAAAAATCAGCGTAATGCCTTAAGGCGGAAACCTAGATATGAAGTTCCGAATCTCAGAAATGATAACCGATGGTAATCCGGTAAACCGATAAAATTAAAAGAATATTTAATAAAAGATGGTTCAAAAATGTATTTATTTGTGAGGGGGTAGGGGGTGGTAGGGAGGAATGGGTGGATGGGTGGTCAGGGTTGCATGGAGGGAGTAGGGTTTTTGGGAGGTATATATTTATTTTTGAGGTGATTGTGAAGGAGTTTGGTCTGTTTTGTTTTGTTTTTCTTTCTCTTTTTTTTTGTTAGTCATTTATTATGTTGTTTGTTGGTGTGTTTGAAAGTGGTTAATTTTTACTACTGCACGCCAGCAAAACCGTAGGTTTTTCCATTAGTGCAGTAGATGTAAATAGTAAAGAGTTAAAATTGTGTTTATTAACAAAGTAAGTATAAAAAACAAGGTGGTAACGATTAGGACATCGAGTAAAGCAGCGATATAGGTAAGAAGGATCCTTGAAGGTTGTTTTTGTCAGAAGTCATTCGAGAGGATCAGCTGAATCAGCTTTTCGTCTACATCTAGCTGTGTAAGTGTCGAACATAGTTCTGAGACCTTGAAAAAACCCTTCGAAACCTTTCAAACTGCGTCGGTCGGCAGTTTGCTCGATTTCATTTTTAAAGGAGTCAGAGGGGAAGTTCGCGTGCCTCAGCTCTTAGCCAGCTTTTTGCCTTCAGTTTCTGCGGAAGTATTGATTTCTGGGCTTCAGACATGGCTTAAAGAGTCTTGAAACCTTGATAACTCAAAAAAGGTCATTTCTACTATCCCTTTTTCTGTACAGGAAAATAGTCTTACACCCCTCAGTATCACCCCACGACCTAAAAAGTACAAAATTATGCCGTCAACGCTTTTTTACATCATGCAAACTACATTAATATAATCGAACTAGTGCGTTTTTATATTTTGTGATACGACAGTACCAAGCAGTGTATGGTCCAAAATTATAGGGTATTACTGGAAGCTCGATCACGACGCAGAACATAACTCACAAACGCTGATGATTAGAGGCTATAAAAGCACGCAAGAAGTCAAGTGCACGTTTTCGTAGCTTTTTACTCTGTTTCCGTGATCCAGAGATATCCTTCGACGTCTTAACTCCGGAAGCGTAGCAGTTGACCAAGACTCTCGCAAAGACACCCAAGATGTTTGTTAGAATGTGTAAAAGCCACTGATCGTAATATAGGCTAGCCCACGGTTCAGGCCGCTGTGGTTTCTTGAAAATTCGACACATCTCGTGTGACAAGCAACGGAAATCATTACTTGTTTTCAGTGTCTGATGTGTAGAAAAATTTTGGAGGGGGTGGGGAAGAATGATTATAAATAGGAAGCTAAAAAGTCTCAAAATGTCTCAGGTGGGATTTTAACTCACGGCCTTTGGCTTGTCTACGAGGCTCCGGCATTAGAGTCCTAGACTTGTAAAATATAATTCGAATCTACTTCTGGTTTGTTTGTCATGGTTAAACTCCCTTGTATAACAGATTTGTTGATTTTACATGATTAAAGTTGCTCTACATTTTCATGAACGAAAACACTATAAATGGTTAAACGCAAATAGCGTCTGAAAAAACTTCATTCAACCTGATTTGAATTAGATGACATGAAGTTTGACTAATCTTCGCAAGTAGTGGATTATCCCCAGGGTCTTTAGAGGTCATCCTTGGTTCCTTTGTCCATGCAGAATCATCTTCACAGAACAGCTCAGTTTCCTGTTGCGTCTCCATTGTGTTATGAACATTCGCGCATTTCTGTCGTACGTCGGAAAATCAAAGAAAAATCTCGAGAAAAATCGTATCGCATACTACGCAGCAGTGTGACAAGGGTAAGAACGAAATCCTACGAAAAAGCGAGTCCAGCTACTGAATATAGGCACAGCATCGATCCATTAAATTATTATGCTTGGTTGGATCAGTGCCCAGATATCAAATTGATCCTCTCTCTTGTTCCCACCAAGTCCTTCCGGAAAGGGCTGTACTCCTAGATGCCAAATACCAACATATCAACATTTCTGTCAGCCTATTAGACGTTCCGGTCGTCGATGACATAAATTCATGTCTTTTCTTTTGAAAGGAAGGCGAGTAATATTTCCATCCTCACCCCCACATTTACGATCAAGGCCCGCTATTCAGTCGATATTCTTTTTCGGCAAATATTTGAAAGCTGGTCAATTTGTACCCTGTGGTTCCGACAGACGGTAGGATCCATCCATCCTGGTTGGACATTTTTATTAAATAAAGTGTAACATAGGGGCGAACGCATGTAACGAAGTCATTGATACGAGGACGCAGAATAAAGGGAACATCTGGTGGTAGAGCACATGTTTCCCTGAAGAGTTACGAGTTGAGTCCTTTGTGGGATTTTCACGGGTGAGGGAAAGGAGGAATTTCAAAGGTTTGTTAGAAACGGTTGACTGGGACAAAAGATTCAGTTTATCCACGCGTCTTGGCAATTAGCAAGATCAAAGTCTGCAAACAGGGAGGTTGAGTCGGGTGACAGGATAAGAATCAGGGAACTCGAAATCTGGTTCAGAATGGGCATTATCTATATAAGAGCAGGCGAGAGCAGGAATATTGTATATTTCCATACCGGTCTCAGTGCCGTAAGGTGAAACATTCTTGGATTTATTCCGTCGTCTAATGTAGGATGAAGAGGAAATTTGCAAAACTAATTTTGTTTTCAATCCCGTAGCACTTTCTGTAATTAAACTTACTTTGATATTAAAAAGAAATATAAAACATTTCTTACTTTTTGCGGCTACTCCTCTTCTTAAAAATACCGAAACATACTTGGAAAACACCCGACCTTATGGTCTCCCCAACGTTATATCTGACACATTTTGCTACTTATGTTGTCCAGAAGACAATATACAATATCCTGCAATTTAAGGTAAGAGCCTCAAGCAAGCACGATTTCACAGCAATCTTCTCCCCCCTATGAAGTTTCCTCAGTTTCTGCGAGATAACGAGAAATTGCATAAAATGAAATTTTTTATGGCACTTGCACCCTTCGGCACAACTGCGGTATAGCAAAGGTAATGTCTGTTCTCTGTCCAACTTAAGGCATGGACTAGGACGATGAAACTAAGAACGCATAATAAGGGCCAGACACAAAGCTGTAGGAAATCTTCCTTTCCCGGATCCGATTTTCGGTGTGGGGGGGGAGGGAGGGAGGTAAAGCCGGGATTTTTCACACCCGGGAAGTTGCGAATGGGCAATCGGATTCGAGTGAAACTTGATGGGTGGTAGGAACTTAACAACGAATAATACGGAATGTTGCAAAAGGACTTTTACTGTGACAAGTCAACCAGAAGCGAATTTGAATTAAGTTTGACAAAGTCAATGAATTAAAGCCGACGGTCCTGGGTTCAAATCCTGCCTGAGGAGCACTTCAGGGTTCAAACGCTGCCTAAGGGTTCTATCGAAACCTGACGTTTCATCAAGAAGAAGCCCTTGTTGCTTGTAAGAAGAAATGCTCCAGGCGTGCCATGTAAGTGTCCGAACCGCATCCGGCCACTGTGTGAGGGGGGGGGTCCCGTAAATGTGTAGCAAAGCTATAGTGTATTCTCCGTCCGGTTTCCCTTCCAATAACCAAAACAGAAAACGCAAAACTCTTCAACGCTCTACGGTCACGGGATACGCGTTTAGCTCTAAGAGAAGGCTAATCTGGTTCACCATCCACTAAATATCAAATGCGGTGGTAATCAAAGTCATAATATGATTGCAAACAGCCTTTAATTTCGTATATCAACTTGAAAAAATGCACATTTCAAGAAAATTACACAGTTCAAAGATGCGTGAAGCGAAACATACTCCTGAGATCATAAAACAAATAGTAATTACGGTATTTACAGCGAAGCCTAATGACTAGTTCGAGCGTCTATATGTACACCGTCCTACAGAATAGCTTTTCAATTAAACTTCAAAGTGCATCCTTTGCTCCTTTCGAAAGCTATTCAAATTAATTATCGAAACCCCGCCATAATGGAAGAGGTCAACCACTTTTACTGGAACAATATTTGAAGGAGGATCCCTCGTACACTCGTACCTATGTTTACGAGAATCTATATCTGCTGATTACCATATAAAAAGAAAAAAAATTACAACGAATACCATTTTTACACAATAATCTGTGTGTCATACAAACACATCCCGAGTGGGGTGTGCGTGTTATTACTTACGACTTGGTATAATATATAATAGCAATTCAGAAACAATGAATACTGGTCTGATTCTGGCAAAAATTTACAGACAAGCCTCTAGCCTCAGCGACAAGACAGGCACGGGTCACATTACAGTCCACTTAAGTTTAGTGCTGGGGAAATTTCAGATTTTCGAAATAACAATATTTTCACTTCCGATATACCAATATCGATATTTCAGGAACATCATTCGCTCTCATATACGTATCGTTTCGCTAAAATTTAAGAACGAAAATTGTAGTCGAAGAGCGTTTTGTATCATCTTTTGTTAAAAACTTCGATGAACGCTCCAACTTCGGGGGTTGCAAATACTTCCGACATTTGACGATCGATAGTGGAAATAACTGCATATGTCCAAACATCGTTTTCGATATTTACGTTTCCATATTTGATATCGATATCTGATATATCGATATCCAATACTGCCAAACCAAGCCATATCCAGGGGGGGGAGGGTTTCGACCCCCCCCCCCGAAACATACAAAGATAATCGTTTTATAGGCTTTAAACTCTGATACATGTTTTGTCTTACCGTTTAGTATGGCTTAGGTCCGACCCGCGGGTAGACACCCTCCCCGAAATAAATTCCTGGATCAGGACATGTGCCCAACACTACTGGACCTGCGCCCAACACTACTGGACCTGCACCCAACACTACTTAATTTCGACTTTACCTGAAATCAAAATATCTTGACTAAGCCAAGTTTTTACTTGACTCCTAGCTTGGTCTGTTTTCACGTGCTAGGATTTGAACTAAAACAATTTACGGATAGACACAATTAATAAGCTTAAATCCGCCACAGTGCTTAGCGAAAACGTTTCATAAAATTTTAAGCACATTTTAGTAGTCTGTTCGCCTGAGTGCGGTCACAGTATTTTCACTATGTCCTGGAATTCCTTTCCATTTTTTTTCTCGTTGAACGATGTCACTTCGTAGCAACGACACTCAATGGCTGACCACTGTTTCTGCAGTTCCTCGCGCTAAAACTGTACAGCTTAGACTTATTTGGCTATTCAATGCCAGTCCATGTTTGTCTATCTTTCATCTGCAGCTCTGAGCTCACCATACAGTTTAGATACGCAAAATTTGCACCTTTGCTTAGCTGGAAAATCTGTCACGTCTACCCTAAGTCACTTTGTTGATTCATCCTCATGTTCCTCTACTAGTTTCAACCTCCTCTGAGAACTTCATCGCATTCAAGTTGCTTCACTTTCATAACCTGTCATTCGCACTTATCACCCAAAACAGCTACATGATTTCGCAGTTTAAGCTCACACCAGGTCAACTCTGTCCTTCCCCGACGAATGACTACTGGTTATGCTTACAACGTCAGACTTGGGGGAAGGGATAGGGGTAACGGAGGGTAGGCCGTGAACGTTCTTGTGGCTCTTGGTCCTCATAGAACCGTTATTGCTGGCCCTTGGCAGCTGAAGGTCGTTGAATCGGAGATCGGTAACGCCGGATTTGATGGATGATCGCTGTAAAATTCAAACTGATTCAAGAAGTCTGTGGGGATACGTAAAATTCAAATTGAATTCAAGAAGTCTGTGGAAATATGTAGGTTCAGACTAAATTCTAGAGGTCAATGGGAATAGGTAAACTTCAAACTGAAACTTCAAGGTAAACTTTAATCTGAATTCAACAAGCCTGGGGAATAGGGGAAGACGAAACGGTTATTAGGGTTAGAAGACCTAGAAAATGACCTTCCCAGTTAGATTTCTAAGCAGGCCAGCGGTCAGCGGGAAATTCTCTAAGACCGCACCATCGAACACTTGAGCAAGGATCACAGTAAAAAGCTTCGGTTTGGCCCGGAGCAGAGGACTTTCTTACGAGAAAAAGGGAAAATGGCACATTACAGAAAAAAAAGAAAATTACGAATATCAGTGTTTTCCGGATGCATAAGAAATAGATATGTTCCCTTCAGCTGAGACTCTAGGCCGAAAAAAAGTCCCACTCAGGTTCGGTCGATCAGTCACGCTCCATTAAAAGAACCCAGACTCGACAATAGAAGCCATAAAAGCCGCGGATACGACAAAAAGAAGAGGGATATTTGGAAATGATGTATCTTCACAAAAACTATTTACTCGGTCTGTGAAAAAGTGCTTAAAAATCTTTGCTGATCTTCTGAAAATCTAAGTCACACGCCAATTCGGTATTGCTGGAGCAGCTTGTAACCAAATATATCAAACTTCAACATAATCTGAAGTATTGCGTAAAATTCTACGTTCGATTTAACCCCCCAGAAGTCCCTGTTTTTTTCCTAGAAGGAGATCAAAGAAACTGCTTACCGACGATGTCGTGCTCACTTTTCCATTCGTCTTTCCATAGTCATTTTTTCCACTAGAAAAAAGAAATTGCCATTAGCTTAGCAGAATTTATTAGCTTCCCGGTCGACATATCGTTTACCTCTAAGCTTCTTTTTTCTAGCCTGGAAATCAACTGCCGCTTTGGAAAAGATAAGCAGGACAACCGGACGAAAACGTAAGTAAAAAAAGAAGCAACGGAAAGAAAGAAACATTTTGCACTTCAACACTTGCCGGAAAAAAAACGAAAAGGTGAGTATGAAAGCTTTTTGCATTTTCCTTTCATTAGTTAGGAATGGGTATTTCGGTAAGTACACTGCAAAAAAAATTCTGCAGTATTTCCCACTGGGATTAATATTGTCTCTACTGAGATAAGATTATTTCTAATTCGGATTATTCTTATCCCAGTAGAGATAAGATTGACCCCAGTAGCAAATACTGCAGTTAGCTTTAATCCTTGCTCGCAGAAACTTTTTACAGTGTAAATGCTCAGATTTGACTCGAGGCTCCTAAGTTCTGAGATTAGGGCTGGAAATACCCCATCATTTATTCCAGCGCAATTAGGGAGGGCGCTGGCGTCGGTAGAACCTGCTCAGATTGTGGCTCTGTACCCTGGTGTGGGTTTTTATATCCTTTCACTTTCATGAAATCTTAAAATAATCTGGGGCAGAAAAAGGAAGTGAGGAGCACGAGGGTTGCCGTATTCTTGTAACTGGGCGGTTCTGAACTGAGTAAAGCGAACCGTTCCTGAATTCCTTCCTTTACAACGCGAACGTGGAGTTTTTAAAAGAATATAATTTTTTTTCCTTTATCGGTATTCAAACAACAACAAAATCCAAAGCATACTGGCTTACAAAAACAAAATGATGTAAAACAACTGATTAGAAATCTTTCACCAGGCAGGTGTACGGCGACCCGTCAGCCCTGGACTGGTAAGTCTATTGCGCCTGGATGGGCTAGTTTGACCATTCAGAGAATCTCACATCCTTAAAGCACACCTCGCACTATTTACTGTTTATGTTCAAATATTCAAAACTATCTGAATTTATAAAATTAAGCTCTTCTTCTATCAAATTACCCACGGCTTCGGCTGTTCCTGAGCCTTTTCCCAGACCCATTGACTTATAGCAAAAACTTGGCAAAATTCAGAAACCGGTTTTGCGCTTAAATAGCATGATACTCGAACAGTCGTCGGAAGCATAATGCACATGGAAACTAGTGAATTCATGACACGTGCAAAGATTGGTGAGGTGTCGTTAGTGGATTCAGAATGTAACATACGAAATGTGGGTCTCCTGGGTTGAAGAATTACTGAATGCAGTTACGGAAGTAGGTTGTATTGACATTATATCAGGGACCCATAAAGTTCCTGTAATGACTCGCCATTCAGGGGGCTTGTCAATAAGAGATTTCTGATGCGCTCTTGTCCGAGCGTCAGATAGTTCGAGAAATACCCATGGGGATAAAATATCGCCTTGAGGGAGGAGTCTCTTTGGTCTCACGTCCAAGGAGGCCCGGGATTGGCTCTATCTGAGCAAGAACGCCGATTCGACCCAAGCGGAATTTTTGAAAACTAGGAGAGGCTTGGGCAACATAGCAACATAGAAGCATAGGAAATGACAAGCCCCCTGAATGGCGAGTCATTACAGGAAATTTATGGGTCACTGATTATATGTACCACGGTTCCTTTAAGCAATCTGAAGGAAAATATTCCTATAAAAAAGCGTAGCTCTGTTCCGAGTGTGGCAGGTTCAAGCGGCGTAAGAAACTCACTTAATCAGTGTGAAATCGTAGTGTGTTTACTCGTTTTCTACATTTCTTCTCGAAGCAAATTATAGGGAAGAAAATAACCAGACCCGCCTGGGCTTTCGATAGGGGAAATGAAAGTGTGCTCGGTACTTGGGAAAACATCCAACCAATTAGCAGAAACAAGGAGAAAGTTTGCCAAATATTTGTTGAAACGATTCTAGCTGTTTTTAGACAGAAGAGAAAATATGCATACTGGAGAAAAAATTCTCCAGTATGCATATGCCAGTATTGCATATATAGTAGCCTAAGCAGATGTTCTAGAAGTGTTTAGAATTTGAACTTGCTGGAACTATGGTTATCTACTTGGCCTTTGAGGACGGGGAGGCTGGATACAGAAATAAACTTCGCCTTTTCGAAAGATAGGAAAAGTTAAAATAACAATATCGGTACTTGATTATTACGGGCGGTTTAGCCGAAATAGACGAAAATATTCACTCAAAGTACTAAAGAGTCTAAAAAGAGCGCCGAATGTGGCACAAACCCTTGGGGGATCAAGACGGATCTAGGATTTAGGGAAGAAAAGAGGACCGCAATCTAAGTGCTGCATTTCCTTCAAAGCAAACTGCTTAGTCCAAAAGACGAAAACCCATCGTCGAAAATGTCGACGAAACTAATGGCGATTCGCTAAAATCCCTAATCAATCGGCACTCTAATTACATATTTTTCTCAAAAAAACAAACTGACAAAAAAGAAGAAAATCTCAATCTCTATTAAAATTTAATCCGATTTTCTACGAAATTGTTTCAAGTATCGCAAGAATCTACTATCATCAGTCCCAGCTCACTAAGAATTCCGGAATGACTAACCCTTCGTAACTAGTAAGCTTCTCAAAGACTTTTGTGAATCCGTTAGGCGTTCAAGGACATCCTGCCAAATAATCTAAAAGACAAACCAAAGAAAAAGGAATAACTGACTAAAACAACATTCCCGAGAACGAAAAGACCGGAGAAACAAACGAGGCAGAAGAATAAAATTCTGTCTCTTACCTTTCAATGTCAAGCGCTGTCTTCGATTCGCCTTTTTCTGAAAAAAATATCAGAAGGTAAAATAACAACCTAGTCACTGTTCTCTCGTAAAGACAAATAACTTCAAAGCTAACGCCTTTATCCTGGAATAAAAGAGTCCTAGAAGCCTAGCTCTTGATCTTAAATTGGCTTTTAGAGAATTGAAAAAGTTGTTTAATTACGAACGAACTTTTCGTCGTGTTGACAAAAGGAACGTAGGTACGAAGTTTCAGTTGGAAAGCCGAAAGCCAAGTGGAATTGCGACCTTACATGTGTTACAGATATAGAATTTGGGGATGAGGTGAAGTAACTCGATGAACGTCATGACGTTAATATAAACACAACTATGGTGAGATGTACGGAAGGCGCAGCTCACTTTAAAGCCGGGACTACTGACTTCGCACTGCCAAATCCAGGAAGCAACATTTACTGGGAAAACGGAAAGCAGTTAAATGACTCTAGGATGGAACAACAAGAGCTAGAAGCTCCATATGGCACTTGCAAGGCTGGGTCGAATGAAAGTAGAAATTTGCCATTTCGTGGGCTTGTTGTGATCATTTATAAGCAGGACCCTGCAGATAACAATGATCATGCGCCCTTGGAAATCACGAGAATGTAGGCCATCTTTTGGTAAAAGTATTTTATTTTTGCACTTGGCTGTGATGATGCGCACTTTAAGGGGCGCTAGAAACTGATGATCCTAAAGCCCTCGAGGCAAAATTTATCATGAGCCTTTTAGCATCATGAATATATACCGTTTGGTCAAAAGTATTTTTTTTTACTTTTCGGTTAAGATGCAGACTTTAAAGGTCATCTGAATGAAGTCTAACACCCTAAATTACCACTTTTACATACTGCTTACCATTTATCTGTCGAAAACCGGACTAAAATCGGATGAAGTTTCACCGTGCTATAATTTTCAGCCTTTTTTCCGACTTGTCTTGATCGTAACGCTCGCCGTAACAGTTGTAACAGTCCATGCGTAACAGTTCATGTTGTAACAGTCCATGCCGTAACAGTCCATGCGTTTATCCATCCATGCGCTGTTTATCCATCCATGCGTTATCAACGTATGTTTATCCATGCGATAATGACAGTTTAAATATTGGCGCTAAATTTCTCTTGGGAGGTCGTAACGAATCGCCATAGGGAGACTTAGAACTTCAAGAGTGGATAGCGCCGAAATCACGGAGCGAAAACATTCGTCTTCTCTGTACCGGTACTGTGAAGGACGATCTGCGGGGTTCATGGAAGTATGGTAGGATCGTTCAGGTGTCCTTTAAGGATGCTGGAAATTCATTTTTAAGCAAAAATCTTGTTTTATTTTTTCATGGGCGGGTTCGGGCCCCTTGGATTGCCAGAGGTGGGCCACTGAAAGCTAGGGATGGACAGTTGCCCCCCCCCCCCCCCCCCAATGACGCCCTGAACGAGAAAGGTAAACTTACCACTGCCGGAACAGCACCTTTCTGAACGGAATGCGTAAAGAAGACAGAGAGTCACAACAACGAGGAATACCAGACAGGCGATAATGACACCAATTACGGCGACCATCGAAACGGGCTCTGGAACAAAAACTCTTGTTAGAGGCAAATCTCTTTTTCCTCATTCCGTTTAATGTCTACCAAGGGGCTACGAAAATAGACTGCTTTTCTCTTCCGAAGAGTAGGTTATATCTCGACTTAAACTTCGAAGGTATACACTGAGTTCTGTAACGCAAATATTTATAGACATGTTTTCTGTCAAAAAAAAAAAATTCCTGTCTTGTGCAGGTGACCTTTTAAGGTGGGATACGATATTTTTGTTTACACAAAAGTGAATTTGTTTTTGGTTGTTTACCGTTGAAGGAGAATAAATATTCGTATTTCTGTAGACTCAGTTCAATACTTCCAAAATTTAGACTTCTAGCTTGCATTCTGAATGTTGCCTTATTGCGGACAAATACTTCACGATTAGTGTCGCAACGCTCTCAAATGTAAGCAAGGGACTGCTAGGGGCTAATGTACACTGTAAAAAGTTTCTCCGAGTAAGGATTAAAGTTAACTGCAGTATTTGCCACTGGGTTAATCATATCTCTATTCGGATAAGATTAATCCGAACAAGAGATAAGATTAATCCCAGTAGCAAATACTGCAGGATTTTTTTTTTTACAGTGTTGAGGCTTATAGCCCCTGAAGGTGGGTTTACACAGCGGAAATTCGAGCGTATTTCAAGTACGAGAATAAAATATTCAATATAAAATTTAAAATTTTACGGCCGCTTTTGCACTAAGAGTGTACTCTAGCCGCTATATATGCGTTTATCTAAAAAAAAATGTGTGTGTCTACTGTGCAAATGCCTAACTACTAGTCTGCCCGTAATAAATTCTTTCATTCATTCTAGCAGCGACAATAGACCTAATGCACTCGAGTTATATGCAGTGTTTAAATCCATCATGGTCGATAAGGGCGTGGGGTTAACTACATGTCAACTATTATCAGAACATGCGAACGCACACTGCAGAAGAAGGAATTAGATACAGTTTTAAAATGGGAACCAGGAAGGAACTCCACTTCAGAAACATTCAGCAGTTAATAATGGCTTGTCGGAGTCGTAAACCCCTAGCGGGAAAACCTTCGTAGGAATGCAGGGCTAAAGAAAAGTTATCTGAGTACCGTCTTAACAAATGCGAAATTAGTATGACGTTTTCCCCCCGGAAACGGCAAGGGATTTGGTAGTTGCGGGAAATAGGGGGCGCTCTTGAAAATTATTTGACACTTTCTGCTAAGAAGTCGTTAGCAAGGTATTATCTTCGACCATTCGCTGCGGGAATAAGACGCGGATGGAACTTTCCCCTGGACTTGGCCAAAAGTAATATTTCGCAACGGCGTGTTTTTACTAGCGAAAATCAGAAGTCTATAATTTGTGAGAGGCAATTCTGCGACCGGGAATAGGAGAGAAACGGGAAACAATTTCTAGGTCAATTTCGGTTTATCTTGCGGGTGCTGGCGCTTTCCTTCTCATGTGTCTACCGAGCTTGTCCTCTCTTTGGAACCATTAAAGACCCATGACTTTTCAAGCAGCGCTAGTTATTCTGGACAGCATGTCACCGCAGTGATGTTTTGCAAGGTTCTTCTACGCCTATAGGTTTCCCTTGTTTGTGATACAGATGGCGCTTACGTCGCAAAGAATCCTAGTCCTAGCAAGCAAGGTAGGCAACATCCGAGAGCTTAGCTGACATATATGTGTAGCGTCATTTTTTTATGATTAGCAGTCAGCTTGTGCTGAAGAAATATTTAAAAGAGAGCTGTAGACTTAAGTGGGAGCTGACAAAGAGATGAATAACGCTGTAGTGAATCATGCGAAAGGACATGCCTTCGAGAGTCGTAAATGATGACCGAAAAACACGGCCACCGGCCAGTGTTGCAAACCAATAGCTAACTCTCCATCGGGATAACTCTTTTCAAGGTAAAAAAACACACAAAATGTTCTGTCAAAATGCTAAGCAAAAAGGCATAGGTAACAGTTTAAAAGATCCGCTCCCCTTTTCTCCACTCCCCCTTTGTGTTCCCTACTAGCTGACCCCGCCCGATGAAAATTCATCTGTCCAGTCGCGAGAATCCATTAATCTCACTACCGTTAATGGAAATAGGTGATACTCGCTTTAAAGTGCACTGTAGCTGATAGCCCCGATTTTATCAGCTTCACTTCATCATTACCTCACTCGGGATCAGCTATTTACATCAGTGGTACTCTTCGCGTCATGGATCAGTCAATTTATCAGGCTCGTTCATACCACAGGGATTACCCACTCCCCGTCGGGTTTAGCTTATGCCTGCCACCCCCAAAGCTTCGTACTTATAAACAGGCATAGGCCTGCAGTCAAATCGCTTGATGCCTTTGTAATTTGGTTGTGTAACCCCTCGCTGCCGTATCGTATTGGTCTCTTGATTAATTATCGCAGCTCAGCTGCGTCTTAATCGATACTGAGTGATGGTCTCAATTTTGGAAGCTCAATATTTGCATGGAATTTAAATTTTCTCTCACCACCCGTTTTCAACACGTAGAATTTTTCGCTGGCGTCGGACTATACCCAAGCACTGTCGACAGTTTCGCTCAGGCATTATTCCTATTTATTGGGTGCACTTTTGTGAGGAATTCCGGCAATTCGAAAGACTCAGATTCAAGCCTTGGCGGGTGAATCACGGTCGACGCCCGGTTGCGCGAAGAATCGGCCCCTTTACGTTAGTTGGCTTTGACAGTGCCATTTTTATCTATTTGTTGTGTCTACTAACTTTTTGGTCTACTAACGTGCAAAGAACCATACCTCTACTCAGGCCCGTATCCACGAATTTATTTGGGGGGGGGGGGGTTGCCCGCGGAATTTATTTCGGGGGGGATTTTGCCCACGATTCGGAACAAAAAGTACAAACAGACATAGATCAGAGGTTAAAGCCTACAAAAAAACTATTACTTTTGTCGGTTTCGGGGAGGTTCGAACCCCCTACCCCCCCTCTGGATACGGCCTTGCCTCTACTGTATCCCTACATTAACCCGCCGTGACTGAGAGGTCTATTCAGATATGTCTGTACTCGTCTGTTTGAAGAGTGACACAGTAGGCTATTCCATGTATATATTTACAACATAACAAGACTTTTAAACCTCTTAGTCATTTAAATAAACGACGAAAAAACCATACTAAATATCACTCAAATCACTCCAATTTCCCTTTTCCGTCTAGAAATTTGTTCTTATTTTCTCCATCCCGAAATAAGGGCACTTTTAAGATATTACAGGCTGATTCTATATCAACTTTAGCAACTGCAAAAAGATGCAGTGAGCAGGGTTCAGAAACTATGATTTCGTCTTCTTTTCGGGGTATTTTCATCAAGTGACCGCATTTTTTGGTATTATTTGTATTATTACTATTTTTTTTTTTTATTAAGTGGACGCTGGAAATTCCCAGTTGGAAAATCTTGGATGATTAGAAAGTTCGGCTCCAAAAGAAGAAAACACAAGACGAGTTCCAAGTCTTACTCGATTTCCTAATGATACATCGTTTTCCAGCGGTGATAAGCTATGGTACTTCAGAAACCAAGACCTATAAATTTCCAACTACAACGACTGCAAGAGCGGTCATTAATTTAGCCAAATTTTAATTAGATGTATGCACCAGTTTTGAGAAGCCGTGACGTCAATATGATTTTACAAGGTAGGGTTGAAGGTAGTGTTGTAAAATTACCCTAAAATAAAAAGTCTGTAAGTAAAATTCGTAAAATTGGTAAAATAAGGTAAAATAGGTCAAATTGGTAAAATATGGTAAAATAAGTATTTCACGGAGAATATATGGTGAGATTGGTATTTCAGAGTAGCTAAAATAATTTGACACATTTTTCAAATTTATTGGAAGCAGGTGCGATTGATCCGTAGAGATTTTAAGGGACAGTAACTTTTCGTGCACTTCTGAAATAATTAACTACTAAGTGCTATGGAGTCGGGAATCCCTTCTACCTTCGGTAATATCACGACGAAAGTAGCATAAGCTGTACTTTGCAAAATTTTCCCGCATTATTTTCTTATCGCTGGATAAGTTGAAACACACAACCGGGCTTTACAGCCACACCTGCGTAGGCATAGTAGCACTAATTCACAGCCAAAATAATCAACAATATAGCAGTTGTCGACAAAACCTATCACCGCAGACCCACACAAATTAGCAACACATTCGCTTTCTTTATCATTCACCTCTCATTCCTTTGAAAATCTGAAGACATTTTCAAACTTTCCTGGTGCCTCCCTGGTCCCTTGATTCCCTGGTTTACTCTGTGTGACAAAAAGTATTAGGTTGTCAGTAAAATATGAGTAAATTAGGTAAAATGTTTCTGAATTTTTTTCTGAACCTGCTTCTGATACTGTAAACTATCAGTAAAATACGGATAAAATTTGTAAAGCAGTGGTACAATACGTAAATTAGGTAAAGTGGTAAAATACCAATTTTACGGGGGTCCGTAAAATTGCGGTAAAATACGTAAAATACCGAATTTTACCGTGACCAATTTTACCGTTTACATCACTAGTTGAAGGGTTGAACATTGTTTGAGAAAGGTAAGGACAGATAAATTTAATTTAAATTGTGATAAGTTTTTTAATACTAGAGAGTTATTTAGTGGCTATAGAATGATGGTATGATGTAGCTTAGGTGTAATTCTTCCCCAATTTTGAATGACGTCTTCCAACTTAGGAATAATTTTTTTGTTTGTTTATTTTTTGGAATTTGATTGTGTGTTTGATAGGATGGACGACATCATTTTTTGATGTTGTTTCTAATGTTTTTTTTAGAGAGAAAAAATAGTGTATATTGTAAAAAATTTGTTTAATATGGAAATGATTATGTTTGAAATTGTACAGAAATAAGAGAATAAGAAATTGTATATTTGTATGAATGATTAGTATATAGATACGGGTATGAAGTTGAGAGATATGAACAATTAAGTTTAATTGAAATAGTGAAACATAGAAAGAAGTTATACGGGTCGTGTAAAGGTGTTATCAACCAACACCTGCAAAGAACATCACAAAGAAGAAGAAGAAGGTAACGGACAGCAATATTCGAGTCTCCTGATCCCTGCCCACCAGTTTCCAAGCTGTTGCGGAGTGCTGGATTCATCACGAAGTGAAATAATGGTAAGCGATGAAAGCTATGCTTTTCATTTGTCTGTCAGCACTTGGTAAAATAGGTTTCTCCGAGGAGTTATGCATGTACGTGTGTAACGGCAAAATCTAGGCAATCATTGTAGACGAAAACATCTGACCCAGAGGTTGTTTCACTGCAGAGGAAAGGCTCAGATTCAGAAGTTTTTTCACTGTAGTGAAAAGGTCTAATTCAGAAGCTACAGACCGTTCATTTACGAAAACGAAGCATACCAAAGGCAATTACTCAGGGGTGTTATCCCTCCTAAGCCTCCAGAATATTTTTTTTTTGTGAATAACCACCGCTACATGACGCAACCCCTCACCCTGTCAGTTACCAAAATGAAAGGTCCCTGCCAGAAATGGTTCCGGTTATGATGCCCTTGGTGAACGGACGTGTACTAACTCAGACATGGTCTACGTGTATTCATGCTCCCTCTCATCATGTCCAAAACTTTTCCAAGCTGTAGTATTGTGGAATTTTTTAAAGCTTTATGAAATCTTATGACATTCGCCTCCCCCCTATGGTTCGGTTACTAGAAACGATCTTACCTGCAACGAGTAAAGTAACTGCAAGGGAATCTGCTCCCTTGTCATTCTCAACTACGAGAAGGTACGTCCGACCGTCTACCATTTCTGTCCGCTGCACCTTCAGCCTCGCTTCGTAACATGACGCTTTCTTTGTCTGAAAAAGTAATTTAAAATCAATCTACACGAAGCTCTGTCAGCTGCAACAAAAAGGCTGCAAATATCTCGAAAGGGAGAACTGATTTGTTTGAAGTAGAAAAAACATACATACGGTATAAGCATATATACATATAGACCGTCTTTAAATTTGGAAGTCTGCTAAAACCAAAAAAATAATAAAAAATCGGAAAAAAACGTAATTGAAAAACAAATAACACAGCTTTCACGAATTCTTCCAGGAATTATCACGCAATTAAAGAGAGAACTGATTTGGTTTCAAGTAGAAACAGCATGTCTAGGACCGTCTTTAAATTCGGAAGTGGAAGACCTTAGATCTCCTGCTAAAACCAAAAATAAAATAATATAAAATCGTAGTGATGATGATCGTGAAGTTTTCTTAATACAACAAATATTCTTCGCAGATGGAAAGTGGGAAAATGGTCAAAGGCAGAAACGTGAAGGTCCTGGGCAATGGAAGATAGCTTTAGATAAAAAGTTTGGTAAATGGTAAAATGGTAAAAAGTTTGCAGTTACGCGGGAATTCCTGTAACGACGAGGAAGGTATGAAAGAAATTTACAATATTTGAAATACGTTTTAAATCTTTTAGGCTCAGAATACCAGTCTGAACCTCTCCAAATAACAAGCTGCTCCTCAACCATCACAAGTGCTTAGACGTGATGGCGACTCCCTGTTAGCCCCCACCCTGCACATCTAGAGGCAATCACGGTTTACTTCAGAACATAAGAGCATGGAAACTAGTAACTTCGAATCCCAAAGCTCGTGTTTACCCATCCATACCGGAGAGTAATTCGATTCCCTGAACTTCAATCGCCGGATGTTAAAGTTCCCAGAGTTACTTATTGGGGAGGGGCGTTGCTTACAGTTGGGGTTGACACGAATCCGTTGACCAGTTAGGCCAAAAGTCACAGACCCCTGCCCCCAATATGCTTTTCCTCAACCAACTCGCAGATCATGACCGCTCTAAACGGATAAGCCGGCTGTTATTTTATTCTTGCAGTTAAATCTGATTCACAGTCAGCTTGGGATGAAGGAATAATTATGGAGGACTCGAAAACCCTTCACGTGACTATTAAACCATAATCTACTTAAATAAAGTAAATTCACCATTTGATCTCGGGCGAAACTTTGGAAATTACCTTTCTTGACAGGAACTGGAAACAATTAAAACATTCGGAAGAATTACACGTTTTGAAATGACCTTTCTTGGCCAGAACTGAAATAAATAATACTATTGTACAGGCTACTATTTGCAAGCAGGCCTGCAGCAGGTCATTCTTTGCGGACCAATTAGTCTCCGGGGGGGGGGGGGGGGCTGTCGCGGGCGCATCCATAGCAGAAATGCCGGAATAACGAAATCTTATCGACTTCTGGTCCTAAAAAGAGGCCGCAATATTGAAGGCATGATTTTAATAATAATAAGATTTGTTTATTCAGCCAGAAGGCATACACGATTGAAATGCATGTCCCACCACACAAACAAACAGTTACCCCTGTTACCAAAACTGTTACATAAACTAAGTTAAACTTTCTGTCCCAAATCTAAACGCTTTTACTACATATTTGCGTACCTCTACGATGGACTTCCTGATGTTACGCAAATTCCGATCACACACCTCGTTTGGAATTTAGGGACTTAAGCCCCTACGCCGGCTCTAAATAAGATATGCGAAAGATACAGAAACACACCAGAATCAGCTGATGAAATATGATAAAAAACTTCCGAACTTGCGACTGAGACCTTGTGATGAACTCTTTCGTGCCTTTTTTTACGTCTTTGTATAATAGTGTAAAGTAACATGTTTTATATGCAATATAAAATTAGCCACTGAGCTACGATTGTTGTGCAAATAAACCTTTCTCTCTCTCTCTCTCGATCTCAGCGTGATCTTGGAGGTGATTGGCACCAACCCTTCTGGCCCGAAATCCGAAATTTGCAACTGCCTAGAAATGACTCTATTTGTCGTTTAATCATGAGCGTCACCTAACCGCAAGGAAGCAGTTTGTTCCCCTTACAAGTGACCTATATAATGCCACGAAACAGAAGCTCGCCTTTGGCGTGACACACCGGAACTAGACTGAGTAATCCCTCCCTTAAGTTCTTAAATAATTCTGTTTAATTTCTTGGAAAGCCAATTACGGGATCTCGTACGAATTCAGAATAGAAAATTTGAGAGATACCAGATAGGCTTAATTAGATTAGCTTAGGCTTTCTCTAGGATGTGGGGTCGAGGAACTATTTCAAACTGGGCCTAGTAAAGGAATTCTTACGAGAATGAGATCTTTTGTCTTTATGGAAGACTGAAACATCTCTTTAGCTAAGCTTTCTCTTATATATTTTCTTTTTATGTCTTATACTTGCACTGTTGTTTACTTGGTTGTAATGATTTAATTTTATTATTTCCGCTACGCAGATACGGCACTCGGATTCGCAGTCATTCTTATAAACACCCCGAGGCTTTTCGCGGTATGGTGCTGAAGCAAGCACAATCGACGGTAAAAAAAACAAAATCAGCTCGTCCGTCATGGTTTGTAAGAATGAATACACTTGCTTACTTACTTATATGAACACAGTGCAGCTAGGGATCTATGACTCCGGAAACCCTATCCGCGCGTCAGACATAGTGTGCATTAACGGCCTAGCCGAGCCTAGCTAGC
The DNA here is from genome assembly GCA_023053555.1 of Branchinecta lindahli. Lineage (NCBI taxonomy): Eukaryota > Metazoa > Arthropoda > Branchiopoda > Anostraca > Branchinectidae > Branchinecta > Branchinecta lindahli. The sequence continues at coordinate 9,054,437 of JAKZAO010000009.1, read as the reverse complement.
CGCCATAGAATGACTGGAAGCGTCAACTGGGACTTCTGTTTAAGCCATACAATACATTTCCACGTATGAAAAAGTCCAAAAGGATATGCGGTCTGTTGATTTCTAGAGTTTGAGCATGACCTCTAAGAACTAGAAAAACTGGATAATCTAAGTTTCTGCTGTCCCCTCAGCATAGGCTGAAAGCCTCGTCCGCTTCGTTGAAAATCGGAAACTGAGGGGCTGTCATTTCAAAACGGTATATACCAATTTTCTGAAAGACGTTGAACGTTCATTTGCGGTCTGTTGATGGTTCGAGCATGGCCTTTGCCGTCTCGTGGCGACCCCCTATCTCATTTACTACAGAAACAGTCAACGAAATTGCCAAGGCCCTGGATCGTCTTTATTTAGACGATATGCTTTCAGCTTTGAAATTTTCTAATTTCACATCATAGTTTGTAAGAGACCTTGCGTTGGTCATCTGATAACAGTGTTGCCTTAGTAGCCGCTGTAGAAATAGTCAAATGAGATTGGAACTGCACTGGGTGGCTTACATCTGGATGATCGTTTTCGAAGTTTCCTTCTTTTGTCCTCTTAGTTTCTAAGAGGCCTTGTTTTAGCGACATATTTATTTCTTTAATATCTGCTTTTACAAAATTCCAAGACTGGCCCGGAAGGAACAAAAAATCCTCCTGTCAGCCTCCCTAATTAATCGACCTCCTCTTCCAATCCTGAAGCACATCTTTTGTCTTCTCAAATACCCAATTTCCTTCGAACATGCCAGGCGCCTACACTAAGCCCTTACTTCCTCCACACAGAAATGTGCCCAGGTTTCCAACATTCCCCTGTAAAGACTTTTTTCGACAGCCTTAGGACATCTCCGGAATTCTAATGGATCATTGGCTCTGACGTTACAAGCGACAGTTTCCCCGGTCGAACGACAATCGGGCTAAGTACATTTCCAGTTAGGACAAGGGGGTGCTCCTTCGTTTTTTCTAGTGGCTTAGGGGAAGTCGAATTTAAATAGATGGTTTATCGTTTGATTTCTCGACGAAGTAGACACGCGGGACATTACTGAAACAGGAGTTGAACTTTGGATTGAAGTTTTAAGGAGAAGCTCGGGGATTACTAGAGGAGAAGGTAGAAGAGCATTGAAAAGTGAGGAGAAAGTAAGCCGGAACACGTTTAGATTTTTCTTTTCTCAATATGAGGTTTTCCTGAACAAATCATTAGAGTTCGACGCTTTGTGATTATCAGGAAATGTTCAAAGAAACGTTACTTTTCATAATTAAAAAGAGGTTGTGATCAACTGGCAACTCTCATCTAGCTTTCGACAGAAAGCTCAGGGGAAACGGTGGTCTTTTTTTAAACGGTTGTCCGAAGCGCCACGCTTGGAATATTTATTACATAATTTAATATTGAAGAGAGGTCAGCAAAGTCTTCTTTCGAGGTCAGATCACAGCATCCGAGATTACTTTGAAACCGATCTGCAAATCCTTCTAATTTTCCGAGGAACAGCGGGGATTTCCCGGGAAAACCAATATAACATTACCAGTTGGTAAAACAAAAGTCGAAATTCATCCACGAAAGAAACCCCACAGGACGAAAATAATGGAAGGTGTCAGCATCATATTCATATTTGACAGTGCAAAACTGATGTGTCAGCTGAATTTTATTAAAGCTATAATTCGGCCCTTGTTGGCAAGGGTCCTCTCCGGGCTCAAGCCGCTTAAGCTGGAAAATTAACTAGCGGAAAAATAATATTCAGCTGACGTATCAGTTTTGCACTGTCAAATATAATTCACAGTGAGCTTGGGCTGAAGGAATATTTATCATATTCATAAACAAGCTTCAAATCACGCTTGTCAATTACCAAATGGCATGTTCCCTGTTCTTTCTCGTCCATCTATTGAAAGTTAGGGGCAATAAAAAAAAATAAGTTTTATTTCCAGATCGAAAATATTAGTTGTGGAAATCGTATATTGTATACCCTAAGCATTCGAGGTGTCGCTCGGTTCCCTCATACGTCATTCCATATTTCACGCCGTCAAATCTGAGCTTTGGTAATTACAGGAAGTTGATGAATCGTTTTCCGCTGATTTGGGGTTCTGGCAACACTGTCCTATCATTAATGGCAACGCTCTCTGGCTCTGATTGATGTGTTAATTCGAGGCGCTTCTTTTTTATCTGAAATTAACTCTGTTTGCTTCCTGTCCATTTGATGGATTCATTCCTAGGGGAAGATCTGCGGGACCCTGGGAATGTTAGACTCTTCTATAAACCAGATCCAGTTTCAAAATTAAAGCACAAGTTGCAGCAGATATAATTTCTGTTACAATTTTCAAACATGCTTGACACTCCTTTGAAACTCCACCGGGTTTCTCAGAGATTACAAACCCGTCTCGGTTGGTTTCAGCCTCGCGCAGCCCTCTTGGTTTTGACGAGATACATGGAGAAAACTGCATTACCGGTATTTCGAGCTAATGACCTCATCAGACTCGACAAACAGGATGGTCGACTAACTGACGGGGTTCAGCAGAAGGGGTCTAGGCGAAAAATTCCCTGCCCCCCCCCCCCCCGATATAGCCCCCCGGACCCCCCCCTTCCCGGCGAAACCCCCCAAGTACCAACCCCCGGCCATCCCTTCCTTCGAATGCATGTATATAGGAAATTAGAAAATCTTCTTAAAAAGTGCAGTTTGGACTGCGAGCACTTAAAGTTTGAAAAGCCAACTTATTTGTGTGTCATTTAGTTGAATACACTGAATTATTTGGATTCTGCAAAGGGATTTTTTTGTTTTCCACTATCTGCTCTAGTTATGACGTTCAGAATATCTGCGACCGTCCCCACAGCGAAAATTCTACTATGACGCGGGAAATTTTTATCTAAACACAAACAAGGCTTTTCAGTGGGCAGTGGCGATATTGGTGAAGGTTCCTTAGTGCCTGAACAAAAAAATTTTCTTGTAAGGCATACAACAAATTAGAGGTACCACAAATCACACGGAAATTCCACTATTTGAAAATCGATTATTCCTGCATAGCGGAACAACCAAGTAACGCATTTTCAGCGGGTCTTCAAGCCAATTTAAGTAAATAAGTGATGGGTAACTAGATTGTCCTATCCCAGTCCTTTTCGGTTAAGCTTTAAGGATTTTCCCTAGACACGCGAGTTAAATGTAAGCGCATGACGGTGGCTCGCTGGCCAATCGCCTCTGTATATACTTTTCATTACTATACATAGCATTTTATTAACACTGTAAGGGGGGTGGGTGGCCAGGGGCGGGGGGTCACCGTTTTTTGTTTTGTTTTTGCCGGAACCCGTAGAAGGAAGTCAGCTAAAATACAGCCTGTGTTTACCAACTTACCGTGGAAAGAGGTTCGGCTACGAAGCGCTCCCTGCCGGTTCCGGCGTCAAGCGGCTCCTGGTCTCCCCACTGCCAGGTTGTGGAACGGGGGAGTGGATCGGAGCAAAAGGTCGCACGAAGCACGGCGTCGTGACCTCGGTCGACATTCACGACGTGGGAAACGATGGATTGCAGAGCCTTGGGTGGTCCTGCAATAGAAGCAAATAGAATACGTCTCCGTCATCTCCAACGATTACAGTGCTGAAGGACATATCTAAACATCAACTTCTCGGAACTACTATCAAATGATTTATTTCTTATATTATAATATATCTTATTATATTTATCTATAATGATCTATTCGGCCGGGATAGGCTCAAAAATGGAAACTGATAGTCAAATCGGTCAAACTGATCGGTCAAACAGACCATGAGATTCAAATACATTGTGCATTGTTGTACATGTTGTTAAACTGGATTTGTTCTTGGTTCGGGGGAATACGGGGGATACAAAGGTCGCAATGCGGGGAAGAACGGAAACTAGGGCTGGTTGATAAAGTTGACTGGAGTGTACGGAAATCGTTATTGTTTAATCTTTGCTTCGTTTTCCCATTGGACCAAGAAATAGCAAACAATTCCGAGCGAGAACAGAAAAAAAAGCTAAGAGACCTTGGGAATATTCGCAAGGACGAACTTGTTACGGGCTGATATTTAAAAATCACAGATAGGCTAGTATTAACTGCTAAACGGCCCTCGGAAGGAAATTAAGAATACCGTCGCTGTGAATCCGCATCCAGGTGGTTTGGCAAAGGGGTTTGCACCTTGGGATTAGCGGCGTGAAGGAAGTTAATGCATGTTCGTCTTTTCAGTGTTTACGGCACTTTCGTGCTGGTATCACGAGATGCAGAGAGGAGTTGATTTTTAAGCATAAACGAAGTCTTTTGAGGCTGTTTTATCCGCTGTAAGATCCTCTTAAGCCCCTGCATTTTTTCAACATGGCGAGACCGTAGCGCGCTACTTTAGCAATACCGTCACAAATAATTCCCAGTGTGAACTCTTGTCGAAGAGAATGTCAAAAACAAACCCCTTCCAAGGCACCAAAATCCAAGGCAACCAAGGCACCTTTTTTCAGGGCCTCCCTCTCCCCTCAAATTTCAGAATAGAAGGAAGCGAAATTGCCTAGAATCAACAAAAACATGATCGACAATAGCCCCAATTGCTCCCTCCTCCTATTTAAAATTCATCGCTTGTTATGCCGCTGAGCGATTATTCGATCCATCATACAACAATGACATAGAATGTTCGAAAACTGCGGTATTCCTATTGAAGGTGTTAATGTTGTGATCGACAAGAACGATTTGTAACTAGCAAGTCGTCCTCGGACAATAGACCCCCTGAGCGCCTGTAGTCGAGTCAGATGCAAATGTGGTAGGTGAGTTTCTGTTTTTCCGAGGAACCAAATTGCTTACTAAGGAAACGTGAGTGATTAGCCCCCCACCTCGAACTGACTCATCCACTTTCGTGTTACTGTCTCATTTTTTGTATTGTTTCCACTTCAGAATGAAATTATTTTTGTTCTCCTGAATCGTCACAGGTCCGCTTTCTCAAACTTTCATATGTATGTATCAGGGCCCTATCCAGGGGGGGGGGTAGGGGGTTCACCCCCCCCCCCCCCGAAACATACGAAAATAATCATTTTTTATAGGCTTTGGTCTCTGATCTACGTCTTTTTTGTACTTTTTGGTACAACCCGCGGGCGACCCCCCCCCCCCGAAAACAATTCTTGGATACGAACCTGGTACGTATGTATGTAGATTCTTTATAACCCGTGACATTCATACTAAACAAGAACGAAGTAAATGAAAGAAAAAAATAAGAACAATAGAGAGAAAAGAGAATTAGCGATCAATGACAAAATAGCACCACAAATGAAGAACAAGAGCTGTAAGCTCATATGGCACTTGCAAGGCTTGGAAAAATGATGAAAGTAGGAATTCGCCAATGCGTGTGTTTGCTGTGATCATTTGTAAGCAAAATCCGACTGTTCTTAAGTGAAAACTCTTAAGTCCCTGATATGCCTGCCAAGTTTCATCGTCCTAGCACATGTCTAAGCGTCTTGTCAGGATCACCGGAATTCCGGAACCCTCCCTCCAACTCCCCCACAGTACTCGGATCCGGTCCGGTCTTGTCAACTATGTATTTAGGGCTTGTGCTTATTCTCCCCCCAAAGTTTCATCCCGATCCGTCCACTCTGAACATGTCAAACAATTCCCCCCCCAACTCCCCCCAAAGTCACCGGATCCATCCCGGACTTAAAGTGTGACGTCTGAGACACGAGATCTTTCCAAATATCAAGTTTCATTAAGATCCGGTTCCCCGTTCAAAAGTTATAATTACGTCAACATTCCGGATTCCCCCTCCTTCCATCCCCACCGGTGGTCGGATCGAGGAAATGACTATTTCCAAGTTAGTTTGGTCGGGTCCCTAATATGCCTGCCAAGTTCCATCGGCCCAACACATGTGTAAGTATCTTAAGTCGGGATCACCGGAATTACGGAACCCTCCCTCCAACTCCCCCCACAGTGGTCGGATGGTCCGGTCTTGTCAACTATGTATCTAGGGCTTGTGCTTGTTCTTCCCACCAAGTTTCATCCCGATCCTTCCACTCTGAATATGTCACACGATTTCCGACTCCCCCCCTCCAACTCCCCCCAAAGTCACCGGATCCATCCCGGACTTGAAGTGTGACATCTGAGACACGAGATCTTTCCAAACATCAAGTTTCATTAAGATCCGATTCCCCGTTCAAAAGTTATAAATATACGTCAATATTCCGGATTCCCCATCCCTTCACTCCCCCCACGGTGGTCGGATCGGGGAAGTGACTATTTCCAAATTAGTTTGGTCGGGTCCCTGATATGCCTGCCAAGTTCCATCGTCCCAACACATGTGTAAGTATCTTAAGTCGTGATCACCGGAATTCCGGAATCCTCCCTCCAACTCCCCCCACAATGCTCGGATCCGGTCCGGCCTTGTCAGCTATGTATCTAGGCCTTGTGCTTGTTCTTCCCACCAGGTTTCATCCCGATCCGTCCACTCTGAATATGTCACATGATTTCCGACTCCCCCCTCCAACTCCCCCCAAAGTCACCGGATCCATTCCGGACTTGAAATGTGACATCTGAGACACGAGGTCTTTCCAAACATCAAGTTTCATTAAGATCCGATTCCCCGTTCAAAAGTTATAAATACGTCAATATTCCGGATTCCCCATCCCTCCACTCCCCCCACAGTGGTCGGATCTGGTCCGGTCTTGTCAACTATGTATCTAGGGCTTGTGCTTGTTCTTCCCACCAAGTTTCATCCCGATCAGTCCACTCTGAATATGTCACACGATTTCCGACTCCCCCCCTCCAACTCCCCCCAAAGTCACCGGATCCATCCCGGACTTGAAGTGTGACATCTGAGACACGAGATCTTTCCAAACATCAAGTTTCATTAAGATCCGATTCCCCGTTCAAAAGTTATAAATAAGTCAATATTCCGGATTCCCCATCCCTTCACTCCCCCCACGGTGGTCGGATCGGGGAAGTGACTATTTCCAATTTAGTTTGGTCGGGTCCCTGATATGCCTGCCAAGTTCCATCGTCCCAACACATGTGTAAGTATCTTAAGTCGTGATCACCGGAATTCCGGAATCCTCCCTCCAACTCCCCCCACAATGCTCGGATCCGGTCCGGCCTTGTCAACTATGTATCTAGGGCTTGTGCTTGTTCTTCCCACCAGGTTTCATCCCGATCCGTCCACTCTGAATATGTCACATGATTTCCGACTCCCCCCTCCAACTCCCCCCAAAGTCACCGGATCCATTCCGGACTTGAAATGTGACATCTGAGACACGAGGTCTTTCCAAACATCAAGTTTCATTAAGATCCGATTCCCCGTTCAAAAGTTATAAATACGTCAATATTCCGGATTCCCCATCCCTCCACTCCCCCCACGGTGGTCAGATCGGGGAAGTGACTATTTCCAAATTAGTTTGGTCGGGTCCCTGATATGCCTGCCAAGTTTCATCGTCCTAGCTCATCTGGAAGTACCGTAACTCGAGATGAGTGGCCTGACAGACCGACCGACCGACCGACCGACCGACAGACCGACAGACCGACAGACCGAAAAGTGATCGGTATATGGCACTTGAGCGAAGCTGCAAGTGCCATAAAAACACAAAGGGCGAGTTAGTCAGTGGTCATCCGTTGGGCACAAAGTATTGGTATGGATTTTCCTACTTTATTATCATGCTTCTGTTTCTTTCAAACAGAGTTTCTTGAAGGAAAAGTTATTAATTATTAGTACAGTATTACTATCGTTGTACATACTGATACCAGTTTAAATAATCCTCTAGCCAAAGCTGACTTGCAATCATGTATAAAATATGACTCAAAACAGAGCTATAGCATCTTCTTCAGCAAAATTTCGGCCCTTCTTGGAAATGGTCTTCTTCAGGGTGGGGTTGGAAGAAACGAACCAGCAATAAATAAATGAGAATTCTTTTTCGGCACCGGAGTGAGCATTTTATTTAGTTGGAAAATCCATGATGCTAGAGCAGGGCCGTATCCAGGGGGGGTAGGGGGTTCAAACCCCCTCCCCCCGAAACATGCAAAAAAATCATTTTTATGGGCTTTGACGTCTGATCTATGCCTTTTTTTGTACTTTTTGGTCCGACCCGTGGGCAACCCCCCCCCCCCGAAATAAATTCCTGGATACGGACCTGTGCTAAAGGCTTCACTTATTTATTGCAGGTTTCGAGTCAAATTTTTTAGATGACACTAATCTGTTTAAAACCTACTTATAAAGAAAAAAAAGCGGAGGTAAACACAGATAAAGGCACGAACGAAAACACTAAACGACATAAAATAATGAAAAAATGTTCATCTTTTTGTTTTGTTATCCACCGTCCAAAGAGTCGAAAGAGCAAAACAAGCTATAAAAGAAAGAAAACCAAACTTGAAGCTGAACCAGAGGCGCCATTTGGGAGACAGGGGGCAGATGGGCCGTGCCCCCCCCCCCCCCCCGATCTCTAAACCTAGAATCGTGTAACTGTTTTTTGGCCCCCAAATAGGTTTCAAAAGGCAAAATGCAAAGCAATGACGTCAGTCACAAACGACCTTAAATTTACGCCAGAACGTGTGATGAAATTTTGGATCAGAGTAATAGATCTGGGATGGGGACCCAAACTGAAATTCCGTTGTGCTTGTAAATTTAAAATATATTTAAAAAAAAAACTATAAAAGTAAAAGTAAAGTTGGTTTCTTGCTAAATTACCAAAAAGGGTTAACTGTTAACTGCCCAGAGGACCTGGATCTCTATGTCTGCCGGTTATACAGATACGCTTAAGTATGTCGAAAACAAGGTGAATGACTGATTCATTTTGTTCATCCACTCCTTGTCCTCCTTGACTTCTCTCAAAAGAATCTATTTCCGGTAGTAACCTCGCAAAATCCACTCGAAACTTTTCAAAGGAACTTCCTGACTTTCAAGTATTAACCCCGTTTCAGCTATTCAAATTGCATTTCTTTCATTCAAGTCCAATCCTGTCCCAAAAAGGGAGGTCTGGTTTCAGCTTCTGTCTTATCTCTTCATTTCAAGACTGGAATGACCCCCTCCCCCCTTCTTTGAAATAATAGAGGTAGAAATGTGCCAGATATGGCGGTGTCACCTGTATGTGTGGCCACTTGATCTTCAAAGGAGAAATATCCCTGGAGAGTAACAAGGCACTGAGTTGGTATTTTCTCGGGCTAAGGTGAGTGATAGAAAAGGTGTCCGAAATATATTTTTCGAGGGATTATGTCAGTCTACCACAAACCTCTGATTTTGGGAAAGCCTATGCCAAACGCTGGGTATATCTGGCGTTTGGTATCCCCTATGCCTAACGCTGGATACACTATGCCAAATGCTGGATACTTGGACCCAATAATATAATGACGATTTGAGTGAAACTCAGAAATCAAAGGGTTAGGGTACCAACAGCTATCCAGCGTTTGACATAGGGTATCCAGCGTTGAGCATAGGCTATGCCAAACGCAAGATCTACCCAGCGTTTGGCACAGGGTCTCCAAAAATCAGGGGTTTGTGGCTGACTGGATTATGTATGTATGTATTCAAAAAGCCAGCGACCATACTACAGAAAATACAGAAAAATACTAAAATCACTTCCAACTGAAGGCATGTCTCTCGGTGGAGCTTACTGGCATCTCAAACTATTCTAAAGAAATATAAAGATTATCGTTTGCTATCATTGACGCGAGTAAGGCGAATTGACATTTTCCAGAACTGGGGGGGGGGGTTACTAAAAATCGGTTATAAGTAAGCCATATGGAACGGGATTTACAGCCTGTAACGGGATTTACAGCCTGTAATGCGTAGTACAAGTTTTGGGCAGTATTTGAACCTTAACAGGTATTAATTTGCACCCTACAAAATGCAACAAATCTGGACAAACTTGCCGTAGGAGTGAAAGATAAGTAGGCTTAGCTAGAAACCTCAACACGATACTAAAGAAGAAATGAAATGACATGGAGATTACAGGAAAAACGGAACAAGGAAATATAGAAAGGTCTTGACTTTTCCGCACTGTCTGGATACTTGACTGCGAAGTGGACTTCCTGGAGTGAAATTCTGTCACTCGAATTCTCTCACAATTTGAATAAAATGGTCCTTTTCTTAACACAGTAGAATGCGCTGTTCGGTTCACCCAACCTTAAGGCTAATGAAGGTTACGGCCGGGTTTTTGTTCAGCTAAGTGCTGGATCAAAGGCAATAAAGAGGTGCCCAAAAAAGCGCATAGAGGTGACTTTGGCGCGTAACAGACAGGTTTCAAGTTTTCAGGGATCAGGATTTGGTTTAAAAGCGGTAGAGCAGATTTTGCGTTGGATTTCAAAATTCAAAGAAATGACGATACTTTAAGGTTTATTCGAAAACTACTTTAAATTTACCCCGAAAAGAGTAATAAAATTTTTGGTCTGCGTAATAAATCTGTGATGGGGTCCCACAATTGAACTTCCCCCCCCCCTCACGGTTTACTGAAACGCTTTTAGCTCTCGCTAAGACATAGAACCTCTTTCAACCACCAAGATCTGGACCAAGTTAGTGTCTATTTATAACTTGAGGGCTGCAGGAGGGAGGGGGAACTGTAATAACGCAGCAGACTTACCTAATGTCCTTAGACTGATTGGCTGGCTTTCGCTCATTCGTTCGTTACCGTCAATCACATTCGAAGCCAAGCAGAAATATTCTCCCTAAAACAAAGAAATTACCATAAGACAAAGGGGGTTGGGAATAAAATATTTATGAGATCACACTACAGCCACAAGGAATACCACAAGGGATATTCTTTGTGGATTTCACTGTAAATAAATTTATTTATTAAATTTTCTAATCCGATAAGATAAAAAAAAAGGCAGAATACCCTAGAAAAACAAATTGAAACAAAACATCATAAACACTAAAATTGACTAAAAAAAGCCGTAAATAAAGTTAGTCACGACATTTTGTTTTTTCGAAAACCGAGAAATTTGGAAAATTATGCAGGCCTAGATCATAGAGGTGACAGTCCAATTTATGGTAGAATCTGGAGCGTATTATCCCGGGACATGAAGTATAAGGAGACTATGATTGTTTACTTTAAGATCGGTCTAAACATCTACAGACAATTTAACGTGCACAGAATCTGCAAACTCATATACACTTCATTATCAGTGTCACGCTATTTGCTGATCACACTTCACGGATGCATTATCCGGTAGATTTTCACTTCTGACACCTTTCTCAAATTTTACACCCATTTAACATACTAATCGAGTTACCTACAAATTACAGTCCCATCTCCTATCCGCAAGGTAGCGTGTAAACCTCCACCAATTTCCGGACGTCAATCTGTGAGGGGTTCGGGCTTCCAATGTCTGGTGCACCACAAATGATCCATAGGTTATCAGTTTATGTTTGTCATCTGACAATACTTTATATGACTAAGCCCAAAATACGCCAGTGATCCTCAGGAAGAAAGAGTAAAAGTCTCCATAACGACTCAAACTCAAAGACTCAAATCCTGTATCAAGCGATCACGGCGGTCTTTGGGAGCAGCTGTGATACCACTTCTCCCTTTCTTCCGCTAGGTACCCGGAGAGGCCGGAGTCATCAAGGGTATTAGGACAGCTTGCATCTTGTCATTTCACAGGCTAAAGGAGTTTATCCGCGATCCCACAAAGGGTTTGTGGCTCGATTTGACAAAGAAGTATCGAGATGATTCTCGATCTTGTGGCTCGAATTTGCGGCAAATTAAGGTCTAAATAATAAATTAACTACTTTATCAAGCAGATACACATACAACTGAGGATCTTTAGTACAGAATAGCAAGGACGTAAGCCTGAAGTATTAAGATTATATCTAGATTTTCTTTTTATGTTCAAGAATTTGAAACTACGTCCAAAAACAAAGACAAAACGGCATTTCCGCGAGTTTCAGGTTCTGTGCCGATTTTGTGGCCCACACGTCAGTTTCCGTCTCGGTCTCCGTGACACACACTCAGAAATGTGTGGCACACACATATTTTCGTTACAGAAAGTTTTGGCCTGCTTCCTGCTTTCCTTACGCGCATAATAAAAGTTGACTGTTCAAGAACACGTCACCGTACCCCCTCACCTTTCCAAAGCTCTGTGATTAATGTGTTAAGTGTCTGTGCTATTTGAGCCTTTCATGCTTTGTTTATTTAATTTTCTTCCTCGGTTTTTTTCTTAGTTTACGGTTGAAAAGTAGATCAATGTTCTAATTAGTTATAAGACAATTAATAGGCCACCAATGAGAAAACAGACAACACATATCTGAAGTCAGAATCGAAGTGAAAACCGCCAGCATTAGTTTGTAAATTTACTACGGTGTAACCAAGGCCGTATCAGGGGGGGGGGGTAGGAGGTTCGAACCCTCCCCCCAAACCCACAAAAGTAATAGTTTTTTGTAGGCTTTAACCTCTGATCTATGTCTTTTTTTGGTCCGAACCGTGGGCAACCCCCCCCCGAAATAAAGTCCGCAGGACCCCCCCCCCGAAATAAATTCCTGGATACGGGCCTGGGTGTAACCCTTGAATACCCAGGGAAGGAGCGGTTGATAAGGACGTTGGAAGAAAAATCTTTTCCTGTTGGTCCGATCCGGTTTCATTTTGTTTTCTTTCTTCCTTACGTACATCTTGTCTTGTTTTTGGCTGTTTATGTAATCTAACACTGCCCCAGGGCTTTAGTGTAAAATAAACTACAGTACTGTTACTACCAAATGCAACGTTTGGTAAATGATCCTTCTGTATTGCTACTCTGTTAACTAATGTAAGGCCGCAACGGTTCCGGGGCTGTTCACAGCTGTTGCGTTAGAAGCGAACAAATACCGACTCTTCAAATTTCCGCTCGTCAGTTTCGACCGAAAATCGTGGGAGAGCCTATAGTAATTAGCCTATCAACACCTACAGGCCATTGATCATTGACACCCTTCGTGTTGATGATGCGTAGAAGGACGAGAGCTCGTCCACGAAGGACGTCTGGGGTTTTGTTACAAGAACAGCTGCGAATTAGCTGTCACATCTGATGATGTCTCTTTCCTCCAGGATAGGCTATTTCAAACGTTCCGGAAAATTTCGGAGGTAACATTATCCGACCCTTTGCTATGGTCACGGTGGCGAGATAGATGGGTTGGAAGCAAGCCAGAATTTTAAGCTTAAAGCACAAGTGGCACTAGACGGTTTCTATCCCAATTATTATTCTAACATACGTGACTTCTTTAAAATCTGTTGGTTCAAAAGGAAACACCCGTCCCGGTTGTTTCACGCCCCACTCGGCCCCTTTGGTTTTGACGACAAACACGGAAAATTTATATAACCTAATCCACACGAACAGTAAGACAAGAACATACATCAAAGGTTAAAACCTATATAAAACTAGTATTTTTGTAAGTTTGGGGAGGGATTCGAAATCCCAAGCCCCCCTGGATATGGCACTGATGGTTTACATTAATACACATTTTATCGATGATCAAACCAGCCTGGTAACCCATTTGGCTCCAATTTAAAAATCTGAACGTACGTCTGAGAAGCAAAATTGGATCTGACTTTAAAGCATTGCGGCGGCATTGGCAAACCTTAGTGTCGCCTGGCTTGGGCGAAAAAAGTCGTCGTCTGTAAGGGGAGATTAAAGAGGGGAGACGGGGGCAGCAACAAACAAACTGCAGACGATGGGTTTCGTCTAGGAGTGTCAGCATTAATTATGCAGATGAACTGTGAGCCGAGATCACTTTGACTGTTGTCAGGGCGGTGGAAATATTAGTTTCGACATAAGATTCCGATGGAATGAATAGTCCTGTTTTTCCTTGGATAGACGCAAATTTCTAACGCGACGCTGCATCTGAAACCCCGATTCGATTCCATAGATGAATCGATATTATTTTCCGTGGCTAAACTAAGACCAATCTCTATGAAATGGAACTGGATATTCGATGGTCTTTTACGCCTTATGCTTCAACCCCCGCCGGATTTTACTTCGAACAATTACCCTCTCATGTTGCTGGCTGTGTTGGCCTCACTCATAGTCTCAACTCTGAACTCTGTAGGCCTACTGTCGACTCGACCAAATTTTCAAACGATTTGCCTACCGGGTGACAGAAACCTCAATCATAGCCATAGTTCCGATGAGTGTGTTTTCCTCCATTATGTTACTGTATATACTGATTTTCAGATTTTTAGTACTGAATAAACGAAATGAAATGTCGTCAGCAACGATCGAAATACAATGGACCCTTGGTAAATCATCAAAGATATAACTAGTTGACTGATTTTTTTATTTGGATTAACGCCCAGTGGACAGGCAACTTGATCATTTGTTTGGAGACGATCAAGTGCAAAACCAGCATATTCACCATCGTTGTAGAGCGCAAAATTCAACGTCTTCGCCAGGTGAACTGGTTGAGAGGGTGGGAGGGGAGGCAATTCTTACCTGGTCCTCATATGAGACATTCGACAGGACGAAAAACCGTCCTTCCGCCCTTACGGCGACGTCGTTTTCGAATTTCGAAAGTCGCTGAACCCACCGGAACGAAGGGGCGGGGCTTCCGTCAGCTTTGCACTCAAGTCGGACTGAACCACCTATACTAGTGGACAGCTGGTTGTTCGTACTGCCCTCTATCACAACCATGCTTGGGGGATCTAAAAAATAAAATTTACTTTGAGCCTTCACAGTTGATTTGTGGCTGAGGCAGAAGTGGAAGTCTTTATCAGACTAGCGCAGACTCGCTACAAAAAATAGCATTTGAAGGACCCGTTATATAATGTCAATGCAACCTACTTCAATAATTGCATTCATTACTTTTTAAACCCGGAGACCCACATCTCATCTGTTACAGGAGGGGTACCTGACCTCGTTTTTACACTACCTCAATTTTTGCCACGAAAATGTTAAAATGAAATGTACAAGCTGCCCTGACGGTCAAGACGCAGAGTGTGACTTTTTCAAAGTCATGTGTCCAAAAATATTCAAATTCTGTGCCTTTTTCTCCATTTAGTAGCTGTTTTGAAAAGCTGTTTTCTGCCTTTTAACTTTGCTAACTCTTCCTTTTTCATCACTTTTAAGTCAATCGAGGTGATGTCAGAATGAAGTAATCTTGTTTGAAAAGAAAAATATGTTTAACTAGAAATATTGAAGCAATATTTATTTATCCATTATGTAAACCACTCAATAGCTTCAGTCTAGTATTTTTGTCATATTTACTGATTCTTTTTTAAGCCAGATGGATTATTCTGAAGGAAAGACTTCTATGGAAATTTTAAATCTTGTCTGATGTTGGATACCCCCCCTGTACATGATAACCCCGCTAAAGATACCTCACTAATTTATGCACTTGCCACAATTCATTATTTTCCATGCGCATTATGCTCCCGAGTGTTTGCGTATCATGCTATTGATGAGTAAAGCCGGTTATCTGAATTTTGCCGAGTTATTGCTAGAAGTCAATGGGCTTGGGAAAAGGTTTGAAACAGCCAAAGCCGTGAATAATTTGTTAAAAGCGCCAGTTTCACAGTGATCAAATAGTCTTTTGAATCTTGGAACATAAATAGTAAATAGTGCGAGGTGTGCTTTAAAACTGATCGCCGCTGCGAGTTCGGCGCTGTAGGTACACCACATGTATGTATCTATGCCAGAATTAATGAATGGTTGACTGAATATATTCCAAGACCGTTGCGCCATGGCGGAAAAAAAATAACGTTCAAAAACTCAATAAACACCAAAAGGTAAAAACCGTTACTCCAAAAAGCGTTCCCGATACTCCACAGCGTGCCTGAGGAATCTCCCAAGCCGACGAAGGCCAGCAAAGTTTTTCTTCCCCATAATATTAACCAAATCCTCCTTTTCCATCGTTTATCGCGCAAAAGTCTGTATTGACTGGGAATCCGTCACAAAAACAGAGAAAAGACGGTGTACGTAAGAAAAATATAAAAAGCAAAAAAAAAAATGTTGCAAATTAACACTGATAATCTATAACCAGCCAGTAGGCATCCATGATATGAGTAAAGAAGGCGAGTTTCGTAACTACTGCTTGTAGATTTAAGAGACCATACCGTAGAACATATTTGTAGGCTATATTATTAATTTATACGTGTACGTTTTTCAAATATTATTATTATTAGTATTATAATTTATGAACTGCTGGTCTAAATCGGGAGCTGGAGTAGGAACTCAGCGTACCGAAAGTAGGTAGATCGGATCTCTGCCTTGTGTTCCTCCTGTACCAGTTAGTATTGGGCATTGATTTTGACAGTTAGTATTGGGCATTGATTTAATGATTAGGTGATTTAATGATTTTAATGATTAGGTTTATTTTATCTAAATTAGGAAGCACTAAATTTAGGAAGCAGTGCATGGTCACACAACACCCCGACTCTCACACTCACGTTTCTCATACTTAGACTGCCGAATAAATGGCTGGACATTTTCATTGCCCGCGCAACAAGCAGTGCCAAAAGCGAAGTAAACAAAGTAAAAGAAGAAAAAAGAGACACGATCTAACATTTTCACACGATTTTCCGTACTTCAAGGCAATATGTACTTTATGCATATTACGACACTGATCTAAATTGTCTACATACGACCATACGACCTTGGGCTTTTAAGGCAAATAAATATCATATCATATCATGTGAATACAAAGATACAAAACTTCACAACAAAATCTGATAATTTCCTCGTCCTTCACAACCTTTTCCTTATTTTATAAAAAAACCGATTTTCTTTCTTTTGTTTTGACTGTAGATTTAGTAAGCTAATGTGTTTGCCGTCTTGTTGAATTGCTGTATATTTATGTAATTTTTGCAAAACTGACTGATGTATTGACGTTTACAATTTTCAGTTTTGAACGATTCAAATTAACGATAATTTATATCTAATGCGCATAAAGTGTGTTCTTCTGGTTACAGTGTCGAGTATCTTTCTTCTCACTCGCACCTCTACATAGCACCTTGATAGCACCCTAGAAACCGACGAAGTTTGGAGTCAACTAGGTGTGTGGGGAACTTCGGCAAGTTAAACGTGGCGACCCGGGTTTAAGTGGCGATAAGAGCGAGGTAACACTTTTCAAAGAGATTGCTTGTAATGAGTATTGCTAATTAGCATGCAAATCCTGCACTTGAACACGCGGCAGCTGTCTAAAACTTTCACAAGGGTTCCATGCAGGCCCGTATCCAGGAATTTATTTCGGGGGGGGGGTTTTGCCCGCGAAATTTATTTCGGGGGGGGGTTTTGCCCATGGGTCGGACCAAAAAGTACAAAAAATACATAGATCAGAGGTTAAAGCCTACAAAAAACTATTACTTTTGTGGGTTTCGGGGGGGGGGGGTTCGAACCCCCTAACCCCCCCCCCTGGATACGGCCTTGGTTCCATGAACTCCCTCGGCGAGGAAAACCGAGAAAGCGAAAAATGTGTATCGTTACACTGTCACAAGTTCCATAAAGCTATTTGCCTGTTCTGCCTTTTAGATTATGCCATATAGCATCCCAATGCTATTTGTAATTTGATTGTTTGCGCAGCTTCTAACTTGTCAATACGGTTAGTTACCATGCAATAGGAAATACTGTAGCTCTCATCTACCATTTCGAATATCTGGGTTCTAGATGGTAAATTAATATACGAAAAAGTAAGAAAAAAGAAGATAAAAATGCCAAAATGGGGAGGATTATCTCAAAACTGAGCCAACTATTGTTAGCGCACTGACTGAAATCTGGGAAAATAATACGAGCACTCCCTTATACGTTATAGATATTTCCGTTCTACCGACTTTCTAATCTCGAAGCATCCACAACAGCTTAGAAAAAAGCGCATCAGCTTAAGCCCACAAAAAGACTGACGGATCCCACTCGACAAAGTACTTCAAAGCGTCTATAATGCCATTCGGAAACTATCTCTAATCTTCCTGAATTTGATTTCATGAATAGGATCTCCGAGATTGGAAACAGCATAATCCTTACTACATAATTTGGGATATACAAAGAGATTTACGGGCCAAAAAAGGTTGCAAAGGAAGTTTCAGGGCAAGAAAAGCTGGTTCACGGAAACTGGAGAATAGTCTTGGGTTCATAAAACAAACTGGCAAAGCTGGAATGCTAACTGGAACATAAAAGCAGAGCACAGATATACTCTAATCTTTTGAGCTGCTAGAATGCAGCACCGGATAGGAAGCTATCACACAATTTATAATTGTTGATCATGTGGTGTGTGAAAGTTCGCTATTCTGATATATTCTCCTCTTTACCTCGTCCTTTTCATTGTTGAAATCACAGGTGGTAAAAAATGAAAAAAAAGGAAAACCCATTTAACAGCCATCTTAGAATACAGTTTCCGACGTCATAAACAAACTGAAGGACCAAGGCCCACTATTCATTCAAAAACTGCAGATGTCATTGCACTGCAAATTTGGCAGGCCACTAAATATAACGAAAGTTTACTTTCTGTTCGAGAATAATGCAGGAAACTCTGGAGGCTGTTTACGCAAAAAAAGCCAAACAAATGTTTTGCAAGCTGAACTGCATTGCTATATGATCTTTTATTGATCTTGTACATAAATATATTTAAAAGTCGAACAGACTCCCTTATAAAGCTACTGCGCTAAATAATCTCCATTAATAGAACAACTCCTATTTTTATTTTTATATTGTATTCATAAATATATTGTATTTTAGTCTATACATTTTTATTATATTTTTTTATATTGCAGGTTTGTTTCCTTCCCCAGCGTTGGCCCAGAAGAATAACAGCCTGAAGAGGACACTTGCCAAGAAGGGCCGAAATATCGCTTCATAAGCATCACAGCTGACGAATCCGTTTTTGTATATATATATATATTTAGATATATATTTTTTTTTATTTGCTAACAAGTATGTAGCCTACCTGACGAAAAAATATCGAATTTGGCAGTTTGCTATGATAAGCCATATTTTTGAATTAAAGTTTTATTCTATTATATTCTATATATATATATATATCCATCCCTAGGTTCATGTCAAAAGGAAAAAGCTACTTACATCGCACTTCAATGTCCACACTTTGAGGGGCTGATGCTCCAATCAGATTTCTTGCCTCGCAGGTATACGACCCCGTATGCTTTCGACTGAGGGGTTTCAAGGTCAATGTTTCCTGTATAGCCAAAGTGTCTGAACTGCCGACCCTTTTCCACACGATGGTTGCCGGTGGGTTAGCGTCGGCAACACATCGCATTGTGGCTGCTCCAGTACCCTCTTCCAGGTCTCCCTCCGGGACTCCAACGACAGATACAACTGGCGAATCTAAAAGAAGTACGACATAAAGTGTCTTTACCCAGTTGACGTTTGCCAGTCTTCCGAAAGATGAAGTTATAAAATAAAGTAAAACACAAGTACAATAAAGCACTGTTTATTCCTTCAGCCCATGCTGACTCCAAGCTCCAGTCTCAAACTCTCGACCCGTCTCTGCTGACCTCTAGCGACAATTACTACAATTACAATTACACCTCGCCTACAATTAGAGCAGAAAAAAAAGAAGAAATTGATAGTAGCCTATTGTCTTCAAATATCATGGGACTGTGATTTTTTTCCGTTCTAATGTTCTTACAGCTGAATTAATTCGTATTGCCTAACTGACAAGCAACTAAACGGAAAAATGAAATGAACGTGGAAATACCAATAAAAAATTAAATGCAATATAGAATGGATACCAGCAGCTGCAAATAGCACTAGCAAGTAGCAATTACAAGTAGCACTTTCTCTGTTTATAGATGATCAAGTGACCTGGATGCTTACAGATGTATTATAGTGGTCGATCTTTTGCCACGTCGGAGTCGCGATCTGACAGAAAAGTTGAGATTTGTCTGGGGTGATAGCTGACGTTCAATTGTTCAATATTAATTAATTTTCCGGCACGGAATGAGCGTTATACTCACTTTTCCTGAAACTTCTGCAATCTCAATTCCTTGCGACATTCCCTAGAGATACGGTGCTATGCAAAATAGATGGTTTACAGGCTATCCGGCAAAAGCACCCGCTAAATACTTACGGAATACGATCGTTGATTTTTCCTCGGTGCAGTGGCTCAGAGAGAGAGTTTCTTCTTATTATACGTTCTTGTACTAATACTCAATCGACCATATTTTGAACAACCCCAAACAGCACGAACAACCACCATATTTGTTGGCATGGTGAAATACGAACCCTTTCCCGACAACAGACTATTTATTGGTAGAATATGATTCCCTTGTTACTTACAATGGACGTTAAGCCCCACTGCGATGTCCTTGGATCCATCTTCATACGCCTCGTGCACAGCAACACATCTCAGTTTCTTTGCGTGGTCCTCTCGCTGGAAACGGTGTTCCAGTGCGGAAAAGGAAGACCATTTCTTGGAAGCTCCAGGCTCTGGAGTGTCTGATTGGTTCGATCTTGATAACTCACGGTCCCCTTAAAGAGCGAAGGTGTTATAAAAACAGTGATCGCCCCTTGCGATAATTACTGGAAGAGGTAATTGCTGTCGCAACTTGTCAGGGATCGAAACTTTTTTCCCGATTAGGACATGAAGTAAAGTGGAGAGATTAACTCTGTGCTCTTGAACCACAGTTAGACATTAGTTTTCATTATTTACCAGAAGTTTCTTTGCTTTTCGCGAGCCTTCCCTCACGAAAATTGCCAATAAGAACAATTCGTTTCTAAGTTGGCGACATTGATGGCATGAGAACAATGAATGGCGTTGAGCCACCTCTGCGCCAATACATGAAAAAATGTCAACGATTGATTAACGTATCATTCATTAGCTTTCCAGTTACAAATGAATATTCATTAAAAAATCATTCCGTGGAAACGACCACCACCTGAACAAGAAGGTAAACTTTTCAAATCAAACTAATGCTAACAAAATCATGCTGAATCGACGGCCTTGTCGTCTGGTATTTACGCTTCGGCACAAACAACGGTATGCCTACCAATACAACCCAACACTCCCTGGCCTTGCATTTCTATAAAAATGTACGAGCAATGTAAAAGGCAAAGGCGTATTTCAAGCTGTAGGCCTACAACTACCCAGAAACTAACAACAAGCTACATTGAATGTCATTCGGGCTTACTTACAACCAACGGTATTTCTACCCGTTCAACCCGATACCACCCTCACACTCCCTTTTTTTCAGATTATTTATAACACAAAAAGTAATATAATTCCAGGAACAAACTGCATATCCGCCTAAAAAAAAAAGCCATGTGGCGTATAGGAGCGAACATTTCTTTGCCAAAGAAACCAATACCCCCGCCAGTACCCTCCAATACCCCCAGAAACACTAAATGTCAAACCAATCCACCACTGTTTTCCAGTTCATCTCATGACATATTTGTCAAAAGCTAAGAAAGCTGCTAGGATATTTAACACCCGGGAAACGTATAATGTATATTCTCGCCATGGCAGCTGTCCCGGTTATGGGAAAAAGTACAAGAAATTTTTCTTGTGTCAGATTCCCAAGTTGGAATGGAACTTCGGAGGTGCTATCCACAGAAGAAGAGTGAAATGAATGGAGTTGTCGTGTGCAAACGTCAGATTCCCATTACCGGAATGAAACCGAGGAAAATGAGAAAAGGGATATTGAAAAGAAATTGCAGTTACTTTACTTCTTTACTCGTACTTTACTTCCTTGGTGCCAACTTCCTCTCTACGTCCATAAGAACTTTCTTCTCAAGTGGCGTAATTTCCGTTAGTTAAGTTTTTCAAACACAAAACTTCATACTTTCCGCCACATTTGGTAGGCTACGGTTTAATGAAGGCCTCAGGAAGTCGAATACAAGTTTAAAACTTTTGTCGTGATTGCCTAGCTTTTTTTATAATTTACTCATTTCAAGTAATTTGTCTACAGCAATTCTCAGAAAGTTCAAGATGTTTTAAGACCAGAAAAAACTCGATAAACCCTTAAAGTTTAACTGAAAAGCCATCATGATTTTTGAATTATTTTTGAATTACAGGATTCACTGAATTATTTTGACTCAACTAAGGAACTTCATTATTTTCACCCGGGGCTCTAGTAATAACGTGCAGAATGTGCGCTGCTTGTGCGACAACCCAAAATTTATCCAAATGCGTTCAACAAAAGCCTGCATTTCTATGCGTTACGGACGCGAAGCTCGGAAAATTCACGGATGAAGACAGAAGGAACAGAACGAAAGTGATGATAAGATATGTCTTTTTGTTATATGTGCTATTTTTCGGCAATGGCTTAGCTCTGAAGGTGCTGAATATATTAAGCATGGAGGGACAAGCATAGAAGTGCCACAAAGCCGAAAGAATAAATTCATTCGAGGAAATTGATTGTCTGTGGATAGTGGACAAACGAAGTAATGCATTTTTTTTATCGAATTTTCAGACCTCTTTAAGTAAAAAAGTGAAGTGCAACAGATCTCAGCCCTATTCTGTTAAACTTTAAAAAAACGGAAAGAGACACTTACCAATGAACCATTTGATTTTCGGTGGTGGGTTTCCGAACCGGCTAATGCATCTGACACGACTCGGCACACCGGATTGCACGGTCAAGTTCAAAGATGGCACCACCAGCGTCGCATTCAGCTCCATGTGAAGTGTCGTTGGCGCAACTGAAACAAAAATTCTACTGAAGGTCTTATAATCAGTTTCCAGTATGGAGGATTGGCTTTCAACCAAGTTTCTAACAAAAAGACAAAAATGCCAAAAAATCTAGAACTTGTCTATGACTGATTTCGAAGTCTAGGATTCGAGACCGGATATCATTAGGATAACATGGAAAGGCCCTTGTGACCGAGCTTGCGACAAAATGACTAAACTAGGGAAAAAAAGAATATTTGGGAAAAAATAGGTTATCATAAATGCAGAGTGACTAATAGAAATTTATTCCATTTTATATGTGAATCTGGTGAGTTGAAAGGGCTAAGGGAGGAACCCTTTTGGAGAAAAATTCTTGGATGGGCTAATTAAGCTAACTGAGGCCAAATGTTTCGGGGTAGTAAAATATATAGCAAGGTTTATTCGGCAAGCAGTGAAGTATCGAGAAGAGTTTATGTAAATAGTAAATGTAAATGCTTTTGGTTAGGCAATTTGTTCTTATTTTTCGGTCTATATTTTTTGTTGCCATGCGAGCTGATTTTTCGCAATAAATATCACAACATGAGCCCTTGCTACCACGCTGGACCTTTTACTGCATACCGGTCTCGATACTTGTATGTTTAGGTGCCAAAAATATGAAATCTTGACATTAGTTGCTGTTCGGATTTCTTCAGCCTTCTCCTCGGGTCAAGTGTCACTGGTTACCGAGTGTCCAATTTTTAACTAGTTTCAACCCTTCCCCCCTCCCACCCCCGCACGAAAAGCTTGTGTGTGCTACTGGCTTGGATACTGAATCACATGGAGCATTCAACAGATCTACAGATTAAGGTAATTATGGAGTGCTTGCGTGGCTGGGCCAAACTTCCAGGTAAAAATTGCTCCCTACGCAGGGCCGTATCCAGGGGGGGTTAGGGGGTTCACCCCCCCCCCCACCAAAACAGAGAAAAATAATCGTTTTTGTAGGCTTTAACCTCTGATCTATGTCTTTTTTGTACTATTTGGTCCGACCCGCGGCCCTCCCCCCGAAATAAATTCCTGGATCTTCCTCTAACGACAAGAGCATTTCCCTTCTGAGACAACGATGCAATCGGGAATTTGAACATAATCTTCTCAAATTCCCAGAAAAGCTCTGAAATTTCCTAGGATTTTAAAATTAGAAACCCAAATCAATATCTTATCAAGCTTTCACCTGGCAAATTCCACTAACAGAATGGAAATGTCATTAAACATCCCCTTTCTTAGAAACAGGATAGAAAACTAATTAAAACCGTTGATCAATGCATCCCGTGCAGTCCAGAAGGAATAAAGGATCGACAATCAATGCTTTAGAATTGCAAAGAAAACACTTAGAATCGACGGTTTGAGTGTTGGCTGGACCGGCTTATGAAAACAATAGGCAAACGGGCTAAGGATGGGAACAGGATTGCGAGGAAGCCTCCCACAATCCTCTAGTTCTCAAGTAGGCTTAACTAACGTATGCCAGGAAATAAGTTAAATAGGGGCCAGCCCCAGAACTTGCTAAATGTTAACATACTGAGCCTGGAAAGCCAACACCCAAGTAGGATTACCAAGCGGATGTAAGGAATAGGGGAGTTGGTCCAATCGATCGAAACTATTCTTGATCAACCAGTCAATCATTTATTCTAAAAACCGTCCGTAAATGCGGAAGATTTGTCTGTACAATTACAAATTAAGTTTGTCATAACGGTCCTAGTGTACAAAGTAGCGTCCAATAATTGTAACAAGTGCGCGAACTAGCATCCAATAATTGACTAACGACTCTAAAATATATAATACATAGAACTAACGGCATTACAACGGTCTTGATAAAGCATCTCAACAGAAATGATCACAAAGCGCATGTCCGAGGGACAGGCGTAACCCCTCGGTCACATCTTCTGCTGCGCTACCGATCCTGAGAAAGGGAGACCTTTATCACGTGTGTCCATCTTTTTTCTTCCATGACACATGCCTTAAAACCTGTGATGCAAAATTCCCGGAGTGGAATTTTTTTTCTTCGAAAATGGGTTTAAAACAAGGTTGCACTTTGTCGCCTAAACTATTTTCACTTTATATTAACGATTTAGATTCTTATATGCGGGATGGACAAGCTCCTATGCTTTCTGTTGATATTTTTCGCCTTTGCATGCTTCTTTTTGCCGACGACATAGCATTGGTGGCGGGTTCTCGCGATAACCTACAGAAGCTTCTAAATTTGGTGAAGGATTATCTTTCAATTAAAGAATTGGAATTGAATTCGTCGAAGTCAGTGGTGATGGTTTTTCGTAAAGGGGGGAAAATAGCAGCTAGTGATAAAGTAAATTTTGGTGGTAAGGAGTTAGAAATTAAGGAGGAGTTTATTTATTTAGGAGTTAAACTTTCTGCAAAGGGTCGATTTGGGAAGCATGTTGAGCAATGTGTGGTGAAGGGTAGTCGATGTGCTAATCTCATTCTTAGACGTCCGTTAATAGCACTAAAGGATGTTAAATTTCACAAGCAGGTGTTTGCTACAAAAGTAGCGTCAGCAATGCATTATGGATCTGAAATATGGGGTTTTATTCAGGGGATAAAATTGAAGCAGTACAGCTTAAGTATTTTAAAAGAGTTCTAGGGTGAATATTACTTTAAATAGTTTAGTTTTGAAGGGAGATTTAGGCCTTACTAGTCTTCGTAGTGTTCGTCTAGTTCGTATGGTTAAATTTTGGGAAAAAATCCTTACGCTTCCTAGGGTACGGTTGACCAAAGCGGCATACCTGGAGGCACTAAAGGATGAACGTGAGGGTACTTGGCCTGGCCAAATTAATACTATTTTGAATGAGTGTGGACTGTCAGGTATGTGGAACGAGGGGAAGGGGGTTCAGCTAGAGGTAGGTGAGGTCGCGAAAGAAGTCCAAAGAGTTTTAAAGGACCAGGAGTTGCAGGCGTGGGGTTGCAAGGTTTGGATTCCTGGGTCCCTGAGTCTCTTCAATAGGGTTAAGGAGGCTTGGGGCGAAGAAATTTATTTTAAGTCGGGGTTATCTCCAGAAGAATTGAAATGTTTAATTAGTCTGAGAGGAGATTGTTTGCCTTTTGGCCAAAGAAGAAAATATATCGGGAAAATTGGGGTTTCGTCCGGTCCTTATTTTTGCCCTATGTGCGGGATGATTGATGAAGATGTAGAGCATTTTATTTGTGATTATGAGGGTTTAAAGGATATAAGGGAGGAAATTTTTAGGGTGGGATTTTTCTGGAGGGAGGAACTTGTTAGAAAATTAAAAAGCAAACATTTTGGGGATTTAAAGAGATTTGGAAGATTCCTTCGGATCGCTCTGTCATATAGGGAAGGATTTTTGTAAGTTTGTTACTTTTGTTGTTTTTTGTTATTTTTCTTTGTATTTGCCATGGCACTTGTGGCTTTTTAGCGCAAATAAATCTATCTATCTATCTATCTATAAGAGCAGGACTATCACCTACACTTGTGCAGTACTTGTTGTGAAGAGCACATACGAAGAGGATAACTAAATGACAGTAAAACAGAATAATTATCTCACAAAATATTTTATCGGAGTATATCCTACTTGTTAACCAAGTATGATTTTTTCACGGAATGGAACACTTTCCTTTCACCAATTCGAAGAATTTGTTGCTCTTGTATAAATTTGGTTCCCAAACTTCTTGGGCCCTCCACGTGAACTAATATTTGGGTTGCCTGCTAACAGTCCGCTGCAACCGACACAACAGCCTGGGTAACGGTCTTGTCCTCCCAAGTACAGATTTCCAGAAATTCCCAGAGAATCAATCTCGAATGTCGCAAACTTCGACTCATCAATCGGGAAGTTCAGTGACATATACTAATCGAGCAGGAAAAGTGATAGACCGATAGGGGAAATGACGGGCGATTATGCGAATTGACATTTAGGCTAATGGATATTTACACTGAAATCCGAGCAATATACTTATAAGTTTAATAGTTTTCGACGAAGATAGTAATTACCTAACTGAAATAGTCGTTAAAATGTCACAGGACTGCAGACCAAAATACATGCTAGCGGCTAAGCACAGATTTGGCCTAATTCGCCTATACCCCACCATACCATAACCTAGAAAAATATCAATAATAATTTATTTTAAACCACTGGGAATAACATATTTAAAGATAGTGGGGCAAATGAGAAAGAAAAGTAAACTCAAACTGAAACAACAAAATAGAGAAGAGAAGAAAAATCAGCAAAACAGACGAATGAAACCAAAATCTAATACCCACATGCAGGGCCATATCCAGGGGGGGGGGTAGCGGGGTTCGACACCACCCCCCCGAAACATAGATATAGGCTTTAAACTCTGACCTATGTTCATGTCTTATTCTTTGGTATGGATTAGGTCCAACACGCGGGTAGAACCCCTCCCCCCGAAATAAATTCCTGGATACGGACCTGCCCTCATGTAAATGTTTCCGGAACGATCACAACTAGCCTGTTCCAGCAAAAACCAAAACATCTGGTACTGGAAATTCCTTGCTGTGGTGTTCCTGTCAGACGTGTGACACTTCTAATAGAGGAGTTCGAGTGACACTACTGTCACATGGCGGAAAGTAACACATTTAGCGTCCTCTCTCTAAAAGCACCTCTTTGTACAGGATGCAATGGGATGGCCGCACAGGCACTTCAGAAAATTTATTTATGTATACACCTGTATGCAATTGGTAACGCTGCGGGAGGAAAAGCCCGGAAGTGCTGCGAGTGCTCGGATTACTCGGAAGCAAAGAGAGACCCCTCTGCTTTCTCAAGGGTTGGGACAGAGAGCGTCTTATAACCACCAAATATTTTTTTCATTTAGTTTAATTTAATAAAATTTCAATTCAAAAGTGTAACTCTAATTTAATTAATTAACTCAGAATTTCGACTAATGTTCACACAAGGGTGTTAAGATTTTTCTATGTTTTCCCTTTTGATTTGTTTGGGGTGGGGGGGGCGTACTTTGTAATGAGTTAATATTAAGAATTTCGGTTGTCTGTTGTCTTACTTGTTTGTTTGTTATTTGTATTAAAGTCATAGCTAGGTGCATAACTGTGAGTTGTCGAGTTCAGCTGGTTAGACTATAAGTGAATTGCAGCGCAATTCCTTAGGACTTTCTTTTGTTGCAAAGCGTATTATTTTTATTTTTTTATTGATAGATGTTTGGTTAAAATAAAAAACTAGCGACCAATCTACAACAAAAAGAACTGAGGCCTACAGGAACTACTACTGTTAAAGCGACCTGTAAATGTAGTTCAGCCGGAACTCAATCCAGCTAACAAATCGAACGAAAATAAAACCGACAAAAAAAACAAACATAACAACCATAACGAACTAACCGTCTTCCAAAAGCAAACTCACATCTCTTCAAAGGCTACGTAATTTAATCAATCCATCTATTTTTTCTGGCAAGAAATCCACTTACTTATATTGCAATCCGCTTTAGGGTTCCGGTACAACGAATTCCCGAAATGATTCTTCGCGAAAAGGAAATCTTGGGAATTGAGGCTGAATGATCTTAGGACGATTTCTAGAACATACCCAAACGGATCCCTAAACTGCTAACCTTTGATTTTTTTTTTCTTCCTGATAAAACTGTAGGGTAAATTCTGAAGAAAAAAACTGATCCGGTGGTTCGACCTGGTCGATAAGAGTGGGATTTCTTGTATCATTCAATTAACCAATCGAATCAATTTATTACTTCCTTAATTCCTGATCTAACCTATAAAATTTGACTGCTTGTTTTTACGGGTAAAAAAAGTTCAAGATCGTACGCTAAAGTAAATACTGTTAGAAAAATATTTTACGAAATTTAAAAAATTATTTTATGAAACTTAGTAAATAGGCTAATATTCTTTTGAATATTAATAATGTAGATGGCATTCATAAGGAAAGATCAGGGTAAGTAGAATTAAAGTCACTGAAGGAAACGGACACGTAGCATCAAACTGGTTTCAAATCTAGTTTGTTAAGTGTGAAAAAAATGCTGCACGGGTAAATAAAACGGCTTAAAACACTAGAAGAGGCAGTCAAAATCGTCTTTAGGCTACTGTTTACAATTAACGTTAGCACAAAGAACAAGCACAAAGACAGGTTCATTCACACAATCCATGAAAAACGTATCGAGCGAAATGCTTATATAAAAGTTGACTAGAATAAGAGGCTATGCGCGGATTCAATGAGTCAAAGTATCGGCAAAAGCAAAATACCTCCCGCCGGCCGCCCATTGCCAGGCCTTATGTTAGGCCTTATGGTGGGGTCATAATGAGTTAATGGTGCTTATTATTTTTATGAATAAAACTGAACTGAACTAAACCGAACCGGCAAGGAAACCGTACAGTGCTTGAACCTGGAAGGCTTAACAGAAACGTTTATTTTCGGTTAAATTATCGACCACTCAATGACGTATAATCTTACGCATACATTCATGAAGCCTTGTTTTGGGGCGAAGAAGGATTACGGGGAACAAAGAACACCATGACTTACAACTTTCCCGAATTTACTAAATAAACATCACCCGAGGGAAAACATTCGACAAAGGTCGAGGGAATTCGCGGGACGGGATAACCTAAGAATTTGTGATCTAGGTAAAGAGAATAGCAACCGAAAAAGTATGGGTCGGCTGGGACTACATTAGTCCCTGAATGGGAGGACGTCACCGCTTCGGTTGAGGACGAATGGATAGGCTTCGTTGACACCTTATGCGCCACCACCGGAGAAGCTAAGTCTAAGGTAAGGTGACGCAAAAAGAAATCCATTTTTTGGGGAATGGGTATTTGTGAGAAATCAATTTGTTGCTCTGCATTGAGTTGTCCAACACCAAATCTAGTATGATTGATTTCCAACCACACTCAACGCACTGAGTTGTCCAACACCAAATCCAGTATGATTGGTTTCCAACCACACTCAACTACCCATGCCCCGGGTTTGTATCAAGTAGCTTCTGTCGCTCGAGATTTCGCCAGGACCACATTATTAGAATCGGCTCGATACAACTAAGAACAAATAAGCAAAAAAAAGTATTTTTTATCTTGATAAAAACCAGGCTCTGACACAGATATTCATGGCTCCTCCTTGAGCCCAAGCTGACTCGGAAACATGTATTCATACAATGCTTTGACAGCTGCCAATGAATCTATTAGGCAATTAACAGAGTCGTCCTTTGTGATAATTTAGCAAAAAAAGAAAAATTTTATTTTATTTCTTGTATTGTGTAATGTACTTTATAAATATTTCTTTCAGCCCAAGCTGACTGCGAATCATATTTGACAGTGCGAAACGGATACGTCAGCTTGCATCCTACTAGAGATATATTTCGGCTTCTTCAGGCTCATGCATTTCAAGTTGGATAATGAAGTGCTCAAGATGGAAAATGAACTTTATTTGCTTCGAGCATGAACTTCATTTTCCAGCTTGAGCCTGAAGAGGACCCTTGTCAAGAAGGGCCGAAATATAGCTCTATTAAAATGCTGCTGACGTATCCGTTTTGCACTGTCAAATTAATGTACTTTGACTTTAGAAAATAGACACGCAGGCTTAGAAGTGAAACAGACAAGTACCATACAACTAACTATACTTTTTACACGATATATTTTTTACAGTTACTACTTCGGCCACAAGGCCGGGGCCCCTTCCGAGGTTGGGGCCTTAGACAACTTCCTAGTTTGAATAGGCAGAAGACGGCTACAACCATGATATACCCTTCTTCAAGTTATATCCTTTACCTCCCTTGCCCCAATGACTGTCGTTTCTACCACAGCAATCATAAAGACTTCTCCATGATTTTGCGTCGCGGTCTTGATTAGGTCACGCCGTGTCCCCAAATTTGGGGAAACGCAGGCAGCTAATTTCAAGCTGTCTGTTTCTTTGATCCCCTGGGGACACAGGGGACATCATCCGAAAGAACAAATAATTGGCAAACTGACACATTTGACGTATAAGGTCGAATCATTCCAGTTGTCGCCCCTGCATCATAATCGCCGGGGGGCACGCGCGAGCCATCAATACCACATAAGCGCGAACTGATGAATTCGTGGGGGGGGGGATAAAGCCCCACTTGTTTGTATGATTAGTTTACGGTTGATTTAGATTGTCATTCGAACTCTAGAGGGCTTCAAGCTCGGTCAAATGAAAAGTCAGCAAGCAGACGGAAGGGACGGATTTGGAGTTTGGAGTCGGTTGTGAGTATGTTTATCAAATTAATTCGAGATCAAAACCATTTGTTTACTAGAATCACCTATTTGAGGATCATCCTCCTGATCCAACCCAAAATGATTTCCGAAGAAAAAAAAATGAACAAATCTCGTAGGGAGTTTGAACATCCCGATTAAATTTCAGAAATGTTTGTTCTATGTTTTAGTAGTTTGTAGATGCATAGAGTTTCGATACCTTATTGGGGACGTCCATACCCTTCAAATTTTCCAGATGACAACACAATACCAACAAAAATAATTTGTAGAAGGTATTGTGTCCTTTTGATAATTTATATTTTGTACTGTACCAGATCATCCATAGGTTAACAAAATTTAGTTGCAAACCTGATAAAAAACATGCTCTAAATTTCGTCGAAGAATATTTTTCGTTCATTGGACAGACAGACCAACATCGCTCAGCCTACAATTTAATTGTTTGATTACACTTTTATAATATTACGTTTTCATGTTGATCGTTTGAAATGTAGTTTATCGCTTATGTTATTTATTTGACTTTGTTTTATAATCCTCTAGTATAGGCTTCTAGCTTCCCGTTTATCTGGAAATAATAAATAACTACACTGTCAGAAGTTTCATAACAGATTGCGCATAACGCTTTCAAAAATAACACCTTTTCACTTCGAAATGAAGTGTTATGACCAATTAAGTTTACACTATTTCGTGCCTAGATCTCCAACAACACATTCAATTGGTAAAAATACTACACTGTCAGAAGTTACATAACGACAACAGAAGGATGCCCGGTTTCAACAGATAACACTTTGGGATGTTATCTGTTATGTTTCTTTCGTTCCCGTTAGTATTTTTACCAATTGAAGGTGTTGTTGGAGATCTAGGCACGAAATAGTGTAAACTTAATTGGTCATAACACTTTATTTTTAAGTGAAAAGGTGTTATTCTTGAAAGTGTTATGCGCTATCTGTTATGAAAGTTCTGACAGTGTAAACAATAATAATAACATGGTTTTGACCCATAATCGCTGACTCACCTCGCACGATGAGCTGGCCTGCGTCAGAGCTGAGCATGTCGAGGGCATCGAACTTTGACGCGGTGACTTGACATTCCCATGATCCATCGTCCAAGTCCGGTCTCGCGTTGAGAATCCGGAGGCTGCAGTCCCCCTTGTCGGGGTTTCCGGACCATTCATATTTTCCGGGGTAGATCCCGACAGGCTGGAAAGATCAATATCAGATAAGCTGAAGGCAGGCCCGTATCCAGGAATTTATTTCGGGGGGGGGGTTGCCCGCGGGTCGGACCAAAAAGTACAAAAACGACATAGATCAGATTTTAAAGCCTACAAAAAACGATTACTTTTGTGGGTTTCGGGAGGGGGGGGGTTCGTACCCCCTAACCCCCCCCCCCCCCCTGGATTCGGCCTTGGCTGAAGGGAAGGAAATCCGATTTAATGCAACAACCAAAGATAAGTGGATCTTGACACTCCGAATGGTCACAACGGAGGTGCGCAGGCGATTTAATTTCGTAGCCTTAGAATCCACTTGCTAGGCTATTTACCAAAAATATTGTTTTTCAGTCGAAAGATGGAAACACGAGTGCGACGGTTTTCGTCTTCTAACTTCTGTTTGCTGATCACATATTTTGAATTCGATGCCATTTTCGAATCAGCTACAGGAGAAAGACAAGGCAGAGATCCGATCTCCCTACTTTCGGTACGGCAGCGCAAGTTCGTACGCCAGCTCCCGGTCTGGACAAGCAACTCATATATTGTTCATGAGTTCATTCTTTGTTAAAGCCTATAGAAAACAATTATTTATGTATGTTTCGAGGGGGGGGGTCCACCTGCTCTGGGCATTGAAGCCTTGTTTGTATTTTTGGTCGGAATAAGCCAATTCTATTCAGAAAAAAAACGACCAACTAGATGAACTAATTTTTCAATTATAATTTACCACAAATGGGAACGTAGGCATTAGGGGCACCTGGTCCAGACCCTTCCCTAATATTAATGAAATTATCATTCCGCCAAAACAAACTGCTCATCCACACCCTCCACGTATGCAAAGCAGCCACTTCCCTATTATTGCAGTGAAGGAAGACTCGGGGAAAAACTGGAACTTTTTTGCTGTTGAGAAATGCAGACCCACGTCCGGACCTTGGCTTAGCCCAAATTTATGGCTCCTTCGGGGGGGGGGAAGATCCCTAGATAAGCAAGTGTCTGGAAAGTCAAACGAAGCCTATGCATTTCAAGGAGTTTCGAAGGGAGGGGTTGATCTTGGGAAGGGAACTGTAAGCTTGGGAATGAATCCAAATAGGATAAAATTTCAGCCGCTTCGAGTGGGTTTTAAATAGATACGCTGGTGGGGAGTGTTACCGCTGTGATGCTCAACAGATTCTCTCCTTTAGTCTTGATCAGGCCCTAGAATGCTTTTTTTCGAGTTACACCTCGATTTCTTCAACAACACCTAACCCTCAGCTTCATTCAGCCGCAACGCATTTCGAATTCTAGTCGTTTACATTTCCAAAAGCGAATATTTGAGTAACCCCCTCCTCCTCCCCCAACGTGGAAGAAGCCCGTGCTCTCCTAAACTATATCTGACTCAAACGTGTTCTTTTCACCCCTATGTTTCCCCTGTACTTTTACAGCTTCATTCAGCCGTAAAGCGTTCTGAATTCCCACAGTTTATATTATACACGTCGAATATTGTGTCCCCCTTTGTTCGAAAGGTTAGATTATTTGTTTATTTTTCTTTCAATGTATTCCTCGCCTAAAATTCTGGTGCTGGTGTTCATGTCTAGATTTGTGTTTGTTCCAATCGTTAAATTATCTTGTCTTAAAATTCTCATGCTGCTCTTTGTGTTTGTTTTAATTATTAATGCCTTAGGCTAGAGTTTTATTATTTCTCGTGACAAATCAATTAGGTAGCTAATTAACAAAGCGTCAATTGTGTATGCCACTGAAATATCTGACGTTTTAATGTCATTAGAAATAGTTCCATTTTTAATTAAAAAAAAAATAACTACCCTTACCCCCCCCCCCTCCAGAAGCCCGTGCTTTCCTCAAATACACTTAACTTCTACATGTCCTTCTTAACCCCTATGTCTTCTGTTCTTTTATAGCTTCAATCAGCCGTAATGTATTTCGAATTCTTACAGTTTGAATTTCAAACGGCCCAACTTAACAGTAGGCTAGATACACATGCCCCCTTCTCCGCCCCGTCATGCCCAGTCAGCTGGAAGAAGGAAAAGTTAACAGTCAGTCATCCAATTTCAAATAAAAGAAGAGTGATCATTCTTCTCATTCTGCTCGAGCAGCCCAGGCCATATTGGTAGATGATAGCCTACATAATTGAGTATTGATATGGAAACTGAGAGTTGAGCCCAGAGCCATTCGTTTTCTCGGTCCGCTGAGAAAGGTATCGTCCAGTCATCTTTTTCGACTCATGTGGGGGCAAATCGCACTTTTATCGAAAGCTTTGGATATGAAAAAGATATGTTACAAAAGATGCCCATCGACCTTTATTGTTTACTTTCCTCACAGAATACAGGATATAGAAAAATAAAATTGACAAGTAAATTATCCCAGTAAATTGTATAAAACATCGTACACTTAAGATCTGTCTGACATCTTGGCGGCCAAAAATAAAAAAGGTTATTAGCCTGCTGTTTAAAATTTGCTTCGTCGTTATCGTTTTTTTTTCTGGCATCTTGGTGGCCAAAAATAAGAAAGATTACTAGCCTATGGAATTGATAACCTACTGTGTAAAAGTTGCTTTTGAATCTATTACTTTATTTTAAAGTTATAGGTTTCTTTGGTTTAACATCAGGAAGTGTCAGGATCTAATAAATGCCTTTCTATCTTTTCCTTTATGTCTCATTCTTTTGTCGGAAAAATAGCTTTTGTTCTTATTAATATTCCGCCTTTCTTGTCCTGGCTGTGCACAATTCGGAAATTAGCAACTATATTCCTCCTGGGGTAAAGCTTGAAATAATTATAACCTTTACTGTCAGGTTATCAATTCATATGACTGTTTCGAACGCTAAGGAGTATCTTCAAGTAAACCGTCTAAAAATAAAAATCTGATTAAGTGTTTATTTCATGTAACATATTTGACAGTGCAAAACCGATACGTCAGCTAAATATTGTTTGAGCTATATTTCGGCCCTTCTTGGCAAGGGTCCTCTTCGGGCTCAAAACCGCTCATGTTTGAAAAACGAACTTGTGGAAAAACCAAACTCATGTAACATTCTCTTGTAGCCTACTATCCTACTATCTTAACTTCCCGCGCTTCCCGCGGAAAGTGAAACGCGATTCAAGCAATCATGTTCTTGCAGTTTTTTTGCGATTTGCTTCGCTTGCTAGAGCGATTCCGGATCTCGCAAAAAAAAGCTCCTTATGCCTATCGAACCGAGCCTTTCTTTAGCCTCTTCTATGACCAGCCAACTCAATTGCCATACCTTTCTATCCTTTTGCCAGATGCAGGATCCGCCTTTGTTGAGAACTTTACAATCAAGTATTGTTTCACTCCCGGGGTTCACTTCGGTGTATTTCGGGGAGGAGGCGAATTTCTGAGAGGCGAGAACAAGGCCTGAAAATGAAAAGGCGGTTAAACAATTGACTCGTTATGTTCCGAGTGTTGTGTCTGGGGTTCAAGCGGAGACGGTTGGAAATGGGGATTGTGTTGATTCAACCTAGTGAAGATGCATGTTGTCACAAGCCGAGAAGCGCATAGGATTCGTATGGATAAGGTATAAGAGCTTGCCAATATTCAACTTGCCTTAAAAAAGCTTACCCACAAGTTCTGTTCAAGTATCCGCGAACTTACTTGTGGTTTACACAGCTAGTTTTAAAGACTCTTAATACCTTACACTTCACAGTTGTCACAGTCGCTTGTTCGTAATGCCGTGCAAAATTACAAACAAGATTAAAAAAACAGCCGTGTCAGCACACTGTTAGTCACAGGCAGGGCCGTATCTAGGGGGGGTTACGGGGTTCGAACCCCCTCCGAAATATACAAAAACAACCGTGTTTTATAGACTTTAATATCTGATCTACATCTTTTTCACACTTTTTGGTATGGACTAGATACCACCGCGGATAAAACCCCATCCGAAATAAATTCCTGGATACGGACCTGGTCACAGGCCTACTAATTTTCCAGTTTTGCTTCCACAAAAGTATCGACAAAATTGCCCTTTATGGGTAAATAATTTCCATGCTTCGCTTCGTTTCTGAAAATTGCAACTCTTTTCTTAGCTATCCATTCAGTCAATGAATTTGGGGGTTTTGTCTAATTTTTTGGATCGCAAAACATAATTAACAGGATGCCTATGACGTCTCCTGATTTGAGTTTTTCCTTTTGCAGTCAACTTACCATTTCATTATTCCTTCCCCCACCTTAAAACCATTCACTGAATGCCCGATCGATTTTTGTTCGATAACAACACAAGAGCGCGCAGTAAGAAATTTCTTCCTAAATTTCAGCAACTTCATACCAGAATCTAGTTTCTTCTCGCAAAGAAACTTTAGCCAAGTCGTATTTTCCGTAGAGAATGTTCCGACTTCTTAATTGTTTTGTTATATCGTGATTTACATTTCTTCGAGGGGTCGACGACTCTCATTTTTTATCTACACCATTCTGGAATAACCCTGACCATTCCGGATTATTCCTGGCCATTCCGGATTATTCCTAACCATTCCATATCCTCCCATTCTTTATCGAGTTTGGTAATTCACCAACTTTTGTTTAATCCGCATTTATTTCACCCCATTCGATCTGTCCTGCGGCGAACGAGGGGTCGACGACTCTCATTTTTTATATACACCATTCCGGAATAACGGAATAATCCTGACCATTCCTGATTACTCCTGACCGTTCCGGATTATTCCTTCGGGACGTGTGCACCATTCCGAGAGAGTCGTCGACCCCTCGCATTTCTTTTCTTTGCGTTCACAATGGCAAAACTTTCAGTTAACACAAGCCTAATCGAAAACCAGACAATAAAATATAATATTCTTTCTCTTAGTTCTCCCTAGAAACAAGGTTAGAAAACTTCCATCCGAGTTTAAGTAACAGGTCGGCATGCCACGTCGGAAGCACAAATACTGAAAACTTTGCCACTTACGACCAGCCAGAGAAAGGCACTTAAAGGCAAACTTAAACATCACGACTTTGCCTAGTCATAAATATCCAACTTTTCCATTAACGCCTGATTTATTTGGCTATAAAGATCACACTCTCATTCTAGAAAATGAGTTTTAGGACCCTGAACACACCATAAGGAAGGGGCTGCCACATCAAGCAGCTGCGGCGCACGCAACAACTAAAAAATGCATCCTGCCTGAAAGTTCACCCAGTGGCAACGAGGTATATCCAGGGTCTGTCGGCTCTACCTCAATTTTCAACTCTCCCCTTCACCAGATTGGAAGTGTCAATTTGTTTGGTTCCGAGGGGTTTTTATCTCCCATGCTACTGACAAGATATAGAGTGTTGGGATGGAGTTTGCTGGTTTAAAGTTTAACTGAAAAGCCAACTTATTGTTGTATCATTTAACTGAAAACGCTGCATTATTTGGATTATGTTAAGGGATTTTTTAATTTTTCACAATTTGCACGAGTATGACGTTCAGAATATCTACTGCCGTCCTCACAACGCAAAATTCTACTATGAAGCGGAAAATTCGAATCTCAATATTCTCAACGCGGCTTTTCAGCGGCCAGTGATCATCTTCCGGAAGGCGGCTCACTGTCTGAATACTTATTTTTCATATTTTTCATACAACAAAGGTACAAGCGCACAGAGTACCACAAATCCGACAGGGAAATTCCATTACACGAAAACTGATTATTCGTGAATAGCGGAGCAACGAAGTAAAGCATTTTCATCTGGTCTTCAAGCCTCTTTAGGTGAATAAGTGATAGGTAACTAGATTGTCCTATCTCAGCCCTTTTCGGTTAAGCTTTACATAATTGAATAAGAATGTTATACCCTACCACTTGCTCTCGTGTGACTTCTCCATCCATGTTTAACAATAGTGTCAGTTAAATGAATGACTACGGACGGCATATTCCTAAAAAGAGCCGGCAATGTTTGCGGGGGTTGTAAAATTTGGAAAAATTTTACATAGCTCTGCCAACATGCAAGTCAGGGATCGTTCGATTTTACAAAGTAAGACTTGGACTGAGATTGCTTCTTTATTCGCCATTGCTTCTTTATACAATTGTTCTGCACTGATCTCCAAAACATATTCGGGTTCCCTGTGTTCCTCTGTGATAGCCTACGTCTTTTTTACATGGGGAGAGGGAGGGTTGGACTTACAAGAACCAATTTCTGAATTTTTTTTTCCGGACTAGATCCTCATCGATACAATACTGTCACTTTCCGGTTACTTGGACCTGAAGCAATTTATTCGGGTTTCTGTGTATTCCTCAGTCATAGCCTGCGTGTTTTTACACAGAGTGGGGGTAGGGGCTAAACTCAGAAGGCACACTTCTTGAAGCTTGATTTTTATTTTATTTTTTTATGTGGAATCTCTTCCCTTTCGACCGGTACTTCTCTTGTCTTTAAATTATTACAGCAACGATTCCTGCCTGGAGCTGCGAACTCCTTGTCGTAAAAGCTTCTCACTCTCAAATTAAGATATCCAGAAAAGCATGACTAAAGGGCTATTTACGCGAATGCTTTCCTCGTCACACATATAATTTCAAAAAAAATATACCCAACTAGCATTGTAATAATCACTTTATTAAGTAAAGGTAAAGTATCCAGGTAGGATGATTAGCACCTTCGCGCTTTACTGCCACCTACCCTTTATGGTAGAGATACGGAGGGGTCTATAACTTTGATCGAAACATCCGGTTCCTTCATGTTTTTCTGAAGGAATAAACTTGAAGGATATTAGACAAAATGTTCTTACGCTTTGAATTTCAACTATTAAATACTCGTGCTATTGTCCCGAATATAACCACAAAAGGCTTTACTAATCTTGGAATAAAAAAATAAACTGAAAGAAGAAGAAGATTTAATTATTTTCTTCGCTTCTGCACAGCTCATGAAACTTATCTTGTCTATAACGTGTTGCATCTTGTTTTGACAAATAACAGTCATCCGAATAATGGTCAAAATCTAAACTAATCATTAAAACTGGAAAAAAATAGCACCATGAATCTTGCCTATCTCTTGTTGTCAGATATGAACCATCAAATTATCTAACCGTCATATTATTAACTGACCATATGATTAAAATTAGAAAAATATGTTTAAGGAAATGTTGCCGCGCGTCTGGGCTTATGAAATGTATTGGCACTTTACGGTCTTGACGCATAGCACATGTGATTCGACAGACACGCTACTTGCGGTTTGACACGGTTCTTGAGGCAGTAAGCTTCCGTTCTCTAATCACTGTAGTAACTCAGGTTCCGCTTGTCTCGCATATTCACACTTTTGGATAATTTACCAAACATTCCTATAAAGCATAGCTAAAAATCCAAACAAGTAACCAGCACCATAATCAAAATTTTATTTAACCAGGCCAAGTTCTTCACCTAACCTTTAACGGCAGAATGGTTCGCGCTTTTAGATTATTTACCAACCATTCTTAAAATAGACCGAAACTGAAATATCTTAGAAGAAGAAAACAAGGACTGAGCTCGATAACGAACCGATTGCCCGAATGGAAAATGTCTGAGCAGCGGCTTGCACGGTGAACCGAGTTCATCTCTCAGGTCAGGGCTGCAATTATTTTTTTTTACCCCCCCCGTCACCCTGTTTTGACGAAAAATCGACTGATTTGACTGATCTGAAAAATCGGCCCTGGTCCAAGGTAAGGAAAATTAAACTGTTAAAAGTAAATTTTTTTTTTTCAATAACCAGCGCTATCACTCTATATTTTTTTTTTAACCATGCCAAGCCGTTCACCTAACCTTGGACACAACGAATGTACTCGAGAAAACTGTCCACCATTTCTAGGCTATTGAGTAGGAAATTGTTCCATTAGGAGTAAGGTACACTGAGTTCGAGAAATAACGTTCAACAAATAACAACAAACAAGAATGATTGCAGCTTGCCAACCCCTCACCTATACAACCCAAACCCCACATGCCCAGAACTAATTTAAACAGCGGGTATCCTAATAGCCAAAAGCAGGAAACAGTTTGATTGGGACTTTAATAGAGATGCAAGGAGACCACCAGCATCAACTGAGGTTTCCAGCAACTTAGGTGCGAGTGAAACCGTGCACGTCATCGCCAGATGCTCAGATATTTCTTCTGCATAGGCTATGGGGTATCCTATTGTGTTGGTTCTCCACAGGTTAATGTACCTATTTTGTTTTGTTGGGTTAAAGTTCTTGTTATTTTGATGTTCAACCCTAGTTGGTCGTACGGTGGGCTGTAGCCAGGCAAACGTAAATTTTCAATGCCATCATGAACCCCCAGCACGGAAGACGTCCTAGGCATTTTTTCTTCGTCAGACTGTGAAAGATGTTCAAACAAGCACACTCTACCTGGCACTGTCAACTACAACAGTATATTCTGGTTTCACTTCTTAGTCATCGAGTCACCTAGGCTGGTAATATTGCTATTACTTTTAAATTTGAGTATTATCTATGTGGTTGACATATATCTATTGGCGTTAATTCATACAACCAGATTTATGGATTAAGTTTACAAGTTAAGAATCAAAATGGCTGACATTCTACACGCGAAGACTAAAGGATAAAAGGGCAGCTGCAGAAAAGGCTACAGTCAGCATTATAGCGTTCTCCTGTCAATTATCACTAAAGTAATCAGCTTTTTGTGGATCTTATCCTACAGTAGAGAGAAATGCTACTTCGGACGTCGCAGCGCCCAAGAAAATGAAAACCAACACAATATTTTTGCACAGTCATGAGCAAAGTTTAAATAAAATAAAGTCAAATTCAAGCCACATAGCCTCCTGATGCTCAGTTTTTGCTCAGCTGCCATTGTTCTTAACTTAAATTTCCATTTGACTGTTTCAGAGGCAAAAAACAAAGCCAAGATAGTCTAAAATTTACAGAAATGTTCATAAAGAATAGTACACGAACTGTACACGAAGAACTGTACACGACCTGGCAAGAGTAGCTAGTAAGAGCGTCGAACTGCAATTCTTGGGCAAATGAAAAGCAACAAGCCAGAGCCCCACAGACAGAATGTCATCTAAAAACCCTGTCTTCCCAAAGACGAAGACACAAACATGTGCGAGCTGACGGAAACGCCAAAACATCTCACGACTTGTCCCTCTCTCACACATTAGGCTAGAAACATTCCTCTTAGAACAATGGGACCCTTGTAAAACTCCTGTTTCCGTTCTAAGAATGACGGACGACACTAAGCCTTTCGGAAGCCAAGTGTGGATTTACACGCCCCCCTGTCCCACTACAAACTTATATGACTGGTTAGGATGTTGGGTGACAAATCTTTGGGGGTATGCAAAATCAAAGGTTCATTCGTTTTGGAATTTCGCACAGACAGCACTTTTTTTAAGTTTTGCCCTTGTGTTATTTATAACAAGGCTATTTATAAAGGTTATGAAGGGCTATTTATGATAGGCTATTTATGAAGCAAATTCCACAAAGGGAAAAAACGTAGAAAAAAGCAAAAGAAAGAAAGAACAAAATACTCAAAGAAGCTATATAGGCCTAATACTAGCACACGAAAGTATGGACAGGGGAGTCATAGGGTGGTGTGATGAAAGGCAGGAATGGGATGATTCACAATTTTGAATTTGTATTCTGTCGTGGCTGTCAAGGCATTAGACTTGCTTACATAAATCCTTACTGTACGAATAGCAGAAATTAAAGGTAAAGAACTTAAAAACTTTAAACATGGCCAAAGAAACAAATCTGTCCAGCAAAAAACACAATAACGACGTCAGGTGCTGATCCGACATGTGAACACACAATTCACTGCTTCAACCCTCAATTTCTGCAATTAAGACCCCTCTTCATGAACGTGGCTACACCAACGGATTCTCTGTGTGAAAGTTAACTTAACAAATGCCATTACTATCCAGGAGAAACACGGTCTACGGTAGCGTACCCGGTATAGCCCAGGCGGTAATAGGCTAAGATTTTGTTCCACATTTTCTGCTGCTTCATCCCAGTTCATCTAGAATTACCACCAAATGGAGACATACCTTTTAAGGAAATTTTTGCTTTTTAATCTTTTAATCTTTTTAAGCAAAGCCATTAACTTCTCATAACATACAAACACTCCTCTTGTCTGAGCTAAAGTGCCCCTGATTAATTGCAGAAGCTTCTACGTAAATCCCTATAACCGAAAATATACGTTTGCAACAAAACTTATAATGTTCCCTACGTACTAACGTAAACATTTTCAAACTTTAATCAGACAAGTTAACGAAGAACCAATGCTCACTGCTATACGGTAGAAGCATGGCTTATGTACTGTAATAAACTTGTTTTGTTTTCAAATATTTGAAACTACCGACAAATGGAGACACATCCGTACGCAAAGCCTTCACCACAGACAATAACTTCTCATAACTTATGCAAATATCCAAGTCGTGTCAGCTAAAGTACCCTGCCTAATTGTAAAAGCCTTTACGTAGATCCCCATAACTGGAAATATATGTTTGCCATAAAACTCATAAGAGATGACTCCCTCCATCTCCGCTAAACATAAAAATCATAGATTCAAACCACTGAAAGCCAGACATAAAACATTCCCCCCTTTATGTCCTACATTGAATTAACAGTGACACTGGGAGTGTGCATGCATGATTTACGGCGGGCTGAGTGCATTCCGACTTTTTTATCGGAAACATTAGATGTCATTCTGTACAGTGAAGAATGTACAAATGTACGTAAGACACGGGGCTTGGGAAGATCAACAATAGTCTTCCTGACATTTCTGACAGTACGAGTTTATTAGAGCAAGAGTATATATTACGGCGGGGCTGTCGTGGTTCGGACAATTGGGAAAGGACTGATGTATACATCAGTCCAGCTAAAGGCCCATTCACAACGGGTTTTAGCTAATACTCGATACCAGCCAGTCCCGGAAATCGCTCTGAGACCGAGAATTAGCTGGGATTCTGCCGTTCGCAATTGATACAGGTGCCAGTTTCGGATACCAGCTAGTCTCGCACCCAAGTTGAAATCAGTTCAACTTATGAGGGTACTAGCCAATCACATTACTTTGGGGAATACTGAGGAATATTCCGATTGGCTAATGCTGAACCACGTCATACAGAATAGCAATGACCTAATTCACTTTCGGTTTTCAAGACAGCAAGGAGTGGATGTGATTTTATCTATTGGGCTTGGTTCGAAACTAGCCAATCAGAATATTCCTCAATACTCCCCAAAATAATCTGATTGGCTAGTACCCTCATAAGTTGAACTGATTTCAACTTGGGTGCGAGACTAGCTGGTACCCGAAACTGGCACTAATATCAATTGCGAACGACAGAATCCCAGCTAATTCTCGGTCTCAGAGCGATTTCAGAAGCGAACTTCAAAAGCAGCATCTGTTAGACGTTTTTTTTTAACTGACTCATTTTTGTATTCTTTAACATTCCAGTGGTGAACGAACCTCGGAACGAACATTCATGAACTCGTTCCTCCTCTAAAATTGGAAACGACCACCCGAACAAGAAAAATACTTTTAAAATCAAACTGTAACTAAGAAATATTCTATAACTAAACAAGTAAACGAGACAACAAACGTTTCCTTGAAGTTACATTGAATGTTTAGACCTACGGAAGTCGACACCGATTCCCGCAACTTAAACCGACACATTTATCTTCAAATTTTAGAACCTGAGTTCATATCGGCAAATTAGTGTTAATCAGTTATTGCTAATGATGTCCCAAATGCTTTGCGATCCACGATATTCCCGACGACAACCCACAATCACGCCCAAGACAGGAAACCGATATTCACACATGAATAACTCGGGGGGATGTCTTATATAATCATGTCAAAAAGTAACATAGCGAATGACGCGTTATGTCATCCGAGAATTTCTTTTGACACCCATTGATATGAAAGGAATTCCTGAAGGAGGATCTTTTAGCGCCTTATTCAAATATTCAATAAAACGGGCCGGTGCCGTCTAAACAAATCTGCTTGCTCATGCTAAGTGACGCTAGAATGAATAGCCTTGTTCGCGTTTGAGGGTGGGTCTTGCAGAGACATGTGTATTAAACTTTCTTCTTTCGAATCGAATAATCGATTTTCGGATAGTGGGCTTTCTCTGCCGGATTTGCGGTACCTCTACGCGCTTGTCCCTTTGTTGTATGCTTGACGAAAACGATTTACGAAAAAGAAGTGTCTCCGCAGTGAACCTGCGGCGAGCTGATCACAGGCCACTGAAAAGCCGCGTTTGTATTGCGATTCAAATTTTCCGCGTCATAGTAGAATTTGCGTTGTGGGGACGGCTGTAGATATTCTGAACGTCACCACTAGAGCAGATGGTGGAAAACCAAAAAATTCCCTTAGCCGAAACCAAATTAAATGAATGATACACAAATAAGCTGGATTTCAGCTAAACTTTAAATGACAAATAAAATACTGTTCATGTTCCAATCGAGGGGTTAGGCCACTCTCTTTTTGGGCACCGCACTGTACAAGCCTCCGTGGGCATCGACTATGGTTGGCACCGGGCACTTACTGTACAAGCCGTTTTGGAGTAAGTAACCCCTCGGTTCCAATTTATTAAGTACTATCAAAAACAAAGAACTATGCATAAGCGTAGCCTACGCATATTCATACAGATATCAATCGACAAACATCTTCAAGTAAAGTCCGGTCTTCACCTCCCGGAACCTCCGGAATATGGGCTTCCAGATTATTCTTTGACGTCTTCTGTAAATTGCAACTGGAATATGAACCGGTCCGAAAGTATATCAAAATAATCCTGAAAAAAAGGGCTTCTGAACTTCCAGATTTCCGGAATTTTTAAGTATCGCAGAAGAAATAAAAAAAAATCTCGGAAAATTTGGGAACCCAGATTCCGGAAGCTGAAGACTCACCTTAATGTATTTCAATATAATGATGACAAAT
This sequence comes from Branchinecta lindahli, assembly GCA_023053555.1. Lineage (NCBI taxonomy): Eukaryota > Metazoa > Arthropoda > Branchiopoda > Anostraca > Branchinectidae > Branchinecta > Branchinecta lindahli. Next base: position 9,009,747 of record JAKZAO010000009.1, on the reverse strand, counting down.
TGTGACTAGAAGAAGAAAACCGGCCTTTAAGTTCGTTTTATTTCTGATTTGTGACTATTAGCATGTGACCAGATCACATTGTATTCATCAACCATTAATATATTACACTATAACGGTCAATCCGACAAAGAAGTTTTCCAAAAGTAAAATAAAAAGTAGGAATGCGAATATTTTAAAACAATCGATTACTTTGAAACTTAAATCTTAAACAAATTACACAGACTAGGCTATATAAATTTTGCTTCGGTGATGAGCATGGCAAAATTTGTAAACAGGTCTTCCTCAACATAAAGCTTACCAAAAATTGTAACTGGGAGCACAAGGCAGGCTATCTCATAATCATCCGAACACAGCAAGCGTAAAGATCCGTGTAGTGTTGCTGTAAGGAGGGGTAGAATTTGGAATAAAATTAAAATTAAGGGAACAATTAGCGAAGTAGAATGCGTCAGTGGTGAGGCGAGCCTTTTAAAGAAGCGATTATTCTTAAGTATGTTTAATCAAATGACAATGTATAACTAATTAAAGGATTTCAAGTAGTTCAGCGGTTTACAGTAGGCTGTGAGTCAATAACAGCTAAAATAATTTTCGCATATAGTCCCTAATAGCCTACTTTCCAAACACTAACGAGACATTCCTCGAAACATAGGTTGTCTAACTGAATTTCAAAAAAATAAAGCGAATCTCGACAATGGCAAAGTGAAGAATTGGAACTGATCAGTTGCAACCTGATAATTGAATTGGAATTGGATAAAACAAATTTAAGCTGTTCAAGCATCTTTTATCCGAGTTTCTTAATCAATCTAGCCTTGGGCCTCGGTCTTCCTTAGTTACTGACGTGGATATACCATCCAATATGAAACTCGCACCCAATTCTTTTTTCGGTAAAAAAAAAATGCATCTTTTTCTCTTTGAGTTTTACTTTAATGTGCAACATTTTTTTTCTAGTACACTGTAATGTAAAATATCGAGCACAAATTCGCCCTACAACAATTCACGCAACGAGTGAAAAATTTTGCGCCGCATTAGCGTTTCCGTCAGTTTTTGAAATATTCTGCCAAGCTCGACGAATTTTTCTGGAACGAATCCGAATGCTACTGAATTAAGAAACAGAATAAGAACGAGTTACTTATTTTCTGACAGGTTCCATAGTGCCATGCTTGATACTAGACCAAACAAGCACGAATATGGCAACTCGTGGCAACACTGGAGGGATAACAAAACTAAATTGTAGACTCCCTAAGACTGTAACATAGTAATTATAGGCTAACTCTTCCTACCTATATTGAGGATCCCGAACAACAAATGCATTTTGAAGCATCTGCTAGTAACAGTCATTATAATCCGAACGTAATCAGTATCTCCAGCTGTCAAGTACTAGGTCTCGGATACAACACACACGAATTCGTCACTACACTCCACCTCCCGAATTAGTACAGGCCTCCTGCTAGACCTCTCTGTGGTATCTTTCACAAGATGACTAACCACTCTTACCACTCTTCGGCAAGTTTCTTGAGAAGTGGCTGGCGCATCATTCTGCGCGCGGGGCGGAGCTACAGGTGTGATGCCCCAGGCATGGGAACGGAATGAAAAAGGTCCTGAGGAAGGAGGATGCCACAGAAAAGGCTGGTACCACCTATGCTTTTTTCTCTTGATAAATAATGAAATTAAACCTTGACGAACCCCCCAAAACAAAAAAGCTGGCATTATTTCGGCTTTTTCGGTCAGCTTTCCCCATCGCCTCTAAAGCTTATAGGGTTACGCCGATTACAAGCATTAAATTTTGTTTTAGGATTTACCTTAAAGCACCTCTCGCATTGTTTCCTGTTTATTTTCCAGTATTTAAAATAGTTGAATACTTTAAAACTAGTCTCAGGTTGTAAGAAATTACTCACAACCTTGGTTATTTTAAGCAATATTGTTCAGGCCAAAGCCGTACCAGGGGGCTACTGAATTAAGAAACAGAATAAGAACGAGTTACTTATTTTCTGACAGGTTCCATAGTGCCATGCTTGATACTAGACCAAACAAGCACGAATATTGCCACTCGTGGCAACACTGGAGGGATAACAAAACTAAATTGTAGACTCCCTAAGACTGTAACATAGTAATTATAGGCTAACTCTTCCTACCTATATTGAGGATCCCGAACAACAAATGCATTTTGAAGCATCTGCTAGTAGCCTCTAAAGCTTATAGGGTTACGCCCATTACAAGCATTAAATTTTGTTTTAGGATTTACCTTAAAGCACCTCTCGCATTGTTTCCTGTTTATTTTCCAGTATTTAAAATAGTTGAATACTTTAAAACTAGTCTCAGGTTGTAAGAAATTACTCACAACCTTGGTTATTTTAAGCAATATTGTTCAGGCCAAAGCCGTACCAGGGGGCTACTGAATTAAGAAACAGAATAAGAACGAGTTACTTATTTTCTGACAGGTTCCATAGTGCCATGCTTGATACTAGACCAAACAAGCACGAATATTGCCACTCGTGGCAACACTGGAGGGATAACAAAACTAAATTGTAGACTCCCTAAGACTGTAATATAGTAATTATAGGATAACTCTTCCTACCTATATTGAGGATCCCGAACAACAAATGCATATTGTTCAGGCCAAAGCCGTACCAGGGGGTTACGGGTGTCGACCCCCCCCCCCCCCCCCGAACATACAAAGATATTAGTTTTTTTTTTATATTTGACAGTGCAAAACAGATAAGTCAGCTGAAATTTCTTGGAGCTATGTTCCGGCCCTTTTTAGCAAGGGTCCTCCTCAGGCTCAAAACCGCTCTAGATGGAAAAAAACAAACCTGTGAAAACTTTTTTTATCCATCTTGAGCAGCTTTGAGCCTGAAGAGGACCCTTGCCAAGAAAGGCCGAAATATAGCTCCAATAAATTTCAGCTGACTTATCCGTTTTGCACTGTCAAATATGATTCGCAGTCAGCTTGGGCTGAAGGAATGTTTAATAGGTTTTTTTTTACAGGCTTTAACCTCTTATCTATGTCCTTGTCTTGCTGTAAGGTATGGTACTAGGCCCGACCCGCGGGGAGGACTCTCACTGAAATAAATTCCTGGGTACGATCCTGGTTTAGACCCGTTGATTTCTAGCAAAACTAGGGGGGAAATTGCATGACCGGTTTTACTGACGACAGAGTTTCTCGCAAACAATCGTTGGCAGCCTGATAAGCGTCGAAAATAGGGACACAGAGCAAAATCAATTATGTGTCGTTAGAATGGACCGCATGAAACTCGGGTCTCTGGGTTTAGAAATTACTGGACCGATTACGGAAGTAGGTTAGTATTAGCATTTTAGGGACGACGCGTCCTTCGAGAAAAATAGATAGATAGATTTTAATGCACAAAAGCCAACAAGGGCCATCGCAACAATATCATACTTTCATATTTGAACCACGTCAAAATCTGTGGCTGAAAACAGAAATCCCATGAAGTGGTTCCTTTGGAACGCCTTGCGGATGAATTTATACCATCACGAACAACCCTCAACGTCGGAAAAATAATCAAGATAACAGAAAGAAAAAAAATTTACCCAAACATTATGGTTATTATTAGATTATATTTCATTTTTAGCCTGTCTGCTTCTCAGCTTTCCCTTGTTTAGTTTCTTTGCGATTTTTCGCTCACTGTTTTAATTTATTCCATTACACGTGTAAGCTGCCTTTCTAGAAGAAGAACAATTTCCATTCTCACCTAAGTTTTTGTACAATTGGCCTGTCTCCCCCTGTGCCTCAAATTTGTCATCGGGAATAAAAAAGAACAGAACCTCGTTTATCAACCACGAAACTAAATCACTTGTGAAGAGGGAAAATTTCCTGACTCGTCCCGGCGACAAAATGAACAAGTTTCTTCGGAAATAAACTTAGCGGGAAATGACGACTCGGACGACAGTCTCTCCAGTCCGACGGGAACCGATTTCTAAGATTTCTCACAAATCATCGGAACCGCTGATCGGGGAAATAAAAGATGATTCGGAGAAATGAAACAAAATGAGGCAAGTGGAGAAAAAAAGATAAGGAGTACAGTGAATATACTGCAGATCTATTCGACCGAAAACCAAAGAATCATAAGTGCCAATCATGACCCTAAAGGGGTTGCTTTATGGCGGCAAATGGAGAGAGATAATTCCAGTCAATGGGAATGATTATTGTTAAGACAACTGTACCCTTCCTTCTGAGAAATCCTTACACCAGCCAGCATATTTACAAACAACAAAATAAAATTTACCCTCTAGCCCAAATGAGTTACAACATATATTTTTTCTTGAAAATGTGGCTGCCAAGCAGGGCCGTATCCAGGGGGCTGGGGGTTTGACCCCCCCCCCCCGAAACATGCAAAACTAATCGTTTTTTATGGGCTTTAACGTCTGACCTATGTCTTTTTTTTTACTTCCTGTAGACTTGAGGATTCTTCAACCGCAAACCCAAAGAACCAGAAAGCAAAAATTATGTGCGACTTATGTTTATTTCGAATGTCATTAGTATCTTTTCGGATTTAGGCTACTTTGATAGGATCGGATATCTATTTCGCCTCACAAATGATCCTGAATGAAGTTAAAAATACTTAGTTTTTTTGTATCATTTTCTGTGAGACATACGCCAAAAATCTCGTGGGAAAATATGCCCTAATGTGTCCACTTATTTGTCACTGGTCCGTTCTCATGTCATACTTGGCTACCGTACTGTTTATTAATTACGTTGTGATTTTGACTTCAGTAGCGTGAGTCTGTCCAAGAAGATCGTACCTCACTGGAAAGTCTAATTTGTGCTGCTATAATTAAAAATTAAAATAAAAATGAGTTTTAAAAGTATGAGGAAATAATTAAGATGAAACAGGGAGAAGTAGTTAATAGAAATAAAACTTATTATGATGTATTCTTTTTATAGATAAATTATTGTAAATAAAATTATGCGAGGACTTTAATGTTTTAATAATAGTCTTGTCCCGTTACTGAGTGAGGTGGAGGACGAAGCCACTCGCATTGGTTCACTGCATTTTGAGGGAGAAGAACGTATTCGCGGGTATGAAAGAAAATCAGACATACGCGTTTAGGTTTAGTAGCCTGAAATGTTTATTTTTCTCTGCTGGGAACTGTTGGGAATTACAGTTGCTGATGACATTATTTTTATTAGGCAAAGCTATGCGAGCTGACAAACCGTACAACTTTATCCGAAAGTGTGACTATGTATTATAGTGAGTATGTGACCTGTATTATATTTATAGAGGCGGGATATCGGTATGTTCAGGATTTCGGTAGGGTCAGTTCCTGTTAGGGTCGCTTTCGGTGGGCCTATTCGGTAGGGACCGGTGCAGAACAAGGATCCGGAGACTTCGCCCGAGTTCTCCGGTGGTATAAGAGCTGGAGGAAATGAGACCGAGATTCTCTGAATTAACCTTATTAAAGGGGATGCTCATTCATTGACTTCGGGTGTACACGACACCAACCCAAACAGGAACACCGCTGTCACCGATCGGATCAAGAACCTCAAGGTACTGCAATGAGCAGCCCCTCACTTCGCGTTAAACCGAACCATTCGAACCTGCCTGAGACCCTGCCTGCTCGCCCAGCAGCCGGCAAAATCCATACAAAAAAAATATTTGCCTAAAAACTGAATAAGACATCCAGATGACTGATATCAAGATAGCTCATTGTATCCGTATCACATTACTAACATTCCTGAATACCATCTTTGAATTCACCCCCCTAATGAGAACTTACAAGTGCCGAAACCGCGTCCCAGAATCGCATATTGCATGTGAGCAGGTCAGAGGTCATATTGAGGCGTCATAAAAAACAAAAAGCACCGGCAAATAAACTGCAATGTAACTCATTATTACACACTTTGAACAATCGCTTCGTTGTAAGAGCGAGTCGATCAATTTTCCAGAGAGTGACGTGCGACTACCACCCAACAGCAGTCAATCCCCAAGGGGATGCTAACTTCCATCAGAGCGCTCCCGGGTTCGAAAAGTCCGCCGAACCCTTCTTGCCGTTAGTACTGACTCACACTACAGCCGTCGTTGCACGATCCAATCTTATCTCCGAAACTTTGATTTTCTTACTATCAATCTAATTTATCCTATCAGTGGGGCCATTTGGAGGGGTGTAGGATTGCCATCCCCCGCCCCTTGTGGTGCCGTGCTGGAGGGGGGGGGCATCCTCTCTAGATTCCAAAATCTTCCTCCTTGGTTATATTTTTTGCCGCTAAGTAGGCTAGAAAATCCGGTCAAACCCTTCTTGCCACTAGTACTGCTCCACCGTAGTTACCCGATCCAATCTCATCTCCGAAATTTTGATTTTCTTACTATCAATCCAATTTGTCCTATCAGTGGTGCCATTTGTAGGGGGGTAGGATTGCCATCCCCCGCCCCTAGATTTCAAAACCTCCCTCTTGGTGATATTTTTTGCTCTTAAATGGTGCAACAAGGCAAAATGCACAGCAATGACTTTATGTCAAGGTATATTCGAAAACTATGCTCAAAATTGGTTTTTGCCCCCCCCAAAGATTTACGGCCGATTATTTTCGAAATGGCAACATTGGCAACAGATCCGAGAAATTTCCCATTGCAGCGAAAGGAACAGGGATATCGAAGCAAATGATCAGAAAAGAGAAGACATTTAGAATAACAGGAAATAAACAATATCTGGAGCTGCATTTTCTTTTTTTTTTACTAGACTTCAAGACAAGCGCCCGTGCTTCAGAAAATCTGAAAGCAAAGAAATACGTAGAGTAATGATTTAATAATTTGGATTATACCAACAAACTATCATAACATACACTACATAACAAAGTAATTTAACACCATAGACATCCAAAATGTCCCATTGAATGAAAATGTTCCATTCAAATATCTAAAATACCTGCTAAACTTCCCTTCTTAAGTAACACGTGGATCAGTACAAAGTTTAACATTCATGATCCTATAATTTCAATTGAAAAACGCAGGTAAAAATTTAAAGAGTCGTTAGATCCTACACCGGAAAATATAGTCTTTGTGTGTTAGTTTACGTTCTAGGCTACGTATTACCTTATTATTATGAGTATTCTTCTTTTTTTGTACTCCGTCTTTACCATTTGGTTCTACGATGGGTAAATAAACAGAAACACATATATATAGTAAAAAAATCCGGTTGTTAAATTTATCGACAAGTTCCAACAATTCGGGAATTTCCATTCAAGTTGGTGCTATAGGGAGCTACTGACTCCTTGGAGCACCGCAAGCAAGTTATGACAGGACAATGGGAAAGAAAAGAACAGCTTCATTGGAAGCGAAATTAATAAACTTGTCATGCCGGTCGCAAGGTGTTCAGTAGCAATAGTCCGCTAATGTCTACGGAGTGTAAAGACAATGGGATACATCGAGGCTATTATTGGCGGTATGAATATATTTACGAAATATATATACACGAAAGCTGCCCTGGCAAAAAATATAGTGTTGACATTGGTTTAAACGTAAACTACTAACAGCATAAAAAAAACTATTAAATAAACAAATCGCGGTGACGCAAGCCAATCCGGAGGAATTTCCTCAAAAATCTTACATCACAAAATTGTTTACTTTTTAATATTTTTGACATCCATTTTTATGGCACTTGCAGCTCCGCTCAAGTGCCATATACCGATCGCTTTTCGGTCGGTCGGTCGGTCGGTCGGTCAGTCGGTCGGTCGGGCGGTCCACTGTTTTCGAGTTAGGGTACTTCCAGATGTCCTAGGACGATGAAACTTGGCAGGCATATCAGGGACCCGATATAACTAACCTGGAAATAATCAGTTTCACGATCCGACCATCTGGGGGGGAGTGGTCGGCCGGGGAATTCTGAGAATTTAGTAGTTTTTGTAAAACCCCTACCCCTTTCTTCTCACTAGTAGGTCTGCGCGCGGCGTGACGTCACTCTTTGCATCGGATCACTCTGTTAACAGCGGAAAGAGCTAGTGCATTCGAGGGTCAAAGGGGTTTGTATATGTGATTCAGTGCGGGGGAATATGGAAAATTGAGTGTTGTGTAACTTTCGAACGGGTGATCGGATTGGGACGAAACTTAATACCTGAATGAATGACATATCTATGATCTTCCATTTGAAGTCCGAACCGGATTCGACAGCTATGGGGAGTTGGGGGGGGAAGACCGGAAATCTCGAGATACGGTTATAGTGGAGGGATTGGAGTAAAACTTGCTGGGAAGAACAAGAATCTGCTCCATATAAATCGTTTACACGTTTGGACTGGACCCGGACACTTGGGGGGGAGGGTGGAAGGGAGTTTCCCGGAATTCTGGTGATGACAGTTTTTGTGATTTTCACGACGAAACTTGGGAGGCGTATCAGGGACCCGATCAAACTAACTTGTAAATAAAAATTCACTCGATCCGATAGTCGTGGGGGGATCGGAGGGAGGGGGAATCCGGAATATTTAGCCATGCGTAACTTTGGAACGGGTGATCGGATTCGAGTGAAATTTAATAACTGAACAGAGGGCCTGTGGTGATCTTTTTCATGTCCGGACCGGATCCGACAACAATTGGGGGGGGGGGGGGGAATACGTAACCGGATTGGACTGGAGAGATCGGGGTGGAACTTTGTGGGAATAACAAACAAGTCCAAAACCGAACCGGATTGGCTCCGGCGACTGTGGGGGGAGTTTGAGGGGCGGGTCCGGAAATCGCCACTTTTCAAATCCGACCATTCCCTAAAGTACCAATCATGACCGCAAATTAAGAAAAATGCTTTTAAGCAAAATATGCATTTCCATGATCCCCATGAGTCCATGATCATTTTTGCCTCAAGGATTTTGCTTACAAATGAAGTTCTAGCTCCCTTAAAGTGTGCATCTTAACCGCAAGGTCGAAAAGTACTTTTTATCAAACGATACATCTCAACCTATGATCATTTGTGCCACAAGGGTTTTGCAAAAAAAAAAAAAATTCTAGCACCCTTAAAGTGCGCATTTTACCCGCATTAGCGGAAAAAAAATACTTTTGATCATACGTATATATCAATGATCCCTAAGAGCCTGATATCGTTTTTGCCTCAAGGGTCTTCCTTACAGATGAATTTCTAGTGCCTTTAAAGTGCGCATCATTACAGGCAAGTTCTACGATAAATACTTTTTCTCTAGCTTCCTTAAAGTGAGCATCTGAACCGCGCAGTCGAAAATTACTTTTAATCAAATAATACATCTCAACCCATGCAAGTGCCATATGAGCTTACAGCTCTTGTTTACTCCTTCAACTAATACTTCGGATCTCAAATCATTCTACTCTCTACACTCACACATAAAATGGCTCAAAACATCATTCGCATATTCCACTTATGACTCTGAAATGTCATGGGTATGCCAAAGAGGCAATACCAACCAATTATCCCAAGCAAGACAAGGTTCACTGAAAAAAGATCTTGAACTTCCCATCCCATTTTTATCCACCACCATGCCGCTACGCTGATTTTTGCATTCTCCTTGTTTGACTTTTTTTTTGTCAGAAATAGAACTAGCTACTGATCAGTTACGGTTATCAGTTATCAGTGTCATGGGTATGCCAAAGAAGCAATACCAAGGATACCATGTAAAGGAAAAAAAAAGAATGTAGTGTAGTGGGTAAATATAATCCATGCATTCATTCAGTTTCACGTCCAGGGGGCAGAACATGGCCATCTAGCAAAAGCTACTACCCTCTTGGGCGAGTCTTGAATCTTCACTTGTTATGCTCAATTGCATGTTAGCAGAGGCGTTACTAGCCAAAATGTTTGGGGGGGGGACAAGGTATTTACCGACTGGCTGGTCATTTTTACCGACTGTTTTTGCGGACAAAAACGACTATTATTAAGAAAAAAACGACTGTGTTGACGGAAAATCGACTGGTTTTAAGAAAAAACGACTATTTTTAAGAAAAAATCGACTATTTTTACGAAGAACCGACTGTTTTTAAGAAAAATCGACTATTTCCAAGAAAAAATCGACCGTTCTTGCTAAAAATTGCGGCGCTTCGCGCCGACTCGGCTATTTTTTACCGACTGGCCGACAACATTGGGGGGGGCGTCCTCCCCCTCCCCCCCCCCAGTAGTGACGGCTCTGCATGTTAGTGTGTAATGTTTTCTTTTAGGGCATGACACAAGGTACGCTCAAGATAGGAGTTGTTCCGCTCCATTTGCTCCAACAAGAAATCTAACGAGGGGTTGCCCACTCTCGATTTTAGTGCACAGGAAGTGCCCGGTACCTCAGTGCCCGGCCGCTGACCCCAGTCGGCACGAGTTCCCATGTGTTAGAACAGTAAAATCAGCATGTTCAGAAAGCAGAATCGACTTATTTATGGCAGGCATCGGTGCCGGCACCGCTGATTTCGGCCGGTGCCGGGAAAACATGTAAAGCAGGTGCCGGAGAGTGGGTAACCCCTCGAACTATACAGATTTCAGAACAATGAAGAGAACTAGTTTCAGTGATATTCTTGTGAAAAGTGACGGTCTTAAAATCATGAGCTTCTGGTAAAGACCAAAGTGATTTAGAGATGACACCAGGGGGACTCCGGTCCTAGAAAATAATACATGTTTCTTACGGAAGGAAGAATGATTTTCGGGATTGAATAAGTATGTTTTAAAATTTCTCAAGTAGCCCACTGCCAGTTTTCTGGCCGATGAGGCGCGTCGGTCTTGCACAGCGTGTTCAATAATGTTATATAAACACTTACCACTGTATTTCCTAGTTTTATTTTCTTTGAGTGTTTTCCGTTTTCCTTTTAAACACTCCGGTTATTACCAATTACCGATAACTTCCCGCCTCCATGATTTTCAGGTTTGCAGTTATTTATCTTTCCGCAGCCTGTCTGCCATCTCCTGGCGTGATTCATAATATTTGGAGAGATGCCTCCTTCTGTACTGTTTCAGAAGATGGCGTGTTGTCAATATTACGTCTAGCATGCATAGATGGAAGCGAGGACGCTGTGGCTAGCATCCTCGCTTGCCGCTCGGCTCTGTATAGATGATTTAAATTTAATACATTCAGCAACATTAACGAATTCTGCTAATTTAGAGACGTTAATTAGTTTAATTAGTTGTGACGTAATCTTTGTATGGAATTTTTACGAGGAAAAAAGAAATTTTGGAAAACGTATCTCCATTAGCATTTGTTTGGGAAGAAGGAAATAAATCAAATTGGGAAGAAGTGGGCTCTGTTCCGTCGGCAAGTCCCGCCTAGTTGTTTGATTCAGCTGGGTCATCATTAGTGTCTAGTGGCATCTAGTGCTTCCTTACAGCGCAGAAGTAGAGCAGTCTAGTAGAGCAGAGCAACTCTAACTCTTATTTTGCTCTGTTGTAGAGGCAGTCTGGACCAAACGTGATAAAATATTTGAAAAGCAAGCATTGGCAAGGGCAACGCCGTCTCTTGCAATTACCGTTTAAGGTAAAGGTAAATATTAGCAAAATATTTTGTTTAAATGGTTTCCCTCGGTTGGATGTCGGGACTGAAAACTGTGGAACGGTGTTACCCAATTAAAGTTTGCCGAATGTGCCAACCAGCCCTGCTTCACACATAAGATGATAGGCTACTACTGTTGGTTTTCATAAAGCCATCTATGTGCCTTAAGGGGGGTTTAATTAATCTAATCAAAACAGCCACACAGTACTAAACTACCTGGACAAAGCTAATTGTACACAGGGGCTTCACGTACGGGGGAGGGGACGCCCCGCCAACGTTGTCGCCCAGTCGGTAAAAAATAACCGATTCGGTGCTTCGCGCCGCAATTTTTCGGATTACAGTCGATACTTTTAAGGAAACTGGAAAATGGATTTTTTCTTAAAAACAGTCGGTTTTTATTAAAAAAATAGTCGATTTTTTCTTTAAAACAGTCAGTTTTTCTGCAAAACAGTCGGTAAAAATGACCAGCCAGTCGGTAAATACACACGTTTCGGCTAGTAACGCCTCTGATTGTACAGATCCCTTCTAGATCAGTAACCGCACTTTAAGACCAGGCCTGGGCCAGCCCAAATTTGTTTCAATTAGTTAATTTATTTTCAAATGACAGTCTTTTTTCAGAATTTCTTCATACATCTCAAAAATGAAAGCTGAAAAATTTCTTGTTTCTGTTTTATGTTTATAATAAAATTATTAAATCGGATTTGTGCGTGTTATATAATTAAAATAAATAAAAATAATAACCACAGTAAACAAGATTATAATTATGATTGAATTATACATGAAGAAGTATATTCCTGCCGAACAGCAAGATAGACTATGCGCCAGCGAAGTACATGCGAAACGGAAATTACGAAAACGACAGATGAAGACATAATAGGCTCCTTCCTTTGGGTTTGAACCCCAGTTGCACCCCACAGACCGAGATTTACACATGTTTCTTCTCTTCTTGGTTTTATTCTGGCTCCTGGGCTGAAATTTATACGAATTTCTAAATGCTCGCCGCTCTTCGCGCTCTCAATCGCTAACAAACTCCTTCCGATTCATCGATCACCGTAGGTGGCGACGGTGTCTTCGATCTGTTGAAGTCTATAGATGGCGTCTAATGTGGCATTCGCGTGGTTCCACTCGTTTGTACCTCATTTTGTTCCACGCTAACCGATAGCGTTTTATATTTTTTTTTGTTTTTTTTTATGTTGTGTTTTTATATATTATCGCCCGAAGAAAAGCAAGGGTGATAATGTTTATAACGCCAGTACACTTGAAAAATGGAAATAAGTGCAAGCGACAACACTGTAAGGTCTGTAAGCCTGGCGCGATATTTGAAAAGCACTGCCGGCATGTTTTGAATGGCACGTTTTGGGTTTTGTGAAGAAAACACTGAGAATAAAGGTTGTTTTTACTCACAAGGAGAGAAAGAGAAACGTGAGTTTAAGCCATAGGCTGAGTAGGGTAGGGCAGTTGGTGACATAGGTGGGAGTTGGTGTTATTTTATCACATGATGAGCTGTGAGCTAACTAAGCCACTTCTGTTCCAAGCAAGATGAGAATTTCCAAGATCCAAGAGGTGAGGCATGGCTGTTAGGCTAATGGTTCTTGGTTGTTAGCACTCATCCTGACTTTGTCACATAAGTCCACTTGGTACTTTTGCATGGTGCTTTTTTCGTGTTGGCTATCACTACTGCAAGGTGGCCTAGACTGCAACTTTACTGTTTTCCCGTGAACACAAGCAAAAGTGGTAACTTCCCCCTTTTTTATGATTTTTTCCTAGTCCTGTAGTCTGTAAGCCATCTGTATAACACTAGTACACTTGTTTTAGTTTTTTGGTATTCCCCTGATGTTAAAAGAAAAAAGTTCCAACCGTGCAATATCACTTGATATCGCATGGCTGGCCGTGCGTTATCACTTGATATTGCACGGTTGGAACTTTTTTCTTTTAACATCAGGGAACACCGGAAAATTTTGGCACTGGGTAGGATAGGACTGTTATCATTGGACTGCACAGTGTACTGTGTTATTAAAGGTTAACTACAGACATTGAGGTTGATATCGAAAATAACAATGATACGGCCATTGAAAATAACCTGTCCGTGCCGAAGGCGAGGCAGGTTATGAAAAATATCAGCCGAGCGGAGCGAGGTTGATATATTTAAATGGCTGTCGAGATTGTTATTCCGATGTCAACCGAGATGGAGGTATGTTAACTGTTATAACTTTTTCAAACTGGTATTGACAGTTACAATATGCTTTATAACTTTCTTGAACATGTTTTTCTATTCCTACGCAGTATTCCCTAAGATCATGGTCCAACTACACTAGGCTTTTGTCTGCGCAAAATAGGGCACCGAAGTGTCTGTAGACAAGTAGATAAAAAAAAAAGCTTTTCGGGGCTGCAAAAAAAAAAAGTAAGAAAATTCACCAAATTCTGAAATCTGAATATTGGTGTTTCAAATCCTCACCGTCACGGGCGACCGCACAACGTTTTGTGAATCTTCGCAAAACAGTAGACTCTGTTCCTCAAATCTATGCCATTTATGAGCCTAGTGTGACCAAGGGTCTAAATACATTCCGACTGTATTCATACGCGTTTAGTATATTTGATACCAGGCAGAAGACTTGGCAGCTTCGCGCGAGAAGTTTGAAATCCAGCGAGAACGTGCATTACGATAATTATGTGGTCTTTGAAACTTATAATAGATCTTTCCTCACTCAAAGACAGAGTGAAGTGCTCATTAACTACCATTTTGGAAAGTAAGATGTTGTTTCAGTTGACAAGCTGTATTTTCAATGGAAATCTGAATGAGAAAAGATATGACATAAGGCATATAGGCTGTTTTTCTAAGAGAGTAAAATGTTCTGTCATTTTTTCAGTGATGAATAACTAGCTTTTGGAAATCAAGGGATAGTAGGATGTTGTTTCAGTTGGCTGTATTTTAAGTGGAATCTGATTGTCACAAGGTATGACCTGGGCCATAGGCTGGTTGTCTAAAAGAGTAAGAAGTTCTGTCATTTCTCACAATTTATTTAGTTCTTATTTTATTTTTTATATATTTTTTAAGTAATTTTTTTATTGAAAGTATTGTTTTTAATTTATTTTTTGGAGGTCAGCTTCTACTTTTCCATATTTGAGGTAAAGTGTTCGATGAATTCAGTATTTGAGGAAAAGTGTTCGATGAACATCTGCGGAGGCTGTTACGGCTTCATATCATCCTCTCTGGAGGCTGATAAGATATCTCATCCAACCTATTGAACCTCCCTGAAATTTATTGCCAAAATATAGCAACCTGTGGGGCATAGGAAGATATGCATTGCATACCTGTTCGAGAAAAGTTATATGATAATATTGTTGTCTGTCTATGCTACCAAGTGGATAATCTGGTATAAAGAAACAATTGATTGACTGAGATGCGTTTAGTCAATGTTATCGCATTTTTGAGTTCCAGAGGGCCTCAAAATACGCTGTTTCTGCTGTAAAGCAGCTCCCCTGTGTATTTTATTATATCGGGTCCAAACTCACCCATGGCAAAACTTCCTCATGACAAAACGTCCCCGTTCAAAACGTCCCCATGTCAAACATCCCTATGGCGAAACGTCCCCGGCTAAAATAAACCAATAACCAAACTATCAAATTATTTTTTTTTTGGGGGGGGGGGAATTCATGATTTACATCCGACTCGGCGGTCTTTCAAATGAGCTTTCAAAGCAGATTAGTTTAAGACTAGAGCATGGAAAAAAGATATTAAAATTGCCTAGGTGCATAATTTAAATATTATCCCAAGCAATACAAGGTTCACTGAAAAAAAATCTTGAACTTCCCATCCCATTTTTATCCACCACCTTGTCCATCACTACGCTGATTTTTGCATTCTCCTTGTTTGACTGTTTTTTGGGCCAAGGTCCGCCATTTACAGCCCTTAAAGAATGTTACTACATCTCTGGTTCAAATTCTGAAGTTGTTTTATCTCGGTCATGCGCCTGAAGACCAAGGCGAAATTAAAAATCTTTGGGACGTCTTGCCACGGGGACGTTCTGCCATAGGAACGTTTTGCCATTGGAACGTTTTGTCATGGAGACGTTTCGCCATTGGGACGCTTTGTCATGGGGACGTTTTGCCATGGGGACGCATTGCAAGGGGGACCCAGGGGGACGTTTCGCCTGGGACGTTTTGCCATGGGGACGTTTCGTTGGTTATAAGGCCTATGCCAGTTTTATACCAGCAACTTTTCCGTCCACGGAAGTTCCATAACCTTCGAAAGAACTGTACATTTACTTCCTTCTGATTAGGTTCAAGGTTTTAATTTACATTTATGTCTAAAATGATAATATATAGAGGGCCAAGCCGGAGACACAAGATCGGTTGACAAAAACCCGGTATTATAATATAACAAACCTATTTGACAAATAACTAATTATATAAAAAAATATTAATAATTCCATGACTCACCACTAGACGGGAACCCGCCCCACATACCAACCGACACTCGGCAAAGACCAACCCGAAAACCCACAAAAAAAAAAAAAAACAATGCGCAAGCGAGAGTAACCGATGGCCGGCAACTTATGTGGAACCCAACCAAATATTATAACCACCATAACAACATCAAACAAATAACAATTTACTTTAAAATTTTAATTTATCATCGCTTCTTGAAATTATTTATAAGGATAGAATAAAGTGGGTTTTTTTATGCTTGGAAAATATTTGCTGTAATCAGTATATGGTAGATAAAGATGCCATGAAACCGTTTACTAGTCGCAAGTGAAATTAGTGAAGATTGTTTAGAAAAAAAGGACCAATCTCAATATCGCGGAGACGTCCAAACGTCCACTGCTAAATTACCAGCAGTTCTAGACCAGGGATTGGCTTTTACTAAGCCATCAGCTTCCGCAAAAGTGTCGATTTGACCTGTCCTCAGAATGATGTAGCTTTGAATGCAGGCATAAAATTTCTCCGTTTTAGTGGCTCTTAGCCTCTGTAATAATCCGTAGGCCAATCGTTTGCCCTTCGCCTAAATATCAGTCCGGATTCAATAAGGTGCTAGTTCCCTATCCGGCAGTATATCCAGGCTATAAATTCTAGTTCCCCCTTAGGCTGTCGAATTTCGGTCGTTGAGACTTCGATCAACCAGAGGGGCCGAGGGGGCAGAGCTATGGACCTTGAAAATTGTTTTTTATCTGGATCGTAAATATTCGTTAATTTTGACAAGTTTCCCGGTGATTTGGTGACCTTATATAAATGGAAATGTCCATAGAGATACGGATCAGAGAGTGGCCAGTCGAGACAGATCATGGGGTGATCAGTCTTTAGTTCCTTTGCCGAATGACTCTGGAGCCAATAATATGATTTGTGATCTGTCTTGAAGCCTGAGGCCGCCAGAAAAAAATATGCAAAAAATAGCTCAGTCAACTTTCATCAAAAACATAAAACATTTTTACTATGCTCATTTGGGCCTTGACGCTTTCTTGTTTGCTAGGGTTTCTTTTAATACGGCAGCAAACCGCAGAGCAAGAATATGAATATACAGTGCACAAAAAAATCTTGCAGTATTTAATACTGGGAAAAATCTTTTCTCTTTTGAGATAAGATTATCTCTAATTCGAATTAACCTTCTCCCAGTAGAGATAAGAGTAGTCCCAGTAGCAAATACTGCAGTTAACTTTAATCCTTACTCGGATAAACTTTTTACAGTTTACCCTCTTGTGTATTGGAACTAGTCCCTGTTCAAATGGTGATTGCTTCTCATCGCTATGGCCTCATGAAAGAAGATCCCTGGGGCCAACGAAGGACATTGATGAGCGCCAAGAAAGCTGACCTGGAACCAACTCAGTTGTTTCGTCTACGTCTAGAAATGAAGCTCGTCTGCTCAGTGAACCAGAACAATGAGTAAGTAGCAATTAACTGAAATTCCGCTCTCTGTATCCTCATCCATACATCCCCCTATTTTTAACTCCACGACTAGAAGGGTTAAAGCCAAATCTACAAATCTTGAGGTAGGTTTTGTGTTTAATCAAAAGAATTGGCTAACAAATTGACTCTTTACCATTACTTGACCATAATAATAGCGAAACGCAAGAATTTGTTACTTCACGGGTCATAAGTGAATTATTGTTGTTGCATCTTCTCTTGGACTGTAGGTTCAACTCAAAAGAATAGGCTTAAAAATTTATTCTTGATCGTTCCCTGACCATTTAGATAAAAGCAACAAATTGTTACTACGCTGTATTCATAAGCGGGTCGTAAATAAATCAGTGTTTCCTCTCCAGTCAATGGCTCCGGTCAATGGGCTGGTGAAGTTGAGTTTTAATGAAAAAAAATTGACATAGAATGGATAAAGAATGGATAAAGAAAAGTTTAAATTCTTTTTTTAAAAACAGTATTTTTTCGGTTTTTTAAGTTTTGTTTCCAAATGAGTAATAAAACAAACAAAATAAGAAAAAGCGGCCAGAGATCCGTCGCTTTGGTTATTTGATGTCCGTGTTCAAAAACTTCTGCGCACACTCAACCAGTGTTCGATCTTTGGTTGTAAATCTGGCGTTGACCTCACCTTAAATGTTAGTTACTCTAGAGCCGTTGGTGGCGCATAGAGCGTCAACGATGCCTCTCCATTCGCCTCAAAGCGATGCTGCAGCGGCGACGTCCTCCCATTCAAGGTAGTATCGAGGTTCCAGCCTTTCTCAGACCTTGGTCGTTAGTCCGTGTAAATGTAAAAAAAAAAAAAACCTGAAAAAAATATAAGATTCCTTTTTGGCGTGTCCAAACAATTTGCTGTGTCCACTTTTGCCCCTTCGTAGTTTTCTTCTCCCGTCTGGCACCCAATCGTCATTTGTTCGAGGAAGGCTGTTGTCTTTCATACAAAGGACCCCGAGATGACTACCGCCTTTTTTCGTCACATCAGTAACAGGAGGCTGACCTGTTTTTCTCTGGCCATTGTTGGCCGATTTTCTAGCCGCTGTGACGGCTGAAAATCCATCTTCACATTGTCCTAATTCTATACCTCTTGTCAGCGTGTTGAGTTCTGTGCATCTCAGCGATCTACCTCACTGCTCCGCAATTTCAAATGTTTGATAGTATGAGGGGGTAGGGGGCTTTTCCAGCTCTTCCTAGCGATTTTTGTCAATACCTAGACACACTAATCCCAATCCAGTCTCTTTTTTACCTCTACGATTTTCATCTCTCTCAACGTAAGTTAGGATGCTTTGATGATTCAGGAAGATAATCCACACTGATCGAGATGCCTCGATTGTATTGCCTGTGGATGGATGGATCCTTACTGCTGTCGTTTTGGCGATGTCTCTTCGATTTGTCTTACCCCATACTCGAATAATTGATAAAGGAGCTCGCCAATTATCGGACAAGAACGTCCGATTATTTTCCGCTTTCTAAGCAAATCGCCGATTCCTCACTACCATCCATCTTTCCCATGTTCCCAAAATTTCGCATCTGACCATCTGCCACGGTCACGGTTAATGGAATTATCTAGAGATGCGTTTGCTCTCTTCCAGTTGGAAATTCCAAGCCCCTTCTGCAGAATGCGGCCTATTGAGGCCGGAACTAATGCCGGGATTTCACGGGTAAAAGCGGGAAATCAGTATTTCGCCTGACTGGCGAAATTTAAGTATGAGCTTGACTGGTGCGTGAGTAGTTCTGCTGCTGTAGGGCTGTCGTCTCCAGACTGTTTTTGAAGGCGTATGAAAGTTATTTTTCCGTACGCGCATCCTAACTGAAAGTGATTTAGAAGCGCGAATCGTGGGATAACAAATCGATTCGGCCGCTACCGATTCCCGACCACAGCTTAATCATCTAGCAGTTCTGCAAGCTCAATTTTATTTTTGGGACACAGTGGCGCGGGAGCAACAACCATGCGACACGAGCGGCTGAAGGAAGTACTTCGATGTAGTCAGAGTAAGTTTAGTGCAGTGACGTCGTGAATAGATCGGTAAACTGAAACAGCCAAACAAAATTGCGTTCTCGCCTATGGTGTTGAAGTAAGATACGCGTAGGAAGAAGCACAGGCACGGAGGAGGCGCCAGGTTCAGAGCTGTGTACCAAAAGCTTCTCATGGGGAAGATAGGAGCTTGCTTAACTGCCTAGATACATAAGCTGTGTTCCCGACGAACATGCAGTAAAATGCTTCATCTCAGTCAACTAACGCCTTAAATGTTGAACACTGCATCTTTGACCGTTTTCTTGCTCGGCACCGTATCTGGAAATCTTTTTGTTACCTCAATGCTGCCAGTAAACTTTTTTCAACATTAAATGTCACATTTGTCGCACTAAAAAATGTTTCCATGCTTTTTGTTACAGTTTTCCACGGGGTCACTACGAAGTTCTATGTTCGACTCGCGACCATCTGGTTACTGTGCTAGTTGTCTATGTTTTTTAATCAGTAATTCCCGGTCCATAGCACTGTCGAATTCGCTCGGTGATTTGTTTGAGATTCCTTATACTAGTGACATGTCAGGCAATTTCTTCAGCGGAATCAGAGCTGCCTGATCAGAAATCACAAAACAAACAATTTTTGCTTGGATTCTGTTGTCTGTTTCGTAATATGTGAAAGCTCTTTCTTCAAACAAAGTGTCATAAATAGTGACAAAACAGCGCAAACGTTTACTTCCTTCAGATTGCTAATTGCGGAGTATTTGAACTCTTTGCTAACCGCTTGGCTTTCTGTTTTGCAATGTCGCGATGTTTCTTTTCAGAATATTTTTGATGGTGCTGCACTGTTCCAGGTGTCCCCTGGTTCTTAACTATTTATCGGAAGAGAACAAGGAAGGGGCTGTAGAGATTTTGCTGTGTCACCGTTCATTCTGTTATTTTTATTTCCGGTCGAGTGTAGAGTGATAAGAGTATGTCTGTGGCTGATAAATTCTGATAGAGGTTCTGATATTAGTGTGCAACCCCAAACGCCGCAAACGGCCCGGGTTTGGGTCCTTCGTTTGGATGTTTGTGTTATTTCTGCGCTGTCGTAGATGACCTGTACTTTCTGAACTGGAGCAGAGCCTCTTGTCAGTATGCCTAAGACCGTCGGATTTCGGGTAAAACGTTTGTTATCCTAATCTCGATCCCATGATGAACTATGCGTGTTGCGTCAAACAGAAGTCTACCCTAACCGCGACCTTATGCAAAATATTTTCTGAAACGTCATTCATGTCTGATTAATGCCCTGATTGGAGAGTCGTCAACAAGCTCATTAATCTAAATATCCATACCTCAAGATCAGGGTTTGATCAACTGACGCATTGATCGGATACCATTTCGCGCCACTGATCCCTTTTTATCTGATCGGTGAACAGGAACTCACTGATGATCATTTGATGCTGATGGAATCTGAGAACAATTCCGCGGAAGGTCTCAAGGAATTTGTAGGTCATTTCGGTGACAAACGATGCCTTGTGACACAAGCGAAATTAGTGGGACTGTTTGCGCTGCTGTTGTTGAGACAGAGGTCGTGGTGAGGGGAATGTGTAATCAGCGTCGACTTGCAGTTTATCGTGGACGCGAAGATCAGCTGAGTTTGATTTCACAGAGATTTCTTTTGGGCGCAGTACTGGAGACAGGGCCACTTCCAGGGGGTTCGACCCAAAAACATGCAAAAATAAACGTTTTTTAGGCTTTAACCTCTGATCCATGTTCTTGTCTTACTGTTTGGTACGGATTAGGGTATTTGCCGGATTAAGTCCGATCCGCGGGTAGACCCCCCACCCGAATAAATTACTGGATATGGACCCGGAAGTGTTGCCGACCTCCGATTACAGAACCTCGAAAGAGGCCTCCAAATGTCAAAAGAAATTTTTCTACAGTCCTAAGTTGGTCCTACGTCATGCTTCTTGACAGTTAGGACCTAGTTAGGACTGCACAGAACTATCTATTACATTTTAAGGCCACTTTCAAGGTTCTGTAATTTGTGGCTGGGTACCTCGCTTGTGGTTGGGTACTTCTGTTGATTTTTGGGATCCCAAAACGTAAGTGGCGGGATACCTATGACATCGCAAAAGTTGTCCGTCTGTCTGTCCGTCTGTAAGCACGATAACTCTCGAAGGGATTGAGATATTTTGATGAAACTTGGTGGGAGGATCCTTTGGGTCAAAGTACAAGTCAAGTTCGAAGATGGGCTGTGTAGCCATATATTTGAGGGTGGGGTTTCAAATTAAGGGGCAAAAAAAAATAGTTTTTGAAAGCTATTTAGATAGTTGATTTAGGGGTAAGGAGACACGTTGAATCTGAATATGAAAGCCATTTTCTCGTCGGACAAGTAGTTCGCCCGGAATCCGTCCAAAACCGGAAAGTTTGTCAAAAGTAAAAGTTTTATTTGAAGTTGATTAGATGTTTGATTTAGGGGTAAGAAGCCATGCTGAACACGATGGTGAAAACTATTTTATTTCCGGACAAGTAGTTCGCCCGGAATCCGGTGAAAACCGGAAAATTTGTTAGAAGCAAAATTTGTATTTGAAGTTGATTAGATGAACGGTTCAGAGGTAAGAAGACATGCTGAACACGATGGTGAAAACCATTTTCTCGCCGGACAAGTAGTTCGTCCGGAATCCGGCCAGAACCGGAAAATTCGTTAAAAGCAAAATTTTTATTTGAGGTTGATTAGATGATAGATTTAAGGGTAAGAAAAGCCGCTGAATCTGTATATGACAATCATTTTTTACCCGGACATATAGTTCGTCCGGAATCCGGTTGAAACCGGATTTTTTTTTTTGAAGTTAAAGTTTTATTTGAAGTTGATTAGATGTTCTTTATAGGGATAAGGAGATACGCTGAATTTGTTTCTGAACTATCTTTTTTTGCTGGGCAAGTAGTTCGCTCGGAATTCGGCCGAAACGGAAATTTGGCAGAAGTAAAGCAGGAAGTTTCGATCAGTATCGTCAAAATAGATATGGCTTACAGAGGTATGTCTGAACGTGGTTTTCTCAGATGATTAGCCTGGCGAAGACTGGATCTGGCGAAGACAAGACCTAGTTGTCTCGATCAAATATTAAATTTTTGGGATCCCATCGAAAACTTTGGTCTTGTTCGTTAAGACAGTCGATTTTTTTCTTGGAAACAGTAGATTTTTCTTAAAACCAGTCGACTTAGAACTAGCACGAAAGTAGAAATGGTAAAGACACAATTGTTTCTATTTATATAGATAGAAATAATATACATCGTTTGAACGGATGAGTCCGCTGAGGAGATTAATTTGGTGATAACTTCGCCTCTTCTTGGCAAGGGTCCTCTTTAGTTTATAAGTAGTGAACTGAAAGATGAAAGTACTCCACAGCCGGGAATTGAGCCCAGGCCCATTGGCTTAAAAAAAAAAGAGAGTCGATTAAGAGAGAAAGAGAGAGATTACCTATAATTGACATCGATAGGGATCTGTAAGGATTAGCCTGCATTGCAAGTGCAAACGGGTTCTGGAAATCTGTCAGACCCGATTGTCTGTTTCAAAAAGAAAAGAAAGAGTCGAAGACTCTTTTTTTTAGCTGTAGCCAGGGATCCCTTTCAAATTACATCATTTTGTTTGGTGGATGCCATGAAGCCGCGCAATGTGGGTCCTTGTTTGTCTACAAGGCTCCTACATTTTGAGTCCTAGTGTTCTAAATTCAGTTCAAAAAAAAATTACTTCTTGTTTATTTGTCAAGTTTACAAGTCCCAACGTCCCACCAACGTAATATCGTTCCTCTTCAGCCTAAAGCTAGGAAAATAAACTGCGAAAAAATCTAACTATTGGCAAGAACAAATAATCCAAAACAACCTCCGTCTTTGGTCCCATGCAGCGACTATGGATACCCCGACAAAACTGAGCGGAGCTAGAAGTACTTGCTGTAAGTTTTGAGTTGACTCCCGTCCACTTCCCTCTTCGTCGCTGCGCATACCAGACGAAAAACTGTAGGAGGCCTGCAGGCGGGGAGAGCCCTCTATACAGCGTCACATGTGGCGTCACAATGGTAGACATCCAATCAGCTGTGAGGACGAATCAGACGTAGTTCGTAATGAAGTTTCTTCTGCAGGGCTCTACTGCGGAGATTCTTGTGATTATTTGTTCCTACTGCTGGGTAACTGAAACGGTTCATGTGAATACGAACAATCTGTACCCAAAATGGGTCAATATTTTTAACTTTTTAGCATTAAACTGGAGAACCGATTCTCTTACTATAGCCTAAAAGAATTATCCCTCATTCCTTCAGCTAAACCTAAGCCCCGCGTAATGCAACATTCGGGGCGGGTACATTTAATTACAACGCCCTTTCCTTTGTTTTCTCTTAAATCAAACCACCCTCTTCCCCTACAGCATGAATTGAGATTTTGATGTTCTTTCTCTTCGTAATTTTTCCGGCCCGCAGCTCTCCCTCCAACTCATCAGGGTGAAAAAATATACTTTGAAGCCTATGCCCCCTTCTCGTCCAATCTGGATATTCTGTATTTCAATCTTGATAATTTGATCAGGGGTGAATGATGTTTTTTTCCACTCCGTCTGCCCTCAATCCGAGGGCTGAGAATAAACGAATATGGGACATTTTATGGACTTGTCAGACGAATTGATGAACAAGTGGCCCGTGGAAGATTTGACCATGGGATATTATGATGGTTTGATCTCCTTATAGACCAAAAGAGCATTGTGACCCCTTATTTTTCGAAAGATTATTTTTAAGTCAAATTACTGCCTGCATTAAACTGCTTTTTGGGATCCCAAAACGTTAGTGACGGATACCTATGACATCGCAAAAGTTGTCCGTCTGTCCGTCTGTGCGCACGATAACTCTCGAAGGGATTGAGATATTGTGATGAAACTTGGTGGGAGGATCCTTCGGGTCAAAGTACAAGTCAAGTTCGAAGATGGGCTCTGTAGCTCTATATTTGAGGGTGGGGGAGGGGTTTCAAATTAAGGGGCAAAAAAAATATTTTTTGAAAGCTGTTTAGATAGTGGATTTGGGGGTAAGGAGGCACGCTGAATCCGAATATGAAAGTTATTTTCTCGTCGGACAAGTAGTTCGCCCGGAATCCGGCCAAAACCGGAAAGTTTGTTAAAAGTAAAAGTTGTATTTGAAGTTGATTAGATGTTTGATTTAGGGGTAGGAAGACATGCTGAATACGATGGTGAAAACCATTTTCTTCCCTGACAAGTAGTTCGCCCGGAATGCGGCGAAAACCGGAAAATTTGATAAGAGCAAAATTTGTATTTTAAGTTGATTAGATATTCGATTTAGGGGTAAGTAAACGTGCTGAACACGATGGTTAAAACCATTTTCTTGCCGGACAAATAGTTCGTCCGGAGTCCGACCAAAACCGGAAAATTTGTTAAAAGCAAAATTTGTATTTGAAGTTGATTAGATGATAGATTTAAGGGTAAGAAAAAACGCTGAATCTATATATGACAATCATTTTTTAACCGGACATATAGTTCGTCCGGAATCCGGTTGAAACCGGATTTTTTTTTAGAAGTTAAAGTTTTATTTGAAGTTGATTAGATGTTCTTTATAGGGATAAGGAGATACGCTGAACTTGTTTCTGAACTATTTTTTGTTTTTGCTGGGCAAGTAGTTTGCTCGGAATTCGGCCGAAACCGGAAATTTGGCAGAAGTACACCAGGAAGTTTCGATCAGTATCGTCAAATAGATATGGCTTATACAGGTATATCTGAACTTGGTTTTCTCAGATGATTAGCCTGGCGAAGACTGGATTTGGCGAAGACAAGACGTAGTTAATATTAAATTTTTGGGATCCCATCGAAAACTTTGGTCTTGTTTGGTTTGTCTTATGGGACTGAAGACGTATAAGTAATAAATGCAAATTTATCGGGGATTATGAGATGGGAAGGTTTACCTCTTGGAAAAATAAAGGATAAGCCTAGCTCATAGGAAAAATTGCATATTCCTATAGCTTGGAGTATAGGTATAGTGTTAATGTTTCATGGGTGTTTTCCTTTTTTTTTGGTGCGACCTTGTTGGCTTTTGTGCATTTAAATCTATATATATATGTCTATCTGTGCGATTTGCCGTGCTGAGCTGTTTCTCAACGCTGAAAAAAGGACAAGTAATAATATACAAAGTAAGTAAGTAATATACTATAGTAGAAAAAGTAATGTACCCCCCCCCCCAAGCGAACCTCTAATCGCCGTAAGAATTAACTTCGACTTTTACCAATTTTCTGGTTTTGGCCGGATTCCGGGCGAACCGCTTGTCCGACGAGAAATTGGTTTCAGATCTGCATTCAGCACGTCTCCTCGCCCTCTATCGACTATCTTATCGGGTTTCAAAACCTCCGGCCTTACTTCTGCCAAATTTCCCGCTTCGGCCGGATTCCGGGCAAACTAATTGTCCGACAAGAAAATAAAGCTGAAAGACGAAATCAGCATGTTTCCTTACCCCTACATCGAACCTCTGATCAACTGCAGATAAAACTGTTGCTTTAGTAAATTTTCCGGTTTTGGCCGGATTCCGGGCGAACTATACATGTCCGGAGAGAAAGTAATCTGCATATACGGATTCAGAATGTCTCCTTACCCTCATATCGAACCTATAATCAACTTCAAGTAAACCTGTTACTTTCAAAAAATTTCCGGTTTTGGCCGGGTTCCGGGTGAACTATTTGTCCGACGAGAATATAGTTATCAGATATGGAATCAGCATGTCTGCTTACCCCTAAATCTACTTTCTCAGTAGCTTTTAAACAATATTTTGTTAGACCCTTTATTTGGACCCCCTCCCCCACCCTTAAATATAGAGCTACGGAGCCCATCTACGAACTCGATCATTGACCCAAAGAATCCTCACACCATGTTTGGAACAAATACCTTATTCCCGTAAAGAGTTATCGTGCTTACAGACGGATGGATTGACAGACGGACACCTTTACACTGTCAGAAGTTTCATAACAAATAACACGAGGATGCGCGGTTTCAACAGACAGTGCGTAACAGATAACACTTGGGATGTTATATGTTGTGTTTGAAAACGTTATGCATGAAATTTATGCAGAACAAGCTTTGCTAGGAAGAGCCAAAAAACAGCCAAAAAGGCATCTACTGACTTGACTGATCGTCATGATGTCGGAAAACTCAGCAGATGTTTTTGGCAGTTTTTCGGCTCTTCCTGATGGCAACGCTTATTATGCATAACATTTTGAAACACAGCAGATAACACCCGAAGTGTTATCTGTTACGCATTATCTGTTGAAAACGCGCATCCTCGTGTTATCTGTTTTGAAACTTCTGACAGTATAAGAAGTCATAGATATCTCGTCACTTACGTTTTGGGATCCCAAAAAGCCGTTAAAGCACAACTCTTACTAGAAATAATATCTTCCCTATGAAATGGATCAGAAAAAAACATTTTCGAAAATACCATTACTTTCCATCTGAAATTAGCGGTTTTTTTGTTATCGCCTGTCGACTATGTCCAGCCTTCCTGCTCTCCGACGCGGCGGCTGGGCGCAAAACATTTGAAAACTGATCGCGCCGTGGTTCAAAAGTGTGAAAACTAAGCAAATAAAAGAAGTAATAAACAAAAGCTTCTCAGATCCTTAGCCTATGTGTGAAAGAGTTGTCAGCAGACGTTTATGATCCCGGCAAACGTTTCGTTGTGTGACGGGCAAAACTCGGCAAGGCCAAAAAAGCGCTAAAATTTTGTAGGCGCAAAACGAAACAATGGAGAAAGGTGGGGATTTTAGAAGCTTATAATTCTGTATGGGAGCTAGATACATTATAAAATGCAGAATAAGCAAGAGGGGTCCTTTAACTTTGGAGAAATAACGACTTTTCACTGTTTGCATTTAACAGACTCCCGTAAAGAGTTATCGTGCTTACAGACGAATGGATTGACAGACGGACAACCTTTACGAAGTCATAGGTATCTCGTCACTTACGTTTTGGGACCCCAAAAAGCCGTTAACTTTGGAGAAATAACGGCTTGTCACTGTTTACATTTAACAGACTCCCGCAAAGAGTTATCGTGACGGACAACCTTTACGAAGTCAAATGTATCTCGTCACATACGTTTTGGGATCCCCAAAAGCCGTTAACTTTCAAGAAATAACGGCTTGTCACTGTTTACATTTAACAGGTAACATCGCAGTGTGATGCCGACCCTTACCGTAAGCCTGTTTTAGGGTTTAGGGGAGGAGTTTGGTTCCAAGTAACCTATACTGTGCGTCTTCGAAGTTTAAATACACCATGCCCTGGATCTTTGATGCTCCTCATTAGTAGTATGTGGCAGTCGTCTATCAGTTGGCACGCAAAATACTCCTCGATAACTTCCAAAAAAGTATCAAGCGGAATATTGAAAAGTTATGGAAAAATTTAGTTGGCTGTTCAGCAGTGTAAAAAGGAAATACTCCTTCGGCCCAAACTGACTGGGAATAATGCATGAAAAATGACTCAAAACGGATAAGTTGGCCAGGGGTATCCCCCCCCCACGGTATTTTGGCCTTTCTTGGCAAGAAACGAAATTGCAATTAATAATATTTTTGTTTATCAGTATTTGTTCGTTGCATGTTCCTTCCAGCTACAGCCTGGGGAGGACCCCTGTCAAGAAGGGCCAAAATATTGCTTCAGAATATCCTAACTGACTTAATAATATTTCCATCCATTATCATTCCCCAGGTTCTGCGTTTCAAAGAGGTAGCCTATTCTGAACCCCGACTGTAATACACTGTTTTATGCTTATCGTGTTTGCTCTCTTTAGGAAACGTGCTAGGCTTTCGATCCTTGATTCCGAGAAGTTTATTGGTTAGAAGACCGGTTATGGTAGTTTTGCCGCGTTTGAAGGGTTAGAAACAGTAGAAGCCTTATGTAAATTGCTGGAAGCAGTGCTGAGTTTAAAATAATAAATTATCTTAGTACATTTAACAATTCAGCAGAAACAGTACGAGGTGTTCTTTAAGAATATCGTTTCAAGCAACTGAGCGGATTGACCAACGCTGTGTGGCAAAGGACGATTTGTAAAAAAGATCGAGGGTAGGCGGGCTCGTATTGGGTCTGGTAACTGAGAAGGGGAATTGTAGTTCAGCGTGAGTTTGCAGTCTGAATAAACCAATGAATCTTATTTCAGAAAATCTTATTTTTCAGCAATACTTCGAGAAAAGCCCTTTTCTAAAGAACGGTTCCTGTCGCAAACGGTTTCCTTCCGGAAACTTGACCTGTTTCTGCTTCGAATGCTTGATCGACTGTGAAATATTTTTCCATTATGGATATCCTTTAGAAGTGTCAATGCCTTTTGGACCTAAAGTCACCGAAAATCTTAAAAGCACGTTCTCGAAAGACGAATCACACGTCACGCTAGCCTAAGCCTATGATGGAAGGGCTCTTGTTCAAACATTTAGTACAATAGCCCTGCGATTGCCCCCGACTTTTATCTGTTGTTATATGGCATATTCAACGGAAAGTTAGAATTGTGGTGACGCATTGCCGACACTATTTGGTGGCAGCTTATGTGTGCCCATAAACGGGCGGGGGAAGTTTTTCTGATGTCTATATTGCTTTGTGGGACAAGGAAATGATGTTGGGGATCTGGGCCGACTAGATTGGATAATCCTGCCTTGCCCGCAAAACGCTGGACGGATATAATAAAGACAGTTATATCAAGAATAAATAATCAGGTAGAACTTATGTCTTTAGTCGCATGCAGCGACTATGAAAACCCCGACAAAATTGAGCGGACCTGGAGGTATTTACTCTAGTTTTGAGCTGATGTTGATACCTGTTTACTCCTCTTCCGTCTTCACCGTTGATTCTCGCACAAGAAATGTTGAGGGAGGCTAGCAGGAGGCGTACTCCACGCGCTGACCCGCTCTGGAGCGCGTCCATAGAACCTCAGCTTTGACTGCTAAATTTCCTCATCAGTGACTAAACAGCGATATAGCTATTTGTAGAGGTAACGAAACGTGATGTGGGGTGAAGCTAGTAACCTCCGCTCATTTGCGTCGGGAGTCGGCCGTATTTTGCTCGACTCTGCATGATTGTATGACCGAGATAGGGAGACAGCAGTTCTGTCTCGTTATTTGGTTATATGCTGCTTTCACACCAAGCTACGCAAGTCTCCTGCTTCGTTGCGAAGACACAACGCAAGTTTTGCGTACGAAAAATCTACGCAACGCAAGGATGGGATTGAGTCCATTTTGCGTTTGCGTTGGCGCAACCAATCCCGCAGAGTATCCAAACCCACATAAAGAAATAAACCAGTATATATAATACAGAATAATATGAAAAAGATGCGTGGGAAATTCTAATGTATAAAAATGTGTATGCACCACATAAATAACGAAATCACAAGTTGCTTCTTTTGTAGCTTCAGTCTTATGTCAGTAAGTTAGTTTATTTTACGCTAAAGCCTTGTCGGCCATTGAAATAACAAAACAATCTTCACAGATTTGAATCCCTACAGAAGATTTTTCTCTCAACCTCCGTAACACCCCCCCCCCCCCGAATGTGGATCTCCCAATAAATTTGTGTAAAGTGCAATCCCAGAATCGACTTCCGAAACGGTGGATCCGGAGTCCGGCAATATTCTTCCCGAGATTCAAGTGCACGTGAATGAAAACTCAAAACCTCCCCCACTGATTTGTTTCTAATGACTGAGTCAAAAACCCTCAATAACTCAGAAGCCCCATCGATTTCACAGTTTTCGTCTACCTACGACCCAAAAAATTCGATTACACCCCTCCGAATTTCCGGCCTGCCAGAAATCACTGGGTACCAGTCGATTAAATCTTCCGTCCGTGTTTTCCGTGCACCTATCAAAGCCTAATGATCACTGTGATAGTAGGACCCCTGCTGAGCTTGCTAACAAAAATTATTGCCCGGTCAACCATGACTGGTATCTGTGGCTGAATTCTAGTTTATTGCTGACTTAAATCTTGGCATTGGAGAGCCCTTTAAGAAGGTTTATGTCGGTTTAATAGTCGATAAAGGCATGCGAAATTTAAAATGATCCTTGTCAGAGCCGCCCCTTGGATTTTCGGACTGGCGACAGCGGACGAGTTCCCATAGAGTGGGATCAGGAGTTACATGTAGCTAATTACGACTAAATGTTGACTCGTATGTTTTGGGTTGTCTCGAGGGTTGTCTGGCGCGGTTTAGAAGCAAGAAACATGTGTTTACAGGCGGTATCTAGAAACGATCTCAATGGATATACTACAGATCTCCGTTTTTCTCTCAGTAACTCTATAATATCAAAATACTATCCTTTTACAAAACGTATCGACTGCCGGCCTCATTTTCTGCCACATCAGTTAAATCGTTTATGGTTAAAAAGTTTATTTATTCATTTATTTCCCTCGAAAATGTGGAGTAATATAATACAATATGTAAATAAACCATAGGCCACCTAAACCGACCGATTCATTCAATGACACTTGAACTACTACGGAATAAAATACACAAGGTTTAAAAAGCTAAATTAAGATTATGAACTTCTCACGTTCTTCACTTATGAAAGAATGGGGATAGGTTAGGCTGTAGGTACAGGCACGTACGCAGGGGGGGTGCCTCCGTGCCCGGGCCCCCCCCGAAATCGATTTTTTTTTCGCATAATTTTCTGATCCTTCACACAGAATAAGGGATAGTGGTTAATTACTGGTCTAGACAGAATTTGTTAACCGTTTTCGATGATTTTTTGGCCTGTAATTACCCAATAGGGTCACCAGCACCAGCTTTTGGTTTTTGTAGATGTTACATAATATAATGCGCCTTTTATATACTGTTTAGAAGGATTTGGGCCCCCACCGAAAAAATTCCTGCGTACGTGCCTGTGTAGGTATGATGGGCTTCCAAAGCTTTCGCCATGTTTCACAACTATATTTAAACCCTTTAAGTTTTATACATTTATATCCTTTGTGTAAATTTTCTCATAATCTCAAAATATTTTAATAAAAACAAATCAATTTTTTGCCTTTATTTTATTTTCATCTTTATTTTCGCTATCTTCTTTAATTTTTTTCCCCGTCATGGCCCATGGGATTCGGGATTAAATTCAATTCTTTAATTCGTTATTTTCTTTGGGGTGGCAAGGGAGACGTTGCTTTTCCGAACGACCAGCCTGCGTTTATCGAGGACATATTGGCATATCTCCCTGCTCTGTTGGGTCTTCAGTTTGATCGCCTGTCAGTCCATCAGTATCCGTCATTTTTTCGTACATCTTTTAAGGATCATCTCATCAAGATGTCTACATTAATTACAAATATTCAAAGAACCCTATGCCATGAAATCGCGACTCGGTCCATTGAAGGCCTCCTGCAGTGATTAGGCCTAAGTGTGAATGAAATTTGATGCCAGGCCCACCCATATGGCTGCATCAACGGCTCAAGATGTCACTTTAAAAACCAATAAATTCTCTTTGTATGCCGCCCCGTATCTTCCCTTATCTGTTGTTACTAGGGCATAACATGTCAAGCCTTTGGTTGCCGCATATGATCCATGTTATGTGCTTCCGACTCTCGTTTTTTCCCCCATGGATGAATCCTCACCTCACGCGACTGAATTAGTATTTTTGATATTTGTAAATTGTTTGGAGCCAGCGCTGGTGCACGAGCGATTGAGTTTCAGTAGGGACGTTCACTATCGCTAGTGGTGCTAGTGTCGCTGCTGTTTGAGCGTGTGTCACTTTTTTCTAGTCTTGGCACCACTCTCTAGTGTTATTTTGCTCTGACAAAATTGACACACACTCGAGTAGCAGGGATCCTAACACCACTAGCGATAGCGAACGTTTCCTACTGAAACTCATTCAGTCGTTCACCAGCGCTGGCTCGAATAACTTCATACTCTGAACATAGCAAACAAAAAAATGGTACGGCCTCCATTGTTCGATTGGTGTGTACAGACCGCACCTTTGCTTGAGCAGAAATGTCTAAATCCGCAAGTTTGTCTCGCTTTAAAT
Source organism: Branchinecta lindahli (assembly GCA_023053555.1). Taxonomy (NCBI): domain Eukaryota; kingdom Metazoa; phylum Arthropoda; class Branchiopoda; order Anostraca; family Branchinectidae; genus Branchinecta; species Branchinecta lindahli. Next base: position 8,977,476 of record JAKZAO010000009.1, on the reverse strand, counting down.
CGCGCAAGCGTAGTGAGCGGCGCTACGAGTATGGCCCGTCTGCAAAGCAAGGAAAGTATAGGTCTTGGAGCTACTCCGTATAGTGTTATTTTGCTCTGGATAACTTCATATTCTGAACACAGCGAAAAAAAAATACGACCTCCCCTGTCACCTCGATGTTTCAGACCGCATTTTCCCTTTACTAGAAATGTCTAATCCCGCATGTTTGTCTCGTTAAAATGCCGCAACTGTAGTGGGCGGTGTTACAAGTGTGGCCCGTTTGCGAAGAAAGGAAAGCATAGGTCTTGGCGCTACTCCCTAGTGCAGAGCAAAATAACATTAGGGAGTAGCGCCGCCCATTACGCTTGCGAAATTTAAAGTGAGACAAACTGGCAGGTTTAGAAATTTCTAGTAAAGCTAAGATGTCGTCTGCACACATCGTGGAAACTGGGGAGGTTGTATCTTTTTTTTGCTCTGTTCAGAATATGAAGTTATTGGAGCCAGCGCTGGTGCACGAGCGATTGAGTTTCAGTAGGGACGTTCACTATCGCTAGTGGTGCTAGTGTCGCTGCTATTCGAGTGTGTGTCACTTTTTTCAAGTCTTGGCGCTACTCTCTTGTGTTATTGTGCTCTGGTCGGAAGTATTGCAACAGTTTTGTATTAATTTTATTCTGATTCAAAGTATCCCATCAGAAGAAACAGAGCTTTCAGAATCAGGAAATAAACGAGTCTCATTACAGCCTTGGTTTCAAAAGAAACCTGAAAGTTTGAAGCAAAAAATAAACAGCAGAGGAAATAAAACGAATCTGACTTCATTATGTGTGTTAAAAGAAACTGAAACGTTTGGCTCCTAGCAGATATTTAAGTTCTTTTCCATTCCCTCTTGACAATTTTAGATATGCGAATAGCAATACCAAGGTAGTCCAAATTTTAGATAATTGCCGAGATAATTGCTCAAAGAAGCATACCTCTATTATAATCCGCCTCCATGATCGGTAAGATTGGTTCGTTCCCTGAAACTTTGGATTTCCAGCGATATCTCCCAGTCGTCTTACCGACATTGGCTATTTGTACTTGATCCAGGATCACCTCTTTCCGAAACCTCTTTACTCTTGCGGCACGTGTATCGTCACTGCCATACGTTAGGCAACACGGTCTGTCTCGCTGTTCGAGTTGAAGGTAACGAAATCGGAATTTTGATAATAAGCCTAAAACGAATTGTAAATATCAGAAAACTTGTAGCAAGAAGGTCAAGGTCATTCGCGTAGTTTCATAGCATAGTTTCGCCTAACTATTAGATTTAAAACGCATATTTCCAGTGTGACAACGTAACCTCGAGAGTCCAGGTCATCAGTAATTACCGTACATTTTGCATGATAGATGTTCATTAAATTCTTATGATATATATTTTCCTCCTTGCTGCAAACCATTCTGAGAATAAAAGGGGTGTGTTATTTCTGGAGTTAGAGAACGATAAAAATGGAGGAAAATGTTTTAGAAACGAAACAGTATCTTATGCTTCATTTCCTTTGAAAATTTGTTGCCCCTGTTTGTATCATTCTACAACGGTTTTTGTTGTTCCTTTCGTCTTTTAATTCCCTAGACCGTTTGTGTGATAGCATCTCAGTCCCACTTGAAGGGCTTGTGAAAGATCAGCTGGAAGATATCGTAAGCAGAGGTGCAATTTAGAGGGGGGCAGGGGGGTGGGGGGCATGGCCCCTAGATTTTGGAGGGGCACACTATCTTTCATCTTGGTACTATTTCTTGGCCCCCAAATAGGTTTCAAAATGCAAAATACAAAGCAATGAGGTTACTTTTAGATATATTCCGAAACTAAATTTACCTAAAAAAAGAGTAGCATATAACAATTTTACGTCTGATTAATAAATCCCAGTATGTTGCCTGAGATTCATCTTTCCACCACCCTCCCCCAAAGATTTATTGAAATGACGGCTCTGCATTTAAGCTGACTGGATGCAACCGCTTCCGTTTCATTCCACTTCTAACCTGACTCACCGGTCAACCCGGCGGCAACCAAATTCTCACGGGCGGAGCCTATTTTCTTTGATCGCACCGCGAATGCGTAAGATCCCTTACTCCGGGTGTCCCTCAAGAGTAATCTAGTAGTTAGTGAGTAATCTGTCGCGTAAGCGAAGGGAACTCAAAAGATAGTAGAAAGTGCGTAGTACTGCGAATAGAACTGAGTGAAAAGGAGGTGAAACTATAGCTTCGAAAATGTTATCTAAAGGATTATTACTTGTTGCGGTTCTTGCGGCGTGTCTTTTTGGTAAGGAACATCATTTGTACTTAGGTATCCTAACCCATGAACAGTTTGTTTCGTAGTAATTTTTGGTCCATAAATCAAGAATGATAATAATTTCCAATTGCTTATTTTCTTCAGTTAAGAAATTTGATGATGGAATATACATCTGTTTGAATCAGTAGGCTATTTCTTTTCTAATTTGGCAGTTCAAACGATTTTTTTATACTTTGGCAGTTCAAGATCGATGTGCACATGACTATTTTTTCTACAATAACCTTATTTTGATAAATCACCATATCCATAGCCAACCGTTCTTCAGGCTTTTCTCTGTATCACCGTTACCCCTCCCCATATAGGTTTGCATGATAACGATGATCATGTCCTTAATGTCAGACTCCCTATTATCCTAGTTGCCCGGTTTACGCTACTAAGTCCATGCAATTATAAAAAACGTAAAAAAAAAAACTAAAAAAAGATAGGCCTGGCCTACCAATAAAGAGATACATAAAAAATGTGAAAAATGATAAAAAGAAAAAAAATACTCGCAGCCGCATCACTAGATTCTCTTGCGTCTTCGGTATAATTGTTGCGGATTTTTTTCTGGAATGTGAAGTTTTTCCACTTTTACACTTTTCCGACTTATTTACGACATACATTTTGTCATATACCCACTTCTTTCTAGGCAACCATTCTTTTAAATTCGTTTGCGACTTCTTTTATTCCAATCATATCAATCCATAGTAGGCCTACATTAATTTCGCCAAAGAGCATATAGGTAGAGAAGGCAGTATTTTTCCCACTAGGAGACTTTTTGCTGATACTACTTTACCTAAGACACTGTTTAGATCTTGCTCAAGTAGTCTTTCCCGGGAACAGCCCTCCGGCTCTATCTCTCCCTTCATCCACTTTTGTGGTTCATTTCGTCGTCTTTGTTCATTTGCACTTCACTCACGAAGTTCGTCGAACGCAAGTAGTGGTCTCTCAGAAGGGTCCAGGTCTTCCCCGAGGGTCCATTGTCACGTCTCCAACCGTGAGGGCCTTTATCCCCCCCCCCCCCCCCCCCCCCGCCTAAGGCTTTTGTTGGAGAAGTGGACAGTGGCGAGTAAATAAAGGTCGAGTTTCGGAAGTCGAAGAATAAACATGGAGATTTTCCATCACTTTCCACTTTTCTAAACTTTTCTGTGAGAGTTTCTTGGAATCCAGAGAGGTATTCGCGTTGGTCTTCCGGAAATTTTTGATTTGTTCAAATTGAAAGTTTTGCCTTGAACAAAATATCAAATTCACGTTAAACATTGTTTACATCGGTGACCATTCGAGTCAATACTTAAATCCGATTCTGTCAAATTATATCTTATTTTCAGTCTGATATTAGAAGGTGTAATAATGTTACACGTTGTCACGTGACATTTATGAACCTCAGACGATCGAATTTTTGTTTAAAAAATGTCGACTGTACAGGGAATTCCTCTTCTCAGTCGTCTTTTTTGTATGTTTCCTTGAAGATTGTAGCCTACCTAAAGTTTGATTTTGATTTCTTCGAACTCCTCACTTACGCAAATCCAGAATGAGGTGGGAAAATTGAGCCAAGCTTAAAACATGCCTTAAAATATCACAGCTTGGACATATCGAGCCTTCGTAGAAATATAAAAAGGGGGAGGGTAATCAAAGCCCGGAAACATACAACAAATGACATAGAAGTATGTATCTTAGGAATAAAATGATAATAGCAATTTATTAGCATATTGGGCCATGACAATGATGGTAACAAACAGAAAAGCAAAAACTAAACAAAAAGATTAATCGAATTATAGGGCTAAAGGAAATTTCTCTGTGGGCCGAAGAACCGTTCGAGTCTCGAGCAAAGCAGCGTTTCCGCTAGCGAGGCTAGTATTTGGAGTTCAAAGTTATTGTTGTAGACATTCCTAGGAGCTTCGTTATATGGCTGTAGGTGCTTAGCGTCTTATCTCAGTTCTTTTCGATCCGGGATTTTTAATACATTCGGAAACTTGGTGTTCGTGGTTGTTACAAGTATTGTTAGGCGATATTTGGATTTTTCGATTAATTCGATATATCGATATTTTCCCTTTTGATATTCGATAATCGATATATCGATATCGATATTTTGGTACCATGTTTCGCTATAGTAAAGGTCTCGTTTCGCCAAAATTTAAGAGCAAAGTTGCCGTAAGAAAGCACCTTGCATGAACTCAAACTTCGAATAAACAGAAACTGAATTACGAAGAACATATTGCTCCAGTTTTGGATATGTAAATGTAACTTATGTTGGATGATTTACAGTAATTATAACTGAATAAAGATCGTTTTCGATATCGATATTAACGTTTCGATATTCGATATCGATATCGAATATCGCCCAAAACTAGTTACACGTGTGCATAGGGAAACTTGGGAACTACTGTTTCAATGTCGAAAGGAAATGTTCGAAATTGTCCTTTCCTGGATAGTAAACGATTAGTGGGAACTTATTCAGGTGGTCTGTCGACGTGTTGATGTAAACTAGAAAAAGACATACTTACTTACTTGTACTTGTCTTGTGTCAGGACGCAGCTGTGCAGCTCTCCTTGATAGGAGCAATTACTCAAATTTATATACATGCTAAGTACCCTTGCAAGTGCCATATGAGCTTTTCAGCTCTTGTTTCGGTGGGACGTTTTCGATTTACACTTCATCACTCAAAGCCTAATTAGCATACTATTATTTTTTTTTCTACCCATCCATTGTTTTTAGTCTGTGATGTTTCTTTGCTTTGTTCTTCTTCTTTCTTCTCACTCCTTACATACAATGCCTGATATGGAGCTTTAAAGATTGTGTTTCTCTTTTCATAGTTCGTTCGGAGTCTTTGGCGCTAAAACAAGCCTTCGAGAAACAAGCAAGAGATACTCAGGTCAATCCAGGCGGGACAGCTGTTCTCGACTGCAAAGTCATCAACAAAGGAGGTAGCTGCGTTTGGCAGAAAGATCGACGGGTGAGTCAATTCTGCCAATGACTTCTACAAGCCGGCTGAAATGGACTAGGATACTGTCGTCATTGACCAGTAGTCTTAGCAGCAGCAGGGGGTCACGTATGAGAGGGGGGGGGGGACGCCCACACCCAAATGTTGTCTGCCACTCGGTAAAACCAATTCTCGCCGCGATTTTACTGACAACGCCACAGTTTTCTATTCAGTGAAAGTACCTACAAATATGTACCGAAATCTCGACCCGGGCCCGAGCCAGTGTTTCCCCCACTAAATATTTTGGCTAGTAGCGCCTCTGGCTGGGACTACAGGGCTCTTTGCTCAAGCCTATTTCACGAAGCCAAAGTATAGCCTACCGAATTTCTTGTCGGTACGTATTTACACAAAAATCAGCCCATGAAAAAAGGTTATTATTACAACTTCGTTCCAGCTTGTGTATCATTTAAAAAAAAATCCCCTCCTTCAGGATTGAATTTAGGCCACGATTGTGCGAGTCATCACCTTTCTGAGTAGTTGAGTATGATGGACTAAGCTTGAATGGATCGTTTGGCTTTAGCCTTTTATTGGACTACCTTTATTATAACTGTGTATCACGATGTTTCGTTTAGTGGGCGTTTTAGGACTATAATTCTTGGGGTTCGAAAGACCTTAAAAGCTAGAAGTTAAATTTTCCAGAAAAGAGGCAGATTTAAAAAACTTCGCCTACGGGAATTTAAGTTGTTCTGGATACAGCCGGTGGAAGCTTCGAAAAATTTTCCAGACAAAAAGGCAGATTTAAAACATTGAAATGTATTATTTTTTCAATTTTCTTTATACTCCGCTTTCTAAAATGGCGGGTGAAAAATAAATTACTTACTTATCTACTTATTACTGTTATCACGGGCCCCGAGGACTATTAATTTAAACTTAGGAAATTGAACAGTGTTTGTTACTGAGTCAAGCTTACAGCGGAATTAGTATAAGGTGACGTGCCAAGGGAATGCATCTTTAGTGTTACGCCATATAACAGTAATTTATTTGGTGGCTCACGGTTAAAAAAAGATAGCTGACTTAAGAAACCATACCTGCGATCCGATGGTATGATTACTAATGAACTAATTTTCCTTTGTTTGCATATGCACTCCTAGATTGAAAAAGATTCAGTGGATTTCGGAGTTTTGCATAATTGGTGAAGGATACTTTTGGGTAGGGGTCGTCTCGAGCCGATCGAAACCAGATCTGGGCGTTCCTCTCGGTAGCCAAACAATAAGGCCAGATTAAAAAAAAATACGAAAGCAGATATGATTTGACAGCCTCGAGTGAGGGGTTCGCCAGTCGTTCATACTTGGTAGTTATCTCTAGCTCAAACAAAGGCTCATTATTTTGGTTATTGTCCTTCAAATTTTAAAGGGCATGTCAGTGAATGTATTCCGGTATTGCAAATCCTTCACCCCAGGTCGTGATCAACCCCTTGGCATCAACAACAGCATTTTTTATTATTTATCAGGAATAGACAAATCCTTACTCAGTTCCGATCAGCTTCTTGACTAGTGCGTCTTGTTCGAGGTTTTCTCCTGCCCCTTCATGGTTTACGGCCACCTGAGGGGAAGTTCTGACAAAGTTTGTAACCCCCTCCTCGATTGGGCCTAATCGGGGGCCTAATAAAAGTGATATTAAAACTCAAGTAAAAATTCAATTGGAAGTTTTAGGCTGGGAAACCGGTTGCCTCGTGCCCATTATTTGTCTATAGGATGAAAGGAGAAAAAAAAGATTGACGGCTGTAAGATGGATGAAGATATAATATAATGTTTTTGAGGGTCGTAATCGTTTGTTGCATTTTCATTCTTCGTAAAATGCTAAACAACTTGTTGCTATGGTAATTGCTACTGGCAACTTCTCAGTTGGCATTTTGACTGACATTTAACGGTAGTTACCAGATTCGTTTCTTTAGCCGATAAACCCACTGTACTGTAGGCTATAGGCTATTCCCAATTAAGAGCCATCTGTTGGGGGATTAATGTTCTTTTGTATTTTTTTCTGTATTTTTTTTTTATGTAGTGTCAGTTGACGGCGAAAGCTCAAATATAGGTTAATAGTAAAAGTAATGAGCACTGTTTCTGGAAGCTAAGACAGTAGTCAATAATCGTTTTTTTTTATGGGGGATAGCAAAAAAAAAAGCGTTTTCTGCGTGAAGTAGACTACTAGACAATTATGACGTAGACAAATGTCTGTTATGACGGAGCCTTCTGAGGTCTTCTGACTTTAAGTGAGCCTTATCCTACAGGATATTCGAATGTCCGACATCCCTTGTACACAGCCATTTCTTCTTTATGTCTTTGATGGCTGGGATAACTCATTCCCAGATCATGTAGAGCGTGTTCCACCCTTCTTATACCGTAGTTACTACGCATGACTGTCACAGATCCTGGTTTCCTGGCGTCAAGGCTGGAACACATTTTCTTTTTTTCGGCAAAATATCGTGTCACAGGCCAATCAAGTCACAGAGATCGTAGTTACCACGCTTACTATGCCCCCGATCCGAGTGTGGTAAACAACTAGTTAATTTTAGCAAGAACAAATAACGAGTCAGAACTGCTGTCTCCCTATATCGGTCATACAAACATGCTGAGTCGAGTAAAATACGGCCGACTCCCGACGCAAATGAGCGCAGTTAACTAGCTTCGCGCCACATCACGTTTCGTTACCTCTACAAATAGCCAAATCGCTGTGAACCGCCCGATGAGGAAAAGTAGCATTCAAACCTGATTGGCTCTAAGGAGTGCTCCGGAGCGGGTCAGCGCGAGGAGTACGCCTCCTGCAAGCAATTTTTCACTATTTGTTCTGCAATATGCAACGGCGAAGACGAAGAGGAGTAAACGGGTATCAGCATCAGCTCACAGCTAGAGTATATACCTCTATCTCCGCTCATTTTTGTCGGGGTATTCATAGTCGCTGCATGTGACTGAACACAGTAGTTCTTCCGATTATTTGTTCTTGCTATTAGTTACTATTTCGAGAAGCTTGGAACGGTCAGCTTAGTAACTTTTCACGAGGTTGGAACGATAATAGTAACTAGTAGTTACTATTGTTAAAGTTTGGAACACGCTCATACAGGTGTATGTTACGGATCGAGATTATTCTATTGAAACTATAAGCACAGCAAAAGTCATACTTTAACGAGTTTAACCTCAGTTGCTCGGTATTGACCTAATCTAAGCCTCTATTTCAGCTCATTGGGATATACACTGGAAAATATGAATGGGCTGGAAACCCTGAACAAGGGGATTGTAGTTTAAGAATCCTGGGCGCACGGGCCGACTTGGACGACGGTCAGTGGGAATGTCAGGTCACGGCTTCAACCTTCGACTCCAACGATTATTTGAACTCCGATCCCGTTCGACTCATTGTCCGAGGTACGTTGAGGTCTTTGTCACGGATCTTGAACCTTAAGTGTTATGTACTTGCACCGTAAAAAGTTTATCCGAATAAGGATGAAAGTTAACTTGTAGTATTTGCTACTGGGATTCATTTTGTATCTACTGGGATAAGATTAATCCGAATTAGAGATAATCTTATCTCATTAGAGACAAGATTAATCCCAGTAGCAAATACTGCAAGATTTTTTTTACCGTGTACTTTGCTACGGGCTGAAAAAGGCCATGACCAAGAAGGACCCAACAAGTTTCGGCTGACCTTTTGTAGCGTCTTATCGTTCTTGAAGCTTCTGAAACCTCGCCCATAAAGCTTGGATACGGCAACTTACCTCGCCTGTTTCTCCATAATTCGCACCCGGTTTTATTCCTGGGGTTACCCACTCCCCAGCACCTGCTGTACACCCTTTCTCGGCACCGGTGGGCACCGACCGAAATCAGCGGTGCCGGCACCAGTGCCGGTCATTAATTAGCCGATTCATCTTTCAAACGCTTCTAAACATGCTTATTTTAGTGTTCTAACACGTGGCAACCGGTGCCGGCTTGTGTCAGCCGGTGCCGGCACCGACCGGGCACCGCGGCACCGGGCACCTGCTGTACACTCAAATCAAGAGTGGGCAACCTCTCGGTTTTATTCCTTTGCTGTCTGCCCCGCTTTAATCCTTTCGCGTAGACCAAACTACGCCCTGCTTGTTTTAATTGTTCTTATAAATTATGGAGATATCCGTGTCGTCTGTATCTCCATATTTCACTCTCTAGTCAGCTGGTCTAAATAGATCCGAGGCGATTAAGTTCATCATCAGTCAGGAACATCGACGGCTCTCGTTTTGATTCCCGCATAATTTTGCGCTTATTTTCAAACTCATAGAGTACATCTTGGAGTATAGGTAAGCTATCGCTATCCAAATTTTAATTTGATTTCCCCGAAAATGGGCAAGGACATATCGTCGTGTTTTGCTGTTAAACCTCCCATTAAGCTAGTGAAAAATCTGACTACGAATATTCGGATGGTAGGATCACAGGTGCAATTCACCATATTCCATGTTCCGCACTTTTAAGCGGACTAGTGTCTGTAAATCCTCCCTTGTCTCCATTTCGGCATTTGTTAACAGGTATACTAAACTAGATCTATAAGTTGACGAGTAGAAAATCTGCAATCTGCTTCCCGAGCAATGGAAGTTTTGCACTGTCTTTGGAGCAGAATGGGATAGCTATTATTTTTTGCCCATCTCCTCATGGATCCATATTTTACTAGCTCTGTGTCATGTGTTGAGAAGATAATGAGGGGGACTTTCAGAAACTAGTCCGCTTGGAGCGCTGAGCTGAAAAGAGCGAAATATGTAGCGAGGGGTTACCCACTCCCCGGCACTTGCTGTACACCGTATCTTGGCACCGGCTGGCACCGACCGAAATTAGTGGTGCCGGCGCCGGTGCCGTTCATAAGTTGAGTGATTTCGCTTCTAAAAATGCTTATTTTAACGTTTTAACATGCGGCAACCGGTGCCGGCTGATGTCAGTCGGTGCCGGCACCGTCTGGGCACCGCAGCTCCGGGCATTTGCTGCACGCTAAAATCGAGAGTGGGCAACCCCCCGATATGTAGTCCCATTTTCACGATCGGATGCGATCGTACCTGGGTCCGAAGTGACGTATCAGGCTCCGGTCATTCTTTTCGAGATGCTTATTCGTCAGAATACCGGTTATGCACATTTTGCCAAGTTTGTCATCCAAGGCAAGGGCATCCAGGGCACTGTCTCAGAACATCTTCGTAGAAACATGATGTTGTGCAAGGTGTTTCTTAAAACTAAATCCTGTCGTGCGTTCGCAATACAGCCGAGCTCTTATGACGTGAACATTATTTTCTAGCGTACCGCTTCCTCTTCTTGACAGACCCGTTTCGTCGAAATATAGAAACTCCAAATTTCTATTAGCCAGACAAAAGAAACTGCCACGAACTCTCATTTCCTTCTGTCGTCCGTGTCTCTTATCCCCCTCCTCAAATTTTGAAAACGCAAACACGAATCCGCTTTGCTTGTCCGATGGAAGAAACTGGTGTGATAATGTTAATTTACTTTGTTAAGTGCGTTTAATGCTTCCAGCTCTCTCTCTCCCTCGCTGTTATATGTGAATCAGAAGATGGGATTATGGGCTTCACTTCTCGGGAACGGAGGACGTTAAATTTCCCGGTTTGTTGATACAGGCACAGTTGATATGGCACTTTCTACGCTTAAATTTTTCTCCAAGTTTTCTTGTCCTAAAATCCAACTTTTAAGAATTTATTCAAGTTTTATCCGCCCTATCGTTGAGTATTCTTGTCCGGTTTGGCATTTTGGTTTAACTGTTTCCCAATCTAATTCAATAGAGTCAGTCCAGAAGCGAGCATTAAGAATTATTTATTGTCAAGGTAAACTCCCATATCACTTCCTTCTTAAGCATTTCCAGCTCACAACCTTATCGGAGAGAAGAACCCTCCTGTGTACCCGGTTTGGCAATAAAGCCATGACAGATCCCCGTTTCCAAGATTTATTCCCCCCGCCTTTTCAACCCTTACGATCCCGACCTCAAAGACTCAACTCCCAGAAAGTCCCCACCCTTCAACCTCTCCCACCAATCCACGAGAGATATAGGAAAAGCTTCATCCCGTCGTTTGTAAATATTATTAACCAGTGATTTAGGCTATTTAGTTTTTTGTTGTTGATTCATTTTATTGTCGACGATTGGTTTTAACCTGAATAGTTAATTACCTGACGTGAAGCGCAAGTTCGGCGCCATGCGCTGTGATAGTCGTTTTTTAAATTAAAGTATCTCTCTCTCTCTCTCTCTCTCTCACAGGAAGGGACCAATTATCGTTCCTTGATGCGTTTGGTACCAACTCCCAAAAAGCTTTGGCTATAAATTGTTCGGAAAACGATTATTGGACGCTCCAGAAAAAGCCTCCAAAGTGCGTAACAAATTTACAATCGATGTTTTTCGATCCACCAAAAAGTTGAGCCTCCAACATCATCGACAAAATTCTGACAAGAATATAAAAATCTTGTTTAGATTTATCTCAAAGAAAATCCGCCCTCGCATAGTGAACTTCAAGGTCGAATGTTCCAGTTTTCCGTTGGAATTAGTTTTCGGAACTCGTTTTGTCAAGTTGGGACTGAAGTGTGTAGATTTCCAGTGGTGGTCTGCAGACGATAAGGCAGTATGCGCAGATTTTGGTTCGAGGATATAGTTTCAGTATGAGTTTTAAGTTACCCTATTGATCAACTATTTCTAGAAGTCTTCTTATAAAGCTAGAAACGTTGGAAAGATAAAATTTTTGTCTACAACAAATCGAAACTGTTGCGTAATTTATTTTACATATTTGACGCTGCTTTACGAGCCACCAATACCATAGTAGTACCTTTAAGCTCCAAAACGGTTTCGATTCAACTGACATTCATTCATTCATACATCTGATTATCTAGGTACATCAGTGACTCGCTATGCGTCTTCGGCTAGACCCCAGTCCTCAAAGGGCCCTTCCCTTCGTCCATTAGTCAGGTTATCGTGACTTCGTCACGTTACGTTATACGTTCAACGTCACGTTTACGTCACGTTATCGTTGGGTTCTTTTCGTTCTTGTTAAAAACCAATGATATTGGATAGCCAAAACGATTACGGCGTCGCAGGCTTTCTAATTTAATATACTGTGCTCCGCCACTGCTCTTACAGTTCCCAACTGGGCTTCTTGATAGTAAAGTCATCCGAGATTCTCGACCGTTAATTCCTCAAAAGAACCGGCAATATAGATATGGCGGTCGTAAAATGTTCCCATAATCTGCACGGTCCTGCCACAGAGTAGCACTAGATGCCACCAGGGACCCATAAATTTCCTTTACAGGGGGCCTGTCAATAAGAGATTTCTGATGCTATCTTGAGCGCACGGAATGTAGTTCGAGAAATACCCACGGTCCAATGACGTTCAAGACCAGATAGACGAAATTTGGGATTGGCTGCTGGCGCCTTGAGGGAGGAGTCTCTTTGGCGGGCACGTCCAATGAGGCAAACAAGAATGCCGATCGACTCAAGCGGGGATTTTTGGAACTGGATGGTTCGGTCATCATATCAATATATAAGCATAGGAAATGACAGGCCCCCTGTAAGGAAATTTATGGGTCCCTGATGCCACGGATAATGGTCGCGTCTTATTTTCTTTTCGAGAGCTTACCAAAAAGAAGTAAACCCCCAGAAGTAATTGCCAGTGTACTTTACAGATTCTGGTTCAGAGTTATAGGCTATCAATTTCTCCAGCTGTCTGCCTGTCGCTCCATGCAGCCACCGACCACTTAGCATTGCTTACATTTCATACTGATATGTTTGTCGAAATTACGAAGCAGAAATGTCTCTATCTCCATGAAACCATTGTCTATCTTGACGTCTTTTAAATTGACATGTCGGCGCCCGTCCCACCCCACCTTTAAGTGGGTGATTTGGCAAATCTTTTGAATTTGTAACGGCGTGAAACGAGAAGAAATAGTTCTTTGGAAGCAGAAGGCTCTTAAAAACCACTTGTAGCCCCTTTTAACTTGAGTTTCGCGGCAGGATTCAAAGACTTTGGATACTTCACAAGAAATTCATGTGCCCGTGTCCCTCATTTTATTCTTTGAATCTTTATCGTCAAGGTTTTTGATAAACGTGAGCTTTAAGCTAACGTTTATAAGAATTTTGACTAACGAGTTTATTCTTCCGCAATTGTTGTACCTCTATACGGACGTACCTCTGTTTGAAATTTTTAGCAACTACAGCGGCAAAAATATGCCGAAAATAACCAGCAATGGCGTATTTTAATTATTCAAGCCAGGAAGGTGAAAGTGACTTCAATATGGAAAGTGATCAGGAAGCACTCGGCATTCGCCCATACGTCGTGTTGATTCTGATGTGATTCTGCAGTCTGGAATAGAACATTTCTTCGTGCTGGCCATTGAGACGCACGCTTTTGCAGATATTTAGATTCTCCGCCACTTGACGAATTTTATTTGTCCTGCAAGCAGCGGAGATTCCCGATGTCACTGCTAGACTACGCGACGAAAAAAAAATCCCTTAGAGGAGTCAAAATAATTCAGTGTATTCAAATCAAAGATATAAAGATAAGTTGGCTTTTAGGTTAAACAGCCTCGAGTGAGATCTCTGTTCCTGTAGCCGGTTACTAACTGGCGATTGAAGGGGTTTGCGGATACTCTATACTATATGACTAAGTCCAGAACACGCCATTGATCCTCAGGAAGAAGGAGTAAATGTCTCCGTAACGACTCAAACTCAACGGCTCAAATCCTGTGTCAAACAATCACGGCGCCCTTTGGGAGCAGCTGTGATACCACTTCTGCCTTTCTTCCGCTAGGTAGGGCGGAAGGCCTCTCCTACCCGGAGAGGCCGGAGATTCTGCATCGGCAAGGAGAGATAGTCATCAAGAGTATTACGGTAGCTCAATACTCTTGGTGACTAACTCTTCGTGCCGATGAAGAATCGCCATGTGCCCAGCGAAGAGCCAGGAACGTCACGACAACAAACGTTGTTGATTGGTTTACACAGGATTTGAATTTATTTATAGGGTTCGTTTAGGTGGCGTTTCTTGTTCTTCCCGAGGTTCACTGGCGTGTTTCGGACTTAGTCATATAGAGTATTGCTTAGAGCGTCGGAGCGTGAAGCCGAAGGTTGCGGGTCCGCTTGAGGAGCATTTATGTATTTCAGTTCATTAAATAATAATAATAATAGAATTGCAATAATAAGGCTTTCGCCTCTATAAGTAGGTTTGAGTTCGGTATTGGTTAGAACATTGTTTTCTGTTGTCTACGCAGAGCTGCTGCGAGTCCATGGCCCGAGTCCACAGCTCTGGCGGACGGATAGCTCCGTGAAAGACGAGTTCGAGTCCTTGAAAAAGGCGTCTCGAGACGAGTCCACCAGCTCTGGTTCTACGTTCTTCTTGCAATTTTCTGTTGTCCTGCAGACTGCAGTGATTTGGGGACGAACTTCTCTCACTTTCAGGACGAATCGAATTTTTCGTGTCGAGACGCAATATCTTTCGTCGCCAAGGTCAAGTCAGAACTCGCTTTCGCAGATCAAACGACACAGTCTGTCCATTTTCCTGAGAAACAGTTCAAATAAGGAATCGTGATGAAAGCACTGTACTCGGTATTATTTGGTGTTTATTTTCAGCTCCTCCGAGTTCTGTGGAGATCTACTATAACTCTTCAAACGAAGTTGCCTCCGTTGTAACAGTAAATGCAGACGTTGAGACAAGGATCAAATGTGTCAGTGAAGAGGGTAACCCACCCCCCAGTTTACAATGGTATCTCGGTATGTATGAGTTTTTTTTTATATGGTGAAAAAGTTATAAGCTTTCGGGACACGACACCGTTGATTGCGGAAATGTATGATTCTAGAAAGACCTTGGGCTCCTATGTTTAAAGAGCTCCGGCTCTTTTTAAGTGTTGTGTTTCGCGAAAAGATAGCATTAAACGGGGTCGGAGCATAAATGTTATCGGCCTCCCTCATCCGTGCGTTAATTGTTCAAAAAAAAATCCAACAGTTTGGTTACACCCGGCTCCATAGCTGTCTGGACCCTTCAACCGTGTGGAGCCTCCAACCGATAGACCTTACCTGGAATACGAAATATTGTGTAAGAGATGTTTCGCCTCACTATTTGATCCCTGCAAATCCGAAAAAAATTTCGAAAAACCTCGTTCGTAAGAATTTTGAAATGGGCGATGGGGAAGAAAATCTCTCCCCGCCTTAGCTTCCTAAAAGCTGAAGCGCTGTTTATATCGGATCAAGGATTCAAGTTTCCTTATCCAAAAACAACTCCTGGTCCAGTTGGGTTCTTCTATTTCAGATCTAAGTTTGGAAGCGTAGGTGCGTTTCATGTGTTCGAATGCTTATCCGTGTTAGGACCGGATGTGAATATGACAGAATACGGAAGCACTAAAGTGTCACCCTAATTTCTCTCCTAGTATCTCTAAGGGCTTCGGTTGTCTTATTGAAGGAACAGGTCCGCGATTAAGATTGGCCGGAAAACTTTCTCCGGAAACACTTTATTGAATGATGTCACTCAGTTTTATTCCATTAATGGAATAGGAATTAGTTCCGCGATCCGATTTTTGATGTCTTGATCGCCGCAGGCTCTTTTTGTTCAGAAAGATACGGTCCAGGGAAGAACGTCCAGAGGAAAAGCCTGGCTTAATAAAATTGTTGTCTATGGAAAAAGAAATTGTGGTGGAAACCAAACTTGGGCTTATTATCTACGGAGCGTTACGTTTTCGTGACGTCATGAAAGAAATTGGAAAATTCGATTAGGTGGATATTGCAGAATATATATTTGTATCTTTATATATAGAGCCGAGCGGCCAGCGAGGCGCCGGACGCGTTTACACTTATAAACCGTTCTAGGGACAATCAGTTCCGTTAGTAAATGAAAAATATGGACTTTTCGCGTGCCGTCACGAATCGTAGATAATCGGCCAAAGTTTAGTCAACACCGAAATTGTAACTTAGTTATGGTTTAGTTGACACACAATCGGCTACAATGTAGATTTGAACTAACAAGATAAAAGTTTAGGTGGGACCCGAGGGAATTACCACTTCCCGGCACCTACCGTACACCCTTTCCCGGCACCGACCAAAATGAGCTGCCGGCCATAAATTAGGCGATTCATCTCCCAAACGCTTCTAAACATGCTGATTGATGATCTAACACGGGGCAAGCGGTGCCGACTGGTCTAGACCGGTGCCGACACCGGACACTTGCTTTACACTAAAATTGAGAGTGAGCAACCCCTAGGTAGGACCCCAAAAAGGGTTCGGATCCGGTCGTACTTAAAACAATAAGTGTGGCAACTACAGAATATGGATTTGATGATTTTGTTCCTTCACTTTAGGCAACGAGCCGCTCGATTCCAGCTATGAACAGGCAGATGAAGCCACTGATGGTTCCAGAAAAAGATGGCGGTCTACGCTTGAACTCGACTACACTTTCGATAGGAACGACAATGGAAAAGTTCTTAAATGCGTGGCTGAACACGATGCTCTGGCGGATAAGCTGGAAGCCAAGGCTATGCTGAACGTTCAGTGTAAGTTTGACTCTTTGTTTCCTTATTGTGCCCACAATGCCGTATATTTTTGCTGTGTCGATAATTTCTTCCCCATCCCACCGTGATTGGAAAATAAAAGTGCTATTTGTTTTATGATAGTTTCTTTTTCAGCTAAAATATTCCCGTTTTATTGATTTGTCTGACAATTGCAGCCTTTGCTCGTGAGGGCTAATTTGTAATTCTTTACCATACCACTCAGAATAGAATTAACCAATTTATTATTTTCTATTTTTTTTTTTTTTTTTATGTGTATTCTGTCTATATGTTTCGGCTATAATGTGGAATTATCCCTTCCTAGCGAAAGATTCTTCTGCTATGCACGCATTTTGTACATAAGCTTGTTTTGTCAGCCACTCTCTATTACCGGATAATGGAGGGAAATTTTTAAAACAAGGCCTGTGGTGAATACATTAGTTTTCTCGCAAGAATACTTTCTTTCTTTATTTCACGGGGTCGCGCTAATTCTAATAATAATAATAATAATTTGTTTTTAACCCACACATCGTACAAGACGAAAACAGTGGAGTACAAAAGAAAAAAAAAAATTCTCTGCAAAATGACTCAGTCTGCGGTATAAATTTGTGGAGATTTTTGTGTGTGCGAAATTGGCGAAAACTAAAGAATAGCGAATAGTTAGCTCTGCAGCCGAATTTTGCAAAGTTTAATTATTAAAAAAATATATATATGTAATTTATTGAAAGCCTTTGAGCAATACGGGAAATTGTCACTTTCTTACGAAATATCGCAGAGCCGTTCTCGTTCCACTTGTATCGATGAAATAAAAATATGGCGAAATCTGAAGCATTGTCAGAAATCTGAAGCAAATCGGAAGCAACTTTGCAATGTCTTAAGTTTGTCATTTGATTAAACAAAAATTCTCGTTAAAAAACAGGTTGTTGAAGATTTCTGAATTTAGATGGCTTATTGCACTTGCTGACGAAATCTCGCTCAGCCGTTTTCGTTCCATTTGCCTCGCATCACACCACCGCTCCAAATAAGGAAGCGGAAACAAAAGGGACATGAATCGGATCTTTATATGACGAGGTTAATAACTGCTCTTACACCCCACGTGATTTAATTAATGAAGTCTCATTTCGTCTGACATATGCTGACCAATTTACGTAGATTGCTTTTGCTTGTTCTGGTCCCGATAGAGACCTATTAACCGCCCCCGCATTGGGCACTTAATATCGTGTTTCGAAACCTGCCTCACCATAAATGTATAAATGAAGAACAACTTCTAATAATGGCAGAAAGTGCCATAAAAGAGGTACCTTTTTACAGAAGTGGGGGACCGGTGAAGGACTATTAGCACCACAGGCTTTTTTCCGAAGCATATGTGTGTCCAATGAATTTTTGGATGTTTGTCACGGATATATATGCGTGTGCGACAAACTCGACCCAAACGTCGAAACTCCCGGAAATTTTATCTTTTTCTTGGCAGTATTTTGGGATACCTGAAAATAAAAAAAATGTAAAATAGGTAATTTTTATTCTTTGGATATTTGCAGCTGAATTTGAACATCTTGCCAAATTTCGAACAGCAAAATCGAAAATTGAAACTTGGAAAATTGAGAGCCGTTTATCAGACTTGAGCCACATTGAGCCACAAAAACCTTTTTGGTCGCGGTCACACTAACGATCGCTGAAACACTCTTTGGGATCGTGGGAAACGCCTCGTTTTGCTGGTTGATCTGAGTTAACAGATCCTCTTTTCGGTAATTACTTCAAGTTTACTTCATTTTTTTTTTATTTACTTAATGTACTTGACTTTTAAAAATAGACAAGTAGACTTAGAAATGAATCAAAACTTTTGTGCACATTTAATTCCATTCAATTACCACTTCGGCCCCTCAGAAGTGGCCCCTTCTGAGGTTGGGGCTCCTGGGCGAGGTTGGAGGAAGGGCAGAGGCTCGCAAATAGTTCGGGGACGAACCCAATCAGGCTGTCTAGTTTGCCTCTGTGGTAGGCCTTACTTTGCAAATGAAAACACATGTTGAATGGATAACTGGCTTACCATTTGTCAGAGAGCAAAACCCGGTTTGTCCGTTTCTTCTATTGACTGTCAACTGCATGAAGACGCAAATTTACAAACTTACGCAAATTCTTTGGTTGGTAGCCTACAAACTTGTCTAGATTTTTGCTGATCTCTCGATCTGCCAGTGACGCTAACTTGGACCTACTGACTTCGTATGAAGGATAAAGATGCCCATTTCGTATGTTGTCCACCCCCTTCTTTTTTTTCTATCCACTGATCTCATTCGCTTTTCCAATTTCTGTATCACAGAGGCGAGTCGCCGACATGTTACACATCCTTGGTGGACATCAGTCACTTGTCACATCGTCCCTAAAAAAGGACGGTGACTAACACGAAAGCGGTTTTCTCAGAGTTGTAAAAACATCAGTTGCTGCTAATTTCTTGGTCGAACTAAATGGTTTTGGGTATCATGACAAAGTGATGTTAGGGGTTGCACAAAAGCGACCACTTTGTCTCTGAGTCTGATACCGATCCTTGGACATTTTCCCAGGCTTTGAAGTAACGTAGGCTACGCTCTAGACGGATGAGAAATTTAAAACCTCTTACCTTCCGAGTCCACGCACAATGTCAGAAGTTTCATAACATTTACCGAAGGAGGCGCAGTTTGAAGAGATATAACACATTAGTTACGTTTTGCAGATATCATGGTATCTGTTACCACGGTAACTAGATCTGCAATTAGTTATTTTTGCAGTTCTCGGATAGCACGGTTGCTCTGCAAAAACGACAATTGCCGGATTTGCGCTTTTAGAAATCAACCAAAAAGAAATACTGATATCTACTGACATCTAGAGTGACATAACTTCTTTCCCACCAATTTGCCAAAAAACTAGACTCTTGTGTTGGTGATGATTAAAGTGAGATGATTTTTTCGGATACCACGATCAGATACCACGGTAACTGCAAGAACGCCTTTTGACCGTGGTGTCAGATACCGTGGTCTCTGCAAAAACACAACTATTATCTGTTGACAGAACAGACAAACTGTGCTATGAACCTTTGTCCGAGAAACATAACACTAAACATGGTTTGCAACGGGAATGTAATGGAATGGCATTGTACCATAAGCAGTCAACCAGTACACTTTTTTCAATTTTTTGGAAACCTATAATATTAAATTGTCAATTAAAGTGTAGGCTACTCAGGTCGCTCGGCCAGGGGCGTCACTACTAGGGGGGGGAAGGGGGACGCCCCCCCAATGTTGTCGGCCAGTCGGTAAAAAATAGCCGAGTCGGCGCGAAGCGCCGCTATTTTTCGTAAAAACAGTCGATTTTTTTCTAGGATTCTCAAAAATAGTATTTTTTTTTCTCAAAATCAGCCGATTTTTCGTCAACACAGTCGTTTTTTTCTCAAGAATAGTCGTTTTTATTTGCAAAACCAGTCGGTAAAAATGACCAGCCAGTCGGTAAATACCTTGTCCCCCCCCAAACATTTTGGCTAGTAACGCCTCTGCGCTCGGCCCCCTTGTTTTTGATGAGACACACTGAAAATATAAAACGGTATTTCTGACAAAATGAGCTTCTCGGAAGCAGTAAGTGGGGCGTGATAAAAAAAAGAACCAAACACGGCACATGCAAAAATTAGCGTAATGTCGTTGGGGTGGAGCAAAAATGTTACAGGAAGGTCACAATCCCACGAATTTAAACGGAAAGAACGATAAGTGACGTAGAGTTAACAATAATTTAGGTAAGAAAAGGGCTATAGGTTACGACAATATAGTGATACAGTCGTACTACAATCGACAATTCTGGTAGTACCTAAGCTCTCGCCTGCACGTAAAGTTCGTGTGCTATGTTTGTATTTTTTTTAACCTTTCAGGCTCATCTTTCTTTTTTTTTTTGCCGCGTAGTATCTCATCTTTCTTTGAAATATTTCACAACATAGATATTCCTTGAGCTTCTGAAGTTTGACTACGTCCAAAGGGTCGGAGCTCGGTTCGTTGATTGACAGGGGAGTCGCAGGCCCCTCAACAAACCCGGCTCCGACCTTTCAAGACGGGCCGAAATATAGCTCTAATAAAATGTAGCTGACGTATCCGTTTTGCATCGCTAAATATATTCACAACCCTGCGTTACCAAATTTCGGCGGGGAGCACTACTCGAAAGCCTGTTTCCTCTAGCCTCTAGCCGGAATGTTTCGGGAGAGGTAGAAAGCGCGGGAGTTACGATCCGACGTCAACATTTTATCTAATTATTTCTTGCTGTGCTGAAGGATCTTATTAAATATAAGTGGTTTATGTTATTACAGCGGAATACCTCGCTTGTCACTATCCAAATATCCAACCGAAACACTTCCCTGTCAGCCATTTCCAGTGGGACAAGAATCAAATTGGAATTTGTCAGCTCCCAACTGAGGTCATTTGTCAAGAAGTAAACTTACGCGGTGTTCGGCTGCGGTAACTCTGTTCTCAATTTATCCGAAGTCATGAAATGTTTCCCCTTTGACATATTCTGGCATGTCTTGGTTTCGTAAAAAGAGTGACCAGTTCTTCAAAAAAATATAAATCCTAACCTCGCTTAACGGCTAAAGCCATTGTTTAAACTGTTATTCCAACTTTGAAAAATCGTTCAGATTTGTAACTGTTGGTGGAAATGTCTTATCGCCAAGATGGATGGATCGTTTCCTTTATGATTCTTTGAGACAAATCGTGAAGGAGGCAGAGAAGCGGACCGGAGAAATTTAAGACCCTCTTTTTTGTTTGGGGGGATGGAGGTCGAAGGAAAGACAGAGTAAATCATGTTTTAGGAGATGTGGGGAGGTAGAGCTTGGAATGAAATGGGAAAGCTAACGGTCAGCGGCTGTCTATGCTCATTCGGTAAAATGTTTTGGATGATAAATGCCGGACCAAGCGAAAGAACTAAACGACGAAGAGAAATGTCGCTTGCGTTTATGGAGGTTAAAATGACAGAATTCATTTGATGGATTTGGAGTTGTGGGATGTTAAGCATGGAAAATGCAAAAGGGAACCTGAGGTACCCCTCATTTTTAGTCGTTCATTTCTCCGTTGCACACGAAGCTCCCCCTTTTCCCCACACTGACTGTGTTCTTAAAGCACGCATCTACACCTGACAGGTTACATCTATATTCACTTGAATCAAGAAAATAGAAGAACATGAAGTAGTGAAAAATTTAAAAAGTTTCCTGGTTATGTGCATGTCAACGTGAATCCAAAGAAACTTCCGCGAGCTTTTGGAAAAGATAAGTTCAAAAAGTGAATAAGTCAAGGAATGAGAGCCAGATGATTGATATTCTTAGCTGATAATTGCTTGCATCCAATAAATAAATGACTGTTGTTTCTTTTTGAGAATTGGAAGTTTTAAAAAAGAAGACTCCGCGTGACACTATAGTCCGCATAGAGCGGGTCGAGCTCATTTGACACAAATAAAGCTTCGACTGACCACGCTACCACTCGTTCCGAATTTCGGCGCGTCCTTTCCGACAAATGAAGTTCGGCCGCTATGCCTACGCAGTGGAAAGTCGCAGTTAATATACCGGGACAAACTTTTTAAATTTTCACTTCGTCATGTTATTCTGTTTTCTTAATTCAAGTGTAGATACGTGCTCTAAAAGGCAAAATACCCGCCATGAAAATGTTATTTTGTTTCGCTTGCTTTCAGCGTGTTCGTTCGGAATTACTAGCTAACTTTCCGGAAACGGGAAAACCTACTTCGCAGAGCGAAGCATCCGAGACTCAGGAAAAGGACCGGTGGTAAAAAAAAAAAGGATCTAGCGTGTTTTATTTGTTTGTTTTTATGACGCGCAAGAATGAAAGACGTCCCACTCAGTCGAAACGCCGTATTACCCCCTTCCCGCCCCCTTTCATGTCAGGAGTTATCATACCCTCTACTCTCACATTGTCTACGCTCAGTTCATAACAAGGCGAGAGCTATGACATGAAATGCGTGATTTGTCACAGCTTTCCGACTTCTTCGGCATAGCGAGCCAGAATTTCTGCGACCAGTAAGACCGTAAAAAAGTAAATGGTTATGAAACTTAAAGAAAACGAGATTTCTGGTTAATAATTGGTAAAAAGGACCGGTTTTCGTAAGCGCCAGAATGTCACAGGTTTTTAAGACCTAATGTTACAGGTTTCGTCAGAGAAAAGTGGCAACACTGGTTGCGAGCGAGCCAGCTTATGAACTGGGTTACCATTTCATTTTTGCTGAAGTGTGAATTATCCCCAGTAATTTGTGACCCTTTATTACAAAGCTTACTCATTTTACAAATGTCAGAAGGGTTCCCGACGCCTGCCTGTGGCAGGACAAGAACAAACAGGGAATTACTCATAAACCCCATTCCACGCCCAATATGTATTGCATTGTCATGCCTGGAAGCGCAAGCCACAGCATCCCAATTTGACCAGCGTCGATTAATCTGTCAACTATTACCTATTTGCTTATCCGGTAATCTATACGGACATCATATTGGGTTTCGAAATTAGTCGAGTGACCAGCGGAATATGGAGGTCGATTAGCACCCGACCAGGCAGATTCATCAGGCCTCCTGGTGGGACGTGTTGAATCTGGGACCTAGGCCACGTTCACACGGACGTCTCGGCGGTGAAAACAAAGGGTTTAGACAGGAAAAAATCAGAGTCGAAAAGAAAATGAATTAGAAAATAACTTCGCTCGCCCATGGCAGAATCCTTTGTATTTTTTGTTAAGTTTGAAATCAATTTCCGGGACCAAATTTTCAGCCTTTTGATGACTTGGCCATTTTAAGGGTATTCACTTTAGTAAAAAAAAACAAAAAAAAGTGGTTGTTGTTTCGCTTGTTCGGGGATAGAAATAACGCTGAACCAGTCATGTAGAGATCATTATGTGATTAGACTCGTCTTATCTGGCTGAAAAAAAGATGAAAAAACAAATAATTCATTAGTCGAAGCTACGGCTGTGGACTCCCAAAAGGGACATGTTTTGCAGCACATGCAGTACAATTTTTCACCTTTTTTGTAATGTTCGAGCGAACAGCCTCAGTAAAGTTTTTTGTCACATCCCCTTAACGTTATCTGAGTTTCTAAACGGTCTCACAGGTCGATCTAATGGTGGTGGAGAGTAATGCGAAAAAAAACGCGACTGTTAATACCAAAGTCACACCACGACAGGCAAATACCGGAAGAGGTCAGAATCTGTCGTCGCGATACTGACGTACAAACGATTTGATAGATACTAAACTATGCCTTACCGTTCTTTTTACTCTACTAACTGTTTTCTTTATTATTTTAGACGCCCCATCGGTCTCCATCAGCAGTGTTCCCAGCGACATAGAGGAATCCGCCGACTCCGTTTTCCTCACCTGTGTTGCCGATGCTAACCCCCCGGCAACGATTATTTGGCGGAAATCCGGAAACCCGGAAATCGTGTCGATTCAGGAAAAGCTAGAATTCGTTCAGATTAATCGGACGAACTCTGGGAAATATACATGTGAGGCCAAGAATGATCTAGGAACCTCTGACATAATACAGGTGGAAATCTCGGTTAAATGTAAGTATCAGTTTTGTCTGTAGTTTCGTTTAGACTTGCAGATATTTTCTGTAAAAGATAAATTTGACGTACAACATGAGGCCAGAAACGACCTAGGCATTTTCCTAGTCTTTGTATTTTTGTATTGTGGAATGGTAAGGTCAACCTATAGCTCTGGCTTTTTTCTGATTTTGAAAGTTGCAACTTTAAGGCCCATGGGCTGTCATTTGTTTAATTGAGTAAAAAAAAAAAGTTACGTGATGACACCCCCGTGTCCTCCCCCCCCCCCAACCGAGTCCTGGACTACTAATTTTAAAATTCCCTGCAGCCAGGCCCGTAGCCAGGAATTTATTTCGGTACAAAAAATACATAGATCAGAGGTTAAAGCCTACACAAACTATTACTTTTGGGGGTTTCGGGGGGGTGTGATGGCGTGGTCGTTATTCGTAGCCCAAGTCGTTCCAGTTCGTGCTCCAGTTGTTAGAAGACAGAGTTTTATTACTAAGCGTAGATGTTAACTGTACAAAAGCTGTATGAGCATTGACTAAATTGTCACAAATACCAACGTCGTAAACTCCAACCCTAACGGTACTGAACATTTCACAACACATTAGCATACTGAAAAATCCCCATACTAATAGCGGGTCAAATGCAAATAACCTGGCACCCCCAAATAACCTGACATCGTCACACTCCCTTCCCCTTATTTTTCCTTTTTAAGCTTTCCCTTACTACAAAAAACATTAGCTCAAATTGTTCTAGAATTCTTCTCATAAGTGGTTTGCCACTCTGGCAACACTCCGTACTTCAGGCTTCAGCGGTGATGACGAGAAGGACGGGGGCAGTGTGCACAATTTTTCCTGTACTCTTTGACAGAAGTGTAGATCCCAGGCCAGAAATACTCTTCCAGTATAAGATCAGCAATTTCTTTGTCGGAACGATGGGTACCGTCAGGTGCAATGTGGACCTCCATTATTAGTGTTTCTCGAAAAGGCCCAAGCGGTACTACTATCTGAGGTAGCTGGCCATCGTAGTAACGCCGAAGTATTCCACGGTCGTCCCATTTGTAGCAGGCTCCACTTCTATCTTTGAGTTGAAAGGCTGCTAATTCTACTACGTACTGCAGTGAACCATCGCAGATCTGTAGACGGTTGATCTCACCATATGTGTACCCATACAAATGTGGTGGTAATTCAAGATTTGCCGACACAGATCGTGACATCTAAGAGAGAACAAAGTAATTACACACTACGTATCAAAATATTTACATCATGCTCTCGACAAAGCATCTGCGTTGGCGTTGCAACTCCCAGGCTTGCTACGGATCGATAAGCTGTAACTCATTAGCTGTATAGCCCATCTAGCGAGCTTCTCGTTCCGGTTTGACATCAGCATGAGCCACCGCAATGGGTCGTGGTCGGTTTCAATGAAGAAGTGGCGGCCAGCCAGGTAATAATGCCATTTTTCCACGGCCCACTTGATTGCCATGCATTCTTTTTCAATTGTCGAAAAGTTGGCTTCCGCTGGAGTTAGGCGTCGACTGAGATAGGCAATCGGATGTTCTTCATCACCAAATTTCTGCGTGAGGACGGCCCCAAATAAAAAAATACTGCCAATATAACCGTGTAGTAAAATACCGTTGTAATTTAATCTTCTTTCTTCACGCGGAACCTCTTGCGGGAATTCAGAACACTTTGCCTGAACTCCTAGTTCACCGCGCACAGGAACAAGGACAAATCACTTTGATTTTCCTTCGGGTAGGCCCAATTTGGATTCCAGAATCCCACCGCTGCCACCAATAATGTGATGGCGTGGTCGTTATTCGTAGCCCAAGTCGTTCCAGTTCGTGCTCCAGTTGTTAGAAGACAGAGTTTTATTACTAAGCGTAGATGTTAACTGTACAAAAGCTGTATGAGCATTGACTAAATTGTCACAAATACCAACGTCGTAAACTCCAACCCTAACGGTACTGAACATTTCACAACACATTAGCATACTGAAAAATCCCCATACTAATAGCGGGTCAAATGCAAATAACCTGGCACCCCCAAATAACCTGACATCGTCACAGGGGGGGGGTTCAACCCCCCCCCCCCCTGGATACGGCCTTGCCTTTTCAGTCTACAATCTACGTGAATTGCTCACTTTTCCAGAACCCTTACGGCCAAGTTAGTATATATCCGGATCTGTGAGCGGTCTCCGGGCTATAAATAACGTGAGCTATGAGAAATGGAACGGGAAATGGAAATAACCGGACATTTCCACAAACATTTTCTTATTACTTCTTTTTCTTCCTCTCTGCTTCCTTGATCTGCCACCACTTTGGCTCTGCAAGTGACTTGGAGTGCTTGATGCCGCAAAATCTTGCCTCTCAAAGATTGATTTGTTTGTTATATTCCAGTAAGAACCGGGGGGATAAATTGGTTTCGAACCACTTACAGGTCTGATGCCAAAGGACCTGGGACACGCTCTGATTTAATTATCTTTCTCTGCCTTCTTTTCTTTTCGAACAAAGCGTTTGGAATTAAACAATTTAGTTGTTGGAAGGCTTAGAAGGTGCATTTCTCTACGTTTAGTGGCTTCTGAAGAAAACGCTTTCCTCTTGCGAGTTTGTTCTCGCACTGCTTTTCAATTCTTCGTTTCTCGTTACCAACACTCTTCCTCAATAAAAAATAATGTTAATTCGTGAGAATATTCGTACATGAGAAACGAGAACTGAGAAATCGACATTAAAGTCGCTACTAATAGTTCGGATTGACAAAGTCGTGGCGCGGGAACATCTGTTTGCAAATATCGAGACGAAATATGTTTACTGTAATTCGTGGCTCGCTGTATCTTATTCTAGTCACCCCCGAAAGGGCTTCTAAATGGATCGTGAGCACTCCTTTGACTAATTTATGTTTTGCCCTTTGATCTTGTTAACAGAACTGTTTCTGTGAGTCTTCCCATTTTCTTCTACAAATGTATTTCGAAATATGCAATTGATTTGGTGACTTTTGTACGTTTTCGGAGCTAACAAGGAAACCTTGTGTGGAAGAATTTTCGGGAAAGCCACTCCCCCTGGCCTAGAATCATTTCTTCGTTGGACTGTAGGAGGATGGGTCGTCTTAAAGGTGGAATCTTATAGGGCAAGAGATTTATTTATCTTACTACACGGATATTGTCGTCGAAAGACGCTAATTTGCCGTCATAGACAGTTTAAAAGCGTATTAATCTCAGAGGTACCATTGGGAGAGGGCAGGGGAGCGGCATCCTCTGCCTATATTCGGAGGGGCACAAATTTTCATCTAGGTACTGTTGTTTGGCCTCTAAATATCTTTCAAAATGCAAAGCAATGACGTTATTTTAATATGTAGCCTATTAATTTACCTCCAGAAGGGGTTTGGTTTAGGTTACCACCAAAGGTTTACTGAAATGATGCCACTAACTAATCTCCCCCGGAGTTTTCAATCTGCTTTATCCTCCGTCATTCCTCCAACGAAACTCGCTCTGCAACATTATCATATTGTCATTGTCCATATCTCTTTCATCAAACTTTCATTGGCTCTGGCTCGGTGGCAGTCTAAATTGAATCCACCCTGTTCAATCTCGTAAGTTAACCGGACTTCCTCTCTCCCCCCAGCAGTTTCATTTTTTCCACCCTCTGTTTATTTCCCAAGTAAGGTCACACTTCCAGAATTCCAATCAAGATTTCACTGAGGCTCGAATATCCTTTCCGGTCTTCCTGAAGCGGGTTCCTCGCTTTTTTGGAATTTGGGAAAGATAGCGTTATCCGGAGAGCAGTCTCTGGTCTTAGTTCGTCTTAGCTCAGAATTCGCAAAAAAAAAATGAAGTGCTCCCATGACAGATTATCTGCACCTCCTCATGACAAAGCCCTGGATTTGCGCTTGAGGAAAAACGGTGTATTCGAGCGAAAGGGTGTTAGACTCAGTATTGCCTGTATCTGAAAAGCCAAGTTATTTTATATCTTGGACTTGAATGGACTGAATTATTTTGGCTCTGCTAACGACTTTTAATTTTTCATCTTGGGCACTGCTGGTCCGACAAAACAAAGTTCACCCCTACGCGGAGAATTTGAATGTTTGACAAAAGTGTGCATTGCGATGGCTAATGAAGCGAAGCTCGGGAAATATTCAGTTCCAGACTGTAAGGTCACTTCTGAAGAAAGCTCTCTATCACGTGTACCCCCCCCCCCCAGAGAAATACAGTTTACCGATATATTTGCTAAATATTTCAAGCATGGAGGTTCAAACACATAGAGATTCCCAAAATCAGAAAGAAAAGGAGAGTTCAATGAACATCGATTATATGAATAGCGGAGCAACGAAGTAACGCATTTTCGCCGCGTCTTGAAGCCTACTTTATTTGAATAAGTGACTGTCGTATCTCAGCCCTGTTCAGTTAAACTTTAAAGTTGGGACGTCCTTTACCCGTTTCGGCCACATTTTGGCCGGGAACGGACGGTAACTGGTTGTATTGGGTTTTCCTGTGCTCTCTTCTGTAGCTCCTTCGATAGTGGGATAGTAAGTGCTTCGAGCTACAACCCGACTTGATCATTCTATCTTGTAAGTTCTTCGCGCAGTTGCTTGAAATGCTCAGCCACGGTGAAAGAGGATGATTAGTTTGTGTTCCCGATATTTTAGCAGAAAGCTGCAAATTGTTTCCGAAGTTTTAAAGTTTAACCGAAAAGGGCTGGGATAGGACAATCTAATTACCCATCACTAATTCACTTAAATTGGCTTGAAGACCCGCTGAAAATGCGTTGCTTCGTTGTTCCGCTATTAACGAATACTCGATTTTCAAATAGTGGAATTTCCTTGTGATTTATGGTACTGGATTTTTGTTGTATGCTTTACGAGAAAGATTTATGATTTTTTTTTGTTCAGGCACTAAGCAATCTTCGCCAGTCTCACCACGGCCCACTGAAAAGCCGCGTTTGTGTTGAGATTAAAATTTCCCGCGTCATAGTAGAATTTACGCTGTGGGGACAGCCGCAGATATTCTGAATGTCAATAACTAGAGCAGATAGTGGAAAATACAAAAATCCCTTGGCAGAATCCAATAATTCAGTGTATTCAATCAAATGACACAAAAATGAGTTGGTTTTTCAGTTAAACTTTAAAGGATCCTTTTTTTTTGCTGTGGAAGATATTGTTTGGCCAAAGGACTCGCTCAGTTGGTTTTGTTCGTCCAGACTGAAATATAAGAAAGCCTGTGCCAAGAGTCGCAAGAGTTTATAGCGGAAAGAAATGGTCGCTTGGCATGCGATACTTCGATTCGCCTTACCGTGAATATATCGGGACGGGTCAGGGAGTGGTTCTCATCTTTTCTAAAATTCTTGCAAAAGAAAAATATTAAATATTCTATGACTGCTGTACTACACACAAATGACCAGGATCGATTGGGCCATCGTTAAGACAGACTTAGTGGCAAGCAGGGCAGTATCCGGGGGGGGGGGTGGCAGGGGTAAGAAGACATGCTGAAAACGATGGTGAAAATCATTTTCTCGCCGGACAAGTAATTAGCCCGGAATCGACCCCCCGAAACAAGCAAAAATAATCGTTTGTTCTAAGCTTTAACCTCTGATCTATGTCTTTTTTGTACTTTTTGGTCCGACCCGCGGGCAACCCAAACTCGAAATAAATTCCTGGATACGGACCTGGTGGCAGGTCCTATCGTCCGTTCGGAAATTATTCTGGAAACCTTTTTATTGGACGATACGCTATTGGCACAACCGCCATCAGTCCGTTGCTTCTATGCTGCTACTTTGCAAAATTTCTGCCCTGTTACAAGGCTATGGATGGTTTTCAGCGTAAATGGCTCGGCTTGTTGCGAAAGGAATATCTATTTTATGTAATCTAGAGAGAAGTTGGAACGACTCGAGCAGAAGAGCAGACTTAAAAGGAAATTCGGTACTTCTTGCCTAAAATTCTGACTTGTTTCCCTCACCTCCCAACCATTCTGAAACGTCAGAGAATGACACAAATACTCAACGTTTAAAACCGATTTATTTATAACCGATAGTGAATGTCACTGCAGATAACGCGTGCCGCAGAAGACAGGTCATGAAAAAAAAATCCGATCAAGGGACCCATAAATTTCCTGTAATGCCTCACCGTTCAGGGGGCTTGTCAATAAGAGATTTCTGATGCTATGTTGATCGCTCGGAAGATAGTTCGAGAAATACCCACGGTCCAATCACGTCCAAGGCCAGATAGACAAAATTTGGGATTGGCTGCTGGCGCCTTGAGGGAGGAGTCTCTTTGGTGCGCACCTGGTGCGCACGTCCAATGAGGCAATCAAGAATGCCGATTCGACCCAAGTGGGGATTTTTGGAAACTAGATTTGGATCGGTCAACATAGCAACATAGAAGCATAGGAAATGACAAGCCCCCTGTAAAGGAAATTTATGGGCCCCTGGTACAACCAAAAAAACAACACCCAGGACAAAAATACCACTAGAGCGGGTCTCATGTGTTCCAAAGATTAAAAAATTTATGGAAGAAAAGTGGGTCTCCAAACTGAAAACGCTTGTGTAGGCCAATCGAAGACAACGTCTGCAACCTAACTCCGTTTGTGACGTCACGAGCCATCCCCCGCCTCCACCGATCAATCAGCCCCCAACAATGACTAATCGCTTCTTGACTTTGACACTAATCATCCCTGTTTCCATTTAGACCCCCCTAATGATGTCAAGATAGAGGGGGTAACAAACACCCCCGTCACTGGCGTGGTGGGCGGTTCCGTACGCCTTGAATGCCGGGCGGACTCGAACCCTAGGCCTCACTTCACCTGGTTTAGAAAGATCGACGCAACACGGGAGGCCGTCCAGATTGGAGATAATGAGGGGCAAGGAGAGTATCTGGTGCTGAATAGCGTCTCGTACAAAGATCAGGTTAGTACCTCACTGTGCTATTAGCTCTACTCTCTCCCACCCCCCTGCGAGCCCCCTGGAGGATGTACCCAAGAGCAGTAGTATTACACCTGGGAATAGCAATTGCATTGCCTTATTTTATGTATGTGGACAATAACATAATAATTGTTCATGTTGTTTATTCTGTGAGGTACACCTGAAGGTGTCACATTTTCGGCTCTTACACCAGACTACTCTTAGTCTTTCTGTTCTACTCCATTTGTTTTGTTCCATTGCTTCAGTGCGAGTATATCCATAAACAAATATACTACTTAAATTTTTACCAAAACTCAGCTTTGCTTTCAAGAAGCTGAAAATACGGCATCGGCTTTAATACTCTATATGACTAAGTCCAAAACACGCCAGTGATCCTCAGGAAGAAGGAGTAGCCTAAACGTCTCTGTAACGACTCAAACTCAACGACAAATCCTGTGTCAAGCAATCACGGCGATCTTTGGGAGCAGCCGTGGGCCTGCGATACCCGAGGTGATACCGCGTCTGGCTTTTCTACTTGGTACCTGACGATTCTGCATCGGCAAGGAGAGATAGTCATCAAGAGTATTCAGCCAACTCTCAAGGCGCGTTGGCTTCTGTCACGAACACGGCAAAATCTGCCTAACCAGTCTGTCTGACCAAAGAGCTTCCCGGAAACAATACCAGAGAGTCCATAAGGCTTGAAAAGAGCCAAAGACGTCAAATGTAAGAAGCAGTGAAAGGCGGTTAATGCAGATAGAATATGGCATATGAAATTTTATATCCAGGGAGTAAGAATGGGTGGAACGATAGGGGAAGTAAGGCTCGCATCCAGGAATTTATTTCGGGGGGGGGGGGTGCCCGCAGGTCGGACCAAAAACTACAAAAAATACATAAATCAGATTTTAAAGCCTACATAAAACGATTACTTTAGTGGGTTTCGGTGGGATGGGGGGTCGTGGAGTGAGTAGTTGATGTAGCTAGTAAGTTCATCTCTTATGAACCTGTCCGTAATTAGAATCTTCTTGACTTGGTGGTGTTTTTCTGTGATTGTCCCAGAGTGCGATTTTTGTTTGTCTGTATTTCTACTCCGTCCTTTCTCATCGTTTTGACGGCTCATAAATAAGTTAATGAGATAGGCCTATATAATATTTGTTTAGTAATTAGTAATTAGAAATGTATTGTTAGTAGTAGTATTTATTTTTCAGTAGTAGTAGGATTTATTCTTCATTAGTAAATAGATGTGAATTTTGTTTTTCGCCTGTTACTTAACAAGTCCCCCGGGACTTTCCCTGCAGGTGATGCAGACAAATGTTACGCGTTGGTTTTATATTAAACATAATCTAATCTAATCTAACAATGGCTAGCAAACGGTAAGTCAGCTATGACGCCTGATGAAAAATTCTTTGACTGTGTAGTAGTATGGTAGTTGTACGAAAAAGTTGCATGGAATGGTATGTAGTAGTATGGAATAGTTTGATTAGTGATATGTAGTATGGAATACTTTGATAAACATGCCTCCGACTGGGTTAATCTTATGTAGTAGCATGTAGTAGCAACAGTTACTACTGCATGCTACTTCTTCGTATGTAGTAGCATGTAGTAGCAACAGTTACTACTGCATGCTACTTTATCGTTTTGACGGCTCATAAATAAGGTAATGAGATAGGCCTGTATTAAACAATGGCTATATAGCAAACGGTAAGTCAGCTACGACGCACCTGATGAAAAATTCTTTGACTGTGTAGTAGTAAGGTAGTTGTACGAAAAAGTTGCATTAGTGATATGTAGTATGGAATACTTTGATAAACATGCCTCCGACTGGGTTAATCTGATGTAGTAGCATGTAGTAGCAACAGTTACTACTGCATGCTACTTTTTCGTACTACTCCATACTACTAATTTTCGTAAATTTTTCATCAATTGTCAGCGATATTTCGGCCCTTCTTGGCAAGGGTCCCCGGCAGGCTGTTAACGTTTTTAGCCATTGTTTAATGTATATTTCCCTTTCAGCTTGGGCTAAAGGAGTATATTAGTTAATAAGAATAATAGGCCCCGTGGTAAAAAAAAACTTTAAAGTGATAAATACCGATCCTTGTCAGAAGCGACAATCTCAGGAAATCCTATCCTGCCAACCGTTTCCCCGTTCTGTCAAAAGAATCAGTAGATATTCGTTTCCTGGTGACTGATTATGTTTTCTGGAGTTATTTTCTGTTATTCTTAATTGACCCGATTCGCTCGTCTTACTGATTATGATGAATGAGGCGAGTCATCCCCTTACCCGTTTATTTTCGCCCCGATATTTTTTCCATGCTTCTATTGATTGCTCCCGGCATTCGGAAGGCATACTAAGATCCTAAGGGGTCGGTAGCGCTACCTCCTACTTGCGTACCTCGTGAAAGACTCTTTCAGGGCCGTATCCAGGAGGGCTAGTGGGTTCGACCCTCCCCCCCACGAAACATACAGAGATAATCGTTTTTTGTAGGCTTTAATCTCTGATCTATGTTTTTTTGTACTTTTTGGTCCGACCCGCGGGCAACCCCCCCCCCCCCCCCGAAATAAATTCCTGGATACGGACCTGGTATTTTTCTTAGTATGAGGGTAAAAAAAAAGTGGAACTATGAAACTTACTTTTATTTCATTGATCCCATTTATTTTCCATCCGATTCGTTTTATTTTTATTCCACAAGATGACTGAGAAAATTGTGAATGTCGAAAAACGTCACTGCTAAACTATTTGGTTGTAGAAAGGAAAACGTAGAAAGGGGAACAAGGATCATTATCCGAAGCCGTGACATACCATACGATCAAATTTCGGCTGGAACACCTTTTAATAAAGTTTGGCAAACCTCTTCTCTCCAGTACAAACCGCCGACCACTAATACGCCTTATGACTATCTGTCCTTGCCGATGCTAAATCTCCGGGTACCAGCGGAAGAAAGAAAGAAACGGTGTCACAGCTGCTCCCAAAGAGCGCCGTGATTGTTTGACGCAGGATTTAAGTCGTTGAGTTTGAGTCATTACGGAAACGATTACTCCTTCTTCCTGAGGATCACTGGCGTGTTTTGGACTTAGTAATATACCTTAGTAATATAGCCTATACCGGAAACAGCCCCTCCCAACCAGCGAACCCCAAACCCCTCGATTTTGCCTTTTTTGTACCTCTGTGTTTAATTTGGGGTCGCAGTGTTTGTGTATGTATGCAAAAAACAAGGAATTGAAATTAGATGAGATTACTTAATCTCTTTGTCCCCCTAGTTTTGCAGTAGCAGGCTATTTACCGTTATAGCTTTCTGATTTGTTTTGTGTCATTTTTCTATCCTTTTGGCTCTTTACCCTCTGTCTCAATTGACCTCAATAAACATCTGTGTGTATACCAGAATGTTGGTAGGATTCCGTTAAATAAATATTAGGAGCTGTTTAAATTATTCAGCTAGTTTAGGAGTTGTGAACCCCTTTGGAAGCACGTAGAAAGCGTTGCTGACGATTTGTCATATAGTGTTAGAATAAAGAAGGAGCTCATAATTAATATTCTTGGCAACTTCCCGTAATTGAGACAAATACTGGAAGCATATAAGAGTGAGCGAACGGTTCTAAAAAAAATGACAACGGTACTTTCCCCTCATCCGATCAGTTTATAAGCTGAAATATGATATCATGAGGGGTGCCTCACTCAGAGGAACTACTGCGTTCATTGTGTCTGTTGTGACGGATTCAACAGCTATTTAGCCATGGGACGGGCTAGTGTGGTAATTCTGTGTATATTAAAAAAAAGTCTCACTTGGGTTAAAAATGGACGAACAGTTCCAAAAACGTAGATTGAGTTTGTTGAGAGAAGCGCCTTCAGACTGATACTTGCGTCATGTTTTTGGGATCCCAAAACGTAAGTGGAGGGATACCTATGACATCGCAAAAGTTGTCCGTCCGTCTGTCCGTCTGTCCGTCCGTCCGTCCGTCCGTCTGTAAGCACGATAACTCTCGAAGGGAATGAGATATTTTGATGAAACTTGGTGTGAGCATTCTTTGGATCAAGAGTAAGGTCGAGTTCGTAGATGGGCCCTGTACCCCTACATTTAGGGGTGGGGGAGGGGGTTCAAATTAAGGGACAAGCAAAATATTTTTAAACAGCTAATGTGATAGTCGATTATGGGGTAAGAAGGCATGCCGAACACGAATATGAAAACCATTTTCTCGCCGGACAAGTAGTTCACCCGGAATCCGGCCAAAACCGGAAAGTTTGTTAAAAGTAAAAGTTTTATTTGAAGTCGATTAGATGTTGGATCTAGGGGTAAGAAGGCATGCTGAGCACGAATATGAAAACGATTTTCTCGCCGGACAAGTAGTTCGCCCGGAATCCGGCCAAAACCGGAAAGTTTGTTAAAAGTAAAATTTGTGTCTGAACTTGATTAGATGTTCGATGTAGGGGTAAGAAGGTATCCTGAACAATAATACGAAAACTGTTTTCTCGCCAGACAATTAGTTAGCCCGGAATCCGGCCAAAACCGGAAAATTTGCTAAGAGTAAAAGTTTTATTTGAAGTTGATTAGATGATAGATCTAGGGGTGAGAAAAAATGCTGAATCCGTATGACAATCATTTTTTAGCCGGACACGTAGTTCTTCAGGAATCCGGTTGAAACCGGAAAATTTGTTAGAAGTTAAATTTTTCTTTGAAGTTGGGATGTTGGATGTAAGGGTAAGGAGATACGCTGAATTTGTTTTTGAGCTTTAGTTTTTCGCCGGACAAGTAGTTCTTTAATTTCGCCAAAACCGCAAAATTCACAGAAGTAGGGTAGGATCGTTTCGATCGGCTTATAGGGGTAAACATACATGCTGAATCCATATCTGAACTTGGTTTTCTCAATGATTAGCTGTTTGGCCTGGCGAAGAAAAAACCTAATACCGGTACTGTCTGGATCAGATATTGAATTTTTGGGATCCCATCGGAACCTTTGGTCTTGTTAGTTTTGAAGTATTATACAGAAATAATAATAGTTTAAAGTACAACTTAAAACCTATCCATTCTCATAATTTAATTTCTTGATAGCCAGGTTTTTTTTAAACGAGTGGTTCTCGGAGGAGAATAAGAGAAGAAAAGGGGTTTATTTTGCACAGGAGTTTTCAAGTAATTTATCCTGGAAGAGCCAATTATTGGTTTTTCGTCGTAACAAAAAAAAATTAATGTTAATACAGTAACAATTTAATTATATCGTAACGGCAATAATATACACTGTATTAAGCTATTCTTCGCTTGACCTCGGAAATGCTTTGTATTTTTTCCTTGCTTTTTATGCATTTGGTACTGTATTTTTCGTACAGCCTACAGACCGGAAAATATTAAATTATTGATTGATTGATTAATTTTCTTAAGCTTTTAATCCTTCGCTTTTTTCTTGGCTATCGAAAGGTCAGTGTGATTGTTTAATTTTTCGGTTTTCAAACTGCACTATTTCTTTCTCTTATTCAGTTTTCTTCAATTCATCGTCATCGTTGATCCTTCGTATTCTTTTGTAGTTAACATTCTTTGGGGGGGGGATCCTGAACTGTTACGGGATCCTGAACTGTTACTATTGCACATAAATTTTCTTTTCGCTGTCGAACTTTGACAGAGTTATCACTGGGATAAGAAATAGGAACAATTGTATTAGCTGATCGTTTTCGTTAGGGGACCCTAACAAGAACAAGCACACATTTTATAGGAAGTATCACTAGGCAAATCCGGACGAGGCAATCATATTACAGATTCGCCTAGGCGAATTCGGCGTCGCTGCAAAAACAAGACCAAAGGTTTCGATGGGATCCCAAAAATCTAATATTTGACCCAGACAACTACGTCTTCTCTACGCCAGATCGAGTCTTCGCCAGGCTAATCATCTGAGAAAATTAAGTTCAGATATACCTGTATAAGCCATATTTATTTTGATAATACTGATCGAAACTTCCTGCTTTAATTCTGCCAAATTTCCGGCTTCGGCCGAATTCCGAGCGAACTACTTGTCCAGCCAAAAAAAAAGATAGTTCAGAAACGAATTCAGCGCATTTCCTTATCCCTATAAAGAACATCTAATCAACTTAAATAAAACTTAAACTTATAAACAATCCGGTTTCAACCGGATTCCGGACGAACTATATGTCCGGGTGAAAAATGATTGTCATATACAGATTCAGCGTCTCTTCTTACCCTTAAACCTATCATCTAATCAACTTCAAATATAAATTTTGCTTTTAACAAATTTTACGGTTTTGGCCGGATTCCGGGCGAACTACTTATCCGGCGAGAAAATGGTTTTCACCATCGTGTTCAGCATGTCTTTTTACCTCTAAATCGAACATCTAATCAACTTTAAATAAAACTTTTGCTTGTAACACATTTTCCGGTTCTAGCCGGATTCCGGGCGAACTACTTGTCCGGCAAGAAAATGGTTTTCACCATCGTGTTCAGCATGTCTTCTTACCCCTAAATCGAACATCTGATCAAATTCAAATAAAACTTTTAGTTTTAACAAACTTTCCGGTTTTGGCCGGATTCCGGGCGAACTACTTGTCCGGCGAGAAAATGGTTTTCACCATCGTGTTCAGCATGCCTTCTTACCCCTAAATCGAACATCTAATCAACTTCAAATAAAACTTTTGCTTGTAACAAATTTTCCGGTTCTGGCCGGATTCCGGGCGAACTACTTGTCCGGAGAGAAAATGGTTTTCACCATCGTGTTCAGCATGTCTTCTTACCCCATAATCGACTATCACATTAGCTGTTTCAAAATATTTTGTTTACCCCTTAATTTGAAACCCCTCCCCCACCCTCAAATATAGAGCTACAGAGCCCATCTTCGAACTTGACTTGTACTTTGACCCAAAGGATCCTCCCACCAAGTTTCATCAGAATATCTCAATCCCTTCGAGAGTTATCGTGCGTACAGACGGACAGACGGACGGACGGACGGACGGACGGACGGACGGACAACTTTTGCGATGTCATAGGTATCCGTCACTAACGTTTTGGGATCCCAAAAAATGGCGCCGCGCCATTGTAAGTCTAAAGCGGAGGTCGTCAGATTATTTGCCTGACTTTGCGATTTTTTTCGGCTCGGAGCCGAAGCCTGACAAAGCTTTTTTCAACGCCTGGCGTGACGAATATCGCCATGCGTGGCGAAATTCGCTCTCTGTGTGAATTGGGCTTCGCGTGGCTGAAACTGTTCGCCTTTTGTGGGCACGAAGATTTAAACAAGTGTGGACTAGGTGTGAACAAAGCAACCATTCCACGAGACAACCTGGATTAAGACAATTAGGATACTCTAGCTAGATGACTAACTCTTCGTGTCGATGGAGAATCGCCATGCGCCTAGTGAAGAGCCAGAAATGTCACGACAACAAATGTTGTTGATTGGTTTACACATAATAGGAATCAATTTTGAGGGTTCGTTTGGGTAACGTGTCTTGTTCTTCCCGAGGTCCACTGGCGTGTTTCGGAATCAGTAAGAACTTCTGTCTTTAGTCACATGCAGCGACTATGAAAACCTCGACAAATCTGAGCGGACCTGGAGGTATTTACTCTAGCTTTGAGCTGATGTTGATGCCCGTTTACTCCTCTTCCGTCTTCACCGTTGCCTATCGCATAAGAAATATCGAAAGAGGCGAGCAGGAGGCGTACTCCGCGCGCTGATCCGCTCTGGAGCGCGTCCATAGAACCAATCAGCGTTGACTTCTAGATTTCCTTTTTAGCAACTTACCGGCGATCTAGCTATTTGTAGACGTAACGAAACGTGATGTGGTGCGAAGCCGCTCGTTTGCATCGGGAGTCGGTCGTATTTTACTCGACTTGGCATGTTTGTATGACCGAGATAGGGAGACAGCAGTTCTGTCTCGTTATTTGTTCTTGGTCATATAGAGTATTGAGTTAATGTATATAAAGTAGAGTACACTACACTTGTAGAGGCTCAGAAGGAGAGGATATATTCCATGCAGTGGGGTCGATGCGTCGAGCTAAAAGATTTGAGAACAGAGATTTTTGGGCGAGAAACGATGGGGGAGGATCCGTAATATGATGGGGAAGATAAAATTTTGCTGACGTTCTTCGGCTTGGTAGGCTCTTCAAACAGACGAAGGAGCATCGGGAGCAATTTTGGAGTGAAGATTTTCTTCTTTTTAGTGTTTATATTGAGCTTTTTTGTGTTATGTTGTATTTTATTTTATTACTCCGCCGTGGTCCCAGGGGCTTTTAGGGAATCAATTTATTTATTTGAGGAATGCCCGCTTATATTTTTGAAACAGAATGTCAACCGACATCGAGTTCAAAATGGTGTAAAATGCAAGAGGAGGGACTGTGAAAACTTGCCTCGTGATGGAATAGTCATAGCCATGAGAGGTAATAGTAATAGCCCTCTTTTCTTCGCAATTAAATTAGTTGGATTTATTTTAATTTTTTGACTCACCCTCGCAGAGGCGTCACTACTGGGGGGGGGGAGGGGGGGGGACGCCCCCCCCCCCAATGTTGTCGGCCAGTCGGTAAAAAATAGCCGAGTCGGCGCGAAGCGCCGCGATTTTTAGTAAAAACAGTCGATTTTTTCTTAGAAATAGTCGTTTTTTCATAAAAAACAATAAAAAACGGTCGGTTTTTCGTAAAAATAGTCGATTTTTTCTTAAAAATAGTTGTTTTTTCTTAAAATCAGCCGATAATAGTCGTTTTTATCTGCAAAAATAGTCGGTAAAAATGACCAGCCAGTCGGTAAATACCTTGTCCCCCCCCAAACATTTTGGCTAGTAACGGCTCTGCACCCTCGGATGTGCCCCCACTCTATTTTCCAGACAAGGCTCTCAAATTTAACGCGTAAAAAGTATTCCAGCTGTTGAATTTCGCTGATCGTCTAACTTTTTTTTTTTAGGGTGAATATTTCTGTGAGGCGTCAACGCATATCAAAGGAAATATCCGCAAAGCAAGAAGTCGACCAGCAAATATCCGGATTTCAGGTAGGTTGAAACTGTACCCTGCACATATGTTTCTAGTCCAGTTCAAAAGGAATCTCTTCCTAGTCCACGTCAATAGGAAAGGAATACGTCTCTGGAAATTATTTCTCTGCTAATGCATTTGCGTTTCCAGTTTCCATTAATTCTAAGTATGACCGTAAACTTGGCGCTGGGGATAGAAGCTTTTAGAGCGAAGTGTGTTTTTAGAACAGTTTCGTAATAGCCACCTCACTTGGAATTCCGCTTTTACTAGCGTCACAGGAGGCGTAGAATTCTTCATTAACTTTAGAATGCCGCTTATTTTCTCGGCGCCGATACGTCTTTCAAGTTTTACGTCATTTTCGTATATGTCGTCAAGATGTTAAAATAAGTTAGAAAATACCCTATGAAAAAAGAGCTAGTTTGGGGAGTTTCTTCAATCAGTCAATCTACTTTGTTAAACCAAATAGCTTAAAGCTAGGAGAGGCCGTCGAAGACAGTTAGAAAGCAACAACTGTGCCTTCCATTGAGATTTATCAAAATCAATCCAAATTAATTCCAAATAGCTTAAAGCTAGCAGAGGCGAATAAAAGATTTACGAAATACACAAAAACGACAACAACTTAACTAATACAGTTTACAAGATACGACCTGAAATAAATGTTGGAATGAAACTGTGTAAAAACTGGGTTTACGAATTGGCAGGATACGGCAAAACTGATTGCCAGTGTTCCCCTCGAACCGACGCACGGACGACGGGAGGGGAGGGGGAAATAGACGGCTCTTCTGGGGACAACACACTATCTTTGCTCCGAATTTTTTTGAAGGGGTTCTGCGGTCAATTAATTCAAGAACGCCCAGTTTAATGAGAGCCTTTTCATATGAAATTCGTTTTATTGATTTGTTTATTTATATTACCAAAGGTGGCAAGTAAGACTTTGGTCACATGGTATACATAGGGCACTAGAAAACATAAATCTAGCAATATTGTATCCCTTCTTGGCAAGGGTCCTCTCAGGCTCAAGCTAGAAAATTTAACCTTCGATAAAAATATCTGAAGTTCCTGGCAACCATAAAGATCCAATTTTGCGGAGTTCTTACATATAATCTTATGAAAATTCATGCCGAACGTTTATTAGTTCAACTATACTACTTTAAAACGTCATGCTCTGACGTACAGCTTCAAAGAAGTAATGCCAAGTCATCCGAAATGATCCCCCATTAGGAATGGAGAATTTGAAAGGCTGTGGGTCAGCTTAAACCCCGGGAGGCTTTAAAAAAAGAGATTCCCTAGGGCTGAAAGTTGGATATGTACTTAGTTTCCATGGAGTCTCCTTAATATACTGGGGAAGAATATAACAGACACAGGGTAAAAGTAATTGCACGAATGACCGCTTGCTGTTGGGTGACTGATGCTTTGGAAAGGATGTAATTTGCAAAGTGCCCTAAAACTTATTTGAGCGAATTGCCGACGGCTGCAAGACGTAGCCCAGATTGATAGGCTTACAGTCGGTCTTCAGATGGCATAGCATATTGACCGTATTTTAGGTAGCCGTGGCTGTGTTTAGGTTTTGTTTTGGAGTTCAGCCAGGCCCGTACATAAAGATCCAGGGTCCCTAGGAAATAATTGTGTTGGAGGCTTTCAATCTACTAATTACATGTATGTGAAACATAATTTTTTTTGGAAAATTGTTAATTCCAATAGATTAATGGAAACGTTAGTTGTTAGCAGTTGGATTGTTCTGAATTAATAGTTACGTTGTCTTTAAATGGGTAGTGAACTTGGTTTCTTGTTAAGTATTAGAGGCTTCTTATTTGGACATTGTATTTATTTATTTATTAAGCGACAGCTTATTTAATCTAAGTATATTATTAAAAATGTGGCTGACCACATCAGGCTGGGGACTCTGGGGATAAAACTGATTTGGCTATACAGTCCGAACCTACAACAGAAGACTTTCCGGGCTTATTTCTAGCCGCATTCGGTGAACCGGTCTCAGAACAGTAATGTTTTTACCGAGCGTCCTCCTCTGAAACTCTGCTCCGTTTTCCATGTTCACAAAAAAATCTGGATTTATTTCCGGTCACACTGAGTAAACCGGAACACAATGATAAATTGACAGTGTGAATATTGGCTATTTCCGGAGTATTTTGTTTCATACATTTACCCAGAGATGCGCAGTTTCGTGAGATATGACACTATCTGTACCTTACAGAATATTTTCGTTATGACCTCTGAAGTGTTATTTTTTCGCTGAATGTAACGTTGCAAACCATATTTAGCGTTATCTTTACAGAATAGAATATATATATTTACACGGAAGCTCGAAGGCCATGGCAAAAAAATATCGTGTTAACACTGTTTTTGGCACATACCACAGTTTTTCTGCAATATCAACAGATGTTATGTCATATATTTTCAAATTTTATAGTCTTGTGTAAATGTTATGGAACCCCTGACAGTATAAGAGGTCAGTTCTTCTACATTTGCCTCATTCCGGATGAAATTTTAGGTCCTCCCGAGATCGGAGCCCGCTTTTCCGAGAGAACGATAACGGTAGAGCTTGGCAAAGACGCTACTATTCACGTCGAGTTTTGCGCGGAGCCCAACCCCCACCATCTCTGGAGGATGGGAACTACAGTCATAACGGAAGGAAACGGAAAATTTACACCCCTAGCCCTCGTTCCGGTGAGATTCTTTTCTTATATCCTTGAAGAGTGCTACTGCCTTTATGGCTTTTTTCGCGCGAGGGGTGGTATATTGGACCTTCTGGCTAATGACATTGTCCTCAAGGATAGATATTCGGTCCGAAAGGTTTGGTAATGACCGAGAATGTCAGGGACGTCTGGACTGAAATAAAGCCCGACCTGTCAGGAATCTTTCGTAGGCTACTGCGAATATCGCGCGGCAAAGGCTTCAGACCCTTATATCTGCAGCACTGTAGGTTAATCTTTTATGCTGGCTACCCTAAATAGCTGGTTGCCTTTTTGTCAGAAATGGGTTGAATACTAACTATCCTTGTAATGGTTTAATTTTTATCTAAGTATGGTACAACCATTATAACACCAATTGTTTCACGACTTGAACGGGAATGATTAGCATTTAATGTCAAAACGAACCTTCGAAGAAAATATTGTTCTTGTCATGAACTGAGCAAAGCTTGGACCCATCGTGCTCTGCGGATTTTGTTTTTGTTTTTATTCAGCCGGCCCTGTACTCTTAGTATCCGGACAAACTTGTGTGTCTTGACAGACTACAGTGAGACCAAGGCCGTATCCAGGGGGGGTTCGAACCCCCCCCCCCGAAACCCACAAAATTAATAGGCTTTTGTAGGCTTTAAAATCTGATCTATGTCTTTTTTGTACTTTTTGGTCTGACCTGCGGGCAACCCCCCCCCCGAAGGGCGACCCCCCCCCCCATAAATTCCTGGATACGGGCTTGAGTGAGACAGATACTTCTGGCGTAATGATTCTTGAAATTAAGTGAATCCGGTCAGAAGAACAACCATATACATCGGTCAGGGCATGTAGCCCTTAGCGAACATTTCCTGGCTGTACTGTATTTGGAAGTTCTTTGTTGGAATACGAGTGACGAACAGCAAGTCCATATTTTGTTTCTGTTTTACAGACGAAGAAACAGTCCTGTTACGAAGCTAAGCTTGCCATTCAGCGAGTTGAGCTTGAAGACGCTGGAACATACGAGTTCCATGTAGAAAACGCACGCGGATCCGCACACGCTACGGTTTCACTACATATCACAGGTAATAAAAACAAAATATTGTTCCCTCGCCGTTTATTTTCCCTCTATTAATTTTATTGCTTCTCTTTCCGAATTCAGAACGATGTTTTTCTCCTCGTTTATAGCATTATTTTCCAGCGGAAACTTCCTATTATTCCCTGCGTAATTCGGTTAAGCACAAGAGCTGGTGAATTTCTAACAGCTAGAGGGAAGCATA
Organism: Branchinecta lindahli; assembly: GCA_023053555.1. Lineage (NCBI taxonomy): Eukaryota > Metazoa > Arthropoda > Branchiopoda > Anostraca > Branchinectidae > Branchinecta > Branchinecta lindahli. Next base: position 8,933,452 of record JAKZAO010000009.1, on the reverse strand, counting down.
ACTCTGCATTATGTGCTGCCTTTATTCTTCTGGTGTTTTTAGAATGAGCCACCTTTTCTCTGACTGCGGTTGTTTATCATACTTTTTAGCTCCAGTCAGATATTTCGTCTTGTGGTATTGCTACTCGGCCTGATGCGAAGAAACATTGTTTGAATTGTTTTTTCTGTGCTCAGTTCTTTCTTGTTTGGTTTCGTTATGTCCTTGTCTGCTTATTTTGCATCTCTTTCGCTTGTATATCCGGTATGCAGACTTCGTTCTCCCGGAAAAGTTCGACTTTTGAAAATAGATTTTGAAAACTCGGCAAAGGGTCCTTATGCACTTTCCGGTTTATCTACATAAAATATCTGCTTAGCATTCAATGGAGCGGAGAACTGCTTTTAGATAGAACTAGAAGACATATATTTGCGAATAAGTTTTCCGATTGGGGGAAAGCCACGGTTTCGGTCGGTTAGCCAGTGCTTTCTAGATTAGTCGGGTAGGTGAAAATTTCCGGAGTTCACGTTTCCCGGAGACCAAAAAACATGTTTTGCCGACGGGAAGTTTGCCACCAGTAGTATAATTGTCTTCTTTTTAGTACATTTTTTTTTAAGTAATGAGTTGGTAGTAGATCTGAAAAAAAGTAGTACCTATGCAGTACAGGGAACACTATTCGAAAAAAATACCCGTTCTGTCAAAGTTCATGTAGGCCTAGTTGTATTTTGCCCATTATATGTGAATATTTGATATGTTTTGATTTTCATCTGGCTCTGAATGAAACCCCTATTTTTAACGAAGGTTAGAATCAGGTCATTTTGGCGATTTTGGTAGGGTCATGCTAAAGTAATTTGCAGCAATTCTTAGGTAGTACTTGTTCTCCTCTTGTAGTACTTCTCGGGACTTGGGTAGTGCATTTGAGTCAAGTGGCAACCATGCTCAGCTTTGGGCTCCGATCCGGAAAAACTTCACTTTCGCCGAATATTGACTGGGCGAAAAGTAGGAAAAATACTATTTAAATACTCGTTTTACCAGAATTTGTTTTCAGTTCACGTGTCTTTTAACTCCCATGGCATAGGTCGATCCCAAATTCGCTCTGTCATTCCTCTTTCCGCCATGGCCCTTGGGCTTTTTTGGAATTAAATTCATTCATTCATTCCTCTTTATATACCCGGTGGTCGCCAGGCGATGATGATGTGTATTACACCAAAGCCCAAAGGCCATGTTAACTAATATGAAAACAAGATAACAAACAAGTACCACTCACGAAGATTCCCTTAATTCACATATATGTTGCACGATAATTTTCGGCTCGTTTTCGGCATGGAAGTTGATTGCTTCCTGTTACCTTGCAATGGTCGGAGATGAATTCGTTTTTCTGCTCCGATTCTGCGGATAGACGGTCAGGTTCTCCCGTACCAATTTTCTGCATTTTCGTCATCCAATCGAACCACAACTTCTCGTATTGAATTGATAATAATAATAATAATGCAAAAAATAGGCCATATGCCTCTATAAAGTACAATTAAAACACGATTTTTTCGGCGTCCAGATTGTCGAATTAATACTTGAAAGCATTATCTTTTTCTTTATTACCAGTCATCTAGGCTGATCTTTCGATCTTGTTTTGGTGATGAGTTTTACGCGTCAACTCGGAGCCGCGTTTCCGATCGTCTTTGATCTGCGACCGTTGAATTGGAAAATGGCGGTTTTATACTAGACTTTTTGTTGGAGGCTTCATGCCTTCAGAATATTTTTTTTTTTTCAGTGTATATGAATGAGTTGTTATGTAGCAGCCCCAGTGGCTATATTTTGAAATAAATAAATAAAATAAATATACGCGGCCGAAGACTCGAGTTTTGCTACAGTAGGCTCCTCTTCCATTCGTGACTGAGATTTGTTAATATCTCAGTGGTTCAAAAGCAATAACTGTAATTTACACTGAGGATTACAAGCGAAATTGAAGCTAAAATTAATTAAGCCGCTTTCATAGACGGTCTCAAACTCGGCTTGTGTTCATTCTGACGAGTCCCATGCTCAAAACTTGAGCTCGACAGTCTCCAACTTTTGCAATTGTTTGGGACCAAGACTAACATAGAAAATAGTCTAGGTCCGAGAAAATGATCTGAATGAATGAATTTTATTACCCGTAAAGTGAAAGACACAAAATACGGAGTATTTTAGAAAACGAAACGATAAACAACGAAAATAACAAAACAAACAAACACAAACACAACAACAAGAACAAACTAACCAGCATCAATAAGAAAAAAGGGCCGCAGAGGGTCGTAAACGTGAATCAAGTTGATAGTCTTCTTACACAGGTCGTCACTCGAAGTCTGAATCCGAGAAGGTACGTCTATGAGTCCAAATCGAGCAATGACTTTTCTGTTTCGGTGCCATCTAGGGAGCCGGAGGAGGAATTTACAATATTTGAAATAATCTGTGCATCTGTGCTAGCTATAAACGACACTGCGCTAACTATGAGAAAATGACCTGCGATTAAGATAGAAAAGATTAAAACTGAATCTGAAAATGCTTTCCCGAGCCCTGCCTACAGCATTCTTTGTCCGAAAGTTTCTCGAGCGACTTAGAACTTTCGAGTCCCAGGAAAGTGTGTCTTCCTGCTGCTGTGACTGACTTTTATTTGCAGATTGTTATTTTTGTTACACCATGATGGATAGATTCTAATGCGTAAAAGCCATACAAGGGTCATTGCACCAAAACACAAATAAAAATAAAATAAAACACTATACACTTCAGACTACAGGGGTATGCGATCACCCAAACAGTTGAATTGCCTGGACACTTTTTCCGTCACCTTTGTTATCATTAACACACAAGAAGACACGAAAAATTAAGAAAGGGAAGGAAAGTAATCTAGAAGTTTCTATAACGAAGCTATTGGCATATCTCTCATGGTTTGTGGGGACTGGACAGTTTTGTTACATTGCCGTGAATCGAGGTAGCCTACAGCTCCAAGATTCAACCAAGATGTGCAAAATCCGCTTGTCTTTAGAGATACTTCAGAACGATAGAATATCGGGAAGGAAACATGATCTAGTTCTACATTTCCTTTTAAGAAATAGCAATTGAGTGTTTTATTTTTTCAGAGCCAGTTCCCATCACTGCAGTAATTGCTGTTATTGCTGGTTGTTTGATCTTCCTCATTTTGATTACATTGTGTCTGCTATACGCCTTCAGGTCAGATCGATGGTGTTTCCGAGGTGAGCTATCAAATCATACTTCTTCTGTTTCTTTTGGCTTTGTTCAGAAAAGCAGTGATTCCTTCTAGCGACGTATCCTGGGAGATTAAATTAAAATGAGGGGTGCTGGTAAAAACAAGTATGTCTTATTAAAAACCTTTGATTTTTTATCAATTGGTTTTTGTGAAATTGCACGATGCCATTTTCTTCTATCTCTTTTTCTTGTCATTGTATCTGTTCTTCTATCTCTATTTCTTGTAATTAATTAATAATAAAAACTAACTTATTCCGGCAAGAGACCATAATCTGTACCAGGTCCGTATCCAGGAATTTGTTTCGGGGGGGGGGGGGTAGTTTGCCCGCGGGTTTGACCAAAAAGTACAAAAACGACATAGATCAGAGGTTAAAGCCTGTAGAAAACGATTATTTTTGTAAGTTTCGGGTGGGGCTTTGAACCCCCTAACCACCCTGGATACGGCCCTGATATGTACTCTAAAATACGAACTTGAACAAAACAAGAAATGAACAGGAAATAAAAACAAACAAACAGCTAACCAGCGTCAGGAACCGTCAGTTGTTCTGCCCCCAGCCACGTACCGTACTCTCGGACAAGGAGATTTTTCGCCCTGATTGTTTGATATGCTTTTAGCTGGATGACTTGGTGGCTGTTGTTCAATGGTCTGTTAGAATTGAATCAAATTTGTATGGGTTCGGCAAAGACTGAATGTCAGCAAGACCTTATTATCTGTTTTGAAAATATCGACTAATATTGCCCCTTGGGATCCCACCAAAACCTTTGGTCTTGTTCTATTTGTTTTCAATGCAGAGGGCCGCAGGGGCATGTGACAGCAAGATATAAAAAAAATTAAATGTTCACCACTCGACAAGTTATGCGACGACAAACCGTCTCAGAGCGATGTTATCCCACAGGACTCGGCTTAGGCATTGTATATTATTGCAGTTCCATGTGCCAGATAATAAATATCAGAAACGACATTAGAGCACTTGAAGTATATTATCATTAATTAACTGTATGCTACAACCGCGCTTCATCCCTGAAGCCTGAATTGCGTCCGTCTCAAAGGCCTCCGACGCCTAATGTGTTGTAATTCGAGATATCATGTCATATTTACAACCCTTGTTATCCGTCTGATTCGCATCGAACACGCAAGAATCCATGTTCGTTTTTATGTTAGTGTCATAGCACACTAACTGAAAGCACAGTTTGTATTGTGCGACAATGCTAAAGTGCCGAAAACTTTGCACAATTCCAGTCCCGAATTCGGTCGGACTCAGTAAAACAGTTTCAAGGTGTAGGGGGGGCAATAAGTACAAAAATTAACAATGCTAAAGTGCCGAAAACTTTGCACAATTCCAGTCCCGAATTCGGTCAGAATCAAGTAAAACAGCTTCAAGGTGTAGGGGGGTACAAAAATTAAATATCAACTTTAATTATCGTAGGCTCGCAACTGGGCTATCCGCCTTCAACAAAGGCGATTAAGAATATATCATATTTGTTCGCTGATATCAGATGTACAACATGATAGCATAGGACTGTAAACATTATATACTATATGTTAAACACAGTTAAAGATTTTGTAATTGATTTCGCCAATTATTCAATATCACGTATCTCACTTAAATTATTACTTAATAAGATATACAAAATATTGTTGATATATATTCTGAACTATAATAATAATAATAATTATATTTTTCACCCATCAAAAAGCACAAGTCATAGACGGAGTAGGAAAAAAAGAAAGAAAAGAAGAAGGAAACACTATAATAAGAAGAAAACAGACAAAAATAGAAACTACGACAACATTACTTATCTACAGAACTAACCTATTGTAGAAGAATGCTCTTCCATTCGTGTTAACGTTATTGTTGAACCTCTGTACTTTGACGAGTCTGCTTACAAGGGAGATACCCAATATACGTCGTCATTACCGATGGTTCTTCTGCTGCTTCCCCTTCAAATTTATGTCCTCTGCTATCTTGCCCTTCTATCTTGCTATGCTTGCTATCAGTCAATAGCCGTGTTCGCGTGACTGTAAGTGCGACGTATCGGAGACATCAGCAATGGGGAGATAGTGGATAGTGTACTTCAAACTGTCACTGTGGTCTGCTGCATACTGCAGTGATGTTTTGAAAGCGAGTAACAAATCGTGTGGGGTTGCAGTTGTGGGATGGGGGCTTGCATTTCCAGCAGGCACTTTGGAAACTTCCGGAAGCTGGACCCACGTATAAGATACTGATTTAAAGTCCGTATTGGAATCTAGACATTTCTTTTCTTTTTCCTTTTCACACTCCGTTCTAATTCCATGTGAATTTTCGGGTAATAACTTACTTACTTACTTACTTACTACTCCTAATCCAATCTTAAGTTTCTGCTTGATGCAAGCACCTTTCCTCACAAAAAACAGCCTTATTTCCTGCATAATCATTGGTTATGATATTGATTGATTATGAAGATTTGATACTGCGTATGCTCATGGAAGAAAATTGAGTCCCGGCGTCTCCGAACTGCATCCAGGTGCTGAGTAAAGGGATAAGATACTTGTGGGAAGTGTGAGCGTCTTTGCTCATAATTTATTTTTCCTTGTTTGTTTCCGCTATTCTGTTTTTTTTCAGCGGGTTATAAAAATAAATCAAACTTTCATGAAAGGGATATGATACATGAGAATTAGGGGTATGATACCCCTTTCATGAAAGTTGGTATCACATTATACAGAGGAGAGTTTGTTTTCAGCCGAAAGAGCGTTTTTTGAGGGCCTCTTCAAGAGGGCTACTGGCAACCGCCGAACAGCAGCACACTTAATCAATAATTAGAAGATTCTCAACCCCTTTATTGCCACAGTGGAGGTACCTAATTACAATAGATGGTGGTTATTAACCCAATTATTATGCAAAATTGAACCTCCGTCCCGATTCTATTTGTTTTAGCATACGTGAGCAATTAACCCCTCCTTTGTTCCCGTGTTCTCGTGGGAGGGGGTGGGGCTTCCAAAATTGGCGGGATTGACTTAACTCCTAATTCATTTGTCAGCCAATTCTGTTTTCTGGATAGGCAAAGTTTCACTGCTGGGAATTAGGGGGTAAATCTGTATTGTTTCGTGATTTTCCGAGTTAGGGATGGAATACAGTAGAGGGATGCTTCTTTGAACACGTAACTAAATTTCTGACCACCTTAGTTTTCAGTTCAGTTCATTTATTTACATCTGCCAAAGCGGGCTATTAGACTTAATACAATAATAATAAATAATCGGTCTACATCTTACCAGTAACTAGACCATACTTTCACAAAAATCCACAGTCAATCCGTTTAAAAAGTGAAAAAAAGACACAAAGTAAGAATACCACGCTAAAACTTGAACAAAATGCAATCAACGCAACGCATCGAAAAAGTATGCTTGACATATTTATTTTTTTTCAAAATATCAGCGTTTTTTCTTAAGCCGTAAATTTCCATCGTATAGAACTGGATTGAAATTTAGAAAAGCGGCATAAGATTTTCCGAAAAAGATAGTTTTAATGCGCAGTAGATATGTAAAAGTTAAAAAAGAAGAATGCAAGCAAAGTCTGTGGAAGAGAAGCAGTATTAAAAATCTTCGCAGGGGTCTAGACACGAAATCCCGAAGTTTTGTTTTTCTCCTGTAAACTAGTCACATGTCACGTGAGTAATAGATTTAGAACAAACTCATGAGCCACGTGATGATGATGATGAATTCTATTACGCTCTAAGATAACCAAGGGAATAGTGCAGCAGGCATTTTGGGGGGATTTTGCAGAGCAAACTGACTGATGTGTTCGTATCAATCGTTTATTTCGAATCATAATGGTTTCTCATACATTTTCCACCACATCAGTTTAATCCTATAAACAGGCTCCGTAAGGTGTGCGCACACACGGTCCTATTTTCGCAGTCGAATCCTCCTTCACTCCAAAATTTTGACACGTCGAATGTAGGTTTCCCCATAGTGAGGCGAATTTCGCATGCATATTTTCGGAGGTGAAATCTTATCGGACTGTTTATGCATGTAGCTTTACCCGACTATCGATACGTTGGTAAAGCAAGACTGTTGGTCGTAAACTCTCCTAGAAGCTAACGTTTCCCAGATTTTGCTCTTACGGGACACTCCCGACCCATAACTCCATGAATTTTAACACCGGTTCTGACATTTCGTGAATTTAGTAGCACATGTTTTCCCGAGACTCCCGAAGGGGCCGGAGATGGGATCTCGACTGTCGTGCTAGATGGAATTTCTTGTCCCTGTTCTGCCAGAAATGGGAATTTGAAACTTGACATTTGTATCAAACCTTTGTTTTTGCTGGGCTTTAAGAAATCATGAGTCGTTCTAATCAACATTTCCAGATCATAGCATGGATATTTCTTAGGTACTCGGTGGGGAAGTATAGAGCTAACTTGATGACATTATCATGGACATTGAATCGCTGGACGGGTTCAGAGCAGCAGGTGATCTTACATCTGTGAAATCCCTCGACAAAAAAAAGCCCCACAAAAAACATTCCTTTAAAAAATCGGGGTGTTTTTGGTCGTCCAGCAAACAACCCCATCTATCTCTTGTCAAAAAGTTGGAAGCTTATACTGATTTTTTTTTTTTTTTCAGTTAAAGACGAATTGAAGAGTTCCGCAGAGCTGCTGGAAAAGTAAGTAACTGATACTTCTTTTTGGGATCCCAAAACGTTAGTGACGGATACCTATGACATCGCAAAAGTTGTCCGTCTGTCCGTCTGTCAGCACGATAACTCTCGAAGGGAATGAGATATTTTGATGAAACTTGGTGTGAGGATTGTCTGGGTCAAGAGTAAGGTCGAGTTCGTAGATGGGCTCTGTAGCCCTATATTTAGGTGTGGGGGAGGGGGTTTAAATTAAGGGGCAAACAAAATATTTTGAAACAGCCAATGTGATAGTCGATTATGGGGTAAGAAGACATGCTGAACACGATGGTGAAAACCATTTTCCCGCCGGACGAGTAGTTCGCCCGGAATCCGGCCCAAACCGGAAAGTTTGTTAAAAATAAAAGTTTTATTCGAAGTTGATTAGATGTTCGCTTTAGGGGTAAGAAGACATGCTGAACACGATGGTGAAAACCATTTTCTCGCCGGACAAGTAGTTCGCCCGGAATCCGGCCAAAACCGGAACATTTGTTAAAAGCAAAAGTTTTATTTGAAGTTAATTAGATGTTCGATTTAGGGGTAAGAAAACATGCTGAACACGATGGTGAAAACCATTTTCTCGCCGGACAAGTATTTCACCCGGAATCCGGCCGAAACCTGGAAATTTGTTAAAAGCAAAATTTGTATTTGAAGTTGATTTGATGGCAGATTTAAGGGTAAGAAGAGACGCTGAATCTGTATATGACATTCATTTTTTACCTGGACATATAGTTCGTCTGGAATCCGGTTGAAACCGGATTTTTTTATAAGTTAAAGTTTTATTTGAAGTTGATTACATGTTCTTTAGAAGGATAAGGGGATACGCTGATTTCGTTTCTGAGCTATCTTTTTTTGCTGGACAAGTAGTTCGCTTGGAATTCGGCCCAAACCGGAAATTTTGCAGAAGTAAGCAGGAAGTTTCGATCAGTGTCGTCAAAATATATATGGCTTATACAGGTATATCTGAACTTGGTTTTCTCAGATGATTAGCCTGGCGAACAATGGATCTGGCGAAGACAAGACCTAGTTGTCTGGATCAAATATTAAATTTTTGGGATCCCATCGAAACCTTTGGTCTTGTTATTTGTCCTCTTGTAACAGTATAGTGCTTCCGCTTGGGTGAAACTACACCGTAGCTTCTGCGTACCATAGGTATAAATGGATAATATTTTATTAGCCCCCTTCAGTTTTTGAGCAAACCCACAAGAAAAGAGATAAGAAACAACTTGATTGTAAAAATGCACAGTGCGACAGTGGAGTGAAAGGAAAAAAGGAAGAACAACGCAAGTAAAAATTAAGAAAGCCCGACTTTAGACTAAATTACTAACCGGACGTAAAAATGCATGAAAAACATCATGATGCCGCTGGATGAATAGTTGTTTTCCGTTTGCGACGCCCTCTCCAGGGACTGAATAACATCTCACACACCGTATTGACAACTATCATGAAACAGGCGACCAGGGAAAAATTGAAAAATAATGAAAATAAATGTTCGTCTTTATTCCGCATCCCTTACAGGCTTTCATTTCTGTCTCAATTGGCGGTTGCAGTATGAGATATACCAGATATATAATAGTTGCGTTTTAGTAGATACCATGGTATCAGATACCGCGGTAAATGGATCTGCATTTTGTCGTTTTTGCAGTTACTGTGGTATCTGATACTACGTTGCTTTGCAAAAACGGCAGTTGCCGAATTTGTGCTTTTAGAATTCACCCCCAAAATAAATCCTAAGATCCCCTCACAGTCACAAGTGCCAAACTTCCTTCCCACCAATTTGACAAAAACCCAGGCTCCTGTGTTACTGATGGAGAAAGTGAGATGAATTTTTCAGATACCACGATCACGGTTATCTGGCCAGATACCACGGTAACTTTTTGACCGTGGTATGAGATACCACGGTAACTTTGAAAACGACTTTAGACCGTGGTATCAGATACCATAACTTACACAGCTGCACATTGACTTCTCGTTTGTAGGAGCGATAACTATTAAAAACAATTCTCCGCAACTTTTTTTCCTTTTCTTACCAATGTTTTCTTACCTTATCCTCTACCACACAGACGCTGCCCTATTAATACCTAAAATTAAGACTTCGGACACTTTTTGGAAATGGTATTCAAGTTGTCAAGAGTTCTTGGCTCCCTAGAGAGCCCTTTTTGAAAACTTTTTATATTAGTGAGGGGGGGAGATGAAAGTTCTTGGACGCGTCTTGACTTTACAAAAGTATAAGAGTTCTTTTAATTAGCTGATTCTCCTCAAAACTTCCTGTTTCTGGAATGCTGATGGAATATTTGCCAACTTCTGTTGTGCTTTTCAGCTACCCTGCTTGTGACAGTTCGGTATCTTTCGTTTCTTACTCTCTTGTCCCCGACAGCATTCTGCGTATGGTTGTCCGAAGTAGTTTTCATTGCGGCCATTTATAGTTAGTATATCTACACCTATTTATATAATTCGTGATATTATGTATACAAGACTACAAATAGGTAGTATGTTAAAAAACAAAATTACCAACTCAGATATACAAATTATTATCAGGATAACAGTGGGGATCAGTAAAACCGGGGACTTCAGAACGTAATCACAACAAAAATGTAAATTAGTTCTCAAAGCTACTTCTGAGTGTGTCTACTTCTGATATGCAGTGTGTCATCGGACCAAAATAATAAAAATAAAATTACTCGGAAGATATTGCTTTAGCTACCCCCCCCCCCCCCCCCTCTACGTCAATAGCAGACAACGTTTCAAGGATCCCTCTTGCTTATTCTGCCTTTTGTATTATGCCTTGATAAGTGTAAGCAACTGAAATACCCGCCTTTCGCCATTGTTTCGTCTTGTACCGAAGATTTAGCGCTTGTTCGGCCGAGCCGGATTTACCTCTCACAAGTTCAATGGGTTTATTAACAAATAAGAAGATAAATCACACATAATCAAAAGACTCAGTCCATTCCTGGACGCCGAGAACCACAATCTTTACAATCTCAACATAATACGCAGAGTGGTCACTGCTCCTACTCTCAAACACAACCTTACCTCTCAATTTACAAAATAACTAACCAATTACCTTCCTGCACCTTACCCCAGGGGAAACCACCCCATCATAAAAAAAAAACGTAAACGCAACGTAAACTTCGGCTAAAGCTTCTAACTGTAGGCTATCGTTATCCGCAAAAATAGTTTTAGTAAAAACAGTGATTTTTATTCTTGGAAATAGTCATTTTTTCTTAAAAACAATAAACAAGAGCTGAAAGCTCATATGGCACTTGCAAGCTTTTTTGCTTGTATTAAAGTTATCGTAGTACGATGTGAATGGATAGTAGTGCTCCCCTCCCTCCCCCCACGATGGTCGGATCGGGCAAGTGACTATTTCCAAGTTATAGAAAATCATCTGTAATCAAAACTCTTGAAGCAAAAAAGATGATCATCAGGAGCACGAAAATGATCATGGGCTCATAGGGATCACGAAAATGTATATTTTCCTTAAAAGTATTTTTTTTGCACTTTGCGGTTAGCATTAGTACTTTAAGGGATGGTCGGATCTGGGAACTAACTATTTCTAAGCCAATCATGTCAAGTATTTAATTTTCAAGCCAAGTTTCATCGTCCTAGCATGTCTGGAAGTACCTTAACTTGCGATCACCGGAATTCCGGACCCCCCCTCTAACTCCCCCACAATGCCCGAATCCGGTCCGGTTCTGTCACTGATTTACATAGGGCTTGCGCTTGTTCTTCCCACCAAGTTTCATTCCGATCGCTCCACTCCAAGCACGTCAAAAGGTTTCCGGACCCCCCTCCGACCCCCCCCCCCCAGCTTCATCCGATCACCCGTTCGGAAGTTATACATACCTCAAGATTCAGGATTCCCCCTCCCTCCACTCCCCCCACGATGGTCGGGTCGGGAAGCTGACTACTTCCAGGTTAATCTGGTCGCGTCTTTGATTTACCTGCCGAGTTTCATTGTCCTAGTCCACCTGGAAGTAACTTAACTCCGTATCACCGGAATTCTGGAACCCCACTCAAACTCCCCCCACAGTGCACGAATCCGGTCCGGTTCTGTCAGTGATGTACCTAGGGGTTGTGCTTGTTCCTCCCACCAAGTTTCATCCCGATCGCTCCACTCTAAGCGTTTAACATGATTTCCGGTTCCCCCCTCCGACCCCCCCAGCTTCATCGGATCCAGTCCGGACTTGAAGTGGGACATCTGAGACACGTTGTCTTTCTACATATCAAGTTTCATTATGATCCGATCACCCGTTCGGAAGTTATACATACCTCAAGATTCAGGGTCCCCCCTCCCTCCACTCCCCCACGATGGTCGGATCGGGAAGCTGACTATTTCCAGGTTAATCTGGTCGCGTCCCTGATTTACCTACCGAGTTTCATTGTCCTAGCCCACCTGGAAGAATCTTAACTCCGTATCACCGGAATTCCGGAACCCCACTCCAACTCCCCCCACAGTGCACGAATCCGGTCCGGTTCTGTCAATGATGTACGTAGGGGTTGTGCTTGTTCCTCCCACCAACTTTCATCCCGATCGCTCCACTCTAAACGTTTAATATGATTTCCGGTTCCCCCCCTCCGACTCCCCCCACATACATCGAATTCGGTCCGAACTTGATATGGGACGTCTGAAGCATGACGTCTTTCCAAATATCAAGTTTCATTAAGATCCGATCACCCGTTCGAAAGTTATGCATGCCACTAAATTCCGGCTCCCCTCCCTCCCCCCACGATGGTCGGATCGAGCAAGTGACTATTTCCAAGTTAGTCTGGTCGGGTCCCTAATACGCCTGCCAAGTTTCATCGTCCTAGCACATCTGGAAGTACCCTAACTCGCAAACAGCGGACTGACCGACAGACCGACAGACCGACGGAAAAGTGATCGGTATATGGCACTTGCCCGGTAGGCAAGTGCCATAAAAACAGTCGGTTTTTCGTAAAATTAGCGACTTTTTCGTAAATATAGTCGTTTTTCGTCGTTTTTATCCGCAAAAATAGTCGGTAAAGATGACCAGCCAGTCGACATAAGAAGCTTCTAAGTGTTGTTTTTATGGCACTTGCCTACCGGCCAAGTGCCATATACCGATCACTTTTCCGTCGGTCTGTCGGTCTGTCGGTCTGTCGGTCGGTCGGTCGGTCTGTCGGTCAGTCCGCTGTTTGCGAGTTAGGGTACTTCCAGATGTGCTAGGACGATGAAACTTGGCAGGCGTATTAGGGACCCGACCAGACTAACTTGGAAATAGTCACTTGCTCGATCCGACCATCGTGGGGGGAGGGAGGGGAGCCGGAATCCGGAATTTAGTGGCATGCATAACTTTCGAACGGGTGATCGGATCTTAATGAAACTTGATATTTGGAAAGACGTCATGCTTCATATGTCCCATATCAAGTCTGGACCGAATCCGATGTATGTGGGGGGAGTCGGAGGGGGGGAACCGGAAATCATGTTGAACGCTTAGAGTGGAGCGATCGGGATGAAACTTGGTGGGAGGAATAAGCACAACCCCTAGGTACATCATTGACAGAACCGGACCGGATTCGTGCACTGTGGGGGGAGTTGGAGTGGGGTTCCGGAATTCCGGTGATGCGGAGTTAAGTTACTTCCAGGTGGGCTAGGACAATGAAACTCGGCAGGTAAATCAGGGACGCGACCAGATTAACCTGGAAATAGTCAGCTGCCCGATCAGACCATCGTGGGGGGAGTGGAGGGAGGGGAAATCCTGAATCTTGAGGTATGTATAACTTCCGAACGGGTGATCGGATCATAATGAAACTTGATATGTAGAAAGACAACGTGTCACGGATGTCCCATTTCGAGTCCGGACCGGATCCAATGAAGCTGGGGGGGGGGGTCGGAGGGGGGTCCGGAAACCTTGTGACATGCTTGGAGCGGAGCGATCGGAATGAAACTTGGTGGGAAGAACAAGCACAAGCCCTATGTAGGTCAGTGACAGAACCGGACCGGATTCGGGCATTGTGGGGGAGTTAGAGGGGGGGGGTCCGGAATTCCGGTGATCGCAAGTTAAGGTACTTCCAGACATGCTAGGACGGTGATACTTGACTTGAAAATTAAAGACTTGACAAGATTGGCTTAGAAATAGTTAGTTCCCAGATCCGACCATCCGTTAAAGTACTAATGCTAACCGCAAAGTGCAAAAAAATACTTTTAAGCAAAATATACATTTTCGTGATCCCTATGAGCCCATGATCATTTTTGCCTCAAGGGTTTTCCTTACAACTGAATTCCTTAAAGTACAAACAATACTTTTGAGTAAAATATACAGTTTCGTGCACCTGATGATCATCTTTTTTGCTTCAAGAGTTTTGATTACAGATGATTTTCTAGCGCCCTTAAAGTGCTTACAGCCAACTGCATTACCAAACGATACAGTCTCGTGATTTCCAAGGTCCCATGATCATTCTTATCTCAAGGGTTTTGCTTACAAATGATCACAACAAACCCACGAATTGACGAATTCCTACTTTCATCCTCTGACCCAGCGCTTGCAAGTGCCATATGAGCTTCCAGCTCTTGTTCATTTTGGACATGGTAGGCCATCAAGTCTACCTTCCGTTTCGGACTTTTTTGTTTTGCTTGGTTTTCAGTTTTTAAATATTTTGCGTCCAGCCGCCGCTTAGGAGAGCGAGAAAGCTGGAGAGAGTTGACAAGCGCTAACACGAAAATCGCCAATTTCACGTGCAAAGCAATGGTATAATTTCTAAAAGCTATGTTTCTGAGCCATTGCATCCTGAAATGATAATTTCTAGTAAGAGCTGGTGTTTTAATTTTTGTTTAACAGTTTTGATAAAGTTTTTTGTTGAGTTTCCAGTTTAAAAGGTTTGGAACGGATTCAATGTGTTCCTAGTATTCTAAATTCTCAGATGGTTCCGGTGCTTTTGATCATGGAAACAAGGAAGAAATTAATTCGCGTTAAATTCTGAAATGAAAGCCAAAAGAGCATCCGAACCAGGCCATTTGAAATAAAATGCCCTTCCGTCTTTCTGATTCATACGCTTATTGTTATCGTGTTCACTGATGTCAATCTCTTTTTCTTCTCAAACGTAATCCTGTTGAAAAAGAATAAGCGAGTTACTCTTTTCCGTCTCCATTTCTTCGATCTTACAGATGGGACAGTGTCATAAAGTAACATTCGAAGAATCTTGAAAGGCCTAGTAGGTTTAATCAAAAGATCTTCTAGGCTAGGCTAACCGGCTTATCAACTTTCCGTATTAGGACGACCCAAAGATTTGAAACTAGTCCGTCTCTTCGCATTATTTGAAACGTGTTCATCCATCCGTTGTCTTTGAAATCCGATTATCTGCCCGAGATACAGGTATCCTCCTAATCCCCCTTAAGTACAACACTCCTCCCCTGTTTACGGTTTTAAAAGGCAAGTTCCTGTGAGGCTGTATCGTGTTACAAGTTCCTGATACTCTTGACGGAGGACAGATCATTTATTGCTTTCAGCACTGGATGAAGCAGCAGGAGGAAACTTTGGTGATGAGTAAAAGATAAAATTGTTGTTGTGGTTGGATTTGACGTAAACGAATCATTACACTGTCAGAAGTTTCATTACAGATAACACAAGGATGCGCAGTTTCAACAGACAACACACGGGATGTAATCTGTGGAAAATTTGAACGCTATGGATTGAATGTTATGCATAACAAGCATTGCCAATAAGACCCTAAAAACCGCTGAAAAAGCATCCGCTGACTTTTCCGATATCATGACGACAAAAAAAAATCAAAGATAAAAAAAATGAGCAGATGCTTTTTTGGCGTTTTTTTTTGGACTTCCTGGCAATGCGTGTTATTTATAACATTTTAATCCATAACGTTTTCAAAATCACAGCAGATTACATTCCGGGTGTTGTCTGTTGAAATTGTTCATACTTGTGTTATCTGTTATGAAATTTCTGACAGTGACTGACAGAAATTCCACCCACAAACAAACTTCTGCCTCATTTGACACAAAGGTTGAAAAAGCGTCGGAACATAGTCAGTTGAAGTGTTATTTTTGTCAAATGAGAGTGGCCGCAATCTTGGCGAGCTTACATATTACGCTCCATTCTACGCAGTGAAACATCGTATATCGAGCTAAACTTTTAAAATTTCAGTCTGTCATGCTATTTGAATTTCCAGATGCTTACAGATGGAACCTGTCAGGTGCCGATACGTGCTTTAAACAGCAAAAACCCATATAAGCTGGCTTTAAACCAGAGGTTAAAGCTCATCACCATTCTTGCCATAAAAAGTTTCATCGACTCTAGAAGATATTGTTTCAGACTTTCTGTTTCATTCTCTGGGGGAAATGAAAATCCACTTTAGAGTTGTTTGATAATGTCTTGGAGGGTTGTTTGTGGCTAGAGTTTAATGGATTTTCCTGATAGATGGGGTGCTAAGTTTTGCTTGTCTTCACTTTATGGTAATCTCTTTTACGACTTCCTTCTTATTCTACCGAATCGTATGTCATGTCATGAAGAGTCTTTGAGAATTCGAATTAAACGATAAGCTCCTTAATCCGAAGATAAATTGATGTTTTATGCAGTTTCCGAGATCGAGAAAGGTTTTCGATTTCCTTTCGTCTCCTTTTTCAACATGCCTTTGATTTCCTTTTCAGCATCTTCTTTTTGCTTTATGTTTCTTTATTCCTCTCAAAAGTCAGGGTTTTGGGAGTAGCGGGTTCTTCCCTGTTGTTTCGGCATGTATGAATACTAAAGTGTTGGTAGAGTATGTGAAGGAAAATTTCCAAGGTTACGTAACCCCCCCTGGCGACCCCCCCCCCCCCCCCCCCCCGGTATCAACCTCCACAGCGAAAAAAAAGAGTCTGGGTTTTCGCACAGATGCAAGTTTTAATAGGAAATTATTGGTTTGTTATTTATTGGGAAATGGACTGCTTCGTATTTTGTGTACCATGTGCTTGAAACGGTGGCTGAATAAACTGTATTGGTTTCGTCTCAGTATGTTTGAATACATGCACGTATGTGTTGCTTGGGCTGTTCGTTTATTCACGATGCCGCCTGCGTTTGCGCCTTGACGTGGTCGAGACCATCCGAATTTCTCCCTTTTCGGATCTGACGAGCATTCTGAGTATACAACTTGATACAACGATTAGCTTTCCACTAGAAAATAGCTCCCAGGCAGTTCCGAAAGATCCCAGAACTTATGATGACTGAAACATTCCTGAGTTTCCCGGTTTTCTCCAGCTTTGGTGCTTGATTTCTCCGATTTCCGCCTCTTCCTAATTTTTTCAGTTGTGACACAGATTCCAAATCGTGTAGAAATATTACGGCCATCTTGTTAGCGATTTTATCTGTTTTCCCCAGTTTTCCTTGACGTCTAGTACCGATTCTTCCTCTCCTAGCACCAGTGAACTTTGACAAATTTGTCCTTTCTGTTTCCCATAAATTCCCATTTCTTTTCTAGCGGGAAACTTAATGGACATTTGAAAAACGGTTATGTCAGCGCCAGTTCTTCGGTAAGCATTTTTCTGTTCTTAAATGAGACCGCCGGAGTTCGGTGAAGGGCGTTCCAAATGAGTGCGTGGTTAATTATTTGAAAGAAAGAGATTTTTTAAAAAGAATTATGCGTTTTTCATGCCAGTTTGTTCTTGACAACCAATGGAGAAAAGGGAAAGATGGACTGGTTGCATGCAAGCGGGGTTATTACCATTTAGTCAAGTTCCTTCCTACTGCGTATGACAGTCTCTTCTGGAACATTACAAATGTTAGGGAGCATTGTAACTGACTTGGGCATGTTCTGTTTCCTTAGTGTTAATTTCTTTCTTTCTCTTAATTCCTTTCAGTTTTAAGTGTTTTTTAAGTCAGTTTGTTTCTGGCAAAGAATGTGGAGGGGGGGGCTATTCGCTTAGCAGGCAAGGAAGGGGAGTTTTTCCACTGGATGTTTAGTTAAGTTTCTTTCCACTGCGTAAGAATGTGTCTTGCAGGAGAATTGAAGCGATAGAATCTGAAGGTAGAGATGTGGAGTGGGGGCAGGGCCGTATCCAGGGGTTAGGGGGTTCAACCCCCCCCCCCCCGACATACACAAATAATCGTTTTTATTGGCTTTAACCTCTGATCTGTGTCTTTTTTGTACTTTACGGTCCGACCCGCGGGCAACTTCCCCCTGAAATTTATTCCTGGATACGGACCTGAGTGGGGGAGACTTTTTTCGCTTAACAGGCAAGGAAGTGGAGAGTTTCTGGCGGCTATTTAGTCAAGTTTATTCCACTGCGTGCGCCAATGTCTTCCAGAACATAGAACTGACATAATATAAAGGTCGTTTTCTGCCATAGATTTAGTCGTTCGCCTTCTCTTCCGGGAAACAGCAAACAGTTCGTCGCATTCCTGTGAGTTTCTGGGTTTTACTCACTAGTGTCTGGTGTTTCCCTGCTAAGGAGTTTTTACTGGTCTCAACTACCCCCCAACTGTCTCCCGGTGACCTGGGCGGGAGGCAGGTCCTGGTGCTGAATCCAGAAACGGCTTATGGGAAAAACAGAAAAAAACAGACACCACTAGTGAGTACTCCTGTGGTAACGAAATCAGCTAGTATAGCCTACGCTGGATCAGAAGTGTCGTTTCGCAGAAACCTAGGTGTTCGAAATGGCGTCGTTCTGGGCCCCTTGCCATTTTCAAATAAAAACTTTACATTCCCCAGTTACAAAAGAAATTAACATCATGTAAAAGGAGCTTGAGAATTGTATCCAGAAAGTGTTTTGTAAAAAGAATTTGTCCACTGTTTTGGATTCGAGTCTGGTCAACCTTTTTATGGTCAATATTGCTTGCCAATTTTGTTTATATGTGTGGCTGTGGGCCCCCTTGGAATGCTAGTGGTGGCAGTCTACTACAAACCCCCGATTTTGGGATACTCTATGCCTAACGCTGGATACCCCATGTCAAATGCTAGATACCGTAACCCAATAAAACAAAGTAGTGCGCAGAAAAAGGGTAAACTAAATTTGTCTTTATTTGCTTTTCTGTTTACAGAATTGTCTTCTCCTAGGAATTTAACTTGAGTTCGTCTGAACTATTTTAAAAATATAAATAAAAAGCTATGAGTCATTGTTTTTTGTGGTTTCTTTCATTGGCTTTTCTTTTGGTTTTACAGCAGGACTTTGCATATGTGGAGCTGTCCGTGGCCTCTTTGTACGAGTAATTCAACCACAGTCCTTGTAAGAGGTTACTAATTAAATTCTACTATCTTGTCAAAAATTAAGAGATCCTTAAGAACCATCTCAAGCTTGGTAATTAGTTTCGCTGGGCGGTTATTAATTACGCAGAGCTTTACGAAAATTAGAAGTTAAGATGTTCCCTTCGTTTTTCAACCCCTTCTTGATCCTTACTTTGCACCTCAAGGTTGTAATTTGGTCCGAAAACGAAAAGTTGCCTAAGTTTCTTATACTGGATTATTTTATTATTTATCTCCACAACTTCTCTTTTTTATGCCGTATGAATTTAGAGGAAGGGGGAGGAATGTTTAAATTTGATCTCGGTCAGAAAGTTTGTGTGCCCAACACTTGTTCGATGTGTGATCCTGGAACTAACATAACATATTAAAATAAACTAGTTGTAACTTTCCTTTGAAGAGGAAATTTCCTTTCCGTAGAACCAAGAATGGACAATGACAAGAACGTATGTTTCTCCATCACTGCGCCGAGCAAAAACCCGTGGTCGTGTTCCATAAATGTTAAGTGGATGCTTATACCCGAGACGTAGTATACTATCTTGCTTGCATTAAAGTTTAACCGAAAAGGACTGGGATAGGACAGTCTAGTTAAGTTACCCATCACTTATTCACTTAAATTGGCTTGAAGACCCGGTGAAAATGCGTTACTTGGTTGTTCTGCTATTCAGGAATAATCGATTTTCAAACAGTGGAATTTCCGTGTGATTTGTGGTACCTCTAATTTGTTGTATGCTTTACAAGAAAGATTTATGACTTTTTTTTGTTCAGGCACTAAGCAATCTTCACCAATATCGCCACTGCCCACGTAAAACCCTTGTTTGTGTTAATCGCCAATATCGCCACTTCCCACTTAAAACCATTGTTGTGCCCCACGTCATAGTAGAATTTTCGCTGTGGGGACGGCTGCAGATATTCTGAACGCCATAACTAGAGCAGATAGTGGAAAACAAAAAAATCCCTTTGCAAAATCCAAATAATTCAGTGTATTCAACTAAATGACACAAAAATAAGTTGGCTTTTCAGTTAAATATTGTGATTGCAGATCTATGGGCTACGGTTGAGGATGCTCACTCGGGTCGGGAACCTCATGGTTGTAGCAAGGGTGCATTGTGAGAAAAGAGAGACAGGTGTTCTGCTATACTGTAGGATTGTAAGTTCTTAGAACTAACAGCGATTCAGTTTGCATCTCGATTCTTGCATGTGAAAGAGAGCGAAAAATCAATCATGCATGATCCACTGTGCATAGCATAATTTATGTACAAAAGCATGTCAGCCAAGCACGCTAGATTGGGGGATGTCGTAATGAAAGTACTTGTCGCCAGGGGCTTTCCCTGGGGATGAAAGATCCGTTTCTTCTTCTGTAATGTTCCGTCTTGAAGATCAAATATGATGGCTTATTCCTTGTTTGTTTTACAAATGATTTAAACTCTTCCGGTCTTGTACTCAAATCACTGATTTTGGGACACCCTAACCTGGTACCTGAAGGTACCCTGACCTCCTGCACGATAAAGGAATTGTTATTGGTTTATTTCTGGACTTCGCTCAAATCATCAGTATTTTATTGGGTTAGGGTATCCAACATTTTGCATAAGTTATCTCGAAATTAGGTTATGTGGTAGACTGAACTGTCAAAAACATTGTCGTTGGGTTGGCCGCGGAGCAGGTGGGGGTGTTGGCTGGCCGAAAACAAACTGGCACCATAGATAGACACCCTGGTTAGTCAGGAAACCGGAAAGACGGAGGAGAACAGGGACAAATCTCAGCAACCTTTGGTAAACGGGGGCGTGGTTTAGTTGGCAATGAGAAGGTAGTACCGAAAGGTAGTACGCGAAAGCGCCATTGTGGCCATGGTAGCCATTTTCACAGTGCTTTTTTTAAGGTAGGGTTGGAATGTGTTCAAGGGTGCGTTCGCTATAAACTGGTGGCAAAATTTATATTCCATAGAAGGCCCTCTGGACGGTAATAATCCAGTGCAGACATTCTTAATGACCAGTGACAAGCTATTATAGCTTTCGTCTCGTTCCAGGCTATCGTAGCGAACTTTTGAGATTCAGCGGGGTCTGAAATCTTTTGGTAAAAGTAGATATTAAAATTATCCATTCCGGTCTCAAGGACAGTGGTTGGCAAAACAAGCTATACATTATTTATCAAATTTTGTTCGGCTGCTTCACTCTTTCTCCCGCATATACTGTCGAACTCCGCGTTATTACATGTTTCATCTCTTTCAACCAAACAGTTCCCTCCATGCAGATTCCGTTAATACTTCACTTAAGGTTTAATTAGCAAAAGCTTTCAGTTTCCAGAGCCAAATTTGCAAAGGAATGTCAGTTGACATTATTAGCTTCTGAAACAATGGTGAATTGCTTTTGGGTTGCAAATCCAGCAGTTTGAAGTGGATCATATTAGATATGAACTCCCGAGCCACAACGGAGAAGGTGGAAGAGTTCCGGGATACAAGGAAAAAGCTGGGTCAGGAATTGGCAAGCGGCTTTTATCCCGTACGATATAGGAGACCCATCATGATTGGTACTGGAAGCGGACGCACCATCTTGAATGCATAAGACAACTTCTGTAGTTTCGACATTTCGACTTCAATCCGCTGTGTGAGATTTTTCGGGCGTGCGCCACTCTATTATTTGACTTTTTATTTGTGATCCGTCAAAAGAAGCACAAGGCACGAAGATCGAGTGAATATGAGGAAAAGGAGGAAAAAACATGAAAGTAATTTACAAAAATTAATTTTGGGACATTTGTTATCTTACCTTAAATTTGTCCAGTGATACTTTAAATTCGTCAGCGGTCTTGCTAGATATCGTATAAATGAATGAATTAATTTATTCCCAATCAGCCCTTGGTGCCATGGCGGGGAAAACAAAATACAAAACAAAGTATCACTCAAAAACACAAAGACCAAAAGTAGAAAATTGTTACTCCAAAATTCGCTCCTGATGCTCCATAGCCTGCTTGAAGGACTTCCCAAGCCGAATTTTTCCTCTCCGTATTATTAACCAGATCCTCCTCTGCCATCATTAAATTTATCGCCCAAAAGTCCCTGTTCTCAAATCTTGTAGATCGACACATCGACCCACCAAATAAAATATATCTTCCCCGTGTAAACCGTACATAAGGCAAAAGTAAAGCGGGCAAAGCTACACTGTCAGAAGTCTCATAACGGATACTACCTCGGATAACATAAGGATGTGCGGTTTCAACAGATAACACTTAGGGTGTTAGCTGTTGTTTTTCAAACGTTACTCCTAAAAATGTTATTCATAACAAGCGTTGCCAGAAAGAGCAAACGTCGAAAAAGCATCCGATGAATTTGCCGATATCATGATGAAAAAAAAAAGTCAGCAGATGTTTTTTCGGTGGTGTTTCGGCTCTTCTTCTATGCATAACGCTTTAATGCGCAACGTTTGAAAAAAATAATAATAGCTAACATCTTAAGTGTTATCTGTTGGAAATTTCTGACAGTGTGGACACCGTATGTTCGCTCAAGGAGTTCCGCAGATGAACAACCCCCTTCTGAGCCTTGAGTTTGTTCGAATAACCTGTCGTTCGTTGTGTTGAATCGATAAGGAAGAGATCATAAGTTAGATTGTTTAGAATCAAATTTTTTCTCATAGTTTTTGTATTTTTCGTCATTATATCATCAACATTAAAAGGTTAAACTATCTACTGGGTCTAAAGGGAGGCAGGGTGATGATATGATAGCTGTTGAGGTATGCCTCAGTCTACATTTTTTCTGGGCATTGAACCTCGGAGCAGAAATTGTTAATTCTTCTTTCCCTTACAGCAATCATCTTTTAAATCCAGGGCATTTTTCGTCATTTTCGTCATTATATCATCAACATTAAAAAGTTAAACTATGTACTGGGTCTAAAGGGAGGCAGGGTGATGATATGATAGCTGTTGAAGTATGCCTCAGTCTACATTTTTTCTGGGCATTGAACCTCGGAGCAGAAATTATTAATTCTTCTTTCCCTTACAGCAATCATCTGTCAAATCCAGGGCCTCGGATTTACGATACGCCGACCTGCAGCTCCCCAAGTCAAGTAATAACGGCTCAATGCGAGCCAAAAGCGATCAAGGTGCTCACGGTCTGCCGAGCGTGACCCCGATCCCCTCCCCCAAGCCCGAAATCATCCACATAACAAATGGGTCCTTAGCCAACTTCAAAGACAAGGTTGATGTCTAATTGTACTGAGCTCATCAAAGTATTTCTCTGATTCGAAGCCAAATGATAAAGAATGTGAAAGTGACACTCAAAACATGTGCATTGGCAGCAAAAGGATACCGAATTGCACCAAATGATGTAGAAGTGAAGTGAAGCGGAGAAGTTTGCAGGATTTTCTAGTCATTGTGACATTGACCAATATTATAGTGACTATGTGTGCCATCAGATTTTATTTTCTGTGATAGTGTGATACTGTTGAAGACCAGAATTCAGACGCGTTTTTGGATCGCCCAAAAGATGAACTTACAGTGAGCTAGGAAAGAGCCGGCAGCTCAACCATGATTTTACCAAAAGTCATGTTACACGTTGCCACGGTACTCGGCCTACAATAAACGGTATGGAAAGCCAATAAAAGGCGTTGACATAAACAACTGTTCGAAATTTGTGGGCTGGTTAGTAACAATGTTGTACATGCTAGCTAAAGGACCCCTTGCACTGTTTACTGTTTGTGTTTCAATCTTCTAAAATAGTTGAATCTTTTAAACCAGGCTCTGCTTTTGACAGATTACCCACGCCTTTGTCTGTTTTAAGCCTTTGACTAGGCCTATTGATTTATAGCAAAGCCACGGACAAATTTACGTAACCGGTTTGTCTGACCAGTGAGTTTCTAGAAGAAAATCGTTGGGAGTATGAAACTCATTGAACATCGAAACAAGACACGTGTAAAAATCAGTGTAGTGTCGTCAGGGGCGTGAGAGTGTACTCCATAAGATTCGGGTTTCCGAGTTTAAGGATGGATGAAGCCATTACGGAAGTATGTTGCATTAGTATTAAAGGTGAAACGGGTCCGTTAACCAACAGGGGTAACGGTTAGGACCAAAATAGACAATGCCTCCTAAAGAGAATGCGGAACTTACAAAGCCCCGAATGTCATCCTGTTAAGATATAAAAGAGAAGAGAAGAAGTCGATAGTTACTCTATGGTAGAGACGGTAGTCGCTCGGTTCCAACCGCGATAAACTGCAACCGCATTTTTTGATCCAGCATGAATCCGAACATGCCTGTTCTGTTCTTAATTACCCTTATCTGTTATTGTTAGAACTCATTTAAGTCACGTTATATATTGTTCATTGCACAGGTTTTCTTGGATATGTTTTCTCCTGAATCTCCAGCTATCAAATTTGAGCCTAAACTTTCTTTTAGGGATTTTAGATCCAGCACGAATCCAAAGGACATACCTTTTATATCCAATCC
The DNA here is from genome assembly GCA_023053555.1 of Branchinecta lindahli. Lineage (NCBI taxonomy): Eukaryota > Metazoa > Arthropoda > Branchiopoda > Anostraca > Branchinectidae > Branchinecta > Branchinecta lindahli. Next base: position 8,908,973 of record JAKZAO010000009.1, on the reverse strand, counting down.
ACAAATATAGAGCCACTGGGTCCAACGGGCCTTTGTAGGGCAGTATCGTCGCCTCTATTGGTAGTCTTCTCAAAGATGACTTTACTTAGGGCTTTGTAGAGTTGGTGCTCGTTGCTGTTGGTGTTCTCTTGGGAGCTCCTGCCCTTATGAATATCGCCCTCCTGAACTCGCATAGAAGTTGCTCGCCTAGGACGTGGATACTTTGTGTGCGAGCAAAATCTTTGTGCAGAATTCGAGAGACGTGAATAGAGTGAGATAGCTGAAAAAATAACAACGAAATGTTTGTCTGACACAAATTTTTCGGTTTCATATAAACAGTGCCAATAAAATAGGAGAAACTTTGGACAGTGCGGTTTTTGGGTAAATGGTTAAATTAAAACCCATAACACCCGTTCACGTGGTCTAGGAACCCTTAATTAGCCACTTTGACTCACTGATACTTGATTTGTTGTGAATGAAATTGGCACCTTTCAGAGTTAACTAACGTTCAAAGAAGTATACATCTACTGTGAATGGATGAGCGCATCACAAGTTGGGAGTACTTGGGGGATAGTTGGCCTGGGCTATTTGTTGCTTCAGCTTAAACGGTGTGTAGGTAGGGAAAAGTAAATTCGGTCCTACGAATGAAATTCAAAACCCATTTGATGCTTTAATTTTATGTAAATACGTTTGTACAGTTTCCCGCGGTTACTTTAGCTTTTGTGTTAGTGCCATTTTTCGTATCGTATTTTGGTTTGTTACGATCTCACTTTGTACGCGTTGCAGTATGCGCTGTGTATTTTGTATCACGTTTGTAAAGACTTTGTGGTAACACGTTGCTACTCATTACAAGAATCAGTTCGGTAAAACTTCTTATATCCACAAGTATATTAGACCCCCCCCCCCACCACCGAAGAATTCTACTTTATAAATTAGCGCCCCAGATCATGTTTCTCAGAGGCAATATTGTGTACGAAGCAACTTCCAAAATGTTTCGAGCAAAGTGTTTTTGGTTCCGGGGAAATAGAACCTGACAGCGGAAGCGATTTCTCAGTGTTGATCAAGACAACAGCATTTATCCTCCGATTTAAGAGGTAGTTAAATAGCAGCCGAAATCAAGTAAAGAGCTAAAATGTCAAAATGAATGATGTATCCGGTATATCAATCGAAGTGTAAAAAATCCGTTCAGCCAAGATACTACGATACAAAGCCGATCATACTTATCCTCAGCGGCTTTCCGCTAGCATGGCTTCCCGTTCTTATTACCCTCTTAGAAGCTTCCTCGGTTTCCAGTAGATGACGCGCAGCTATTCAGTTTCAGGTTCTTTTTAATAATAAATTAAATAACAAAATGTCCAGATCCCGGCTGAGAAGACAAATTCGTAATGCACGGGATGGAAAGACTTCTTTAACTAAGTACAACATTTATAGTTCACTACATGCCATTCATACTAATGGAAATATGCGTGTTCTCCCGTCAGCACCCGGTCCCCAACACCACCCGTTGACACGTCCAGCGAAACCAACAATAAAAATAAAAGATAACAAGAACCGAGGAAATGTGATTTCAGTCCAAGGAAATATCCTGGACCGAGTATTCACAATCCCCCAGGTCCAGTATCTATGACAAAAGCAGATGGTGCTCTGCGAGCTCGACGGTGTTGGCGGGAACCCTTCCGATACTCGTAAAAAAATGGTGAACGTTTGTCGTAAAGGGACACACAAATTGGACAAATGACGCGCTTCACTACAACCGTATGACCGAGCCGAGCCGTTCCTCTGTGGAACAGCTTGTCTGAATGAACTGTGACCAGAAGAACACCTGAGCAGCGTTGCCACTTCTCAGACAGAACCTGTGACATTTGGCCGCAAAAAGTAGTTACACTCTGACGCCTACGAAACTCGTTCCTTTTTGCTGATTGTTGACGAGAAGTCTCGCCTTTTCTGCTTCATAAGCATATATTTTACGGTCTTGCCGATCACACATTTCCGGCTCGCTTAGTCGAAGTTGTCGAAATCCTGTGAAAAATCGCAGAATTCTGCGACCAGTGACAATTACTGCACCTGAGGGTTTCAAAAAAAGACTGGACGAGGATTGTCGCGCGCAAGCCTGAAGAAAGGATAGGAGCGCCCCAGAAGCAATAACCAGGAAATGATCACCATCAACCGCAAGCTAATCATCGGGATACTACATCATTATTGCTTGCTATAGCGCAGTTTAAGGTAAATGATTATTAAGCGGCTCGCTCGCATTTCACCGTTATTTCATATTTTTTTTATTTATTTTGATTATTTCATATTCAGCTGAGCGTAGACGAAGGGATATCCTCCTGAGACCCGGGATAGTTCATGACTTATTGAGAGCATAAAAAACAAAACGGTCATGCATAAGTCAAATATTCTTTCACAAAATGGCGATCTTCAGCTGTGAACAGCATACTATGGGTCTTTGATCCAGCTTGCAAACAATATCGCGCAACTTCGTAGGGTTGAACTTTCATAAAAGAAGTTCCGTTATATTACTTGGATGTCACTCCAACTTCAACAATATTTGAATAAGCGTGTTAACAACAAAAACACGATTTATGTCTGGTTGTCACTTCGAATATATGTTTTCCCCGTCCCCTTACTTCTTGCTCCCAAGCAATCTCAGGAAACTTTGGGCCAAGTCTCATAAACTTGTGCTTCCGCTTCCTCGCGCCCGAAATCCGGTCTTCGTTCGGAACCAGTCCAGCAAAATAGAGGCGAAAGTTTGCTAAGCGGATTATCCGCGAATTGAGCTTGGAGTGCCCTTAATGGCTCAGCACTCTCGGTCCGTTCCAGTCCGCTACGGACCGCGGGAGGTCCCGTCTTTAGCCATTCCGGATGACTCATCGCTCAATTGTGATCTGGAGAGTTTTTTAATGGGCCGAATTAGGATGCTAAACAAGTTAGACGGAGTGTGGCAAATAATGCTTGGAACTTAAGAACGGATTTCTGCAGGGTTTGAGCGGAGAAGTTTATGAAAAGTCATGGAGAGAGTCATCGAGTTGGATTTGAGCCGATTTTATGACGTCTTCTTTTAAGCTGTTATTGGAATTTGAGCAGTATGTTACAATTACCTTGCTGTGGTCTGCGAGGGGCTACCCACTCCCCGGCACCTGCTGTACACCCTTTCCCGGCACCAGTCGAAATAGGCAGTGCTGGCACCGGTACCGACAAATAAATTAGGCGATTCATCTTTCAAACGCTTCTAAAAATGCTTATTTTTATGTTTTAAGACGTGACAACTGGTGCCGACTTGTTTCAGCCGGTGCGGGAACCGACCGGGCATCGGGGCCCCGGACACTTACTCTACGCTAAAATCGAGAATGGACAACCCTTCGGTGATTTGTACAGCCTGCGAGGATACGAGTTCGAAGACTGATGCTCCTGTCAAAGACAATGCTCGTCAGGCTTGTTGGACCGACTGAATGCCTGGGCCCTGGAATGCTTCCGAGCTCAAATTATTATGAGCGACTCAATCAGTGCCCTGACAAGTTGTCTGGACATTTTCTATGACCTGTTCTTAGATTAGAGGTTTGGTGTGGCTGAACTAGTTGGCTGGGGCCAAACCGCCCAAACTGACTGTAAATTATTCATAATGGTACTGAGCGGAGATCATTAGGAATTGCTTAATCGATAGTTCGGCTTTTCTTGGCGTGGGTCCTCTTCAGGCTCTAGGGCAAGGCTGTCCAAAATGAATTTTCAGCACTAATTTTGACCTCCAGCAATTCCTCAGAATATATATAGCTACACAGCGCTATATATAATGGGTTCCGTCCACGCAAAAATGCCCGTTCAGCTGGATGGGAGCGTATAAGTGGGAAGGTCCACATTTTCTCCATCATCAACGTGTAAAATGTCCGTCGCTCAACGGAACCAGAGCCATCGACGCGAAAACGTTCCCTAAGTATAAGGAGAAATTTTTCGGATCGGTAATTGGAGATTTAAAGAATATTTTAAATACTTGGAATGCAGATTAAGTTTTTTAACTTTAAAGTTAAGCTTGTTTGGTTATTTGTTTGGAAAGAAAAAAAGATGTGTGGCCGATCCCAAGTGACATGTGTGGCCGGTCCCAAGCGAGGTCCCACGTTTCACCCAGTGTGCAATGTTAGGTGTACCCATCCAGTTTACAGAATGGATGGATACCTGAGGTGAAATTAAATAAGCAGATTTTCTCTCTTTCGAAAGGTAAGCCAGAATAAATGAAAATATAACGGTGGTGGAAAACGCGAAAGAATCCTAGAACTATTTTGTTTCTGTAGATTTATTTCTTTGTTCGGTCCCTCTTCGTAAACAATCCGCAGATACGGAACAGCGAGAGCTTGTATCTTACAAGAAGAATCAATAACGACCTCGCATATATTACACTTCATGACAGTCGTTATACCGCAACCGCTTTTGTTGGTTCTCGTTTACCATGCTCGTCAAAACTGCAATATATCTGGATTCGTAGTCTAATTGACTATTGTGCTGTCGAATACTTAATCGTGGCTTATCAGCTAAGGTAAGGTGAGTGTATCCGAATAAAAAGCTGGGAACTAAAGTGCACTGGGGCAGATCAGATCATTCTTCCAGGCATATAAGTGAAAGTAGGAGCTGGTATCCTATGGCTAGGATACCCTTGGCAGAATCAAACCCTTAAGAAATAGACCTTCTACCGTATACCAACAACAAGACAGGACGCCGGTACATCTGGAGAAGAAATATCCAGAAACACGAGTGAGCTTGATATCTCCCTCTAAGAGTGCGAGCACATGATCGGGATTTTTTGGCCCGATTGTCTACACTGTCAGAAGTTTCATAACAGTAACACAAGGATGCGCAATTTCAACAGACAACTTGGAATGTAATCTGTTGTGATTTTGAAAACGTTATGCATTAAGTGATATGCGTAACAAGCATTGCCAGGAAGAGTCGAAGAACGCTGAAAAACCATCATCTGACTTTTTTGTTTGTCGTCATGATATAGGAAAAGTCAGTAGACGCTTTTTCGGCACTTCCTGGCAATGCTTGTTGTGCGTAGCAGTTAATGCATAACGTTTCCAAAATCACAACAGATTACATCCCAAGTGTTGTCTGTTGAAACTGCGCATCCTTGCGTTATGTGTTATAAAAATTTATGACGGTGCAGAAGCACGAGTGAGCTCGATATCTCACTCTAAGAGTGCGAAAACACGATCAGGATATCATGGGGCCCAGCTAACGAGCTCGTATCCTTGCCGGACCCCATTGGTCGATATACATTGCTAAGAAGTATTTTTGAAATTAAAGTACCTGAACCTGAACCCAACCCGATCCTCTGAACTCTATCATTATTTTTAAAAAAATCTCAACTTTCGTGTGGAACTGATGATGGTGCCAAAAATCCTGACAGGAAGACTCTATATCAGTGGTTCCCAACCGGTGGTACGCGTACCCAAAGGGGTACGCGAGACCCTCACAAGGGGTACGCGAAGGTCCCAAAATCACGTTAGTCTGTAGCTTTAATACCTCGCTTCAATCCTTTTTGAGTCCCCTAACTCAGTTTCATTATTGTCCCCAAAAGCAGATACCCCATCGAACGCAACTAGATTTACGTGTCTTAGGCCTATCATTGATGACAATAAAATATCGTCTTTTTGACGTTCTAACCACGGCAAAAAATAGTAAAAAAACAATTCGTCAAAAAGGGGTACGTAACCTTTTTTGAACCTTGATTAGGGGTACGCGGCACGGAAAAGGTTGGGAACCACTGCTCTATATGACTAAGTCGAAAATACGCCAGTGATCCTCAGGAAGAACGAGAAAACGTCTCAAACCCAACAACTCAAATCCTTTGTCAACCAATCACGGCGATCGATGAGCACAGCAGCGGTGCCGCTTCCGGATCTTCCGCTAGGTACCCGGCGATTTTGCATCGGCAAGGAGAGTTAGTCATCAAGAGTATTCCATTCCGTAAGCACCCAACCCTGGCCGTCTGTCCAAGGCATAGATGGCGCTGAACTAAACTGAACAACTCTTCACCAATATATTTTAAAAGCCTTCAACTTTTAAAGGCTTTTAAAAGTTGACAAAAGACAAAAAAAATCGTTTTTTGTCTTTTGACCAGGTCTAACAATAAAAGATACATCACAAATATACTGACAAAAATAAACACATTTCTTCTATGCAAACAATTGTATCAGATTTATGACAATCTTCACCACATCAGTAGGCTACACCCGATGAAATTTTTTTTTGGAATAAGTCGTATGGTAGTGGTACGAAAAAGTTGCATTTATTGATATGTAGTAGTATGGAATACTTTGATTTAACATGCCTGCGACCGGGTTAATCTGAAGTAGTAGTGGCCGATAGCATCCAATCTTGCTGTAGCAGCATCCAGTTTGCTAGTAGCAGTATGCAGTGGCAACAGTTACTACTGCATGCTACTTTTTCTAGCTTTAACTCCAAGCAGTTTTCCGGCAAGAAATTTACAAAATCAGATATTTAAGGAAGAATCTTTAAGTGTTTTTCTACAAGTTCATTTTCCGGCTTGAGCCTGAAGAGGACCCTTGCCAAGAAGGGCCGAAACATAGCTCCAATAAAATGTAGCTGACTTATCCGTTCTGCTTTGTCAAATATAGTTAAGATACATCTGCTACTAATCAAGTCCCTTTGAGCGCGTATTGCAGTTCTTTATACATGTTAACAAGAAAACCGGATCAACACAAACATTACTTATCCCCCTCTCCGACTTACCCCCAAGGGCTTACAAACTGTGTAAAGAGGTAAATAGATTACATGGCAAGGCCTACTCACCATCTTTTTCCATTTAAAACACCCCCATTCCCTAATTTTCTCAAGTACCCCACTGCATAGGGGGAATTTTAAGGGGTCATTATAGGCTTTAAGGAACTCTCTCTTCCTAGGGACATTTTTCCAGGACATTTGAGTCCTTCACTAATGTGTGAATCGGTGGATGTGCGTCCTTTCTTCATGTGGAAAAGACAGTGCTCGTAAAATCCGGTGGAGGGTGTTTGAAAGTAGGGGGATTGCGCTTGAGATCCCTTCATGTCTTTGGGGGGGGGGTAAATAAGGGTAACAGGACGGTTATTGCGAATGTGCTGGATAAAGATGTCTGTGGAAACGTGTATACAAAAGAAACTGGCCATATGCTTTTAACAGGAAGCTGTATCCCACAACCCCACCCCAGCAAAGAGTGGTAGTGCGGGTTGCTTAACCCCTACCATAATGGCAAGATCTTAACGATCCGTTTCCTGATTGAACACAAATATTCTACTTTAAGCCCTATATTTAGATGGGAGGATCAGATAAGGGACGATTCTTTTTATCAAGCTATTGTGACAGTCGATTTAGGAGTAAGGAGAGAAGGAGACGTGTGGAATCCAAATCTTAATTTCATTTCCTCATCGGACAATTAGTTTTCCCGTAATCCGGAAAAAAACGGAAATTGGATAGAAGTAAAAGTTTTGTCTGATATTGAATAAAGGTTCAATGTGCTGAAACCGATATTATTATTATTTTTGTGTCGCTTGACAAGTAGTTTGCCCGGAATCCGGCCAGAACCAGAAAATTGGTTCATTATCCATCTGAACAAGGAGACCAGGGCCGTATCCAGGGGGGTTAGGGAGTTCACCCCCCCCCCCCGAAACATACGAAAATAATCGTTTTTTATAGGTTTTAACGTTCTTTTTTGTACTTTTTGGTCCGACCCGCGGGCAAACCTCCCTCGGAAAAAATTCCTGGATATGGACCTGAAGGAAACTGACCGGAATCCGGTGGAAATCAGTTATTCAGTAAAAGTAAAAGTTTATTCCATTTACGAACCCTTATTTCCTCGCTGCATAATTAGTTCGCCCGGAATCCGGCAGATACCGGAAATTTGACAGAAGGAAAGGTCGATCGGGGCGTCGGCATAGAGGTAAGGATCCAAATATGAACTTCACTGTCTCGCTGACAAAAAAATCCGTCGCAGGAACATTTTATCTTTCAATTCACCAATTACAGCAAGGAAAATAGTGTCGTTTAATGGATTTGTTAGATGGGCATCTAACACAACATTCCTTCCGTTATTCTCATTTCACAGTACCAAACTTATTTCTTGTTTATTTCCGAATTCGAACTTTAACCTTCCGTCTATCTTTTCAATCAGAAATTTAATCACAAGTGCATCACAGAAACGAAGTCTAACTTTTCGGTTGTGATATACTGTTTTCAGCCCCTCCCTAAAAACAAGGGATCACTGTAAAAGTAATTTCTTTCTTGTTTGCATAACTGCACTCCTGGTATCCCCTTCCCACTACTAGTAATCCTACTAAAGACGTGGATCGGGACCTGTAATCCTTTGACCAAACACGAGGCCCTCTGCCATGGGCGGTACAAAATATTTGAACTAGTTTTCAAAGTTGCTTGGAAATTACGGAGCAAGATTAATAACACTTCACCCAGAGGCCAATGAGATGAGCTGAAGTAAGTAGAAACGAAATGTAGGCTTAGGCTTTTGTCAACAGAAAATATGGATTACAGAAATTGACGTGTATTGGACCAATAAGACTTAAATTGATAAATGAATTCAACAAAGAATCAAATAAAATATTGGCCCTGCAATTGTAAATTTTGTCTATATCTGAACATTCAATTTGATACATTTCTGAGTTGGGTCGTATTCCCAAAGCGGATCGGAATAATTTGATTATTATCTTACGTGTTTTCAGATAGCATGGTAACTCGATCTGAATTTTGTCGTTTTGCAAAGTTACCATGGTATCTGATACTACGGTTGCTCTGCAAAAAATGACAAATTGCCTTATTCGCGTGGTTTTCCCGAATAAATTTTTCTTTCCCACCAATTTAACACGAATCTAGGTTATTTTATTGATGATGATGAAAGTGAGATGAAAGATACCGGATTCCAGATGCCATGGTAACTGCAAAAACGACTTGGGGCTTTTACATCAGATAAAATGTCTTTTGCAAAAATACATTCTTGTATTTTACACGAATCACAATGTATCGATACTTTTTTCCAAGAAATGGTTCTGACCAAGTGGAAGGTCGTTTCCCGCATATCATCAAGGTAATAAATAACGACCAATCAGCTTAATCTGAAACAACATTTATCCACAAAGTATCGTGTCAACAGCGAAATCTTTAATTTGGAAAAGAACCGAAAGCCTTTCGCTCTCAGGTATTGTAGGAAGGAAAAAGCATGTTACAAATCGACCAAACTCTGGTATCATCTTCATGTCTTAGCGACTTGTACTATCACGCTATATCACTTGCAAGGATATTAGCTGGAAATGAAAGGGACCACACACACGTGAATCAATAATCCCACTTTCCGCAAAACTCATTAGACGCATGCAGAACATGTGAGGTTTTCCAGTCGATGCATCACCTAACTTGGGGATACGAATAGGCTGACAACCGGCTGGTGACGGATAGGCCAAACCGTAACCCCGTCCGGCATAGGCCACACGAAGACTGAGTCACGCCTTTGGGGGAAGAAAGACACGACAGGATTCTGGAAAATTCAGGATGGCGGGGGAGTGATGGATCGAAGGGAAAACAAAAGCTATTTTTCGTGGTTGCTGCTGGAAATTATGCAGTTTCCGTCACTGCTCTATCGGTATACAAACTCAATGGCAAACTGTCATCATCATCTTTTTGTTTGGGGGGAGGGGGTCTACGGTCTGAGTCGATCAGACAGTTCTCTAGTGGCAAGGGTCCATAATAAGTTGTTGAATGGGGTCCTTGCCCTGTGCCGTAAGCTTAAATATGACAGCAAGAAATTTGTCTCCCTTCAGAATAAAGGCAAGCCCAAATTTACCGAAACTCGAAGAGACACGATGAAGATTGTACAGCATATATCTCCAAGACGTGTATTTCCTGGATTTTGCGGGTTTGCGAATGGAACCTGAACAAGGGATGAGATGAAATTAATCCTGTATTTATGCAATAAAAATGCCGTAATTTACCCAAACTTGTGGAGCTGTGCTGGGTACTATAGTACCCAGTACATATACATATGATGCTAAGACGATACGTATATGTATCTAAGAAGATTTCTATTGGGGTTTTACACGGGCCTCTGTAGCCTCTGTAAGTCTTCTGTTAGGCATAGACGAACAACATCTACCGAAACTTGTGAGATACGTTGGGTATTATTTTTCGGGTTTGCGAATTGGTCTAGAATATAAAAGCCTCAGTAAGGTAAAGACGAATAACATTTGTAGTAAGTCACGACCAAATTTGCATAAACTTAGAGATACGGTGTATTGCTTACGGTACTAAGACGTTTGCTATTAGGGGTTTGGGGATCGACTAAAAGGAGGAAGGGAAGGGAACGCGAGAAAACCAGGAAGGCGTACTAAAACGAGGAATGCCATACTAAAACGAGGAAGGGCATACTAAAAGAGGAAGGCTGTCACCGGAATTCAAGTCTGCGAAAACGAGGAAGGCCCTTCCTCTGTTTAGTATTCCTTGAGGGGTCGGTAACTATCCACATTCTTAGTTCACCGTTCCCTTCCTCGTTTTAGTATCATGCGGTGCGTAGGCATTAAGTTCAGTGAGGGGTCGGCAACTATCAAAATAGTAATTCACCGTTCCCTTCCTCGTTTTAGTGCTTTGAGGGGTCGCCAACTAGATTTCTCGGTCCAGCGAGGGGATACTCTAAGATACTTCTAGTGTTTTTTAGAGTACTAAAACGAGGACGGAAATTCGGATTTTTAAATTATTCGTCTTGAGGGGTCATCATCTCCCAAAATTCAAGGTTCACCATTTCTTTTTTCGTTTTAGTAGATTGTCACGGGTAATTGCGAATTCTAAATTCTTTGAGGGGTCGGCAACTCTCAATATTTACGGTTCACCATTTCTGCAACTATCAAATATACCTTAGAGTGACAGAACGAGGAAAAAAATTGCGAATTCTAAATTCTTTGAGGGGTCGGCAACTCTAAAAATTTGAGGTTTGCCATCTCTTTCCTCGTTTTAGTTCTACCCGTGACAAGCTACTATCAAAATTGTACTAACCTTTTCATTTCTCGTTTTGACTGTAGACCCCTCAAAGAATTTAGAATTTGCAATTTCTTTCCTCGTTCTGTTACTGCCGACCCATCAAAGTACCCTCGCTCGACCGAGAATTCCAGTTGCCGACCCCTCAAAGAACTAAAACGAGGAAGGGAACGGTGAACTAAGAATATTGAGAGTTGCAGGCCCCTCAAGGAGTTTAGAATTTGCAATTTCTTTCCTCGTTCTGGTACTCTAAGGTACACCCGTGACAATCTACTAGAACCAAGAAAGAAATGGTGAACCTTAAATTTGGAGAGTTGCCTACCCCTCAGTAAGAAATTCCTAATTTCCATCCTCGTTTTAGTACTCTAAAATACACTAGAAGTTTCTTAGAGCTGCCGACCCCTCTGGACCGAGAATTGTAGTTGCCGACCCCTCAAAGCACTAAAACAATGAAGAGAACGATGAGTTACAATTTTGATAGTTGCCGAACCCTCACTGAACTTAATGCCTACGCACCGCATGATACTAAAACGAGGAAGGGAACGGTGAACTAAGAATGTGGATAGTTACCGACCCCTCAAGGAATACTAAACAGAGGAAGGGCCTTCCTCGTTTTCGCAGACTTGAATTCCGGTGACAGCCTTCCTCGTTTTAGTATGCCCTTCCTCGTTTTAGTATTCCTCGTTTTAGTACGCCTTCCTGCTTTTCTCGCGTTCCCTTCCCTTCCTCCTTTTAGTCGATCCCGGGGTTTGCGAATGATACAGAATTTAAAAGCGCGAGGCAGGTAAAAAGAAGAATAACTTATCGTGTCTTTTGTGCAGCAAGTGACGCACAAATTTACGGAACCTTTGAAATATGCGTTGGATACTGTGTACGAGACTAAGACGCGTACTATTGGGATTTTACGTAGTCAGGTAAATTAAAACTATATTCTTGTGCCGTTTGCAGTTAAACAGTTCTAACAGCAAAATGCAACAGCAACCAGATTGCTACAATGAAGTTTTGGTTGTCTCCAAATCATCGTTTCAAGTAAAGACTGGTCCGAGAAGACAGCTAGCGGATGCACTTTTAGACTAAATATTTTGCAATTTTGTGCTTGAAAGTTGAGGCTCAGTTTTGGGCCCGAATCCCAAGTTTACTACACAGATTCAATTAATTACTCTTATCGGGGTACATTTAGAATATTCGAATAAATCTTAAATTAACGTCACTGTTTTGCATTTTGCCTTTTGAAAGCTATTTAGTGGCCAGAAAATAGCACCAAGGAGGAGGATTTTGAAATCTGTAGGGGCATGGTCACGGCCATCTGCCCCCCCGAGAAGGAATATGGTCATCGCGCGTAGGGCCGGTCCATTTTGAGGGTGGAATGTGGAATTCTGTTCGGAGTAAGTGGGACTCGTCAGCAAGTTCGAACTCCTTGTAAACGCTGACACCAGGTCCTTATCCAGGAAAATATTTCGGGGGGGGGGGGGCTTGCCCGCGGGTCGGACCAAACAGTACAAAAAAGACATAGATCAGAGGTTAAAGCCTAAGAAACGATTATTTGTGTGGGTTTCGAGGGGGTTAATCGACCCCCCTAACCCCCCTGGATACGGCCCTGGCTTACACTGAATCTCTGATTTTCACGGCGACTGTTAGAGCGTGGCAATCTTCTGAACACTAGAACTTCCGACATCAAACCACTAGAGGGAAAACACCCAGATATGATAGCTCGTCCCATTCAATATTCAATACACCGGGAAACTTACGCCAAATGAACATGTGACATGCAAGAATAGATAGTATTACAAAACTTTTCCTCCCTCAATATTTAATCCAGAAAGTAAGTGCAACGAGACGGTAACAGTCAGCGCCCCGGAAAAATTGATGACTTAAAAGAGCCTCTCCTGATTTATTATGCAAATGGCTGTTGTTTATTCTAGGCAAACTTTTCGAGAGTTCGGAAATCTTGATAAGAGTTGATTGCATTTGCTTGTTTGGATCTGAGGCGAAAGCAGTGGCTTGTAAGCTAAAACCTGAAGAACCTGTTTTTTTTTGTTTTTTTTCTTAAATACAAAACAATATCTAACCTGTTTTGTTCTATAGGATTTGGGCCGGGATTTACACTGTGCAATGGGAATGTGAAATGGACCCTTGCCAAGAAGGACCGAAATATCGCTGCCAATGCATCGTAGCTGACGTATCCGGTTTATCCGTTGTTTTAATAAATGTGAAATGCTCGATTAACATCGTGAAGAAGATTTCCACGTTGTTCAGATCATGACCACGATGCCCGATCATGCAAAAAATGTGGGCCAAGAAGGTAATCGATTCGGGGACCGAAATCGGATTCGGGACCTGAAAAAAGCGAAATACTCTCCTGATTAAATAAGGGTTTTTTATAGCTCATTCAGAGACCAGGACGGGAAAGCCACGCATTAAACAAGAAAACAAAACATAGTAGTACGTAGCGGTTAAATAACATCGAAAACAATTTCTCGGGAATGATTTCCAGATATGTATGGATTTTCGTTCGGAGGCAGAAAATCCGGACCTTTCCGACCAGTTAAGTACGGTACTCGATTACCGATTACCACTGCGTAACCATACTCTCAACGAGCTACAAACGCATACGGGCCCAAATTATGTAGTGGGCTCAGTTGTTAATTATCTTACAGCGTGATTTGATTTCGGGCATGCTTTAGAGTCAAATAATTAGTATATATGTTTGCAGGTCAATTAAATCTGAAACCGGAACCCGCAGAACTGTAATTACAGCTGTCAGAAAATCCAAAATTATTATCCTGATGTCTCAATAAATCAGAATCCACTTGCGCTGTCGTGTCTTTAATTTTTTGTGTCGCCTGAAAACGCTGACGTCACATTGTGTAATTATTTTCACATCTGCGAGGCTAATTTAATCTCCTTCATTTGCTTGTTGCAACTGAGACTTTTTAATGATTTTAAGTAGCTTCAGAAAACAGTTATTGCAGTATAACACGAAGTAAGTTCTAACAAAGAGTCTTAGCTTTCTGCGATACACGCGATTCAAAAATTGGGGGGGGGGGGCATGTCAGCCTAAATAAAAATATTTTTTTTATAATAATGTATTCGGAGAATATAGTTACGATAAACAGTTTTTAGTCACGGGTTGAGTTTCATTTGTATTAACAGAGATGTGGTGAGCGTACCTTAGAATGTCTAGTGCTGGGAATGACCGCCCCAGTCCTTTGAAGCATTTTATATGTGAGCGTAAGGAGACTGGATATTCTTGGAGTGAACGGAAGGTTGTCGTACACAGAATGGATGAATGAATGAATTCATGTACCCCAAAATCTCGAGGTGCCATGGTGGAAAAAAAATATAAAAAGAAAAACAACACTCACGAATTCTAATCATAATAGTATGGTCACCCAATCAAATTGCGTAGCGTCATGTGAGCTAGTTGTTGCGTCAATACTAAACAGTTGTCGCCGCAAAAAAGGGTAGTCTGAGCCCAAACAGACAGGTGCCTGTAAGTGCTGTAAGAGGTTATTATTTATTATTACGTTTTATAAATTGTTTGTTTATTCTATTATTGATTATTCTTGTCATTTTATTTTTGTTTATTCTTTATTTATTTGCCACGGCAATCGGCTAGAGCAAAAAAAAATATTCTCCTATTTCCTCTCACCTCATCAGACAAACATCACCATGTCAATAATTTATGGAAAAAATAGACGGTATTCCAGCTGTTCAGACAAAGACAAATCTGTAGACAAATGTTGCACAAGAATAAATAATAACTCACTGAGAAAGCAAATTCGGCCGAATGATATTTTTCTTTTTTTTAGATTTTCAATTTGTCAGTTATAATTAAATTGTAATTAAACTGTAGATAAGTTTTAAGTATTTTCGGCAGTGTAGTTAGGCTATCTTTTGGCAGTTAATGAGTTATAGTGTTTTAGCCGAAATTTGTCAGTGTCTATTAATTTCTTTTTTACTCGCTATCTTTGGCGGAAATAAAATATTGAATTGAACTGAATTGAATACAGCAATCGCCTTGTCCGCCTAGAGATTCTAACCACAAAAGAACAAAACCATCTTCTTTTTGGGATCCCAAAACGTAAGTGGAGGGATACCTATGACATCGCAAAAGTTGTCCGTCCGTCTGTCCGTCCGTCTGTCCGTCCGTCCGTCCGTCTGTCCGTCCGTCTGTAAGCACGATAACTCTCGAAGGGAATGAGGTATTTTGATGAAACTTGGTGTGAGCATTCTTTGGGTCAAGAGTAAGGTCGAGTTCGTAGATGGGCCCTGTAGCTTTACATTTAGGGGTGGGGGAGGGGATTTAAATTGAGGGGCAAGCAAAGTTTTTTTAAACAGCTAATGTGATAGTCGATTATGGGGTAAGAAGACACGCTGAACACGAGTATGAAAACCATTTTCTCGCCGGACAAGTAGTTCGTCCGGAATCCGGCCAAAACCGGAAAGTTTGTTAAAAGTAGAAGTATTATTTGAAGTTGATTAGATGTTCGATATAGGGGTAAGAAAGCACGCTGAACAAGAATATGAAAACCGTTTTCTCGCCGGACAAGTAGTTCGTCCGGAATCCGGCCAAAACCGGAAAGTTTGTTAGAAGTCAAAGTTTTATCTGAAGTTGATTAGATGTTTGATGTAGGGGTAAGAAGGCATGCTGAACAAGAATACGAAAACCGTTTTATCGCCGGACAAATAGTTCGCCCGGAATCCGGCCAAAACCGGAAAATTTGTTAAAAGTTAAATTTTTACTTCAAGTTGATTAGATGTTGGATATAGGGGTAAGGAGATACGGTGAATCCGTTTTTGAGCTTTAGTTTCTCGCCGGACAAGTATTTCTTGAATCTCGCCAGAACCGCAAAATTCGCAGAAGTAAGCTAGGATCGTAGGTATCGTATCGTTAATAGAGGTAAACGCACATGCTGAGTCCATATCTGAGCTTGGATTTCTTAATGATTAGCTGTTTGGCCTGGCGAAGACTGGATCTGGCGAAGACAAAACCTAATTGTCTGGATCAAATATTGAATTTTTGGGATGCCATCGTAACCTTTGGTCTTGTTATCAAAGCATTTATCTCAAAAAACGATGTCACGGATTGTTCTTTTGTTTGTAGAGGTTAAAAAACCAGAGAAGAGAACATCAACCGTATTTTCGTTATTCAGTCAGAGACAAATCTTGCATATTACCCCGATAGATGAGGGTAGAGACAGCACAAAAGAAATAACAAGGGCTTAACTGGCTCATCCAAATGACGGCCATTCCGTCCCGACATGGGTATTTATATCAATCGCATGCAAAAAAGGTGCATATAATTTTGCCACGAAAAGGCAGGTTCACCAATTAAAGGGTGCCGCTAATTATACACATGAGAGTGCCGCCGAGGGGTTAAAGGCTAGATTCGACCTATGAAATCTGACTGCTTAAATTTCAGGGTTAGAAAAGTTACGTTTTTTGGTTTTATTAGGATTTTGATATGAAATTTTTCGAACAGGTCAATGTTACCATTAATGTTATTTTTTGAAGAAAAGAAAATTTGTTTAATCTCCTTAAACTGTTGGGTTAAATACAATATAATAACTGTGTAAAATTCAATAAACAATGTTTTTAAAACTTTGATCAGCGACATATATAGCGAAATTGTTAGGTATGTTAGAATTTAATGTCCTCGAGGGAAGAGGAGAAGTACTGTAGCATCAAGCTCGTGTCAAATCTAGTTTGATAAATAGTGGATAGTCTTTTCTCTTGCCCGATGGAGGGACAGGCGTTAGAAAATGTTAAGCATTTTATGAACGTTTGTGAGTAGTTAAAACAATTAAGCAGGGAGGTTTTGGTGTGGAATTCGGGGATAACAAATGAGGCTGAGATAATTTATTTTTTGCGGGAATGCAAAATCTAGGAAGTTTCATCTGTTCAGAAATATCGCACATAGAGCACATCCTCTAGGTTTGCCCAGCGTTTCTTTTTGTTAATGTAATGCTTTTTTTTTGGGGGGGGGGGTAATGTAGGTAGCTGTCAAGGTTTTAGCGTAGCTAAACTCACTTACTTCCATAGTGATGAGGTGGTGATTAAGATACCGTCTAACAAAAGCATTGACATTGACCAGATTCTATTCCTGTTACTAGTTTGGCGGATAATACTGTGGAGTGGCGGTCCAGATTTTTTCCGGCATGCTTAACATCTTGACTTTCCCATATCGGGATGACTAAATTGCGGAATATTGCTGCCTTGGCTGGAAAAGTAGTAATACTCAAAAGTTAAAAATACTTCAATCGCAGATAGGTACAGACATGCTTCTTTCGATTTCAATAACGCAATTTTTTGGTAAACGGTAAAATGATGACCCAAAACAAAACACCAATTCAGGCGTTCTTAGGAGGCCTTAATTAGCTACTTTGGCTAACTGATGGTAGTTGACTTCTGTTACAGCAAGTGGATGCAAATGAAACTCTCAAAATTAACTAATGTTCGAAGAAGCACAGTTATAGTTGAGTTTGTCTCCACATTTGGGCAAGTCGAATTAGTTGATATACAACAGTGCGCGTTTTTGCAGATAAGACCACGGTCTAAAGTCGTTTTTGCAGTTATCGTGGTATCTGATATTCATCAGATACCACGATTCAAACCTTATATTCTTATATTCATATACAACGGTCCGACCGTGGTATCTGAAAAAGTCATCTCCCTTTCATCAATTTTTGTCAAATTGGTTGGAAAGAAGTTTGTCACTTAGTGATGTGACTGGATTTCAGTTTTTCTTTTGGGATGACTTCGAAAAGCGCAATTTCGGCAATTGTCGTTTTTGCAAAGCAACCGTATATCAGATACCACGGTAACTGAAAAAAAAACGACTAATTGCAGATCCAATTACCGTTGTAACAGTTATCATGGTAACTGCAAAATGCAACTAATGATTTGTTTCAGAAAATGAAACTTAAACTTAAATTGGGACTGAAGCAGGCTCTAGTGTAAAAAGAAATCCCAGAACTCTATAAAGATATTCTGGATTAAAGGAAATCTTAAATTTTAAGGCGTTAGAAGCTGCCGTGAAATTGAATGAGATTCTGCCCAAGCAGGACCGGATCCGGTCAACAAGCCGGAACGAAAATAAATCACAAGCTTCCTTTTAGCAGATTGACTGGTCGGCTCACACAGCCACGGCGTTGGCAGGAAAGAACATCATTGCCGCCACAATAGCCCGTGCGCGCACGAACAAAACTGATTAAAACTTCTAAGACCTAACACCGATGGACAGAAACACAAAGGCGGCGGAATCTCCAACAACAATAGGCAGAAAAGCCGCAAAGGTGCCGAAAGGGCCGGTGTCCCACGATGGTGTTTCCACGTTCTGACGACAAAATGGAGCGTCACGCTGTAATTGTTGAAATGTGGGGAACAGATGTAGTTGAGCCATTAGGACGATTTCACGAAGATTACATGTCGAAACGGACGATTTCATGGCCCCAACTGGCATGAAATCTTCAGGGGCTCAAAGCGGTAAATCACAGGATTTTTGACAAAAATGCCATTTGTCAAGGTGCGTAAAAGGATAACCTCACAACAAATCCGTCTTTTCGGTGCATAGAATGCGTACTTCTTATCCATTCCAGGACAGACATTAAGTGATCCATCCCCAGCCTACTCGGAAAACCTTAGGAAAACGGATCTTTACAGCTTAATAAAGTCGAATTTTATTTCGGATCCTCGTTCGGATCACAAAACCCTTTTCAATGAAAAAATATGCGCTGTTCCGCCCGTTCCCATAAATTGAAATCACAGATTGCGGTCGTGGACTTGGTTACTGAAGTTACTGAACCTTAAACGACACGTCGTACTTTTGATAGTAATTCATTCTACTTCTGTAGCATTTCCGTTCATTCTAGTTCCCGAGATTCTTCATTTTATAAGTGTATCCTGTCTATTAGCAATGCACTGATTATCACGCTTGTCAGGTTTGCTATCTTTACGTGACGGATTCATGCGTCCGATTATTGTTTCCGAGGACCTATTCGTCCATACCGGTTGTGCCAATTTGCCAAGATTGACATCCAAGGCAAGGGACATGGAAAGAGGCTAAAAACAACCGAAGCCGTGTGTAATTTTCTGCAAGCATAGCTTTGTAACAAAGTGGTCAACTACATCAGAACACTATGTAGCGCGAGGTATCCTTCGAAGCTGTTATTCTTACTCAACCTGAAAGAAACAGGCAGCGATTTACTCAAGCTTACGTGCGAAGTGTAGGCTGAGGCCGTGTTATTTTTTAAATTCAAGATACAGTAAGGAGTAAGCAACCGCCAAACTGCTCAGATCCGAGGAGCTGTAATCTTCGAAGAGATAATCTCGATTCATGTGGAATTTGAATGAATTTGATTCATGTGGACCGAGAAGGATCCATAGATCCATAGTCAAACTATGATCCCAGACTCCCCATGTCGGGTGCTTCCAAACCGCGCCACTAGATGACCCAGCGGTCGGATCGAGTCATGGCTTCACCTTGAGTCCTGGGTGACGTTGCAACTGCCAGAATGCTTACGATGCAACTCCTTTAACGATGAAACAGATCTACTGAGCATCCTGTAACCCTAACAGGAAGGCAGAAACGGATCAGCACCAGCCGATTTCAAACCCAGCATATTGAAGAAGAAGAAGAAGTATGACAGCCTAGTTGTCGCGTCAGTTTTTTATTTATTTATTCCGCCGCTGAAGATCCGAGATGGGAATAAAGTAAGGCCCATGATTTCAATCGACCAACTTACAAACATCAGCAGAAAAAAAATTCACAGAAAAAATAAGCTAGAACGAGATAACAAAAAATCAGCCAAATTCAGCGACTAGTAGGTTGCAACACTATCACGTACTTTATTCGCCTCTGTCTTATCGAAATCGCAGAATTTTCTGATATTATAAAACTCCTGATATAAAGGCGAAACCCCAGGAGCTTCGTGACAAGTTATCTGTTCAAGCATCCAAAAGGCTTTCCTCAATTCACGGGCTTATCCGTTTGTTCTGTTTATTTGTGTTTATTCTGTTGTGCTAGTGTTTCTACTTTTCTTTCTTTCTCTTTTTCTCTAGTGTCTTCACAATATTCACCTGCAATGGGTTAACAAATAAATAATTACTATAA
Organism: Branchinecta lindahli; assembly: GCA_023053555.1. Classification (NCBI taxonomy): domain Eukaryota; kingdom Metazoa; phylum Arthropoda; class Branchiopoda; order Anostraca; family Branchinectidae; genus Branchinecta; species Branchinecta lindahli. The sequence goes on along the minus strand of JAKZAO010000009.1, from coordinate 8,888,860 downwards.
TGTTATTATTAATATTAATGCGTCATGAATTGTCAGATGCTCGCCAAAATTGCAAATGAGGCGCTGATAGCGGTACATCATCGCCTATCGCTTGACAACGATTGACACCCAAGACGGAACTTGGTATTCATTAGCCTCGACAACCTGTTCCATCCGTCAGAAAATTTTGACACTACTTGTATCATAAAAGAGACGAGCGCTCAGCTCTCCCATGCTTGGCGGGGGGCCTCGTGCTCTAAGTAGCTCATTATCGAGTATCCACATAGGCCGATGAAGTAATTGAATGGAGGCCCAGAAAAATAGGCAATCACCTGCTGCGTTGGACGTGTCGAATTCAGTAGGACCGAGATCAACAAGTGTTTATGAATAATCAGCAACAAAAACACCGCTATGGATTTGAGGGGTAGGTTTAATGGGGGTGTATTTATTCGCTCCACCGCTTTTAGGGTGTTGGGGGATTAGCAGGAGAAATCCGTTTTGTTCATTTTGTCAATTATTCCAGTACCATAATAGGAAGATGATGGACAGCTGTTGAGGACTTCAGTCCATTACTGAAAAGTCCATTACTGAACGATCAGTATTTTCACTTATTGGTAAATTATTATTATTATTACATTTGGCGTTAAGCTAGCTTGATACATAATAAATTTATAGTTCGTGCTAATACAGTTAAAATGACCACACTTTAATACAGGGGTATGGAAATATGATATCAGGATAGAACTATCGGAAAGATTTTTCATTCCATTCGTGCAAAGTCACCCAAAATCTTCTGAAAAATATGTCACGCAGCAGCAAAAAAATTTAAGATTGCCCAATAAGCAAAAGAAAAAATATTTAACACAGCCTTTTCGGTAGCAAGTGCGGTCTAAGGCGCTATTCAGCGACACAATTGCGTCCCACAGATTCGAACAAAACAGAAGTGTGAAGATTCGCAAGTTCAAGACTTAAGTTTAAAACGACATTTATTTTTTTGTGGTAATTTTGAATGTCTGGAAACAAAAATAAATCTCAATAAATAGAACATCAGGCATATCTTCAAGCAGATATATCCGCTTGATAAAGTAGCTTATTTTTATTATTTTGACTAAAATGGTTTGTCAAATTTGAGTCATAGTGCGAGCCATGAAAACCTTGGAAACAGATTTGTTGGCCACACAAACTATCGTGCAAACACTCATTTTGAGCCACAGCCTTTTTGTGGGATCGCGGAAAACCCCTCTAACAGTGGAAAAACAAAACCTGGTCCATTAATTCAAAGAACATCCTGACATACGGTACCGCAAAAAAGGCACCAAAAGTTTACTGGAAGCGGAGATGTCTGACCTGCCAAAACTCTTCCAGATTAATAGATCGAACAAAACGTCGTAATCTGCTATCCACCATCCCCCCAAACAATCCTTGGACCTTTCTTGTCAATCCTAGAACTGCTTCCCAGACTCGGATTAGCTTGACTAGAATCACGTCGACGAAAATCACGAAGCATTGTCTCATTTTAAACCACTTTTGAAGCCGGAAATTCCTGGTTTATCCATCACGAGCAAATTCCCACTCCATCCCCCATTGATGAGCATCCAGCCATGATTTTACCGATGATGACAAGTCATTTGGAGAAACCACCAAGGAGCAATCTTCGAATTCCCAGTAGAAGCGCATCGTCACAATGGGATTGAGCCGCAGAATGAAAACGCGACGGCCTGCCTCAACAAAAGGGCTACTACAATGGAGTTTTCAGAGAAAATTTGCCGTTTTTCGCCTCGTACCCATCTGTTCTCACTTGGGCTTACGTCGCTCTGATAGAATTGTTTGCTGTGTCACGTCGTGAGACTGAAGGAGAAAAGTGGTTTTATGAAAAAGTAGACCCAATTCCTTTATTTGTTGCATAGGAAATGGAGCATGAGATAAAAGCGTCACATATTCTGGTAGGCCTATGCACCAGTGGCGCCATTGCAGTAGATCTTGGGGGTGAGGGGGAGGGGGCGAAGATCAAATTTGGGTCCAATCTCGGCCTTATTGCACATGATCAAAATTTAAATGTACTCTTTTAGGGGTGTTAAAATAGTTTTCAATATAGGCTACCTTATTCATTGCATTGCATTTTGCTTTTTGAAACCTATACTTAGCGGCCAAAAATAACAACAAAGAAGAAGATTATAAAATCTGGGGGGGGGGGTAGCCTAAGTTTGTAGAATTGTTGTCGATTAAAGGAGAAAAGGGGTTTTGTGAAAAAGGTGACCTAATTACTTTATTTGCTGCATAGGAAGTACAGCAATTTAAAAAATACTGACGTGCAGAGATAAAAGCGTCCTAGATTCTGGTAGACCTTGGCCTATTCACTCGGTAAAAACAACCAAATTACTAACAAGTGCGCAAACGCTCAAACGTGGAATGTAAAAGTAAAATGTTTATCAAATCATATTTACAAACAGCGTTATAACCAAGACATTTCACATCCCCAAGAACCAAACAAGCGTTGAAATAACCTAATTTGAAATCATCCCACTTTTCGACTTTTGTCATCAATTGTTTTGTAGAGTTGAGTGACGAGAGGGCCATCGCTGCTAAAATAAAACTTCTCTGTAGCTGGCAGATTGCTCTAGTATTATCGGACGAAACTTTCTGTTGTTTGTAGTACCGAAGAAAGGTTTTGTTCTCTGGATGTAAAGTTACAACACTGCCAAAAATGTACATATAACCGACCTACTTGCAGCTGATTCCAGAGCTTACAAGGAATTCTCAGGTAGCACCGTTAACATGAATATTTGTCAACAATACAAATAACCCGGAGTATATAATAACAACGAATAAATAAGAAAAAAGAAACTCCGCTTATATTTGTCGAACCTAGTAAATCGGGTATGGCAGTCAGCAAAAAACGGCGTAACGATGTGTTAGCGAAAATAAGTTGTCGAGGAATCTGCTGATTTCTGACGTAACATTGTATTCTAGCTGGTATGGTAATGTGGTACCATGATTGTTTGATCTGTCCACTGAACTTTAAGGATTTCAGATTCAGAAGCACGCCGCGATTCACAGAAGCACATCTATACATATATCTCCCCAAGTTGAGCTTGCGACTCATGGGAAATCTGGGCAAGCTGCCCATGAACGGGAGGGTGGGGGGGGGATCGGGGCCCATCAAAATACCTATCTGGACCTATATATCCTCCCTCACGTATAACAGCTTGGAGTTTGACTCCACTCACGGGTTGGCAATTTGGTTCAACTTGAGTTCAACTCCAAATATATATTCCCAGCCCTAAGATCTAAAAGAAAATGGAATTTCATCGCCCTACTTCCAGTTTTCGTCAAGTAAAAAAAATGGCAACCCAATTGGCCCAGAACCAAGTGGGAGTGGGGTTTAGACCCCCAAAAACAACAAGACCAAAGGTTCCGATGGGATCCCAAAACTTCGATATCTGATCCAGACAATTAGGTTTTGTCTTCGTCAGATCCGGTCTTCGCCAGACTCCATGAACATTTATACTCTTAAAATTTAGAAACAGATTAAGGCCAAACAGCTAATCATTAAGAAAACCAAGATTCAGCTTGTATGTTTACCCCTAAAAGTCGATTGAAACGATCCTGGCTTACTTTTGCGAATTTTCCGGTTTCTGGCGGAATTCCAGAACTACTTGTCCGACGGAAAACTAAAGATCAAAAACGAATTCAGCGTATCTAGTTACCCCTATTTCCAACATCTAATCAACTTCAAATAAAAATTTAACTTATCACAAATTTTCCGGTTTCAACCGGATTCCGAACGAACTATATGCCAGGCAAAAAAATTATTGTCATATACGGATTCAGCATCTCGTCTTACCCCTAAATCGGACATCTAATCAACTTCAAATAAAACTTTTAATTTTAACAAACTTTCCGATTTTGGCCGGATTCCGGGCGAACTACTTGTCTGGCGAAAAAACGGTTTTGATATTCGTGTTCAGCATGCCTTCTTACCCCTATATCGAACGTCTAATCAACTTCAAATAAGACTTCCACTTTTAACAAACTTTCTGGTTTTGGCCGGATTCCGGGCGAACTAATTGTCCGGCAAGAAAATGGTTTTCATATTCGTGTTCAGCATGCCTTCTTACCCCTAAATCAAACATCTAATCAACTTCAAACAAAACTTTTACTTTTAACAAACTTTCCGGTTTTGGCCGGATTCCGGACGAACTACTTGTCCAGCGAGAAAATGGTTTTCATATTCGTGTTCAGCGTGTCTTCTTACCCCATAATCGACTATCACATTAGCTGTTTCAAAATATTTTGCTTGCCCCTTAATTTGAACCCCCTTCCCCACCCCTAAATGTAGGGCTACAGGGCCCATCTACGAACTCGACCTTACTCTTGACCCAAAGAATGCTCACACCAAGTTTCATCAAAATATCTCATTCCCTTCGAGAGTTATCGTGCTCACAGACAGACAGACGGACGGACGGACGGACAACTGTTGCGATGTCATAGGTATCCCTCCACTTACGTTTTGGGATCCCAAAAAGAGACCCCAATGCTTACAAGCCTACCAAGTTTTAACTTGATACCTGTTGATTTCTGTCACAAACTTTACTCTTGGAAAAACTGGGCCCAGTTGCCCATGAACGGGGTGGGTGGGAGAGATGCAACTTTAAAAGTATTTTCCCAACCGTAGGATCTACAAGCGCAAGGAATTTCATCGTCCCGTGTCCAGCTTTAGTCAAATTATGAAAATTATTCACTGGGCAATCTGGGTCTATTTTCCCCTCAACCGGGTGGGTGTGGGGGGTGGGAGGCACAACTAGACCCCAACACCCAGAAGTGTACCAAGTTTGAACTTGATACCTACACTGGTTCACGAGTTATGAGCTCCACAATAAACGGTGAAAACCGAAAATCGAAAGACGAAAGTTGCAACAGCGCTCGCAATATTGGATTGTTCCAAGGAACACTCCACTAAATACCGCTACTAATTTGGTTCTCTTTCCCGAGTTGCTAAGCCTACCAGAATTTTGAACTAGCGGTTATGATTTAGCCCAGCTTCATTTTCCAAAATCTCTTTCAGACTTTTGTTCACAATACCATATCACATCACATACCTAAAATATAAAAGGCGTTTCTCCGCGGCATATTTTTTTGCCCCAGATTTCTGGCTGTTCATCATGAAAACAGAAGTGTGTGCGACACATTCGACCCACAAGTTGAACCTCGCACAGACTTCGTTTTGTCTGGTTCTTGGCGGTACTTTCAAATGCCTAAAATAAAATGCTGATAAAATAGCTAGACAGAACATCAGGCTTGCTCAGGCCCTTATCATTCAATACTAGAAAGATCCTCAGGCGCAACAAAACAGCCCACTTTGTTATTTTGACTTAACGATACATTTGAATTTCACGCCAAACTCCGAGCGACAAAGTCGAAAACCGCCTCGAGAGATGTTTGTAACAAATGCGGTTCACTGAAGATTCCTTCCATTTAGTCATCCTTTTTTGACACTCGCCGTGTTTTTGCGTTCGTTAATGATGATTTACGTGTTACTGTTTTCCACACTATATATATATTTCCGACTTCGGTTTCCAAAGCGCGAAAACCATGAGGAAAGTTCGGCAACTTTCCGAAGCAGCGCGAAAGCTATCTGAAAATGATCCCGACTGCTTTCCGACTCGCAAAAATCCTCCTACGAACCACAATACAAGCCATAGAATTCTTGCTGGTCGCAGAAAACAGACTGATGAATCACATAAACGAGCGCGGAAACGTTATTTTCGAGCCACACTCTCTTTTTGGGATAGCGTGAAAACAACAGCCAATTCTGGACTGGAACTGCCTGGGTCCTGAGAAGTTCGACTGGCCTAACAAATCAAGCTTTAGTTATTCCATCATGCTTCATGTTCTTAGAAATCTGGTCAAATTTACAACTTATTTACCTTAAAAACAACGATTTCTATTCTCCAAAAGAACGTAGTATTCTCTTAACTAAAACACATTTTTGACTGGGTACAAATTCGACGAATTCAGCTTCCTATGCACAAGCGTAACGATTGGCTTGACACTACCAAGGTTGTGCTTTTCACTATTAGCCTTTACCTTCATCAACACACGTTTCAACCCACTCTGAAGTCCTTTCATATATTATTATCACTTCTGAGAGAAGTGTTCACAGCTTGAAATACTGACGCATTTTCGTTTTCTTTTTTTTTTACAGATTCTTCTTAGTGGTGGAGCACTTTCTTCTTTTCTCATTACTCAGTGTAAAGGCGTCACTGTATTCCGCCCACTTTCGATACCATTTCACCTGTTGGCAGAGACATGCGAAATTTGGAATATTTTTACAACCCCCACAGATGCCCTAGGCTCTTTTTTGCCTCCAAAGTACCGTAGTCGTTTAACTATTCCTTTAAACGAGCTAACACCATCCCAACCGGCTCTACATCTTGCCAGTAGCCAGAGAGATAAGAACCCTTCGGGACATGACAAACCTCTAATAAGGTTAAGGAAGCCCTTCGAAGTCTGAGGTAGAGCCGACAGACCCTGGACATAGCTCGTTGTCACTGGGTGGTGTAGCTCTGACAACAAAGACTTGTCGTGTTTATCTCCGGTTCTCTCGTCTCCGTTCCTCCATTTCAGATATCTGTAGGGCAATTTCACAGAAGCATCAATGCTGAAAACCGTCCATAGCTCACAACAGAGATTCAATTCCTGCAGTTTTTTCTATCGTTTAACTATATTATAGTTTTCACAGTCTATTTCAGACCAACTCTGATGGCCACAGGGATAACACATTTGCATTTTCCTCCAGTTGTTCCCGGCGTAAAGGCGTTTGTGTATTTCCGTCAACTTTCTCAAGATGGAGCTAAGAGTTCAAGCCAGACTACTCAGGACAAAGTAGTCAAGAGGGGCGAAAGTCTGGGAGTGACTCAACTCCCGCCGAAACAGTCTTCAGCTAAATGCTTGTCAGCATATCATCGGGTTGTCTTGAGGATGACCTTGCATGTTGGGGAGAGGGTATGGGGGTGACACTGGGTAGGCTTGAGGGAAATTGACCTTTTTTGACCCGCATGGAGCCGTTGTTGCTTGCTCGAGGCAGCATGAGATCTGAGTATCGTAGGTTGGCGTTCGGTTGGCGAATCTTGGCTGGAGAACCCTGAAAGATATTAACGAACTCAAATGTGTGTCGTGTAAAGCGGAGTTACAAAAGAACAAAAGAAAAAATGCAAGTAAAGTCAATGCCTCTGCTCTTCCTCATGTTTTGTATCTTTCCCCGTTTGGGATCATCTTCACGAAAATCTTCGCCAAATTCGTCCCATTTTCTTTCGGTTTTCAAGTGTTTATTATGAGCGTGTTCCACCCCTCTACCAACCAATAGTAACTATTAGTTACTATTTCCGTTCCAGCCTCACGAAAAGTTACTACGCTGACCGTTCCAACCTTCTCAAAATAGTAACTAATAGTAACTATTTGCTTACCACGCTCGGGAGTAAGCGTAGTAACTACGCATCTCTGTAACGTGATTGGTCCAACCAGCCCGCGGCCTGATATTTGACCGAAAAAATAAAAAAAAACGTTCCAGCCTAGCGTAGTAACTACGGTAAGTAGGGTGGAACAGGCTCTATGTCTCCCACCTCCGGACAAGAAACAGCCACCTTTATAAAGTTCGGTATTGTGTCTTAAATCCACCACGAGAATGAAGCTAAATTGTGATCACCCACGGAGCTTAATGATGTTTCGGTTTAGTGAATTTGATTATTTTGGTTGTTGCTGTAGAGTTATTTCTTTAAATATTCCTTCAGATCAACAACCCAATTGAGCAGCAAAACAGCAGCCGTGTCGAAAATGAAATCACAGCAACCTTTTGGATTCCAAGCAACTCTCACAAAGGAATTCACGAAGTCAGATATTTAACGCTAAGCTAGAATCTTTAGTTTGTTTTTTTCCACACGTTCGTTTTTCCAACTTGACCGGTTTTGTACCTGAAGATGACCCTTGCCAAGAAGGGCCGAAATATAGCTCTAATAAAATTTAGCTCACGTATCCGTTTTGCACTGTCAAACATGTTATTTCTTTTTTTGTCAATTTTTACTATACTCCGTCTATACACTAGACAGGTTATAAATGAAACTATTTTAATTTAAAGAAAATATACAGTGATTCAGACCGAACCTAGTTATCCCCGTTTACTCGAGGGACGGGAAGAGATAGGGAATTTGGGAACCAGAGGAACGCTGACATTTCTAGTTAACTGCTATGATATGGCCATAGAGCTTAGCTTAACACTCCAGAAAACGGTTCGTTAGGGTTGTATTTCGGGAAAACTTCACATACATGTAAGCAAGGGCCTACAAGAATGTGATCGAACTCCAATATTCCCAAGGGCCTCCCTATCCTTCAAGAGACCGATCTTCTTCCGTCTCTATTTAGAGGCAAAAGCCTTCTCTGCTGCTTTATATTATTATTATTACTATCCATATTTACGGGTAAATTTTATCCACGACCTGCACCTCTCTTGTCATATACATATGTCATATAACATATGCTGTACTTCTTTCATGTAAGCCCATTTCAGTTATTTTTCGACGAGATCAAAGCAGTTTTTTGTCCACCCAGAGTTGAACGCGTAAAGCACGTTTACTTTTCGTCGCTGTATATACAAGTCACCTAACCGACATTACAGAAACTTGTAAGGGGATGATCACCGAGAATCATGCTAGTGGAAGGGTGTTGTGATAACTATGGACAACACATTATGGTCCCTTGATATAAGTGAATTTTATTTACACTTTGCCTTTTCAGCAATGAAAAAAATAAACAAAGGAAAATAAGACAAAGAAAAATCTCGAGGGGGCGATTCGTATGAGACGAGGAGGCGATTCGTACTTTCAAATCTACAAGAGATTCGCATTCCTTCCTCTTAATCTCCCCCTCAAAAACCTCCCTCTTCAGCTCACAAGAGTTTTACATTTAATGAAAATTAAATTTGATCAGCACTCAAATACTCTTCAGGGTCACTATTATTCAGTAGGCTATTTCTTTTCTTCGTTCACCATTTTACCCTTATGCATGGTTTGCTGATTCTAGTGGGGTGGGAGAGATTTTCAAGTTTACTAGCGAGCAGCTCTACCTCTGCGGCTATCCTTAAAACTTGGGATATAGCCTACTAAATATCTTGAAACGTGGGGTGAAGGATTTTTCTTTATAGCGGGACTGGGAAGGAGATAAATTAAGTATATAACTGATTTGTGAGTGCAGATAGTTTACCACTTAGGGCTTGGAGAAAATAAACTGGTAAGGAAAACTGGAAGAGTGGACGTCACTTTAGTCCTACGTGTGATAAGAATGATGTGAGTTTGGTAAATATAGTGTGCGAGTGCGAGGAATACAGTGAATAGAGAGTGTGGTGTGAGCGTGTATTCAGTGATGTTTGGAGGGTAAAGATGATGAAAGATGAATGTCTTATGGTGTGAAACCTTGGAACGTTACTTCAGGTTTGCGATGGATCATACAACAACTGATGGGATTAGGGTTGAATATTAGTGTCTATTTTGTATATTATGTTGCCATGGCCCTCGGGCTTTTGGACATTGTATTTGTTCTGTTGTTATCACAGGCTTCCTCTTCCTAGTTAAAGGCGTTTTTTACCGTTCCCACAAAGAGGCTTTGGCTCGGTTGTGCCATTCTTCCATTGGCGATTGTAACAGGCAAAATAGTCTGATGGCGTAAATTCAAGGACTATACTTACAGCGGCTTCTCGGGAAATGTAACCGTTCCTCAGCTTCACTTCCGCACTCGCGCATACATCAGGTTGGGCCTTCTCTGAGTCTTCGCCTAAAGTAAGAACGCAAGGTGAACTTAAAGTTTAACCGAAAAGGGCTGGGATAGGACAATCTATTTATCCATCACTTATTCACTTAAATTGGCTTGAAGACCCGCTGAAAATGCGTTACTTCGTTGTTCCGCTGTTCACTAATAATCGATTTTCAAATAGTGGAAATTCGTTGTGGTTTATGGTACTGAATTTTTTGTGTAGCCTATGCTTTACGAGAAAGATTTAAGATTGTTTTTGTCCAGGCACTAAGCAATCTTCACCAATCTCACCACTGCCCACTGGAAAGCTGCGTTTGTGTTGAGATTAAAATTTCCCGCGTCATAGTAGAATTTACGTTGTGGGGACGGCCGCAGATATTCTGAACGTCGGCTTTTCAGTCAAACTTTAACAGTAACACATCAGCCCCAAAGCAGTTGAGGGATGTAAAGGAAGAAAAGTCAGACGAAAATAATCGGCGGACGCAGGCTAAGATGGCTTGCTGCCGAACCCGTTAGCTTACTTGCTCGTAACTGACCGAGATTGATACGCGATAGATACAAGGATTCGGGAATACAAGCACTGAAATGCTATTATGGCGCCCAAAACAAATATCGTCAGGGTCGCTCCGAACTGACTCGTACGATGGCACTCTAGGAGCTCACAGCAAGCAACGTTAGCGTAATTCTGAACTGATTCGCAAGGACTGCTCAGACGGCTGTTGTACTTCGTAAAGTTGTTCTACTTCTCTCGAGTCTGTAATGCAGGTCAGAGCACTTGCCGCATAGTCTAGAGGGAGTGCATGGCCTTGAAGCTCTGAAAAAAATTTGACGATGCAGCTTTTCGCCACCCGGCGTTCCTCTAGAAGACATCATTTTTACAAGCTGGTAATTGGTTTTGTGCTTGCTCTTGTTTGCGTTAGATCTTCTGTATTGAGTACTGGATTTATATTAACCTTCCGTGATATTTACTCGGGGAGGATCCAATTCTACTTCCAAAATAGTGCAATATTGTTCTGACAAAGAAGTCGAGAAGAAAAGACAGCATTTTTGCAAAACTTTTACGCCAATCAAATACATTCACTACATCCCCGTATGTTTAAGACTCCAGTAGCTGCTTTTATGAACCTTCCACTTGAACCTCAGCTTAATAAGCCATTATTACTCCAACCTATCGATCAAACTTCATGTCGTTATTTCTTCAGCAAACTACAAGCCACGGAAATTCCGATCCACTAAAGAGACTTTAAAGAGGCAATTGACTGTAAAGTAACATGATCATAATTCCCTTAACCCACTCCCAAACATGAAAGGCAACCCGGTTTCTATTGAACCCCCGACCCAAACCCCTGCGTACGCCGTGAATGCTTTAACAAACCCCGCGAATGTTGTTGTAGCGATTGCGGGCATATGCCGCGATCCAAGGGACACAAAACTCCCTGAAATGGTGTAACCGGCGTTTTGATTAACGTCGGGCATTATGCCGCGAACTGAGGGATGCTAGCCTCCCGGATATGGTATGGCCTGTTATCTCGGTTACCATCATTGCTTAAATTGCTTTGATGAAAACAGAAAGTATACACGAGGACGAGATTTGTGGTCCCGGCGTAAACTTACAGCTCCCAAGATTCGTTAGCCGTAAAACTTCCACCAGCAAAGATCCTATTTAGCAAATAGGAAAATGCGAAAAGATGTCCTTAGGGTTCGTTGTCCTGCTCCCCAAGATCGTAACGAAACAAGACCAAAGGTTTCGATGGGATCCCAAAAATCTAATATTTGACCCAGACAACTACGTCTTCTCTACGCCAGATCTAGTCTTCGCCAGGCTAATCATCTGAGAAAATTAAGTTCAGATATACCTGTATAAGCCATATTTATTTTGATAATACTGATCGAAACTTCCTGCTTTAATTCTGCCAAATTTCCGGCTTCGGCCGAATTCCGAGCGAACTACTTGTCCAGCCAAAAAAAAAGATAGTTCAGAAACGAATTCAGCGCATCTCCTTATCCCTATAAAGAACATCTAATCAACTTAAATAAAACTTAAACTTATAAACAATCCGGTTTCAACCGGATTCCGGACGAACTATATGTCCGGGTGAAAAATGATTGTCATATACAGATTCAGCGTCTCTTCTTACCCTTAAACCTATCATCTAATCAACTTCAAATATAAATTTTGCTTTTAACAAATTTTACGGTTTTGGCCGGATTCCGGGCGAACTACTTATCCGGCGAGAAAATGGTTTTCACCATCGTGTTCAGCATGTCTTCTTACCTCTAAATCGAACATCTAATCAACTTTAAATAAAACTTTTGCTTGTAACAAATTTTCCGGTTCTAGCCGGATTCCGGGCGAACTACTTGTCCGGCAAGAAAATGGTTTTCACCATCGTGTTCAGCATGTCTTCTTACCCCTAAATCGAACATCTGATCAAATTCAAATAAAACTTTTAGTTTTAACAAACTTTCCGGTTTTGGCCGGATTCCGGGCGAACTACTTGTCCGGCGAGAAAATGGTTTTCACCATCGTGTTCAGCATGTCTTCTTACCCCTAAATCGAACATCTAATCAACTTCAAATAAAACTTTTGCTTGTAACAAATTTTCCGGTTCTGGCCGGATTCCGGGCGAACTACTTGTCCGGAGAGAAAATGGTTTTCACCATCGTGTTCAGCATGTCTTCTTACCCCATAATCGACTATCACATTAGCTGTTTCAAAATATTTTGTTTACCCCTTAATTTTAAACCCCTCCCCCACCCTCAAATATAGAGCTACAGAGCCCATCTTCGAACTTGACTTGTACTTTGACCCAAAGGATCCTCCCACCAAGTTTCATCAAAATATCTCAATCCCTTCGAGAGTTATCGTGCGTACAGACGGACGGACGGACGGACGGACGGACGGACGGACGGACGGACGGACAACTTTTGCGATGTCATAGGTATCCGTCACTAACGTTTTGGGATCCCAAAAACAGTTTCCCGGTGCCTCTATGTTGCGGTGTGAAGATTCATGCGATTCTGTCGTACGTAGAAAATAAAAAAAAAGCGTTTCGCTTAGAAAGCGACCGTGTGAATCAGGGTCAGTGTTGCCAGATCGTTGTAAAAAAATAAGCCGCGGCCTTTGAAAAATACGCCAGCAACAAATACAACTCCTAGATACTCAGTGACAAAGTTTTGGGGATAACAGAGAACCCCAACAAATTTTCGGCCTTAGGTCGCGACGACTGAAACGACGTAAAAGCAGTCGATTTTTCAAAAAAAAAACTGTCGGTTTTTCGTAAGAATAGTCAATTTTTTACTTCACGCCGAAAAATACTCCAGTTAAAAAGAAAACAGCCACTTTTTGCGCCAAACACCAGTTGGAAAAATATTTACGCCAATCTCCGACAAAATCCGCCTGTATGGCGTAAAATCCGCCAATCTGGCAACACCGATCAGGGTCACCAGGAGTCACTGGCCACAAAGGCTAGAACACTAGAAAGTGTTGCAAGCGTGCTGGAGGCGGCAGCATTGTCCAAGTTTTTCGCAAGACTCGATGCCTTTCATTTGGTACATAACGCAGATGTAAAGAGGGGCCAAATTGTATTCTGCCATTCCAATCCCAGAAACCTGCAACCCCTGGCAAGATGCAGTGAACCCTACCGGTAGGCAAATTAAAAGGCGACCTCTTTTGTTCGACAAGCCGCAAAACAAGCCGGCTGGCAGGAATCAAAAACAGATTACTATCGAACTAACAATATAGTGAAGTCGGAAGATGCATAACGGCGTATCGATAACGACCCTGATAAGGCACACGCATAGCTGAACTGCGTGCCTGCCAACTTTTATAGGTTCATGAAGGAACATTGCCGCCCTAATGGGCACACAATATGGCAATCGGGCGATCGTATAAAAATTGTATTTTTCTTCAGAATTATTTACTGTCTGCAGTAGACCAAGTTTACGACCTAACTTCCAGCCGATTAAGCCACAAAAGTTCAAAAACAGTTATGAAACGAAACTGTGAAATTAACTTTTACGAATAATATTTTGTTTTACTCGAAACTAGCACGGTAAAATTCAAATTTGTCGACGTTGTCATGACCGAGGTCATGACGAGTATATATAAAACATTAACGTTAACAAAGAGCGTGTTCCACCCTACTTACCGTAGTTACTACGCTAGTCGCCGTAGTCACTACGCTAGGCTGGAGCGCTTTTTTATTTTTTCGGTCAAATATCAGGCCGCGGACTGATCCGACCAATCACGTTACAGAGATGCGTAGTTACTACGCTTACTACGCTCCCGAGCGTGGTAAGCAAATACTTACTATTAGTTACTATTTTGAGAAGGTTGGAACGGTCAGCGTAGTAACTTTTCGTGAGGCTGGAACGGGAATAGTAACTAATAGTTACTATTGGTAGAGGGGTGGAACACGCTTAAAGTGTATGCATAGACGCCTAGGCACCGAGTTTTGGAGCATAGAAATCCGTGCCTGGCCCAAAATAATTGCCTAAGCATTCTTGTGAACGCAGCTCTAAGAACAGTTGGTAACTCCCAAACTCTGAAGCTTGAGACTCGCGACGGCGGACGAAGTACAACTTCGTTTTTTAAGGACCTCCTACCAGGCCCGTATCCAGGAATTTATTTCGGGGGGGGGGGGGGGGGGGGGGGTTTGCCCTTCGGGGGGGGGGGGGTTGCCAGCGGGTAGGACCAAAAAGTATAATAAAGCCTACAAAAAACGATTAATTTTGTGGGTTTCGGGGGGGGGGGATCGAGCCACTAGCCCCCCCTGGATACGGCCTTGCCTCCTACGTATTATTAGTTTGTTTTTGCTAGTCTAGCATGTCCTTTCCCAGAGCTGCAAGCTCCGCGCAAAACCAATAATCAGTCCGATACTCGAGTTATTAAACTTTCTTTCCTGCTCGAGTACGGCTACAAATCATTCAAAACATATTTCCCCGCCACAACCGGTCTCAGTGTTTTCTAAGAGTTCCAGCACGATTCTAGTAAAGGGGTTGAACACTTGCTTTTTTTTAGGCTTTGGGATTGTGACAAAAATCCGTCTCCATTAAACAAAAGCCAGGAATCAAATGAAAAAAGAATGAACCAAAAAAAGATAATCAGGCTTTTAACTAAAATTAAAAAAAAAATCAACTGGTTTTGTGTATCTCACTTAGGCTTCAAGACTCAATACTTTACTCCGATCTGGTGCTTCTAGCGGTCGTCAACTACAGGCCTAATTCCCCCCTTCCTCGTCCCCACAAATTTTATTCTACGCCATGCATGCCGAAGGATGTTTTGTACATCGCAAAATTTATTATTAGTCCCCACACCGTAACCGTACACGGTTTATAGCAAAAGTAATAGCTACTCGATGCTTTTAACAAGGGGGAAGGTAAGGCTCGGCGATAAATTTTTGTCGAAGGTGGAGAGGAGGGGAAACACACTGTACGTAAAGACCCATAAAGAAGGTCTTGCGAGGAGCTTACCAAGGGTTTTAATTAAGAATATAAGGAAGATCAAGATTGGCGGACGTATCAGGACTTACGGGGAAACTTGGCCCAGTTTTGCTTGGTATCGCTTCATTAACCATAAAGGCCGATAAAAGAAGAAGAAAACTACGGAACCTTCATACCTCGCAATGAGTTCTCAACTGTCTTAATCCGCATTTCGAAGCGACTCCGACTTTCTGTAGCATTTCAAGGTAAGGTCGTGTAGGGTAAGATTGCATGATAAGAACGAATCGTGACAATAAGAAATGTAAAAGCCAAATCCACTCTGCGTTTGAAATCGTCAAGAGGAAAAAAATAGAAACAATAGTATTACCAATAGCTCTACTGTATCTGTCAGTAGTTACTGTTATTCGTTTTGTATTTCCATGTTTAAATTTGTATTCTGAGGCCCTGATTTACTTTTTCTCGAACAATTACAATCAGTTCAAACAGAAACAGTAGGCTACATCAGCAAACTTTTTTTTTTTTTAATATTATAAATATATGAGCACGTTACTGAAGATATTCTTTATTTCCCGGCACTTAATTTCATCATCCGAAAGTTGAATCATGACGGTGACCATAAGGCAGCGATCACGTATGGGTAAGATCATGGTGTCATTAGCTCTGTATTAGTGTCATTAGTATCCGAGGGGTTGCCCACTCTCCGGCACCTGCTGTACACCCTATCTCGGCACAGGCCGGCACCGACCGAAATTAGCGGTGTCGGCACCGGTGCCGACCATAAGTTGAGTTATTTCGCTTTTAAACATGCTTATTTTAACGTTTTAACAAGTGGAAACCGGTGCCGACTGATGTCAGTCGGTGCCGGCACCGGCAGGGCACCGCGGCACCGGGCACTTGCTGTACGCTAAAATCGAGAGTGGGCAGCCCCTCGTTAGTATCCTACTTTAAGCTATCGATTTTACCCCCGAATCCAGAACGTGGACTGATTTGGGAGCTTCAGTTCCAGACCTGAAATTATTTTGCAGAACGGCAAGAGTTGTTCTCTCCCTCCCGTACCGAATTTGGTCCGACACGAAGGGTGATATAGTCCAATGCTTGCAAACCAAGTTACCATACTTCCACCGTTTATGCACCTCGAAGGCGTAATAAAAACGAGACACGTAGTCATCAAATGGCCGAAGTAGAGTTTGGGGGGGGGGGGGGTACAAGATGATTTATCATCCCAAGACGATGGCCCATTTAGGGACCAGAAGTCCCTTAAAGAAGTTGGCACACGACCAGCAGGTCATAGAATCATTCGTACCGAGGAAAACATATATCTTTCTCGGTAATGCACACTCACTTCCCATACGACGGTCCCCTTCCGGACTATCCCCCAAACGATCAACAAAACAATGCCTTCTTCACAATATCTTGACCACAGAGTTGATATGCTAACTACCAGCAGAAGGGAGAACGCATATCCTTAGAGAATGTTTACGAAAGTGCGTGGTAGCTGCATTCACTATCATTAGTTGCGTCCCTGATCGAAGTTGTATAGGACGTTTGCTTTGGCGCTTGATTAATTTCCATTTCCGACACCGTCAAGGTTGACCGTTTGCCTATTTAGCGTTTTTCGACTCCGGTCCCGGTGCCCTTGCAAGAGAGCTTCGAAAATATAACATAATTTTGTTAGATTTATAGGGTATGTAGTTGTTGTTATTATAGTAAAAAATTTAACAAGCAATGCACGTTCGAATGTTTGTTCTCCACAGTGCTTGTATAGTGTATTTAAAATTTTTGTGTAAAATTAAAAAAATTGAACTTGAACGTGCTAGCTCACCAAGTCCAACGTTGAAAGATTTCCAGGAAAAGAAGAAAAAGAAAAATAATGGCGGACGTTAAAGATACAGGTGGACAAAGCTGACAAAGCTAAATTTCATTTTGCTGAAAGTTAACGCTGACCGGCGATCGGCGACCAAAAACTATGCTTAGGACCTTCGAATTTGAAGGTTACCTCAAACTTCGACCAAAAGGGCAGCTACTCTTTCCACAGGAAGGTATAGACTGCCTTCCTTTTCTCACGTAAGGGTATCGCCAGTCAAGTGATGATGTAGAGGTACAATATGAAGACGATGAGGGCGATGCTTATCCGGTTCTTCAACCCAAACCTGAACGAAGTAGCTCTGGTGTGAAACCGTTGGATTTACATAACCCACAAATTCTAAACCAGAATATGTTTGACAATGCATAAAGGATACATCAGCCGAATTAGAGCTATCTTCGGCCCTTCCTGACAAGGGTCCTTTTCAGGCTCAAGCCGCTCAAGCTGGAAAACGAACTTCAAGTTGCAGTACTTCCCTTGTAGTTTATTTTCCAGCTTGAGCGGCGTGAGCCTGAAGAGGACCCTTGCCAAGAATGGCCGAAATATGGCTTTAATAAAATTCATCTGACGTATCCGTTTTGCACTGTCAAACATGATTCGCAGTCAGCTTGGGCTAAAGGAGTATCTATTCCAGAATATGCTTTCTCCCATGCGACAAACTTAAGGAAAGGCAACAAAGCTATCCCTCCCGAACTGGCAGAAATTTGAGTATTTCCTTTAATTTGACCAGTTAATTTAAAGCGCGCAGAAAGAGTTGCTGCGGTAGTAGCCTATAACGGATACCCAAGGCCGAATTCAAGTTTAAAGCGGCGTGTTCCATTTACTAGGGTAATCAGAATGTGAAAGCAAGAGAGACAGCATTCTAGCATTTGTAACGTCCAGATCAACCCATCTAAGTTGCCAGAAAAATAAAACAAAAAAGAAAAATTCTTCGCTGGCATATGAATGAAAGGTAAAAAGAAATACAGCTAAATCTTTGGTATTATTCTTTCTGATTTGTTTTAGGTTTTATATCGTTTCTGCATAACAATCAGAAAACATTTTCAAGAAGAAAAGCTGTATCCGCTAGGCTATCGTGCACTGTCCGACCCCCTGAAGAAGTTACGAGCGGCCGGAATCGACGGACTCAATGTCACAAATTTTGATTCACTTTTCTGTTGGTTGCGAATAATGTCGGATGATATCCCTAAATAATACGGTCACTATACTCTACATGACTAAGTCCAAAACACGTCAGTGATCCTCAGGAAGAAGGAGTAAAAGTCTCCGTGACGACTCAAACTCAACAACTCACATCCTGTCTCAACCAATCATGGCGATCTTTGGGAGCAGCTGTGATACCACTTCTGCCTTTCTTCCGCTAGGTACCCGGAGAGGCCGGAGACTTTGCATCGGCAAGGAGAGATAGTCATCAAGTGTATTCTTGACTCATCCAAGCAAGTGTCCTTATCTGAAAACAAATGCACCCCTACATCTATGGTAAATATCTTGACCTCTATTTTGTCTCCCAGATTTAGAAGACGGGAGCCAAGACATCCAACGGGGAAAGACTATCAGCAGCAATCTGATTGTGACTCAGAAGAAGCCTGTGGAGACCTCGTAATTCGACAGAATAACATGGCCAAGGACAGATTTTCGTCGAGGTTGGAGGTAATGATAAGTTGTTATCACAATTTAAAGACAGACGGTCGGAAATCCAGGACAAAGATGCGATAGCAAGACTACTTGCAGATGGCGTGACTGCATGGGTACTACCAAGAACAAATAGGCACCAGAACCTCCGTCTCCCTATCTCTGTAATACGACCATGCGGAGTCGAATATATTCCCTATACCTGCCCGATGCAAAACCAGCGGAGGGTAGAAGCTGCGCCGAACATCACAATTTGTTACCTCTACAAACAGCTATATCGCCGTAAAGCCCCGGAGAAGAAATTTCGAAAGTAAAAGCCGATTGGTTGTCTACACCGTGAAGTCATCAACCCAAAGCTCAGCCAGTACCTCTATCTCATATCAGTTTTGTCGGGGGTATCCATAGTCGCTGTATGGGACCAAAGACGGAGGTTCTGTTGGCTTATTTGTTCTTGGTCCTACCGAGAAAGCACTGAAATCGACTAGACCGACGACCAGAGGTGGCAGCTGGCTCACTTGTTCGCTCTCGAGAATCTTGACAGACAAGACAGCTAGTGACGGCTTGATAGCCTCATGGGCCAGGTCACGGCTGCGCATCTCACTACAGACCAAGCCCCAAAGTTGAATACACAGGTCGTTGAACAACAAAGTTGAACAACTCAAGAGAATGTAATTCTCGAAACCATCGAGGCATCTGACCTATAAACGATACATGGAGGAGTAGCTTAAAGGTTGAATAAACATTTCGGCAGAAACAACAGGAACAAGAGCTGTAGGCTCATACGGCACTTGAACAGGTAGGTAGCATGTATATCAGCCAAGGTTCACGCTGTCAAGGTCGCATGGCTCTTCCAGAACCCCTACAACTCCCCCGAAGCGTATGATAGTCACGTCCGTCTAGTTCCGTCCAAACATCACAGACGTAAGTGTGTCACAAGATATGTCACACTCTAACTGCCTTGTGGCTGAGTCCGATCAGGACCTGTAACGGAACGTCAGGGCATGTGACCTTACACAAACTGTCCTCTTCGAGTGGCACAGAAATATTTATGCACTGTGCGGTTAATATGTACACTTTAAGGGGACTAGGAATTTATTTGTGCGCAAAACCCTTCAGGTGCAAATGATCATAGGCCGTTAGCGAACATGGATATGTATCATTTGGCCGAAAGTATTTTCGGACTGTAAGTTAAAGTGCTGACTTTAAGGGGGGTAAGAATTCAACTTTAAGCAAAACCCTTGAGGTACAAATGCAGTATAGTAAGATTTCCGAACAATTGACTAAAAATGGCAGATTCCTTGCAAGACACATCTTAACATTATTTTCCTACTTTCCCTAAGTCTGACTTTTCCGGGCTTAGCGTCTTTAATATAATAATAAAAATGCAAACTTTTTTTTAACTTCAAGTTCTCCGCGTCTGGACGAATTTTGATTTGTTGTGCAAGCAGCGTACATTCTGAACGTTATTACTAGAGCCTCGGGTGAAACAAGACCAAAGGTTCCGATGGGATCCCAAAAATCCAATATATGATCCAGACAATTAGGTTTTGTCTTGGCCAGATCCAGTCTTCGCCGGGCCAAACAGCTACTCATTAAGAAATCCAAGCTCAGATATGGATTCAGAATGTGCGTTTACCTCTATATCGAAACGATCCCAGCTTACTTTTGTGAATTTTGCGGTTTTGGCGAAATTCAAGAACTACTTGTCCGTCGAAAAGCTAAAGCTCAAAAACGGATTCAGCGTATCTCCTTACCCCTATATCCAACATCTAATCAACTTCAAATAAAAATTTAACTTCTAACAAATTTTCCGGTTTCAGCCGGTTTCCGGACGAACTATATGTCCGGCTAAAGAGTGATTGTCATATACGGATTCTGCATCTCTTCTTACCCCTAAATCTATCATCTAATCAATTTCAAATAAAACTTTTACTTTTAACAAATTTTCCGGTTTTGGCCGGATTCCGGGCGAACTACTTGTCTGGCGATAAAATGGTGTTCGTATTCTTGTTCAACATGCCTTCTTACCCCTACATCAAACATCTAATCAACTTCAGATAAAACTTAACTTCTAACAAACTTTCCGGTTTTGGCCGGATTCCCGGCGAACTGCTTGACCGGCGAGAAAATAGTTTTCATATTCGTGTTCAGCATGGCTTCTTACCCCAAAATCAAACATCTAATCAACCTCAAATAACACTTCTACTTTTAACAAACTTTCCGGTTTTGGCCGGATTCCGGACGAACTACTTGTCCGGCGAGAAAATGGTTTTCATATTCGTGTTCAGCGTGTCTTCTTACCCCATAATCGACTATCTCATTAGCTGTTTAAAAAAATGTTGCTTGCCCCTTAATTTAAACCCCCTCCCCCACCCCTAAATGTAAAGCTACAGGGCCCATCTACGAACTCGACCTTACTCTTGACCCAAAGAATCCCCACACCAAGTTTCATCAAAATATCTCACTGCCTTCGAGAGTTATCGTGCTTACAGACAGACAGACGGACGGACAGACGGACAGACGGACAACTTTTGCGATGTCGAGGTATCCCTCCACTTACGTTTTGGGATCCCAAAAATACAAAATCCCTTAGATGGTCAGAATATTCCATAGTGTTCAAATATCAGATGTAAAAATAAGCTGCCTTTTCAGTTAAACCGTAAGGTAACAACATAAACACTGATTTCCTTAATAGTCGCTGAAAATGAGATAAGAATCCGCTACGTCCTCAAAAATATGTAATGTAAAATTGGCGGCAATGTAAACTCGGCAATGTGCCTGAAAAGGATAGTGAACGAGTAATTCTATGCTATAATAATAAATTTGTTATCTAATGACAAAGATTTGTAAAGATTAGAAAGAACTGAAGGAAAAAAATAAACGTAGAGATAGAGGAAAGTGTAGGTGACGCTACATAGATAGGCCGGGCATGTGATTAAGTTAAAAAATAAAAAAAATAAATAAAGAATAAGCTGATAAGACCGTTGGCGTCACCGAGGGCAAGTGGAAGCGTTGTCACCTGGCCAATTCATACAGGACTAGAAGGACAGAAAAGATACTACGAGGCTTCAAAACAAATAAATAAAAATAACAAATTACTTCGCATTTACTAAGGACCAGACAATGTGACGTACGATCGTCAAAGATCCCCGCCCCCCTCCGACAAACTACAAAACCAACGACGACAAGCTAAAAAAGAATATCGAATGAGCTCGACAATCAATTTATTTCGGCTTTGATCCACTGATGACATTCAATTAGGACTCACATGGGCAAATGAACAACTTCAAAAGGATGTTCAGACCGAAATATGTGAGAACCAACCAAAGAAATTTACCCCCTTCGGAGATATTTAACCCTTTGTCTGATTTCATATGAAACAAAAATGTTGGAGCTCAATAGAGCGGCTTATTGTTTCCTCCTCTGACTGTAAGTGGCACTCGATGGGCCGTCTAAGTAAACAACCCTTTGAAATTGCCGCGCTGAACTGGGATCCACCCTGGTTTGAAGGGGGAAGTGCAGAGGGCCACTGAGCGACAAGGGAAATCTATTATAGCGAAACATCACAATATTTTCTTTGTCCGGAAAGCATTGACTAGTAAGGTCAATTCGGCAAGTAATAATTTCGACCAAGCTTATTCGATAACGTTGGTGAAACACAGTTAAGAACCAGCAAAAATAGTCTACAAGTAGTATCCGGAAGTACTTCAAGTACTATTTGGAAACAAAATCGAAGTATATATTAAAACAATACATAAAACGGATGCGTCAGCTACGATGCTTTGGCAGCGATATTTCGGCCCTTCTTGGCCTGACGAGGACCAAGGCCGTATCCAGGGGGGGGGGGGGGGTTAGGGGGTTCGAACCCCCCCCGAAACCCACAAAAGTGATAGTTTTTTGTGGGCTTTAACCTCTGATCTATGCCTTTTTTGTACTTTTTGTGGGTAAACCCCCCCCCCCCCCGAAATAAATTCCGCGGGCAACCCCCCCCCCCCCGAAATAAATTCCTGGATACGGCCCTGACGAGGACCCTTGTCAAGAAGGACCGAAATATCGCTGCCAAAGCACATCGATTTTCACATTAAAGTGCTTATTTGGCAGCATTTATCCAACATTCATGAAGTGTTTTATTTTTTAAGTAATGTAACTCGGACAGTGCAACCCTGATAAACATACATGGCAGGACATGGCGGGAGTTCCATTCGAAACTGCTTGATACTTCAGTACTAACAAGACCAAAGGTTCCGATGGATCCCAAAAATTCAATATCTGATCCAGACAGTAAGGTTTTTTCTCCGCCAGGCCAAACAGCTAATCATTAAGAAAACAAAGTTCAGATATGGATTCAGCATGTATGTTTACCCCTATAAGCCGATCGAAACGATCCTACCCTACTTCTGTGAATTTTTCGGTTTTGGCGAAATTAAAGAACTACTTGTCCGGCGAAAACTAAAGCTCAAAAACGAATTCAGCGTATCTCCTTACCCCTACATCCAACATCCCAACTTCAAAGAAAAATTTAACTTCTAACAAATTTTCCGGTTTCAACCGGATTCCTGAAGAACTACGTGTCCGGCTAAAAAATGATTGTCATACGGATTCAGCATCTTTTCTCACCCCTAGATCTATCATCTAATCAACTTCAAATAAAACTTTTACTCTCAACAAACTTTCCGGTTTTGGCCGGATTCCGGGTGAACTACTTGTCCGGCGAGAAAATGGTTTTCATATTCGTGTTCAGCAGGCCTTCTTACCCCATAATCGACTATCACATTAGCTGTTTAAATATACTTTGCTTGTCCCTTAATTTGAAACCCCTCCCCCACCCCTAAATGTAGGGCTACAGGGCCCATCTACGAACTCGACCTTACTCTTGACCCAAAGAATGCTCACACCAAGTTTCATCAAAATATCTCATTCCCTTCGAGAGTTATCGTGCTTACAGACGGACGGACGGACGGACAGACGGACGGACAACTTTTGCGATGTCATAGGTATCCCTCCACTTACGTTTTGGGATCCCAAAAAGCCCTTCTCAAAAGACTTTGGTCGCTGGTTGAAAGCCCTTCGATCTAAAGTGGTAACGAGGGATTAGGTCAATGTTTCTTGGACAAATATCCGGTGAAAGGACACATGAATGCCTTAAATACGGCATGATTGAATAAACGAAGTATGACACAAAAGAAAATGCTGTTCCAGAGAACATTATCACTCCGATTCATAGTATTTCAGACGAACTGTGTTGACACATATCTTACTGTGGGCCTATTACTTTTACTACTCTTTTTGGGATCCCAAAACGTAAGACCTATGCTTTCGCAAAAGTTGTCGTCTTTCTGTCTGTCCGTCTGTTAGCACGACATTTCTTGAAGGGGTGGAGTTATTTTGTTCAAACTTGGCACGGGGACTCTTTGGGTCAAAGTAAAGTTCAAGTTCGAAGATGGGTTCTGTAGCCTTATATTTAGGGGTGGGGAGGGATTTCAAATTCTCGCCAGAAAAGTAGTTCACCCGGAATCCGGCAAAATCCGGAAAATTTGTGAAAAGTAAAAGTTTAATCTGAAGTTGATCAGAGGTTTGATTTGGGGTTAAGGAGACATGCTAAATACAATTTTGAAATTTATTTCTTTGACGGATAAGCTGGGAAATTTTGCCAAAACCCGGAAATTTGGATCGAAAGGTTCGCCTCTCAATGTTACCAGCTCTTTTGCTCTGCATGCAGTCCGCCGAGAATACTGCAGCTAGAAGGAGGAATTTGGTCAAGTCGTCAAGTTGGTCTGAAGTCGATCAGAGATGAGATGTTGGTCGTCACGTATGGGGGGGGGGGGGCGGGGACGCCCCCCCAACGTTGTCGACCAGTCGGTAAAAAATAGCCGAGTCGGCGAGAAGCGCTGCGATTTTTCGTTAAAAAAGTGGATTTTTTCTCGGAAACAGTCGATTTTTCGTGAAAACATTCAGTTTTTCGTAAAAATAGTCGATTTTTTCTTAAAAACAGTCAGTTTTCCGCAAAAATAGTCGGTAAATACCTTTCTCCCCCCCAAACGTTTTGGCTAGTATCGCCTCTGGCTGAATCCATATTTGAACTTGGTTATAGGTTACAGCAAAATGTTAAAGGGGTTAGGCGAAGACCGGAAATCCACAAGATTCGTTTTTCTGGGTCAAGTAACAATGCGAATTTATAATATTTGTTTATTTATTATAATCCGCATCGTTCTTCTGGTTTTTAGTTACATGTCGTTTTACGGTTTGTTGGTTCTGCATCGTTTTTCTGTTGGTATTGTGTTGGATTTTATGATTTAGTTTTGTTTTTTTCGCTGAGGACGGTTTGCCGGAAGTGCAACCGAAACATCCGAAATTATATTCATCCCTCGCACATCATCTTGGAGGGATAACTAGCTGATCAAGAAAAAAAATCCGAAAATCACGGTTTTCTATTTCTTTTGTAATGAATGGTCAGCTTGGCTTCAAACCTTAAATTAGCTTTACGTTTATTGTCTTCCCTTTAATTCTCCATCCTTTCTTTATTTTAGGATCCCTCGTTCTGTTTTTCGTTTCCTTATTTCCTACGTTCTCCTTGAAAAATATCCGTTGAAAATATCTGATTTCATGTAAAATATCTACAAAAATTAACGAAAACAATTCGTCAACATTTCGAACAGAGTCACGGATTACTTTTCTGTTAACTAAGCTTAGTTTTACGTCAATTTAAGTTAACACAGTTTTATGGCAGGTATAATGGAACTTAAGTCTTGAACTTAAAACTAGAAAAACGGAGCTTCACTCTGGAACTGGGACAGAATTCCAGTAAGCCTCACGTAAAACTGTGACGGAATAAGGAGCTGTGAAGGGTGCAGACAACCGTGAGAATTTTTGCCCTTTGCATTCCCCCAAAACCGTCTTTGCATAGCGAATACACAGACATACAACTCAGACGAACTGATTATCCCCAAGTTCACCATCAGCCCGGGATTTACCCCCTGTGCATATGTTTGCCACCCGAAAACGAGAAAAAATGATTATTCAATATCAGCTCTCCTTAGAACTGAAATCCCCAATCACTTCGGAAATCTCCTGTCCGTTCCCAAAGCTCACTGAGGCGACACAGCAGTATGCCTTAGGACAGTACCGGGCGTATTCGTGATATCTGAATTCTCCACACTCTAGTTCAAAGCTGCTATGCGGTTGAGATCTTGTAGGTCGCCAATGGAGACATACAATGGGGACTTACCCAATGAGGACTTAAATCATCGTTTAAAGGACCCCTCTTGCTTATTCTGCTTTTTATAAATATATCTAGCTCCCATATAGAATTATAAGCTTCTAAAATCCCCATCTTTCTCCATTGTTTCGTTTTGTGCCTACGATATTTTAGCGCTTTTTTTGCCTTGCCGAGTTTTGCCCGTCACACAACGAAACGTTTGCCGGGATCATCAACGTCTGCTCACAACTCTTTCACACATAAGGATCCGAGAAGCTTTAGTTTATTGCTTCTTTTTTTGCTTAGTTTTCACACTTTTGAACCACGGCGCGATCAGTTTTCAAATGTTCTGCGCCCAGCCGCCGCGTCGGAGAGCAGGAAGGCTGAGCATAGTCGACAGGCGCTAACAAGAAAATCGCTAATTTCATATGGAAAGTAATGGTATTTTCGAAAATGTTTTTTTCTGATCCATTTCATAGGGAAAATACTATTTCTAGTAAGAGTTGTGCTTTAACTAAAATTCTGCTAGGAGATGCGTATAATCGTATTCTTTCAACAGAAAAAAAGAGCGATGATGTGAGTTTTAAACTACCGTTCAGTTAAAGCTTCTCTTCTCTGTTTATTATCTTATGGATATCTTGTACTATCTCTGTGCAATACAAGCTAACAGTGTTGTAACAAGTACTGCAAATTTGTACTTGATTAGTTTGAACAAGTAGCCTACTCCAAATTTGTACTTGATTATTAAGTAACAAGTACTTCCATAGTACCACATAACTGTTAGTCCTCACGAATACTTGAGTGTCTTCTTTCATTTTATTTCTTTTCTTGATCGAAGCGCGTTGCTACGCAGGACAAGAATATTTGATGCTTGAAATTTTGTCTCGCCCTGATGGTGACCCACAACAGAGGGTGGATTTGTATGAAGCAGAAGCAGAAACTGAGTACGCATGAAGTACCTAACAACAAATGTACTTATGTCGTGATTGAGTTTTAAGTATGTGACCATAGTATGTAGCCTACGCTAAATAGTACTTCAAGTACTGCACAAAACATAGTCTTTGAGCTCCTAGTAGTCTAGTAGTCGCTAGGGGGAAACCTCAACACCCCTTCTCAAACTGGACTCCAACTGGTCTTCTACTGGTCGTTGAGTCTGCTATGGCCCAATGGGACAATGAATTTGGACCCTGATGGTCCCTGATCGAGAGCTCAAGGCAGAAACTACACATATGGGACCAAAGCGAGATTGAATGAAACTATGTAATACTATCTTTACAGACACAAAAATGTGGAATGACAAAAAATAGCGGTAGGATTTTGATGGAACACCCTTTCGAGTGAACTTGAAAGGATACGTGAATACGTCTGCGCTTTTTGGGATCCCAAAACGTAAGTGAGGGATACCTATGACATCGCAAAAGTTGTCCGTCTGTCCGTCTGTCCGTCCGTCCGTCTGTCTGTCCGTCCGTCTGTAAGCACGATAACTCTCGAAGGGAGTGAGATATTTTGATGAAACTTGGTGTGAGGATTCTTTGGGTCAAGAGTAAGGTCGAGTTCGTAGATGGGCTTTGTAGCCTTACGTTTAGGGGTGGGGGAGGGGATTCAAATTAAGGGACAAACAAAATATTTTTAAACAGCTAATGAGATAGTCGATTATGGGGTAAGAAGACATGCTGAACACGAATATGAAAACCGTTTTCTTGCCGGACAAGTAGTTCACCCGGAATCCGGCCAAAACCTGAAAGTTTGTTAAAAATAAAAGTTTTATTTGAAGTTGATTAGATGTTCGATTTAGGGGTAAGAAGGCATGCTGAACACGAATATGAAAACCATTTTCTCGCCGGACCAGTCGTTCACCCGGAATCCGGCCGAAACCGGAAAGTTTGTTAAAAGTAAAAGTTTTATCTGAAGTTGATTAGATGTTCGATATAGGGGTAAAGTGGCATGCTGAACACGAATATGAAAAAGATTTTCTCGCCGGAAAATTAGTTGGCCCGGAATCCGGTCAAAACCGGAAAGTTTGTTAAAAGTAAAAGTTTTATTTGAAGTTGATTAGATGTCCGATTTAGGGGTAAGAAGAGACAATGAATCCGCATATTACAATCATTTTTTAGCCGAACTTATAGGTCATCCGGAATCCGGCTGAAACCAGAAAATTTGTTATAAGTTAAATTTTTATTTGAAGTTGATTAGATGTTGGATCTAGGGGTATAGAGATACGCTGATTTCGTTTTTGAGCTTTATTTTTTCACCGGACAAGTATTTCTGGAATTTCGCTGAAGCCAGAAATTTTGCAGAAGTAAGGCAGGATCGTTTCGATCGGCTTATAGGGGTAAACACACATGCTGAATACATATCTGAACTAGGTTTTCTTAGATGATTAGCTGGTTGGCCTTAATCTGTTTCTAAATTTTAAGAGTAAAATTGTTCAAGGAGTCTGGCGAAGACTGGATCTGGTGAAGACAAACTGGATCAAATATTGATATTTTGGGATCCCATCGGAACCTTTGGTCTTGTTCCAAAATTTGTTTTCATAAAACAACCGTTCCTTCGGTTGACAGTTTAGACCACAACCGGAGAGTTCCAACTTCAACTAGTGTTTTTGGGATCCCAAAACGTAAGTGAGGGATACCTATGACATCGCAAAAGTTGTCCGTCTGTCCGGAGTCTGTCCGTCCGTCTGTAAGCACGATAACTCTCGAAGGGAATGAGATATTTTGATTAAACTTGGTGCGAGGATTCTTTGGGTCAAGAGTAAGGTCGAGTTCGTAGATGGCTGTAACACTACATTTAGGGGTGGGGGAGGGGGTTTAAATTAAGGGACAAACAAAATATTTTTAAACACCTAATATGATAGTCGATTATGCGGTAAGAAGACATGCTGAACACGATGGTGAAAACCATTTTCTCGACGGACAAATAGTTGGCCCAGAATCCGGCCAAAACCGGAAAGTTTGTTGAAAGTAAAAGTTTTATTTGAAGTTGATTAGATGTTCACTTTAGGGGTAAAAAGACATGCTGAGCACGATTATGAAAACCATTTTCTCGCCGAACAAGCAGTTCGTCCGGAATCCGGCCAAAACCGGGAAATTTGTTAAAAGCAAAAGTTTTATTTTAAGTTGATTAGGGGACAGATGTAAGAGTAAGAAGAAACGCTGAATCAGAATATGACAATCATTTTTTACTCGGACATATAGTTCTTCCGGAATCTGGTTGAGACCGGATTTTTTTTTTAAAGTTAAAGTTTTATCTGAAGTTGAAGTTGATTGGATGTTCTTTATAGGGATAAGCAGGTACGCTGAATTCGTTTCTGAACTTTCTTTTTTTTGCTGGACAAGTAGTTCGCTCGGAATTCGGCCGAAACTGGAAATTTGGTAGAAGTAAAGCAAGAAGTTTCGATCAGTATAGTCAAAATAGATATGGCTTATAGAGGTATATCTGAACTTGATTTTCTCGGATGATTAGCCTGGCGGAGACTGGATCTGGCGAAGACAAGACCTAATTGTCTGGATCAAATATTAAATTTTCGGGATCCCATCGAAACCTTTGGTCTTGTTCTTTGAGGACAAAGCGGCCATACGACCCGTTTATCATAAGACCCTATAGTTCATGTTACGATACCCTTCCGGTATCGAGAAGAAACGATATAGGATGAAAGTATCCCTCAATTCTTGTGGAAGCATGTATTTCTTCGAATGTTTCATAAGCATAGCGGAGCTATGACAGTAGTGAGTAACGCAAAGTTGAGCAAAGAAACTACGACACATCATGGTCTACAACGAAACAAATGTGCTGATGCTCACTTCTGGTTCTGTTTCAGAAGGAGTAAACACGAGAAACCACAGCAACAATTGCAAAAAGAAAGGAATGAACGGCGGGACATTGGAAAGGGAGAAAAATATAGAAAGTGTGGCTCTAACTCGGCTGGAAGAGGTAAGCACAAAGGAGAAACTCCGGGGATTCTCTACGTCACTATTTTCTACCTGGTTTGTTTCTTTCTGGCACAGCTTTTCTGCTTTTATACCTTCTTCCTTGCTCGATGCTTCTCTATCCCTCGCTAGCCGTAGATCATGCAGAATTTACAGGAAATGCGGCACTAGAAATACTTTCTCTTTCCCGATTTTCGAACGGGTTTCCAGCTTCATTACCGTCATCTTAGCTTCCAAAAAATAGAGACACTTTTTGACATACTTTGAGCAATTTAATTGTAGTGTAGCTTCACACGCAATGTAAAAGAGTTTGTTTAAACCGGAAAATTAGTGAAGCGTAGTTCCATCGTTACGGATAGGCTTACGTGAAAAACAGCCGTCAGAACTGACATTTTGTGCGTAAACTTTATGTAAGTAGTCAGTTATAAGTATTAAGTCATAGCGCTACCTGATTGTCAAGTTGCTCCGGACTGTCCTGAAATCATATTTGAAAGGTTGTCAGAGTGACATAAATTTTGAACGAGCGATATTCGCATTCCCATCACTGGAATATCATCGGAAGGGGGGCTTCTCCCGAGTTCTCCCCAGTGACGGTGAGGAATAACAAACTATCGGCCTTCAATTATTAGGCCCGTCATTTCAGCTGTAACAGTGTGCCGCTTGAAGTAGCAGTTTCCAGAAACAAATTTGGAAAGGGCATTATGGCATATAAGTTCCTCGAGGCAAACTAGACCAAAGGTTTCGATGGGATCCCAAAAATTTAATACTTGACCCAGACAACTAGGTCTTGTCTTCGCCAGGCTAATACCATTCCGAAAGCGAGTTTCAACTAAATAGATAGCGAAACCAATTTTTCTTAAATCCAATGATACCTCTATGGAACTATCTTAGTCAAACTACTGTCATGGCAGACAGTGTGGAGGCTTTCACGTGCGTGGTAATATGTTGTTAAGAAAGTTTTGTCACTGCACATCAGATGTGAAGACGTTTTTATTTCAGTCTTTTTGTTCAAGTATTTATGGTCTGTCGCTTATCAACAACTACACAAAACAAGGTCTAAGCGACATTCGGGTTGCCTACAATGATAGCTTTCGGTTCCTTCACCGTCTCCCGCGTTTCTGCAGTGCTACAGAAATGTTTAATGATTATCATGTTAATAATTTTTCGCAACTGTTTCATGTTCATCGTACTTCTTTGAAAAGTCGGTTGCTGGCTTCTGATAACTGCATCATTAGTGCGTTATGTAATCCGTGGCTTCGGCTCTCGCTGCCTGTTTGGGTAAAAATGTACGAGCCAGAAGGCTGTGGTTGATTTTCGGGTATTCCCTAGTTATTATATTTATTTTTGTTTAGTGTTAGTATATTATGGTTTCTTACCGGATTAAAATTGTTGAATTTCAAGCGATCTGTTGACAAAGAGTGGTCTCAGAAGCCTTGGAAAACTAACTGTAAATGGGATTCTAGTGACCCTTTCTATCAATCACTGAGCCAGAGCACGACAGGATTGCCTTTCGCTGGCAAGTACGATTTAAGGTAAGAATAAAGATAAAGTAGTGCTCAAGGAAAATAATTCTTTTGTGTAGCAAATTTACCCTTAAATCCTAACTGTTCGATCATTCTTTCTACGAAACTTCGAGATCGAGCGATGAATCAGATCCTTCCAAAAGACATTTGAATGAATTTTGCCTCCACCACAGTCAACTCTTTTCAAGGTTAGTCAAGTATTTTCTGATTTCAATGGAATAGCCCCACTTATTATTCTAAAGAAACAAGCCAAAATAAGTAGCCTGTCTGTCACGGCACGCTTATCTTTCATAGTAGACGGTCGTACGCTTAGGACACCGGTTCGTCTGGGCTTTCGCACAAAGACGAACGAAATCATTGTTTTTGACGTTACCGTATCTGAAGTGCTATTGCTTTTGTCCCACTTTCTAGTCCCTTTATAGATGTGCAAAATCCTGAATTGGCTAATTTTTTTTTCAACGCATATAACATCCGACCAGTTAGAACCATACAGTAGGCTAGTAAAGAATGAGAAATAAAAAATAATTTGTTTTCAAAGTGTTAAATTTTCACGTTCTTAGAAAGACTCAATCCAACGAGAATTTCCAACACAATGTCTTTGGAACCCGGAAAATGGGGAAAAGGCCAACAACCATCAAAATCAAAACGCGTATCCTGGGAAGGACATCTCGATTACGCCTTTCCCGATCGGAAAAACATGTTTTCAAAACAACCTTTACAGCTCACTGAAACTTCTTTTATATTCTGGGAAAAACTCCTCAAACTCGCATTCACGCCTTTCTTGAGTCCCAAAGGATCCAAAGAAATGAGCAGCACAATAAGCCTTACTGGCCTCTCTCAAGCAAGTAAGGATTGGGTGGAGGGCTTTTAACCACAGAAAAAAAGATAAATCCAATCCCTTGTCTTTGCTTACACACCCATTCCTAATCTGTAGCAGAACAAACCTTCAACAAATGTGTCAGGAAATGTTGTAAGATCGCTCCGCGCGCGCTAACATGGAAGTTTCAAACGTCAATCCAACCTAACCACGATTAAAAGGATAAAGTTTATTTATCCTTCAATCAGTATATTTTTTGAAACTCTTCTTCAAATGTTCTGATTTTTTAGACACTACACTGAGCGATGAGGCTTGATGAAGTGACGTCGTCAGTTTTTTTTGTGTGAGAAAAACTATTTTTTTTGTGATATAGTAAGGTTAAGAGTTTTGAGGGGTGGACAAATTCGATGTTAAAACAATGGCTATGAAACAAAACAAAAGTTTAGACGGACAAAATGTTGTAGGATCCGCCCGCGCGAAACACTTGAAACATGTTTGCGCATCCTTGTGTTATTTGCTATCAAACTTCTGATAGTGTAGGCTATGATCCAGGGCCGTATCCAGGGGGGGGGGGGGGTTAGGGATTATAACCCCCC
Organism: Branchinecta lindahli; assembly: GCA_023053555.1. Lineage (NCBI taxonomy): Eukaryota > Metazoa > Arthropoda > Branchiopoda > Anostraca > Branchinectidae > Branchinecta > Branchinecta lindahli. The sequence goes on along the minus strand of JAKZAO010000009.1, from coordinate 8,856,079 downwards.
CCCTGAAACCCACAAAAATAATCGTTTTTTATAGGCTTTAACCTCTGATCTACGTCTTTTTTGTACTTTTTGGTCCGTCCCGCGGGCATACCCCCCCCCGCGAAATAATTCCTGGATACGGACCTGCTGTGAACGACTTTACCATGAAACCAAATACCTGAATTACTGAAGGAATGTGGGACCGACTGGAAAAGGAAGGTGGAGCCGGGAGTTTAAGACCCGGAGAGGACGTTGGTCATTTAGGAACGTTCTAACAATATAGCACTGGTCCTCGTCCTGTTTTAAACTGCTCTCACCTACTTTTGATTACGTAAGTAGAAATTTGCGTTATTTACGCACTGACGCGTCATGGAATGCTATGCATTAGTTTTAGCAGGGACCCACAAATTTCCTGTAACGACTCGCCATTCAGGAGGCTTGTCATTTCCTATGCTTCTATGTTGCTATGTTGCCCGAGCCTCACATAGTTTCCAAAAATTCCACTTGGGTCGAATCGGCATTCTTGCTCAGATCGAGCCAATCCTGGGCCTCCTTGGACGTGAGACCAAAGAAACTCCTCCCTCAAAGTAATATTTTATCCCCGTGGGTATTTCTCGGACTATCTGACGCTCGGTCAAGAGCGCATCAGAAATCTCTTATTGACAAGCCCCCTGAATGGCGAGTCATTACAGGAAATTTATGAGTCCCTGGTTTTAGTTGTCTTTTTCGCACAAAGGGATCACTGGCCTCTCTCCCAGTTCCTCTGTCCGTTCTGCAAATATGGCTGTTTTTATTAAAAAGAGTCTGAGAAGATTGGTCAACTCACCTCAGAGTTGCCAATCTCATGTCTTCGCAGACCTTGGCAGAAAGGATAAAGGGCTTAGTCAAAACACGGCCAAAAGAGAACTGAGAAGCAAGCACTTGGAGTAAAAACGGGAAAACTAAACAAGGCCTTGGGAGATAGCTGATAAATATTTTATCAATGTGCTTCAAACGATAAGCAAGACGCCGGTGAACTGGAGTAAGCACTTAGCGGTGTGCCTCAGGGGTAAATGAACGGGTATTTGCCGAAAAGTTTAGTATTCTGGGTTCCAAATCACACAATAAGCACATTTTTATTTGTACAGTATTCCAGCCTACGAATAACTCTTTAAAACTTCTTTGAGACACAGCTTCTGCCGGTTGTGGGGTTCGCTACCCCAAAAAGATACCCGAGGATCGCCTGAATCCTGCTCACCCGCAGAAAAAGCTAATAATGACGCAATACATTTCGGAATTAAGCTGGACGACTGTCACGACATCTACATAATCTTCTTCTTCTTCAGTAGTGCCAACCGCTTCGGACAGCAAACGCCTCGCAAAAGACGTGGATATTGGTGACACGAGAGCAAATATTCTGAACACGCGATACAGGATGTTAGCACTTACCACTAAAGCACCATCTATCGGACCTGAAGGCATACAGCAGGCAGAGAGTGATGAATACCAAAAACAGGAGGCAACCTGCGATCACTCCAACAACAGCTGTCATCGGTACGGGCTCTGAAAAACATGACACTGAAAACAGGTGATCCTCAAAGTAAGCCAGGTAAAAACAGGAAGTCAAGTCAACTCTCCCCTCCCACAATGATTTACCTAAAGGCCCACGGAATATCATCTCAAGCAATAGCTGTGGTTTTTGTCACCGAAGTATTCACTATAATGGTTTTACTAAAAGGCGTTTTTGGATGCAATTGTGCCTGCTTCGTCGTGTTTCAACCCGTTTTCGGACTTGCCAGCGTGTGTGTTTTTTCCCTCACCAATGTGACTAACCAAAACCAGATCGGGAGGCAGTTTCCTGTGAGAAGTCAGGGGAAATGGTGATTTAAAACCAGAGAAAAACTTACGCAGGGAACACCCGACCCAAGTGAGTAAAATCAGAAACTACTATTAGTAAAACGAACACGACTAACTGGCCTATATTCATGAACTCGCCCAATTTCAATACGACGATTAACCCTAATGTGTAAGTCTCTTAGCAATCATGTTTATATCTTTCAACGAATCTTCTTAAGCTTGATGACGCAGTTATTTTTTTCGATTAAAGCAATCACAGCCAATGCGCGGATCGCGCCGTTCACTGAGAAATCTAGGGAGTCCTAGAAAAGGGATTCTTGGCCTCAGCAAGTTAAAAAAATATTGGATGATTGTGGTTATGGTGGTTTGTGGTGTGATGGAGTGGGACCAGGTTACCCCCTAGGTAAGGTAGCTAAGTTAGTGAAAGATAGGCTAAGAGATCAGGAGATTCAGAGGTGGCATGGGGGCGTATCAGAGCACCACTCTCTGAAGTTGTATGGTATGGCTAAAGAGACATGGGGAGAAGAATTATATTTCAAGTTGGGATTGGGGGGGGGGGGGGGCAGAATTGAGGTGGATGGTGAGTCTTAGGGCGGACGCTCTTCCAGTGGGGATGCGGAGAAAGTATATTGGTCGAGATAGGAAAGGTACTGGTCCTTATTTTTGTCCGATGTGTGGTGTTGAGGGGGAGGATGCGGTACATTTGATGTGTTATTGCGAGGAGTTGAAAGGATTAAGAAAGGAAGTGTTTGGCCGGGAGGTTTGGGATGAAAGGGAATTGACTTCGATTATGGGAAGTAAGTGTTTTGGTGATCTCCGAAGGCTGGGTAGATTCCTGAAGATAGCTATGACCCACCGCGAACTATTTCTATTGAAGTTGATTTTTGGTTTGTTTTGAGTGTATGATATTTTGTTTTTTGTTATTTTTTTTTTGAATTAAATTCATTCATTCATAAAGAAGCACGGAAAACAAGAAAACGTACGAGATATTCGAGACTGGACGGGTTGGCGATGATGGTAGTTATTGGGGACCTAACAGTGGAATAGTTCGGGAGTTCACTTATGCTCTAAAAGTAGCATTGTGGCAAAATGACAAATCCACTTTTCTAGCATTGAGGTACTCTTGGGTAACCTCAGGGATGCAAGCCTTTGCGTGTCCTAACATCATAAGGTAAGGATTAAGTAATTCTTGATCCTATCTTCGGGTTTAGGCTTATTCTTGCTATTCTTACGAGCAATCAGTATTCATTCAGCACTTGAACTGTCAACAACTCGGGTGCTCTGAATAGACTGATACAAGATTAACGTGTGGAATCGATTCGATCGGATTTGTTTGTGTAACGCATTGATCGAAAGTTGTCGAATCGATCGATTTTGTTTGTTGCGTTTGAAAGGTGGTCAGAGGCCAAAAACATGAGTGACGATTCAAATGTTATGGAATCGCTAAGCAAGGTCCTTGAAAGGTTATCAGTGATGGATGAAAAAATGGATGGAATAAGACAGTCATCGATATCAGTAGAGTCAAAGCTGTCGGCTATATCAAAAGACTTGAAAGCAGAGCTCACTTTGGTGAAGGCGGATGTTATGGATGTAAAGAAAAAGCTACAAACAGTGACACAGGTTCAGGATAAGCACGAAGCGCGTATTGCCGCTTTGGATCGAGAATCTAGACGTCGGAATTTGATCTTTTATGGTATGCGTGAGAGTAGGCCTAACCAAGGAAATTTCAAGGATGAGGTTGCGAGCGTAATCTCAAGTTTCCTGCCTAGCTCCCGTATTACCAGTCACGAGATAGACCAAGTTATCAGGATTCCATCGAAGCAAAATCCGCGCCCAGTACTAGTAAAGTTTGCTAGCACTATGTCCAGGGACACAGTTTTGAGGAATGCACGCGAGTTCGGAAAAGCTAAGATTTACGTTGTTCCAGACCTTACTCCTGAAGAGAGAGAAAAAAAGGCGCAGCTTAAGTCAATGTATCAGGATGCTAAAGAAAACAATTTGAACCCCAAGTGGCGGGGAACTAGGCTACTAGTGAGAGGAGAAGAATTTGAATACGACAGAAATAGCAAGGAGATCAAGTCGAGGAGAGTTGGAGGCCAGGTCATTAATGAGTTCGGCCCACATGGGTCCAACGATGAATCTGACATGGATAGCGATTCAGATACGGTTGTGGAGTTATCTAAGCAGATCCCGAACACGACTCCCAAGGGAACAGCCTCCACAGCAAAGGAGCAAAGTGAAAGGAGAAGGAAGATGTCCGACATTATAAGCCCAGTCGACAGTAACAATACCGTATCCCGGAACGATCTGCAGAGGAGAGGGCCCGCCCATAAAAAGGCATACAGTGATATTATACGTGACCAAAACGCGAGTTATGACAGGTACAACAGCCGTAGTCACGACTACTACAGGTTGGGGGGAACCACGTCGAGTGAGCTCACCTTTGGCCCTCCCCAGTACCAGGATCCCACGAACGAAGCAGGCTCTTCGCGTGCGTATCCACGAGCAGAATAGGAAAACGCAGGCCATGAGCAAGGTGTTGTGGGTTTGAAAGCGGTAGTGTGGAACGTTCAGGGATTCACAGTCACAAAGTGGGAGGAATTAATAAAGAATAACCCCGGTTACTATGACATAATATGCCTAACAGAAACTTGGGGCGAAGTATCTACGAAGGTATTAGTGAAAGATTATTTAGTTTTCGAAAAGTGCAGGAAAGTAAGCAGAAACGGGAGGATGTATGGGGGAGTGTCTGTATTATTTAGAAAAAATGATTATTTTTCGGTTAAGCAGGATCAGAGTAAATCCGAAAATATTATTTGGATAAGAGCTGAGTCTAGGAATGTAAAACTGCTTGTTTGTTGTATTTATGTGCCGCCCCAGACGAGCTCTTATGCAAATGAAGATACGTGGCGGATACTCGAGGAAGAGACCAGATTACTGCGACAAAAATATCATAGCCACGGTATTGTGATGTGCGGAGATTTTAATGCATATACGAGTGTTTGTCTTGAGAATTTTGAGTTGAAGTTAGATATTGAGGATCCTTGCCAGTCTCGTAGTGTGAATGAGCCCGAGCGTGTTGATTACGTGGAAGAATATGGTCTTAGGAAAAGTAGGGACCAGGCACGAAGAAAAAACACATGGGGCAATAATTTACTGAATTTTGCGGGCAATGAAAGTCTTTTGATTTTGAATGGAAGGGTAGGTAATGACAAATTGGATGGTGGGGAGTTCACTTGTTTTTCGGGGAATAAACCCAGTGTAATTGACTACATTTTGGTAAGTGTGTCTCTTTGGCCGCGATGTGTTAACCTTAGAGTATTGAATGTTTGTGGTTCAGATCATGTTCCGGTGGAGGCGTATTTCAGTTTTTGTGGTGTGCAAATTGCGAGGAAAGGTAATGAAATAGGTAGACTTCAGATTGGGCAAGATATGGATATTTTAGTGCGAAGACCTCTGACACTAGAAGGAGTTAGCCAAAAAGAGGTGGAACTTCAGCTATCGGAATTACAAGCTTGGGATAAGTTAGGTGTAGATGCAACGAAAGAAGAAATAGAACAAGGCATAGCTCTCCTAGTTGATAAGATTTATGAAGTAGGATCAGGACTAAGTAAATCCCAAAGTAATTGGAAACGGATAATTAAGGGCAGGGGTAAGGATTTCTTTGATCATGAATGTTCCCAGGCTAGAGAAGAGGTAGTTCGTTGTTATTTGTTGATGAAGAAGGATCGATCTAGTAGTCGTGATGATTTAGTATTTAGTTATAAGAATACCAGGAAAGTATATAAAGATTTGTTGAAGAAGAAAAAACGGTTAAAAGAGCAGGAGGAGAGGAGCCAGTTAGTTGAAAATTTTAAAAGTAAGGATAGCTCAGCGTTTTGGAAGGGGGTAAAAAATATGACTGAAGGTCATCAGTCCAATAGCCAGACGCCATCAGCAGCTTCTTGGCCAGAATTCATTGAGCATCAAGAGGAAGATTGTATGGAAGAAGATCCTGTTTTGTCTAATATTGAAAAGGAATTAAGTAACCAGATGTATTTCCCAGCGAAAGAGGAAGATTATGAATTGTTGGGAGAAATTGGCGAAGAGGAGGTTTGGAAGGCTTTAAAAAAGATGAAAGGAAAGTCAGCTCCAGGTATTGATGGAATTCCGGCGATGATTTGGAAGTGGGGTAAAGTTTACGTAATCCCATTGTTGGCCCAAATTTTCTCTTGTATCGTAGATAAAGTTTGTTGGCCTAAGCTGTGGCATATTTCAGTAGTAACGCCCATATTTAAAAAAGGAGATAAAAGTAAGCATGAAAATTACCGGGGATTCACTTAGGGACTACGCTAAGTAAGCTGTTTTGTAAAGTATTAGATGTTAGATTGCAGGATTGGCTAGGAAAGAATGATAAGTTGAGTAGAGTGCAGGCAGGTTTCAGGGAGGGGTATAGTACGGTTGACCAGATTTACACGCTGAGTATTTTAGTCAGGAAACATTTATCTGTAAGAAAGGGAAGGTTATACGTAGGCTTCGTGGATTTGAAAGGAGCGTTTGATAATGTAAAGCGAGGACTCTTAGTTAAGACCCTTATGGATATAGGATTGCCGGGTAAGCTGGTCAGGCTCATAATAGAGATTTATTCTAGCATCTATTTTATAGTTCGAGTAGGCAGGGATTTGTCTGGTATAATTCGTTCCCGGAAGGGTGTTAAGCAGGGTTGCACATTGTCGCCGAAATTATTTTCTCTATATATTAATGATTTGGAAAATTTTATGATGAATAATGGAGCCCCTACGGTAAACCTAGACATTATAACACTTTGTACGTTACTGTTTGCAGATGACATTGCCCTGATTGCAGATTCCCGACAGTCTCTTCAAAAACTATTTGATATGTTAGAACGATACCTGCAAATTAAGGAGTTAGAACTGAACGCTAAGAAAACGGTGGTGGTGGTATTTCGGAAAGGGGGTAAGGTAGATCAGGATCCTCGGCTAAAATTTAAAGGTCAAGATCTAGAATATAGTGATGAATTTACATACTTAGGTTGTAAGTTGAAGTTTAACGGAAAATTTTCTAGTCAGTTTGATTTTAGTTGGAAAAAGGGAATACGTAGTATAAATATGATTCTTAGGAGCAAGTTAAGTAGGATTGAAGATCTGAAGCTACAGAAGCATGTGTTTAATACAAAGATTATCCCTGCGGTGCATTACGGTTCTGAAGTATGGGGTTTTGGTAGAAGTGAGAAGATAGAGCAGTTACAGTTAAGATATTTTAAGAGAATTTTAGGTGTTAATAATGCAACAAGTACATTAGTCATAACAGGAGATCTAGGACTATCAAGCCTACGGCGTAAACGATGGATAAGTATGATAGGACTATGGGAGAAGTTATTGCAATTACCTCGTATTAGAATAGTTAAAGCTGCTTATAAGGAATGTATAAGGGATGAGTCGTCAGACTCTTGGGCGAATAATATTAGGGATATACTAGACAATTGTGGTTTTTCAATTTGGTGGAACGGGGGTGATGGACCAGGACTACCTGTTGGAGAGGTTGCGCGTGCGGTGGCAGGGAGACTTTTGGACCAGGAAATTCAAGCTTGGCAGCTGGCAAAAAGTTTGACACCTTCTTTGAGGTTTTACACTACAGCCAAAGAGACATGGGGGGAAGAGGTATATTTTAAGGCTGGGATTAAGTGGGTGGATCTTAGAATTATAATTAGTTGCCGGGCTGATTGTTTGCCATTGGGAAAGCGGAGGAAATATTTGGGAAATAAACTAGGACGTACTGGTCCCTATTTTTGCCCGATGTGTGGTAGTGAAAATGAGAGTTTGTTACATCTGATGTGTGAATGCCGTGAGCTAGATGACCTGCGGGTTGAGGTTTTTGGGAATGTAATTACAATAAATAATGAAGTGTGGATGTCGAACGTTATTGGAAGTAAATGTTTTCAAGATCTGAAGAGGCTGGCAAGGTTCCTAAAGGTAGCTCTAGCCCACAGAGAGAATTTCCTTTAGTTTAGTTTTATTATTTCGTATAAGTGTTTTCTTTTTTGTTACCATTTTTGCCATGGCCTCAGGCTTTTTGTGCATTAAATTCTATTCTATTCTATTCACCCCCTAATGGGGAACTAAATACATAACACAATACAATGTGAAAGCTTAAATCGTTTGAGCTAATCTGTCGGTTCGTGAACTTTTCTTTTCAGAAAAATCAGGTCACACAGGTTTCCCTGGATATTACCTATACACCCTTAGTTTACTACGCCCTATCATTAGCCTCGTACACCTCACCGAAGTACGTGCGAAACGAATTACAAACTTGAAACGAACCTCGAACATGCACCATGATGCTCCCAGTCGCAGATCCCTTGTCATTTTCTATGTAAAGTTCGTACGAGTTCGCGTCATTCAAGTCTATTCGTTGGATTAACAGCCTCGCTTCGTAGCAGGACGTGCTTCCAACCTAAAAGTAAAAATAAATAGGTGGGAGACCAATTTCCGAACCGCTTTAGAAATTAGCTACCACGCCATCTCGGTGTGGAAGAGAACACGCTATTCAGACGCGTCACGCTAGGTTTGTTAAGGTCGGGCTTCACTACCCAGATTTTTCGCCCGGATCCGTTTTCTTCGATATCGGTATAGGTAGTGAAGACAGGTCTGTAACGGTCTGAAAACACCCCGGACGCGTCCGGGAATCTGGTAGAAAAATCAACCCAGATTTTTCGCCCGGATTCTGGGATCCGTTTTCTTCGATATCAGTATGGGTAGTGAAGACAGGTCTGTAACGGTCTGAAAACACCCCGGAGGACGCGTCCGGGAATCTGGTAGAAAAATCGCCAGATTCCCGGATTTTGGGTGAAAAGAAGCGGGAATTTGAAAGTAATTTTCATTTGACTTGGAGAAATTATTGTGCTGAGGTGGTAAAATCTAAGAAAATGACAGAAGTGCTGAAAAATACCCAAAATTAAGTGAATTTGATTTCTGCTTGGGACCGTCTTCACATAATCCGGACCCCAGATTCTGGGGCGTCTGGGTAGTGAAGCCCGACCTTTAGTGGAAGGGGCTCGAGTATTCAACAGACTTTTCAGCAGAGATAAGTTTTCGCAGTATCCTAGCGGATTTACTCACAGTAATTTCTGTCCAGAGCAAAATAACACTAGGAAGTAGCGCCAAGACCTATGCTTTCTGTTCTTTGCAAACGGGTCATACTCATAGCGCCGCCCATTATGCTTGCGGCATTTACAGCGAGACAAACTTCCGGGTTTAGAAATTTTTGGTAAAGATAAGATGCGGTCTCCACACATCGTGGAAACAGGGGAGGTTGTATCTTTTTTTTGCTGTGTTCATAATAAGAAGTTATTGGAGCCAGCGCTGGTGCACGACCGATTGAGTTTCAGTAGGGACGTTTACTATCGCTAGTGGTGCTAGTGTCGCGTCAAGACCTATGCTTTCCATGCTTTGCAAAAGGACGCTTGCGGCATTTGAACCGAGACAAACTTGCGTGTTCAGAAATTTCTAGTAAAGCCAAGATGAGCAGGCCCGTAAATTGGGGGGGGGGCAGGGGGGGGGCATTTGCCCCCCCCTGATTTTCGAAAAATTTCACTTTTTAAACCTTTATTTTTCTGCATAGACCCAAACGTACTGCCTTTCCCACTTTGCTTACAGAAATTCCCTGGTTTTAAGTGTTTTCTCTTAGTATTCAGTCAGTGACTCACTCATTACCCGAGAGTTCAGAACCCCTCCTATCAGTTTTATTTCGTTGATTCGTTCCTTGGCTTTCAAGCCCATTTCGAGTCAAAACATCGTGTCTCATTTCGACGTTTGGACCAAAGTTTGGACTGGGAAAATGTATCGTTGCTAAGGTTAGTTGCAGACTTGGACAGAGTGGGTCGAGTGTAGTGCAGTGAATGAATGATTGATTGCGAAGAAATTATTGTGGATTATTATGAGCAGACATCAGCCAACTGTTTTCAGCTTTTTTAAGCGCAAAAACACAGAAAGTGAAGAAGAGCAAAGACAGAAAAGGTTCATTTAACAATATTATGCGTTCATTTTGGTTTGATCAAGCCGTCAAAAAAAACACAAAATGTTGATTATTTCTGAACTCGGGGCGGTCCGATTACAGGCTTGAGGCTACTTTTACCGAATGGCCAAAAGCTTTAGGACGGGTGCTGCGGGGGGGGGGGGAGGTGCACCGTCGGAACGCACCTGTTTAAACTTTCTAAATAGGTATCCGGCTCGGATAAGAATGCGCGAACACCGGGCGCAAGATCGCATGTAATAAAGAGGAGGCGAACTGCCTCAATGTGGAAGAGGCAGAGGCGTTACTAGCCAAAATGTTTGGGGTGGGACAAGGTATTTACCGACTGCCTGGTCATTTTTACTGACTGTTTTTGCGGATAGAAACGACTATTATTGAGAAAAAAAACGACTGAATTGACGAAAAATCGGCTAATTTTACGAAAAACCGACTGTCTATAATTGTTTTTAAGAAAAAACGACTATTTCTAAAAAAAGATTTACTGTTTTTACTAAAAATCGCGGCGCTTCGCGCCGATTCGGCTATTTTTCACCGACTGGCCATCAACATTGGGGGGCGGGGGCGTCCTCCCCCTCCAGTAGTGACGCCTCTGGGAAGAGGTTGTAGACAGATTTGCTGCATTAGGGAACAGGCGCTATCCCCTTGTTTAGTTCTTTTTATATGAAAATTCGTGTTAGCAATTCCTTTTTCTTACCCTTTTTGTACTAGTTTATAGAAATCTAGACTTGCAATAAAAGTGCCGAATTTTACCTTTGGGCAAAGGATACACGGCTATCACTAAACAAAAACGTGGTGCTGGAAATACCCCCCCCCCCCCCCCCGGATTTTTCAGTGAAATGATGGTCCTAGGGGTTGAAAATTCTTTGCCCCCCCCCTAGGATTTGCTGAAATGACGGGCCTGAAGATGAGGTCTGCACCCATGGAGGAAAAAGTGAAGATTTCATTTTTTTTTCTGCTGTGTCCACAATATGAAGTTATTGGAGCCAGCGCTGGTGCACGTTTCTGTCCGACCGGAAAGTGCTAGAAATTTGACTAATTTCCAAAATCTAGCAAAGCGCGGATTTTGAAATCAACAGCCGCGCCATCTCTTAAAGCCGCGCAAGTCAGACGCGTCACGTCTCGTTCGTTACACGATGGCGCTAACGTGCCCAGCACATATTACAGCGGAGACTTCGGTCCTTGAGTTTAAAGTTTCCCGCTTTCCTGGATTCCGGTCACTGATGGCAGGAAGTAGTCCGTGTCCACATAGGCTTTTAGGTCGAGAGAGAGTACTTTGGTAGTAAGTTTCTAGGACGTACCAGGTTCACTGAGTTTGTTAAAGGCTACCTGGAAATTTTTCTTTTCACCAAAGTCATACTAGTTAACATGTATTCATTTCCCTCAGTTACTGATTGCAGAGTCTCTACACGCCTTGCTGATTGCCTGTCATTCTATTCGTCCGATTCGGCGACGCTGGGATTCCTCAATTCCTATCATGTTCAGAGTGAATTACCCATGAATAACTGGCAATAGCATATTTGTGAGTTTAAACATAATCTTATGAACAATTATTCCTTGCGAATATTTTGGACTTCGTCCTTCATTTTTGTTTTCTGTCTCGATTGAAATGTGTTGCTGCTGGGGACAAGAATGTCTAATGCCTGAAATCTTGTTTCACGTTGATAGTAACCCACAACAGAGGGTGGATTTGTATGACACAAAGGCTGAAGATTAGATTCAGACTATGAATTCCATGTTTGTACTTCTGACCTTGGACTAAATTTTTCTTCCGTACTCTGATCAAGATGTCGAATTTGGCTTGTCACTATTTTGGAAGGGGCGCTTATCCAGTAATCATGACGGTGATCACTATCTGGCCAAAAAGTTGTTCCGACTTTTCCCGAAGTTAAGCCCGTGGGTCCGCCCATTGATGACAACAACCTAGTCCGTCTGCACAAAATATTAAACTAGTAAGAAGTTTCTAGGAACCTCCAGGTTCATTAAGCCTAAAAAGGATCTCAAGATTTTCCCTTAACAGATTGTACTACACTTTCTTCCACATTCTGATAAAGATGTGCGAAAATAAGATAATAAAACCGCAGAAAATGGCCGCGTCACGGTTATTTACTCAGCGAAATCTCTTCGCAAATTCTGTTAATCCCCCTATGCCTCACCGTCAGTACTTGGATCAGACATGGTAAAATAGATCCACAGGTTAGTAAGTGGAAAACCTGTCATCTGCGCCCCATGTAATTGAGGTTTTACATACGGTCTCAGTAGCAGAAAGTGAAAGTCACCCACTACCCTATGGATTCGACTTTTTACTATGTCTACACAAGTGCTGATTGTGAGAAAATGGTGGACTAACATGAAATTAGTCCGCTTGGAGCGCTGAACTGTAATAAGGCCAATTTAGCTTACGAGAGGACTCTGGAGTAAGTTCTGGATTTTATACAAACATCATCTCTTTTGGAAGTTCTAATTGAGTTCCACTTTGAAAGACCTTAGGCAAACTTTCCTAAATAAACTCGAAAGTTTGAGTGAACTATATTATTTCGAAATATGCAGTTCTTGCAAACAAAAAGTTCCGACACAAGACCTGTGATTTGAATTTTCAAAACCGTCAGGCCCAAAAGCCGGGTTCAACTTTTATTTTATTTTTAGTTCTACATAGCAAATTTCTTATTGCGTTTGCCCGGGATCTCATGACTACACTGCCAGAAGTATTTTCTGTAAGATTTAAAAGAATTGTAGATATATTCGATTGGAGGTCTACCGTTTGGTCTAGTTTTTTGTTGTTTATCTGTTGTGGCCAGGGCCTTCGAGCTGGTATAGCAATACGTACCATATCATGTCATATGGGCTACCGGCTATGACCACAGATTCTTTATGAATAGCCTATATACGATCATGGACAGGTACTGTAATAACAGGATACAGATCCATCATGGACCTTATTCGCTCCGAAGTGCGAATTAAGGTAATTACCCACACGAGTCACCATCATCAAATTTAAATGACCATAAATTGTGTATAACATTAATTTGTATTTATTTACTGGCATTTTTTTCTTATCTTTTTTTTTTACTGAAACGTACAAAGCTACGTCTCCAACATGCACACAACAAATGAATCGCAAACTGTAAGCAGCTCGAAGTAAAATTAAGAGCCGTGCTACGTTTCCTTTTAGAAAGTCGAGTAACTTCCAGCCAATCACGAAAGCCGCGGACGAGTGCTCCCGGCTTGACTTTCGAAAGGAAAATATCGTCTTGGTATTTATTTAAAAGTTGCAAAAGACCTCATTTCGACTGCTGCATTAGTTCTTCCTTTTCTGTTTTCCTTCGGTTCAACTTTTATTTTATTTTTAGTTCTACATAGCAAATTTCTTATTGCGTTTGCCCGGGATCTCATGACTACACTGCCAGAAGTATTTTCTGTAAGATTTAAAAGAATTGTAGATATATTCGATTGGAGGTCTACCGTTTGGTCTAGTTTTTTGTTGTTTATCTGTTGTGGCCAGGGCCTTCGAGCTGGTATAGCAATACGTACCATATCATGTCATATGGGCTACCGGCTATGACCACAGATTCTTTATGAATAGCCTATATACGATCATGGACAGGTACTGTAATAACAGGATACAGATCCATCATGGACCTTATTCGCTCCGAAGTGCGAATTAAGGTAATTACCCACACGAGTCACCATCATCAAATTTAAATGACCATAAATTGTGTACAACATTAATTTGTATTTATTTACTGGCATTTTTTTCTTATCTTTTTTTTTTACTGAAACGTACAAAGCTACGTCTCCAACATGCACACAACAAATGAATCGCAAACTGTAAGCAGCTCGAAGTAAAATTAAGAGCCGTGCTACGTTTCCTTTTAGAAAGTCGAGTAACTTCCAGCCAATCACGAAAGCCGCGGACGAGTGCTCCCGGCTTGACTTTCGAAAGGAAAATATCGTCTTGGTATTTATTTAAAAGTTGCAAAAGACCTCATTTCGACTGCTGCATTAGTTCTTCCTTTTCTGTTTTCCTTCGGGGACCAACTCAGTCTTTTCAGACCACAAACTGGAAACGAGCCATCGCTTTTAATCTTGTAGAACAAAAGAGTATTGGAACAAAAGTTTTTTTTTGTGTACCCCCCCTGCTGAATCGATGGGTTTCCAGTTTCAATGTGGGGGGGGGGGTCAAGGATGCTTCGGGGGCAACGTAGTGGCCCCGCTTAACCGTGAAGGATTACCTGAAAGCACTGGAGAATGGCGGATCCAGTCAAGTGTATGAAAGGCTTTTGTCTTATATTGGGAAGGGGCCAGATAAGTTCCTCCAAGAGAAAATAACCCCGCATCCCCCCCCCCTTTAGCGTGGGAATAACTATTTGGGAGCTGGATCAAACTAAACGTAAGCATGCCCAATTTACCCCCCCCCATTTTGGAACCCGGGGTTTTTGGCAGTTTTTTTGGAACGGGGGGGGGGGATTACAGGAAGGGTTGTGGTACCGGGGAGGGGTCACCGTGTTTTTGGACGGGGGGTATGCCCGGGAAGAATGTTCCCTTCCTGGCAAGGGTCCTCTTCAGGCTCAAAGGCGCTCAAGTTGGAAAAATGAACTTGGACCCCCCCCCCTGGTAGCCTACCCCAATTCTTCCTGCGACCCCTCGACCCTGCCAAAAAAATGGCGAAAAAAAATGGCGAAAAAAACCGGGTACCAAAAGGGGGGGGGTGTAAATTGGGTATGCTTACGTTTACTTTGATCCAGTACCCAAATAGTTCTTCCCACGTTGAAAGTGGGGGGGGGGGCAGGGTTACTTTCTCGTGAAGGAACTCATCTGGCCCCTTCCCAATGCTTTCATACACTTGCCTGGACCCGCCAGTCACGGTTAAGCGGGGCCACGCCAAGACGGGCCGAAATACAGCTTTAATAAAATTCAGCTGATGTATCCGTTTTGCACTGCCAAATAGAGTCGCAGTCAGCATGAGCTGAAGTAATATTTATGGCTGTGGAACCATCTAGTGGCACTAACCGGGCTTATAGATGACTAGGGTTTTCTAAGCTCCCTCTCCCTTAACTCCCACAAAGACTGAGCCGAGGAGTTTCCCATTATCCCTTTTCGTGATCATAGCCCAGTCATAGCCTACTTTTTTCATTTTCGTGACTTCTTTCAGCATTTATTTACCGAGCTCCCACAACAGAAATTAAGTCGTAACCAGATGGCAAAAAAACAAGAAATGCATCAGAAATAACGTTTATGCACGCAACACTGCTTTTATGTTCCAGTCGATGTTATTCGATTACAGAGGATCTTATTCCTACAAGAGCCGAGCGATTTCGACAATCACTCCTAGTCACAAAAGAAAATTGCGATTCTATTGTGACGATTGGTCTGCAAACTTCTTAGAAGTAAGAGGAGTGAAAGCCTTAATCAGCATTATAAGATATTTATTTATTTCTTCTAACTCTTGTCGCAAAACAACCCTTGCGCCATCTATGGCTGGGATTCAGAGCGCGCAGTCCACTTCGTACTACCAGGGACCCATGAATTTCCTTACAGGGTTCCTGTCATTTCCTATGCTTCTATACTGATATGATGCCCGAACCATCCAGTTTCCAAAAATCCCCGCTTGAGTTGATCGGCATTCTTGTTTGCCTCATTGGACGTGCGCACCAAAGAGACCCCTCCCTCAAGGCGCCAGCAGCCAATCCCAAATTTTGTCTATCTGGTCTTGAACGTTATTGGACCGTGGGTATTTCTCGAACTATATCCCGTGCGCTCCAGATAGCATCAGAAATATCTTTTTGACAGGCCCCTTGTAAAGGAAATTTATGGGTCCCTAGTACTACTAAGTATGACTGTGGAACCACCTAGTGGCAGGAAAGCTAAAGGCGCACTACACACTTATTTTACCGACTCCTTAAAAATTCTCTTAATTCATCTCTCAATCGAGTTTGCTACGTAGGACTTGAAGCAAGTATAGAATATTCTTTCAGCCCAAGCTGACTGCGAATCACAAGTTTATCACATGTTTCGTATTTTACATCTTGAGCGGCTTTGAGCCTGAAGAGGACCCTTGCCAAGAAGGGCCAAAATATAGCTCCAATAAATTTCAGCTGACTTATCCGTTTTTGCACTGTCAAATAAGTATAGAAGTGGGATGAGCCTTTACATGTAAATTATTATTGTAATTCTGTATAGTATAATGTAATAATATCCTATGGTTGTTGTGGTTCGTCTGATCATACGATTATAATATAGACACCTCGCAACGCTGGAGGCGATCAGATGAATGCAGCCGCCAAGAGGGGAGAAATGGAATGAAAGATCAGTACCGTGCCAGTGGCCAGAGAGTTATAGTAAAGACTATAAAAAAGACTATGTAAAGAGTTATAGAGAAAGATAACTATGAAATAGTTATCTTTAGTAGTAAATTGTGTATGGGAACGATAGTGTTCCGTTGGTATTTGTACCGAGTTAACTAGTTGTGAGTATAAAGTATTGAAGTAATGTATATATGGTGTGATTGATTAGAGCCAATTAAAAGTCTTATTTTTCATCACCCCTTACTCTGTAAGGTTTGCAGGCTTTGACCTGTGTTTTTGAAGTCTCTAACGGGACGGCGTTTAGTACGCCAGTTAGGTTAGAGGCTTCAAAGTGCCGTCCAGTGGCGTTACCGTCTTACGGTGACCCTGGGTCGTCACATATTATACGCTTTTGTGAATAGGGGCTAGTGTGTTAATAATCAGTGTGTTCAAAACCTCCAAAAGTAGTGCAGCGGAGTTGCAAAACAATTTAAAACTTTGTTTAGTACGAACCTTGTGATTTTCCGGTTTCCGTGAAAGGCTGTTTGGCCTTTGGAAATTTTCGATTTTTTCGCACATATAGACTATCCCCCGTATTCATAAGTTGGTGAAAGGCTGTGCCTACCGAGATACTCTACTAACTTCGGCCGTGGTGAAGGGCTGTTTTTCCTACCACGCATGAAAACAAAGGTGACGATAGTTCTGCAAGCACATTATTCACAAATACTGCGGTTGTGAAGACTGTTCGGTCTATAATACATCCACTTGTTTTTTTCTTGTTGTTTTGTCGTAATTCATGTCGCGTATTACTCGCTTTTCGGCAAAAAAACGACGACAAAATTTTCCGAGCTCCCTTTTAAGAGACACTCGTCGTAGTTTGTAGTTAAACAAGTAGTTGAACTGGCGTTTTGATATAAGGAATGGAGACGGTTACGGTGAAACAAATCGATCAAGTGCTAAAACTCAGTCGACAATCTCCTTTCATGACAGAAAACACCCGTCCAGATGTCACTGGCTCCGCCTCCTTGCGGCGAGTACGACCAACACAACTGGACCTCTAAGAATACAACAATAGTCAATTTGTAGACCAGCACCATTCAACGCAGCTGCTTTGTCTAGAGGAACGATGACCCAAGCAAGTGGCGTCTTTCAACAGACGAATTTTGGCATGCCATTCCCTAATACCGCAATAGTGCCTGCGTCACAAGGTAATGTGAATCACCTTTTTTGTCTCAAAATGTCCACGCCAATGCTACTCCTATCCAAACAGTGGTCTTCGGCCCCACATGCATACCATCGGCGTACGTACATGTTTCGCTTTCCCACATCCAAATGGCCAGGTTCACCACTGCCCGAGTCCTAACTTCAGTTTTCCACCTGTGCCTGTTCTAACGTCGGAAACCAGCCTGTGCCAGTTCATCAGCACCATGTAATTCTACATGGCATGGGCTACGGAATAAGCCCATATTTTGAAAATTACCGGTCGTCACATGCGGCAATCAATAGCCAGCTTGGTTGGCAACAAATTCATAATACGGTTTCGAGTGACTGAAGTGCCATCATGGCCATGAGCACTATTTTGCAGGACACTCTTCGGCAGGTTCTAGGTGAGCGCGAATGTCAAAGGAGCCCAGAAATCAGCAGACAAACTGCAGAGAGCCCCAGCTTCGACATGCCACTCGATTTTTCCCACATCAGTAAAATGCATATACAGAAGAGCTGAGTACCGGTACCTCAAGAATCCCAGATATCACAGAAGAGTGCAGCGAGGCGAAGGCTGTAACCCTTCCCGACGACGTCGACTTTTCAGAAACCTACCTCAGCGCTGAGAAAGAAGTCTCCGTTGTCCTAGCATTCAGCTCTCAATTTGATAGTTCATCCGACCCAGGGCCATCAGCTTCGACGATGGAGGATTTCAGCGCCTGTAGACACGTGTCTTATGACCCTCTACCCAACTACCCTTCCAGTAAAGAACCTTCCCTGGAAAATTCTGGGGTCCGAAGGGAGGTCTCCAGCATAAGCTTCAGACAACTTAACCTAGATGCAATCAGGTTCTAAGAAAAGAAGCGAAAAGAAGACAGCGCAGAGATGACGGCTTCTGTCGTGAGCCAACCTGGCTCCTGTAAGGTTAGTGGTCTAGGAAGCACGTCTGGCCAAAACTTCGTCCGGTCGTTTTTGTTTCAGCCACAGGAGCCTATGAACAACCACAGGCTGGAGCGGCAGTGTTTCTTCGGTGAGGAACACTCTCGCCCCTCGACACTCCCTCTAGTCTCTCTGGTTTTGAGTGATGATTTACAGTTTGAGCGAAAGACAGCGAGACTTCCGGACAACTTTCCCATAAGTGGCTTATTGGTAAAGGCTCCCAGAACTTCTCTAGCCTTTTAGCAGTCGTTACAGGCTTGCAATCGAGAAAAATGGTTAAGGAGTTAAAAAGAGCAAAATGGTTGGAAATGTCATCGAAACAAGAGAAAATTACAACTAATCTCTCTCTCTTCTTAGGTGGGAAGGGATGTTGTGGTTTGCCTGATCTCTCTATGATAAGATCGAAAACCCACACCGCTCGAGGCGATCAGATGAATACAGCCGTCAAGAAGGGAGAAATGGAATGAAAGGACAGTACCGTGTTGTGAATAGGCTAGTATGTTAATAAATAGTGTGTTCAAAACTCCAACAACGATGTAATAGCATTCGTCTTTCATGTCAGGTAAAGTGTTGTATGTATTGTGGATAATTAGTTAATTGTATATTAATTTAAGTTTTTTTTTGTATTATCATCCGGATTCACCAAAAATAGCTATCGGCTTAACAACTGATAGTGTTTTTGTCCCGCTCAATCACTCCTTTAAGATGCGGAGTCGAAAAGATGTGTTTATTGATTTGTGGACTCCTGGCTTGGTTTAAAAAGATGATGAGACCCTCGACATTACGGAAAAAAAAATACAATTTCAATTCTCTTTTGTGCTTCAAGCAAATTTGCTTAATCCTTAGGCTGTAGCATATTTCAAGTTTCTCTAGAATGCAATTGCCCACACGAATGCCTTAAAAAATTCCTGTACTCCCGAGATGCAATTTCCTTGTTTCCCTTTCTTTACTCAGTTTAATTTTACCCGGTTGCTTTGTTTGTTTTTTCCTTCCCGCAATCGAAACCTGAAATGTTTACACGACGTTGGGAAACAAACTTTTTGTACGGAATTTCAGGACAGCCGCTGGGACTAATTCCTGTCCAATTTACGAAAGAAATACTCGTGTTTTATTCTCGCAACAGTACGAGCGTGCAGTTAGCAAGGAAGAACAAACAACCTTGGTTACATTTTACGTAGGTGTTTCTGTAGGCAGTATCGGGGCTTATAAATGTCGAGAAAAACGTTATGTTTACCCTCACGCTTTTTTTTACTTTTGTCAAAGACCCATAATACTTCCTTCACTCACTTCCCTCTTCAAAAGGGAGTACTAAGATTGCCCAAAGATGCTTGACCTGGACCGCTCGAAAACAGCACCGAATGTTTCCCGTGTTTTTTTCCTGGGTTTGGTGAGAGATATGGAACAGGTAGTAACTAGGCTACAGTTTTGTCAGTTTGCAAAAAGTGTTAAAATTTAGAATGTTGAAATCGTGGGTATATATAAATCGTTATATTATTAGGTTTTCTTCCTTTCGTACGGATGTAAACTCTGTTATTTTTTTGTATATGGCCATCGGTTTCAAATAAAACTATTAGTATTATTATTAGTATGGTTGTGTTTGTGCCACTTTTGTAGGCTATTGCATAATCGCTTTTTAGTAGCATCGAAGTTTTTTTGCCTTAGAAGGGTTTGGTGCGATATACTGTTGTGTAATTGGTTTTCTTTTATTTGTATATTCAGTACTATTTAAAAGCCAAACAACACAGATGGAAAAAGCTTAGCCCTTCTTCCCTGCCCAATCATGAATCCAAAATTTTATGTTTTTTCATTTTGTTTTGTCATGAGAAGATCTAAGAAGGCTATTTCGAAAAACAAACAAGCCCATGACCCCCAAGAACGTAAATTTATTTGCTATTCCTTCTGCGAATAAGGTAATAATCTGAAACCAACTTTCTCCGGTTAAAGAAACAACTTTTTGCAAAATATATTTTCCGTTTCCGCTCGAAACATTTACACTGCTTAGTTTTCCTTGTTCAATTCCGAAACTCCGATTCCAAGAATGAATCAAGGCCCCACTTCTTACAATAACGAAAGGACACGGCTCCACCCATTCTAATGGAAATGCCATTCCGAGCTTCAAATATATCCTATTTACTCACCTGACGGAGGGGTTCGGCGAGAAATTTTTCATCGTAAAAAACGTCCCCCGGCTCGAGACTAAGTCCTTTTGACCTCCAGAGGAGTTTGGTCGGTGCGGGGTCACCGCAGAACTCGACTTGAATCACGGCGTCTGTGTTCCGGTTGAATACAAAACGGCTGGACTTTTGGCCGTAGTAGAACTGCGGAGGTCCTGTTGAGAGAAATTCGGTTAAACGGCAACCTTTGAGGAGGAAAAGAAAATAAGTTTGGTAGGGGTCACCCCTGAACTCTTACGACGTGGACAGAAGATCAGGTTTTCCTGGAAGGATTTCTATTAGTTCAAATCTTCATTAATCATCTAACTTACACACTGTCGGAAGTTTCATAACAGATTGCGCATAACACTTTCACGAATAACACCTTTTCACTTAGAAATAAAGTGTTATGACCAGTTAAGTTTACACTATTTCGTACCTAGATCTCCAACAACACCTTCAATCGGTAAAAATACTACACTGTCAGAAGTTACATAACGACAACAGAAGGATGCCCGGTTTCAACAGATAACACTTTGGGATGCCCGGTTTCAACAGATAACACTTTGGGACGTTATCTGTTTATGTTTATTTCGTTCCCGTTAGTATTTTTACCAATTGAAGGTGTTGTTAGAGATCTAGGCACGAACGAAAAAGCACGAAAAAGTGTAAACTTAATTGGTCATACACTTTATTTCTAATTGAAAAGGTGTTATTCTTGAAAGTGTTATGCGCTATCTGTTACGAAACTTCTGACAGTGCAGGGAAGTGAATGAGTTTAACTTTTATTACGATAGTAGACTATAATGCTAGCTATGTTTTGTGGGTCGTGTCTCTTTTGGGGATCCCAAAACGTTAGCGACGGGATGACCTCGTACTTCTCAAAGTTTGTCCGTCTTTCCGTCTGTTAGCACGATAACTCTCTAAGGGGTTGAGCTATTTTGCTGAGACTTGGTGTGAGGATCCACTGGGTCAAAGTAGGCTATTGGACAAGTTCGTAGGTGGGCTCTATAGCCCTAAATATGCTAGCTATATTTTGTGGGTCGTGTCTCTTTTTGAGATCCCAAAACGTTAGTGGCCCTGTAACCCTATAGTTAGGAGTGGGAAACGGGTTTCAAAATATGGGCCCATCTACGAGCTCGACCTGTACTTTGACCCAACGAATACTTAAACCAAGTTTGTACAAAATATCTCAACTCTTTCGAGAGTTAAAGACATTACAGTTGACAGGATCAACAAAATCAAGGTCACTGGAAAACCGGAACACCGGAACCTCCCTAAGCTAACCTAACCTAACCAAAAGGTTAGGTTAGGTTAACCTTTTACCTAACCTTTTGGTTAGGGAGATTCCGGGGTTCCGGTTTTCCAGTGACCACAAAATCATAGCTTCTCAATCGTGTTTCTGCACTTTCCTATACCCCCACTAACGTTTGGTGTTGATAAACCGGTTAGTCAGGTGAACATTTTTGCTCGGCATATTTCCACCCTTCTTGGCAAGGGTCCTCCTCAGGCCGCAGCTGAAAACCTAACCATACGATAAAAGAATCAGTTAGTGGATTGTATTACTGGAAATGCATATATTTACTTACTGTATTTACTTGGAACTTGTTTTCTGGAAGTAAGTTACATTTTGTACCTTTGTATTAACCATGGCCCACTAGGGGGGCCTCTATCTATCTATACGTCTATAGAACAACCTCGAATGACTAATCCACACAACACCAAACACGATTCGCTGTCAGCTTGAAGGAGTACTTACGAACCCCTGCCCCCCCCCCACCTATCAATGTCAAAAACAAAAGGCGATTCGCGAACTCGCA
This sequence comes from Branchinecta lindahli, assembly GCA_023053555.1. NCBI lineage: Eukaryota > Metazoa > Arthropoda > Branchiopoda > Anostraca > Branchinectidae > Branchinecta > Branchinecta lindahli. The sequence continues at coordinate 8,833,837 of JAKZAO010000009.1, read as the reverse complement.
CTAATTCTCCATTGTCCCTATCAACCCATTAAGATTCCCATACAAATTATGAATTAATTTGTCGGAATTTAATTAAACTTGGAGAAAATGCCTACTGCGCGCATCTGAACTGCCCCGCAGGAGGCGAGATCGTAATACCTTTGTTGGACTAGTGTTCAGTGATCAGATTAAGGGTGGGATCCTATCGTGTTGGATGGATTGCTGAATTGTGTAGAATTCGACAATCCTAGACTTGGAGTCATGGATCCAATTTTCAAAAGATCCGATACAATCTCCAAAAGCCCAGCGTTCAAACAATAGCGAAGGAAGGATAATAAAGGTATCAAAATACGCTGTTTCTACTAAACACAAACTAAACTCTATTTCCTGACGCCTGTAACTTTTCCTTCCACCGAAGTTTCCAAATAGTAAAAGTTGCAAATTCACTTCCTTCGGTTGTTAATAACAAAGTCTCTACCCCTCTTGCTCATCACCTGTCACTCTTTTCGCCCGATTCGGCGATGCCGGGATTCTTAAATCCCTCCCATGAGCCAAACGAATCATCTGCAAATAATTATATCAGACTACGGATCGAATCCTATCGAGTTGAAAGGATTGCTGAGTTGTTTGGAATTCGAAAACATCAGACTTATCTGATTCATAATAACACAAATAAGATAAGATAATTAAACACATTATTATTTTCAGAGTTATGGATCCAAATTTCAAAGTTCCGATACATGCATCATTAAGCTCAGCATTTGAACAATAAAATTTGAAGGCTTTAAAGATGGCCTCAAAATACCCCTTAAAGCTTTGGCTGACCCCTACTTCTGGTCATTAGCCACAGCGATAAGAATAATCCGTAGCAGAGTTCTAGCGCCACCGAGATTCTTCGCCACTGGGTATTTATCGCCACTCTGGGTTTCGACCCGCATCCTAATGACGGGCTGAACCTTGTGAAGTTACCGGAAGGCTTAGTAGGATTAGTGAACCAGGATTTTGTGCCACACTCATAACTCATTAAATAATTCAATTAGCCTAGCCATTCAACAAATAAAATCGTACGATTTTTATTACGGCCTTGCAAGAAAACTTCTTGAATATAAGCATTCAATTTATATTTACAGAAACTACAACACAGTAAAAACACGATATAAATTGTATTTTCTTTGCAGCTCTTATTTTTATTAGTTTCCATCTTTATCGGTTAGAAGAGAAGAGTGAGATAGCATCAAATCATCAGTTTGTATTTTAACACTTTTCCTGAGCTAATCCTTTACAATTACAATTAGCCCTTAGGCTAAGTGCCACATACCGATCACTTTTCCGTCTGTCTGTCGGTCGGTCCCACGACTGAGAGTAGAGTAGAGTCAAATTTAATTTGAAAATTACTTTCACAGCAACCATGCCGAATTTGCTTTTCTCGTCAACAAAGCCTATCATAAACGAAAACGTGGTCAATGGACATTTACAGCAGATTTGCAGATGTCAATATATATATATATATACAATTTAAACACAACCAAACTATATAAATGCAAATGAACAAAACAATTCATTTTTAGTCGTGAGAATTAAAAAGTGTCACGAAAGATGGAACGAAGCTTTTCCTGTATCTTTCGTGAGTGCAAAAAGCTCGTGTTCCGTAACCATAGCACAGTGTTAGTCTCCTTTCCTCAAGCGTAGTGAGCCCGAACTTTTTGAGAAGATACAAATAGGGGAGCTTTCCTTCCCGCCCAATAATGCGCAAAGCCCTTTTTTGGATACATTCTATCCGGTCTGAAAGACCTTTAGTAAGGCCAAAATGCCATACCGGACACGCATACTCGAGAATTGGGCGTACAAACGAAGTATAAAAGTGGAGCAAATCTGAAGGGGGGATGAAAATTTAACCATGTGTTTTAGGAGGGATAGCGGGGGGAAAGATTGTTTAGTCATAGTTTCGACATGGGAGTCCCATTTAAGGTCGTTAGAGAGGGTAATACCCAACATCTTTACCACCGAAAGAGTTACTTCTGGGACAATGGGTTGGGAGAACTCAGGAACAGATTTTTAGAAAATCTGCGAACTAGGGTATCTTGTTTAATGTTTAATGATAAATAAGCGGATACAACATTTCATGCGCGAGCAATTTGGTAGATCTTTGTCACTGTACATACAAAACAAGGACAACCAATACATAAACTTGTAAACAACCGATAACGTATTACATCAGCTGATTGTACTTTTCCAAAAATCGAGGTACGAAACTATTGCGGTATCGCTCGGTTCTACAAGAGATAGGAGCGAGTTTTGGAACTTTCGTAGCCACATCTCGTTCGGGTCGGCTTCTTTCGGGAACATGAGGAGGAGGCAGGAAATGGCGAAAATCTTACCACGGACCCATAAATTTCCTGTAATGACTCGCCATTAAGGGGGCTTGTCAATCAGAGATTTCTGATGCACTCTTGACCGAGCGTCAGATAGTTCGAGAAATGCCCACGGGGATAAAATATTGCCTTGAGGGAGGAGTCTCTTTGGTCTCACGTCCAAGGAGGCCCGAGATTGGCTCTGTCTGAGCAAGAACGCCGATTCGATCCAAGTGGAATTTTTGGAAACTAGGTGAGGCTCAGGCAACATAGCAACATAGAAGCATAGGAAATGACAAGACCTCTGAATGGCGAGTCACTACAGGACATTTATGGGTCCCTGATCTTATCTACACTGGTATTTAAAAATGATTTTCCCGAACAAGATATTTATAGTCAGTAGAAGCTTCAGTTATTTACTACAGGTTTGTTCTGAATTCCTACTTTCATCCTCTGACCCAGCCTCGCAAGTGCCACATGAGCTTCTAGCTAACCCGATAGACTCCAGCCTATGCCAATGCCAGTCCTGGACATAGAGAAGGTGGCCCTGAACCACCTTTAACAGTGTCGGCGCCCCCTTTTTGGTGGTTTAAAAATAAAACTGATATTTTATTTTTTATTTTTTTTACCAACAATCCAACATCCAACAGATACTACCACAATCTAATTTTTACATTTCCAACTTCGGCCCATTGCCTATTCCATTATTGGGGAGTCTGCATACACTAAAGTCCGCCACTTCCCATCGTCAACCAGCAAGTAGTCATAGCTACATCACTTACACCTCAAGTGTAACCAAAGTTTCGGAGTGCCAAGCCGGCAAACATTCGTTTTCCATTTTCCTCCAAATTTCCCTCGAAATTTCCAACGGGGTTAGGAAGGCCTTGTTTCTCGAGACGTTTAGAGCTCTAAGTAAACAGCTCCACGACGTTAAGCATGCTTCATTGACGACGTACATTGTTTGTTTGGCTTGCGAGGATCCGGGCAAAATGCTCGGGAGCTATTTTCTTTGCGGTTACGAAGAGAATGAGGTATTTGTTCGGGAAAACAAACTCCAGAGAAATCGTCTGAAACAGGTGCTCCAAATCATCTCGGCTACTTCATCCCGGCATCATCTCGGGAGAGGGGCTGCAACTGAAGGCATTGCCAGATTACCCAATACGCAAAGTAGGCACCAGGGTCTGGGATGGGACCCACTCCTTTTAGGGACCTCGCAGTTAGGGGTCAAAATAATACTAATTTAATCTTGAAAGAAAAATCAAGTTTTGAAAAAAAAATCAGAACAAAATTCAGAAAAAAATCTTCAATAATATTAAAGGACACCTGAACAATGAAACCATACTTGAACACACCATGGAGAATGCATTCACAGACATGGCCACGGAGAGCATTCTTCTCCTGAGCATGAAGTTTTCAAGATAGGGATGTTCGTTTCTGGAGGTTTGCACATGCAGACTCCAAGACAAAAAGCGTAATTCATTCAAATCTTGTACAGCGCTGGTCGGATCGTATTGGAATTTCTTCTAGATATACGTTTGGGCTTAACTGGTTAAAAAATATTCCAGAAGAAGGGTTGATTGGAGACATTTGTTCATTTATAAAACTGTTCGGTACTGAAATAAGGACAAATGCGAATGGAGCAAAAATCATAGCTTGGAAACATTATTTCGTATTTGGATTGGGTTTTCTGCAGGCAATGTTACGGAAGTCATACAGATAGGGATGATATTTGGTACTCCTCATTAAGGTGTCCTTTAACAACTAGGTTTTACTTTTGTATAGTAAAATTGGTTTATTGGAGTTGTTGGTTGGTAAACCAGGAACGACTGCCTATATACAGGCTACATGCATATAGGAATTATTACAGTTATTATAATAATACTACACTGCAGTATATTATTATTCATCCGGCACTGTTTGCAAGTGGTAAAAACCTAGTCCTCTTTGGGATATCTTCGGTAGAATATAACCATATTGACAAAGGAGATTTAAAACACTTCTTGTTTCTGTGTCTTGTTTTCTTTTATCAAGTTGTTCAGTTAATAGGCCTACTCTTATTACTGTAGGGCTTCAATAACTATACACTTTTGTCACAATCCACGGCTAGCCTACAATGCATACTGCAATGCACTATACTTCAGTACATTTTCATTAGCAGTCCAAGATCAAAACCATAACCATCGGGGAGGGAATCCCCCAAATGGACTGGAAACATGTAGGGAAAAAAAATATACCCCTTAAATCAGGCCTAGACGCTCACTTACATGCCTTTGGTACGTGCCAGAAATGTGAAAGCACGGATGCCTGGTTATTCTAACGTAATGATATTATTATTCTTAATTCAATTACTACATCACCGACTTCATGAACTTCAAGACCCATAATCGTTTGGGTTTTAATATTATTTCAATTAGAGCGTGTTCCACCCTACTTACCGTAGTTACTACGCTAGGCTGGGACGCTCTTTTATTTTTTTCGGTCAAATATCAGGCCGCGGGCTGATCGGACCAATCACGTTACAGAGATGCGTCGTTACTACGCTTACTACGCTCCCGAGCGTGGTAAGCAAATAGTTACTATTAGTTACTATTTTGAGAAGGATGGAACGGTCAGCGTAGTAACTTTTCGTGAGGCTGGAACGGAAATAGTAACTAATAGTTACTATTGGTAGAGGGGTGGAACACGCTCTTAGTGGCTCCGCGTTTCTTTTGAAAACCTGGCTCCAGCTCCGCTCTAAGAGTCTGCCACTCTTCAGTAAGACGAAACTTTTTATATTCATAGGAAGAAAGGCGATCTGGGGTAGAAATACCTCTGACCTCTTTGCAAGGTTGGGGGAGAATTTAGCTCAGTTCCTCCTCCAGTATCAGGAATTTCGCATGCGAGGAATTAGTTTAATGAGGCTGGAAGTTTCATTTTTTTTTTCATTTATCACCCGTCATTTAAACAAAGAAAAAGGACGGAGTATAAAGGAAAAAAAGGAAAATCTCGAACACAGAAAAATCAACAATTACAAACTGATAACACTCTGATCAACAACTGAACATATTTACACAAATATACACTTAAGCTCTGAGAATTTTGCTCTAGGAGCGGGACGGGGTTTTTAAGTTGTACTTGCTAATCAGGTTAGAAATAGCAAGCTTAGAGTCACTTATGTTCTATGTAGCCTACAGCAAGCACCTAAAGTTCATACAGACACATTTGTTTAGATTGGGGAAGCTGTAATACTTTACTTTTCTTTTACTATGTTTTCTATCAGGAAGGGAAAATTTGTTTACTACTTGAAGATAGGAGGGGCTATTTAGGGTCAGGTCGAATGTTGGTCCTTATATTTGCTCGATGAATATGGAGAACGAGGATTTACTGATTTTTTTTTTGTTGAGGCAGGAAATTTAATCGGGGTGCTTGGAGAAACGGGTTGAGATTATGTTCAGCGGTGCAAATATCTTGGGAATAAAGAATTTGGGAAGGTTGGTCAGTTTGGGTATGGCACATAACGAAAACTCTGTGTAGACCTTTTGTCTGTTTCTGGTTTAAGTCAAGGCGGATTGGGAAGAAAGGGTATATTGGAAATGTAAATACTGGATTCATTTGGAATTCATAAACTGAAAGTTAGTTATATTTGTATCACTGTATTAATCATGGCCCATTAGGGCTTTTAGCCTAGATAAATATCATATAATAACAAATTTTTCTCTCTTCTTTTTTATTTTAAGCTGAAACCATAGGATAATTTTTTCCACTCCCTTTTTTATATATTCAGTCAATCTGTTCATTTTGCTTATATTTTAAGTAATATTGATTAGTGTCCTGCCCAGGCCAAGCACGCCTTTTTGTGCTTTCCTTGCAGCGAATGTTATCTTAGTTCTCTCTGTTGCATGGCTTTTTGGCCAAACAGATTCTACCAGGCTATCTCGACCGCTGGCTATTTCGTTAACACCCGATTTAATAGATTTAGTGTGATTTCCAATTAGCATAATTTCAAGTTGCCGCTCCGGATTTCAGGGGAATGTCAGCCGAGAAGTCCGGATCAAAAGCGGAACTTAGTTTGGTAATAGAGTTTCTGTCACCGTCCCATATATATTGGTTCACTTGCATGAATAAACCAGAATATCAGTTCCATCTCTGAGAATTCTGAATAATCAACAACAACGGAGTCTAGTACTGAGTAAGATCGGCTTGCTTCCTATTGGTTTTGGAGTTCACAAGCGGATCTGAAAAGTTTGTAGACTATAATTAATGTAATTTATTTGTGATCTATCACTGGATGAAGAAGGACGCTACAAGGGACAACAAAGGTAAACAGAGAGCAATAAGATGACAAAAAGGTCTTCAACATCCCATCTCAGCTTCCCCGCACACTCTCCCCCGCAAGCTGTCTATTCCCCCTTCCCCTTTCGTCATCCCTGCGTCGGTTCAAGAGGACCATGGCTCAGGGTTATTTTTAAGGTTCGAGGTTAATTTTTTTTACAAAATAAATATATCTTTAACAAATTGCGCTGCTAAGAGCAAAGCTCGAGCGCACACAAAAAAAAAAATCAAATTAAAAATAGCTTTAACGGAACGAATCGGCAATCCGTTTTTGCCGTATCCTGCCAATTCGTCAGCCCAATTTTTGGACAGTTTTATTCCAACATTTACCTCAGGTCATTTCTCGTAAAGTGTATTGGTTAATTTGTTTGCGTTTTAATCGATTTTGTAAATATTTCTTCTAGCTTTTATGCTATTTCGTATTAAAGCTGATTGATTAAAAAGGCAGATTTCGCCGCTAGAAGAATTGCCTCGTTTTTTTTCTCGTTCTTTGAGTGATTTTTTATGTTTGTGGTATCCATTTTGTCTTTCTTTTTTTGTACTCCGCTTTTTTTGCTGAAATAAATAATTATACTCAGGTGACAAAAGATACCGAAAAATAATGGTGCACGCAATGAAGGAGACACTTGCTTTGACAGTGTACAGTCCCTTTTCACTTTGAATGTACCTTATATTCTCTCTTTCGATAGGTTAGACTGTAGGCTATGGCAAATGGCAGAAAAATTACCTGTGACACGGAGAATTTTTGCTGAGCTCTTGACGACTCCCTCATTCCCATTTATCCGATTGGTCGCTGCACAGTGATATTCGCCCTGGAAAATGAGGCGTTCCAATTAATAATAACAACACTAGAATTTTAACGGCACATTTTTGAATTAATTATGACTTCCAGTAGAGCTGCATTGGTAGGCGGCAAGAATTTCTTTGCGAGCGAATGCGAGATCTCCCTCTCCTTCGCCGTCATTTTCGCAGCGAAAATATGGGTCGAAGTTGAATTCTTCGTCAATATTCGTCCTCACTACCAAAAATCACGTTTCTTCCTCGATTCGAGGTGTAGAAGTCATTCGACGTGGAGATTTTCCGTACGGGAAGAAATGAAAAAATAAAGACAACAAATAAACAACATAAATAAACAAGAACTGAAACCTCACATGGCAAAGGTGGTTAGCATGTCTTTCAGCTAAAGATCGCATACGGTCCGGACATACAAATAGAACATCTACGATATGTGCTCTCGCCAACTATCTAGTTCGATCCGGATAGGAGCTACCGTGAGAGAGTTTATGCATATCACAATATCCAGGAACACCCTCCACCCCCTCCCCGCCCAAGTGCCCAGATCCGGTCCAGAACTGTTAATGTAGAGGTAGGACTCGTAACTGTACTGTCCGTCAAGTCCTGTCCCTATTATTTCACTCTAAGCGAGCCAAACGATTCCGACACCCCGGATTCCCCTCCCTCCGACCCATACGGATACGGATGATCGGATCCGGGACATAAGCATTGGGTCAGGTCCTTTACATGTATGCAAAGTTTCATCGTCATAGCTTACATGGAAGTGCCCAAACTAGCCAAACCCCGACAAACAGATTGACAGACATTACGATCGCTATAAGGCACCAGAGCTGCTGCGAGTCCAGCAAATCCGAGTCCAAGACCAAGTCCGAGTCCTTGAAAAAGATGTTAATTTGCCATCTGACTAAAACATTCAATCAATCGACTGAATCACATCAATCAATCGATCAATCAATCAATAAAAAAAGGCCTACGGCTAACTAAAACCCTAGTGTGCAGATCTTGAGTGTACCTACAGTCATGCCTCCCCTGCCTCTCCAAAATTACATCCCAGCTTGAAATGAATTTATCGACATGATAGAAAATTGACCTACAGCAATCAACAAAAACACAGCTACCGACAATTTCATAAATCATGCACAGGGAAACACAACTATCAGTAGTTGCGTTTTTGATCCGAATTCTCCTCGCGATTCTCCTCCGAATTCTCCTATTTGGCGTGTTTAGACTATTCAGATGAAACGAATTCTCCTCAGATGAAACGAAAGAAAGGAGAATTCGTTTCATCTGAATAGTCTAAACACGCCAAACAGGAGAATTCGGAGGAGAATCGCGAGGAGAATTCGGATCAAAAACGCAACTAGTATATGTGATGTGACACGCAGAAGCTCTTTGTTAGACAATACGCGACTGATTACTTATGATCGGCCGGAAGTGAGAGAGATAGAAGGTCAATTTAAATTCTGAGAAAGGTAACATCGCTGCAATTTGAAATAATGACGTCAGAACAAGTAAGAGATGAATTAAGCGAGTGCGATGTATTGTTCGCTTTGTCGTGATATACCAAGTGCTTTGTCACGGCAATACAGTGCCATAACTTGACACTGGGTCGCAATGCAATTGTTCATCGTTAGAGAGTTACACGCAAAAAATGGATGACTTGACCAAAAGTTTGCATCTGAATACTGTTCTGCAAGCAGTATGCTTAAGTTTCAACCCGCAACTCATTTTCTGGGACACCCGACCTTCTTGCTAGTCAATTCAGAAAGAAGTTCGGTTAAACTGTTCCAAGTATTAATAATAGCAAGTTTTTTTTTTCTTTAATCTTTAACCTCTTAACGTCAACACACAATAGATCTCCGTCGCTGTGAGTGTGACTGATGGAGACATATACATCCAGACGATAAAAGTATTTTCTTCTTCTTATTACTATTATTTATAGCGTATAGCCTATAATTTATTAATCTAATTTCCTAAAATTTTAAAGATAGTCTTGAGAGACATAAAAGACAAATACACGGAACAAACTGACTAGTTAAAACAGAATCCACTCCCTGCGAAGAAAAAAATGAATAATGGAAAAAAAAAAAATAACAAAGGCTCCTTCCAGGCGATTACTGATCTTTCCTGATATTTTCCAAGAAAGCTTATCTGTAGCTTCGAGAAGATCTTGTTTTCAGCCTTTTTGGTACCGCAAAGATTTTCCGAACTTTAAATCGGGTAATTAGTTCCGCTCTCGTTTCATGATTATCATTTCCAGAACTAGCATCCCCAGCTGGCTTTATTTTGAAACAAATAAATAAAATAAAATAATCTGATTTAGCACGAGTTTAAGGATGTGACTGATCTAGCGTATGGTGGGATTTATGGAAGACTGAAATCTCCAACCTTGAACCAGACACAAAGCTGAGGTTCTGACAAAAAAAGAACAAGAGCTACGAGCTCATATGGCACTTGTTACGAGTAGATGGTGCAAGAAAGTAGATGAGAACGTCACAAAATACCCACTTCAACCCCCTTAGGTTCGGACCTAGAAATAGGATATCTAGTTTCACTCAAGTCTTAGCACCCAGTTTCATCCCGACCCCTTCACTCTAAGCGTTTCCCAAAATTTTCGGTCCCCCGCAATCTCCCCCCATAGTAGTCACCGGATCCGGTCCGAATTTGAAGCGAGTCGTCCGAGACAAGAGGTCTTTTCAAATATCCAGCTTCATTAAGATCCGATCAACCGTTCAAAATTTATAAGTACCTAAAGAGTCCGGGTTCCCCCTCCCTATCCGCTCCCCCCATGATGGTCGGATCGAGGAAGTGACTATTTCCAAGTTAACCTTTACGAGTCCGTCATTTGCCTGCCAAGTTGAATGGATGTGGAAGTGCCCGACCTAGCAAAATCCGGACCGACCGACGGACGGACAGACATCGCGATCGCTATATGGCACTGCATGTAGGTCAAGTGCCATAAAAACATATCTGGTGGGCATATTTATGCCCAGTTTATATTTATGCCAGTGTTTGTTATTTATTTTGTCATTTTTGACCCTAGTTGGTCGTATCCTAATTTAAATAAAAATAAAATATAGTGGGATTGATGGAAGGACAAAATCTTGAACGCTGAACCAGGAACAGACAGGAAAAGTTGGGCGAATAAATTAACAACATGTTCTGACAAAAAATGAAAGACAAAATACCTGGTCCAAATACGATACATTGGTGACAGTCAAAGCATCCCCTTCTCCGCGTAAAACGCTTGTTTCTGGTATGGAGTTGATCTTTTGGAAAAATCGAACATCCGACGGGGGGTTAGAATCAACGAGACATTGAAGGGTAAAAGAGCTGCCAAGCTCAGCGACGAAAGGACCTTGGATGGTCACATTAACAGGTGCATCTGAAAAAAAAATGTATTTATCTCCACAGGTGTCTGGTATCAGACAGGAGTACAGACAGCTAAATAGCCTAAATACCGAGAATTTTTTTTTTATCGTAGGCGGTCGCCTTTTTTTGTTTTGTTTTAGCTTACCTTGTTTTCCCTTCATGTACAGACGTTCCTCAAAGTATCAAAAGAGAAAGAAAAGCAGATTATTTACATGTTATTCCTCAAATTGTCTTTTTAACCTACGACTAACAAAAGAAGACTATATACTTAGGCCGATGGTAAACTTCGCCTTTTGTCTCATTTTTCTTTCCGCAAGCTCACCCTCCCCCCCCCTAAAATAAGGCGATTTTCTGCCTTTCTCTGCAGAAGCGCATTTTTGAGTATCCGATGTATTTTACCCCGGGCCGACTCCCTGTTTAGTATTTAATATTATTTGGGTTTTTGCAGATAGCATAGTCTCTGATCCCACGGTCTAAAGTCCTCTTTGCAGTTACCATAGTTGTGAGTCTTTTACAGCTATAAGGCCAGTTACTGTGGTAGCCTACTTTAAAAAGTCATTTCATTTCAATCATCACCAAAACAAGAGCCTCGCTTTTGTCAACTGGTGGGAAAGGATTTTGGCACTTACGATGGCAATTGGCGATGCGATTGGCGACAAGTACCGTGTGTACCGTACTATTCTTCACTAACCACTACCCTATTACGCGCAATCTTCAGTAGCCTCACCAACAACTTTCTGACTGAACCAATCACAAGCGACACGAAAGTCGGGCTTATTTGTGAAAACTACCTCCACCAGACGATTAAATTTGGCTAAAGTGCATGAGCATGAAAACAACTATGAAGGAAAATCTAAAATAAGCGGATTGATGATGGCGCCAGTTGTTGAGAAGGAAGACAATGGAATACTATCAGGTTTCAGTTCTACTTTAAGGTCCAAGATATCCCACAGACGCTGGGGCGTACGATACTTAACCATGTTTTTCTTTCGTCCTGCCTTGCTCGATATTTTTTATATTATAAATCTTGTTTTTCATTTTTCCATTCTCCCTATTTTCTCTGCCTTGGTAATTTAAAGTTTTGATGTTTCAGGGGACGAAATGAGCTGTTTTTCCGTAAAATTCAAACAAAACAACCTTGATGAGGAACATCCTTGGAAGTACGTGCTTCCAGGATATTAAGAGACTGATAAACGACCGTTCAAGCTTACATTTAAAGTTTAACTGAAAAGGGATGAGATACTTGAAGAGGCTTGAAGACCCGATGAATATGCGTTACTTCGTTGATCCGCTATTCACGAAAAATTAATTTTCATATAGTGGAATTCCCCTGTCAGATTTGTGGTAACTCTATGCACCCACCTGTGTTGTATGCTTGACGATAACGAGTTACGAAAAATAAGTGTTCATGCAGTGAGCTAGCTTCAGCGCAAGCTCATCACTGACCACTAAAAAGCCGCGTTTGTATTGAGATTCAATTTTTCTGCGTCATAGTAGAATTTTTGGTTGTGAAGACGCCGTAGATCTTCTGAACGTCATACTCGAGCAAATAGTGAAACACAAAAAGTTCCCTTAACACGATTTAAATAATGCAGTGTATTCACTTAAACGATAAAAATAAGTTGGCTTTTCAGATAAACTTTAAGGCACAGAATTTCTGACTTGTACGTGCTGTCTGCGAATATCTGTGGTAAAACTTCCATCTCGCCGAAGCTTGACGTGATAAAAATTATTAGGTGAAGGTAGGCTAGGCTGGCTAACAGGTCGGGTTTCCTTTAATCATCTATTCCACTTAATTCTTTTTGTATCTTTTCTTTTATCATACTTAGTGTACAGTCAGAGGCGCGGGGACATGATCCAGGCGTACAAACGCCGCAAGTCTGTAAATTTCCCTCAAGGACTTGGCCAGGAGCAACTTCTTCCCAAAGCGTATAGCGAATCTGGAACAACCACAAAGAAGAAGCAATAGCTGCTGAGTCAATAGACTGTTTATTGTTTAAGCTGGAAGCCTAAGAAACCAAACTACGCAGCTTTTTTTTAAACCCGCATAGCAACTTTTCAGACTTTTCTTTCATATTTTTACTTTCTGGGCTACGAATCCTCCACGTGGTGACATTATTTTTTTTTTCGTTAGTTTATTCAACGTCACCTATTCTTTTCAAAACAAATGAACAGGCAAAATTTAGTTTTATGTCAAATAGGTTTGTTCTGTTATTTTGGTCAATCGAGCTTGTGTCTCCGGCTTGACTCTATGTAATATCATTTTATAATGAAGTGTAAGTAAAACCTTGAACCTTGAAATTAATTCAATCATTGTATAGTCGAATAGACATTTTGTTCAAAATTGCCGAGCATGGACAAGACAACAAATGGAAGCAGTCCACTACCTCAGAGAATAAATAGTTATATGTAGTTAGTATTTGCGTTGCACGTCACTTTTTTGTGTCATGGTCCTTAAGACTTTTCATGTGCAATACATACATGCATACATAATTAAGTTCAGAAAACTTATTTTCGGCGCCTTTAACCGTGGCCTAAATTATGACCGACGGGACAAGCAAGCCATTGAAGTAAGACTGGGAGGCCCCAGACCTTCCACCATAATATCATCAACTAGAATCATCACGAAGGGTGAACAACAGATGGAGAATGCTTATTTCACTCTGATTTACGGTACTACCACGGCCTCAGGCTTTGTGTGCTACGCGCCTACCCAGGGCCGTATCCACGGGGTTTAGGCGGTTCATACCCCCCCCCCCGAAACATGCAAAAATACTCGTTTTTTATAGGCTTTAACCTCTGATCTGTGTCTTTTTTTCCAACCCGCGGGCAAACCCCCTCCCCCGAAATAAATTCCTGGATACCTACTGCTCTAAATTGCAAACACTTTCCTGGGTATCACCTCGTCTCTATCTCACCCGACCTCACTACGATATCTTCTCACAGGTTGGCTGATAATGATGACAAGATAATCAGGCAGACCTTAACTATCATGTATCCGAATCTTTTTATGTTTATGACTGGTGAGATATCGGTATCGAATTTAACACGACTACAGGAAAAAATTCCCCGAAAAACTAAACTGATTTCGGAACTAAAAGGCTAATTAGCAAAAAATAAGAGCGAGCGGCAAACCGTGGATTATCAACGGCTCATACATGCACCCCATGAACAGCGACGAAACTTGAGCAAAAGATTTCAATCTCGTCCTTTTGTTCGAGGCACTCGACAAGAAACACAACAGCGGGTGGTTATTTTCAGTAAGTCTCTAAAAAAATCGCATCCAGGTGCCATTCATCAGCACAAAGAACTCGATCGTATCTTATTTGGAGCCCCCATTCAATATGTGCAGTAATTTCAATCCAAAATCGACCGCAGAACATTTTCTTTTTGACGATCTAACAATCTACAGCGACTGAATTGGGGTTTCTTATTTCTTTACGCACTGTAGCTCTTGAGTTCTGAAGGACATAAATAAACAAACAAACCCTAGTCACAAATACTTAGTACGCTCTCAGCAGTTACATCTCTTAAAACTATAAAAGACGGATCGGAAATATACTTTTTCGAAAATACCAACTGTTTGACGACTGAGCAGGACACGGCAAGAGACCGTCCTTTGTCCGGAGCTAGTTCAGACCGGTTGGGACAGGGTGAGAAAAAGCTGAGAACAACGCATTATGGGCCAATGATAAATACTTACATTTAACATCCACTTCCACAGCTGCCACGTTCGAGGTCCCCACTGCATTGATCGCTTCGCAGGTGTACACTCCGCTATTTTTCCTCAAAAGTGGATAAAAACCCATCTTGCTTGTAGTTGCTATCACGTCTGAGTTTCCTCTTTTCCTCCACATAACTGTGGCGGGTGGATTCGAATCCACATTGCAGGTCAAGAAGATGTTGTCAAAACCTTCTTCCAGATCTGATGATGGAAGGTCTTCTACGGCGACGATGGGGGCGTCTAAAAGAAGACGAATGTCAAGATAGAGCACACATGAAATATTAGTCATTTTGAAGTGTGGACTTGAAAGTAAAATCCGCTTCCAGTGGGAGTCAACAGACACGACATGTCTGTGGAAAGACGAACAGACAGCCAAGTCTGTAATGTGAAATTCAGTATGCTATCTAGATAGTGTCCGAAGAGAAGTTGATCGAGTAAACCTCCGCTTTGCCTTCGGATAAACTTAAATGCTGCACGAAGGGACCAACTCGTGATGAACAAATAATTACTTCTCTAAATTTTCAATACCTTCGACATATAATCGGTCACTTCTGTAATGCAAAAGTTCCGTCTCATATAAGAAGAAAAAAAATCTGTAATGTAAAATTTCAGTTTCCGAAGAGACGTTGATCGAATAAATCCCCGCATTCAGATAAATAATCAAGCATGAATGGACGAACTCGTAATGAATAAATAATTATTTCTAGTGTTTTTTTTTTCAATTCCTTCATAACAGGTACGACTGACAATCGCTCACTTCTGTAATGCAAAAATTCAATCTTTATTAAAAAAATATCCGTACTGTAAAAAGTCAGTGTCCAATCCAGATAGTGTTAGAAGAGAAGTTGATCGAGTCACATAGACTTTAATGCAACACGAAATGACGAACGTATTGAATAAATCTTCACCTTTGTTGTTTTTCAATCCCTTCACAACAAGCAAGTCCAATAACCGTTCACTTTCAGATTCCCGACTTGTCCAGCTATCGAAACTGATTTCCTAGTTATATGTAATGAAGGGACCTAATGCTGATCATTACTTCTAGTATTTATTTTCCAATCCCTTCATAACAAGCAGGTCTGACAATCGGTCAGTTCTGTAACGCAAGAATTCAAAGTTTCATAAAAAAAACGTCGTTTCCGAAGAGAAGTTGATCGAGTAAATCTCTGCCTTCAGATAAACTTTAATGCAGCATGAAGGGACTAGCTCGTAATGAATAAATCATCACTTTTGGTATTTCTTTTTCAATCCCTTCATAACAAGCACGACCGATAATCGCTCACTTTTAGATTCCCGACTTGTCCGGCTATCGAAATTGCTTTATTCGTAATGGACTCGCAGCGCCGCTTAGTGAATATCGCCGAGGGGCAATAAGTGTCAAGTTTGATTTGCCATCGTTTATCTTGTACCAATCCTGAGAAATAGCCCAAGGGTATTTGTTTCACTGATTTGCTGTAATCACGAGACAAGGCAAGTTGGTAATTAAGATGGAATGATACGCGAGTTTGTTTAGTTTCCATTACAACTTGAGGTAATTGGTCATCATACTTCAACGGAGAGGATTTCGAGACAATAATTCCTATGTCGTTTGTCACGACATCTGTACAGATTCAATCTGTCCTGGATCGTACGAAGGCGGATCATCTGTAAGTGTTTGACAGTGTAAAACGGATACGTCAGCTGAATTTTAATAGAGCTATATTTCGGCCCTTTTTGGCAAGGGTCCTCTTCAGGCTCAAAACCGCTCAAGTTGGAAAAATGAACTTGTGGAAAAACAAACTAAAGATTCTAGCTTAGCGTTGAACATCTGACTTCGTGAATTCCTTTGTGATAGTTGCTTGGAGTTCAAAAGGTTGCTGTGATTTCATTTTGGAAACGTCTGCTGTTTTTGCTGCTCGATTAGGTTGTTGATCGAGTAGAGATTTTACTGCATTTGGGTTGACTTTGGTTTTGTTGTAGAGAAGAGCTTGGGAATCAAATATTTGGGAATCTTAATTACTTTAATTACCTTAATTGACACTTCGAAACGATTAAGGTCCAATGGATTGATTGGACCTATTCATCTAGAAGTGTCTGTTGGGGTTCACTTTAGGACAATTTCGCGCATAGTAAGTCACGCGTCATCAAGGAGGTTCAATAAAGTTGGAAATTAAAGACGACCTTCAAATAAACTATTTCTGTTTGTGATAGCAACTGAATTTACAATCATAAACTGTGACAAAACTGCACACAGGTTTACTTCCGTCCAGTTTAATGTTGCATACTCTCTAACCCCTTTGCCAGGGCCGTATCCAGGGGGGGTTAGGGGGTTCAACCCCCCCAAAAATGCAAAAATACTCGTTTTTTAAAGCTTTCTCCCTATTTCAATCTATGTCTTTTTTGTACTTTTTGGTCCGACCCGCGGCCCCCCCCCCGAAATAAATTCCTGGATACGGACCTGCCCTTTGCACATGTAATGTCGCACTTTTGTATGGTTGGCTACAGCGACACGCTCCCTAAAATTCCTTCGATGACATATTCATTTTCATCCACCAGCGCTGGCTCCGATAACTCTATATTCCGAACACAGCAAAAAACAAGACCAAAGGTTTCGATGGGATCCCAAAAATTTAATATTTGATCCAGACAACTAGGTCTTGTCTTCGCCAGGCTAGTTATCTGAGAAAACCAAGTTCAGATATACCTGTATAAGCCATATCTATTTTGACGATACTGATCGAAACTTCCTACTTTACTTCTGCCAAATTTCCGGTTTCGGCCGAATTCCGAGCGAACTACTTGTCCAGCAAAAAAATCTCCTTATCCCTATAAAGAACATCTGATCAGCTTCAAATAAAACTTTAACTTATAAAAAAAAACTGGTTTCAACCTGATTCCGGACGAACTGTATGTCCGGGTAAAAAATGATTGCCATATACCGATTCAGCGTCTCTTTTTACCCTCAAATCTGTCATCTAATCAACTTCAAATAAAACTTTTGCTTTTAACAAATTTTCCGGTTTTGGCCGGTTTCCTGGCGAACTACTTGTCCGACGAGAAAATGGTTTTCACCATAGTGTTCAGCATGTCTTCTTACCCCATAATCGACTATCATATTAGCTGTTTCAAAATATTTTGTTTGCCCCTTAATTTAACCCCCCCCCCCCTCACCCCTAAATGTAGGGCTACAGAGCCCATCTACGAACTCGACCTTACTCTTGACCCAAAGAATCGTCACACCAAGTTTCATCAAAATATCTCATTCCCTTCGAGAGTTATCGTGCTTACAGACGGACAGACAGACACCGGACAGACGGACAACTTTTGCGATGTCATAGGTATCCGTCACTAACGTTTTGGGATCCCAAAAAGATACAGCCTCCCCTGTTTCCTCGATGTGTGCAGACTACATCTATGCTGACCTGTGCTAGGAAATTTCTAAACCCGCAGGTTTATCTCACTTTAAATGTCGCGAGCGTAGTGGGCCCGGAGGCGCTACAAGCAAGGCCCGTTTCCTATGCCTGGAAAGCATAGGTCTTGGCGCTACTCACTAGTGTTATTTGGTTCTGGTTACTAACGTTAAATATCCAACCAACGCCCTGGACGACACCTGAACTTCTGGCCCGACGAAAATAGTGTATCACTACTAGGTGGAGCCTCCCAAAACTTCCCTGATGACGAAACTGACCCAGAAATTCTTCAAATTAGACGAAATACTTGTGCATATTTTCGCACTTTCAGCAATCCAAACGTAATGCACAAAGACCGACTGAACAACTTCCTGGCCCCTGTCCTGGTGCTGCAAGCCCCACTCAAATTTAAAGCCGTACCTTTGTTTTTCCCTGTCACTGGAAAACCGAGGCATAACCCCAGACTTGGTTTGTGACGGTATACACCAAGGCAGCGAGAGCAGTCCCGTCCGGATCCCCTGGCATAGTTCTTCAAGGTTTAATGTATCTATTTACAAACGTAAATCAAATCATCGATCATCGAGCGCAAGTTCTTACACAAATGTTTCCTTAAAGGCCATCTGCCTCTCCACATAACAACCCCCTTGACTTCCAGAGATAATCTTAATCACGCGGCCTTATTAATCACTCGGAAATTAATCCCAGATTCCTCACTCGGAAGGCGGCCTCCTTTTGTCCCACTTAACCAACAGAGATTCTACTAACAGCTGGGAAAGAGTGGGAACATCATTTCTTATTTGCTTAGGCTTCTCCCATTTGTCTTGAATTCCAGGGAAAATCCCGAACGATTCAAAAGTGCAGAAGAGGGACGACTCCGGAAGCGGGGAATTCTACTTCGACGAGGAGCGGCAGGGTCTATTCTACCCCAGGAAGCGTCACGACGGACGAACTCAATACTCTATATGTCCGAAACACGCCAGTGAACCTCGAGAAGAACAAGAAACGTAACTCGAACGAATCAACTGAATCAAATCCTATGTAAGCCAATCAAAAGAGTATTTGTTCCGAATTATGTGATAGACCACACTTTTTAATAAACCCACTAAACCAAGTGCAAGTGGCAGGAAGCTTAACTAGCCCCACCAAAGCACGAACACGATAACAGATTCTGAAGAGAAAACAGAAGAGACATTCTCGCGAAAATTTTTAATTATATTGACCAATTGACATTTATCACGAGTAAATTGTATATAGTATATGTGTTGTATCATCTTGTTTCGATGAAAGCTTTTGTGAAAGTATTATGTAAATTAACAAAAAGTGATATGTACTCGCATATTAGTGTATATCAGTGCCTATGTGACATTTCCGATGCTATTTCTCTTAAGGCAGATTTTTTGGAAAAATAAAGCGAATTGAACTGAACTGAACTCGTCCCGACGTTAAAGGTCAGGCGTTATTGGGGATGGACTAAAAGCAGGAAGGGAAGGGAAACTTTTCAAATTCAAAGTTGAGTTCTGGTGACATCCTTCCTTGTTTTGGTATGCCCTTCCTCGTTTTAATATGCCCTTCCTGGTTTTAGTATGCCTTCCTGCTTTTGCCGTGCACCATGCCCTTCCCTTCCTGCTTTTAGTCGATCCCGCGTTATTGTCTACTTGACTCTCAACTGGACAAGAGGGTTGACCAGTTCATTTTCCAGCTTGAGCCTGAAGAATTCCCTTGCCAAGAAGAGCCGAAATATCGCTCAAATAAAATTAAGCTGACGTATCCGTTTAGCACTGTTGATCATGATTCGCAGTCAGCTTGGGCTGAAAGAATATTTACTTTAAACAACATGATTTTGCTGGCCTCTTCTTTGATCAGTGTCGAGTTTCATCCGATATTAGACATTGCAAATATCAGACTGAAAATCTGCCATTTTTAGCAATCTTCTTATTTAAAGATAAATTTTCAGGGAATCGCTTGCCTTTGCAGTTGCTAAATACTGAAGGATACAGGTATAAGTACATTGCGGTACCACAATCCGAAAGGGAAAATTCACAATATGGAAATCAACGAATACTGGGACAGCGAAGTATAGCATTTTCATCGGGTCTTCAAGCCTATTTTAGAGAATAAGTGATGGGTAACTAGATTTCAGCCCCTTTAGATTAAACTTTAAGTAAGTGGTATATTCCTAGGAGTTATAACTAAGTACTTTAGGGTGGCTGGAAAGTTTGAAAAAGCAGGCAATTTCTACAGGCTTTCCCGAGTTTCTAATCTTCCGAAGTGAGCATCTTTGCTCTTGCTCAAAAAGCTCTTCTAGTCAAGAAAGATGGAAAGCAACTGCCCTCACCAGCTGTGCACTTGAAAGGCTCTCACTCATTAATCAGCCAAGTGTTTGCTTTTTCCCCTCCTTACCAGGTAAAAGAGGGATACTAATGCGGATCCGAGTACATACAATATCATTCTCCCTAATTGATGAAATTACTAATATTCCAAAAGAAGGGTGGAATGAATGAATGAATTTTCATATATACGTAAGAAGGGGAAGGAAGGGTTCTAATTGCCGTGGCAAACGTCTAGCTCACTTAGCGACAACGCATAATTACTAAATTATATCATCATGCTCACATGGAATGGATTGTTAAATGGCTTTAGCTTGTCTTTTAGGAAAAGCAAGGGGTGAGAAAACCGATAAATTAAACTCATAAATGTCTTTGAAGTTTCAAAAGAAACAATACGAAATTGAAGTCTTTTTCACGCGAATGTTAATACTTCAATCAGGAGCCAATTTGTAGAGGGTAGTACTCGACCGCCAAATGGCAAACAATTCCACTTATACTTAATAAATTGCCACACCAAAATAAAATACCTGCTGCAGACGAAACGTTTTCAAAATAATTATATAAATTATCAGCGAATCTAAAGTTGGGAATGCTGTAGAAGTTCGAGAAATATCAGAAATCAGAAAAGTGTTGAAAATTCAAATTCGCCCTAGCCTCTGTCGGGTCCTAGGGATCGATGACAAACGCTTGCCCTGTACCAAATTCCCCGGACACAGAAACATAGTCAAAGAAAAGACAAATGCCATTGTGGACCTACCCCTAAAACATTCCCGAAAAGTAAACTTTGAAACTAAACAACAAACCATAATAGTAACAATCTGGTTCACGGTCAGTTTTGTTTCTCATCAACACTAGGCTTAGACAAACATTCTGCTGACTCCATTTGTTACCTCAAGGTGAGCGTTTTTAGTCGCGAAAAATTCCACTGACTCCCACCGTCGGTTATGTCAACACATATAGGAGAATCAATCTTAATCCAAACATCCGAACTAATCTCAGTGCGAATTTATTAATCGAAACCTGCGAGGGGTACCTTATTAGCATAAACAATTGGCTCAGTGTTAAAGCAAACGCAGACGGCAGTGTTATCTACCAACACTCCAACATGGACCAGAAGTCGAGAAACGAGCAACAAACCCAATTTAAGCCTGAATTTGACCTCAAATTCAACCCCGACATGACACGTAATAAATATTCCTTCAGCACAAGCTGACTGGGTAAAGATATGTCAGCTGATTTGACTCTAGTGATATTTCGGTCCTTCATGGTAACGATCATCTTCAGGCCCAAGCTAGAAAAATTTACAAGTGAAGAGGACCCTCTTGCCAACAAAGGCCGGAATACCGCTTGAATAAAATCTGCTGACGTATCCGTCTAACCAAGAACAAATAAGCAAGAACCTCCGCCTCCTTCTCTCTGTAATACGAATATGCGGAGTCGAATATTTCCCCATACCCTGCCCGACGCAAACGAGCGGAGGTTAGGAGCTACGCGGCACATCACAATTAGTTACCTCTATAAATAGCTATATTGCTGTGAAGCCGCGATGAAGAAACTTTCAAAGTAAAAGCCGATTGGTTCTCTGGACGCGCTCCAGAGCGGGTCAGCGTGCCTCCTGCACTAATTCTTCTGCTATAAGCAACGGTGAAGACGGAAGTAGACGGGTATCAACTCAAAGCTAAAGCAAGTACCTCTAGCTCAGCTCAGTTTTCCCGGGGTATCCATACTCGCTGCATGGGACCAAATACGGAGGTGCTATTAGATTAATTGTTCTTGGTTTAGCGCAATCAACTGAGTGAAACTTATGGGTGGCTGGCAATTTTCCAAAGACATTGGTAGATAGTGTTTCCAAAACAGAGTGGTGGACTGTTGGAACGCCTTTCTGTTTGAAGTAGTTTTGAGTGACACAATCAACGCTTTCAAAGATTCCCTGGACAAACTGTACGCTGAAAGAAATGTATAATGAAAAGTGTTTTAGACGTACACTGTAGAAGCTATTGGCCTATTTTTTGCATTTTATTACTACTACTGTTATTATTAACTGTGACACATAATGGTTGTTGTATGTTGAGGTCGACTCCGAAACTAGGTCTTCGGATTCGACATAGAAATCTTTTGCACGGGCTAAGCAATTAGAATATAAAAATTTCTACTTACACTGCACGTTCATTCGTGTTTCCAATTTAATCTTCCCCCTCAAAACTGCTGGGTGGACCGCCTCACACGACAACGTCTTCCCGTCATCAGTTTTCGTGAAATTGACAATGAGTTCAGATTTCGAGGACCAACGCTTTCCATTTCTGACATTGGTTTGGTTCGAGGTCGTCTGGATCTCCTTGTCACCTAAAGAAAAGAACATAATAATTCTGGAAGTGAAAACTCGTCAGTTATAAACGTAAGTAAATCAGAATCAACGGCTGCGCATTCGTTCTTCTACAATGTTATTTGCTTAGAAATTCTGAGGACACTAACTAACCATGACGTAGGTGCGTCACGTGAGCCAGTCTTTGAGACCCGTTTATGAGTTTGTCTACGTAACACACAACAAAGCAGACAGATGGCTGTCCGCTACGATGTAAATTGTAGCAGGGACCCATAAATTTCCTGTAATGCCTCGACATTCAGGGGGCTTGTCAATAAGAGATTTCTGATGCGACCTTTACCCACCAACCGGTAGTTCGAGAAATACCCACGGGGATAGAATACGCGACTATCCAGATAGACAACACTTGGGATTGGCTGCTGACGCCTTGCGGGAGGAGTCTCTTTGACGCTCACGTCCAATGAGGCAAACAAGAACGCCGATTCGACCCAAGCGGAATTTTTGGAAAGTAGGAGTAGGTCGGGCAACATAGCAACACAAAATCATAGGAAATGACAAGCCCCCTGAACGGCGAGGCATTACAGGAAATTTATGGGTCCCTGATTGTAGAGAAGAGTGAGCGCTTGAACAAGGGCCCGGAGTTTGGGCAAGAGTTCTTCAGTGAAGCCGATAGTGGGTGAAGAAGGTTCCGGCCGGCCGTCGTTGAAATCGCAGGCATGCGACAGCAGATCATCAAACGAATTTCTTATTTTTATTCATGAGTTTCAGGGACAGTATGCAACAATCACATCTGGTATCCATACTAATCCACGTTCCATTTTTAACCTCCGTAATACTCTATCTACGTCTGCAGAAATGTCCCACGTCCCTAATGTGTTTGTAATCAGGTCTGATTCATGACCCAGCCGGACTGATTTCCAAACGGGACCATTTTTCCTGAAGCGCCGAGACACAATTTTCAGACAAAAAAGCCAAACTCTAGCATATTATTCATTTTTTTAGACTGAAATGTCCCGACGTTTTCCGGGAAAGAACCAACTCCGCTGGAAACGCTTAACTTAGCAATTCATTCCTGCCCATCTTCTTTTGCTCTAAAAGCGTTTTTACTGTCGAGAAGTAGGTTAAGGAGATCACTTTTCAACACAAACTTCCGCTGGTGCAGAAGCCTTGAAGTTCTTACTGATGTGACAGATGGGAGCTCTAAAGCCGTAATGGGTCAACCGAACGAACTCCAGACTCCAGACTGTTGTTTTATAGGGAGATTTTTGCTTCTCACTGAATGTCGCTTCCTTCCGTTCGAAAAGTGCAATATTTTCGTAAAAAAATTGGCCGAAGCCTTATAACCGCAGAGCACCGATAGCGTAAGCAAAGTCTGCAATGTGAAGTCGAAATAGTCCACTTCATTGGCACGAAACGTGGCACGCGCGAACTTGACTAGAATACAGCCAACAAATGTCCATCTGTGATTGGTTTGTGCAGTCCGTACCTCCTAAGGAGAGTAAAAAACACTGCATCACCTAAAATTCTACGAATGATATACTATGCCATTTTTCATCCTTACTTAATTTATGGATGCTCCGTGTGGGCTAGCAATTTTGTATCTTGTTATAAGAAAGTTCAAAATCTACAGAACAGTGCGATCGGGGCAATCACGTCACATGACCCCCATAAGAATCAAAGTGAGCGTTTTAGTTCTAATAAAATAATGGATGTCTCCACAATTAGAGACTACCAAGTTGCAGTTTTTACTTATAAGTATTTTAATGATCATCTGAATTCATCTTTTCAGAATTTGTTTTCGCAAAATCGGGATTTCCACGAGTATTCTACTCGGAATGCCCGGCAGTTGGCGAGTGCCCCCCGTAAAACAATTTCCTTCCTTTATTCATTTTTTTTTCCTTTTTTGGGGGGGGCAAGGGCGCTTTTTTGACGAAAGATCGTCTGTCAACGGATTTTCTTGACAGTTTGTCATGTCTTTATTCTTTTTTCTATCATTCTTTTTGTAGACTTGTTTGGTTCGTTTCCCTTAGGATTATATGAATAAAGAATAAGCCCCGCCCATTGCCAGGCCTTATGTTAGGCCTTATGGTGGGGTCATAATAAGTTAATGGTGCTTATACTGAACTAAACTATTAAACCAACCACAAATGAAGCAAGAGGCGGGGCTTAATTGTGAAAAGACTATCCATTGGAAATTCGATTTTTCTAGAGAGAAAAACACGAAAACAACTGTAAATGGAAAATAAAAAATGCATACTGGTGATAGCACTAGAAGGAAAATAGTGGAATAGTATCAAGTTTCAGTTCGGCATCAACTCGAGAGCAATAAGGTCTTAAAAACTACCAATTCAGCACAAGCTTGCTGGGAATCATTTACAAAGAATGACTAGAAACGTCATTGAACATTCTCTAGCGCTGTTTCGGCCTTTCTTGGCAAGGGTCCTCTTCGGTCTGTAGCTAGAAGAAATGAACCAGCAGATGTTACTTGTAACGTTACTTACCAAGAAGCCAACGGAGTTCCGGAGCGGGATTCCCGTTTTCGGCAGTGCAAGTAAAACTCTGAACGTCACCAGCGGTGACTGTGACTTCTTTTCTTACGATGACATCCTCATGAGTGACTCTGACCGTGTCAGGTGGTGCTGCAAAATGACAGAGATTTGAAAACAAAAGTTCGCAAAATTTGATTCACACAGACAACATTCAAAATTACGCATCATTGAAAATTACGCAGATTATGCATTGAAAATTACGCAGAATAGCTGTTGTAGAAATTTATCAGAGAAACATATCATCGCAAGCACTTTATGAAAATGTGTTGCTGTTAGGGACAGGAATGTTTAATCCCTGAACTCTTTTCTCGCCTTGACGATGAATCATAGGAGAGGGTGGATTTGCAAGAAGTGGGATTTGCAAGAATTAGGATTCGCAAGATTGGACTGCGGTCAAGAAGTGCATGTTTGGATCCGGACTTTAAGCATCTACAAATATGGTCAGATATGGTCAATGTCAGCCCTCCCCGCTCACAAATTGCAGGGCTGTTTCCGACGAAACACATTTTGGTCTTAAAGGACCCGTCGTAGCTATAATGCCAATACAACCTATTTCCGCAATCGCTAAGCCCATTCTTAAACTCGGAGACACACTTGCCTTGTTTGGGTATTTTCGATGCGTAACATACTTCCGACGATCATTTCGGACAAACTGGCACGTCAGAAAAAAACGGTTATGCATTTTTCAGTTTTTGGCTAGAAGTCAATAGGCAGGCCCGGAGAACGGAAACAGCAAACGGTGTGGATAATTTGATGAAAGCAGAACCTGGTTTTAAAGGATTCAACTATTTTAAACTAATCAAATAAACCTTAGTGCGAGGTGGGCTTTAAAAACACACAACCAGACAAGTAAAAAGCTGGATAGCTCGGTGGCCAGAGCAGCTAATTAATTCTGGCAAAATAATACTACGAATTAACGAGATGTCCCTTCGCTCAATGTAAAAACCCTACCAAACCTTCAATTAACCGCTCTCCGTGACCAATTTTGAAAAAATTATTAAAATCAGATGAGAAACCCCACGTATTTTAGATTTCAAGGGTATGGCGGTGTAATAAAATAGTCAAGAACAATAGGATACGGCATGTAATTGTAGCCAAACCCACACGTAACAATCAATCGTAATAGGCATGCAAATTCGAAATTAGACGGTGCTGCGGGTATGGCTAATCGAACACTGAAGCTACTGCTCTGGAGAGTGAGGAGGCTGTTCAACTGTTCGATCAAAAGGTTTTCCGTAGGGCTAAACCGTGATTTCATAGCAGCGGAGGAGTGCGAGTTGCTACCGATCTACCTCGCATAAGGCAGGCATCAGAAGGCTTTAATCCTATGACTAAACCGGCCACACATTTAATGTTTATAAGTTCTTATAAACATGCCGTAAATCTAAAAATAATGAGCAAGAGAAGAAGGAGATCTTGTGTATTGACTTTCAGAGCTCGGACACGCTTTTGCCTGGAAGCCTTGCTAAGTTGGTAAAAGTAGTTATTGGTTTTATAGGAAGTGCCAATACAGAAAAGACAGCAGAAGGTTATGCTGAGAAAGCACAAATAAGATGCTTTAGAAAAGTACCGATACTCCGGTGATCTTCAGTTAATTTCCTGGAATCTCGCTGGAAAACTATTCCCTGTTGTTTTTGTGAGCAAATTTACTCTTCAACGTACATGCCCAAAATGCTAGGGTAGTTCCAAAAGAATAAATTTTAGTTGCACTTACAGTATCCATGCTACTGGAAGAAGGGATTCGTAAAAATAGCACTTTATTTTCCTTCTTTAACCTGCAAGTCTTGAAATCGATTTTGCAATATTTTCAATTCGTCAAATCACTTTCAGCTATGATCCACCTTTGCGGCCAATCTAGCCGGTTTTCGTGTTTTTTTTTGTTTCGCTAGAGGTCATAACTGGTGAACAAGAAATATATCAAGTTGAATTCTGGTGCTTTCATTTGGTTCTACGTATGCAGTTTTGGGGTCCCACTTCCCACAGCCATCCGGTCCGGGAGGCACTGGGCCCAGATTGCCCAGCAACTACACTCCGTATCTTAGACCACCATTGAAGATAGGACGATGCATTTTTGTCTTCTTAAAAACCCAAGGGTTTTTCAAGCTCGTGATATTCACGAGGGCTAAAAGCGAGGATTAGCGAGGCTAAAAGACCAGGATATCCAGCAGTGGTGGCTGGACATTAAGTCATCTAAAAGTCTACAATTTTATAGTCAAGTGAAGGAAACGTATGGTGAGGAATATTATTTTAAGTTGGATATCCCCAAAAGGTTTATGAAGGTTTGGTTGCAAATTGTCTACCTTTCGGGAAAGTTTGGGAAAGAAATAGGAATCCGGAAATGCATAGGTCTTGCCCGGTTTGTGGGGAAGGTGAGTCTGGGCTTGGCCATATTCTCCTGCGGTGTCGTAGCCTCT
This sequence comes from Branchinecta lindahli, assembly GCA_023053555.1. Classification (NCBI taxonomy): domain Eukaryota; kingdom Metazoa; phylum Arthropoda; class Branchiopoda; order Anostraca; family Branchinectidae; genus Branchinecta; species Branchinecta lindahli. The sequence continues at coordinate 8,806,303 of JAKZAO010000009.1, read as the reverse complement.
CACATTTGAGGGGAAGTATCTTTGAAAAGGGGAATGATGGCTTTCTCCCTGGGATTTTGAAATCAACGTCGCCGAGGTATATTATCGCAGTAGGGAATTTTGTTGGAAGGGCTTTAGAGTTTAGTAAGATTGATGAAAGAGATAGAGAAAGTGCGCCGTAGAAACTATAGTAGTGTTGAATGAATGTTGGTTGTATTTATGTTGATTGTTACTGTATATGGCCATACGGCTTTCAAATACAGATTATCTTATCTTATCTTAATCCAGTTCAGAGCTGCAGGCGGACTAGTTTCTGAAAGCCCCCCATTGTCTCACTATCAACACTTTCTAGCTTTCATTTCTTACTCCAAAGACGGTGCAAAATTTCCATTGTTCGGGAAGCAGATATGTAAATTTTCTACTTATCAACTTATGGATATATTTTACAATATTTGTCACAGGTGTTGACAATGAGACAATAGAGGCCTTCAGAAACTCGTCCACTTAATTGGAAGTGCTGAACTGGAATATGGCCAAATTCGTGAAAAAATCACCAGAAGGATGGAATGAACGCAAGCAGATGAAAGAACGTGAAGATATTCCAAACGAAGACGCGCGATCAGGGCCGTATCCAAGGGGGGGGGGGTTAGGGGGTTCAGCCCCCCCCCCAAACCCAAATATGCAAAAAAAACCTCTGATCTATGTCTTTTTTGTACTTTTAGTCCGACCCGCGGGCACCCCCCCCCCAAATAAATTCCTAGATACGGACCTGCGCGCGATACACAAATGCGTAGCGTACCGTCTTACCACTGACGTACTGATTACAAACCGCCGCACCACGCTTGATTTAGTATGGTATCATGCCATCGCCGGACACCCATCAAACCTCATCAATCAAACCCCTTATAAAAGAAGCGAAGACCATTATCAATTTCATCACTAGGATTTTAAGTGGTAGCGCCCAAATTTGGAAATATAGTTTAACGGTTCCGCCATAAAAAAGAGTTTTACGAGAAGAGCTTTGTGTTTTCTCTGACACGCGTGCTAACAAGTTATTAGAGATAATAACACAGATGTAACAAGAGAGTTCTGATGCTTAGACTAGCATATATGAAAACGATGGCGAATTTATTTGGGAGGTAATGACAGCATTAATTTCAACTTGCTCTGCCATTTGACCAGGCACCTACTGCTGCAAATACAAAACTAGTTTTAGAGCATTGTTTTTTTGGTACACAAATCGCAGACAATATTTTTGATAAAAAGAGTTACAGTCGCTTCGGAGAGAACAAAATACTGACTACTATGCGCAGAACCAAGAACAGATAATCCTAACGATTTAACAGATAATCCTAACGAACTTAGATAATCCTAAGAATTTCCTACTCGCGTCAGAACGACGTACCGTGAATCAATGTGCGACCGCCATTATTGTCGAGAAAATATGAGAAAAATTGTACAGAAGGCTACCGGTAGCCTATTTAACTTGGGGCGATTCAACTTTACAGCGCAGTTTGATTAAGTGGTAGAAGAAAACATCACGCGCTCAGTTGATCGATTAGTCCCACTATAAACCACTTAACCACTTTGCCTCACAAAATAGTTACCATTTAACAATCAATTCAATCAATCAATCGACCAGCTTTATTTCAGCATAAATGCCATTCTGCGATTGGATGAAACTGGCACAGTTCAAAATCAGCTAACGTACAAACAAGCATACCTCTGCTCAGGCCTGTATCCAGGAATTTATTTCGGGGGGGGGGGGGATTTTGCCCCCGAGTAGGACCAAAAAAAAGACACATCAGAGGTTAGAACCTATGAAAAACAAATATTTTTGTGGGTTTCGGGGGGGGGGGGTCGAACCCCCTAACCCTCCGCCCCTGGATACGGCCCTGCCTCTGCTGTATTTTTGGCAAAATGTCTTTCAGGCTTTGTTCCAACCGCCGAACTATGGTTACTAAACCGAGGCGTCATCTCGCGGAAACCTAGTGGAAAACAGCGTCGTTTCGTTTTGCTCCTCGTCGACTTTTCCACGGTTTGCCGTTTTAGCCAATTTTTTCCATGGTGGCTGGGGTCCCCTTGGAAATCTAGGTATGCCCCCCCCCCCCCCCCCCCCAGTGACGCGCCTGTTACTAAACGCTACAACCGCCGTTCAATCTGTATCATCCGTTCGTACAGGTTGAAACGACAAAGCTAGATTTCAGTAGCTATAGGTGGCAGGTGAACTCCGATAAAGCCTCACAGATAATCTTAATTTTTTTGACAGATAATCTTAATTTTTTTGAAGAGACCAACTTCTGGCCACGGCTCGTATCCCGTAGGCAAAATTCGAGGAGCTGAAGTTCAAACAAAAATGAGAAACACAGCTCTTATGGGTAAAAAAATCTGGGAAGGTGAGGAAATACTGAAGACAGCGAGGACCGTGTGATACAGAGCCATCGTGCGAAAACAGTGATAACTTCCCTGTGGATGCCACAGCTAAATATTGCCTTACCTCTGACTACTAGTGGGATGGGTTCCGAGTTGACCGTATCAAAAGAGTCGAATGAAGTCGCTGTCACCTGACACTCCCAAACGCCGTCATCCAAGTCTGTCCGTGCCTGAAGGATGCGAAGACTGCAGTCGCCACTGTCTGTATCGCCGGCCCACTCATATTTCCCTGTATAGATCCCGACTACCTAGAAAGCAATACCGATTAGCGATAGCACCAATTGACTGCGCCCGTCCTAAAATTCAGGGTTATTTAGAGCAGTGGTTCCCAACCTTTTCCGTACTGCGTACCCCTAATCAAGGTTCAAAAAGGTTGCGTACCCTCTTTTACAGAACGTGAAAAAAGAAGATGATTTATTGTCATAAATGATAAGGCAAGCATAATATATACAAAATCAATGAGACAATTGCAGCTAAAATTTTGGCAAATCTCGGCTCGACGTCATTAACGGCAATATTTTACGTTAGTAAAATAGTATTAATAAGTTTTTATTAGCTTAATTCGCAACCTGAATGACATTATCACTTTCAGTGCCTTCGACTCTTCTTGAAACAATATTGTTTGACACAGTAACAAGTTTTACGGCAGTAGGCTAGCTGTTTTGGATTCAACATTATTTCAGTGATTTTTACTAGGGCTTGTAATCAGAGCCGCCACTCACGGGTAGTCACGGGTTGGCAACACCCCTCCCCCCATAGTGGTCGGTTAGACGGTTAAGAAGCGCCGCGATTTTTCGTAAAAACTATTGTTTTTTTTATCAGTCTGTAAATATGACCTGCCAGTCAGTAAAAGTAACTGGCCCTCAAAAACATTTTGGCTATAGTGGCGCTCTGCTGGTAATATTAGGCTTTCGGCAATCATAAATGAGTGAGGCGGTTTATGAAGCTACAGACTAAACGATTTTGGTTCCTTCGCGTACCCCTTGCAAGGGTCTCGCGTACCCCTTTGGGTATGCGTACCACCGGTTGGGAACCACTGAGCGTCCTGAACAGGGCTACACGAGCTACAGAGAACTTCTTTTTTTTCTGATTGTTTGTCGAAACCCCGAAGTGTTAAGTGCGATTTTAACGTTACCCGACACTCCATCTCCGGTAACGGACCTTTCGGACGCATCTATGGGATAGCAGTAAGCAGCAGGCCCAGCTTAATGAAAGATCCGCACTAACCCCTTGGGCCCATGATCATTTTCTGCACCAGTACATTTGCTTACAAAATGGATTCCGAGCCCCTTAAATTGCGTACTATAACCGCGAAGTGCACGGCATATTTTTACTAAACCATACATTGCCATATGAGCTTACAGCTCTTTCTAGTCCCTTTGTCTGTGCTAACCACGATACTCTCATTTGATAGAACTTTCGCCATCATAATGCTCCAGCAAAATAAGCCAATGCAGAATACTTCCAAAATGTAACTACTTTAGCATGCCCGAGAATTCAGCATTGACAGCAATACTGAAAACCTGACGCCAAGGCACAAGGCCTTGTCCTGGGGGGGGGGATAGGGGGTTCGCCCTCCCCCCAAAAACATACAAAAACAATCGTTTTTATAGGCTTTACCCTCTGATCTATATCTATATATAAGAAAAGATGTCTTCGGGGTTGTGAAAGGGGACGAGGATTGGTTTATGGGGATTTCAGATAATAAAACTTTTTTAACTATTAAGAGTTTGTACATCAGTGTGGGTATGTCACATCCTGAAATATCTTTGAGGTGGTAGTCCCAGTGGTGTTTATTTTTGTGTATTGCCTCGGCCCGAAAGGTTTTTTTGGTGAGTAAAATAGCATATCATATTTTAACTATCATATTCTTGTTTTACTGTTAGGTTTGAATGAGGTTCGATCCCGCGCGGGGAGACACATTCCTGGTGCGGCCCAGCCAGGATCCAGTTTCCAGGCCACCTTTGTACCGCAGATTCCTCTATGTCGTTTACTGGGCAGAGTTGTTTTATTTTGGCAGATGTCTTTAGAGAATGCTCAGGCAAGGATAAATCTATTAAATCGTCAAAACTTACATGTCCTTAAAAAGTTCTATCAGGACCTTCTTTTGGATGCACATATTTTTTCTTTGGTAATAATTTACTAGAAAAGGTTCGAACGCATGCCGCTGTTGGCGACAGGTTTTTTCCTGGTCATCCATCTAAGGGACAGCTTAATTGCTTCCACGTAATGGAGAGGGATTGCATTTTATGGTGGTAGTCCGGTGGGGGGGGGGGTGGGAGGCTGAGATCTTCGACGACCGTTCACTGTTAGGCGACATTCAAATTCAATTCAGATTTCAATTCAGATTATTCACCATAATACAAAAGCATGGCAGTTATGACATTGGCACGTCGACACAATACAAAACGAACAATAAATATTTGAAATTCAGGACATGTCGTTATAAAACTTTGTAGAATAAGGCACAAATGTTTTTAAAAATCGCTCAGATGAATGGGCACGAGGCTCGTCAAACTTTTGCACAGAATTATATTTACAAGTACGTCTAGTCTTAACTTCATATGTACAATTCGGTTTGAAGTTTGGTAGAATGGTGCGGTGTTGGTCGGATTCAAGGCACTAGAGACCAAATTTCATGATTAGTTCGTGCCTTCTATCGGCAAGGGATGTTAGGCTTAGCTTCGCCAGTGCCGAGTCATAGTCCAAGTATTTGTCCCCAAGGATGATTCGGAGACTTCGCTTTTGAATTTTTTCGATCTTCGAGGACTGATTCTGGGTTAGACCAGGGTGCCAAGGCATACAATAGTGTATTTTCCTCCTTAGCCCGGTAAATTAATTTATATTAACTGAATTTCGTATTTAGTATGCTAATAAATATTTCAATTCTTAAAAGGACATCTTGCACAACACAGTGTTTCTGCTCAGATGCTATGGATGCATAGCCACTTTACAACTAAGCTATGCTTACAGAAAATTACAAACGGCTTGGACTGTTTTAGCCTCTTCCCACGTCCCTTGCCTTGGATGGCAATCTTGGCAAAGCTTGCACCACCGGACGAATAAGCTCCTCGGAAGGAATGATCGGGGGAATGATACGCCACGTAAAGAGAACAAACGTGACAAGGATAATCAGTGTAGTGCTAACAGAGGAGATAGGATATAATGCGTGAAGAATCTCGGGAACGAGAATGGATGGAAATACTACTGAATTAGAATAAATTACTATCATAAGTACGACGTGAACCTTTTCTGGGGAACAGTTACGCCTTATCTGGGGAACAGTTACCCCCCCCCCCAAAAAAAAAAAATATATATTTTTAGAGATCCATGGTCTATTTGCCTACGCTAAAAAAAAAACAATAACCGGAGCACAACAGTCGCTCCGAAGTGCGAAATAAGGTAATACAGGTGTGACAGGTCATATGAATCTGATTATTATTACGACTGAAATAGTCTGGCCGATATGGCAAAGGTGCTCTTCGGCCCATACCAAACAGTGGAGGAAGCCACCTTAAGTAAAAGGGGAATACAATTGTTCTATCAGATAGCTGAAGGCCCCAGTTATGGACTGAACGGGCGCTACGCAGAAGTTAGCCATGTGAAGCGTAAGGTGCACAAGCCTCGAAATTCGATCCATGGCTTACCCTTCGGTCCTTCTGCCATACACAGCTGCCCCCCTTGTTCTCTACGATGCAATCTAGAAGAGCCTCTCCGCCGGGGTTGACTTCACTGTAAGTCGCCTGACGACGTAGCTGCTGCACAGACGCTACCGGATCTGGAAGAAAGTGGGGATTTTTGGAAACTAGATTAGGATCGGTCAACATAGCAATATGGAGAAGGGCCCACGTTCGGCACTTTTTTGGACAAGTATTTTTGCAGGGCACATTTCCGCGTGTTTTTGAAGTTTAGTGATAGAATGTTGTTTGCTCATGTCTTGCCTAGCTTAGGAAAAAAAGATCCTTCCGATTTCTATCCTGCTGTGAGCAAACGAGGTTTTCCTGAAGCTGGTCAAAACTCAAAAGTGCCGAACCTGCCCCACCCCCGTCCACGTTCGGCATTCAATGGTCCAGGTTCGGCATGTCATTATTTCAGTACTAAGACCAATGGCGAACTATCTTTTAAGTGGTCTTGTAATGTCTATTGCTGTGAAAATGAAGCTTGTACTTTGGAAAGTAAAAAAAAGTAGGTCGGACATTGCTGAAATTACGCTAAGGACTAGTTTTACGAACATTAGTATATGATATGATATGATATTTATTGCAAAAAGCGACATTGCTGAAATTACGCTAAGGACTAGTTTTACGAACATTAGTATATGATATGATATGATATTTATTGCAAAAAGCCAACTGGCCATAGCAACTACCACAAACAGAATCACTTACAAAAAAACAAAAAACCAAAAATGAAAAGAGAAATAGAAATAACTTAATAATTACACTTGTATCCGCACCAAAAACAAGCTGTCTATTTTTTTTATTCCCGCTAAAGGATGAAATACAAACATAGAACTTGAAAATATCATGTAACCGATGCACATTAATGTTATGCTATTCCAGCATGTGGGGCCCACGTTCGGCAGGGGAAGATTGCATGGAAAATTGCATGCCGAACGAGGGCCTGGATTAGGTGCCGAACCTGGGATTCACGCCACCTTTTGGAAAAAAAATAATTTCGGACGAAAATAAAAGACGCCGTTGATCTCGACAACGAAACGCACAAGATCAAGCCTATCCGTATTCGACACCGTTCACAGTTTTTTCTCCTTCAAACATTTCATGTCGACTTTTCAACTTTTTGTGGATCCAAAAATGTTCGATTTAACGGCTTAAAACAACTTGTGTCAACAAAAATTTCGAAATTTAACAGAGAGCATCGAAGTTACAATCAAAACATCCGGAACAACTGTGACAATGTCCGAGCCGTACTTTCGGAATTTTTCGAAAGATGGCTCGCCTATAAAATAAGAAAGACGAACGTGGGCCCTGCCGATCGTGGCCCCTTCTCCCCTAGAGGCATAGGAAATGACAAGCCCCCTGTAAAGGAAATTCATGGATCCCTGATATGACCGAGATCTGAGGACGGCTGGTACCTCGCTGTACCATAATGGGAAGACGTCATGGCTGCGGTATCAATGCAGGACGAATGGAAAGGCTTTGTCGACACCCTATGCGCCACCGATGGCTCTGGAGAAACTAAGGTCTAAGGTGACCTCACGCATTAACACCGCTTTCTACAACAACAAAAACAAACAAGAGCTACACTGTCAGAAGTTTCATAACAGATCGCTCATACACTTTCAAGAATAACACCTTTTCACTTAGAAATCAAGTGTTATGACCATAAGTTTACTACACTATTTCATGCCTAGATCTCCAACAACACCTTCAATTGGTAGAAATACTACACTGTCAGAAGTTACATAACGACAACAGAAGGATGCCGGTTTCAACAGATAACACTTTGGGATGTTATCTGTTATGTTTCTTTCGTTCCCGTTACAGTGTAGAAGCTGATATGGCACTTGCAGAGTTGGGTCAGATGATGACAATGGGAGCTTGTCATCTGATCGTAGGTTTATTGTAATGCTTTGTTAGGAAAGGCTGAGGCACCAACGATCATAGGCCCTTGGGGATCACGAAAATCTGTCGTTAGGTCGAAAGTTTATTTTGCAGTTTGCGCTGATGATGAGCACTTTAAGGGGACTAGGAATTCCTCTCTAAGCACAACCCTTGCGGCGCAAATGATCATGTGCCCCCGGGGATCCTGAAAATGTGTCGCTTTGTCAAAAGTGTTTTTCCCTTTGCGGTTAAGATGCGCACTTTAAGGGAGCTAGAAATTCATTCGTAAGCAAAAACCTTGAGGCGGAAATGATCACGGGCCCTTGGGGATCATCAAAATGTATTGTTTGGTGAAAAGTATATTCTGAACTTTGCGGTTAAGATGAGTAGGCTACTTTGAGGAATTCATTCGTAATCAAAACGCTTGAGGCAAAAATTATCATGGGCCCTTGGGGATTATGATAACATACCGTTTGCTTTGCGGTTAAGATCAACAATTTACAGAGAACAAGAAATCCGATCCGGAGGTGAAATAAGACATCAAAGGTATTTGATATATATTTGAACATATTTGTAAACTTGATAATTAAGCTTCAATATCAATAAGTATATTTCACATAATATTTCTGTAGGACAAAAATAGCCTTGTACGTCAAAACAAAATGGTCTGAAAAATACATAAAACAACGGTTAATGCAAGGTAAAATAAACTAAGTTCCGAATTCTCCATTCCTCCCCCCCCCCCCAGGGTGGTCGGATATGGTAAATTAATAATTGTGAGTCAATATTGTCTGGTCTCTAATGTGAAAGCAAAATTCCATCCTTTATTAGCACATCTTGAAGTACCTTAACTCGCGATCACCGGAATTCCGGACCCCCCTCAAACTCCCCCAACAGTGCACGGATCCGGGCCGGTTCTGTCAACGATGTATCTAGGCTCGTGCTTGTTCTTCCTACCAAGTTTAATCCCGATCCCTCCGCTCTGAGCGTGTCAAAAGATTTCTCAACCCTCCAACTCCCCCATAGTCACGGGATCCGTTCAGGAGTTGAAATGAGACTTCTGATACACGAAGTTTTTCCAAATATCAAGTTTCATACGATCACCCGTTCGAAAGTTATACATACATTAAGATTTCGGATTCCCCCTCCCTCCACTCCCCCCACGATGGTCGAATCGGAGAAACGACTGTTAGTCAAAAGGTCGAATCCCTGGCATGCCTGCCAAGTTTAATCGTCCTAGCACATCTAGAAGCACCTTAACTCTGGGTCACCGGAATTTCGGAACCCTCCATCTTACTTCCCCCACAGTACTCCGGTCTTGTCAACTATGTATCTAGGGCTTATGCTTGTTCTTCCCACAAAATTTCTTCCCCACTCGTCCACTCTGAACGTGTCAAACGATTTCCGGCCCCCCTCGAACTCCCCCGAAAGTCACCGGATCCGTTCCGGACTTGAAGTGTGACATCTGAGACACGAGGTCTTTCCAAATATCAAATTTCATTAAGACCCGATTCCACGTTCAAAAGTTATACATATGTCAATATTCCGGATTCCCCCTCCCTCCACTCCTCCATGATGGCCGAATCGGCGAAGTGACTATTTCCAAGTTAGTTTGGTCGGGTCCCTGATGCGCTTGCCAAGTTTCATCGTCCTAGCACATCTGAAAGTACCCTAACTGGCAACCACCGGACTGACCGACCGACCGACAGACGGAGAAGTGATCGGTACATGGCACTTGGCCGGAAGGCAAGTGCCATAAAAACACCAAGCATAAGAAAATCGCACCGGAAGTAGTTTAAAAAGGATTAGGTCAACCCCTAGCTCTCACATCGCTCACATCATCACAGGTGTCAAATTCTCCGATTTTACCTCCACTTTCCGAGCTAAACTACCGGCCAAATTTACCGACGACACTATCACTACCGTACGAGTATTCACCACACCAGTAAATTGCGTTCTCCGGCGCACTAATTCAGTAGCGTAGCCAAGTTACGGTTAAAGTCCGGTCTTCACCTCCCGGAACTTCCGGAATCTGGGCTTCCAGATTATTCTTTGACGTCTTCTGTAAATTGCATCTGGAATATGAACCAGTCCGAAAGTATATCAAAATAATCCGGAAAAAATGGGCTTTTGAACTTCCAGATTTCCGGAATTTTTAAGTATCGCAGAAGAAATTCGAAAAAAATCTCGGAAAATCTGGGAGCCCAGATTCCGGAAGGTGAAGACTCACCTTAAAGCTTGGTGCCCACAGAACGCGGATTCGCCTAGGCGAATTCGAGCGTCGCTAGAGAAAAAAATCGCGCCGCGGAAAAGATTCGCGTTCTGTGGGCACCAAGCTTGCAGCTAACGAGGCTAGCACCAAATCAAACAGATTTTATGAGTTTCGATTTTCCGGTCCCCATAATCCTTTCTGAAGCTTCGGCAACGTCTCGGATGTTTACATCAATTTTGGCGCCAAAACTTTCGAACCAGAATTCCGACTTCGCATAAACAAACCAAAGCAAATATAAACATGAAGTGAGAAGTGATCATCTGAATGCTGGCTGGACTGGAAGACGAATGAGACAAATATCCAAAGTTCAACTTGCAGGATCTCTCGATTTCACCTCCCATGCCTCCTAATGGAGAGAGTGATGATGGAGGATAGGAAGAAACGTCGGGCTAGGAAAACTAGGTGTCAAGTGGCAACCAAGAGGCCCTCAATTCTAGCCTGAAGGCAAAAGTAACGTTTTTGGTCGCCCGGCTAACTTTCGCAGGCTTTAACCTGATAAGGCGTTTCTACGTGCACTGAACTTGCAACAAAGCAACGTGCACAAACAGAAACATCCGATTTTCGCAATCGGATGCAATTTTCTTCCTTCGCTCCTTATTTCGGACGGATCACATACTGTCTGCTTCGGTCCGAAATTCATGTCCACTGTGAGTAGAAAATATTATACTTTTATCGGAGTGAATTTTAAACTTGAGCGAAATTGTCTTTACTAAAGAAAGTTATTAAGACAAAAATAGAAAAATTGGCATAGTGACGCGAATTTCGCATGCGAAATCTTATCAGACTCCGTGTGAACGAGTCTTAAAGGACCCCTCGCACTATTTACTCTTTGAATACGTTAAAACTAGGCTTTGCCTTTTAAAAATTATCCACGGCTTTGGCTGTTTTAAGCCTTTTTCCAAACCCGTTGACTTATAGCGAAATTTACATAACTGTCTTTTCTGATGGAAAAGTTTATCGCAAACAACACTGTCGACAGCGTGATCATCGAAGATAGCAAAGCACGGCAAGTGACAAGACCGCGAGGTTTTGTTGGAGCGGTAAGAACGTAGCGTACGAAATTCATGTCTCTGGGCTTAGCCGAGGGCTTAGCAATGGATGGAGCTATTACGGAAGTGGGTTGCGTTAGTATTTTCTTTGCCAGTTCGCGAGAAAGGCCAACGTCCAGGCCAAACCAAGTTGGAATTTCATTTTGCCCTTGATACGTCATTGTCAAACGCTTAGTAACGTTGTAAGTTGAACTTCAAGAGCCAACGCGGAAAATACAAAGGTTTGGATCAGAACTGGTTTTCCTGCCGAAAGACGCACTTCAATTTCGATGCCTGGCAAATAATTTACTTCATTTATTTTAGGTGGAGACTGGAGATTGGTCATTTAAAATAGTAAGAAGAAAGAAAAAAGAACAATGCCTACACTGACCTTTCGACAGTGAGGGGAATGTGCAAAAAAAGACAAAGAAGCAGAAAACAAAGGCACAGGAAGAGTTAACTTGAACTTGCTAAATATCCTACGTAGCTCCTAAAGAGGTGGTCTCTTCTCGGCTGGACACGACATGCGTAGGCGACAAGAGCAAACGCCCAATCCATCTAACTTTCTTAGTTGGCTTAGGTCGGTAATTCCACGGCAACAGCCTTGTTTATGGGTTGGAACTATTTCGAATTTACAAGACCTATCCTGCAAAAGTGGACACTTGGAGCCCCCAGAGAGAAAGAAAATCGACTCTGTCACTCCCAAAGATTTCCAGTAGCTTTCCCACGACTTTCGGTCATTAAAACGGCTATGTTTCGTCACAAAAGACCCGCAAAATAATCAGGACTGATCAAAAGCAGACAGAGCCCGGGACAGGTCCCAGATGGCCTCATCCCTGACCAGAGTAGTCCATTAGTTATCGCGAAGAAATCTGATACGCTTTATTTCTCCACCATCGCAGGCTAGTCGATCGGATGAATACAACGGCGTATTATCATTTACAGTGGCAGAGCAAGCCAAAGCACTTGAGAAAGTGACAGATAGACCCAAAGTTTATGGCGTGCAACAGCCTCACGTAAAAAGATGGCGGAAAGGAAGTAGAATAGCGAAAATATAGAAAACATCGAACATTCCTTGTCAGCTTCTACGGAAAATGATATCGTGCAACATACAAAAACGAAAGAAAACTGCATCAGATTCTTGATCAAGTCGAGACTTAATACTGTAGACCTGCTGTATAGACACTAAAAGAAACCATCACCTTTCCAGGCTGTAAGAAGGGATTTATAGACAGAAATGACGGTCGCAGCCGAGGGGCTGCTCACAAACATGTCCAGAAAATGCCCAGCTGGGCACTTTCTGGTCGTGGCTTTTAATAGCTATGGGATGGCCTAAAGTCAGCTGTATTTTCGGTATGTATTTTATTTTTTCTGGTAGACTATAAACTACTCGGGCTCTGTTTTAGCTTCACCTTTGACGACTCTTTCCTAGCCTTTTTGCAGCTTCCTTGGGCTGCGGTCGCGATTGCAGCCCAAGGAAAGCCCCAAAATCGCGATTTTCCACGGCCTGCCCAGAAACCACTTGGGTTTCCTAACACATGTTAATCACAGTAACAGGTTCTTTCGTCTAAACATAGCCTATAACGAGCATGAGAATGCAATGGGTGATGATCAATCGCAACTCTTGGTTACCTAATTTTTGTTCAGAAACAAAACTTCATTCAGGCATTACGATTGAAACAAACCCTAGTCCACGTTTCCTCCCACTTCGTACCAGAAGTTTGTTACTAAAAGCTACCATCGACGTTTCAACCTGGATGAACGGACAGAGTTCAGGTTCAGGGCGGACAGCAGGCTCGATGGCCAGAAGATAACAACGACAAATACAACTTAAATATGGTCATTCATAACTTGATCTAATGAAACAGCGACCATCCAATCACAGCAATGGCGACACATAGCAAGTAACCTTCTCAACCGATTTTTGTTGTACAAAAATGTTCCAAATACAAGTGTTAGAACAGACCCGTCATCAGTAACCTACAAAGGACCGAAAACCGTCATGAGAATAAGGCTTATAACATAAGGCCTAAGCGATTAATGTTGATTCTGAAGAAACATTCGCTGCTTTAGGGGTTCCGGCTCCCCCCCCCCCCGGTGCCAACAAACCCTGGCGGAAAAAAACCGGGTGCCCCCCCCCATACAGTGTTAATAAAATGCAATAGATTTTTATGAAAAGTATACTTTAAAAAGGCGAGCGGCCAGCGAGCCGCCGTCACGCGTTTACATTTAAAGGACCCCTCTTGCTTATTCTGCCTTTTACAATATACCTAGCTCCCTCCTGGAAATACAAGTTTCTAAAATCCCCACCTCTCTCCATAATTTAGTTTTGCGCCTACGAGTTTTTAGCGCTTTTTCGGCCATGCCGAGGTTTGCCCGTCACACAACACAAAGTTTGCCGGAATTCTCAATGTCCGCTGACAACTCTTTCAGGCATAAGGATATGAGAATCTGCTATTTTATACTTCTTCTATCTGCTTAGTTTCCAAACTTTTCAACCACGGCGCATTCAGTTTTCAAACATTTTGCCCCCAGCCGCCGCGTCGGAGAGCAAGAAGGCTGGATAGTGTCGACAAGCGCTAACAAGAAAATCGCTAATTTCAGGTGGAAAGAAATAGCATTTTTGAAAAACATTTTTTTATCCCTTTCATAGGGAAAAGATCATTTCTAGTAAGAGCTGTGCTTTAACTTGCGTGTCTAGGAAAATTCCTTAAAATGCTCGCGTCCGAACTTCAGTTTTTGGGATCCCAAAACGTAAGTGGAGGGATACCTATGACATCGCAAAAGTTGTCCGTCCGTCTGTCCGTCTGTCCGTCCGTCCGTCCGTCCGTCTGTCCGTCCGTCTGTGAGCACGATAACTCTCGAAGGGAATGAGATATTTTGATGAAACTTGGTGTGAGCATTCTTTGGATCAAGAGTAAGGTCGAGTTCGTAGATGGGCCCTGTACCCCTACATTTAGGGGTGGGGGAGGGGGTTCAAATTAAGGGACAAGCAAAATATTTTTAAAAAGCTAATGTGATAGTCGATTATGGGGTAAGAAGGCATGCTGAACACGAATATGAAAACCATTTTCTCGCCGGACAAGTAGTTCACCCGGAATCCGGCCAAAACCGGAAAGTTTGTTAAAAGTAAAAGTTTTATTTGAAGTCGATTAGATGTTGGATCTAGGGGTAAGAAGGCATGCTGAACACGAATATGAAAACCATTTTCTCGCCGGACAAGTAGTTCGCCCGGAATCCGGCCAAAACCGGAAAGTTTGTTAAAAGTAAAATTTGTGTCTGAAGTTGATTAGATATTCGATGTAGGGGTAAGAAGGTATGCTGAACAATAATACGAAAACTGTTTTCTCGCCAGACAATTAGTTAGCCCGGAATCCGGCCAAAACCGGAAAATTTGTTAAGAGTAAAAGTTTATTTGAAGTTGATTAGATGATAGATCTAGGGGTGAGAAAAGATGCTGAATCCGTATGACAATCATTTTTTAGACGGACACGTAGTTCTTCAGGAATCCGGTTGAAACCGGAAAATTTGTTAGAAGTTAAATTTTTCTTTGAAGTTGGGATGTTGGATGTAAGGGTAAGGAGATACGCTGAATTCGTTTTTGAGCTTTAGTTTTTCGCCGGACAAGTAGTTCTTTAATTTCGCCAAAACCGCAAAATTCACAGAAGTAGGGTAGGATCGTTTCGATCGGCTTATAGGGGTAAACATACATGCTGAATCCATATCTGAACTTGGTTTTCTCAATGATTAGCTGTTTGGCCTGGCGAAGAAAAAACCTTACTGTCTGGATCAGATATTGAATTTTTGGGATCCCATCGGAACCTTTGGTCTTGTTTTAACAGATATTCTAATTTCCTACATATCTGCATTCGGGAGGGCGGTCGGCCGGGGGGTTTGGTACCCCGGTTTTTTTCGCCAGGGGGGTTTGGTACCGGAGGGATTCACCGGGGGGTTTGGTACCGGGGGATTTCACCGGGGGGGGGGGGGATTTGACGGGGTTTCGCTGTTTTATTTTTCGGTTAGACCCTCGCGTTAGACTAAATTTTCTTCTATTATTTTTTTTTACCTGGCTTTTCACAAATTCTTCAACCCCAGTGATAAGAATTTACTCTCAGAATCTCTGCAGACTGCTTGCAAAATCGTGAAAAGTCATTTCAGGCACTAATTATAAAAATAAACCCGACTGGCGACTGGGCTTGATATCAAAACTTATTAGGTAAAAATGAGTAAAACCACTACACAATAATAGGGTAGGTATTATTTCTTCACGATGTCAACGAACGCCAGTACAAATATTTTTTTATTCATTTCTGGTTTAGCGACTAAAGGGGTAGGACTTGTCTTGATTTTGCTCTAGGTAGCCAGAGACACGCTGCGCAGTACTGAAAAAGAATCGTAACAAGGGGTGAGCTAAATCAGAGCCTGGTTCCAGCCTATAGATAACCGCAATATGTATCGAAAATCCATTTCATGACGTTTTCAAAATGAGACAATAAGTTTACACAAAGTCACACCTGGATCTACTTACCAAAGAAAAATAGTATCTGAATGATACCTAACAGATACATAACGACAGAACATGAACATCGCCGAAAAAAAAGTCCAGTACTCCTGCACGTCGGATGAATCAAACACGGACTACAAGCTCATTCATGATTCTTACGAGACACGGTGAAGACGTGGGCTGGAGCCTGGAAGAGCTGAAGAAGCGCGGAGCTCCGCCTTACAGGTGCAACTGATCAAAAGCAAGGACTCATCACAGGCACGCGATGATGACAAACAACTTACAATCAAGAACAGATAATAGCGCATTTACACACTGCATAAAATCCGAGCGTATTCACGTCCGTTTTTTGTTGCTATAGATTATTTCTAGCGCAAGATCCAAGCAGTGTCAAGACAAGGTTGAACATTCGTATCACTTCGCAGCAAAGCGAACCGTAGCTCACTGACAACCTGCATGGTATAAAGTGCACTGTTGGCCTAAATCTGTATGATGTATGATAAGGCTAGCCTGCAGAAAAGGAACCGCAAAAAGGAATTCCCATTGTTTGCAAAAAGGAATGACTTTGCAAAAAGGAATTCCCATTGCTTGACCGACCCTGACAGGCCATCCTGACCAACTTCGTCCCCAATGCACTATACAGCTCATTGCCCAGAAGCTCCCAATGCTGGTCTACATCGTAAATCTAGCGAAATACACAGGAAATATACCAGCTGCCAACATCTTCGCCCATGTAACGTACCCAAGTGTATTCGACGAAGCTCTTCACGCCTCAGGCATTATTCAGCATTAGAGCCAACAGCAAACGGAACTAGCTATCCGAAGACATGATAGTTGTCAGGTTCAGGTTCTTTAATCTGAAAAATACTTCCTAACAATAAATATCGGTCAATGGGGGCTGGCAGGGATACGAGCTCGTTAGATCGGCCCCATCAAGGCATTACCACAAGGCCAATCAAGGCATTACTAGAATCGAACCAAACCAATTAGGATTTCAGTCTTTGCAAAAAATTTCGAAGTCCTTCGAAGGACACTTCTTCAACAAGAGCTGTAAGCTCATCTGGCACTTGCAAGGCTTAAAAGGGTGAAAGCAGGGATTCACCGGTTCGTGGGTTTGTTGTGATCATTTGTAAGCGACACCCTTGAAATAAGAATGACGACGGACCCACGGAAATCACGAAAATGTATCGTTTGGTAAAAAGAAAGTTTCTTTTTGCACTTGGCTGTGATGATGTGCACTTAGACATTCATGTGTAATCAAAACCCTTGAGGCAAAAATGATCCTGGGCCCTTTAGGATCGCATCATCACAGCCAAGTGCAAAAAAAACTCTTTTAACGAAAGATACATTCTCGTGATTTCCAAGGGTCCGTCGTCGTTCTTATCTCAAGGGTTTTGCTTACAAAGATCACAACAAACACACGAATTGGCGATTTACTCCAATTGATCATTTTACCAAGCCTCGCAAGTGCCACAGGAGCTTACAGCTCTGGTTTCGTTTCTATATATACTCCACTATTTTTATTTTTATAGAAGTGGGTTAATAAGAAAGATTCATTCCTTCATTCATTAAAGCCACAAAAATTGCCCATTTTTTCAGTCCCCCCCAAAAAAAGAATTGAGGCATCACTGTATACACAGCTGATGAAAACACTAGGTCTACTCATTACAACACTTATTATCGCGTTCTTCCAATTTAAAAAGCTGTCCATTCTTCCCGTCAATCGCAGGAGCTTGGACGAGCAATCTTAAACAAACCTATATTTGTCTCTTCACCTATTCTGCAATGAATGCAAGTTGTAGACTCTGTTTTTCGTTTGTTTGCCTTATGTTTTCCTAGGTTTCCAATTCCAGTGACAACCTCGATGATTCCCCGGATTTCTTCTTTCCCGTGGCTCGAGTGGCTCGACAGTTCACAGGGTTTTTCCACGTTTGATCTATACAGGTTTATTCAACTATTCTGGGATTTCTGCCTCTCACCTGCTTTCCGATGGGGATAAATGGTTCAGGTTCAAACGCAAAAAAAACTTTGAAAGCTTCCATAGCTAGCAGTAGCACATCAGTTTCTTTCGTCTCCTGGGATACCAGAGTCACCCGGGACCCTCATCAAAGTGATTTTATTCTATTATTTTCAACTACATGCAACAACAAGAATTCCATCTAGGCCTACTCATTACAACACTTATTATCGCGTTCTTCCAATTTAAAAAGCTGTCCATTCTTCCCGTCAATCGCAGGAGCTTGGACGAGCAATCTTAAACAAACATATATTTGTCTCTTCACCTATTCTGCAATGAATGCAAGTTGTAGACTCTGTTTTTCGTTTGTTTGCCTTATGTTTTCCTAGGTTTCCAATTCCAGTGACAACCTCGATGATTCCCCGGATTTCTTCTTTCCCGTGGCTCGAGTGGCTCGACAGTTCACAGGGTTTTTCCACGTTTGATCTTGTATAGATCAAACGTGGAAAAACGTGGTTTATTCAACTATTCTGGGATTTCTGCCTCTCACCTGATTTCCGATGGGGATAAATGGTTCAGGTTCAAACGCAAAAAAATTTTTGAAAGCTTCCATAGCTAGCAGTAGTACATCAGTTTCTTTCGTCTCCTGGGATACCAGAGTCACCCGGGACACTCATCAAAGTGATTTTATTCTATTATTTTCAACTACATGCAACAACAAGAATTCCATCTCCCATAACTGTTTACTTTTCAGGGTTTCTTACACATGATTTGAATCAATTTTGAGGGTTCTTTTGGGTGACCTTTCTTGTCTTTTCCAAGGCTAACTGGCGTGTTTCAGACTTGGTCATAAGCTTACAGAGCATTTTCCACAATCCAAAAATCTAGAGCTGCTTCGTCCAACATTGCCTCGGTTCCTTTTTGTTAGCCTGTGAGAGTGAAACTCGGTTGTGAATCTGAACTTTAAAATTTAACGCCGAAACAAATGTGTTACCTCAATTACCATAGAGTCACAAGGAAATCAAGAACATCAAAAATCAAGCCAAGCGCGCAGTCTTCAAAAACAAGAGAGAACGCTGCTAAAAGAAATTAGAAATGGGGGCTATTATTTTTTCAGAGCAGGTAAGTTGGTAGTGTTCAAGTAGTGTTTGACTATCGTCAAGCAAGGCCTTCGTTAAAATTGTGTTGTTTTGCCAAAACAACACATAACTTATGACCTGGCATCAGATACCATGGTATCTGTAAAAATGCAACTAATGTTTCTTAATAAGGTCAGTTTTTTTTTTTTCTTATCACACCCAGATCACACCAGTCAGCCAAGAACTGCAATGTCATGGGCCTAAGGCTGGCCTAAGGTAAATAGCTTCCAACCAAAGTAACATAGGGTGAACCTTGGTACTGTAATTCGGGATGTGGGGTAATTCCAGACATCACAAATATCTCTGTAACCCCTCATTCCAAAACTTTTAAAATATTCAATGGCTTCTTCAGCTCACAGAACCGCACTGTCATCGCCAGTCTAGTACACTAGCCCCTTTTCAGGCACGGTGCTCAAACGTCTAGCACCATGCCTGGGTGCTGGACGTTCAAGCACTGTACCTTGGATTTCATGTATGGTGCATAGATTCCAGTATACAGTGCATGCATGAAAAACACAGTTTCTGTCACCACAACTTATCAACAGCTCGGATAGGGCTGAAATTACTACCAAGAATTAGAGAAATCAAAGACAATCCTTATCATATTTTTCCTAACAAAAACAAAAGGACGCGACTGATGATGGAGATGAAAAACCTGACAGTAGCCTATCTATTTTCCATGTAGAGTGCCCTAGGAGCCAATATTCTGGTTGACTGTTAGGTAGAAAAAGCTGAGGCACAGGACACTTTGCATGCAAAACCCTTGACTATGTAGAAAAGGAAATGAGGTTTTTTATCTCCCTCTTCAGTCGCGTCCTTTTGTTTTTGTTATGAAAAATATGATAAGGATTGTCTTTGATTTCTCTAATTCTTGGTAGTAATTTCAGCCCTATCCGAGCCGTTGATAAGTTGTGGTGACAGAAACTGTGTTTTTAATGCATGCACTGTATACTGAAATCCATGCACTATACATGAAATCCAAGGTACAGTGCTTAAACGTCTAGCACCCAGGCATGGTGCTAGACGTTTGAGCACCATGCCTGAAAAGGGGCTAGTGTACTAGACTGGTCATCGCCCTCGTTTGGGGAAAGCCACCAAGTCGTTTAGTGGAACTTGCAGGAAGTATTGCTTTAAAACTTTGGTTATGTTCGGTTTTTGGGCTGTAAGTTTTGGACAGTTTGTTGGATCTAAAAAATGAAGAAGTGAGGTAGTGTAGGAATGAGTAGGGAATACTTGGAAATTTTTTGCTTAATTTTCGCTTAATGTATGAAGGGAAAAAGACGTGTCCGGATTTACCCATTTTTAAGACCTGTTTGGGGTAATTTCGTACAAGGAGTGGTAATTCCAGACTGTACAAATTTATTTTTATATATCTCATTTATTTTTATTTGTGAACCACTTTTTAGGCACCAGTTTATGGAAAGAGGACTTGATAGAGCATGATTTAGGTAGCGTTCCAGTGAAGTTATTACAAGATACGATGATAAGAGGAGGGGTGAGCGCCATATTACCGTAGTTATCACACTCTCTGGAACGAAAATAATGACAACGCAAACATATGTCATCGCTCTTACGGGAGTTCCTGCAGAACCGAGAGTTATGATCACTTATGATTGTAACGATCGTAACAGTTGTGGAACGAAAATAATAAGTGGGAGGAGCCAATTTACTTATTACGGTGGGCTCTGGAACGGCAATAATAACAAGGATAGTAATGATCGTAACTAATATTACGTCGCTCGAACGCTACCTTAGTTTAGACGGAGCAATAAATCCACTTTCAGTGACAAGAAGTGACATAAATACAGTCGTTCGTCAAGGACAAAAACTTTAGAAGAAAACTATCGAAGAACATAAAAAAAGGACTTTCTGATGCTTTAAAAGCAATGGACAATGTTGGCGTCGGCCTCCATTGCAAATAGACCATGGATCTTTTAGAACAATCTGTGAATGCAAGTAACATGGATACGGTCGTCACATATGGGGGGATGGCGGTACGTCGGTCGGTAAAAGCCTTCCCCCCTAAAGGTTTTGATTATGAATACCTGTTCCATCGTCCCAGCACATGTGTAAGCATCTTAAGTCGGGATCACCGGAAGTTCGGAACCCTCCCTCCAAATCCCCCCACAGTGCTCGGATCCGGTCCTGTCTTGTCAGCTGTGTATCTAGGACTTGTGCTTGTTCTTCCCACCAAGTTTCATCCCGATCCGTCCACTCTGAATATGTCACACGATTTCCGATTCCCCCCTCCAACTCTCCCCAAAGTCACCGGATTCATTCCGGACTTGAAGTGTGACATCTAGACACGAGGTCTTTCCGAATATCAAGTTTCATTAAGATCTGATCACCCGTTCAAAAGTTTGACATACCTCAAGATTCCGGATACCCACTCCCTCCATGATGGTCAAATCGGAGAAACGACTGGTCTTAAGTTAAAATTGTCGAGTCCCTCATATGCCTGCCAAGTTTCGTCGTCCTAGCACATGTGTAAGCATCTTAACTCGGGAATACCGGAATTTTGGAACCCTCCCTCCAACTCCCCCCCACAGTGCTCGGATCCGATCCGGTCTTGTCAACATTTATCTAGGACTTGTGCTTGTTCTTCCCACCAAGTTTCATCCCGATCTGTCCACGCTGAACATGTCACACTATTTCCGGCCCCCCCCCCCCTCCAGCTCTCCCAAAGTCACCGGATCCATTCCGGACTTGAAGTGTGACATCTGAGACACGAGGTCTTTCCATATATCACGTTTCATTTAGATCCAATTCCCCGTTCAAAAGTTATACATAGCGTATGTCAGTATTTAGGATTCCCTCTCTCTCCACTCCCCCCCCCCCCCACGGTGGTTGTATCGGGGAAGTGACTGTTTCCAAGTTAGGTGTCGGGTCCCCAATATGCCTGCCAAGTTGCATTGTCCTAGCTCTTCTGGAAGTAGCCTAACTCGAGAACAGTGGCCTGACAGACTGACCGACCGACAGACCGACCGAAAGGTGATGGGTATATGGCACTTGAGCCAAGCTGCAAGTGCCATAATAAACACACAGTAATAGGTCACAACATCTAAATAATTTAACATCAACAACTCTAACCCAATAAGAAAACTCAAAAGTAAGATGTTTGTCACATCTTAAATATAAACAGCATTAGAACCAAGAAAATGGGGGGGTCAATTCGTCACAGGTCAAAAACTTCACTAATGGGCAATTTGGGTCTACTTGCCCTGTTGCCCATGCTTCTGGAGGCTGGGAGGGTGGTTCAACTCCGCATATATACTCCCAACCCTGAGATATAAAAGCACAAGAGATTTCATGGAATTTTCACCTGAACCAAGTGGGAGTGGGGCTTGGGACCCCCAAGAAGCAAAAAAGAAACCCCCAGGGTTCCCGGGTGGCTAAAATACCAGCCGGTTAATACCGGCTAAAAGGTGATTTCTGCCGGTATGGTTAAAATCAAGTGGCATGGACAAAATCAAATAACTGGCTAAAATCAAATTTCTAACTGCTACTATGTGATTTTGGTAGCACTTCGCTATTCTAAGATTGTCATACTTCTTTCAGGTTAAAAAAAAACCTAGAAGAACTCAAACAAACTTAATTAACTGATCCCAGCGATCTCGTATATAGAGTACTTCTTTATTCGAAAATAATCTGTAAAACTTCTTTGTTGCATTTCTGAAAAAAAAAAATTGCCCCATTGCACTGTTATCACTAAAACGAAATCAGCTTCGAATATGGCAAAATAAATTAACCAACTAAGGTTAAATGTCCATTAAGTCACATTAATTAAATTATAGAGCAGATATTCAACTTCAATAGTAAAACAAAACAAAAACTTCCTCGTTAGTTCAGGGGTCTCCCAACATGATGTCGTCAGCACTTTCCGAATCAGAGTCGGTAACCCCAATGGCTGAACCTGTAGAATGTTCCCCAATGAACCCTGGTTGAAAAATAGTCGGAAAACAACGAAGAAACAACAGTAAAGATTGATACGTAGAAAAGATCAGTGCGATTTGATTTTAGCCAGTTTTAGCCGGCAAAAATCGGTTTTTATTAATAAAAGCCGATTAAAACCGCCGGTATGGTAAAAATCAATTTTAGCCGGCAAAAACGGAACCCTGAACCCCAATGCTCAGAAGCCTACCAAGTTTCAACTTGATACCTGTTTATTCCTGTCACGAGTCACGAAATTTACTCTTGGGCAATCTGGGCCCAGTTGCCCATAGACGAGTGGGGGAGTTGCAACTTTAAAAGTAATTTCCCAGCCGTATAATCTACAAGGACAAGAAATTTCATCGTCCTGTGTCCAGCTCTGATCAAGTTATGAACATTGTTCACTGGGCAATCTGGGCCCATTTGCCCCTGAACCGAGTGGATGTTGATACCTGCACTGGTTCACGAGTGATGAGCTCCACAATAAACGGTGAAAACCGAAAGCTGCTACAGCGCTCGCAATAGTGGATTGATCTAAGGAACACCACTAAAAATGAAACAAGGAATCGGACGGGCACAAATGAACTAAATAAACGGCATTAATCATGCTCTGCCATAATTCTTTTTGTTTACCTTTCAGCCCCATCTTGTCCAGTCAATACTGAGGAATAACATCAGTGAATTCAAAGCGTCTCTGGAACGGAGAGTCAGCGTAAACGAGACAGATGAAGAGGATAGAACACCACTTCATGCTGCAGCTTTTAAAGCAAACCCAGAGATGGTCAGACTTCTCATCGAGCATGGAGCACTAGTTAATGTCAAGGACAGTTCTTGGATAACGCCCCTGCATAAGGCTTGTCAGAGAGGCTGTCTGGTGAGAGACTATTTTTTTTTTTGGGGGGGGGGCTTGAAGGCAACTGTTGCAAGGCAAGCAAAATCCCCACTCTAAGAGCGTGATCATCGTACATTTTTGTCTGTGCGTTCAGCGCTAAACAGGAGTCCAAAAAACAGATTTTGGGGGTTAACTGGATAGTTTAAATAAAAAATTTCATATTCCAGGAGAAAGGATTAGAAGAAAATCTTGTGATTGTTGAAATTAAATATCAGTAACCTTTTTAGCAAGGTAGTCCGAGTTTCCCAGAATAACTCAGTTTGCTGAGGAGTTTTGTTTTTCGTTGAAAATATTTGTGCTGTCTATCATAACAAGGAACTCAATGCATTCCACTCTGTGATATGATCACAAGTTCTTTTATTTCTGTTTTCACCTCCGAAACTAAAAATAAATTAGATCAGTTTTGTTGCTTCGAAGTTACATAGCATGGCAGAGGCCGCGTTCTTTTTCTGTTCGTGTGAGGATACTTCGGCGCTAAAATCCGCGTAGTAAAAGCCTGGTATTACCGCCACCGGGCCCTGTAAAATAAGCTAGCAAATGGTCGAAGCAGATAGACGGTGGTACATTGATTGCTTGCTTTAGCCTATAGGCCTGATTATATTTTGTTGTTTGAGTCCTCATGGTGGTGCTTGGATCAGTAACATCACCAAATTGCCTGCTGTCAGTAAAGAAACTTGCTAGGCCGCTAGTTCTGGTTCTCGTTCCAAATTTATTTTGCAGCCAGGAATAGGCTTTAGCAGCATCTTTGATTTTTTGTCGTTTGCGATTAGAGATACAGAAGGAAAAAACAATACCCGACGGGATCCCAAAAATTGGATATATAGGATATTGGAGTTCTTGATCCAGTCAATCGGGTCTTGTAGATTTCCTGTCTTCGCCAGACCCAGTAAACATATTGTTTTTCCCCAGCCCTGATTACCCAGGCTGGGGTCAGATTCCGACCGGAATATCAATGCAAGTCGAAACTATTCCGATCCAGTCCAACATGTTCTGTGTAGCCTACACCACCTTGTAAATTTTATCGGAGGATTTTGTTAATTCCGACTATTTCCGATTTGGTCGTCCCATTTACCCGGTAGTAAGACGAAGCAAGTAGATCGATTCAGTCCTGTTATCTTTATACCAAGAGATTTGTTAGAAATGTAAAAGAGTAAAAATGCTTGTTTTCTACGGAATAAGGCTAGACGACTGATCAACATGCATGCTTGCCCTCAAAGCAAAGTTTTAGACGACTTCAGAATTAACTTCCACTTTCGTGAAATTTCTGGGTTGCAGAATTCCGGACGAATTCTCGTCCAGTGAATAAATAAGTGCAGGTACGAATTCATCATTTATCTTTACTCCTGAATCGCATCTCTGATCGACTCAGAAAATAGTGAACAGCTTATCCGCCAGGGAAACGAATAGAATCAGCATGTCTCCTTACCCCTATATCGGATCCGTAATCGAGTTCAGAAAATAACTTTTACAAATATCCGGTTTCGGCCGGATTCCGGTTGAACTACTTGCACGGCAAGAAAATAATATTCAAAACTGGATTCAGCATGTCTCCTTACCCTAGTACCGAATATCCAATCGAGTTCAGAAACAACATTTAACTTCTAGCAAATTTCCGGTTTTCACCGGATTCCGGCTGAACTGTTTGTCCGGCAGTAAAAAAAAGTTCAGATGTTGATTCAGCGTGTCAGCTTACGGCTAAAACGACCATGTCGTTAGCTTAAGCACATATTTTATTTCATCCTTTAATTTGAACCCCCCATCACTAAATATAGGGCTACAGGGCTCGTCTACGAACTTGACCTGTACTTCTGACCCAGTGGATCCTTATACCAAGTTTGAACAAAATATCTCTACCCCTTCGGGAAGCCGTCCATATTGGTTGTGTTTTTGGTCGCTTGTGTAATCTCGCCTGTAAGTTCGCCGTTGCAGCTTAATTTGCGTTTTTACACACAGTTCGCCTGACGCCTTATGCCTTCGCCGGTTTACGTTGCAGATGACTAAAAACGGATAATTTTCTACTCTTAATGGCGACAAGCTGAAAGCTTAACGCCAAATGTAATAATAAATCAATTAAACCAGCTAAATAAGTAAGTTGAAAGCGCCATTTTTGCAGTTACGAACATGCTAGTTGAAGTCGTCCAGTTTGAACAACACTTTACAGGACTTTAAATTTTGTGGATTAACTAGCGCAGAACAGGCAAACTTTGACCACGAAATACGTAGGAAACACAGTTCGCCGTTTCACTCGCAGATGTTGTGGAACGGAGACCTTACACGGTCTTGAGAGGTCTCCACGGAGGGAGGATCCATTTCAGCAAAAACGACAATTAAGCAAACTGCATGCGAAGGTGATACACGATGAATAAGACGAACCGAGATAAATCAAAGAAGAAAAAAGACGCAACTATTCTCAACGTCACTACTAGAGCTTACTATGAGAACACAAAACTCCCTCAACAGAATCAAAGTTATTCAGTGTATTTAAACAAGATACAAAAATAAGCTGGCTCTTCAGTTGAACTTTAAAGACATATGTTTGTATGTACATCTTAATATTATACTGATGATGTATGGACTCACAATTTGTCGACTGATTTAAGTCTATTTCAGAATTAGGATATTCGTTCTAGACACAGAGTTTGGCTAGCATGGGGAGGAATTCTGGTGTGATCTGTTCACTTTTTAATCAATTTCTAGGAAACTGTGGAACTTTTGCTTAGTAACGGCGCTGATATTTTGGACAGAGATCGGTCAGGAGTTACCAGTTTGCATGCAGCCGTGTCAGCCAATGCCTTTAGTTGTGTTGAGAGGCTTTTAGAAAAGGAAGCAGCCATGGTTGATGTCACAGACAAGCACGGAAGAACCTCCTTACATATTGCTGCCAATTGTGGTCATTATGGAGTAAGTAGCTTCAGATATGATCCACATTTCTTGGAGAAGAAAAAAGATTGAGCGCAAGGCGGAAGATTAGACATAAGTTTAGTATTATTTTATATTTTCGTTCTCTTGCTGCCAGCAAGTTTTTATCGTGCTGGTTTTCAGAGGTAGGGTTTAGTATACCGAAAAGCTGCTTGCGGCCTACGTTAGTTGGAACGTTTGATATTCTGCCTTTCATTTGTAAAGATAATGCTTTGGTTTTGGTAGCTTCGTAACGTGACTAATATGTATTCGTTTAGCACAAGCTGACTGCGAATCATGCCAACCTTCGATGCCAAGAAGGGCCGAAATATCGCCAACATAAATCTCAGCCAATTTGTCCGTTTAGCGCTATTAAGCATGCCATTAATTATCATCCGATCGTCTACGTGTGTGTTCCAGCTTCAACCAGATTACTAAAAGCCAGCTTCATTACAACCTGCGACATGGGGTAGTTAAAAAAAAAATCCGTCCCACTCCTTTACAAATGTTTACCGTAATTTTTCGTCTGTGAGCACGATAACTCTCGAACGGAATGAGATATTTTGATGAAACTTGGTGTGAGGATTCTTTGGGTCAAGAGTAAGGTCGAGTTCGTAGATGGACTCTGTAGCCCTACATTTAGGGATGGGGGAGGTGGTTCAAATTAAGAGGCAAGCAAAATATTTTTAAACAGCGAATGTGATAGTCCATTATGGGGTAAGAGGACATTCTGAACACGATGGTGAAAACCATTTTCTCGCCGGACAAGTAGTTCGTCCGGAATCCAGCGAAAACCGGAAAGTTTGTTAAAAGTGAAAAGTTTTATTGGAAGTTGATTAGATGTCCGATTTAGGGGTAAGAAGACAAGCAAAACTTGTATTTGTAGTTGATTAGATGTCTGATTTAGGGGCAAGTACAGATGCTGAGTCTGTATATGACAATTGACAGTCTTTTTTTAGCCGGACATATAGTTCGTCCGTAATCCGGCTTAAACCGGAAAGTTTATTATAAGGGAGAGTTTTATTTTAAGTTGATTAGATGTTGGAATATTTTATCTAGGGGTAAGGAGACATGCTGAATCCGAATATGAAAGTTATTTTCTCGCCGGACAAGTAGTTCACTCGGAATCCGGCGAAAACCAGACACAAATTTTCGACCAATTTTCGGCTTAGCAGTCCCTACGGTACCCCTTTATTCTCAAGCCAGTATAGCTCTGCGCGTGGATGCTGTTATACGTACCCAAATGCTTTGTTGATTCTATGGAAGTCGGAGAGATCTAGTTGTAATCGAAGGTCCAAGGGGTTGATATATATGTTCGTAGATGGTCAAGTTCATAAATGGGTCCTTTAGTCCTATCTTTAGAAGCAGAGGAGGGGTTTCTAATTTACGGTAAAAACATGTATGTTTTATAAGCTAATAAGTTCAATAAACAAGTTTTATAAGCTAATAATTCAGTGAGGGGGTAAGGAGGTCCGCTGAATCCATATCTGAACTTGGTTTTCGTGCTGGACAAATGGTTCATCATGAATTCGGTCGAAACTGGAAATTTGGTTTAAGCTCAAAGTTGTTTCTGAAATCAATCAGAGATTCGGTATCGGGGAAAGAAGACATGCTGAATCCGTTTTGAACTTTATTTTAACAGTAAAAATCTTCAAGGAATCTGACGAAGACATGACCCAATTGTTTGAATCAAATGTTAGATTTTTGGGATCCCATTGAAACCTTTGGTCTTGTTTATCGACGACGTTCCAGAGCATGTTAGGCGATATTTGATACGGGAATATGTATTTTGGAAAACACAGGCTGACTTTACCTTAAAATAAGTTATAAACACTCGTGAAACACATAACTAGTGAAAGGTAAATGGATGTTATGGGTGCGGGATGCAGATGCTGAGTCTATATATGACAATTGACAGTCTTTTTTTTAGCCGGACATATAGTTCGTCCGTAATCCGGCTTAAACCGGAAAGTTTATTATAAGGGAGAGTTTTATTTTAAGTTGATTAGATGTTGGAATATTTTTTTTTAGGGGTAAGGAGACATGCTGAATCCGAATATGAGAGTTATTTTCTCGCCGGACAAGTAGTTCACTCGGAATCCGGCGAAAACCAGACACAAATTTTCGACCAATTTTCGGCTTAGCAGTCCCTACCCCTTTATTCTCAACCCAGTATAGCTCTGCGCGTGGATGATGTTATACGTACCCAAGTGCTTTGTTGATTCTATGGAAGTCGGAGAGATCTAGTTGTAATCGAAGGTCCAAGGGGTTGATATATATGTTCGTAGATGGTCAAGTTCATAAATGGGTCCTTTAGTCCTATCTTTAGAAGCAGAAGAGGGGTTTCTAATTTATGGTAAAAACATGTATGTTTTATAAGCTAATAAGTTCAATAAACAAGTTTTATAAGCTAATAATTCAGTGAGGGGGTAAGGAGGTCCGCTGAATCCATATCTGAACTTGGTTTTCGTGCTGGACAAATGGTTCATCATGAATTCGGTCGAAACTGGAAATTTGGTTTAAGCTCAAAGTTGTTTCTGAAATCAATCAGAGATTCGGTATCGGGGAAAGAAGACATGCTGAATCCATTTTGAACTTTATTTTAACAGTAAAAATCTTCAAGGAATCTGACGAAGACATGACCCAATTGTTTGAATCAAATGTTAGATTTTTGGGATCCCATTGAAACCTTTGGTCTTGTTTATCGACGACGTTCCAGAGCATGTTAGGCGATATCTGGTACGGGAATATGTATTTTGGAAAACACAGGCTGACTTTACCTTAAAATAAGTTATAAACACTCGTGAAACACATAACTAGTGAGTGAAAGGTAAATGGATGTTATGGGTGCGGGATGTGTTGGCAGTTTTTTTGCTCCGGTCGATCAGATTGTTCGAAATCATACCCCTGTTTTTAAGTTTATTGTTTCCGTGCATAAATGTTGTTCCAGTTTTGTGCAGTCTTTGCGGCCAACGACGTGCAAGCCATAGCTTGAAAAGGTTTATTTATTAGGTTGCCGAACTTTTGATCCGGCGAGGTGCGTCAGTGAATACCAAAGACAAGGGCGAGCGAGCAGCAGTTCACTTTGCGGCCGCGAAAGGACATTTGAAGGTTGTGCAGCTTCTGGTAACATCTGGAGCAGACCCCGGGAGCCAAGAAAAAGAAGTTCGTACATTCGTTGTAGAAACTTTGTGCTGCACTTTTTGTAGAAGCGAGGCCTCTGCAGTCTTGTTATGTGATCCGTGTGGCTAAATCTTTTCGTTATACACATTTGGGAAAGAAAATCGTGGATTGGGAAACTTAGCTTCCGGTTTTTAGGGTTGATCGACGAATTGAATAGAAAATATCTCCATGTGCTACTTGTCTAGGCCAGTGAAATGTGCTTTGATCTTGGTACTGCCTACGGTTGTTGGCAACTGTCTACTGCAGCCAAAACAAGCCAATTAAATGGCTTGACTTGGCTGCTACGTATGAACCGGTTTTTGAGAACTTTTATACAGGAGAAAGCCAGGTTCAGTACAGTTACAGTTACATTAGATCTGGCCCGCGGTAAAATCCACACCTTGAATTTACAACTCTTTTACCACTATATCTCTTTGTACATAACATTGGGCATGTCATAAAATTCAACAACAACCGTCGTCATAGGGGGCACGCGGTCAAGCTTGTTAAATCACATTTCCTCAAGGATATGTGACAGTGGATTTTTAAAAAGAATCGTTGAAGCCTGGGACGGTCTTACCGAAGAAGCGGTCAGTGCTGAATCGATTATCAGTTTCAAATGTATTGTAGATAAGGTTTTCAACTTCATCCAGTACGATCATTCCCTATTCCTTCGCGATATGTAGAAGCAAAAGCCTTTTGTGATATAGTATAAAAAAATTGTGTAAAATTATTAGGCTATCATGTCAATGCGGAACAAATCATGTTCATCCATAGTTTAGGGTAACTAAGGCCTACGTACAGTCCTTGACACAATCAGGGTCAGTTCAAAAATAGATCATAAAAAAGAGTTTGTCCAACCTAGTTTTTCTTACTGTTACCTCTTTAGCAGCTTTTCACACCTCTACACGCTGCTGCGCAGTACGACCACAGTTCCATTGTGCAGTTTTTGCTAACCAGTGGAGCAGAT
Organism: Branchinecta lindahli; assembly: GCA_023053555.1. Lineage (NCBI taxonomy): Eukaryota > Metazoa > Arthropoda > Branchiopoda > Anostraca > Branchinectidae > Branchinecta > Branchinecta lindahli. The sequence goes on along the minus strand of JAKZAO010000009.1, from coordinate 8,775,575 downwards.
ATCAACGGTAAAGACATCAGAGGCAACACCGCTCTACACATTGCCTGTCTGTCTGGAAGTTTCTCTGCTGCAGGGGTCTTGGTTGAGAGTGGCTGCAACTTAAACATCTCCAATGATCTTGGCCAAGTAAGTTATTTGTCACCGTGCTCTTGGACCACCTTATTCATACCATCTAGCGAGATATCCCTTGTTGCCTCCAAAGCGGCCTCTTATACTATTTTTGATTGGCTGCTATATGTATAGATCCGAGCGGCCAGCGAGGCGTCGGACGCGTTTACACTTATAAACCGTCCTAGGGACAATCAATAGTCTAAGAGGCCGCTTTGAAGGCAACAAAGGGTATCTCCCTGGATGGTAAGAATAAGCTGCTTGGACCGTGCGGGAAGAGGTTAAAATTGAAACTTTCAAAGTTATTTAGTTCCAGGGCCGTAAAAGGCCAGAAGGAAGCTCAGGTGGTTCAGACGTCTGTCTACGGTCAAATACAGGAATATGGTGAATCCGTGCATCTTCTATCTGACGGATTGGTGAAGGAATATCAAATAACAGCCTTTACTTTCTGGAGCCAGATTAGCGGGCTTTGCAAAGAGCGAATAGCAGTCCGAGTTCCAATAGTTTAGGGGGTATAATAGAAAGGATTTTGGATTTTGCTGGTGGAGCAGTTTGTCTGCGATGATTGTCCTCCTCTCATCCGATTAGCTCTGGTTCGCAGGGGCGTCGCAAGTGCATTTTCGTTAGGGGGGGGGGGGGGTGCAGAGCCAAAATTTTACCGAATCTCTCCAAAAATTTACCGAATCCTAAAAACTGAAAATTCGAGCTTTAAATTATGGATCAGAAAGGATTACGTAGGAAAAGTAACATTAAAGGGCAGCATGAAAGACGATAAGCCAACTTAATTAAGTGGCGTTTTGGCGAAGGCCACTTGGAGAATATATTGCCGGGCACGATTGCAGTAACAGCTTCTATCTATTATACCCAAGAGAAAAATAAATCTAGCGCCGCAGGCGAATTTTCAGAATCTTTTTTTTTCCTGTAGGCTAAAATTTAACTGCTTATTACAAATTCTATCATTTACCGTGGATTAAATACCGACGTTCTAAGAAGTTCCAGAAACCGAATGGGGCGACGTTCCGACAGCAGCAGCTACTGTAGTATATAGTCAATACTACCCATGATCACAGAAAGTGAGCGCCGCAGGCGAGATTTTTTTTTCCTGTAGGCTAAAATTTAACTGCTTATTACAAATTCTATCATTTACCGTGGATTAAATACCGATGTTCTAAGAAGTTCCAGAAACCGAATGGAGCGACGTTCCGACAGCAGCAGCTACTGTAGTATATAGTCAGTACTACCCATGATCACAGAAAGTGAGCGCCGCAGGCGAGATTTTTTTTTTCCCTGTAGGCTAAAATTTAACTGCTTATCTTACAAATTCAATCATTAACCGTGGATTAAATACCGATGCTCTAAGAAGTTCCAGAAACCGGATGGAGCGACGTTCCTGCAGCAGCAGCTACTCTACCATAGTCAATACTACCCATGATCACATAAAGTGGGCGCCGCAGGTGAAATTTTATTTAAGCTAGCTTTTTCCTGCCAAATTTAACTATTTCCATCCAGATTTTAGCTTTTAATGTTTCGAAATCCCAATCCTAAAACTGTCTTAAAACCCCAATCAAATGACGCACCCTTCCGCAAAATATAGAATATTAAGATTCATGATTAAATCTTCTTTTTTGGATCCAAAGTAAAAGTCAGGACTATCGATGAGATCATAAATCAGTCCTTTTGTCTGCAACCAGTGCTTCACTCGACCTCTTCCGAGTTTCGAGGTTCGTGGTAACTCCCGAATGGCAATTATACCGAACCCCAGTTATTATACCAAATAAGTTTAGACCGATAGCATGTTCGAGATTCTGTATAACTACCGTATCTCGGTTATTATACCGAATTGTTTTGATATCGAAACAGTACCGAATAATTATCGTATTCGGTATAATTTCGTCGAAACTGGAACAAAAGTATGGATTTGTGGTAACTACCGGATCCTGAAAATTATACCGAATAAATTACCGAATCCCAATTATGATACCGAATAATTCTAGACCGATACCTTATTCGGGATTCTGTGTAACTACCGAATCTCCATAAATATACTGAATAGTTCTGGCATCGAACAATTACCAAATAATTTCCGTAAATTCTCTCCCCGAATTCGTGGTAACTACCGAATACTGGGAATTATACCGAATCCCGATCATTATACCAAATAGATTTGTACCGATAGCCTATTTGGGATTCTGTACAACTACCGAATCTCCGTAAATATACCGAATAGTTCCGCTATCGAAAAAATACCAAACAGGTTTAGTAAAATTTTGGGCCTCCGGCCCAAAATTTTATCGAATCTCAAAAGGTTGGGGGGGTGCTGGGTGCTGCACCCCCCCTTGCGACGCCCCTGCTGGTGCGGTTTAAGGTGCGCTGTCGCACCACGTTGACAGTAATACATTTTTCTGGAAGTGGTTGGGAATGGTCTGAAAGAGAAATGCGGTGTGATGTCGAGCACTGATTGCGAAAGCATAGGGGTGCTTCGCCACTCTGACCGTATCCTAGCCCTCCGGCAACGTTCTACGTTGAATCTTCAGCGCAGGTCTGAAGGTTGAAACTGTGCGTGGCTTCTGATAGGAAAACGGTTGAGCACCCGTTCCATAAATATATACTTCCGCCACCGTTTGAAACTGCCTCAGTGGCGATCCCAAAACTTCACCAAACAAAATGTGACCATGTGCGGTATGAAAAACGTTAGTACCATACCGTCATTCGTGAAAATTTTGTATATACTGCCGCGACCTTGACACATCTGGATTTACCATGAGATTTTCGAGGAAAATAAAAGCGATATCTATCTAGGTCTAAGTGTTATATGGCTTTGTCTTTTTCAGACACCGCTGCATATCTCTGCGGTGGAGGCTTGTAGCGAAAAATGTCTTGAGCTACTTCTTCAGTTCGGCGCAAGTATCAACGCACAAACATCGAACGGAAGGACGCCGCTACATCTAACGGCGGTGCATGGAAGGCTCGGCCGTGCCCAGAAGCTCCTTGATAAAGGTATGCTGTGGAGTGGAGTAGCATGTTTTTGCCAGTCTTTTTGCTACGAGAATTCCTTGTAAAACATCCATGATTGTGAAATCGGTCTCCTGGTAAGCCCCGACTTCTACGCACTAACCGAACACTGTATTCGGAGTTCGCTTTACCAATTAATTGCATTCGGTATACTATATGGTTGTTGACAGAAACTGCATGTCTTTGGATCCGCGGCCCTTCCTCTTTGACTTTTTACAAGATCTCTGGATAATAGTCCATCTAAGATTTGCGGGTGCAAAGATACATCGCTTGGAGCCAGATCGATCCAATCTCCATCCCCCTACCCACCCAGATTCGGCAGTGGTTGACACTTGTTCCACTTGGGTGTATTGCTTATTTTAGGTGCACAACTGGATACGCCGGATTCAGCAGGGAACACTACGTTGCATTTAGCTTCCGAGAGTGGACACGAACTCCTGGTTGGGACCCTTCTTTCTAAGGGAGCAGACCCGAATCGGAAGGGAAACATGGGTAAGGTTCTTAATGCAGAATTGGAGTGTGAGGTAGGCCTATAGGTTGTTTTCCACCCTAATTACTGTAGCCTAGTGACTGCGCATAATGTCACGGCTTCTAGCTTCCTGACGTCTAAATATAATCAAATCGTTTATTAATTAGGAATTTTACACACGGCGTGTGCCAACTAACTGATTCCAACGTCAACATATAAATACACACTGTACTAAAAGATCAAACATATGCGCTTAAAAGCCAACATAAAATCATGAATGAATGAATGAATAAATTCCCCAAAAAAGCCCTTTGGGCCATGGCGGGACAAAAATACAAAAATGATCTTGAATGGTGGATGAAGCATTAAACAGTTTAACAAAAGCTGGAACGCGCCAGAATCACGCCACGTGGTGATCTCGCCATATAGATAGTAGTGACCACGCTTACTACGCTTACGACCGAGCGTGGTAAGCAAATAGTTGCTGTACTCTGTATGATCAAGTCCGGAACACGCCAGGAAACCTCGGGAAGAACGAGAAACATCACCCAGACGAATCCTGAAAAGTGATTCAAATCATATGTAAACTAATCAACGTCTGCTGTGGTTAGGTTATTGTGACGTTCCTGGCTCTTAATCATCGGCACGAAGGGTTAGTCGTCGAGTATTAGTTACTATTTCAAGAAGGATGTAACGATCAGCGTAGTAACTTTTCACGTGGTTGGAACGGAAATAGTAATAAGGGTTACTATTGTAAGAGGGGCGGAACATGCTCTTGGTCTGGATGATTTTTCAGTTGTCGAGGATTTTGACGAGACTGTTCAGCACTTTGCAAGGCGAGTTTGACTCACAATTGCCTTAAATAATGAAGCTGGCAAAATTGTACAATCTTATATGATCACATTTGTAACGTCACATCCATTATCCGAGAGCTAGTCAGGGGATCCAAAATACTTCAGCACGGGGCACATCCGGACATAGTCATTTTCTTAAGACATGCTTTCAGCTGTTGTCCGAATAGACTTGACGTTTACTATAGCAGACAAATTACTTTTGGGCTTCAGGAACTTCACATTTACCCACCATACAGTACCTCCTTATGTCCACGAGATAGTTACCTGCTTTATTATATGTTATTATCCAATAATCTTGTCCCTTAATCCTAATAATCTTATCCCCAAATTAATCCTTAATAAAACTACTTTCAGTCACCTTTACATGAGAAAGTATATTCACCGCAGTTAAATAACGTCCAGAAAGAGCACACCTCGACTGTACTTTCCCTTCGCTAACTAGTACACTGTGGATTAGTACTCTGAACCAAAGTAGCCGCGGCCAAACCGATACATTTGGTTATATCTAATTTTTTTTTGTTCCTAGGGATGGCTGCTGCTCACATGGCTGCCGGCAGTGGCTTCGTGGAATGCTGCCGGAAATTGTCGAAAGTCAAAGTGGATTTGAAGGATCGAGACGACCTTGGTCGTACCGTCCTTCATCACTGTGCCTTCAAAGGGTAAGTTCCTCTCTACTGTGACACGTAGGGTGACAAGTTTACTTGACTTAATCTCATCCGGCCTCTGTGTCTGTCTCGAGGCATTTCTACTCGCCAGCGAGTGAGTGCTGCGTGTACTGGGCCAGCCTAAGAAGGCCAAAGACTTCACTTAAAAGCTTGAGTGTAAACCTAAAAGATTTTATGTCACACACATTTTCGCTTATTCTGTTTTCTTATCTTGAAGCAGCCGTCCAAGTTTTGGGCTCCCGAAGGTGTCTTAGAAAAAAAATATTAAATTGTAGGAGTAGGAAAATTGCTGGTAAAATTTGAATGTAGTTGTAGTGCTTTCGCGCCGTTAAAAAAAATCCACCTTATTCCCCATATCTCCGCATAAGTAATGGTTATCATGCGTGGTGTTGTCTGGTTGTCCTGCTCGAGGTGTTAACATAGCTCTTTTATATCCTGCCGATCGCACAGTGAATCACGCACAGGCCGCTTCAGCGTGAGCAGAGCAAACTAACTCTAGAGAGTACCGCGCAAACTTTGGAAAAGTGACAAAGAGTCAATCGCAGCGACACTAGCTCCGCTAGCGGGACTGAACGTCCCTACTGAAACTCAATCATTCGTGCACCAGTTCTGGCTTCAGTAACTTAAAATTCTGAACACAGCAAAAAAAAGATACAACCTCCCATATTTCTTCGATGTATGCAGACCGCATCTTAGCTTTACTGGAAATTTCTAAGCCCGCAAGTTTGTCTCGCTTTAAATGCCACAAGCGTGGTGGGCGACGCTGCAAGTATGGCCCGATTGCGAAGCATAGAAAGCATAGGTCTTGGCGCTACTCCTTAGTGTTATTTTGCTCTGGGCGTGAGATAGAAATTTATACTCAGCGTATAACCCGAGCGGAGACTCAAATCCTACCTTTTTTGTTTATGCGTTGTGCTGCTGACAATTTTGCGAGAATGAGCGAAAAGACGCTCGGATTTTTGGAGAAGTCCCCTGTTTCCAATTTCACCATTTCACCCATACACAGGCAACCTTTAGGCTACTGTAAAATGCTTGCCGAAAATGTTTATTTCAGTTCCAGTTTATCATGTGTGAGGTGGATTTGGAAATATTTGATCTTAATTTCCTTCTGTTTCTTCTTTTAAATGTTGCATTTTTTGCTAAGTGGCGCATAGTTTCACCAAGTAGATGACGTTCAAGCTAAACAGCATACCCCAATGCAAGAAGAAATGTATTTAAAAGCCCCCCCCCCAAAAAAAAAAATTAGTTTTGCAAATTACTGTTTGTGCCAGAAGGAAGCTGGAACAGTTGGCTCTTGGGTGATATAAATTTTTTATTTTTCCTTTCCATCTGACGTGTTTTAAAACCAAGAAACAAAACCAAGGTTATGCTAAATCGTTTAAAGAAGTGTTCAAATCAGCCTGCCTCTACTGTATTCGCGCCTCAACTTAATAATCTTTTCAGATCCTCAGATTGCATCGATTTGTTTGTTGCGAACGGTGCTGATGTCTCCATCTGTGATAAATTCGGCCGTCTTCCATTGCACTACGCTGCCTCACAAGGTCATAGCGAGTGTGTGAAAACGTTGGTCACCTTCGGCTCCGCTGTCAACGCACAAGACTCTGAAGGGAGGACCTCTTTGCATTACGCTGTTGCTGCCGACCCCGATGGGAGGTAAGGGCTTTAACTTCTAGCTCGTTTTATAACCCTCCCCTTTGTATCTTTGCCTTCTAAATTCAGGATTTTGGGGATCGCAGACGTTGTTTGACGGGGGTACCTAACGTCGCAAATCTGTCCGTCCTTCTGCTCGTACCATAACTCTCAAATAATCGTCCGTTAGATCATAGTCATTTTCGGCGATCATGGGTTTGTAACTTTAACTAGTTGGTGTATCTGTTATTTGTTTCCGGTGTATTTGATGATAAGGACAGTTTTGGGTTCAGTTTCATGTCTATCACGGAGAGGGACTTTTAAGGACGAATCGGTTGTTCTTCGGGACTGAGGGGCTAAAACCTTATGCGAGTTAGTGCACCTTTAATTTGTTTTCGATACTTTTGAGGGTAAGAAAAACCACTGTCACCTTGAATTAAGTGTTTACGCAATGGTTACGAATAATAATGCAACACAATAGCAGTTATTAGTAGAGTGTGTATTATGATTTTGGAAAGTTACGGCAGCTTCATAGTAGCCTACTAACAAAGGTTCAGTGAGATTATATTCCAGGTTTTCATCAGACACGATGTCTACGGTTGAAAAGGATAAAGTTCAACTAGTTGCGAGTCAGTATATATCTCTTCTTCCGATGTTATTGTTTTCAACACTGAGCGATAATCATTGATCAGGTGAAGCCGAACAAAAGTTGCTGCAACACTTCACGTTGCCTAGGCAACGTCAATCTAGTTGTCATTCGTTTTCGGGTGTTAGTGGAAAATGACGAGTCTCAGTCATTCAATAACATATGAAACAAACACGTCTAATCCTTATACTACTAACCCTAATCATCATTAATATAAGGACCTTATTTTGTGATCCATCGCTAACAGCAAGCATCTTTAACGTCTTTGTTAGCTTCGTTGAAAACACGCTCTCCACACACCTCCCTTCTCCATTCGCTGACTTCCTCGCACTCGTTCCTCGCACTGAGTTCCTCGCAAACAAAAGTAAGGACTGCTCTTCCGTATCGTAATACAAAAGCGAGAGGAACGGATTCAGAGATTTAAGCTAACGACTGTCTGTTGGTCCTTATCTGTCGCCTGATTCCCTGAGTCTGCTTGGACTTTCCTCCTAACGTGATGTACTGTTAAGAATCATCCAGAGGAATGTGGGCCATTTTCAACTCGCGCTCGGGATCCTGTCACTCTAAGAGATAACTGGAACCCCTGAAAGCGTGAACCTATCATTCTTGGATACGTGATGTTTATTTATTTTCTTCCAGCATAACTTCGTACCTGATTCAGCACAAGGCCGATCCCACAATTAGGGATGCTCGAGGTCATTCTGTGATTCATTTTGCCGCAATGAAGGGGAGTGTGCGGGCCTTAGATATTTTGTTTCAGTGCCTGGGAAGGGGGAACCTGCACCTAGTCGAGTCCTCAGCTTGCAGTCCCCTCCACTTAGCTGTAAGTATACTACACGACTGCTTTCGATCCTAAGCTGAGTTCCCACATAGTCCCGTGTGGTATTCGAACGTGAATATCCGAATGAGCCAGGTGGTGATGAGGCAGACCCGTTTCTTGTATTCCGGTCTAGGCGAAATCAACCCTAACGACCCCCCCCCCCTCGGTACCAACCTCCCCTGGCGAAAACTCCCTGGTTTTCGAAACTTCCCCGAATGCAGATATATAGGAAATTAGGAAACCTTATTAAAAACTGCAAGTTAAATGTAAACGCATGACAGCGACTCGCTGGCCTCTCGCCTCTATATATACTTTTCCTAAAGATATGTTTTTATTTCCAACATTTTATCGCTAGGGGCTGGTGGTACCGGTGGGGTTTCGTCGGGGGATTTGGAACCGGGGGGTCGCCGGGGGTAAGGGGATGATACCGGGAGGGGAGGTGGGGGCTAGCCGGACCCGGTTGAGAAAATCGGTTACATTGATAAGCGGATACAAAGAGTTGGTCCCTCTTTGCTTGCGTGTCTAGAATTCTAGTCAGGCGGAAAAGTGGGAAAAACACAACTTTTCCGTGTGACATTTATAGAATGACAGATCTTGGGTGGGAAAGGCAGGCAGGCATCCAGTCCCTCAATGCACTCTTACACGGTCAGGTCGCTGGATGCTATGTCGAAAGCGATAATTTGAGTTTAGCTAGACAGTATTCAAGAAGGAAGCTGGTAAAAGAAAAAATTTCATCGAAGGGCGAAGATGAAGTTGTCAAAATTATTTTTTCCAGGCTAGTTATGGTCATCGTCATGTTCTAGTTTCAATTATCAATTACCTCCAGAAAGTTGATGTCTTCGATTCTCAAGGTCTGACACCTCTCGAACTAGCTGTTGCTGAAGGTAAGCTCCTGAAAATTGCTTCTTGTGCTTCAGATTATTTATGGGCTAATAGTGATGATATTCTTATTACCCGCTTTGGAAGGAAAAGCCAAAAAATAGTAGCAAAGCAAAATAGCGAAAAAAAAAACGAAAAAAAACATAGATTTTACGGTGGTGGGGGTGCTTAAGCCCTGCTCCAGAGAAGGTTATACCCTCATCAGATTCTTCCAATTTGTATACATCTGGTATTTATTCTTGATTACAGGTCGTGAAGATTGCGTGGGAGAGCTACTTCAGCGCCGCGCTTCAGTGACGGTGGGAAATAGAAGTTCTCTCCATGTTGCCGCCTCGCACAAACAGTTCAACATTTTGCGCATGCTGCTGATGGCGGAACCGGGACAGGTGGATGTAAGGGACAAGAATAATCGGTAATAATCGCTCTCTCTCTCTAGTTTTTTTTTCCAGTACAAGAGCTATATTTATTGGCTGTATTTGCCTGTATTGTTAATTTGTTTGTTATTATCTATGAGCGCGTGACGCCCTTGCTTGATAGTGGCAAAAGCTAAAAGCTTTCTTTAAAAAAGTCTAAGCTGATGCTGGCAAAATCTTTCTGATTCGTCTAGTAAGTTATTTTTCGTTTTCGGAAAATGTGGAGGTGGGAAAAAAAATAATGAGCACGTGGAATCAACAAATAAGAAAACAAGTAAAGGAACATACAGAAATTTGTGATTTAAGTTCAGACATCAATCAGTGTTTATCACTTTAACACAAACTTTCACGAGTAACAGTAACAAGAGTAACAAGAGACAATGTCTCAAAAATGGTAAGAACTCGTAGTTTTAATTTATTTTTCTGAAGAATATGTCACGACTCCAGAACAAAACACAATAAAGGGAACGAAGAAATAACCTGCATATAACTTGTCAAGGCCTTCCGGGTTGGTACATACGGTTATAAACAAATGCGCCAATTTAGGTTTTATTTAGCTTGAGTTAGCCACGCACTTCGAGTTAAATAGGTATGTTGCCAATGCTTGAGGTTCATCGAGTGTTACCCTTGACGTGAGACCCAAACACATTCTCTGCCCCCTTTTGGTGGAGATTAAAACATGAAGGCTGCGTAACACTGTGTGTGGTGTTATATTGTGTACAACCAGCAGAATTAAAGGAACAGAAAACTTGACTCAAACTTGGCTCAGGGAGCTAGCTGACATATCAAGAATGTACCCTGAGTCGATATTGAGAGTTAGAAAAATTCTTGTTACGACCATTGCAGTTTCCGGGCAGTTTCCGAGAGTTCGACTTTTGAGTTAGTAGAACAAAAAAAAAAAAGCAAAAGGTTTGTGTGCCGGGAGTAGGACTCGAACCCACGATCTTTGCCCCAAAAACAAAGTAATACAATGTATGTCAACAGGGTTGCCACCGGTAGTACAATTGTGCTCACAATAGAACTTTCTTTTTACTTTGGCAGCAGATTTTAAGAAAAAAGTAGTTGTCAGGTTTTATTTCCAAGGTGACTATGACCCAGCAACACGTTCTGAGTTCTTTTCTTGTTTGGTATTACTTTTTTCCTTTTGCATAGTGAATTTATTTTAGTAAAGTGGCAACACTGTATGTTGATAACACAGACAATCGCGAACTTTTACAGTGCATGAGTGCGTAACTACAGTGCATAAGGGGCAAGGCCCTGCCAGCTAGCTCTGGGAACAATAAGGAGGGGTTTCGAGATAACAAAGATGGGGGGTCCTGTCGACAATAAGTCCCTGTACATTTATCTAAGCCCCCCAGGCCGGTTTGATGGCCGAAGGTTGCCTAGTCAAGTTTACTGTGCCTTTAAAGAAAGAGAATTTATAATAGAAAGAGAATTTAAGAAAGAGAATTTATAATAGAAAGAGATTTTTTTTGTTTTTTTTTGAATTGTTGTTGTGTGGGTTTTATTTATTGGGGGGGAGAGAATGTTCTTCTCCTGGGTCTCCAACTTCATTCAGTAGGCTAGCCTATAGTAAATAGAATTTAACTCATTTTCCTTTTAAAGTTTAACTGAAAAGCCAACTTATTTGTGTCATTTAACTGGATACACTGAATTATTTGGATTCTGCAAAGGGATTTTTTTATTTTCCACTATCTGCTCTAGTTATGAGGCTCATAATATCTCCGTCCGTCCTCACAGCGTAAATTCTACTATAACGCGGGAAATTTTAATCTCAAAACAAATGCGGCTTTTCAGTGGGCAGTGGTGAGATTGGTGAAGATTACTTAGTGCCTGAACAAAAAAAAAATCATAAATCTTTCTCGTAAAGCATACAACAAAAATTCAGTACTACAGATCACACGAAAATTCCACTATTTGAAAATCGATTATTCGTGGATAGCGGAACAACGAACTAACTCATTTTCAGCGGGTCTTCGAGCCAATTTAAGTGAATAGGTGATGGGTAACTAGATTGTCCTATCCTAGCCCTTTTCGGTTAAAAATTAAGTATAAGGGTGTTTTTTTGTCAGTATAATAGAAAGAGATTTTTTTTGTTGGGTACCACAGGAGACTCCTTTGGGTCCTCTTCTATTTTTGGTGATCATAAATGATATTGCAGAGAAGAGGAAAACCGTTGGAAGTATGTAGACGGTTTGAGTATTGTTGAAATCTGTTCCCAAATGAGCAATGCTAAGCTAATAATCTAAGAGGTGGCGGATCAGGCACAGAATAGCGACATGAAAACTGCGGTCTTAACTATTTATTTCCTAAAATCGAAACCTGCTTTCAAAGAAGAAATATCAGTAACAATGAAGGCTGAGAAAATTAAGTTACTGGGTGTTACGATAACCCCAGATTTAAAATGGGAAGCCCACTGCCAGACTATGCTGAACCGAGCCAATGCGGGATTACAAAATGAAAATATCCCACTGTCACCCACAACGAGTTTATACTTTCCTTCATTAGACCCACCCTGGAATACGCAGTGCCTATTTGGCTTTTTTCATCATCGCAGGAACAAAGAGACAAATTGGAAAGAAGACACAACTCTTTTTAGTAAACTCTTCTTATTATCCATAGTGGACCGAAACTTCCATACTCCTACCTTTTAAAACACTTTAACCTCGAAACACTGCAGGAACGCAGAAAAGAGCTAAGCACCGACTTCGGTTCAGCCATGGTATCCCACCCTCGGCACTCCCAAATCCTCCCCCCCCCTCCCAGCAAAATGTTAGAAATCGACCAAACGAGTGGTAAGTTCTAGGGTACCCAAGCTCTGTCCTGTACCTACAAAACACGCTAGATAATCAGAAAGTTCTTGAAACTTTATAACGAAGCTTGATAGATTTTTAAGTGTATTGACGCATGCATTGTAATTTTTTCTGTTCTTTGACAGTAATCGCAAATTTGGTTGTATAACTACGAAAATCGATTTTTAGAATAAACTTTCTGTGTATCTATCTGTCATAACTTTACTTCTTAACTCGAACTTATTCACATTTAAACCTGTAAGCATGCACAGCGTTTGGGCATGCCGGTGTCGGAAAGAGGAAGCGTCGAGTTGATTCCTCAAGTAATACACCCGCAACAGAATCGTCAGCAACACACGAATTCTGACTTGAAAAGATCGAGCACTAAGCGCGGGAGTAAGCTTGAGATAAATAGTCCCTTTTGGGCAATGTAAGTTCAGTTTACTTTCAGGACACCGCTCATGCTAACCATGATGGCTGGCCATCCTATGTGTGGAGAAATCCTGGTGAGGAGTGGCGCCAACGTCAATGCTGTGGACTCACAAGAAAGATCTCCCTTAATGTTTGCCGTGAGTAATTGACCTTTTCGGTTTCATTACCCTTTTTATCATTCCTCTCGTTGTCCCATAGGATATGGGGCGTTTACGGTTTCTATGAATTCAACTCCATTCACATGGTTCTGCCTTTGCTGTATCATACTGGTTCCGGTCATTATAGTTAAGTCATGGCACTAAACTAGCTTTGGGCGTGGAGTGCGGCTCAGAGTAACGGTCATTCAAATGAATTTGAATTTTTGAATTTGAATTGAATTTGAACAGGGCAAAAGTAAGGACCAAACTTAACTTTCCCTATAAACTCGCCGCTCGCAGATTTACCATCCATTTTAGTTCCTCTGGTCTAAGCCCCGCTTTAAAAATCAGTCCCCCCCATGCCTCTTTAGCCAAGATGTACCACTTCAGAGAGGAAGAAAACCACTTCAAGCAACCTCAATCCTGGCAACCAATGGCAGGTAGCTCAAGTGTCAACTTCACTAACATTACTAAAAACAGATCCCTTCTCTGTGTCTGGATCGGCGCTGTAAGTTTTGCGTAAAAAAATTGACCTTCAGTTTGTGAAATACGCAAGTCGGTCGCCTCAATCAGTACTGGGTCATGTATAAGGCTTGCTGTTGCAGTGGTAGAAAACCAATGTCATCGAGACTTACAAGGTGCTGTCTGGTACTTCAGATGTAATCCTGGAGGGGCTCCTAAACCTAAAACACCTTCCGGTACCTAAAACACCTTCCGGAACGGTAAGGTCACCCCACCAGGGGTGAAGAGCCAGCTAACAAGAGCTGAAAGCTCATATGTCACTTGAAAGGGTATGTATACGGTCCGGACATAAAAAGTGAAGAATTTGGACATTTGCCCTCAGGAACTTTCAAGTTCCATCCGGATGTGCTTGTCACAAGATATTCAGGAACATCCCCTCCAACTCCCCTCTCAGTGCCTCCGGAATTGTAGACGTAGCCTATAGGTAGGGCTAGGCCGTGCCACCCAAGTCCCGTCTCGATCACCCCACACTAAGCGAGCCATAAGGTATTCGGTACCCTCCAAACCTTCCAGCATTCCCCTGATCCGACCCGGACCTTGAAATGAAACACCCGGGGCATTCTTGCTAACTGTCAAGTTTCGCCCTGATGGGTGTACTCGTTCGAAAGTATGCATGTCACAAGCTTACCAGAAAGTTTTCAGCACCTCCTCGAACATCTCCGATTCGGACACATAAATTACACATCTAGAGCCTTTTTTTCCAATCACCCCGCAAGTTTTTCTCGAATCTGGGAATTTCCGGAAAATGTATCCCCCTCTCTCCACCTTTATCTCCACCACAGAGGGCCTTATCCGGTCGAGACCTGAAATGGCACCTCTACGGCCCAAGAACTTTGTACCATCGAAGTTACATCACTATCCCTCCATCCATCTATCATATTTCGTCTCAATCCTTCCGTCTATTTCGTCCCTAAGCATGTTAAACAATATCCTGGAACCCCACCAACTCCCTCGACGTGATCGGATACATTTCGGACACATTCATAAACATCTTGGGTATCTCGTCTTACATCAGGTTTCAATCGAATCGAATCACCGTTCGCAACTTACGCTGTTCACAAAATCTGGACTCCCCCTCTCTCCACCCCACACGGCCGAACTGGAGTACCGTATGGTCAGAATTGCGAAGGCCTGAATATCACCGCCGAATAAAGTGCTTATATATTCTTTCGTTTAGGCCTATAGTGGAAACGCTTCGGCGATCGACATGCTCCTCCATCATTCCGCCAAACTAGAACACCATGACGTAAATGGCAAAACTGCCGTTCATGTAGCAGCAGCGGGGGGCCATAGCAGCATTCTCAAATCACTGCTTCGCCAAGAAGAGAGGGCTAAGTTTTGTTTGGACATCACAGATAAGGAGGGATACACCCCTCTCCACTGGGCTTGCTTCAAAGGTCAGTATTGGTAACTTGATAATGCTTGAATGATAATTACCTTAAATCGCGTTGTCCAGCGACAAAGGTGGGTGGTCCTCCTGTGGTTGTCGCCGGTTTTAGTGATTTTGGTCACACATGATGTTGGAACTGGTTTTTGATTAATGTCTGGTAGAGGATTCCGGGGCATCCACCCGTACTTCCAGGGTTTGGCTTCCCACTCCTTGTCAAGCTTGGATTTGAATGAGTCCACTGTCTGTGCATTGACCTCTGACAGGGTGTTCCAGTTTTATTCTGGTTGAGAAGAAGTGGTTTCCGATCCTGGTGTGAGCAAATGGCTTTGGAATCTACTTACTGTGACCTTGAAGAGTTTTTGTAGCTCATCTTTAAAGGTTCGCTTAAGAGGTTATCGTTCCAATTTCCCATATCGGGCTTACAGTTGCTGCATTCCAGTTCAGATTCCCCGGAACAAAAAAAGCTGGTCATCTTCTACACCTAAACTCAGTCTCTCCACTGCGAAAGTACACTACCTATTACGAGCAATCTTGACCAACAAACGTTGTCTCTGATTGGTTTGTACCTCCGACTGAACCAATCCCAAACGTCGCGAGAGGCGGGACTAACTGTGAAACGACTCTCCATGATTAGGGTAGACTTGGCTAGAATGGCAAAGCATGAAAACAGCTAAGAAAGGAAAGATCGAAAATAGGCGGACTAGCGAATAATGGAATAGTATCAGGTTTCAGTTCTGCTGTTAACAGTAACATGGATATAATACAGAAATGCTTACGTTTCTGTAGATTAAGAAGAAACTAAGTATGGTTGTACATCTTATCTACTATGGACAAGAACTAGAATCTTGGAACTCTAGGAAGGTTGTAAGTGATTTACCGGTTTGGTAGTAAGTATTACAACCTGGCAAGTACCGTAACTTTGGGCCATCACGTGCACCGCGACCGTTTATACAAAAGTTGCGCTATTTCAGCAAGTCCTAATGACTTTTAAGTTATTGACAGATAGATGGCTAAGCAATCCGAGGGCCATAGCAAAAATTAAAACAAACTCATGAACAGTCTCAAAATTCCCCTCCAAAAATGTTCCTCTGTTCTAATATAGCGTAGCCTACGTTATAATTTCCGTTTGTGTTTAGCCGAAAATCCACACCAAAAATAAATAAACAGATGATCTCAGAATACTCCAAACAAATCGAGCTCTGTGCTTCAGGAAGAACCTCATTCTCTTCATGCTAGCAAAACACTCATCCTTCACAACTCCTTTCGAGACTGTTGTTCCCTCATTCGCTCAGCTCTTTGCAATCGCCAACCATGTGCATCACACTCTCGTCCAAACTTCCTCACATCGGACAGATGTAAGGGCCAGAAATCCGCTTTCAATTCACGAAATGTCGTTTTACTAGCCCCAGTTGGCAGACTGTCCGCCAGCCAACGTTTCAATGACTAACTTTTATTATTTTATCTGTATGATACCAGCAACCATTTCCTTCCATCAAATTGTGCCACAAACACCGAACAAAAGCGCAGATTCATTTCCGTCAGTGTTCTACTCCCAGTTGGTTAACCCCTGTGCTCTTCACCTCAACTTGGACGTGTATTCAGTTTTCCATAGTGGTGTAGGCTATTTTTTGTCCCATTCTTAAATTGAAGCTCTGAGTTGGCCTAATGTAGATCCTTATGCATAATCATTTTAAGGTCATGAGGATTGCGTGAGGGTCCTTCTGTCAGCAATGCAGAAAAAAGAACTGGTTGGAAATCGTTTTTCGCCACTACATTGTGCAGCGTGAGTATGATTTTTGTTGTTTTTCCGTTTTAGGAGTGTGGCTTGCACTCACCCGTCTCCTGTCTTTTCCGCCTTATCCATGTTATTTTACGTACATGTACAGGAGGAATATTCTACCTTAAACACAATTTCAAATTTCTAGAGAAAGCCTTTTCCTTCAGAGATCTGTTTGGCTTAAAAAAAAAGGAACTAGAAAAAGACACGACAGAAAACTTGATTGAAGCTAAAACAATGGTTCGTGTGACGGAGGAGTAAATATTGGTTTCTAATTAAAAGAATTGTTAATTTCATACAGAAAACTGAAAGATTCCACGCTCGGCTTCGATACTAACTGATTTCGGCTTCGATTGACCAACTGATTCCAGTGGCTTGGCCTAAATTTAAAAAATACGCTTTCTAAGACTTGCTCTGCTATTACTGAGGATACCTCCAAACTGATTTGTGTTGCGTATGGCCGTCTTTGTCCAAACCAAAGTCGTTATAACCGAAAGGCGCTTGGTCGAATTTATAATCCATTTTGCGCACCTTATATCCTGTATTGTGCCGGTGTGTACCACATTCTGCGGAAAAAAGACCAGAAAGTTTTAAAGACGTCCTGCTTTAATCATTGTAAATTTTTAATGCATCTTCCTCGTTCGTGTCGTAACCGTAAGTTAATTCAGAAGTTCGGCGTGCAAGATGTCATTCGGTCACTGGAAAGGACGTCGGCGTCTCTGTTAAAAACACCTACTCATCCAGCTCATCGTCTACATGATGTTTTCCATGAGTTTTTAGGCCTAATTAGAAATTTAGTCCAAAATGTCGTCATAAATGTTGATTGTTGTTTGTGTTTGTTTTTTCTTATTTCCTTTTACTCCACTGTCGCCACGTGCATCTGGTGGGTTATAAATTAAATATATATATACTAACGAAATTTCTATGACGGAAGTGCACTTCTCGGCGTGGGTTGCTCCATCTTTTTATTTTACAGTGATATTTTTTTTTTATCTTTTAATGATATTTGTTTTTCATTAACACTATCGGTTATTGGGATCCCAAAACGTTAGTGACGGATACCTATGACATCGCAAAATTGTCCGTCTGTCCGTCTGTCTGTCTGTTCGTCTGTTAGCACGATAACTCTCGAAGGGATTGAGATATTTTGATGAAACTTGGTGGGAGGATCCTTTGGGTCAAAGTACAAGTCAAGTTCGAAGATGGGCTCTGTAGCCCTATATTTGAGGGCGGGGGAGGGGTTTAAATTAAAGGGCAAAAAAAATATTTTTTGAAAGCTGTAATGATTTAGGGGTAAGGAGACACGCTGAATCCGAATATGAAAGTTATTTTCTCGTCGGACAAGTAGTTCGCCCGGAATCCGTCCGAAACCGGAAAATTTGTTTAAAAGTAAAATTTGTATTTGAAGTTGATTAGATGACAGATTTAAGGGTGAGAAGAGACGCTGATTCTGTATATGACAATCATTCATTTTTACCCGGACATATAGTTCGTCCGGAATCCGGTTGAAACTGGACTTTTTTTTACAAGTTGAAGTTTTATTTGAAGTTGATTAGATGTTCTGTATAGAGATAAGGAGATGCGCTGAATTTGTTTCTGAACTATCTTTTTTTGGCTGGACAAGTACTTCGCTCGGAATTCGGCCGAAACCGTAAATTTGGCAGAAGTATATAAAGCAGGAAGTTTCGATCAGTATCGTCAATCAAAATAGATATGGCTTATACAGGTATATCAGATGATTAGCCTGGCGAAGACAAGACCTAGTTGTCTGGGTCAAATATTAAATTTTTGGGATCCCATCGAAACCTTTGGTTTTGTTTTTGGTTGTTCTTCAAAGTAAAATTTTTGAAGAAGAAAGCAAAGTTGCGTATTAAGAAGTAAATAAAGAAATAAAGTAAAGATTTAAATAAGGATGGAAGATTAGTTGCTATACTTTTATCACTGAGAGTAGTAGGGTTTAAGAAAAAAAATGGTATCTGCGTATCCGGGACACTTCCATTCACTGTTCATCCTTTTAAATTTTTAATTTTCTCCATATTTGGCTAATTCTTTTGCCCGATTTTTACATAATTTCATCCCATCATTTATTTCTGGTCAGATCTGTATTAGTTATATTGTTTCGTTTCTGTGTATTTTGTAAATATTTTTTGTATTCCTCTTCTAGCTTTATTTGGAGCCATTTGGAAAAATAAATTTGATTGATTGATTTTAGAAAATGCGGCAATGCGGCTTGCGTGGAGCTTCTCCTAAAAGAAATAGCTCCCCCTACCCTACAAGATGAGATGGGACGGACGCCGCTGCACATAGCTGCCGCCTATAGTAAGGAAGAGTGCCTGCGGCTTCTGCTGAACTTTCAGCAGGACCCAAACGTCAAGGATTCGAGCGGGATTACTCCACTGATAGCTGCTTGCGCTAAAGGAGACGTCAGTATTATAAGTAAGAAACTGTGGTTATTCGAACTACATGTCAGTAGCAACCACGGGAAATTACCCACTCATGGAAGGTAATTTAAAAACGCAGGACCCATCCGGGGCCCCATAGTTGGGAGTTGGAATGAAGAGGCTTTTAATATATTTTATTTATTCATTTATTTCCCTCAAAGCTGAGGAGTAGTATTAGCCTATATAATCTATAAACAAAACTATACCTAAACTAACTCATCCATTCAGTGACACTATAAATACTGTGATACACAAGGTTTGAACAACTAAGTTATGATTTTTAACGCTCACATTCTGAAAAAAGTGGGCATAGGTTGTGGGTAGGCCGGAGGCCTTTTTTGTAAAAAAAAATGTATGAGTTTTGCTTTAGAATTAAGAATGGATCCTTTACTCTAAAGACGGAAACTTCCTGGGAATCACTAAAAGAAATGGGGAAACTCCAGAAGCATAAGGTAAAGGTGCTTCAGTTAAACAACTCCTTGTTGGACGTCGGTCGTGATTAGGGGGTGTCGACTCGCGGTGTACATTGTCTTTGGACAATGTGCAAACTGGAGAAGGTGGGACAGCCATGATGACTTTTAGTACGTAACATTCAAATTTTTCCTTGGATTACTATGGTTTCCTTTCAAGGTGGCCAATCAAGAAAATAATTATTTCTTATGCACTCCATAATGAGTTATAGCGTTCGCTACCAAAAGAAATATAAAGTCAGCTTCTTCTGACCAGAGGCGTTACTAGCCATAATGTTTGGGGGGGCAAGGTATTTACCGGCTGGCTGGTCATTTTTACCGACAGTTGTTTTCAAGAAAAAAATGACAGTTTTGATGAAAAATCGACTGATTTTCAGAACAACCGACTGTTTTCATGAAAAAATCAACTGCGTTTCGCGCCGACTCGGTTATATTTACCGACTGGCCGAAAACATTGGGGTGGGGCGTCCCGCTTCCCCATACGTGACGCCCCTGCTTCTGACAGGAATTTCCTTCTGGAACACACACCTAAGTCAGTACCCATAAAAACGAAATGTGAAATAGTTAGCTGTGTGTTCAGGATCAAATTGCAGCAGGTAGAGAATCTTGATTAACCAGAAGTGAAAAACAGTAGGTGATGGTACCTTTCCTTATAGATTGGGTCTTGAACTTTTTTTTTTTTTTTTTTAGCCGGTGAACAGTTTCTATAATTGTTCAATTTTGGCAGGGTTATTTTAAAAACATGAACTGGCAGCCCAAGATTTTGAGCGGTTTAACTGGCCTGTGTCGATTGTAGTGGAACTAGACCGATGTTTAGCTGCATAGTCCTAATCCTGTAGCTTTGCCAAAATTTAGAATCCTTACTTCTCGGGTGGTTTTCGGTACCAATCAGAATTTCAGACAAGGAAATTTCTGTCTCTATTGTTTTTTTCGTCCTTCGTTTGCTTAGGTTGAACCTCTTTTCTTCCTTCCAGGACAGCTGCTGAAAGGTGGTTCTTCGGTTCTGGTTAGCGACAATTTCGGAAACGGTCCCCTCCACTATTCTTGCCTTCACAAACATGATATGGCAGCGCTCGAGCTCCTCTTCTCTGCGTCTGATAGTGACTCCGAAAACATGATCAACGCTGTAAATCAGCATCTTCAAACGTAAGTATCTGCAGCTCTCTGTAGAGATTGATTCCATTTCAGTTAGAATTTAAGCTTTAAGTTATTACGCTAGCTATTATAAAGAACTCTTTCGTCCGCAGGAGTGCTAAACAACATTTTAGTAGTTATCGTAAGGCTTTGCGATCACAGTGGTGATTACTAATAGTTTTATAGGCTTTTGGTGCACCAAAGATTCAAAACTCAAATTCTATTATTTTCAAAATCAGCGGAAAAGCGACAGTTTAACACGCCGAAATTTACCAAATTTCGAAACTTACGAGCCGAAAATTACCGATAAGTTCGTCCTTTTCCTGCCCTCTTGGTACAAACAGACACAAACAGGACGCGTTGCAAGCGTCCGGATGTATCTTTGAAACTCTCGGCTCTAAGTAAACTCTCCACGATATCCCATCTTAGCTTTCCTGAACATCATGGCCTGTCCCTTCTCCTTTAGTGAATTTTAGTGTTTTGTATTATGGCCAAACAAACACTAGAAGTTCACTAAGACTGGATCAACGTCAACGACAAAACATGAGTTGCGTTTTTGCGGATACCATGGTATCTGTTACCACGGTAACTGAATCTACAATTAGTCGTTTTTGCAGTTACCGTGGTATCTGATATACGGTCTACTGCAAAAACGACTATTGCCGAAATTGCACTTTCGAAGTCATCCCAAAAGAAAAACTAATATCCAGTTACATCACTAATTGCTGAACACCACGACCAGATACCACGGTCGGACCGTGATATCTGAATATCTGTTACCACGGTAACTGGCCAGATACCACGACAACTACAAAAACGCCTTTTAACCGTGGTATCAGATAACACGATAACTGCAAAAACGACTTTAGACCGTATATCAGATACCATGGTATCTTCAAAAACGCAACTATGGCAGTTGTACCACTGCACGAAAAGACACTTTGTATGTTCGAACGCACGTGCAGTGGATAACTTTTAACTCGAGTTTCCTTTCCGCATGTTACTTTTAGAACGCTTTCGATCCAACCGCAGAAATAGATTCGGTTGAATGAATTCATACTGATGCCATGCACTGTGTCTGCAACGTGCTGATCTTGATTGGACTCACAGTGAGCCACGCCCGGATTCACCAGACGCTTGTTGATATTCGGATATGGGTCGCACAATATTTGTGGGGTTACTGAATGGTTTTATGAATGAATGAAATATTTTATTGCCCATCAGCTACACAATGGAGAAAAAGATGGAGTATGGAAGACAAGGAAAACAACTACTACAAAAACAAAACAACATTAACCTAGAAACAAAATCAAACAAATCTTATCAGAAAAGAATACACATCCAAGGGTGTACAAAGTTTTTATGGACATTAAAAGTAGGCTACAGGAAGGATAAATTTCCGTGCCATCTCTCCTTCAAAGTTGCCTTAAGTTGCAGCTGCAAACAGAAAAGTAATTTCCTGTGTTGAATTGCCAATTGTGTTCAATGTCAGTTAGTTCGTGCTCTTCGCCATAAAAAGGCAAGCGCTGCGTTTTTTTCACGCTGCAACTCGCCGCAAATAATGACAATAGGCCATTGCAGCATTAAAAATATTCCGTATCTAAAAATCACGAAGAAAAATGGAAAAATGTCTTTCATGGTAGTAATAGTAGTTTACTGTACACCAAAGCCATGACGGCCATGATAAATTACAAAAGCGCACAAAAAAAAATGAAACCGAAACCGACAAGTATTAAATATTAAATATAAAGTATTATAAGTTACTAAAGTAGCCTAAATGTTTCCTCTGCGATATTTCCAGACAGACGAACCTACAAGATTTTAATTCCAGAAAAGATATTTTTCCCAACCTCTGTATCAACCACTCCTTCCCGCCGTATTCCACCCAGAAACTTCCCGCTTTAAATCTTTTGATTCTTCGCGAACATTCGCAAACAAACATAAGGGTCAATACTTATATTTCAGTTTTCTACTTTCCAGACCACTGCACATCGCTTGTCGCAACGGACTTGTTCTAACTTGCCAGGAGCTGCTATCACGCGATGCAGATGTACTGGCAATTGATGTGGATGGGTTGACTCCTTACCTCGCCTGCGCTCCCAACACGGAAGTCACCGAGTGCCTTTCTATGACCATCAACGTACTCATTGATACCGTCAGAAGTTTCAACAACAATCGAACATCAACCAGGGATCATAAGAGTAGAAATAGTAAGTCCAAACGACTGGCAAAAGAGGGATATTGCCCTACCTTTACCCAGCCTCATTTGTCATTCCCTATTTTTTACGTATTCCCTTTTGATTCCGATCTGTCTTAGAAACGAGTAACACAAAATATATAAGACTCATAATAATGCTAACATCAACTAGCCTCATGGTCAGATAAATGAACGAGCGTGGTGAGTGAAGATTTCTGCATCATCGTCATATCCGTTGCCCCCTCGGTTTAAAATTATTGATTTCAGGTCTGCAAAAGTGGTCCGCCGTTGGGTATTTGGGAATAGAATGGTCTCAGTGTTTTCAAAGCGGTGTTTTCACACTACTATTAGACTATTGTTGAGTGGAAATCCTTTCTGCATGTAACTTTCGACAAAAGCAACACTCTTAAGAAGAAGAAACAAGTCTTGATCGATGTCTTGTGGCAGACTCATAGTCAATTGAATAGCCCTGCGAGGCATCGAAGTGGCCGACTTAAAAGGTCATTAGGACTGAGTAGTACGACAAATAGTTTAGTAGTTAGGGGGGACATGGGCTTAGGAAGTTTAAGATGTAGGCGTTTAGTGAGTATGGTTAGTTTTTGGGAAAAGATAATTAGTCTTCCACGTGTTAGAATGTTGAAAGCGGCGTATCTGGAGTCCCTTAGAGATATAAGTAAGGAGTCATGGGCTTACCAAGTGAAGAAAATTTTAGATGAGTGTGGTGTTGGTGATAAGTGGAATGAGGGTATGGGTCATGAGTTGGAGTTAGGGACAGTAGCTAAAGAAGTAAAAAATATACTTAGGGACCAGGAAATCCAGAGGTGGCAGGTTGACAGAGATAGTTCCAAATCTCTGAGGTTTTATACAGAGGCGAAAGAGACATGGGGTGAATGTGTTTATTTTAAAGCGGGTTTAGATAGGGAGGAATTGAAATTAATAATTAGTATGCGTGCTGATATTTTACCTCTGGGGGATAGGAGGAGGTACACGGGTAAGCCGATTGGGAGGATTGGTCCTTATTTCTGCCCCATGTGTGGAGATATGAATGAGTGCGTGCGACATATTATGTGTGAATGTAGGGAATTGAATGATTTAAGAAGAGAAATATTTGGAGTAAATGAGTGTGGTCAGGAATGGATGGAGCGAATGCTGAAGAGTGAATGTTTTGTCACTATAAGGAAAGTGGGCAGATTCCTCAAGTTGGCTATGAATCACAGAGAATTTTTCTTGTAGATTTAAGTGTTTGTTATAGTTATGTTGTAGGTTATGTATTTTTCTTTTGTATTGCCATGGCCCTTGGGCTTTTAGTGTAATAAATATCATATCATATCATATGACTCTTGACGGAAATAGCCCACTTGGATCTTTCTTCGTAGGTGCTCGTTCTACTATCAGCCGCTCATCCGTTGCCACAGTCCAGTCCATTCGAGAGCTGCTCCCTGAAGAGCCTGCGGCTTCAGACCCTGAGGATGAATAGGCTATTCGTGCTAGTTAACGATCAAATGTGATATTTTTTGCTTTTCCCCCAGAGTTACTAATCCTCCAGAAAGAGATAGAGCTGCGAGTAGGTTATTGAAGCTATTTTGTTTACGGTGAGCTTATGGGGCCAAACAACCTTCTGCGAGCATCTAAGACGTTCTTGCAGATGTGATATGCGGCTTAGGCCTCTCTTCCTACACCCCCGCCGACTCGGACGTCTTTGGCGACGGGGAAGTGTAGACAGATAGCGGAGCAGGACAGTGTTGTTTGGGCTCATAATGCCACATAATATCAAGGGCCCATGATTTTTCCGCGATCTGTCCCTAATTACAGGCATTGCTCTTATCTCTTATTATAATCTTTTACGACATCAGTCGGTTTTCACTTTCATATGCCATATATACCATGACTGCGCTTGCTCAATTCATAGACCTAGCGATGGTCCCGGAGGAGTCATTTGGCTGGAGGAACACAAAACCCTATATAAAAGGAACGGTACGATACCCTTTTGAATCGAGAAATCGTGGACCCTTGATACAAATTAGTGCCATTTCTTTCTTCGATTTCTTCAGTCATGGCATGTCCCAGTTTTTCTTGCCATCTGTCTAGGTTACGAGGAGGCAACCTGTTGTTGAGAGACGTTCGTTAAGTTTTAATTCTAGTCCCTTCAGCTCCTAAATTCCGAGGTGGCGGAAATAGCTCCGACGGGAGGGGGGGGGGGCTTTTTCGGAGATATGTTTATTATTCAGGGTTGACACATATGGAATGAGAAATGAAAATTTAGAGTATCAGGCGAAGGCCGCGGCAACTGCCCTGTGAATTTGTTAATCCCCACTCCCCAGCAGTTCTCTAGGGGCCTTGTCTTGTTCGGAGTGTGGAAGAAAGCTGTGGGAAGGAAGTTTGTTTCTGATCGGTCTTAGTGCCCCCATCTAGTGAGCTTTGCGCTGTCCACTCCGCAGAGCAAAATAACGCTAGGGAGTAGCGCCAAGACCTATGCTTTCTATGCTTCGCAATCGGGCCATACTTGTACCGTCGCCCACCACGCTTGTGGCATTTAAAGCGAGACAAACTTGCGGGCTTAGAAATTTCCAGTAAAGCTAAGATTCGGTCTGCACACATCGAAGAAACATGTGAGGTTGTATCTTTTTTTTGCTGTGTTCAGAATTTTAAGTTATTGAAGCCAGCACTGGTGCACGAATGATTGAGTTTCAGTAGGGACGTTCAGTCCCGCTAGCGGAGCTAGTGTCGCTGCGATTGACTCTGTGTCACTTTTCCAAAGTTTGCGCGGTATTCTCTAGAGTTAGTTTGCTCTGGAACAGGAGCAATACTAGCACCACTAGCGGTACTGAACGTCCCTATTGAAACTCAATCAGTCGTGCACCAGCGCTGGCTCCAATAACTTCATATCCTGAACACAGCAAAAAAAAGATAAGATCTTCACTGGTTCCTTGGTGTGTGTAGACCGCATCTTAGCTTTACTAGGAATTTGTAAACCCGCAAATTTGTCTTGCTTTAAATGTCGCAAGCTTAGTGGGCAGCGATTTGAGTAGATGGCCCGTTTGAGAAGCACGGAAAGCATAGTGTCTTGGCGCTACTCTCTAGTGTTATTTTGCTCTGCCACTCCGCTAGGCTTGTCGTTAAACTCGAATGGACGTATAGATATTCAAAGCCAACTATCCAGAATAAGGGGACTACATTGGGAAAAAAAAAATCATTTGGAACTGTAAGACAAACCTCTCGATGGAGCAGGGCGACCTCGAGGAACCTCGCTAAACTTTTAATCTTACTAAAACTCTAACTTTTCATTAATCCCTCTAGATCCCCTATCCCAAACTCACTTACTACAAACGCCTAATATTTTTCATTCGCTCAATCTACCGAGTTCACTCATAGTGACTCACACTCTCGCCTGAGCATTCGCTTCATCGTTCGTTAACGAAAATATTTTCTTTTCTACTCCAGTGGCAGCCCCCCTCCCTTTTAACCAGCTTATACTTACCATCCAGGGAGATACCCCTTGCTCGCTTCAAAGTGGCCTGTCACACTATTGATCGTCGAGCTGGCCGCTCGGCTCTATATATACAGCAGTCAATCAAAAATAGTTTAACAGGCCGCTTTGAAGAGGACAAAGGGTATCTCCCTGGATGGTAAGAATAAGGTGTTTTAACTTCCTTACCGTTTTAATTCTTCAGTTCTATCCGCTTGTTGCTGTTTCCTGTAGCTCTTTCGCCGGAGATGGTAGCTCTGTGTTTTGTTACATCATTCCCGCGAGTCAGTTCTGTTTTTGATCTCCTTCGAGTGTGCCGGGTTCATAGAGTTTTGGGACGCCTTACCCTTTTGATTTATCCGAGCTTTATAAGGTGTCTTCACGCGATTGGAAGTTCTCCCAAACGGTCGAACCGTCTTTGCGACAAACTGGTTTCTCCTGACGCCATTCGCCGTATTCAAGTTCAGAGTCACCATGCGATTTATGTCCTATCATTCCCCTAACTCACCACCAGAGATGGGCGAATACGAATCCGGATAATCGGATTCGAATCCAGGATTCGTCCTTTTGGCTGGATTCGAATCTTCTGCTTGTCAGTCTGGATTTGGACTCGGATTCCAAACCCCAAATCTTACGAATCCGCTCAAATTTCTAGTCTAGCCTACATCCTTCAAGTTTCCGTTTCCCAACTTTTGCGCAGTGGCTAAGGCAATTCAACATTTTGATCTCCACAACCAACCATCCTCAGCAATCTATCACGCTATCCGATTACCTTAGATATCAGTGCATTTTGTCACATCTGTCTTTTAAACTATACCCTATGCATATGATTTAATTTGATAGGGTCAGATTCGAATCCGGATTTGATTCCGGATTCGAATCCGGATTTGATTCCGGATTCGAATCCTCAGCATGAAATGGTGGATTCGGATTCGTACCTAGCCCTGGATTCGGATTCGAATCCTTTTATGGTCGGATTCGCCCATCTCTGCTCACCACCATTATCAACGTTTAACTAATGCTGCGAATAGTCGATCAGGTTTTCCCGGCTAGATTTTTTGCACTTTCGTCGTGAAGTTGAACAAAAATCATAACATTTCCGTATGGAATTGATGAGGGTGTCGAAAATCCGTCCTTTAAAAGAGGAAAGCTTCTCTTTCCGTTCACTGATGGATCTGTTTGTAGCATACTATCTCTGTGTGATGGATGCTCATAATGAGGCAAGGAGGGATAAACAGAAACTAATCCTCTTGGAGCGCTGAACTTGTATAAGGCGAATTGCCACAGTTGTGTTGTAAAGGTGGCTTGTACTCCGGCCAGTGGATTGTCGCCATCCGTATGATTTCCGTGTGTTTGGAACATTCACACGAACATTTTCCCAAGGCTACGTGCACACACAGTCCGATAAGATTTCGCGGGCGAAGTTCGCGCCAAACTTGGTACCCACAGAACGCGAATCTTTTCCGCGGCGCGAACAAAATTTGACTTTTTCGCTAGAGCAAAGGCGAATGCGAATCCGCATTCTTTGGGCACCAGCCACCAAGCTCAACTATGGGGAAACCTGCAAGCGATACGTCAAAATTTTGGAGCGAAGAGGGAAATTCGCACCCGGCTGCGAAAATCGGACTGTATGTGCCTTTGGTGGGAGCTCGACTGCCAACTGCGTGAAGACGCATATGGATCCTTCTCAGTGACGTAGTTAAACTGTGAGAAAAGGATGTAGGCACAATATGTTTGTTTGTTGAAGATATCACGCTGTAATCCCAATGTTGCTGGTCCTGAGAAATTTTGCTTTCACTTAATTTGCTTCTAATGCTGCTGACATGTTTTCAGGATTCCTTTGAGAAAGCTCATACTAAAACCGCGAAGTGCAAGTTTCCCATTTAGGTGGTCACTTGTAGCATTGCGTAGAATTGTTCAGTTACCATAAGAAATACTGGACCGTTATTTATTATTGAATGTGGCGTTAAGCTTTTAGCTTGTCGCCAGATACTGCGTGCAGACGATCATCTCGGTGGCATTTTTTTCACTTTCATGAAGTTGAAAAAATCTCAGATTCTCCGTATAATTCGCCCTATTCCAGTTCAGTGCTTCCAAGCGGACTATTCCTGTAAATCCCGTCACTATCAGCACTTGTCCACAGACATAGAAAACAAATCCACAAGGCGATGAGTAGAAAATCTGCAATCTGTTTCCCGAGCTCTGCACTGTTTTTCGAGAAATTTTTCTGCTCATTACCTTAGGTACCCGTATATTTTACTAGCTCTTTGTAACAAGTGTTGATAATGTGACAATGCGGGACTTTCAGAAACTACTCCGTTTGAAGCCCTTTCAGGAACTCCGGTCCATGAATGCCCGAGACTGATCGCCTGTTGACATCATTATCAACAGCTCTGAACCTTGTGGCGTTTCATCTGTGGCCTAGGTATTTTAACATGGGCGGATGCTATTTTTGCCGAGGAGTTATGCTACGTTTACACACTGCGTAAATCCGAGCGTATTTTACGAACGTATTTGGGCTTGAAAAAATCTCTAGCAATACGGACGTATTTGAGAAATCGGTCCGTTTTGTACATAAATCCGTCCGTACTGCTAGAAATCTTTTCAAGCTCAAATACGTGCGTAAAATACGCTCGGATTTTACGCAGTGCGTAAACCCACCATTATGTCTGAAATTTCTGCTTCGAAGTACTAATGAGCTTTGATATAAGCAGTATTCCAATCATACTTGGCAAATACTTGCATATAGAAATCTCGAGCCATATACAGGTGACTAAGCCATGTAGCAACGCCACACATACCTTGTGTGCTCGCATTAGATATTTTCCGATCCAAATGGCCATTATTTCTAAGAAGTTGTCGTTTCCAGTCCTTTTGGCACGTGATCCCACGACTTCAAGCTTGGCTCAGACTTTGCGAATATGGTTTGCCTCTCCTGAACATTTGGATTCCTTATTTGTTGTGATTAAAGCATGAAATTGTTGAAGCGTTTTTAATTGTCTTCGTTATTTTTTCTCTAAAATCTTCTTCTAGCCAGAATTCAGTCCTGCAATCCAAAGATGTGGAGCCATTGGGTCCCACGTAGGTGTCGGTTCCCCTCAAGTTATCTTCGCCGCGAGTTCTGTAATGTGACGAGGGTTGGCCACGCCAGACAAATGAAATCAATCACCCGTTCTTAAAAAGAAATCGCGAGTTCGATTATTTTCGTGGCATTTTTATTTGAAAATCCGCGAAACTTAGCAATTTGGTGACACAGACATGTCATTTGATGAAAGAAATCACCCAGTTTCGTGATAAATCACTACCCATGGCAACCCCGACTGTGACTCACTTGAGTCTGCGAACTTCTGGGAAATACCATTGACCCATAAATTTCCTGTAATGACTCACCATTCAGGGGGCTTGTCAATAAGAGAATAGTGATGCGCTCTTGACCGAGCGTAAATGGCCACGGGGACAGAATACCAGACTATCCAGTTAAACAAAATTTGGGATTGGCTGCTGGAGAAGAGCTTCCGCCTCGAGGGAGGAGTCTCTTTGGCCTCGCGTCCAAGGAGGCACGCAAGAACTCCGATTCGACCCAAGCAAAATTTTTGGAAACTAGGTGAGGCTCGGGCAACGGAGAAGCATGAGAAATGACAAGCCCACGGAATGGCGGGTCATTACAGGAAATTAATGAGTCCCTGGACATACTGAGTTTCAACTTCCCGCAGAGGTTTACAATTTCCGGAATAGCTGACTCGGTTTCCACAGCGCGAAAACCACCTCCAGCTCGCAGAAACCGTCGTCTGGTGGCATTTCTGTCTATTCCCCTGGCCCATTGTCTTGAATAGCACTCTCGCTCGATACAGACCAAGCGGCACAAAGTTAAGAGGTGGGCTCGCGTCTTCAACTTCTGTCGGCACAAAGGCCATCCATGATGCGTAAATGCAGGGTTATGAAAAAGTAGCGAGACGTCAAGATCAGGTTACAAGAAGCGAAATTTCATTTTGGTTCCCACCGCCCTAGTTATGGCAACCGCCCACGTTCCAGTTGTGAATTTATTGGACTTCAAATAATTTGTCGCTGATCTTTCCCGCTTCATGCGACCAACGATATCGGCTACGAACATTTGATGACAGGTAATACATGTTTGCGCATCCGTGTTAAGGATATATCTATTATGACCCTTAAAAGTGTTATGTATCGCGAAAAGTAACACTTAAAAAACCATAACAGATATGTTATCATAACGTTTAACACACAGATACGCAAACAGTGCTAAGCTGCTGACAGTGTACCGGAACGGAACGCGCCTAATCATGCCAATACAGAACTAGTTCTGAATCGCGAGCGGTGGTCAGGAATTCATGGGCCCTTGGAAAGTGTGTGAGGAAAACCGGTTTCGCATGAAAACTCTTTTATTGAAACCCGTTCTCAAGTTCTACCAAAAAACAACACCGAAATATGAAACCCCAGCTAACGCGTTATCAATTTCAATCAAAACAAAATGGTATATATAATAAGGCATAGTATATTCCGAGCTCCGACGTTAAACAACATATACTGGTAGTCACTGAACGGCTATGCATTCAGAATGCGTCGCAGTCCGGCAGAACGAGACTGATTAAGCTAACGTTGCATAAATTTCAACGATAAATAAATAGAAGATTCAAAAATTTTCGTAGAAACTTTTAACAAAAAAAAGCGCGCACTGCCAGGTAATAACAGACTCCACGCGTAACGGAAAAAAAAAATCACACCAGTAAAGCTTAACCCTTTCAAATATCTACAGTCTAAGGCAATGAGCACTCGTCCGTTAAAGCGGTTCCCATACAAGGTGGTTTCCGGTCCACCTGCCAGATTGCGCCCCGTCCGGCAAGGCTACCTGCGCCCCTTCCCGCTGAGAGGAAAAGGCGGGTGGCCGGGAAACCGTCTTCTGTGAGAATCTAGCTCAAGGGATTTTCATATCAAAAACGTAAAGGAAAAGGCAGGGCTCTTCACTGACTACGAGATATGTGATGCTTTAGCGGCGCGGGCCCCAAGAAGGAGCGTTAGCTGCCTGCGAGTTGCCAGATTCGCCAATGGATGGGAAGTCATCGATAGTGTTGTTGAATGTGTCGCGAGACGGGCCACCCTGCTCCCAGGGGGCACCGCGAACTACGAAACCGGCAGGCTCTCCTCCGCGGTGGTGACGCTGAGACTCCTGGTTCGATCCCTTGACGTACTGGCGGGAGCCCTCCTCCTCGACGAAATCTTGAAGCTGAAATAGTAAGTTGTGTGAGTAAGGAGCAGGTTGGCTTGGCCTCTCATTTGCCGGGAGACCCGGCCTACTTGCCAACCAGTACTTGCGCGACATCACGTCTGATAAGGAAATGAGAATCGGTGAAAATACGCTGCTGCAAGTATCTTTTTTTTTTCGGGCTCAACCCCGAATCGAAGGAGCTGCTCTTTCCGAAGTCCGTGGGTCCGGAAAACTCAATGCAGGAGTTCATTACTTCCCAACGTTTTCCCTGACGTTCGACAGTCTGACGAGGACCCTTGCCAGGAAGGGCCGAAATATTGCTGCCAAAGCATCGTAGCTGACGTATCCGTTTTATCGATTGATTGAATATATATTTCCCAGTCAGCTTGGGCTCAAGGAGTATTTAATGCAGGAGTTGGAACGTCGAACCTCGATGTATGAAAATCATCATGGCCCTGTAGTCTCGACCTTCCTTTGCGAGTCGTCCCCGTATAATCGAAATTGCCGTTCCGTTGGATTGCTTATAAGAGTAAAAATATTCCTTCAGCCCAAGCTGACGATAATCAAGCTCTGCTCGTCCGAAATAGCAACACCGTTCACATCTGTGGTCAACCAATGTCTTGTTCAAGGGGTCTTTCCTAGAAGACTCAAGATCGCCTATATAACACCTATACCCAAAAAGCCCTCACCAAAATCGGTTAATGAACTAAGACCGATCTCTAAAACTTCTGTATTTTCTAAAGTTTTCGAGGGCATAATTTACCGATGGCTGTACAAAGACATCTGCAGCAAGTTAGACCCACAACAGTATGGGTTTCGTCCTGGATGCAGTACAACACACTACCTTGTTCGTTTTTTGAAAGACATGCTGGAACATCTCGAGAAACAAGGAGCATTTGTTGACTGCATCATAGCTGATTTTGTGAAGGCATTCGACTATCTGGAGCACCAGACGGTCATCAATGAAGCAAAAACCATGGGAGCCCGCAAGATCGTACTCAGGATGCTTGGAAGTTTCCTCTCCGAACGACTACAGTGCGTGCAGCTTGAAGATGGTGAAACTTCTGATCTGCTTGCTATCACTTGTGGAGCAGCCCAAGGGTCTAAACTTGGCCCACTGGCTTTCCTACTGGTCATCAATAAACTAATGCAGGAGATGAAAACACGCTACAAATTTGCTGACGACCTTACCATGTCCCTACTACGGTTCCTTCCTGATGACAACCCTGCCGAACCAGTGAAGACGCTGCTGACACAGCTTAAAGCTGAGGCCGACCAGGTAAAACTTATGGTCAGCGAAGAGAAAGCACCCTTTTTAGAGTAAACTTCCTCAAACAAACCGTACCTGATCTACCGACAGACTACCTTAAATGCGCACACTCCGTGAAAATACTCGGTGTACATTTCGATGACGACCTACGCTGGAACACTCATATTGCCAGCATTGAGTCAAAGGCAGCTGGTTTGCTAAAATCATTCTCCTATTTACGAAGATTCGGCTTGAGCAGACAATCACTTCTTACATGTTTTAAAACTTATGTAAGACCGGCCGTTGAATACGCATGCCCAGTCTGGCACAGTTCACTTACAGACCAGCAAATTGGGTGCATTGAGAATATCCAGAAACGTGCCTGTAGGATAATCCTCGGTGCAGATTATATTGACTACACAGTGAGCCTAGAAGTCCTGAATCTCCAAACACTGAAAGAAAGACGGCACAAACTAGTCATGGACTTCGGAAGGCAAATCTTGAACTCGGAAAATCATCGAGACCTCCTGCCCAGTTTCACTGATGAACCATCTGTCCGAAAGACAAGACTAGCAGTGAAGCTCACCGGAAAACAACAACTGAAGCTTCCTCCGACTCACACATCCAAGCGTTATTCGAAATCATTCAGTCCATATTTTACCTATCATTTTAACTCAGTTTGATTTTAAATACTTTACTGCTTTTTAACTCATGCATTGTTTTATTTATGGTTGAAAATCCTAGCTTTTATTTTTGACATTACCATTGTTCCCTTGTACCACAAAGATCTCGCGAAAAATTCTGATTGAATTGACCAATTGACATTTTAACACGAGTAAATTGTATATATTATATGTGTTGTATCATTTTGTTGATGAAAGCTTTTGTGAAACTAAACAGTGTTTGAATTGTACAAAGTATTATGTAAATTAACAAAAAATGATATGTACCCGCACATTAGTGTATATGATATGATATGATATTTATTTGTCTTAAAAGCCCAAGGGCCATAACAAATAAACAAAAATGTGTGATGAAACAAATATGTGTGACTATGTGACATTTCCGATGCTATTTTTCTTAAGGAAGAATTTTTTGGAAAAATAAAGTGAATTGAATTGAATCATATTTGACAGTACAAAACGGATAGGTCAGCTGAAATTTATTGGAGCTATGTTTCGGCCCTTCTTGGTAAGGGTGCAATGCTCTTCAGGCTCAAAGCCTCTCAAGATGGAAAAAACAAAACTTGTGAAAAACTTGTTTCATTTTTACCATCTTAAGAGCGGCTTTGAGCCTGAAGAGGACCCTTAGCCAAGAAGGGCCGAAATATGCTCCAATAAATTTCAGCTGACATCCGTTTTGCTTTGTCAAATATGCTTACAAGAGGTTCACTAGCCAATGATTTGGAGATGATTCATGTGAGTCAATCTTAAGATCAATTCTCTCAGAGGCTCGGTCATAACAGAGCAACGTTGCCCTTCTGTAACACTGCTCATTCGGTGAGAAACAAATTCAGTTAGCGCGGAGAGGAAAACTGCGTTTTAGCAAAAAAAGCTAGAGAGAGAAGAAATTTGGTGTCGATAAGAAAAGTAAGGGAAGACAGAACTTACGAATTCTTCAGCCATGTTTAGCAAGTAATCGGCGCATTCCGCGACGCTCTTCTCAGGGCCAATGATGACAACCAAATCCGGATCATTCTGGTCACCTGGGAAGCGGACTTCGACCTTGTAGTCGTCCATGATCTGTCTGATTCCGCGACCTCTGCGGCCAATCATTCGCGGGTGAATACGGTGGTCGATGCTTAATTCCTGCTTCACCATGTCGTCCTGGAAATCATTGTCAAGTTATTGCCAGAACTATCTCTTAGTCTAATGGTGAGGTCTTCAAACTCATATGCTTCGAAAGAATGCGGAGTCTAACACAAACCTTCAAATCAAAAAACAAGCCATTTACACTTTTTTGTATCAGGGAGTTCTATTTTAGCCGGGACTTTAATGAGAAGGGAAGTTTTAGACGTTGACGTTTTGGGAGCAGAAGTTCTGCAGAAACCCGAAAGATCTAAGAAGTTAAAGTCGGAACTATCTAAAGGCAGGGAGATCATTCCAATTAGCGACTGATGTCCACTTCCAGGAAATCCACGAAGGTGGGTGAATGGCATCAATAATGCACTCCCCCCCCCCCATACACACAAAGAGGCCATATAAGCCATCAAACATGATTCGCAGTCAGCTTGGGCTGAAACAACTTAGGCTTTACAAAGTTCAGGCTTACCAACTCCGTCACCATCTTGAGAATCTCCTCCTTGCAGGCGTTCGCGTCCTTCTCAAAGCCAGTAATGCTGACGGTATGCTGGTTCTCGTCTTCGCGCCTTGGAAGCTGAATGTTTACGTCAAAGTCGCGACGGAGTTTGTTGATGGTAGCTCCGGCCTTACCGATGATGTTGGAGTGGTACTCAGGAGGGACATCGACCTACAAGGAAAAAGATAAAAAATAAACAAAACTCCAGCTTATTTTGTTCAATATTTTTATATGGATTTCTTGTTATAGTTTATCCAACCTCCCTATATAGTTTACCCCTCTAATGCGTTACTGCACAAAAAAAGGTTTGTCGCTAGAGTTTGGGGGATCCAAAATGGAGGTGAGTACAGTAGAGGTAGATGTTACCTAACCTTGAACTGGGCCGAAAAAAAAAAAAATCAAACTTAGCAAATATTTACAGACAGTACTGAGTTCAAACACAAATTTAGAAAAGTAAAGCAAAATATAGCAAAAGATGTTATTTTTTTTTAATATCAGCTACTTGCTGGTCACGCAGTTTTGCACCATTTTCCCACCTGGTTAAAAAATAACATTTAAAGGACACCTGAATAAAGAGTACCAAGTCTCATCCCTATCTGTATTACTTCCGTTAACATTGCCTGCAGAAAACCCAATCCAAATACAAAATAGTGTTTCCAAGCTATGATTTTTGCTCCCTTTTGCATCTGTCCTTATTTCAGTACCGAACAGATTTAGAAATGAACAAATGTCTCCAATCAACCCTTCTTCTGGAATATTTTTTACCAGTTAAGCCCAAACGTATATCTAGAAGAAATTCCAATATGATCCGGCCAGCGCTGTACAAGATTTGAATGAATTGCGCTTTTTGTCTTGGAGTCTGCATGTGCAAACCTCCAGAAACGAACATCCCTATTTTGAAAGCGTCACGCTCAGGAGAACAAGGCTCTCCGTGGCCATGTCTGTAAATGCATTCTCCATGGTGTGTTCAAGTATGGTTTCATTGTTCAGGTGTCCTTTAAAGTGAAATGAAAAGTAACACCAAAAGTTTAATTTCATTATTTAGGTCAAAAGATTCCAATAGGACCCGGGTTCGTTGATTGAAAATCCAAAGCCAGGATCCTGGTTCCGGACAAGATCCCGGTTCGTTGACAAATTTAACAAAGTCGAAGGAGGCCTTTGATTGGCTGCTGGAGCCAAGTCTCCGCCTTAAGGGAGGAGTTTCTTTGGCCCCGCCCTGTGGGAGGAGCTACGCAGTCAAATGTCGATGCTTAGTTTATCATTTTAATTAGGGGCGGAAAAGAAAACCAAGGTAGTCTAAAATTAAGGGAAATATTCGAAGAAGGATGCCTCTACTGTCTGATACTCTAAATGCGTCCGTCCGTCTATTAGTGACCTCGAGAACTCCAGGATCGAGATAACTTACTCTTTAGGTCAAGAACAAGGGATTAACTGTCTTCAAAAGTTCAACCTTTACAATTCATTTTATTTAGTGAAAAAGCTGAGATTTAGTCTTGAACCACGATACGAACTCGGGCAGTCCGATTGGAAGGTTGACACAAGTTGAAAGAAATGCCTAACCAACAAATGCTGCTAGTTCTTGGGTCGGATACTTTGCCGGGTTCCGGTATAGACGGAGATTTAAGAACGAACCTGATAACACAATTAATCCGATTTAAACACCACATATGCGTCAGTTTTAGAAACACATCGACCGGATACGCAAACACCGGAAATTTGAAAATCGATCAGCACTGCATTCCTTTCCGCTGATTTTTTTTTTTTTTTGTAGAGTACAAGTAATGTTGTAAATGAACAACAACAATTCGATAAGGTAAGATTCTCTCACCGTGACTGTGAAGGACTTCAGAGCTCTTTCTTCCTTCTCCTTCTCGAAAACGCCAACTTTTTCGTCCAAAGCCTTCTTAGCGTTTTCAACGCAAGTGGGAGTGCCGGAAACGAGGATGACGTCACTCTGTGTCTCAGCGTTTGGGACCTTAATGCTGACGTCATATGTTTGCATCATCTCACGGACATCACGACCCTTCTGACCAATGACATAACGATGGAACTCAAATGGTACGATGACCTGTGAACCAAAATTGCTAAATTATCGAGAAAATTAGATACCTTCGTGAAGGCTGTTAAGGCTAACAAATGGCGTTATTCATTTACTAAATTATCGATATGCCAACGTCACTTAAGCGTCACGGCTGAATGTGTCGACTAGCTGCAGGAGAGGAAGCTGCAACTGGCAGAAGATCGAGGTTAATTCCACGATTATCGACGTATATAAGGAAGCAATAAAAGTGGGAAAGAGTACAATTTTTCTTCTGAGCGGCAGTTGAAGATTGCAACAACAACACAGAAATAAACACCACTGTTAAAAATTTCAAAGAATCTGGAACAAATAGTTGGATGTTTGGCAGAATGGGAGGTCGGCTTGAATCCTCGTTTAGCACAAGCTCTCTGGAGAAAGCAAAAGTTCGGTTGGAATGAAGGTAGCAGAAGAGAAGTATACTTTAAGATTTGAGTGAGATACCAGAGATAATATTTCCCTGGAAAGGAGTTGATGACGATTACGGCTATGTATTTAATGGATAACCTCAATTATCCCCCACCCCCGCACCACCACATTCAAGACAAGACAAGATGAATGCGAACGACCTCGCGAAAAATAAGACAGGCGTTTCCAGCGGCACATAAACATTTGACGGCGAAGATAGGGACGCTTAGCACCTCTCGTACGAACAAGCAAGCAATAATCTATTGTTTACCTCCACAGTTATTGGCACTAATGCTAGGAGGGCCTGCTTGGCCTTCTCACAGTTTTCGGAGTGACCTGAAATTCTGATGATATCGCCTTTACGTGGGCCTTCAGTGGCTTCGGGGGTTTCAATTTCTCCGTTGGCACCATTATCACCGTTGGCTGAAATATAAATATGGTGGTCGGTACAAGCGGGTATACTGGGATAGAATCGTTTCTTGGATTTCATTTATTCAAATGAAGGTACACCATTGTGTCTGACGGTTTGATGCTTTACTGATTACTCCCAAGTCAACTTCCAATCTGGTTTCCACAAACCTACCCGCTGCTAAGGTCTAAGCCCAGACACAGCAGACACTCCTATTACTGGCTAATATGACGGTGATGCACAGAACGAGGGGTTGCTCACTCACTGGGCACCACTGTACACCCTCCCTGGGCACCGGCTGGGCACCACTGGGCACCGGCTGGGCACCACTAGGCACCGGCTGGGCACCACTGGGCACCGGTCACCACTGTACAACCATTTTGGGAGTGAGCAACCCCTCGGCACAGAAGTCTCCATCACAAATGACGCAATGAGACTAGAAATATTAGACACTTATAATTTCCAGCTCTGACAGTCCCTGGCATAAAATAATGGATTTCGAATGAAGAATCCGAATTATAAAAAACAGTAATAACTAGTAAGTAAAAACAGATAACTGAACTGGATATTACTTTATCTTCTTTCCTACGGCGGAACTGTGGGCAAATAATGAAGCCAACTTGAAGGAATGGCAGTTGCGTATCTATCAGTATCGCAGTAGCGGCGAAACCCTAGCAGTAGCTGTGTGTTAAGAAATTCTCAGAAATGAAATCAACGGTAGGATAGTTACCATTTTCACGTTCTGGGAACTTGACATTGACGCTGAACTCAGCAGTGATTGCTTGCACCTTGCTGCCCTTAGCACCCATCACTGTCCTATGGTATTGCTGGGGAATAACACAGTCGATTGTCACTTGGTGTTCGAGGTCCTCCACAATCTCCAAAATGCGCTGCTTGGCATGGGCAACGCACTCTTTAGCACCTGAAAGATGGTATGACATTGAACTAACAAAACGGGAATGGCACAGAACTCACCACGATTATTCAACGAAAGGGCGAAGGTAGGTGATTCAACAGATGTTTCGTTTGCAAGTACCCCGTACGGAAAAAATCATTAGAATGTCACACAATATCATAAGGAAATCATGATTTTTCATTTTATCAATAAGAAAATCATAGAGAAATCATGATTTACCTTCTTTGTGACATTGATGTCACGAAAACATCATGATCAGGCAAAAGTCGTGAATAATTGTCAGAAAAAATCACAATATTTTACACTTTTGATTTCTCTAAATCATAAGAAATCATGAACGGAAGTCATGTATTTATGATTTAGTCTTCGTGACTTCAAAAATCTTGAAAAGATCAGAACTGAAATTTTAATAATTTCAGAAAATCAATAAAACATAATTTTTTTGATGATTTACGCCTTTGAGATCAATCAAATCATGAAAGATCGTTTCAGCATCAGTTTTGTGATCTGGGAAATCATAAAAAATCATAACCACCAATTTAGAAGGTTGTGATCAGTGCTTGTGATTTAAGAAAATCATAAACATATCATTTTGAGAAGGCTTATGATTTCGATTAATCATTAAAAAAAATCATTTTGATGATCAACGAAGCCGTCGTGTTTTCAAAAATCATGAAAGATCATAGCGGTAGATCTTTTGTGATCTGCAGAATCAGAAAAAAATCATAACCACGAATCATGAAATTTGCGAATCGGTCTTTATGATCTAACAGGCCATAACAAGATCATACTGAAAAGTTTTATGATTTTATAAATCACCAAGAGATCGTTTCAAAGCTAGCATAAGCCTTCATGATCTTGACAATCATATAAAAATCATAAAAATGAATTCTGACAGCTGCAACTCAGTCTTCATGATTTTTAGAATCACCAAAAGGTCATATTCGGAAGTTTCATGACTTAGTAAAATCATTAAAGATCATTTCGATTTTGACTCTAGCCGCTGTGATCATATAAAGCACGAAAAATCATTGTGAAGAAATGTAATGAGGCGGCAAAGCATGGAAAATCATAATCAGGAACTACTAAGATTATGACTTGGTCTTCATGATTTTAAAAATCACAGACAAATCATATCGTTGAGTTTAGTGACTTTAGTGGTCTTTGTGACTCCATAATCTGCAGTGTATCATTCTTCAGTAAACGGTTGTACCGCCGCATCATTCGATTATCGATCGATGCAGATCGGGTTGTACCGGCTGGTGTCTATTCGCCTCCTGCCCTGTGCTTTGCGTTGTATTAGTCACTGTCAGTGTTGTTCTTGATTCAGTCCAGTAATGATATTGAACAATATATTAATGAGTATAGTGCACTGGTGACGAGGATTACGAAGATTGTAAGGCTAATGAGTGGTGAAGAATATTGCTGAGGACTAATGCTAATGAGCAATTGTGAAATCAAGCAAGAAGAAGAGGCAACAAAGGCGAATAGAGTGATTGGAGTGTTGAACGTGTATGTTCAAGGAACAGACTTTGCCGAGTATGCGGAAGTTATTGGCCAATATTTTATAGCCAATTCGATTACGAATACTGAGCAAAAAAGGGCGATCTTGCTCACAGCCTGAGGTCATAGCACATACACCTTGCTACGAAATTTGTGTGCACCGGACTTGCCAAGCACCAAGACCTATGATGAGCTAGTTCAACTGTTGACGGATCACTTAAAGCCTAAGAGAATCATCATAACCGAAAGATACAAGTTTCATATAAGGTTCCAGGAACCAACAGAGACTCTTGCGGATTTTTACGGAGCACTGCGTGGCTTGGCAAAAACGTGCAATTTCGGGACTTTTCTCGAGGATGCAGTAAGAGACTAATTTGTCAGTGGCTTAAAATCGAGCTCGATACCGAAGCAACTTCTGACTGAGGAGACGCTAACTGCCGGCTACTGCTTTGGCGACAGCACAAAGCATCGAATCTGCGACAAAGGAAACAGCAAAAATAAATGAGAAACCAGTGAATGCGTTAAAAGCGCCAACGTATGCTCATTGTATCAGATGTGGAAAGTCTAATCATGCAGCTGAAAAGTGTTCTCATGATTTTGTCATAATTCGGAAATCACGATTTTTTTTTATTTTTTTTAATGACGTTTTTTCCGTACGGGGTTGCCCCGAAAAAAAGGGCACGACACAGCCAATGGAAACTTAGTTTTCAGGAGAGGGAGGGGGGATCTTACCTTTAAGAACAACTCTGTCGCTTTCTACGCCAGGCCGGGGGAAGCTAATGGCTACTCCACCAAACTGCTCAGCCAAATCTTGGAGGACTTCACCTCGTCGTGCGACGAAATGTCGGTGATATTTCAGGTCAACCTTCATTTCTTCCTCGACGGTGCTCTCGAGTTCCTTGATTTTCTGCTCCAGCTCTTCTCTGGCCTTCTGGACGGATTCCTTCTTGCCGATAATGGTAATGACAGAACGGTCGGTGTCACCGTCTCCCGGGAACACAATTCTAGCACCAGTGCTCTCGCGGATCTGCAAGAGTGGGGCGTCAAGCACGATCTAACCCAAATCACAATCACAAAAAACTCACCTCAGCTACCTGTTACTTTCATAATCTGTTGAAACACTAACACGCCGCAGACGACGATGACGACGATCGACGATGCAAGACTTCTTCAGTGAAACTACGATTACGTGCCTGTTGACAATATTCTCAATATCAGCGAAAAGGTCTGCACGGACATGACTACAAGCCTAGTGCCTGGCCATTCCTAAAAGACATCGGCAGATGGTCTTTCCAGAACAGAATGATGACATTAAAAGTATACGAAGTACGAGATCGTTGAAAATATGTCAGCAGTTTTCGCGATATGTGGCCCAATCCACGGAAGCCACATCAAAAACGAAACGCAGCTAGATCATGTACCAGAGACTTGGCTCAGGAATGGCAAATAGGCCCAATCCTGAAATTTTGCACTGGGTCAGGTATCCCCCTAGAGTGCAAGACGTAAGTTACCACATGGTAAGTTACCACTGGGTAACTTACCCGGTAATGGTAAGTTTCAGGTCAAACTTACCGGTAAGTTTCTCACAAGTGGTAAGTTTAAGTTTTTCGTGTACAAAAATGTTCTCAATTAAACCTAATCCATCCCTAAGAGAGCTGGGACTTCAGAACAATCTTTCTGATGCTGAGGAAAAGTGGGAATCAAAGCTGATTGGTTCTATGGACGCACTCCAGAGCGGGTCAGCGCGCGGAGTGCGCGTCCTGCCAGCCTCCTTCAGTATTCCTTGTGCAATAAGCAACGGCGAAGATGGAAGAGGAGTAAACGGGTATCAACATCAGTCAAAGCTAGAGTAAACTAGACCTACGTTGCCTGGACAACGTGAAGTGTTGCGGCAACCTTTGTTGCCGAAGACGATCTACCAGACATGGCATTTGAAGATGGGTTAGATGAGAACTAAGGAGGGGGAGCAGCTCTAGCTTATCTATTTTTTATTACAAAGTTATATTATCTGAAACCTAAAGTGCCATTTTGTTCAATTTTTTCTCACTTTTGATACATGTAACCGAAGTAGCATATAATTCAATAAAAATTATACAAACATATGAATATTCTTTAATACTCTCTCAAAGGGGAGGGGATACAACTCCTTAAATACATTAGTATCTGAAACTTACCACTTGGGTGGTAACTTACGGTAACTTACCTAAG
This sequence comes from Branchinecta lindahli, assembly GCA_023053555.1. Lineage (NCBI taxonomy): Eukaryota > Metazoa > Arthropoda > Branchiopoda > Anostraca > Branchinectidae > Branchinecta > Branchinecta lindahli. The sequence continues at coordinate 8,733,030 of JAKZAO010000009.1, read as the reverse complement.
TTACCGGTAACTTACTCGGTAAGAGTAAGTTTCGAAACTTACCGGTAATTCTTGCACTCTATATCCCCCCCTCCTTAACAAAGTGAAAAGAACTGAACCAAAGAACTTATCTTAATTGCCAAGACTCCAAAAGATAAAATAAAATCAACATACCTTTCTGATATTTGCACCGTTTCGGCCGATCAGGAAACGATGATGTTCTGGCTTGGCTTTGACAACCTCCTGGAAGTCAGAGATGTTTCGCTCTTGAGCCAAATCCGTCAGAATCTTCTTGGCTTTGGCCACTTCTTCTTTCGGGCCTCGCAAGACCACCTTGTCGGAGTTGGCTTCAGACGGGGGGAACTTGATCTGGACTCCACCACACTCGTCCATGATGGATTGAATGAGTTTTCCGCCAGCGCCTATGATGGAATTGTGGTAGCGAGAAGCGATGGTAATTTCTTCAGTGACCAGTGTGACCTAGCAGATAAGGAAAATTAGTATCATCCTTTAGGAACTAAAAGGCCTAAGAGCGGAAAACGTTTCAAGGAACATCAAGATATCGATGTAAACATTGGCACTGAAAAGTACGTTCCGGATGCGCGGTGGCTGCGTCCAAGTGTGCTCCGTATAACTGACTTTTACGCCATTTTCGTGACCATGGCTTCCCAAATCTCTTCCCCCTTGGTACTCCGAGGATGTCGGACTATGGCAAGCTTGAAATCGCATCGGGCAGAACTGCAGCGCATAACAGAGTCAGCGAATTCCTCGGAATCAAGAGCAACAAACTTTGTTCGGATCCAATATTTACAAGGTCGTATGTCCAGATGTTCGAGATCAACAGTTTCTACTGAAGCCTTATTAAACTAAGATGAAATTCAATGTGGAAAATTGTACTGGAATCACATTATTTAATTGCAATAAGCTTTTGTTATGTTCGGCAACTTTTCTCAACCTTCCTGTTACAATCTCGGGCCTTTCTTTGGCTTTTTTTCCCCAAATTTCTCCTCTGGAATGATTCCATTCCAAGCGTGCGCTTTGAACGCTGCACCATATCTGCTTTTACGTCGACGCGGAGTATCCCAAAAGTGGTTTCTGATACGCAAGCCCGAGTTCGCCGTGATCGACGGATGATCGGCACCCCGGCGCGGAGAACCGCTCTGTTAACAGGGCGGGCACGAAATCTGGCCGGCGAAAAAGAGACCACCCTGTTTGGGAACTTAGATTAACTCATATGAATGGCAAAGCTTTAGTTACATAAGTTGAAGTCGGACAAGGGCCCCACACTCACCAATTCGCCTTGGATCTTCACGATTCTCTCCTTCGCCTTCTCCACATCCTCCTTTCTACCCGTAATGATAATCATATCGCTGTCAGAGCCCTCAGGAGGGAGTTCAATCCTGGTCTTGGTCTCCTCGCGGATTTTCTTGATGTTAGCTCCGCTCTTTCCAATGATGTTCTTATGGAATTCCTTGAAGATTGGCACTTTCACAGAGTAGGAGGTTTCAAGAAGATCTTTGTGGAGCTTCTTCAGGTAGTTGTAGCAACTTTCGACATCGGCCTTCGGTCCTCTGATCTTGACAACATCGCGCTTCTCGGCCGGGTCAGGGAAGGAGATTTGCACCTGTAAAATGTCGTAGAATTAAAAGTTAGTAATACTACCAACGAAGTCATCCTTAATGACGCTTGCCTTGTTTTTTTTCAACTTTCAAAATTTCCTCCGAAGCATTCAACTTTCCGCGGAGCTTTCCACTAACTTTCTGCAATCGCTTTCCGAGAGAGTTGCAACGCTTCCCAGGCGAAAAGCTCGGCAACTTGAAAGCATCACGAAAACAACTGGAAAGTGATCCCGACTCTGCTCTCCAGCTCGCAAAAACCCGCCTCTTTCTCAAATACACCTGGAAACTGTATAAGCTATCGACTTGAATCACTTCCAACTGATCCAACTACTAAAGCACTGTCATATGGCTGACCTTGAGTCCTGCCTTTCTTGCAACCATTAGTTGCCCGATTTTTCTCGGGCACGTGCGTTTATGACGTATCAGCAAGGCCTTTCGGCCATACACAAAACATCTTATGAAGACCAATGCTTATCAAACCTTCTTTTCAAGGCCTTCCAATACTTACAAAAAAGAAAAGTTATTCGGCCGTTGACATATGGCCGGATTTTTGAAGCACCAGTGAAACCAAAATCCTTAGAAACCCCTCCCAAACGACCGAAGCTGCGTCGATATTTCTTCCCCAAGCCTCGAGCACAAAGTACACCTTCATGTCTCTACTCTTAACCATTTTTCGGCATGTAATTCGCAATGAGTCTGTGTCACCTGCTAACAATTGCGTCTAGTGGAACGGAGTCCAGCCAAACTACATTTTAAGAAGTAGGTGTTCGTGTACCAGAGTCTTGGCTCAGGAAAATGCGGTAGCATAATTCTGAAATTTTGCTCTGGGTCTCGTGGCCTGTTTATCACGATGCCAATCACGATATCGTCGTAACCTGGTATCCCCTCTGAGTTCTCACCCAAACATAAACATATGTGCAACTTTCATTACCTGATTGAATTTTTCGCGGACTTCCCGAATCTTTTCGCCCTTAGTTCCAATGATGTTCTTGTGGAATCTATTCTCAATGATGATGTCTCTCTCTCGCTCGTTCTCCATCTTGGCAGACATAGACATCAATTCCTAAAAGAGGTTAAAATAAAAATAATGGGCATGCTACTCAACGGGCATGTTAGAGCGCCGAACTCACAAGCGAAGGATCGTCGGTTCGAGTCTCGGTGGTGCCAAACGCTTGGTTTGGTTTAGGGCAACGGTTAGTGGCGTTCCCCCGTAAGACAAGCCAAAAGTCCACTCAACTTCAAATGGGTACCTAGAGAAATCTAGGGAAAGGCACGGAAAGCGTCGAATGATTTGCCCCCACCATGCATCGCACTCCCGGCAGAGGGCAGCATCAGGAGATCGGCACCTGCGCTACGCGAACTGGTTTGAATGAGAAAATTTTGCTTTTTTTGCTTTGTACCTATCCTCAGCTCAGCTATATAAGATTTATACGAAGAAGTATGTTCTGGTGAGTAACCTCAAAACACAGAGCCAAAAACAATTCCATTGTCTTTTATCGTCAATAGCGACTGAGTCATCGCGTCTTAACCCGCGTATGGTTAACAAGACCAAAGGTTCCGATGGGATCCCAAAAAATCAATATTTGATACAGACAATTAGGTTTTGTCTTCGCCAGATCCAGTCTTCGCCAGGCCAAACAGCTAATCATTAAGAAATCCAAGCTCAGATATGGATTCAGCATGTGAGTTTACCTCTATAAGCCGATCGAAACGATCCTAGCTTACTTCTGTGAATTTTGCGGTTCTGGTGAAATTCAAGAACTACTTGTCCGGCGAAAAACTAAAGCTCAAAAACGGATTCACCGTATCTTCTTACCCCTATATCCAACATCTAATCAACTTGAAAAAAAAATTTAACTTTTAACAAATTTTCCGGTTTGGCCGGATTCCGGGCGAATTACTTGTCCGGCGATAAAACGGTTTTCGTATTCTTGTTCAGCATATGCCTTCTTACCCCTACATCAAACATCTAATCAACTTCAGATAAAACTTTAACTTCTAACAAACTTTCCGGTTTTGGCCGGATTCCGGACGAACTACTTGTCCGGCGAGAAAACGGTTTTCATATTCATGCTCAGCATGCCTTCTTACCCCTATATCGAACATCTAATCAACTTAAAATAAGACTTCTACTTTTAACAAACTTTCCGGTTTTGGCCGGATTCCGGACGAACTACTTGTCCGACGAGAAAATGGTTTTCATATTCGTGTTCAGCGTGTCTTCTTACCCCATAATCGACTATCACATTAGCTGTTTAAAAAAATTTTGCTTGCCCCTTAATTTAAACCCCCTCCCCCACCCCTAAATGTAAAGCTACAGGGCCCATCTACGAACTCGACCTTACTCTTGACCCAAAGAATGCTCACACCAAGTTTCATCAAAATATCTCATTCCCTTCGAGAGTTATCGTGCTTACAGACGGACGGACGGACGGACAACTTTTGCGATGTCATAGGTATCCCTCCACTTACGTTTTGGGATCCCAAAAAGAGGTTCAGATGTACCGCAACCATCGTTGCCCTTTTTGTCCCATTTTATTGGCCTCACTCCACTTACGCAATTCACCAAAATATCACTTTTTTGTTTCCTCTTGGCAAATTTGCAATTTTTCGTCAGCAGGATGGTCTAAATTGTTCTATATCGTAGCCTATATTTCCCAGTAATCTGCTTGTCTGTTTTCAAAGAATGTTTGAAAATAAAACCGAAACCGAAGAATCTGTGACCTGACAACGATAGCGTCTGTTGGAACGGAGTCCAATCAAACTATTGTTTAAAGAAACAGGTGTTCATGTACCAGAGACTTGGCTCAGGAAAAGGCAGTGGCACAATCCTGAAATTTTGCTCTGGGTATAGCAGCCTACACCCCCTGACCCCACCACATCAGAGAAAAATGTATAGATACTTCCACGTCGCATGAAGTTGCTGGATTCAAACTGGAACCGAAGTGAGCTGATTGCCGGAGCAAACTGTCTAGTTTATCATCAGCAAAAGCGCGTCCTTTCGGACAATACTTGGGAAATAGCATATTTTCCCAACCTCGTTTTTATCTCCATGGATACCGGAGATGAGAAGCGACCGAACGATATCAGCTAAAAGAGCTCCAGAAGACCGGTGAATGCACAGCTCATATAGATGTGAGATTTTGGATCAATTCTTTCTGATCTTTTGCGTTACCGCATCCAGCTTTTTTTTTAGGTTACTTGATTAAACAAGGCTGTTACGCATCTTTGTAATCTTTGTAATTCCAGCAACTAAAAAATAAAACATGCATAATATTTATTGAGCTAAGTTCAAATTTAGCAATGATTCTTCGCGAAAGCTTCGTGAAATATACACACTGTCCCAACGCTGGAAGAGACAATTACAAGAATGAAATGTGTCACTCCAGCCGCCCATCCTTTACCTGTTTTGGGGACCTCAAAACATTGACGGGATGCCTATGATTTCGTAAATCTTGTCCGTCAGTCTGTTGGCATGATGTAAGAATCGGTATTTTTGGATAATACTTATGAGCTAATATCGCAAGTACATATTCCCTCTCGCTTCGGATAAACAGTCCGGTACGAATCCGGTCTAAACCCGATGTATACGAACGAACCTAATCGTTTGATAATCGGTGAGAGTCCTAATGGATCTGGTTAAAGGTCTAAGGGCAAAGATAGGAAATCAGCAAGACGCACTGTGGAAATGTTAGTTTAGGTCAGTCTCCGGGATCTAATAAATACAAACATTACAGATGGGCAAAACTCAGTGATTATTTGGCTGTTTTTTTTTCTTTTTATTCGTTGTTGAAAACGGCACCAACTTGTCCAGTTCGTATCATTACGAAGTGGCGACAAGCTAAAGCTTAACGCCAAATGTAATAATAAATAAATAAATAAATAAAATTACTACAATATTGAATCCTAAGCACTAACTACTCTTTTTCCAGAGCATGATGCCTCTCCCAACTTCAAGCAAACGGCTTCAGTGAAGCTCAAACTTACCTCTTTAGCCTTCTGAACTCCCTCCGGCGGTCCTTCAATACGGATCAAGTTGGAACTCTCATTCTCGGGGAAGTTGATCGTTACTCCCGTCTCCTCTTTGATCCTGTTGATGTTAGAGCCCCCTTTGCCGATGATATGCTTGTGATACTTCGCATCAACGGGAATGTCAGCGTAGATCATGGAAGAAAGGAGTTTCTTGACCTCATCTCGAAGAGCGGAAGCGACTTTGTCAACATCCTCTGATGGTCCCTCGACTTGAATCTTGTCGGCTTTATCGGTAAGCTCAACGTGAACCTAGAGAAGACAAAACAACTTGTTAGTAAGAATAACTAAGATCTGACAAATGAATAGGAGGGAGTTGTGTGGGGGGGGTGTACTAGCTGATGACGAACTTGCGGAATCGAAAGCAGCCGCGACTGAACGGCCTCACAGTGGTTTTGCACTATTATGATTTCCCGGCGACCCCCCCCCCTCACCCACTAGTCACCTCGGTTTCGCTGGATGACGTGCACCTACGAAAATAGGAGACAGTACTCTGCACGCTCCACTTTAGAAAGATAAAAGATTGATTTAAGGTTACTGAAGACAAACATAGACAGACTTTTCATACATGCTACTATATATTATCGCCCGGCCTCGCTGCGCTCGGGCGATATCAGCCTATCATGCTGCCCGCGGGCCAAATTTGTCCGATATCGCCCGAAGAAAAGCAAGGGCGATAATGATTATAACACTAGTACACTGTGCAGAACAATGATACCTCCTGGTGGAAATTCGGTAAAAAAGAAACTTTTTTTTTAAATTAGTGCTAACGTTGCTAGTAACTAGTAACGCAAAATAGTAAGGGATAGTAAGATGTTGTTTCAGGAAATATATATCCATTGTCATTATCAACTATCTTTAACCTTCGCAAGGTTGTCGCTAAAGGGTTGGCTGAGCAGCGTCTTTTTCTGTATTTCTGATTAGTGAAACGGCAACCCTAGCTTACTGTTGAAATGTGAAAACGACTACTGTTGTGTCCCAGGCATATAAAAGTCTTTCATTTGTGGCGAAGTAGATGCCATCTAGCGGCAGAACTCTTAGGGTAGATAGAATTGATAAAGCTCAAACCGGTGTTGCCGCTGGTTGCAGAATTCTGCAATGTGTCATACTTTTTCGTTTCTTCGACAGAGTGAGCAAGAACTCTGCGACTGGTTCCTTAGCAGTAAATGCAAAAATTAAGTATAAAAGGTAAGGCGTAATTGTGAAGATGATATAGCGAGATTTCTTGTTAATAGTTTGTGAAAAAGACGCACTTTCGTAGGTGCCAAAATATCATTGTTTTTTTCTGACCAAAAGTCACAGGTTCCATCAGAAAAAGTGGCAACACTCTTTCATATTGATGGACTGTTTTTCAGAAAAAAATTTAAAGTAATACTGTTGGAATTGCTCAGTAGCTGCCTTCTGGAGACTAGAGGAAAACCAGTTAGAGTAAGTTGGAAGTAATGTTGTTTCAGTTGACAAGTTCCACTTCCAGTGGGAATGTGACTGTAACAAGGTATAACCCAGGTTGGCTAGCTTGGAAAGCAACATTTTTTTTTCAGTTTTTAAAGACTTTTCTACAACATTTTCCAACATTTTTGTTTACTGTATTATTTTTTAGTGTTTTTCCTCCTGAAAGTGATGTCTTTTATTAATTTTTTTGGAGATCGGCTCAGTTTTTACCGCCCGGCTCAATCTTTACTGCCCGGCTCAATCTTTACCGCCCGGCTCAGTTTTTACCGCACGGCTGGCTCTTGTAACATCAGGGCAATACCAGAAAATTTTGGCCCTGGGTAGGATAGGACTGATATCATGGGAGTGCATGGTGTGCTGGTGTTATTTCATATTACCTTACAGCATGTAAGTCAGGCAGTGGAAAAAAGTAGCCCTAAGGGGAACAAAATCGCTCTACTAAAGGACATGTAGTCAATGGCCGTTAGACTAGCTTAGCTACAAACAACTTATTACGGGTCCTTGACATCACACGCGTGACTTCCATATTGCTATCTATTTTAGCAATAAGAGCACAATATTACCGAGAAGCACGCCCACACTCCCTTTTCGTAAAGATAGGTTTTAGGTTAACCGCGCTGCATCCGGCCTAGCAACAACAAACTGAGTAAAAAAAAAAAAAAAAGGCGCTGAACACAATCATTAGACTTTGGACAGAGTAGGCTTTAATGACCTAGCAACGTGCGATAACGAAGATTTGCGGACGTAAACACCACATATGCATTATCACAGTCTCAATCTGTACGTCAATGATGCAGCACTTCGATAAAGAATGAACTACGAGTGGTCTAAGCAGTCAGTTCCAAATTTCTCTGAGGAAAGCTTTAGATTTTCATTTCCAAGTAAATTCTAGTGGGCTCGTAGAGACAATGAAGGAATAATTTTGTTTAAATAATCTAAGCAATTCTTGCGAAGCCAATTTGTCACCGAACACCTGAGCTCAAGAATTTCAAGCAGTGAATGAATGAATGAATGAATGAAGGGTTTATTAAAAAAAAAACTAGTATCTTCAATGCCCAGAGGCGAACCTGTAAGGGACTAATTACCCTCAAAACAAAACATCAACAACAACAAAACCTTCGACAAAAATAAAGAAAAAAGGAACACTGTTGAAAGGAAGGAACTAAACTGTTGAACAGTTTATGTAAAGACCCCCCCCTCACATCCTTCCACCTGACACACTTCTCTCGTGCCCCTTTCCCTACACACGCTGTTATGAGATTTGACAACATTTAACACAAGAATACTTAATGTCAACAGACAAACTTTGGATGTTATCTGTAAGTGTAACAAAATGTTTCCTTTACGACCTTTCAAGTGCTATTTTCCGTTGAAAGTAACATTGCAAACCATGACCAGTGTTATCTTTTACAGAAACATAGCACTTAAAGGCTCATAATAAATTAAGGTGTATTTCTTTAACGTAAGCATGTCTGATTATTCTGCTATATTTAGTGTTTTCATTCGTGCCTTCTTACTCGACTCTGCTTAAGACGCGGGTCATAAATAATTGAATAAAACTAACTTAAATGATAAAATTTTCTGTAAAATTTAAGGGTTATCTGTTAAAACTGCACATCCTTGTGTTACACAGCTTCCAAGACTCTCGATCTTAACAACTGAAAGGAATATTACGTGAAACGAAAGCTAATCTAAAATGAATACCTTGGGGAAGTCTTGTGTCATCGCACGGATTCCTGCTCCCTTCTTTCCGATGATATGCCTGTGGATCCAAGATGGAGCGTCCACATCGACGGACATCACGCTGTTGGCCTTTTCGTACACCTTGGTCAAAGCGACTGGCAGTTTATCATGCGGTCCACGGAGGGTGATGGTTTCGACAACACTGTCGGAGGGAGGCATTTCAACTGAAACGCCTGTTTCTTGGAGGATTTCGGCAATCCCACTGCCGCGGGCTCCGATGACGTATTTGTGCTGGGACTTCTTGACCTCAACAGAGACAGTGGCGCACTTGCGTTTCTGAAATGCAAGTACTTAGGAGGCTGTTCAGTTCAGTTCAATTTTAATCATAAAAACAAGAGCTGTAAGCTCATATGGCACTTGCATGGGTTGAGATGTATTATTTGATTAAAAGTAATTTTCGACTGCGCGGTTCAGATGCGCACTTTAAGGAAGCTAGAGAAAAAGTATTTTATCGTAGAACTTGGCTGTAATGATGCGCACTTTAAAGGCACTAGAAATTCATCTGTAAGGAAGACCCTTGAGGCAAAAACGATATCAGGCTCTTAGGGATCATTGATATATACGTATGATCAAAAGTATTTTTTTTTCGCTAATGCGGGTAAAATGCGCACTTTAAGGGTGCTAGAATTTTTTTTTTTTTGCAAAACCCTTGTGGCACAAATGATCATAGGTTGAGATGTATCGTTTGATAAAAAGTACTTTTCGACCTTGCGGTTAAGATGCACACTTTAAGGGAGCTAGAACTTCATTTGTAAGCAAAACCCTTGAGGCAAAAATGATCATGGACTCATGGGGATCATGGAAATGCATATTTTGCTTAAAAGCATTTTTCTTAATTTGCGGTCATGATTGGTAGCCTACTTTAGGGAATGGTCGGATTTGAAAAGTGGCGATTTCTAAGCCAATCTTGTCGAATTTCTAATATTCCAGCCAAATTTAATCGTCCTAGCACATCTGGAAGTACCTTAACTCGCGATCACCGGAATTCCGGACCCGCCCCTCAAACTCCCCCCACAGTCGCCGGAGCCAATCCGGTTCGGTTTTGGACTTGTTTGTTATTCCCACAAAGTTCCATCCCGATCTCTCCAGTCCGATCCGGTTACGTATTCCCCCCCCCCCAATTGTTGTCGGATCCGGTCCGGACATGAAAAAGATCACCACAGGCCCTCTGTTCAGTTATTAAATTTCACTGGAATCCGATCACCCGTTCCAAAGTTACGCATGGCTAAATATTCCGGATTCCCCCTCCCTCCGATCCCCCCACGACTATCGGATCGAGTGAATTTTTATTTACAAGTTAGTTTGATCGGGTCCCTGATACGCCTCCCAAGTTTCGTCGTGAAAATCCCCAAAACTGTCATCACCAGAATTCCGGGAAACTCCCCTCCACCTCCCCCCCCCCCAAGTGTCCGGGTCCAGTCCAAACGTGTAAACGATTTATATGGAGCAGATTCTTGTTCAGCAAGTTTTACTCCAATCCCTCCACTATAACCGTCTCTCGAGATTTCCGGTCTCCCCCCCCAACTCCCCATAGCTGTCGAATCCGGTTCGGACTTCAAATGGAAGATCAGAGATATGTCATTCATTCAGGTATTAAGTTTCGTCCCAATCCGATCACCCGTTCCAAAGTTACACAACACTCAATTTTCCATATTCCCCTGCACTGAATCACATATACAAACCCCTTTGACCCTCGAATGCACTAGCTCTTTCCGCTGTTAACAGAGTGATCCGATGCAAAGAGTGACGTCACGCCGCGCGCAGACCTACTAGTGAGAAGAAAGGGGTAGGGGTTTTACAAAAACTACAAAATTCTCAGGATTCTCCGGCCCACCACTACCCCCCAGATGGTCGGATCGTGAAACTGATTATTTCCAGGTTAGTTATATCGGGTCCCTGATATGCCTGCCAAGTTTCATCGTCCTAGGACATCTGGAAGTACCCTAACTCGAAAACAGTGGACCGCCCGACCGACCGAAGGACAGACCGACCGACCGACCGACCGAAAAGCGATCGGTATATGGCACTTGAGCGGAGCTGCAAGTGCCATAATAATAAGCACCATTAACTTTTTATTGCCACACCAAAAGGCCCAACATAAGGGCTTATTCTTTATTCATACAGTTTTAAGGGAAACAACCCAAACAAATCAAAAAAAGGAGAGAAAAAAGAATAAGACATAACAAACTGGCAAGAAAAATCCACTACAATGAACGTTCTTTCGTCAACAAAGCGCCCTTGCCCCCCCCCCAAAAAAAAAATAAAGAAAGAAAAAAGTAAGGAAAAAAGAAAGGAAATTATTATTCGATAAGAAAAAGGACTTGGCCTGTGACTTGAAAGCTGAAAGGTTAGACTCAACCCTTGCCTCATCAGGTACTGAATTCCACACCCAAATTCAATATAATAATATTCTATTTAAGTCATTCCTATGCATGATTCAAAGTCAGCTTAGGCAAAAGGAGTAGCATACGTCTACTCTATCAGGGGCTAGCTCTATCATTGGGAACAATGTAAGCGGTCAATATCCTTTCCTTTCACCATAAACACAGTTGCTGAATAGACCAAGATCCTACTTGAACCTCCGGTCTTGTTTTTCTTCGCCTCTTTTGATAGAGCAAGGCCCTGCGGAGTTGCCCTATCATTAACGATAGCCCTTTCTAGCTGCATATCAAACTGTTGAAACGGCAAAAAGAAAAATCTCACCAGCTCTTCATACTGCTTGGTGATCACATCTTTAGCTCTCAGAACTCCTTCCTTCTCGCCAGCAATTGTAAGATCGTCTTTCATCACGCTGAGGGGTGGAATGTTGATTCGAGCGCCAGTGCTTTCCATGAGAGCCTTCACCTTCTCGTTGTTAGCACCAGCAATAAATGGATGGTAGGCTTTGGGGATCTCCAAACGCTCGTACGCCTGTTAAAAGTGGATAGTTTTACAACAAATAGTGCATATAAGTTGGAACATCCATTACCGAGACAGCCATCTCCGGAACTGTCGAGATTAAAGCGGTTCAAACATACGGGATTCTTCCGTGGGACCTTCAAGTCACCACGGGTCCCGTTAACATCATTTGGCGGATGAGCGGTTTCACAATGCTCCAAGACGGAAAAGACCGGGGGAAAACAAATATGAAAACATAAGAAAGGCTAAAGACAAAGGAAATTATTAAGAACTGCTCTGGTCATTAGATTCATCTCTGTGTGAGACCTGGGCTCATCTTCCAAGGAACATTATAAGATATTGGGACAGAAGCGTCGAGTTTGACAAGTGTAAGGATATTGAAAGCTGCCTATTTTGAAATACTTGGGGTTAAAAAAGGCAATTCGTGGCCTCAGCAGGTCCACTCTTCCGGTGCGGGTGCGGAAAAAGTATACTGGTAAAGATATGCAAGTTACTGGTCCTTACTTTTGTCCAACGTATGGTATTGAAGGGGATGTGATGTGTGGTTGTGAGGAGCTGATAGATTTTAGAAGGATTTTTTGGTCGGGAGGATACGGAGGAAAGGAACTGCAATTTAGTTTCACGTATGGGAAGCATGTGTTTTGATGACCTCCAGAGACTGGGTCGATTCCTCAAAGCTGCTGTGGCCCACCGGGAATTATTGCTGTAAATGTTGATTTTCGGTTGGTTTTTGCTTTATTGGGCTTCACCGGGAATAAATTTATTCGTTCATAGTTCCAGCAACCTGAGAATCTTCTCTAGTCAGAACTAAACTTCACGGGGCCCGACTCCGTAATTTCATACTTCAGCAATTTTTTGTCTCGGGGAGAGTAATATTTATATCTGATAATTACCCTCTACACAAACCTTTGGGTCGGCAGCAGATGGCTATACCATCTGGAAAATACAAAGACTGCAATCTGATAAGAAAAACCAACCAACCAAGAACCGTTAAGAGTCATATTTCCGCACATCAATTTAAAAAAATTATGGACAACAGGGACCAGCCAGCACATGACAGTCTGCATTCTTTTCTGGCCGATGGATGAAAAATTGTATATTGTATTTGTTGTGTTTTATTTAATTCTTTTATTTTATGTTACATACTCCGCTTTTCAAATGGCGGGTCATAAATAAATTACTTACATACTTACTTACTTTTAATAGCTTTGCTATCTTCTCTATCCACCTCCTAACCAATGACACCCGAGAAAATGTAAGCGAAAGTCTGGAAACTAAAATATTCCTTTTTTAAAGCCAAAGCAAGACCTTGTTCGTCATTGACGAAGGCCCTTATATTGCTTCGATTCCGGATCAGGCCAAAATATTTTGCTCAAAAACGTGCACTGTTATGGGAAAGACTAACTGCATTATGAACGTTGCTTCTTACACTACTACCCTGCGGCTAGCGTATGTTCCAGCACCGCATGCGTAACTGGCTCGTGATGATTCTCCTGCAGGTAATCGGCTGGTATTATTTCTTAGAAGGCGGATTAAGTCATGTAGACCTGTTCTCTGAATATGCTACCCCAGCTGAAATGAACCCTGTCCAAAAGAAGAGGTACTGACCTGTTTGCTCTGCTCGTCAGAGATGACTCTCATTTCGTGGACAGCCTTGTCGATTCCTTCCTTCGTTCCGCTGATGGTAATTCGGTCCGATGTATCACTTTGTTTCGGGATGGAGATTTTCGTCGCTGTCAACTTTTCCAAGTCCTGAAGTTTCTGACCGCCCTTGCCTGAAAGGGTTAAAGGTCAACTGAAGGGCTTAAGAAGCAACAAGTCGAATACCTCACTGCTGCCTTTAGAAAGTTTAGATGGAAACACATGGGTCCATTCTGCCTTTTCTTACGTTTCATTTCCTGTCCATGTTGCATACGCGGATAAACGGATATCTGAGGACCAAAAAGGTTGGGTTTCTTTGCTTACGTTACTAATCCTGTGGGGCTCCTGGAATTGTTCACCATTTCCACAACACATATCATACAGAACTTGGAAAAAAAATAGGGAGGAGTTTGAAGAGTACGATATCGCGTTCTAGCGAGCGATGCGTATCGCCAGCCCAAGACGGTAAAACAAGTTTTCGTTTTTACCACGAAACGTAGAAAACCCATGGAAAGTTAAAGGACCCGTCGCATCTATAACAGAATGCAACTTAACAACTTAACTGCATCAAGTAATTATTGAACCTGGATACGAGAATTTAGTATGTTATATTTTAAACCCGCTAATGACACCTCACTGATTTTCACGCTTGCCGCGTTTCACCATTTTCCATGCGTATCATGTTCTGACGAGTGTTCGCGTATCATGCTATTCATGCTAAAACCGTTTATCTGATTTTGCCGTGCCTTTGCTAGGTGTCAATGGGCCTGGGAAAAGGCTTATAACAGCCAAATCCGTGAATAATTTGTTAAAAGCACAGCCTTGTTTTGCAGTCTATAAATAGTGTTGAATAACCGATCATAACCAGTAAATAGTGCGAGGTGTGCTTTAAGGTTACAGGAAACACACCAGTTGCTGTATATTTTAATTCTGGCAGGTATTAGGCTCCAACAAAATCAATCGGTCTTACACAAACGCGTCATGCTTCTTAATATATGGAGGGGGGGGGGGTCATGGTCATGACGCTCATGTTTACGAGGAGCTTTCCAGAATTTTTTCCCCGGTCACGAACAGAGCAGGTTTTACTGATACCTGGGCCGACGTAACGCAGAAATGGCGCTGCGTTTCAAGCACTTCGGGATAGAGAACAGAATGCGATACTCAGGCCCATATCCAGGAATTTATTTCGGGGGGGGGGGGTTGCCCGCGGAGTTTATTTCGGGGGGGGGGGGTTGCCCACGGGTCGGACCAGAAAGTACAAAAAATACATAAATCAGAGGTTAAAGCCTACAAAAAACTATTACTTTTGTGGGTTTCGGGGGGGGGGTCGAACCCTCTACCCCCTGGATACGGCCATGGCGATACTACAAGAGTTTTCCAGTAACAGAATATATCCGCGCAGCAATGACAGAACAACCCCTGACCCCCGGTCCAGTTTAGACTTTCTCGGGAAAACCGCACAAGCTGACAGCCGAATCAAACGGGGTTTAGCAGGCCTTCAAATCAAATCTGCAACAGGAAGTCTGAAATTTGTTCAAAGGGTTTTAAGCTTGGCATCCACAAGACGCGGATTCGTATTAGCAGAGGCAAATTCGGCGTCACTAGTGAAACAAAATCGCTTCGCCAGGCTATAAGCTAGCGAAGCACCACTTCGATTTTATTTTTTTTTTGTAGAAAAGGATATTATTTCTCAAAAAGGTTACGCGTATTACTGACATAGAATATTATTTGACAAGGATATTATTCCCCTTAAAGTGATGAGGCAATTTTCTGTTTCCTGGTTTACATTTTCCTGGCGAATTCGTTCAAGTATTCGCTTTCGGTGGGGGCTAAGAAAAGAAAACGTCAAGAGGCGCGAAAGGAAAAAGATCGTCGGCAGAGAAGATCCGTGTTACATCGGCATGAACCATTCGGAAGGAATTCCAAAGTAAGCTGATCCGCGCTCAGTGAAAGCATTAAGCAAAACCACGCTAAGTGGAAAAAAGAGCTCTAGATAAGGAGCGAGAGACGCCGCAAACACGCACTCAGATGAGCGAAATCCTTTGAAAAATAAAAAAACAAACTATCTCTGAACATCAACCTCGTCTTCGCCTTCTGCCTGACATTTCACTACCATCCCTCTGAACAACAACAGAAACTAAACTATTCCTCGCAAAATGACCGGTAACAGAAGAGGAGACTACCACTCTCGTTACTACATCAGCATACGGAAACCCTTCCTTTCATCGCTTTTTGCAAAGACGGGGGTAGCAAAAAGTGCACCAGATAGTCCAACGAACCAGTATAAGCAACAATTTACTCGTCCAACCGGTTTCAGAGCGATTAGATGAAAACTAAAATGAAAAAGAGTAAGGGGTACTACCACATTAAAACACGTATACCCTTATAGGCCTTATAGAATATGAGGCTAATGAATTCAACCCGTATTTCTTTTGTTACCGATTGTTGGTCTAGTAATATTTCTGTAGTCTTGGTCAGTCGCTTTAAATTTAGGTGACTGTTTGTGAAACCACTGAAGTATTTGTTTTCAATTTTATATTTTCTCTTCAATTTTGAAGGATTACAAAAAATAATAGTATTAATAATTAGTATGTATCCAACTTTGTTGAAAACTTGCTTTAAACACCAGCGCAGGGAACCAACTGTCACTTGAAACTCATACAGGAGGGAAAATTAATCATGCCATTGTTGTTATATTTGTTTCTCACAGGAATTTTCAGGAAACAAACTTCAAAAACATTTCAGGAACAAATCCACGACCGAATTCCTCAAATATAGTGCGATTGCTTGCATAGCATCGGAGGACCAGTGTACTGACCGTTGCCGAGAATACAGAAGTTTCGCGCACAGTGATAGCACCCATTCGGGTCGAATACTTCATTACTCAGGCCGAATACTTCATTATCCAAGCTGTATACTTGATCATTCGGTGGAGGAAGTACGCATTGCGAGAAGGGAGAGACGGGTCTCCTACCAGGAAAATACACTGCGGGATGTTTTATTTTATTAACTTGATTTGTCGACTAAAAACGTTAATGACTGGTTTGCACGAAGGATGTCACACAGCGAAAATTCCCCGCAGAGCGAATGCACTATGGCGATTGTCCAACGATGATGGCCTGACGACGGCAATGAATTCGAAATCAAGTACACCAATGGACCTAGGTCAATATTGGACAGAAAAGCCTTGTTTTCAGCGCTGGTGTTACGACATTATAATCTACAAGCAGGGTTCGCCGGAGTCATCATTCAGGAAAGCGTCATGGACGCAGAAGTACGAATCAGTTTAAGGTAGCCGTGGACCGTCGCCTGGCGGACTTTCTGTTCTATGTTAGCGAAGTCCAGCGACATCTGTGGGCTAGGGGGGTAAGCCTTTTTGCCGATCCTGTATGTGCACAGGCGAGGACTGCACTTGCTATTGTTGTACTGGCTGTCTGCTGTCGGAATAACTCACGTGACTGCTCACTGCTTAGCAACTGGCATTATGGGACATTGGCACCTTAGAAAGTGCAAAAAAAAGGAACAAAGGAAGTGTAAGCTGAATGTAGTTTTATTGGCACGATTACTATGCAAACTGAGACTCGCCACTTATTCCATTCAATAGAGGTTGCGGATTTCAGGTGGCGTCTGGAGATCTCTAAAATTTCCAGTAAAATTCGTTCGAAGCCTTTTGGACAGAATTAGTTAAAGTTTAACCGAAAAGGACTGGGATAGGACAATCTAGTTACCCATCACTTATTCACTTAAATTGGCTTGAAGACCCGCTGAAAATGCGTTACTTGGTTGTTCCACTATTCAGGAATAATCGATTTTCAAATAGTGGAATTTCCGTGTCATTTGTGGTACCTCTAATTTGTTGTATGCCTTACAAGAAAGATTTATGACTTTTTCTTTGTTCAGGCACTAAGCAATCTTCACCAATATCGCCACTGCCCACTGAAAAGCCTTGTTTGTGTTTAGATAAAAAAAAATTCGCGTCATAGTAGAATTTTCGCTGTGGGGACAGCCGCAGATATTCTGAACGTCATAACTAGAGCAGATAGTGGAAAACAAAAAAAATCCCTTTGCAGAATCCAAATAATTCAGTGTATTCAACTAAATGACACAAAAATGGCTTTTCAGTTCAACTTTAAGAAACGAAAGAAAAAGAAAAGAGGATCCACGAGAGAAAACAATGATGGTAAAAAAAACTATAGACGAGAAGCTAACTGGATCTTAACGAATTCCTATTCATTTTTGGGATCCCAAAACGTTAGTGACGGATACCTATGACATCGCAAAAGTTGTCCGTCCGTCCGTCTGTGCGCACGATAACTCTCGAAGGGATTGAGATATTTTGATGAAACTTGGTGGGAGGATCCTTTGGGTCAAAGTACAAGTCAAGTTCGAAGATGGGCTTTGTAGCTCTATATTTGAGGGTGGGGGAGGGGTTTCAAATTAAGGGGCAAACAAAATATTTTGAAACAGCTAATGTGATAGTCGATTATGGGGTAAGAAGACATGCTGAACGCGATGGTGAAAACCATTTTCTCGCTGGACAAGTAGTTCGCCCGGAATCCGGCCAAAACCGGAAAGTTTGTTAAAACTAAAAGTTTTATTTGAATTTGATTAGATGTTCGATTTAGGGGTAAGAAGACATGCTGAACACGATGGTGAAAACCATTTTCTCGCCGGACAAGTAGTTCGCCCGGAATCCGGCCAAAACCGGACACAAAATGTGTCGACCAGTTTTCGGCTACCCCTTTTCTTCAAAATAGTATATAAGCTCTGCATAATAGCATAGCTCTGCGCAGAACGCGTACTCAATGAACCTAAGAGCTAGTTGTTTTCGAAGGTCGAAGGGGTTGGTATGTGGGGTTGGTAAAAGAGAAGGTGGTTGCGGGCTATATAACAGTTGGAAAGTTTAGAAGGATTGACAACTTCAGTAGAAGGGTGAACACTGAAACCAAAAATAGACCGATCCCAATTGTGAGACAAGTAGGGGATATCTAATGGTTTCATGGTATAATAATAGGCTGTTAGACCATAATCATCTTCGGCAATGAGGGGTTAACAGTTTTGTCTACTTGGTGTACCTACGAATTTGTTTCCTGTGCTTTATATGGTACGAACAATTTGGTACCACGTCTATCACGAGGACATGGACTCGTAAGTAAGAATCGGTTGCTAGAATCTTTGGTGATGAGGGGTTGCCAACTTTTGCTAGTCGGTATACCCTTTATTTTTTGCCAGTGTATTTCATGGTAAGAACGATACGGTACCATGTCTATCACGGGGAGATGGACTTGGAAGTAAGAGTCGGTTGCTAGAAGGCATTCGCGAGGGGCTTGAAACTTTAAACTTTTATCTGTTTCTAAATTAGTTTTGATCTATCAACATCATATATTAGATTTTTGGGATCCCATCGACACCTTTGGTCTTGTTAAAGAAGCAAGTGCGCAAGCTCTTGTGTGATTGCGAAATAATGAAAAAAGTTCAGTTATATCGCGTAACGATGCTCAAATAAACCCATAAATTCAAGCCCGGTAATCATGGGCGAGTAAAAGCGACAGGCTAATTAATACGACTTTCTTAAATTTCTCCATAGCGATATTTAAGACTTCCAAAAAACTCAAATTACAGCCTCATTGTCGGAATTTATCCTCGCCGGTTTTTGGGAACTCAATCTTAGTTGCCCACGAACGCAGATAGATGGAAGGAGGTGGGACCCTCTCGGTGTCTGAAGACTGGACCCAGTTGCACTCCAACCGAGTTACAACCCGAAAAGAGAGTTCCAGACCCTAGGGTCTGCAAGTACGCGAAACCTCATCGCAGTACTTCAAATCCTTATCAAGCTACGAGCTTAGTCATTGGTTAGTTTGCACTCAGTTGCCTTTAAACCGGGAGGGCGGGGGAGTTACGAATTCAAAAAGACACTCGCAAAAGCCCTAGGGTCTGTAACTACGTAAAATTCCGTCGTCCGGTCTGCACCCGTTGTAAAGTTACGAGCTTGGAGTCACCGGGCAACCCGGACCCAGTTGACCCTGAACCGTCCGGGTGTGGGACCAGGATCCCCCAAACGCGAAATTAGACCCCAATTTCATTTTGAAACCTGTCATATGAACTCAAAAGGCTAGTGACCACAAGAGCAGATTGTTCATGAATGAGCAGCCCCCGGAATATCAATTGATTTCTTACTTCATACTCCATTCTGAAAGGTCTGTTGATGTTTGGTCGGTTCTATGCTCACACTAGTAGGATAAAATAAAACACTGACACACAGAGGGGTCGGGACTAAAGACCTTAGCAGTGGGAAAGACAGGAATTTCCCTTAAAGGACCCCTCTTGCTTATTCTGATTTTTATAATATATCTAGCTCCCATACAGAATTATAAGCTTCCAAAATCCCCACCTTTCTCCATTGTTTCGTTTTGTGCCTACGAAATTTTAGCGCTTTTTTCGCCTTGCCGAGTTTTGCCCGTCACACAACGAAACGTTTGCCGGGATCATCAATGTCTGCTGACAACTCTTTCACACATAAGGATCTGAGACGCTTTTGTTTATTACTTCTTTTATTTGCTTAGTTTTCACACTTTTTAACCACGGCGCGATCAGTTTTCAAAATGTTTTGCGCCCAGCCGCCGCGTCGGAGAGCAGGAAGGCTGGACATAGTCGACAGGCGCTAACAAGAAAATCGCTAATTTCCGATGGAAAGTAATGGTATTTTCGAAAATGTTTTTTTCTGATCCGTTTCACAGGGAAAAGATTATTTCTAGTAAGAGTTGTGCTTTAAAAGCGTGTCGTAAGCAATCGAAGAGCTCGAGAGACCCGTTCCCTAGCGTTTGGACCCCGAACTGCAGAAACTAGACGACGCATTTACGATACGATACGAATTTATTAGGTCAAATAACATAATAGTTAAATAAGACCCTATCAATAATTTTAATCATTACCATGTGAATGTATACAAACAAACAGTAATCGAGCGACAAGTTCTTGGGGGACCAAAAAATCGCCAAGCGGCTTTTTGAAACTGATGCTTACTGCCTGGCATAAATACATTTACGCAACATTTTCTACTACCCTCGAGAAAAACACAGAACATGTTGTTCGATAATGATTTTGCGGCCAGATCGGTGAAAATATCAATAGGGCGGCGATTTTAACCAAGCACTAGACGGCGATGAGTGTGGCGACTCATACGGCTTACATGGTGTTCTGTCTTTTCCACTGCTAATGTCTCGGGTTGGAACTGCGATCTGCGAATAACTTACCCAGAAGGTATTTGTGATGCTCCTTGGGGATGGTGAGGGTAACATTCGCTTGGGTCTGGAAGTGGGTCAAAATCTCTCGTCTTGCTCTCAGGACAGCGTCGGACTTGCCGACAACGATGAAGGTTAGCGACAAGTCGCGCGCAGCCGAACACTCAATCTGAGCGCCGGTGGCGTTCATGATGTCAACGCATTTCTTCTGCAGATCACTCTCACCAAACCGTTCGTCCAGTTTCCGTTCTTCCGAGGGAATGTGGAAAACCTAGAAGATTAAGTGTCAATTAATCCTTTAATATCAACAAGAAAAAAAAATCAATTCTGATACGAACAACAGCAATAAATTAGTAAATAACGGGCGGTGGGGGGATAACCAAAGAGAAGATCCCGACATGGGCGATTACTTTTCTTATCAGCACTGAATGCGAATCCGCTTTGCTTCACCCGACCCCGATTCGTTCGACGGGAAAGTATACGGAAGACGAACGGGAACCGATTTCTTCTTTGTGTCATCTTGTAATGCGGATTACCGCGGCGTCTGAAGCCCTATGCCAACACAACACAGACTCATGTTCATTCGGTGCCACTTAGCGGACAATGTTTCCGTTCTTTTTTTTCTATGGGTCACTTCTTCGAGGATTACGAAGCAATTAGTGTTACATAAGCCAACATAAAAATGGAGTTTTCTTTACGCTCGATGTTAAGCCAGCTTTGGGGCTAATTTGTTTATGTCCAATCTAGAGGCCTTATAGAGGAACTATTCCAAGAGGCTCGATTTCAAGGCATACGAGATTTCGAGTGCCCTTCAGACTTGTTCCAGGTAGTCTTCACAGACAGAGGTTTTCATTTCTGTCAAATAAGTTTTTCACCAATCCGGGTGTTATAGCCGATACGAGCCTAACGTTTAAAGTCGATCCCGTTTCAAATAAGGGATGTGCTTTATATGTGAAATAGATTTGTTCTTTTATTGTACCGGGTTTTCGTCAATCGACCTTGTGTCTCCGGCTTAACCCCATGTATGATTATTTTATATTGAAGCGTAATTAAACCTTGAACCTTGAACTTGAACCTTCAGCTCTTGCCTCTATCGGCGTTATAAGAAACCTGGGCACACTAAGTTGACAGACCCAAATGGTACACAATATGCTCCGATGAGGTCAGATGTTTCGAGCAACCGAAACTAACTTAGCGTATTCGCATTTCTGTTTGCGGCTGGACTGCCATTGGCGACTCTCGGGCAACGCAAAGCTCCTTTACTGCGCTTTAGAGACGAGCACGTTCAGTCCAGTAAGATTTCACATGCGAAATTTGCGACGCTATGCCAATCTTTTTCATTTGTTTCTTAATAGCTGTCTATAGTAATTTTGGTTATGGGAGACAATTTTTGCTGGCATTTAAAAATTGCTCCGATAAAAGCAGAATATTTACTACTCACATCGGACCAAAATTTACGAACCGAGGCGTGCATTTGATTCCTCCGAAATACAGAGCAAAGGAGGTCACATCCGACTGCGAAACTCGGACTATGTGTGAACATTACTTTAATCTAACTAATAACCACAAATAGCGGGCATTACTAATAGATACCACAAGAACACTCTCTAGGGCTCATTTTAAGCTTATCCAGAGACTTGTATACGTCATGGTGCAACTACGTGCTTACATTGCAGCATGGTCATCACCTTCACTAAGCTCTCTTCATCCATGTTATACTGTAAACAGTTGCCGTTCGCTCTGCCACCGTCAACACTGAAGGGAAATTTGAGGGGGAATCGGAAAACCAAGTCTTCACCGCCCACACTTCCCAGCAACGAGTCATGAGCGTTGGAGAGATAAAAACTCGGCAGGAGATAGAAAATAACTTATTATGCATTTCCTTCGACGGCACACCTGAGGAATACTCATTGGCCTTTTAAGTACGAAAATAGATAAACAATGTGGGAGGTTTACTAGTTTCTGTTGGTGGAAAGGGCGTTATCACTTGATATTATCAAATGGTGCAATCTGCATGGGCCGGGAGGGGGCAATGACACACTCCCTAACAACAAGAACTGATCAGAGAGATTGACTAAATGGTTATGGAAGTATAATTATTTATCATCGCTTCTGTTAACAGCCCTGTACAGAAAATAAGAGCAACTGTGCAAACGTACAAACGTGGATGTGAAAGTATGAATCACCTCAGGTTTTAATTGGCTGTTCGCGCAGTGGCCTACGTAATGCGTATCGCGTAATCAGAATCTCGGCGGAACCTTGAGCTGTTAGCAAGTATCGGGAAACAATTTCGTCCATATGTGTAGTTTTTGTTTTGCTATGTTTAAGTCCTGCTGGTTTGTTCCATATGATATACTAGTGGTTCTACTTGGCCTGACAAGTGCGCCGTCTTTTTGGCTTCTAACCAGTACCAAAGAACGAGGCATTGCCTGAGCTATTGTCTCCTTGAAACAAGATTTTACCCGATGTTCCTCTTACGTCCTTACTAACTAGCCAATATTTTAATTAATTACCTTGGCCTGGACATCGCCATTACCAGCATGGGTTGTTACTTGGGCGGGGGGGGGGGGGGGAGGGTGACTGAGGACCATGTACACTTTTTCAATTGCCTTATCTGGTCATTTTTTTTGTCAGTTCAATAGCGTTTTTTTACTTGTGGTCTTGGGAGCTCATAGCCCCTTAAACAGAAGTGTATGAGGCTACACGTGAGGGACCAGCTGCTTCTTATAGACTAATAGTATTTCCTTTCAAATATATCTGGATCAATTTATTTGACATGATATCACCAAAATGACTTGCGCGGCTTGATTCAATAATGAGCATACTGGGCCCAGTTGCCCATAAACCAAGTGCTATATAGGTCAATCCATCAACTCATCACAATGATTTTCATCAACGTCAAGATCGGGACCCCCAAAACGCACATCTGGCCCTGGGCCCCAATTAAGACAAGTACGTTAAATTTCAACTTAATAGCTGTCCCAGTTCACGAATTATGAATTTCATAAAAAACAGTGAAACTGAAAAACGGCTGGCGCTGCCATAATAGTGGATTGTTCAAATGAACACTCGAGTAAAAAAAAGTATCTTACCGGAGATGATATCTCCAGGTTTCAGAAGATTAGTTCAGTTCAGTTCTATTTTTTAAGTGCAAAAATAAATGAACAACATAAGTTTCGACCCATACAAAGCTCCATGGCCCAACCAAAACTCCAACCACTTTTCACCAAAAACATGAAGACTAGAATGTGTAGTGGCCATATCTAGCAGAGTTATAGTTGGGAGCCACGTCCCAGACACCAAGCTTGCAACCACATTGCAATAAACCTGATAGAAAATCGCAAATGCAAACTTTCACTTGCAGAATGAAAGCACATACGAGCTAGAGAAGTGAGCTGTGCCCTTTTCCTGCTTCTGTAGAAATCAGCTACAGAGAGTGTGAGAGAAATGAATTATACTAACCGAGGGGTTGCTCACTCCCCAAACCCGTGTACACCGGGTGGGTGCCGGGAGGTGCCGGGTGGGTGCCGGGTGGGTGCCGGGAGGTGCCGGGTGGGTGCCGGGAGGTGCCGGGTGGGTGCCGGGAGGTGCCGGGTGGGTGCCGGGAGGTGCCGGGTGGGTGCCGGGTGGGTGCCGGGAGGTGCCGGGTGGGTGCCGGGAGGTGCCGGGAATGAGTGTACATCGGGTGCCGGAGAGTGAGTAACCCCTCGTAGCCAAGTGCCATATACCGATCACTTTTCGGTCGGTCTGTCGGTCGGTCTGTCAGGCCACTGTTCTCGAGTCCGGGTTCCAGCTGCCCGTGAACGGGAGGGGGGGGGTCGGGACCCATCAAAATACGTATCTAGACATATATATCCTCAAGTATCCCAGCTTAGAGTTTGATTCGAGTCACGGGTCAAAAACTTGACTCATGGGCAACTTGGGCCAACTTGCCCATGAACGTGGAGGGTGCGGTTCAACTCCACATGCATATTCCCAACCCTAAGATCTAAAGGTACAAGGAATTTCATCGCCATATCTCCAGTTACTGTCAAGTTAAAAACATTGAAAAATGGGCAACCTGGGCCCCATTGCCCCTGAACCAAGTCGGAGTGGGGTTTGGACCCCCAAAAAGCAAAGGAGACCCCAATGCTCACAAGCCTACCAAGTTTTAACTAGATACCTGTTGATTCCTGTCACGAGTCTGCCCCCTCTTGGGCAATCTCGGCCCAGTTGCCCATGAACGGGGTGGGTGGGGGAGATGCAACCTTAAAAGTAATTTCTCAACCCTAGGATCTACAAGCACAGGGAATTTCATCGTCCTATGTCCAGCTCTGGCCAAGTTACGAACATAATTTCGTGGTTCATTCTTTGAGTTGCAAACATTATTCACTGGGCAACTGGGCCCGTTTGCTACTGGACCGGGTGGGTGTAGGGGGTGGGACCCCCAAAAGGCATAACTACACCCCAATACCCACAAGTGTACCAAGTTCGAACTTGATACCTTCATGAGCTCCACAAAAACGGTGAAAACCGAAAGCCGAAAGCTGCTACAGCGCTCGCAAGGGTGGACTGTTCCAAGGAGCACTCAACTAACAAGAGCTTTAAAGTTCAACTGAAAAGCCAACTTATTTTTGTGTCATTACCTGAATACACTGAATTATTTGGATTCTGCAAAGGAATTTTTTGTTTTCCACTATCTGCTCTAGTTATGACATTCAGAATATCTGCGGCCGTCCCCACAGCGAAAATTCTACTATGACGCGGGAAATTTTTATCTAAACACAAACAAGGCTTTTGAGTGGGCAGTGGTGATATTGGTGAAGATTGCTTAGTGCCTGAACAAAAAAAAAGTCATAAATCTTTCTTGTAAGGCATACAACAAATTAGAGGTACCACAAATCACACGGAAATTCCACTATTTGAAAATCGATTATTCCTGAATAGCGGAACAACCAAGTAACGCATTTTCAGCACTTTCAGGGAGATAGAGAAAAAGTATTTTATTTTTTAACTTGGCATGAGGCAACCCTTTGGCAAAAACGATAACATGCCCTAAGGGATCATCGATGTATACCGTTTGTTCAAAAGTATTTTTTTTAACTTTTCATTTAAAACGCAAAGGGTGCTAGAAATAAATTTCTAAGCAAAAGCCTTGTTGCACAAATGATCATGGGTTGAGATGTATCGTTTGATCAAAAGTACTTTTGGACCTTGCGGTTAACATGCGCACTTTAAGGAGCTAGAACTTCATTTTTGAGCAAAACCCTTGAGGCAAAAATGATAATGGGCTCATGGGGATCATGAAAATGTACATTTTGCTTAAAAGTATTAGACCGGTACTTTAAGGAAAAGTCGGGTTTGGAAAGTGGCGATTTTTAAGCCGATCTTGTTGAATCTTTAATATTCCACCCAAGTTTCATCGTCCTAGCACATCTGGAAGTAACTTAACTCGCGATCACCGGAATTCAGGACCCCCCCTCAAACTCCCCCACAGTCGCCGGAGCCAATCCGGTTCTGTAAATGATTTATCGAGAGCATCTGTTTGTTATTCCCAGAAAGTTCCATCCCGATCTGTCCAGTCTAAGCCGATCATGTATTTTACCCCCCCCCCCAAACTATTGTCGGATCCGGTCCGGATGTGAAAAAGATCACCACAGATATGTCCTCTGTTCAGTTATCAAATTTCACTCGAATCCGATCACTGGCTCCAAAGTTACGCATGACTCAATATTCCGGATTCCCCTCCCTCCACTCCCTCCATGACTATCGGATCGAGTAAAGTTTACTTACAAGTCAGTTTGATCGGGTCCCTGATACGCCTCCCAAGTTTCGTCACGAAAATCACCAAAACCGCCATCATCGCAATTCCAGGGAACTCCCCTCCACTCCCACCCCCAATTTAAGTGTCCAAATCCAGTCCAATTATGTAAACGATTTATCTGGAGCAGATGCTTGTTCTTCCCAGCAAGTTTCACTCTGATCCCTCCATTCTAACCGTTTCTCGAGATTTCCGGTCCCCCCCCAACTCCCCCATAGCTGTCAAATCCGGTTCGGACTTCAAATGGGACATCAAAAATATATAATTTATTCAGTTATTAAGTATCTTTCCAATCGGATCACCCGTTCGGAAGTTACACACTACTAAATTTTCCGGATTCCCCCGCCCTCCACTCCCCCCCAGATGGTCGGATCGGGAAACTGATTATTTCCAGGTTAGTTTGATTGGGTCCCTGACAAGCCTGCCAAGTTTCATCGTCCTAGCACATCTGGAAGTACCCTAACTCGAAGAAGTGTGACAAAAAACTTGGACCGACCGACCGACAGACAGACAGACGGAATTGCAATCGGTATATCGGTATATAAAAACTGCTTTAAGAAACTACTTGTGTATTAACACGAGAAAAATACTTGTTATAAGGCGACTGGGAATAGTGTTGGGCGATATTCGATAGCAATAAATCGGACCAAATATCGATATCGAGTATCGAAACATAAATATCGATATCGAGACGATATTTGTTCATGTTATAATTATTGTAAATAATCTGACATAACTAATGCACCAATTAATGCACCTTTATTGAACTTTGTGAGTTTGGAACACCGACTAATAAATAGGATGGTACCTTCCGGCACCTTCCCAATTTTGTCAAATTTTAACCTCTCTAGGGTGAATAGTTGTTGATTATTATGATGCAGTTAATCGGTTATAGTACTTTCTTGTGACGCTAGACAGCGCCATATTACTTGATTTAGGAAAATTCAACCTAGAGAGGTTAAAAACTGACAAAAGTCGGATGGTGCCGGGGTGTGCCGGGTAGGTGCCGGGAATGAGTGTACACCGGGTGCCGGAGAGTGAGCAACCCCTCGATACTAACCTGAGTCACGTTTCTGAGCCCAATACGGAGTTTCTCATTCCAGCGTCCCATGTTGGAGTCAGCCTGAGGAGCTGCAGCAACGGGAAGCACAGGGAAAATATCGTCATAGCTGTTGGAAGCAGCATCGCCATTGGATACTGGATGGTCAATAGCCTCAGATCCAGATGGTAGGTCCAGGGGTGTGCCTGTCGTTATCGATCCGGGGGCTGCCGACTCCAAAGTATTAGGCAAAAGAACTGATTCCATGGCCGTGCCGAGTCGTTACAGTACTAAAAAGAAAGGTATTTCTTAGGTTTATATAACACACTCTGCAGCAGAGATCGAGGAAAATTAAAAAGAGCTTGCATATGCAACAACATGTTAGCTAAAGTCCTTATTTTAGTTTCCAGCATGTGTTAATTTTCATTTAAGCAGTTGTGGGAAACTGGGAAGCGAATAACCACTCGAGTCTTGCCAGAAGTTTTGGCCACTACTGCTATCTGGCACAACGTCTTAAACCTTACTGCACCACACCCATATGTACACTGAAACACTCCAAGCAGTATCCACATAGGACAACTTCTGCAAACAGACAATCACCCAGACCAGGACCCCTTGCACTTCACGTTAAGTAATTTAAAATTGTTAATTACTTTAAACTAGGCTCTGATTTCAACAAACTACCCACGACTTTGGCTGTTTTCAAGGACATATCACTTATGATAGTAATGAATTCTACTTCAGTATATTTCTGTCTATTCTTGTTCCCAAGGTTCTTCACTTGTAAGTATATCCTATCTCCACTATTAGCAATACAATGATTATCACGCTTGCCATGTTTGTTCTCTTTACTGACATATCATGTGCCTGATTGTTGTTTCCGAGGAGCTTATTCATCTAGACTGTTTATGTAAATTTCGCCAAGATTGTCATCCAATGCAAGGGACATGGAAATAGGCCAAAAATAGCAGAAGCCATATCTAATTTTTTTGTAAGCATAACTTAGTTGTAAAGTGGTCAACTATCTCAGAACATCTGAGCAGAAACACTATGTAGTGCAAAGTGTCCTTGTAAGCTTTTTCCAAGGAAAAATTTACATAACCAATTTCTTTGATTAACAAACTTATCACAAAGAACCGTCAAAACTATGATGTGCATCGAAGGTAGTTAGGGGTGTTTGATTGTACTGTATAAATTCCGATCTCCTGGTTCAAGAATTGATGGAATGATTAGTTGGCATAAGTTGCAATAGTAATATAGGTATGACAGGTCCTTTAAGGGTTCACCGAAGAGCATAGCGTTATGATTTCCAACCACGGCACATAGTTGATGTATTTCAGTATCAACTCTCCGGAAAAACAAATAGATCACTTCCAACGCATTATTTCTTGCAATGTCTCTTCACTGTGAAAACATAAAATCTATTATGCTCATTGACCAAAATTGCCAACAAACATTGTCTCTAATAGGATTGTACAGTCCCTAGCTCCAAGTGAGCCAATCACAAAGAATGTGAGAGACATGCATTAACTGTGAAAAGAATCTTGATGGGAAGACAAGATTTGACTAGAGAACAAAAGCATGAAAACAACTGCGAAAAAAAACCCAGAAAACAGAAGGACTGGTGATGGTGCATTTTATTGAAAGGAAAATAATGGAATAATATCAGGTTTTAGTTCTTCCTTAACTACAATATTAAAATCAAACTAAGAAATTCTCTCTTTATAGCGGGACAAAAAGCAAAGTAACAGAATGAAAGACTGCTTAACTTCCATGCCTCTGTTTACTTACCAAAGTACCGTAATTCCAAAAACCGGTCCGGTTTGTAGGGGTTATCTGCCCAGTTTATTTTCTGTAATGAAAAATTAGGTAAGTTGGAACACAGTTGTACATTCAATATCTAGATTAGGTACCTCTCCCCTCATGTACGTCAAAAGCACAAAGATTGCTCCAAGGGCCCAGCAGGAAAACTGGCTTTTTACATAGAAGGTATGATTATTTAATATTGCCTAACTTCAGATTACACCAAAAATTATGAGTAGGCTAAATTAAAACCCAGCGAATATTTATACACAGTAACAGCTTGGTCTAATCTAAGTTGTTCCGGAATTCTCTATACAAGCGAACGTCACACCCATTTGATCTATATTAGTGAACTGAAAGACAAAAATGCTCCTCAGCCGGGATTTGAACCCAGGACCTCCCGCTTACAAGGCAGGCACTCTACCATCTGAGCTACCAAGGGGCTTGCGAACAGAGTTCGCAAACCACTACAATAGTCCGGTACAAGCCGGCAATAGGAACAGTGATCCCGGCCGAAGGCAAATTCATCTAATCAGTTCACAATTCAAATTCAATATTTCCATCTCAAGGGTGTATTCCCCATCAAAAATTATATATTTGGTTTTGTTTGGTTTTCACCATGACTCCCCGCCAAGTGGGTCCTGGTTTAAGACTTCTACACTAAATTCAAAAAGTTGCTCTTGGTTCATTAGTCACAGTAAAAGTCCCTTGTATAAAGTGCCATCTATGTATTGATCTATATTACCTCAGAAAAAAATTGTAGTTTATTCCTACTGGTGAATATATATTTGAATATATACAGGAGAGGTTGCCTACCCAACCTCAGACAAGATTTCAAATTTCCAGAGAAATCTTTCTTTAGTGTAATGTGTAACCTATCTGGCTTAAAAAGAAACCCAAAAATATGATGATTATACTAAACTGAAGCTAATAGAATGGTTTAGATACTGGGGAAACAAATTTACTTCAATATTTCTAGACACATTTTAATTTGCAAACAGTATCACCTCATTTTTACCTGAGGTCAGATTGCTTTCAAAGTGACAAAAAAGGTAGAGTTACTAAAGTTAATATCTAGAAAATCGTATTTGACAGTGCGAAAACAGATACGTCAGCTAAATTTTATTCGAGCTATATTTCGGCCCTTCTTGGCAAGGGTCCTCTTCAGGCTCAAAACCGCTCAAACTGGAAAAACGAACTTGTAGAAAATTGCTTTTTAAACCAGGTTGAAAACAAAGAAAAAACAAATAATTCTAACATTTTGGGACATAATTGTTGAAAAAAATATCAGATTTTGCTTCTTGACTGTCAGGATAGCATGAAAATTCAACATTTTCACTGCAAAATTCAAGGTTGTGTAAAAACGAGGTCAGTTACCCCTCCTGTATATCTATAGCCGAGCAGCCAGCGAGGTGCCAGTCCCGTTTACATTTATAAACCGACCTAGGGAAAACCAACAAATCCTATGTTTGGTCCTCAATCACACAGTTACTTTTGCACCCTCAACAGTACAAATACAGTATTGGTAGTATCGCAACAGTTACGGCTACGCATTACTTTCCTAACTGACCAAAGGGCAAAGACCCAAAATATCTCAGTCAGAAGAAATATAAAAACAAAAAATAAACTGCATGTGAAATTAGTCGAATCCAGTGTAGCCTAATTCAAGAAAGACACATATTATGTCTGAGTTTGTAGGAAAGATGCTTAAACGTGATGAATGAATGGTGGTGTTTAGACAGACATGACATAGGGTGCCGCTACTAGTAGGCGGACACGACGTAAAAAGCGGACAAAGTACAACCTGACAGGATAAATCTGCCTAAACAATAACAAACCCTAAACTTTTCTTCTTCAGTTGACGTTAACCTCCACAGCATTGCCACGCCACACAATTTCATGAGCAGAATTGCTTGAACAAAATATAAATAATGAAAATGACATTTTCTCACTCTTTTAATGACGTCACACTGTCCGCTTTTTACGTCGGTTATTTATCACTCGTCATTAATAGTCAATACTCAAAGTTATTATACCCTGTGATAATTATGATCAAAGATCTTTCAAGTTGTGATTTGTAGTTAGTTTCATACTGTAATACACAATTTTTTAATCAATTCTGTCAGTGCATTCAAACCTTGTCCGCTATTCATGACGACATGTCCGCTCTATTTGACTCGTCAGTTTTTTTGGACGCTTAATTTGACGAATGTACGGACTTTGCGTCGTAAGCTTTTGTGTTCGTTTGACAACACTGCCGGATTCCGACGTTTCATCATTGGCGGCCATTTTAAATTTGGAACAAAACGTGACCAAATACTCTGGGATAGCTTGAAATTTGATGGAGTTACAGAAGGTGAAAGAACTGGAAGTGAATTAACTGTCCGCTTACTGGTAGTGGCACCCTATTCAACATTTAAACAACCATCTATCTGGCTATACTCTTCAATTCTACATTTTTTACAGATACAAGACAATTGTGAAAATGTATGTAAAGAAATCAGGAATTTTGATGATGCCTAGAATCGAGGACCTTCAACATTATAACAAGAAAAATTACATGTCAAGTCACTAACTAGTTTTTATACTCAAATCGGCGTTTTACATGTTTAATCAACATAAACATTCAGAATATTGACAGATAAACTGTTACAAGCGTAAAGAAATTCGGCAAAAATACTTACGACGTGAACACCCGTCAAAAAGAAAAGAAGATGAAAACAAGCGCTGAATGTGCTGAATTAAAGCGTGGCAGATGTAGAGGTTACAAACAAAGTAAAGAGAAAAGCCAGTTCATTCACGGTAACTCTATATTAAAAGAGATATCCGGCAGAATTTTTAAAGCTTCACAATCACAAGTCGTCGATCTAGTAAAAAGACTTCCAGCATCTTAGACAGAAAGAGATGGCGCAAATGCCAGAAATTTCCAAATTAGTTTCAGCATTGAAAATCAGAATCGATGCTAAACCAAGGAAACTTAAGAGTCCAGGAGGTCCTGAAGCTCGTTTGGGTTTTCTGAGGAAAACAGTCAATGCTCTCATAAAATTTGAAAGAATAGAAGTCAACTGGAACAGAGGAAATGAGGCTAGAGGATATGCTGAAAGGGTTTGTATCTCTGTGGTGCATGCAGGGTTGCCACATCAGTCATGGACACTAGCTCAATTTTGCGGTACTGATACCCCATATGAGGGGTACTACCAATCTGGGGAGTACTACCCAAATAGGGGGGAGTACTCCCCACATGTGGGGTATCACTACCCCACCCCATATGATTGTTATATGTTAAATAGATTTGTTATTTTATTGTACCGGGTTTTGGTCAATCGACCTTGTGTCTCCGGCTTAACCCCATGTATTGATTATTTTATAATGAAGCGTAATTAAACCTTGAACCTTGAACCTTGAACCCTATATGGGGTACCAGCCTAACTTTCCACTAAGTTTCTCACTTTTGGCACTTGCCGGCTTGGCTAAACGACAAGCAGCCGTGGTTCTAGACCCCGAAGCCACGCCGTTTATCGGCGCGCCGCCGCCGAAAAAGTGTCGGCGCGCCGCCGCCGTTTTTCAGATGGCGCGCCATAGCTAACGCCGTTTGAACGGCGGCGCGCCGCCGCCGTTATTTTTCGGCGGAAATACTTTTTATTGTTGCCCACCGTGTCTTTTGACAATGAAAAAGTAATCAAAAGACCGTCATATACCACTGATGTTTCTTTGAGCACGTCCACGCACAATGTCCGACCATGATGTTTTTTATGTTAATTAAGCTTGTCTGGGACTTACATTGGTTTGCTCAAGTACCATAACGTCTGTCTTGCTGTCGGCAGTCGGACTTTCACTAATCCGGGCACTTCCAGATAAGCTAGACCACAATAGTTGGCGTGCGAAGAAAGGACCCAGAAAAAATGCTTACATTTCATCACAGCATCCCATCGTCGGTTGGGGGGGGGTGTCGTATCTTCTGTGTTATTTGTTGTTTCAGGTAGTAATCGAATTTGCGAATAATTGTTTTGTTTAGAAGCAATCGATCCATAAAAGCCGTCACCTAATTTTTATTTGCCATATTTCGCTGTTTCCCGGGTACTCCTTGACGAGTCAAGGGGAGCCACAAGAAAAGAAGGAGTCACTTTCTGGGGACTATCGAGACTGGAAACAACGAGAACAGATATAATGTATATGTATCAAGTTGGTTCGAAAATTTGCTGATCTATTTCCTTGCCAAACTCATTTTGTTGACGAAACAAAAATTAGTCTGTCTAACTGTCCACGTTATTTCACTTTTCTTTGATTTGATTTGCTTACTTAGTTTTATAACTGTACAGTTTAACAAAAAATCAGTAAAAGAGTTTTATTATTTTCTAAGCGTTAGTTAAACCACTGACACCAGCAACTCCTCAAATAAGCTCCACATCGAATCCGAAAGGAGTTACTTTCTAGTTATTCTAGTTGAAGCAATGGCTTACGACGGGGACCCGTGAGAATGGGGGGAAGGGAGTTGCTAGTACAATCAAAAAATCCGGGACTCGCAGTGGGAATCCGTCTGGAACAGGGAGATGACGCCTTGTACAAGAATAGCTGAAATTATGTTGATACCAGCGACAGCGAGGTATCCTATAAACTTGATAGGCTACCTGGCTGGCAAGTCAACCGATATTTTAATTCCGTACTAATTATTTACACCCACAGCCAATTCAGGCACGAAATTGCTCCAAATCATGGCCGCAAAGTTCCAAAATTTTAGCTAAAAAAGTCCGGAAAACGGCGCCAAAAAGCGGCGCGCCGCCGAAAATTTTCGGCGGCGCGCCGCTAAAAAAATTTCGGCGCGCCGCCGCTGAAATAAAATTCGGCGCGGCTTCGGGGTCTACGTGGTTCCTTACTTTCACAGGGTATAGGTATGAATCTTACCTATCTTTTGGTATACTATGGTCCAGATTGTGACATGGTTTTGGAAGACAGGGTCTTCCAAAACATTTTTGTTTGGGAAGTATTTTTGTATTTTGAAGTATTTGAAGTATTTTTGGTATTTTGTTTTGGACATTTCGTGACAGGGTCTGCCTTTTTGGCAAAAGCTTCCAAAACCACGTCACAATCTGGACAATAGTATACCAAAAGATAGGTAAGATTCATACCTATACCCTGTGAAAGTGAGGAACCACGGCTGCTTGTCGTTTAGCCAAGGCAAGTGCCAAAAGTGAGAAACTTAGTGGAAAGTTAGGCTGGTACCCCATATAGGGGGTAGTGATACCCCACATGTGGGGAGTACTCCCCCATATTTGGGTAGTACTCCCCAAATTGGTAGTACCCCTCATATGGGGTATTAGTACCCCAAAATTGAGCTAGTGTCCATGACTGTGCCACATGTCCCACGATATAGTGTGAATTGTCACTCTATTTTTTGTTTGTCACTCTTTCTTGTCCTACGTAGGACATCAAATTCACTCTATTTATGAAAATGTCCAGGTTTGTCACACAATAGTGTGAAAATTCCAGAAAATACAAAAATAAACACCAAGTTTAAGTCAACTCAAGTAATTTTAAGGCATCCCACTCTGTTTTAAGTACACAAAGAGTTGGCCTTACTTTTAGCGGGAGTGTCCAAAAGATCTAAAGCCTGTCATCAGCGTATTTACACATTTTGCCATAGATCAAAAGCACCAGAATCACTGCTTTTTACCATAAACACCATACTTACAGGAATCCAAACCGATTGAATTTCTGCCAAAATAAATTTTTGCAGCAGTGATTCCGACTAAAGCGACGATTTCACGTTTTTTCATGAAAATAAAATTTCACTCCCAATCCACTCTCTGTTTTAGCCAAAAGTCACTCTCTAAATTTTTCTAATGTGGCAACCCTGTTTGTATGTCACTTTGTCTTCGATAATTCGTTTCTCTTGACTTCATAGTGTCGTCAAAGTAGAGTAATAACTTTAGTTCATATGATATGGCACTTGGCCTCAAAATCGGTAAAATCGAAACACAATTAAGAATGCAGTATCAGATAAGAACCAAGTGTTTCAGCTTTGTATTGACACTAAGAATGAGTTTAGACTCTGCTTTCCTGCATCCTATTTATTTTTTAACCTTCCTTTGTTCTGTTGGGAAAAGTTTAACAGTCAGCGATGCAAAACTCTTTAGATGCCATGAGGCATTTTTCCATGCTCCCAAAAACAGGTTGTGGGTCTACCGTGGCTCAAAAAGAGCATTTCCGTGGCCTTTTGTGCGGCCCACAAGTCTGTTTCGCGACCAACAAGATTTTTGTGGCTTGCTTTGTGGCTCAAATTCGACAAACAACTGCCGAGGTGGTAGTTGATTTTGTGGCTTGATTTTGGCGGGAAGTTCAAAGTTAGCAGCAAAATAATGTCAAAACAATAAAATAAAAACTTTCTCGAGTATGTAGACATAAAACTGAAGATCTTTTTTGCACGGAATGGTAAGGACGAAAGCCTGGGTTCTATTTACTTATATTTTAACATGATTTTTATTTCTATATTCAGAAATTTGAAATTACAGCCCAAAAAATAGACAAAACAGCGTTTCCGTGAGTCTCAACTTGTGGCTCGACTGTGTGGCACACGATCATGTTTCCACGAAAAACATTCAGAAGCGTATGGCCCACAACTGTGTCACAGAAAAATGCTTATAATCAGTATTTTAAGGAAATATTTATTTTATATCCATAATTGGCATTAAAAGCATTAAAGCTACTATGTTGAAAATAGTTGAAACATCCAAAAACATAACAGTATGTTCATGGCTTTAGTTAAATTTATTCCGCTAGATCATTTTTTGCGTTCAATACTATGTATAGATATTTACTATGTTTGCATTTTATCATATTCTTCTGTGCAGTTCAAAGTTAGGCAATGTTCAAAATCACTTACCTCTGAAGTACGTACTGTAAAGCTATGCTTCTTTGAACAGTGCAGTTTTGGGCTAAATGGTAAATGAAGACCCAAAATTGTTCATTCAGGTGTTCTTATGAGCAGAGGTGTTACTAGCCAAAATATTTGTTTGGGGGGGCAAGGTATATCCGACTGGATGGTCATTTTTACCGACTGTTTTTGCAGAAAAATCAAGAAAAAAGTGACAGTTTTGACAAAAAATCAACTGATTTCAGGAAACCCAATCCCATTTCATGAAAACCCACTATTTTTATGAAAAAATCAACTGTTTTTACTAAAACTCATGTGGCTTTGCACCGATTCGGTTATTTTTTGCTGACTGGCCGACAACATTGGGGGGGCATTCCCCCCCTTATGTGATGCCCCTGCTTGGGAGCTCAGTTTCACAGGTAGTTGACTTTTGTCACTGCATGTGTATGAAAACAACATAGTTCAGAGTTTATTAACATTCAAAGAAGCCTACCTCTACTGTACTGAGTCTGTAACAGTCTAGTACAATAATCCATTTTTTAACCGTGCTCAAATGCTAGGGCATGCTGCATGTTGCAGTGGTGCTCATTGGTATTTGTACCAGTACTTTAGTAATTGTAATGACTTATAATGCCAAATGACTTACAAGGTTCAAGGTTTATTATTTTTGTTGATATCAAACAACCACTAAAATAATTCACAAAACGTTCACATTAGTTAAATTTCTATGTATTTTAGGCACAACATTATTGTGGGGTTTAAACTGGAGAATAACTACGGTAGTATGAATAGTTTGAACCCTAAAAATGTTGCTCACTGGTTCTCTGAGAATAAAGGGTACAATAGGCATGAGCAATATGCACACCCCTGCCAGCCCCACAAATTCAGCGGGTTCCGGTGAAACATCAAAAAATGACTCAAAAGGGAAAAGTCAGCTAGGATGTTCATCAGTGACTTTTCGCCCCTTCGTGACAAGGTTCCTCTTCAGGCTGTTGCTGCAAGAAACGAAACTGCAATCGTTTCTTACAGTAACAGTCTGAAGAGGGCTCTCACCAGGAAGGGCCACGCAAATGCGTGAGCACCATGTACACCCCTGCCAGAATGCCCAACAGTTTGAGCGGGTAGGCTACTGGCGATTTATTGAAAAATGACTGAAAACGGAAAAGTCAGTTAGGATGCTCTTCAGCAAAATTTTGGTCCTTCCTAGCAACGGTCCTCTTCAGACTGTTGCTGTTGGAAACAAATCTGCAATCGTGTCTTGCGTGCCTGAAGAGGATACTCACCAAGAAGGGCTGAAATATAGCTGAAGAACATACTAGCTGACTTCTCTGAGCTCTCTGACCCTCTTAGCAGGGTTGTGGATCCTTTATTGTGGGTTCGGAGGATCAGCAAGTAATCGGACAGCGAAATATGTAAAGCTAGTTTAAACTGCAGCAAGTATTTACTATTTCTTAGATGATCTAAGGCTATAGCTGTAGGTTTGCAGTACCGATCCGAAATCAGGCTAAATGGCGGATAGTCGTGTGCAACCTTCTTGTAATTTCTTAATAAGTGTCTTCTCTTTCCAGCTCATATCGGATGCGATAAGGCATGGAGACAGGCATAAAGAAACTATGGAAATGGCAGACTACTGGTTGGAGGAGAAACAGCTTATGCACAAACTGTTCAAGGTATCTAGTTGTACATTAGCCTACACATACTTCTCATCATTTGCTTCCCAATTCTCATCAGTCGGCGTCAGAAGTTGATTTCCGCAGGGATGTTGAGCCGAGGAGTTTGATTTGATAACTGAACACGTTGTAGGGCTAATGCACTAGTCTTCATTATCTCCCTCTTCGATTCTCGACCACTAGACTCCCCACTTCGTGGAGTTGAGTTCCTAAGTTATACGATAGCATGTGACTTTTGACATCATACGTCGTGTATACCGTCAAGAACAAATAATGAGATAAAACATCCGTCTTTGATCCCATGCAGCGACTATGAATACCCCGATAAATTTGAGCGGGACTAGAGGTATTTGCTGTGAGGTCTGAGTTGATACCCGTCTACTTCCCTCTTCGCATACCACCTGAACAACCGTAGGGTGCCTGCAGGGGTTGAGAACCCGGTCTCTTAGTGAGTTAGACGTGACGTCACCATGGTAGAGACCAACAAGATGTAAATGACTACTCAGACGGCCTTCGTATTCTTCTGCGGGGTTCAACTGTGTCGTAGCTGCTTGTAGAGGTAATAAGCTATGATGTGCTGCGTAGCTACCCCTCCGCTCGTTTGCATCGGGTAGGGTATCAGAATATATTCGACTCCGCATGGTTGTATGGTAGAGATAGGGAGACGGAGGTTCTATCTGATTATTTGTTCTTGATACCGTATAGAAGCTAGATTTACAGTGATGCTCCTGATTTATTTTCTTTGCTACCGTTCTGTCACTGAATTTGTCGACATGTCGAAACTTTTAAAATACAATATCCCAAGGATGTTTAAAAAAAAAAAACTGATGACACTTCCGTGATCACCTGAGCAAGGGCCATGATCGCTCAGTGTTGAACAAAACCAAAATGTTGCTCCAGAACACAGTTAATCCAAAATGTCACCTAGGATCGCGCCAATAACCGAAGTTTCAGAACTAACTCAGGTATTTGGAAAAAACTGCAAAATCATTATTTGTGAAACCTGATTAAATATCTGCCTTTCCAGTATTTTTTTGGGGGGGAGGGGTCAATAAAGAAAGTGAGAACAAGCACCTACACAATAATTAAAAGTACCCATTAAAAAAAAAATCGTCTTATTCGTCAATAAAACTTCAGTTGGGAAACTAGAAATGGTTGGAACAGTTCCAAAAAATTGTAAATTGTGGAAAATCGTCTCACAGTGGTTCGAAGATCCATCCTACTCAGAGGCATCTGTATGGTTTACTGGTAAAAGAATTTTTCTTGTTCTGGCAATCTTTGTTAGAACAGATTACAAATCCTGTTAAATCATCAAAATAGGTGTCATCTGTGATTTAATGTTCTTAACAACCTCATGGTACAGTAGGCTACCTAAAAAAGGGGAAACAAAAATGATTTAGTGTTCGAAAGTATGTGTCTGCAGTATCTTGTGCCCCACAAATAAAAGGCCACTCTGGCGGCTTCATGGATTCGCTTTCCGAAAATCAAAGCGGAAAGCCGCCACCTGCAGGAACTATGGAAAGCCGTTCCGCCTATACAGAGATCCGAGATCATTTCCACCAGCCGTTGTTGATTCGATTCGTCGACTATTCGCGAGGCTTTCCGAAAACAGCAGAGCGCAAAAACAGCTCTGGAAAGCGAAGCAAGTCGACACGTCGGCTGACACTGCAGATCCCTGTACAACAGCGACGGAAATCCGGCAAAAATATGCAACGGCGGTAAATGTACAGCATTGAAATTTAAGAGTGTGCATATGCAGAGGATTGCAGGCGCCGGAATGCTGTTTCTTTCAGGTCGATTGTTCCAGCTAATTTACCATCTTTCTAGGTCCTAGTTCCCAGGTATACTGACTGCAACACATCATTCACTCGTGTAGTGAGACTGCCGAGACCTCTACACAGTCAGCAAGATAAAATCCTGTTGGAATTGAGAGGTAAGAAAGCACTTAATGCTTCTAGGCCTTAATAGCCATTTTATGCAGCAGCACCGAAAGAAACAAAAGAGTTGCGAACGTTTAAGGATCAAGCCATAAGACCGTTTGGTTGTTCTGTGCCAGTTGAAAGGCCTGCCGTCTGCAAGGTCGAATCTGGTCAACACTTTAAAGCTCATAATCAGACTGATATAGCAGTGAAGAATGATTTTCATTACGCATGTACTGGACAACCGTACTCGTCGTCTTGTGAGAAATTCATCCATGATTTTGCATTTATTGTATATGTCTACCCCGTATTAATGGTTGACCCATTTTTCTCTTGTCTAGGTAACCCATATCCACCAATTGTCCCAGAACCAGTCAACAGGAACCTGCTAACTAATGTTCTTCTAGAAGAGGCAAAGAAGGAATACAAAGCAAAGAAATTTACCGAATTCGAGTCAGATCTATCGAAAGAAAGTAGTGGTTCACCGTCAGGTCAAGTCAGTTCTTCTTAGTTTTGTTTCAGCGTGTTTAAATAAAGATCGAGTTCTTAATTGTTTAAGCAGGTTTAAAAGAGACAGCCGTACGTCGGTTCTACGAGACTTCCTAGAATAGACCCTGTGCGAATTCTTCGGCAGTGCCGCCTGTTTAGGATGTACTTTGTTTCCTTAGTAGCTTGTATTCTAAAAGCTAACATTGGATCATCATTTAGGTTACGGCAATCAGATAAATCATATAATTATAAAATTACACCTTTCATCTTTACTATACGGAAAACTTCTGAATATTGTTCAAATTAACCAGAATTAAAATGTTGGGTAAAAAATTTCAGGTAACGGTGGGTCGCGTTTATGGTGGTCTCCCATCCAGGGAGATACCCATTGTCCGCTTCAAAGCAGCCTGTTAAACTATTTTTGATTGGCTGCTATATACATAGAGCCGAGCGGCCACCGAGTCGCCGGACGTGTTTACACTTGTGAACCGTTCTAGGGACAATCAATAGTGTGACAGGCCGCTTTGAAGCGAACAAGGGAATCTCCCTGGATGGTAACAAGAATAAAAAAGGGATGAACTGAGAAGACTCGAATCATCCTGGCTCTCTTTTCAGCCGGTCTCATTTACCGGGGGTAGAGCCTATACGGAGCTTATCCCGACCACAAGTGAACACGGATACACATCAACGAGTCGCAGCCAAAACCAGTTTGAAGAAACTATATGAGAGCTAGGGGCTACGGTACACTGGATGATAGAAGTCGAAATTCAAGGACGACGAAAAGGCAAAATGGGATTAACAGAAATTTTGACCTAACGCCAATTCAAGTTTAAAGAAGGAAAGAACTTTTAAATGTTTTTACTTTAAGTTTTGAAAGTAAGTTAGTTTATCCGTCCCAGGAGAAGTGAGAAGCACGAATTACAGTTTTCGTTTTTTGAACATTCATTGAAATTCTGTGTCAGATTCTCATTGATGGAAAAACAGAATGTCAATAGCAAAGATAGTGCAAAATTTAGCCAGATGTATAGTGCAACTACCCGAGATACTACGACAGGCCTATACACTGTGACCAAAATAATAAGTTGTTATACAGATAAAAGCGTTTGAATATCTTATAATTTAAATATCAGTTATAATAATCAGTGATTAAGTTAAAATTATGAAACACTTTATAGAAAACTGTTTTTCCCATTTTAACGAAACAAGACCAAAGGTTCCGATGGGCTGAGGCTGAGGAGCATTTTTGTCTTTCAGTTCACTACTTCTAAAATGGTTCCGATGGGATCCCAAAAATTCAGTATTTGATCCAGACAATTAGGTTTTGTCTTCGCCAGACCGGTTATATCAATCACGTATCTAGGGCTTGTACTTGTTCTTTCCACCAACTTTCATCCCGATCTCTCTACTCAAAGCGTTTCCCAAGATTTCCGGTTCCCCCCTCCAGTTCTCCCAATGTCACCGGATCCGGTTCGGATTTAAACTGGGATGTCTGAGACACAAGGTACTTCTATATGTCAAGTTTCATTAAGATCCGATCACCCGTTCGTAAGTTAAAAATACCTCATTTTTCCGGATTCCCCTCCTTCCAGCCCCCCCCCCCGCGGATGGTCGGATCGGGGAAACGACTATTATCAAGTCAATCTGTTCGGGTCCGTGACATTCCTGCCAATTTTCATCTTCCTAGCACATCAGGCGAAGCACCGATCTCGCGGGATCACTAGAAATCCGGATTCCCTCCCCCCCCCCAACTCCCCCAAAGTGAGCGGATCCGGTCCGGTTATGTCAATCCCGTATCTAGGACTTGTGCTTGTTCTTTCCACCAACTTTCATCCAGATCTCTCCACTCTAAGCGATTTTCAAGATTTTCGGTTTCCCCCTCCAACTACCCCACATGTCACCGGATTCGGTCTGGATTTAAAATGGGAGGTCTGAGACACATGGTCCTTCCATACATCAAGTTTCATTAAGATCCGATCACCCGTTCGTAAGTTAAAAATAAATCATTTTTCCTATTGTTTCCGGATTCCCCTTCCCTCCACTCCCCCTCAGGTGGTCGGATCCGGGAAGCGACTATTTCTAATTTAACCTGGTCCGGTCCCATGCCTGCCAATTGTTTCGTCGTCCTAGCTTATCTGGAAGTGCCTGAACTAGCAAAACCGGGAGCGACAGACCGACTGACGGACAGAAATTACAATCGCTATATGGCACTTGGCCGAAGGGCAAGTGCCATAATGAATCTCAAATACGGGTTCAGCATCTCTTCTTACCCTTAAAACAGACATCTGATCAACTACAAATACCACTTTTGCTTTTAACAAATTTTCCGGTTTGGGCCGGATTCCGGGCGAAGTACTTGTCCGGGTAGAAAATGATTGACACATACGGGTTCAGCATGTCTTCTTACCCCGATGTCTTACTTACTTGTCCGGCGAGAAAATGGTTTTCATATTCGTGTTTAGCATGTCTTCTTACCCCATAATCGACTTTCTCATTAGCTGTTATGTACAGGGACTTATTGTCGACAGGACCCCCATCTTTGTTATCTCGAAACCCCTCCTTATTGTTCCCAGAGCTAGCTGGCAGGGCCTTGCCCCTTATGCACTGTAGCAAGAACAAATAACGAGTCAGAACTGCTGTCTCCTTATCTCGGTCATACAAACATGCTGAGTCGAGTAAAATAAGACCGACTCCCGATGCAAATGAGCGGCTTCGCGCCACATCACGTTTCGTTACCTCTACAAATAGCTAGATCGCCGGTAAGTTGCTAAAGAGGAAATCTAGAAGTCAACGCTAATTGGTTCTATGGAGGCGCCCAGAGCGGATGAGCGCGCGGAGTACGCCTCCTGCTCGCCTCTTTCGATATTTCTTGTGCGATAGGCAACGGTGAAGATGGAAGATTTCAAGTAAACGGGTATCAACATCAGCTCAAAGCTAGAGTAAATACCTCCAGCTCCGCTCAGATTTGTCGGGGTTTCCATAGTCGCTGCATGCGACTAAAGACAGAAGTTCTTACTGGTTATTTGTTCTTGACTGTAGTTACGCACTCATAGCTTGTTCACGCGGGGCTGAAACAGCGGCCGATTTACGCGCGTAAATAGCGGCTGAAAAAGATCCAAAAAACAGCCGCTGATCGAGAATCGGCCGCTGTTTCAGCCCATCGCGACGCGGTCACCATTCGGGAGTCACACAATCGGGAAATCCTTCGGAAGATGACTCTGGGGACATTTGATGACTCTGGGGAGTGGGGACAGTAAACAGACCGTAATTAGGGGATTCGGGTCAAACTTGACGAGTTTTGGTCAACTCAGTTCAAATTCTGTCAGAGCTATGTGAACATAATATGATTTTTAAATTAACCACCCAAGGATTGCTAAATGATTTCGAAAAAATGTAGAGTAATTTCCAGTTACAACGGCGTATGTTCTGTTTATGTCTGGTATATTCCTCGTTGTTTTTTATTTACTGTATTTGTTCTGACATTTGGCGTTAAGCTTTAGCTTGTTCTTTGGAAAAAAAACAATAATTTGATTCACTAAAAAATGGCTTAACAACAATAATGATGTTCTTGTATTATTTATATTTATTATTAGTTATATTTTCCTTTTCTCGCTTAAAAAAAAACTTTATTTGATTTTTAACTTAAATTGCCGCGTCTACTGAAATTTGTCAATATTCAGTTTCTGACTTTCTTCTAGCCTAAAGTCAACTATATTTAACTTTGAAAAACTCACAAGATGTTTTTGTTGATTTTGTATATTTTGTTACAAACAAAAATAATATTCGGAATTAGGATTTTCTTTTTTATCATCCGCTATTATCAGCCGCTGTTTCGGCGCTTATTTCGGTCCCGTCTGAAAAAGCTATCATGCACTAAAAGTTCGCGATTGTCTGTGTTATCAACATACAGGGTTGCCACTTTACTAAAA
This sequence comes from Branchinecta lindahli, assembly GCA_023053555.1. NCBI lineage: Eukaryota > Metazoa > Arthropoda > Branchiopoda > Anostraca > Branchinectidae > Branchinecta > Branchinecta lindahli. The sequence goes on along the minus strand of JAKZAO010000009.1, from coordinate 8,688,911 downwards.
TAAATTCACTATGCAAAAGGAAAAAAGTAATACCAAACAAGAAAAGTACTCAGAACGTGTTGCTGGGTCATAGTCACCTTGGAAATAAAACCTGACAACTACTTTTTTTTTTAAATCTGCTGCCGAAGTAAAAAGAAAGTTCTATTGTAAGCACAATTGTACTACCGATGGCAACCCTGTTGACATACATTGTATTACTTTGTTTCAAAAGGCCGTTGGGGCAAAGATCGTGGGTTCGAGTCCTACTCCCGGCACACAAACCTTTTGCTTTTTTTTTTCTACTAACTCAAAAGACGAACTCTCGGAAACTGCAATGGTCGTAACAAGAATTTTTCTAACTCTCAATCTCGACTCAGGGTACATTCTTGATATGTCAGCTAGCTCCCTGAGCCAAGTTTGAGTCAAGTTTTCTGTTCCTTTAAACTAGCTCTGTCCGAGATTCATAGATTACGCACTCTGAGCTTGCTCTGAGCGTGGATGCCGCTCTGAGCTATACTAATGTGAATTAGTATTCGGTATGGCCGAAAATTGGCCAACAAATTGTTTTTCCGGTTTTTGCCGGATTCCGGGTGAACTACTTGTCCGATGAGAAAATAACTTTTAATATTCGGATTCAGCATGTCTCCTTACCCCTAAAAACTATTAAAATAGCTTTCAAAAAATATTTCTTTTGGCCCCTTAATTTTCCCCCTCAGGCTGTTATTCTTCTCGGCCAACGCTGGGGAAGGAAACAAACCTGCAACCACAAAAAGCAAGTTTTTTGGGGAAAAGAACGCTGGGGAAGGAAACAAACCTGCAACCAAAAAAAGTAAGTTTTTTTGGTTGCAGGTTTGTTTCCTTCCCCAGCGTTGGCCCAGAAGAATAACAGCCTGAAGAGGACCCTTGCCAAGAAGGGCCGAAATATCGCTTCATAAGCATCACAGCTGAAGAAACCGTTTTTGTATATATTATATGAATATATGATTCTAAGTCAGCTTGGGCTCAAGGAATATTTAACTGTCTGGTAAACAATTTAATAAACAATTTGTCGAACAATTTTTGTCGAAAACAATTTGTCGAACAATTTTTCAAACGTAAGATTTTACGTGTCAGTCTGAAGGCATCTTTATCGGAAACTCACAGATTAATACAATAAGTTACGGAAAACTTTATTACGTCAGCGTATAAAAGCCTTAAAGTTTATTTCAATTCAAACAGGTTTATATACTCCACCTACAGACTGCACTTCATCTAACCAGCAACAAGACTGTCGATATCGAAACGTCCTCTACTGAGTTAAGTTTCCAATGACGGCGACTTTCGTATTGCGTCTCATCCTTTCTGGCTTCGTACTAAAAAAAATAGTTGGGTCGCTCACGGTCGTTCTGCGAAAATCTCGTCTCCTCCGTTAAAACTTACGTTATGATGAGCACTGATGATGCTACACACACAACCTCTCATAAGCCACCTGTCGATGATCGCACTCTCTTAAAGCACTTATTTGAACACGTGGTGAGAAACACTGGCACTGCGTTCTGCCCTTCGAATTCCGTGCTCAAATACCTCGTTGCAACGCTGATGATCCCGCTCGTTACAGCCGTCAACTGGCGTTTCCCACAATAACACATAAAGTTGTACTCAAGACGTTCTTCCACAGTGGCCGGCACTGCATTGTACTGATAGGGAACTGAAGCATTCAGGACAGAGAGGGCAGATAGTTCGAATAAAGTCTTGACTTCTGGAGGGTTGCTGGTGGGCACGGTATCGACAGAGCTGAGGGGGTTGTCGCTGATACCCAGCTTGCTGATGCAGCGCGTTGTCAGGGTGTAAGGTAGGTGACAGATGCGATTCTTACATAACAGAAGCGTCCTAGAAGACATGATTGGTGAAAGGATGAGTATTATCTAGCAAATTACATTCTTTTTCTTGGGGGGGGGGGGGGGGGGCTGCAGAATCATCTTCCTTGAACTGCGGAAAGCTGTGCAGCACTTCACCAGGACTTTCAAGACAAGAGCTGTAAGCTCATATGGGACTTGCAAGGCTTGGTAAAAGTATGTAAAAGTATGTAAAAGTATTCGCCAATTCGTGGGTTTTTTGTGAACATTTGTAAGAAAAACCCTTGAGATAAGAATGAAGACGGACCCTTGGAAATCAAGAGAATGTATCGTTATGTAAAAAAATTTTTTTTTTTGCACCTGGCTGTGATGATGTGCACTTTAAGGGCGCTAGAATGTCATTTGTAATCAAAACCCTAGTGGCAAAAATGATCCTGGGCCCTTTAGGATCATGAATATATATGGTTTGGTGAAAAGTATTTATTTAACTTTATTAACTTTCCGGTTAAGATGCGCACTTTAAGGGTGCTAGAAACTCATTTCTAAGCAAAACCCTTGAGGCAAAAATGATCATGGGCTCATGGGGATCATGAAAATGTAGGTTTTGCTTAAAAGTATTTTTTGTACTTTGGGGTTAAGATGGGTACTTTAAGGGATGATCGGATCAGAGAAGTGAAAATTTCTAAGCCAATCTTGTCAAGTCTCTACTGTTCAAGCCAAGTTTCGTCGTCCTAGCACATCTTGAAGTACCTTAAATTGCGATCACCGGAATTCTGGACCCCCTGCCAGCTCTCCCCCCCCCCAGAGTGACCGGATTCGTTCCGGTTCTGTTACTGATGTTCTTGTTCTTCCCACCAATTGTCATCCCAATCGCTATGTTCTAAGAGTGTCACAAAATTTACCCCCCCCCCCCCCCGACTTTCCAAATTGGTCGGATCATGTCCGCACTTGAAATGGGACATCTGAAACACGTGTTCTTTCCAAATATCAAGTTTCAGTAAGATCTGATCACCCGTTCAGAAATTGGACAACCTCAAGATTTCGGATTCCCCCTCCCTCCACCTCCCCCACGATGGTCATATTGGAGAAGCGACTGTTCTTAAGTTAAAAATGTAAAGTCCCTGATAAGTCTGCCAAGTTTCATCGTCCTAGCACATGCAGAAGCATCTTAAGTCGGGATCACCGGAATTCCGGAAGCCTCCCTCCAACTCCCCCCACAGTACTCGGTTCCGGTCTGGTCTTGTCAACTATTGATCTAGGGCTTGTGCTTGTTCTTCCCACCAAGTTTCATACCGATCCGTCCATTCTGAGCATGTCACACAATTTCCGGTTCCCCCATCCAACTCCCCCCAAAGTCACCCGGATCCATTCCAGACTTGAAGTGTGATATCTGGTCTTTCCAAATATCAAGTTTCATCAAGATCCGATTCCCCGTTCAGAAGTTATAAATATGTCAATATTCCGGATTCCCCCTTCCTCCACTCCCCCCACGGTGGTAGGATCGGTGAACTGACTGTTTCCAAGTTAGTTTGGGCGGGTCCCTGATTTACCTGCCAAGTTTCATCATCCTGGCACATCTGCAAGTACCCTAACTCGCGATCAGCGGACCGACCGACCGACGGAAAAGTGATCGGTATATGGCACTTGGCTGGAAGGCAAGTGCCATAAAAAGTATTTTATTTGTGAACTTGGCTGTAACGATGCGCACTCTAAAGGCGTAGAATTCATCTGTAAGAAAAACTATTGAGACAAAAACGATCACAGGCCCTTAGGGATCATCGATATATATCGTTTGGTCAAAATTATTTCTTTACACTTTTCGGTTAAAATGCGCACTTTAACGGTGATAGACGGTGATAGCGCACTTTAAGGGAGCTAGAATTTCATTTGTAAGCAAAACACCTGAGTCAAAAATGATAATGGGCTCATGGGGATCATGAAATGTAAATTTTGCTTAAAAGTATCTTTCTGAATTTGCAGTCAAGATTGGTACTTTAAGGAATGGTCGGATTTAGAAAGTGGCGGTTTCAAAGCTAATGTTGCCGAATCTCTAATATTCCAGCCAAGTTTCATCGTCCTAGCACTAATGGAAGTACCTTAAATCGCGATCGCCGGAATTCCGGCCCCCCCTCAAACTCCCCACAGTCACCGGAATCAATCCGGTTGTGTACAAACAAAGATCACCAGAGACATGTCCTCTGTTCAATTATCAAATTTCACTCAAATCCGATCAACCGTTCCAAAGTTACGCATGACTCAATATTCCGGATTCCCCCTCCCGCTACTCCCCCCACGACTATCGGATCATGTAAACCGGACTTCAAATGGGACATCAGAGGTATGCCATTTATTCAGTTATTAAGTTTCATTCCAATCCGATCACCCGTTCGAAAGTTAAAAAATTACTCCAATTTTCCGGATTCCCCAGCCCTCCACTCCCCCCCCCCCCAGGTGGTCGGATTGGGAAACTGATTATTTCCAGTTTATTCGGATCGGGTCCCTGATGCTCCTGCCAAGTTTCATCGTCCTAGCACATCTGGAAATACCCCAACTCAAAAAGGTTTGACAAAAACTACTTAATTTTCCGGATTCCCCGGCCCACCACTCCCCCCTAGATGGTCGGATAGTGAAACTAATTATTTCCAGGTTAGTTATATCGGGTCCCTGATATGCCTGCCACGTTTCATCGTCCTAGCACATCTGGAAGTACCCCAACTCAAAAAGTGTGACAAAAACTACTTAATTTTCAGGATTCCCCGGCCCACCACTCCCCCCCAGATGGTCGGATCGTTAAACTGATTATTTCCAGATTAGTTATATCGGGCCCCTGATATGCCTGCCAAGTTTCATCGTCCTTGCACATCTGGAAGTACCCTAACTCGAAAACAGTGGGCCGCCCGACCGACCGACAGACCGACAGACCGAAAAGCGATCGGTATATGGCACTTGAGCGGAGCTGCAAGTGCCATAAAAAGACAGCATTCACTAATCTTTAACATTGAAAGATTCTGTGTAACCGCATCAAGGGTTCGACCAACAAAATGATGAGCAACTTTCAAAGCATATGTATCGGAGCACGTGGAAACTTTTAGATCACGTCAGCTCCGTACACAGGTTTCGGAAGCACATGATAATCCCTCCCACGGCCCCAACCTGGAGACGAGGTGAGTTAGGACACATACCTCATCATCTCCAATTCATTTTCCGGTTGACATTAAGAGCTAAGTATATCTGAAACTCGGTCAATAAGACCAAATAATTTGTTTTTCTTTTTTTTGCATCGGGTAGGCTATATGGGACGATCAGAATCTGACGTAGACCGGGAATTTCGGAAATAACACAAACCTCCGAATAAAATTTACAAGGTATAGTGTATAATATATAGATAAAGAATCAGAATACTCTGAGTCTCCGACCAACCAGAAGTGATGTTCCAGTTGCAGACAGCAAACAAAACTTTTCGGGGATGGATCTGAAATCACCACTCCGAAAAACCGCTGGCACCAAATTTTCTCGTTCTTGGCCCATACCATCTCGAAGAACAGGGGTGGGGATAAGTTTGTTTACCCGTGAATGTACACGCCTGAAACTTCAGAGGCTATTCCCCACGTTCTTTCTACTATTGTGTGGCCTCATACCTCAACATGCTACGCGGGTTAAGACAAACAAAAATTACCTCAACTTAGTCAGCAAACCGATTTTCCAAGGCACTCTTTCCAAGTTATTCTGTCTCAAATCCAAGTGTTCCAGGTTTCTAAGACAGCCAATATCCTCGTCAATGGATGTCAATTCATTTGATGCTAAGTTAAGGTGCATTAACTTAGGAGACAAGGTTCGAAAAAATTTCCGGGGTAATGAGGTCAGCTTGTTCGAAGACAAGTCGAGGACTGAGAGACAAGGAAAAACTGCCATCGATTCAGGAAGGGTTTCCAGAATAGTCTTATTCACTTGAAGATGGTTAAGATTCACGAGGCGTAGACAGCGGGAATCCAATCGAGAAATGGAAGCATTTGATACCTAAAAGAAGTAGAAGTTAGCTAACGGTGCTTCGGCACCAGAGATGGGCGAATCCAACCATGAAAGGATTCGAATCCAAGTCCAGGGCTAGGTACGAATCCGAATCCACCATTTCGTGCTGAGGATTCGAATCCGGATTCGAATCCGACCTTAACAAAAATCAAATCATATACGTAGGTTATAGTTTTATAATCAGAGGTGACAAAAATCGCTGATATTTAACGTAATCCGATAACGTGATAGATTGCTGAGGATGGTTGGTGGTGGCGATCATAAAGTTGGATTGCCTAAGGCCACTGTCTAAAAATTGGGAAACGGAAAATGGAAGGATGTAGACTAGAAATTTGAGCGGATTCGTAAGATTGATGGTCTGGAATCAGAATCCAGCCTGACAAGCAGAAGGTTCGAATCCGGCCACCATAATGAATTCCATACGGAAAAGTTGAGATTTGTTCAACTTCATCATGAAAGTGGAAATCCGGCAGGGAAATATTGATCGTCTGTACGCAGCATAACAGCACACGCTCGAGTTGCACGTAGCCTACATAACGCGTTTTCACTTCCTAGACGGCAATTAAATCTTACGACGTAGATATGCGTTTTTGGGGGGTTTTTCAAGTGTGCCAGAATCCCTTGATGGCACGGCGAATCTCTTGTGTCCATCTGACGAACTTCAATCCTCGGATTTTAGGGTATGCGCGTGCACTGCCTTTTCCGTCTTAAACAAATCTACCCCTCTTGCTTTTCACTATCTTCACACCCCCAGTGATGACTTACATGGTCTACTATAACCTCCGAAATATCCCTCCTTACAAAATTCTTGTGAGTCACTTTGTTTGAATTTTTTGCTTTTCAGCGCTAGCCAAGATTTCCCTGCCAGACAATAACTTTTGTTTGGTCTTGAGACGTCAGCGAACTACAGCGCGTATTTGTTTTAAATTTTTCACCAGAAAAAATAAGTATTTTTGGGCTACAAGCGCTAACAAGAGAATCCCTAGTTTCACGAGGCAAGTATGAGTATTTTTTTAAACAATATTTCCGGAACACTGTATCGTGAAAAACTATTTCTTCTAAGAGCTGTGCTTTAATAAGCATGTTTAAACGCCTCCCGAAAATATCAAGGAGTTTAATATTTTGCAGAGCTGGTTCCCTGATTGCCAGATTCAGTCTTATCCCCGCAACACGGAATTTTGAGTCATCGTGTGGAACGGCCTGTGCCAAACAACATTCACCAGCGAGACCACAAGCAGAGGAGATTGCTCAAGACTAGCGCGCGCAACTATGGAGAAAGTTTGTCCATGAAGGTTTAACTCGGGAATAATCACCACCATCAACTGCAAGCTCCTCGTCAAGACAACGTATCCATATTGCTTCTAAGTGCGATTTAAGGTAACCGTAGTGTCTATCAGTTCTAATCGAGCAACATTTAAGTGCTTTTTACTCCGGGACCGACTCTTTGCAAGCCTGTTTGGTGTCCTCCAAACTCGGGGAAAACCGTTTTCGCGAGAAGTGCCTCGGTTTTCTCATTTTCGCGAACGAAAAGCAAATCTTGAAACGTAGCCTATGTTTTCTAATCCGACACAGCAGCGAAGTTGCCCGCCGTAAAAGACGACACAGAAGACTTTTCAACTTGTAGCTTCTACAGATCTGTATAGGGTGCAAGACGTTGATTAAACAGCTCCCCATTACTACCTTAAGAACTTTCAGGCTAAGTGGAAGATGACCTTCGTTTACGAACTCCTTGTGACTCGTGAATTCCAATTTCGTCTTTTCTATTTCCACCTTCTTCTTCTTTGGTGGGGGTGGTGCAGTTTCCTCAGCTGGTTTGGGAATCTGTTTATCAAGAAGAACACTTCTCTCCGCCTTCAGCTTGGCCAGTTTGGTAACGGCTGATATAATTTTAGTGACATCTTCGATCTTCCCTTTCAAGCTGACATCCCGCGGAGGTTGCACAAAGCGAATGGTAGCCTTGCCTTCTTTCAGAAACTTTGAGAAGATTTTGTCAACATTCTCAACAAGCTAGAAAATGAAATAATAGCTGTTAAGGCAAAAAAGATCAATGTACTATTATTCCACATTATCAAGGCTCTAAAATTCTATACAAACACAAGGAAACTCGGGGAATCCCAGTACCGCGCGGCTTCCAATCGTATACAATAAAGCCTCCTCTGCACAAAATACACACCTTAGATCCTCCTGTGCTAGCAGAGGCCCCAGGATATAAACAAACAGGCGCCAGTCTTCTCTCTTCTGAGTTCTGGGTTTCTGCCAAGACATCCTCTCACTCAGGTCGCAGACTTGTTTGTCTGCAAGGTCCCTCTGGTAAGTGCGACGGATCATGTTTCTTGGCCTTCCTCAAGGAAGTCTTTCTTGTGGCTGCTGATTCAGGATGGTGTTAGGCGACCTATATGAGTTCGTTCATGCAGAAGACATGGCCAGAGTATCGGCACCTTCTGGTACTGATAATGTACAATTCAGAGCTCTCCTTGTAGTTTAGTCCCCTAAAGTACCTTATATAGACCTCCTTAATATTTATAATTTAGAAACCCTGTTGAAGTGCCGTGAAAAACTCTCGTTAGTGTTTGGAACTAAAATCTTGAATACACCAGCACTACCTGATATCCTCCCCCCAGATTTTTCAGCGGCAAGATTAAGTCCTGAGAGAGTGGTAGCCCAACCAATACCCAAATTGCAGCCAATCAAACACACAACGACTCGTTACTTAAGAACTTTTGTTCCCGCTTTCGTCAACCTTTTTAACTCGAATCATTAATTGTATATAGATTTGAATATTTCGTGTTATGTTTGACAAGTTTTTATGGCACTTGCAGCTCCGCTCAAGTGCCATATACCGATCGCTTTTCGGTCGGTCGGTCTGTCGGTCGGTCAGGCGGTCCACTGTTTTCGAGTTAGGGTACTTGCAGATTTCCTAGGACGATGAAACTTGGCAGGCATATCAGGGACCCGATATAACTAACCTGGAAATAATCAGTTTCACGATCCGACCATCTGGGGGGGAGTGGTGGGCCGGGGAATTCTGAGAATTTAGTAGTTTTTGTAAAACCCCTACCCCTTTCTTCTCACTAGAAGGTCTGCGCGCGGCGTGACGTCACTCTTTGCATCGGATCACTCTGTTAACAGCGGAAAGAGCTAGTGCATTCGAGGGTCAAAGGGGTTTGTATATGTGATTCAGTGCGGGGGAATATGGAAAATTGAGTGTTGTGTAACTTTCGAACGGGTGATCGGATTGGGACGAAACTTGATACCTGAATGAATGACATATCTCTGATCTTTCATTTGAAGTCCGAACCGGATTCGACAGCTATGGGGAGTTGGGGGGGGGAGACCGGACATCTCGCGATACGGTTATAGTGGAGGGATTGGAGTAAAACTTGCTGGGAAGAACAAGAATCTGCTCCATATAAATCGTTTACACGTTTGGACTGGACCCGGACACTTGGGGGGGGGGAGGGTGGAAGGGAGTTTCCCGGAATTCTGGTGATGACAGTTTTTGGGATTTTCACGACGAAACTTGGGAGGCGTATCAGGGACCCGATCAAACTAACTTGTAAATAAAAATTCACTCGATCCGATAGTCGTGGGGGGATCGGAGGGAGGGGGAATCCGGAATATTTAGCCATGCGTAACTTTGGAACGGGTGATCGGATTCGAGTGAAATTTAATAACTGAACAGAGGGCCTGTGGTGATCTTTTTCTTGTCCGGATCGGATCCGACAACAATTGGGGGGGGGGGAATACGTAACCGGATTGGACTGGAGAGATCGGGGTGGAACTTTGTGGGAATAACAAACAAGTCCAAAACCGAACCGGATTGGCTCCGGCGACTGTGGGGGGAGTTTGAGGGGCGGGTCCGGAATTCCGGTGATCGCGAGTTAAGAGATGTGCTAGGACGATGAAATTTGGCTGGAATATTAGAAATTCGACAAGATTGGCTTAGAAATCGCCACTTTTCAAATCCGACCATTCCCTAAAGTACCAATCATGACCGCAAATTAAGAAAAATGCTTTTAAGCAAAATATGCATTTCCATGATCCCCATGAGTCCATGATCATTTTTGCCTCAAGGGTTTTGCTTACAAATGAAGTTCTAGCTCCCTTAAAGTGTGCATCTTTTCGCAAGGTCGAAAAGTACTTTTTATCAAACGATACATCTCAACCTATGATCATTTGTGCCACAAGGGTTTTGCAAAAAAAAAAATTCTAGCACCCTTAAAGTGCGCATTTTACCCGCATTAGCGGAAAAAAAATACTTTTGATCATACGTATATATCAATGATCCCTAAGAGCCTGATATCGTTTTTGTCTCAAGGGTCTTCCTTACAGATGAATTTCTAGTGCCTTTAAAGTGCGCATCATTACAGCCAAGTTCTACGATAAAATACTTTTTCTCTAGCTTCCTTAAAGTGCGCATCTGAACCGCGCAGTCGAAAATTACTTTTAATCAAATAATACATCTCAACCCATGCAAGTGCCATATGAGCTTACAGCTCTTGTTTATATATGATATACAGTGCAGAATTATCTCTTTTTATATATATAATTAGTGTTAATGTGGACGAGGACCACCAAATCGGCTTGACCGTTGTATCGGTTTTGAAAATAAATTGGACTGAATTGAATGTCGCTGATCATTAGTTGATAGAACCTCCGGGTTTGACACCCGCTGCTGCCAGGAAATATCGAGGATTCTATCGGTGACAGTTCGTCCCAAACGCAAGAATCCTTTTTGCCTGCTGTTTGTTGAGCCTCCAGCCCTCAATGTTGCATAGTAAAGAATTAACAGGACTTTGCTGTTCAGCAGCTAGACACTGCTTCGGCTTTGTGGAGTACTTCGTGGATCGCCACACAGGTCCAATACAGAGCGGACCTCTTGGCGTTTCAGCTGGTCTACTTCCATACTTTCTCCCAGGTAATTGAATTCGAGCAATTTTTTTTTCTGCAAATCTCAGATTTAATGGGGAGCGGCCAGTTGCCAAACATAGTTTTTCGGAGTTAACATGGAGATCCACATGAAAATAAACCAACTTATTCAAATTTGCAACTCAAATCGTTCCGACTCTTCGCAGAATCTGGATCGAGCGCAAATGCAACTTCAGGAAAAACAAGACCAAAGGTTCCGATGAGATCCCAAAAATTCAATATTTGATCGAGACATAGGTTTTTGTCTTCGCCAGGTCCAGTCTTCGCCAGACTCCTTGAACATTTTTACTCTTAATATTTAGAAACAGATCAAGGCCAAATAGCTAATCATCTAAGAAAACAAAGTTCAGATATGAATTCAGCATGTGTGTTTACCCCTAAAAGCAGATCGAAACGATCCTGCCTTACTTCTGCGAATTTTCCGGTTTCAGCGAAATTCCGGAACTACTTGTACGGGAAAAAATAAAGCTCAAAAACGAATTCAGCATATCTAAACATCTAATCAACTCCAAAAAAAAATTTAACTTACGTATAGGCCTAACAAATTTTCTGGTTTCAGCCGGATTCCGGACAAACTATATGTCTGGCTAAAAAATGATTGTCATATACGGATTCCGCATCTCTTCTTACCCCTAGAACGGACATCTAATCAACTAGAAAATAGAAATACAACTTTTGCTTTTAACAAATTTTCCGGTTTGGGCCGGATTCCGGGCGAATTGCCGCATATGGGTTCAGCATGTCTTCTTACCCCTAAGCCGAACACCTAATCAACTTCAAACAAAACTTTTACTTACTTGTCCGGCGAGAAAATGGTTTTAATACTCGATTTTAATACCCATAATCGACTATCTCATTAGCTGTTTAAAAATATTTTTTGACAGCCCGCAATCACCCACTCTTTTCCCATATACCAACCCCTTGGACCTTCTATTACACTAGCTCTGTCCGACGCTCACAGATTACGCACTCAATTGCGTGGATGACGCGAAGAGCTAGACTAGTGTGAAGAAAAGGGTAGGGACGAGAACTGGCCGACAAATTTTGTGTCCGGTTTTTGCCAGATTCCGGGTGAAATACTTGTCCGGTGAGAAAATAATTTTCATATTCGGATTCAGCATGTCCCCTTACCCCTAAATCAACTATCTCAATAGCTTTCGAAAGTTATTTATTTTTGCCCCTTAATTTGAAACCCCTCCCCCACCCTCAAATATAGGGCTACATAGCCCATCTTCGAGGGTGACCTGTACTTGACCCAAAGGATCTTCCCACCAAGTTTTATCAAAATATCTCAATCCCTTCGAGAGTTATCGTGCTCACAGACAGACGGACAACTTTTGCGATGTCATAGGTATCCCTCCACTTACGTTTTGGGATCCCAAAAAACCAGCTAGACGAAATCTGGGATAGGCTAATAAGGACCTATAAAGACTAGCAAGAAAATGACATTACACCAACAGAGCAGAATGGTCGAATTTTCGTTTCTAGACATCTTACAAGATTCATCTTTTTTTTTGCCAATCAACATAACTGATTCTATTTCATTATGCTTTTGGGTAGCCTAGTGCACTAATGTGTACGGCCCGAGAGACAGGCGAATGGGTTACCTGTTACGTCTGAAATGAAGCAATTCATAAAAAATAATGGTAATAATAACAATTTTACTTTCACCCATCAGAAAGCGCAATGCGTAGATAAAGTAGGAAAAAAGAAAGAAAAAGCAAGAGATAAATAACAGATAACCATAAAGCAGTAGTTAATAAAACAGGCCCGTCTATGCTGGTTTTAATTACTGGAGATTAGGTCAAAGAACACTGTGTATGATATGATAACTAAAACCTGCACCTAGATTGATGGCTAAACACTAGGCAAAGGCTTGTTAATAATTCTGCCTGTGACCTTCCCATCTACGACACTTCAAAATTACATAGAGATTTCACTACCTCCAGGTTCCTAACCGCAAGTCTCCAGCCCCTCGATAAAAACCTAGGAGGGGTGTGGCAACACAGGAACTCTTAACTTCCTTCCATGAACATAACCATCCTGAGTTCGGGTTTTGGTCCATCGATCGACCCTGTGTCTCTGGCTTGACCCTATGTATTATAATTATATAATGAAGTGTAAATCAAAACCTTGAACCTACACATAAACTTATAAAAAGTTCATTCTTACAAGTATTTGGAATGCCTTCTTTCATTTTAAGTTGTTTTTTTTGCTCAAAATAAGGTGGCACATAAAGAGGGAGTAGGTTTGGTATGAAGCAGAAGCTGAAGACTCGCTAAGGACCAGTACTTCCAGGTTTGGATAAAAACTTTAAGCTTGTTTTCTCCCTGACCTAAATTTCGTCATTAGTAAGGAATTTCCACATCACCAGATCTGAAAGGAGGAGACTGAGAACAATGCTCTCAAAACTCTAGTCAGCTTTTACCCTTACACCCATTTGTCTTGGACCTATGAACTGAACTGAATTTCAAGCAAGTATGCTATTTTGCGAAGTGTCCTGTTCGGGTCTAGTTCTATTTTGTGAGGATACAGTTATAACCAAATAAGATTCACTAGCTTTTAAACAAACTTCTCTTTATATTTAATTCTAACAACCTTTACCCCTGTTTCCTAAAGACAGGAGAATCTCTGTGTCGCTCCCTCTGACTAATTTAATGGGTATAGTAGTAAACCGGGATGAAGTTTTTTAACATAACAGATAGGGATATACAAAGGGATACACATAGAGAATACTAGATTCAAGTTTTGTTTTTCTTTCCTCTGTATCCGACTAACTTATAACCACCCTGTAAAGTATCCTTCCTACAATTTATTGTTAAGCGTTCATTTCCCTTTTTTATGTATGTACTGTGCAAATGCCTTAAATAGGCTGCATGTAATAAATTCATTCATTCAATGGGACTGGAGAAAAAGTTCGGACATGCTCCCTGCAGCGACTGGAAAACAAAGTAAAACTGCGAGTTTCCCAGTTACCAAGCCAGTTCAAGTTGGTATCCTGAATCAATGTAAGTAATAAATAACATGTTTAGTTATTGGCCTACGAACTGAGTATCGCCTTCGAAAAGATTCAGTGCATTAACACCCTAAAACCAGTCGCTGCTACTACCATGCACGCCCGCTACACTTAACCACGCTACACTCAACTACCGTAACTACCCCTTCACACACACTCCACACCACGCCATCTTCTCTTTCTCATATTTGGTGCACAACCAGTTGCCGCCATCATGCATGTTCAACACGCCCACCACATCACACACTTTTTTCATTCTCATAATTTATATCATCAATAACAACCCACATCAGCAGAAATATTGCTCGGATCCCCTCTTCTAATGAGATGAAACAAAGATGAGATATGAAAATGCTGAAATAACTTACAGGGAAATCAAACTTCACACCAGCAACACCATCACTTCCAAGTTTAGTCACAACCAAATGTATCCCTCCAACTTTCTTCTCAAATGTAATGGTTGCTTTAGAAGCTCGAAGAGCATGATTACTGTTTGAACTGATGTTCGTCAGTGATACTTCACAAATAATGGTCATCATAAATTACAGATACAAGAAGGGTGATTCTGAAAGAAAAAAATTTACAGGTAAACAAACTAGCCTGTGTTACCAGGGGTAGGGTAGCCACAAAAACTCCTAGCGGCACAAATTGGCGATTTTTTTGTAATGAAAGCATGAATTGCTGTGAATTTTCCTTATCAGTTTTACCTATCTAAGACATCTCCAAAAAATATTTAAAAAATACCATTTCATTCAGGACAAAATTGTCTGTTTTGTAAGGCCATCACTAAGATGTCCTAGCTATTTAATATTATTTCTTAATATTCAATGTAAATTTAGATGTAAAAAAAGTAGCTGAACTTGCCTACAAAAATTTATTGATACTAAGGAGAAAAGTCAGCAGCCTATAGCAGCAATAGGTCTATTGGACTATAGCCTTGATGATCATATTCATATTTTATCATCTAACTCACTTGCTGGGGCTCCCCATGCACTCAAAACCAGCTCAAAACCACCAGTTTCATAGAATTTCATTGAAGCACATAGTTCCAAGCTGGTCCCTAGATCGACAAAACCCTAAAGTCAATGGCTGAACACAGGACCACCAAATAATACGGGAAAACCCTGAGTGCAAGATCCTGAAAGAGCTAGAGGAGATCAAATCTACGAATTCAAAGGGTCAGCCCGGAAAAATTCTCAAAACCATCGTGACTGGAAAAATACCAGTGGATCCACCATGACTCACTCCCAAACCACGAGTCCAGCTAAGCTTCCTGAAGGCCCCCAAACAAGATATCACAGTGGACGCTGCAAGAGAACAGTTCTCAAAACTAGCTTCGTCACTCTACGCAAACCACAAACGCATATTCGCAGATGGATCAAAGACTGAATCATCTTGCGGAAGCGGAGTCTACTTCGAAGATTGGAACCTCAAAGTTATGGAGAAGCTACCGCAGCAAGTTTCAATTCTGACGGCTGAGATCAACGCGCTACTGCTGGCAGTAGAGACCATAAACAAAAGCCAAATCAACACAGAAAATGTGGTCATATTTTCGGATTCGCTCTCAGCTCTCCAACTGCTACAGCGTCAAAGCTTCTCATCTGCAGACATCGACCTCTACAATCTTCAGATCCAAATTACCAGCGCGTCATCAAAAGGCATCCAGATAACCTTCCAGTACATCCCCAGTCACATGGGAATAGAGGGAAACGAAGTCGCAGACCAAACAGCGAACCTGGCACGCCTTAACACCAGCGAATCCGACCGACCAATGAACATGCGAGACCAAATTGCCACACGAATCAACTCGGTAAAAGCCCCAAAATCCCATCCCCGTTTCTCTCCATCCAAAGACAAGGACATGAGCAAGTGGTACCATCGAATCAGAGGGAACGCCTGTAACCTCAATCATGCAGCATTCCTCTACAAATCTAAAGTCCCGGGAGGCATCTTAGTCCAGTCCGCCAACTGTAGATTCTGCAAGGCGGCATACGAAACCCTGGACCACATCATTTTCGTATGTCAAAGCCAGGAAGTGAAACCCCACCAAGGGAAAGTCCAAGGAGCATTCTACAAAGCCAGACTCAACCCGTCCACAATGACGCTTGCAAACACCATCATCAGCCAAGAGGAAGAGAAGAATATATTCCTGTCCATCTTCGGACTTGTCAACTCCCTCAAGCTCAGCGAAGCAATCTAACCCCAGCCATGAACAGCGACGATCAATTGTCATGGCCGAGTAGAACATTGAAGAAAAGGCCGAAGTTAAGATCACCACTGTCCGAAACGGCCATAAACCTACCGCAGAAGAAAAAGAAGAGGCCGAAATGGAGCATTTGCTGTCCGTAGCGGCCCATTGTACTGAAGAAGAAGGAATTTCCTTATGTAAAATACTGTTTTTGAAAGAAGATTTAAGATGCTTAGAGGCAAGATAGAGAGGTGATTTTGGCCTCAAATCAAAGCTAAAAGATAGGAGATTCACATTCTGATCTTCAAAAGCTCAGGTTTGATTATTTTTTTTATAGTGGCTACCCTACCAGGGGTGTAACATGGGTGTAATCAGTCATACTCAAATCCTCAAATTTGGGTCATGGTGCTCCAACATCAGGGCATGCCTCAGCGTATAAGCATGGGAGCTCATAAGTTGGTAAAGCATAACCTGCAGAAAGGGCATGGTATCCCAGTCAAGCACAAATCCTCAATTTTTGGGCATGGTGCCCCAACGTCAGGGCATGCACAAGGTATGGGCATGGTGCCCATACGTTGGGGCACCATGCCCTAGAGCATGGGCATGGTACTAGCATGGCACCCCCATGATATTTGGTTGAACTGAGATTGATTACATACCTAACTAGGGCGTTCTTCCTCTCCTAGACCACAAGATACTTGATCTTATGTTCTATCTAACCTCTTTTTCCAATTTTAAAAATACTAGAGAACTTCCAAGAATAGCATTTAATGAAGAACACTTTTTCTTATTGGTTTACCTATCCATTTCCAGGGAAAAAGGGGAAATTCATTCATGGCTAAATTTCTTGGAAGTTCTCCAATATTATTAAAATTGGAAAAAGAGGTTAGATAGAACATAAGATCAAGTATCTTGTGGTCTAGGAGAGGAAGAAGGCCCTATTTAGGTACGAAATCAATCTCAGTTCAACCAAATATCATGGGGGCATGGGGGTGCCATGCTAGTTCCATGCCCATGCTCCAGGGCATGGTGCCCCAACGTATGGGCACCATACCCCATACCTTGGGGCATGCCCTGACGTTGGGGCACCATGCCCAAAAATTGAGGATTTGTGCATGACTGTGGTATCCCCATAAAAATCTGCAACTGAGAATCCGAATGTTGTCCTCTTACAGGTTTACATTAGTATATTAAAGCACCTTTTTTGACGACCCTCTCGTCGTCAAAGACCCCACCAGGCAGCCACCAGGACGTCAATCCGTACTGGAGTCCTTCATTTCAAATTTGACAAAAACGAGACACATTTACTCAATTCAAAATTTCCCGCGTTTCTAATCTTCGCCGGGAGTTTTCGATGATACCCGTTATATCATATTCAGTATATTATGCATAAAAAATTGTTCTACTAAACTAATTGTTCTAATAAGTTTCTGTTTTTTACTAGTTGATCCTAGATTTTCATCTTTTTTCTTTAGTTTTTTTTAAATCTTTTTTCTTTTCGGGAACAAGGACACATCGGACCGGTCCTGGGTCACCGACTCATCGAGGCTGGCGCTCCTCAGCTCCAAACTCAGCTCGACTTTCATCGCACTGAGGATTTTGGGCTTTGTGCCAATTTCTTATGATTCATTTATGCTAACCTAGTTTATATCAGCGTGAACGAGACAACTTCTGTTAGGCTACCACTTAGTAGTGTTACTTACTACTATATGCCAACTTCAAAACTTCTGCATCCTTGCAATGGAGCAAAATAGTTAGCCAATATTTCTTATGAAACTGGCACTGGTGGTGCTAAAAAACAAAGTTGTTGTTAGTTTGCAGACCTGTGGCTGTGGCTATAGCATAGCAGAGCAAACATGAATATTTTTGACATCCCAATAGGTATCAAAGTCCTTCAGAAAATCAGCTGCTTATGTGGGAGTGGCAGAATAATATGTAGTCGGGACTTCTGGTAAGTAGGCTATTTGACTTGTTTATTGTACTACAATCAGTAGGCTGACTGTAGGCTAAAACCTTTCCGAGTACAGCATCCCTAGAGGCTAGATGCTTTATTATTGAGAAAGGCCATGAATGCTGCATGAATTATGATGGGAGATAGGCTAATTACCTTAAATCGCAATAGCTAGCTACAAGAATGTGTAGCCTATTGATGTCATTGGTGTTTATGATCTGGAAGTTGAGACTGGATCAGTCAACCACAAACCCCTGATTTTTGGATACCCTATGCCAAACGCTAGATATATCTAGCATCTGGCATAGCCTATGCCTAAAGCTGGATACCCTATCTATGTAGGGTAGCCACAAAAACACCTAGTGGCAAAAATTGGCGATTTTGTTGTAATGAATGCATGAATTTCTGTGAATTTTCCTTATCAGTTTTACCTATCTAAAACATCTCCAAAAAATATTTTAAAAATACCATTGAATTCAGGACAAAATTGTCTATTTTATAAGGCTAACAGTAAGATGTCCTAGCTATTTAATATTATTTCTTAATATTCAATGTAAATTTAGATGTAAAAAAAAGTAGCTGAACTTGCCTACAAAAATTTGTTGATACTAAGGAGGAAAGTCAGCAGCCTATAGCAGCAATAGGTCTATTGGACTATAACCTTGATGATCATATTCATATTTTCTCATCTAACTCACTTGCTGGGGCTCCCCATGCACTCAAAACCAGCTCAAGATCACCCAGTTTCATAGCATTTCATTGAAGCACATAGTTCCAAGCTGGTCACTAGATGGACAAAACCCTAAAGTCAATGGATGAACATAGGCATTTCCTTATGTAAAATACTGTTTTCTAAAGAAGATTTAAGATGCTTAGAGACAAGATAGAGAGGTGATTTTGACCTCAAATCAAAGCTAAAAGATAGGAGAATCACATTCTGATCTTCAAAAGCTCAGGTTTGATTATTATTTTTTTTAGTGGCTACCCTAATCTATGCCAAACGCTCGATACATATTGGCACTCTAACCCAGTCATGGACACTAGCTCAATTTTGGGGTACGGATACCCCATATGAGGGGTACTACCAATTTGGGGAGTACTACCCAAATATGGGGGAGTACTCCCACATGTGGGGTATCACTACCCCCTATATGTAATACTTGCCACTAAGTTTCTCACTTTTGGCACTTGCCTTGGCTAAACAACAAGCAGCCGTGGTTAGACCCCGAAGCCACGCCGTTTATCAGATGGCCCGGCATAGCTAACGCCGTTTGAACGGCGGCGCCGCCGTTTTTTCCGGCGGAAATACTTTTCATTGTTGCCCATCGTGTCTTTTGACGATGAAAAAGTAATCAAAAGACCGTCATATACCACTGATGTTTCTTTGAGCACGTCCACGCACACTGTCAGACCATGATGTTTTTTTTATGTTAATTAAGCTTGTCTGGGACTTACATTGGTTTGCTCAAGTACCATAACGTCTGTCTTGCTGTCAGCAGTCCTGCAGCAGTCGGACTTTCACTAATCCGGGCACTTCCAGATAAGCTAGACCACGATAGTTGGCGTGCGAAGAAAGGACCCAGAAAAAATGCTTACATTTCATTACAGCATCCCATCGTCGGTTGGGGGGGGGGTCGTATCTTCTGTGTTATTTGTTGTTTCAGGTAGTTATCGAATTTGAGAATAACTGTTTTGTCTAGAAGCAATCGATCCATAAAAGTCGTCACCTAATTTTTATTTGCCATATTTCGCTGTTTCCCGGGTACTCCTTGACGAGTCAAGGGGAGCCACAAGAAAAGAAGGAGTCACTTTCTGGGGACTATCGAGACTGGAAACAAAGAGAACAGATATAATGTATCTGTATCAAGTTGATTCGAAAATTTGCTGATCTATTTCCTTGCCAAACTCATTTGGTTGACGAAACAAAATTAGTCTGTCTAATGGTCCACGTTATTTCACTTCTCTTTGATTTGCTTACTTAGTTTTATAACTGCACAGTTTAAAAAAAAATCAGTAAAACAGAGTTTTATTATTTTCTAAGTGTGACACCAGCAACTGCTCAAATAAGCTCCACATCGAATCCGAAAGGAGTTATTTTCTAGTTATTCTAGTTGAAGCAATGGCTTACGACGGGGACCCGCGAGAATGGAGGGAAGGGAGTTGCTAGTACAATAAAAATATCTGGGACTCGCAGTGGGAATCCGTCTGGAACAGGGAGATGACGCCTTGTACAAGAATAGCTGAAATTATGTTGATATCAGCGAGGTAGCCTATAAACTTGATAGGCTACCTGGCTGGCCAGTCAACCGATATTTTAATTCCGTATTAATTATTTACACCTACAGCCAATTCTGGCACGAAATTGCTCCAAATCATGGCCGCGAAGTTCCAAAATTTTAGCTAAAAAAGTCCGGAAAACGGCGCCAAGAAGCGGCGCGCCGCCGAAAATTTTCGGCGGCGCGCCGCTAAAAAAATTTCGGCGCGCCGCCACGCCGAGGGTTTTCCGGCGCGCCGCCACGCCGAGGGTTTTCCGGCGCGCCGCCGCTGAAAAAAAAATCAGCGCGGCTTCGGGGTCTAGCCGTGGTTCCTCACTTTCACAGGGGATAGGTATGAATCTTACATATCTTTTGGTATACTATTGTCCAGATTGTGACGTGGTTTTGGAAGCTTTTGCCAAAAAGGCAGACCCTGTCACGAAATGTCCAAAACAAAAATACCAAAAATACTTCAAATACTCAAAATACAAAAAATACTTCCAAAACAAAAATGTTTTGGAAGACCCTCAGTCCAGGTCTGAATCCTGTGAGCTACTGTTAAACATCAATTTTACCCTATATTTCCGTGGAATACCTTATTTTACCCTATTTTACTAAATTTACCTATTTTACCTTATTTTACCAATTTTACCTATTTTACTTACCGAGTTTTTATTTTACGGTAATTTTACAACACTAGTGGGGGGGGGGGTAATTGCAGGAATGGAAATCTTCCAGTGAGCTGAAAGGTTCTGAGACTTTAGGTTGGTTAACTAAATAGGTGGCCAGTCTCTACAATTGCCATTTGGCAAAAATTGTAGGTAACAGAAGACAAGTGAGTAGATGTGTATAATTTCAAGCAATGCAATTTCCAAAAAGGGGTGTAAAAAGAGCCAGATTTTTCCAGCAAAACCAGTGCTTATTGGCAACTATGGATGAATAAACAAATATAGTTAAAATATACCTACCTGTTACTTAGCTTAGGAAAGTGTCAGCCTTTCAAGGCAGTTGTGTTGGGTGAGAACTACAAGCTGGAAAAAAATGTGGAGAATAAAAGAAAGTGAACTCACCAGTAGTCACCAGCTTTTAAGAGTGTTGCCTATATCTTTGTTTGATCTTTCTTTTGTTCAACATTGTAGCATTCAAAACATTCTTTCCCTTCAACTTCTGCTTTCAACTAATTTTGAAGTTATGCAAGCACCTGTGTTGGTCTGATTATCATACTTGATGTGAATTTGTTGTGGTATCCTTGCATGAACTCTCTTGAATTCTAACTAGGCCAAGTTATGAATGGCTGCATAAGTGAGCTCTTGTTTTCTCTGCTGCTGTTCAGTTGCTGATTTCCTATTGCTAGTGTAGATTTTTATGGCACTTGCAGCTTCGCTCAAGTGCCATATACCGATCACTTTTCGGTCGGTCGGTCGGGCGGTCCACTGTTCTCGAGTTAGGGTACTTCCAGAAGTGCTAGGACGATGAAACTTGGCAGGCATATCAAGGACCCGACCAAACTAACCTAGAAATAGTCACTTCCCCGATCTGACCACCGTGGGGGGAAGTGGAGGGATGGGGAATCCGGAATCTTGAAGAAAGTATAACTTTCGAGCGGGTGATCGGATCTTAATGAAACTTCATATTTGGAAAGACCTCGTGTCTCAGACGTCACAC
Source organism: Branchinecta lindahli (assembly GCA_023053555.1). Taxonomy (NCBI): domain Eukaryota; kingdom Metazoa; phylum Arthropoda; class Branchiopoda; order Anostraca; family Branchinectidae; genus Branchinecta; species Branchinecta lindahli. The sequence continues at coordinate 8,667,064 of JAKZAO010000009.1, read as the reverse complement.
TTCAGCTCCGGAATGAATCCGATGACTTTGGGGGGTGCTGGAGGGGGGGGGGACCGAAAATCGTGTGACATGCTCAGAATGGACGGATCGGGATGAAACTTGGTGGGAAGAACAAGCACAAGCCCTAGATACATAGATGACAAGATTGGACCGGATTCGAGCACTGTGGGGGGAGTTGGAGGGAGTGTTCCGGAATTCCGGTGATCCCGACTAAGATACTTACACATGAGCTAGGAAGATGGAACTTGGCAGGCATATTAGAGACCCGACCAAACTAACTTGGAAATAGTCACTTCCCCGAACCGACCACCGTGGGGGAGTGGAGGAATGGGGAATCCGGAATCTTGAGGCAAGTATAACTTTCGAACGGGTGATCGGATCTTAATGAAACTTTATATTTGGAAAGACCTCGTGTCTCATGCAGATGTCACACTTCAAGTCCGGAATGGATCCAGTGACTTTTGGTGGAGTTGGAGGGGGGGAAACCGGAAACTGTGTGACATGTTCGGAGCGGACGGATGGGGATGAAACTTGGTGGGAAGAACACGCACAAGCCTTAGATACATAGTTGACAAGATCGGACCGGATCCGAGTACTGTGGAGGGAGTTAGAGGGAGGGTTCCGGAATTCCGGTGATCCCGACTTAAGATGCTTACACATGTGCTAGGACGACGAAACTTGGCAGGCCTATCAGGGACTTTACAATTTTAACTTAAGAATAGTTGTTTCTCCGATTTGACCATCGTGCGGGAGTGGAGGACGGGGAATCCGAATCTTGAGGTTGTCCAACTTTTGAACGGGTGATCGGAACTTAATGAAGCTCGATATTCGGAAAGAACTCATGTCTCAGATGTCAAATTTTCTAGTGGGATTGATCGGATAGGGATTGATCGGATAGGATCCGATCAATGTGGGGAGTCGGGGGGGGGGGGGGATTTTGTGACACGCTTAGAATACAGCGATTGGATTGGGATGACACTTGGTGGGAAGAACAAGCGTAAGCCCTAGATACATCAGTAACAGAACCGGACCGGATTCGGTAACTCTGGGGTGAGCTGGGGGGGGATCCAGAGTTCCGGTGATCGCAATTTAAGGTACTTCAAGATGTGCTAGGACGATGAAACTTGGCTTGAACATTAGAGACTTGACAAGATTGGCTTATAAATTGTCACTTCCCAGATCCGACCATCCCTTAAAGTACTCATCTTAACCGTAAAGTACAAAAAATAATTTAAAGCAAAACCTACATTTTCATGATCCCCATGAGCTCATGATCATTTTTGCCTGAAGGGTTTTGCTTAGAAATAAATTTCTACCACCCAGTGCGCATCTTAACCGAAAAGCAAAAAAAAAATACTTTTCACCAAACCATATATTCATGAACCTAAAAGGCCCAGGATAATTTTTGCCTTAAGAGTTTTGATTACAGATGTATTTCTAGCTCCCTCAAAGTGCGCATCATCACAGCTAAGTGCACAAATAATTTACTTTTTTTTACCAAACGATACATTCTCGTGATTTCAAAGGGTCCGTATCATTCTTATCTCAAGGGTTTTGCTTACAAGTGATCACAACAAACCCACGAATTGGCGAATTCCTACTTTCATCCTCTTACCAAGCCTTGCAAGTGCCATATGAGCTTACAGCTCTTGTTTTTCAAGGTATCGTGTTCTTTTGCTGGTTCTCACATTCCTCAGCTACACATCATATCACCTGTCAAGAAAGCCAATTAGTATTGTGAAGAATGCCCTCAACAGGAATTGTTCCACAGTCCCAATACCCTCAGGTGTCAACACTTCAGATCCTTACTGGTGTGACTGGGCACCTTTCAGTGAGTATAACCTCCTTGATTGGGTTCTTTCTTGGTTACCTGACTAACTTATAAGGATCATTTACCTATGGCTGTGAGTAGTTTAGGTGAGCCGATTCTCTCTTTTTTAAATATGTAACATCCCTTCCAGGTGGTGAAAATGCACAAACTCTTCTTGGTGCCCTGGATTCATCGTTCCTGTTTGCATATGCCATTGGTATGTTTATCAGTGGAGTGGTGGCAGAAAGGAACAATTTGAGATACTTCTTGTCCATTGGCATGATTCTCTCTGGAATATTTACTTACATGTTTGGCCTTGGATATTCTTTGAACATTCATAACTTGTGGTACTATATAATTATTCAGGTAAACAGAGTTTTCCTTTCCTTTTGTTGTATCTTATAGACCAAATACGAGCATTGTCTGTTCCATCGTCAGTGTTGATCTTGTCTGATCTGTTGTGACATGCGTTGACCTTGTCTTGTCTGTTATCGTAAAATTTCTGTATTCCCACATTGGAAAGAACATGTTACTTGTTACATTATGCTTTTATTGCATGTAACTGTTGCAATTCTTTTGTATTCTTGATTTTGTTCCTGTGTTTTCATCTTCCTCTTCTGTCATGATCGGATTGACATCGATTGATCTTCAAAATTAAATTGAACCTGTCATACTCCAAGACAAGCACTGTCTTGGATTTTTTGTTTACAGTTGCTTGCATTTGGCGCATCCAAGCTTATATTCAATTATTAAACCTCCTCTTCAGGCTCTTGCTGGCTTCACACAGTCAACAGGCTGGCCTGGGGTTGTTACTGCTATTGGCCATTGGTTTGGAAAAGGAAAAAGAGGTAGGCATATGATTTTAATGTTCTAGCAACGTTTCAGTTACACAGTGTCATGCTGGAGCATTTGAGTTTGCTCAGAAACCTTTTTTTTATTCATTTGTTTCTGACCCAAACAATACAGTAAGGATAAACAGTGGTAAAAATATAACAGAAGAAACAACCAAAAATTTGGGCAAGACTATATGGTCCTAAACGAAAATAAGCATGTTCAGAAAGATTTCTATACAGTTTCTAAGGAGCCTCGTAACATCTGTTCAGCAAACAATCAGCATGGCAAATATAAGTATGCAGGACCCTGGTTGTGGTTAAGTGCTAGTTTTATCGCGTGTTCGTAATGTACATTAAAATAAGCTGTCGTCGTTACCACAAAACTCGTTTCGTCGAGCAAATAGGTGCTGACTTGAAAGAGAGAGTTCATTCCAAACAATAGAGCACTTTATTGGCCTGCCTTAGAAACCACTGTCCTGTCCTAGGGGTTGGCCAAAATGATATGATGTATGAATGCGATGTCGGTCAGGTATAGAGCCACGCCCAAATTCAACTGAGAGTGCAGAGATCAGAGCAAGGATTTGCCACTTAGGATTGCTCTACACCTGGCGTTGCAGTTTGGCTGGTTGTTAAAGGTTGTAGGGATTCTAAAGGGGTTGGTAATGCGTACAAAAAGAATGTAACGCACTGCTTGTGTTTTAAATACGCAAAGAAAATTAATTACTGAATATGTTCTTTGTAGGTTTGATCTTCGGAATATGGAACTCCCACACTTCCATCGGCAACATCCTCGGATCCCTCATTGCCGGCTATTACGTCGAAACGAATTGGGGCATGTCCTTCATGATCCCTGGTGTAATAATCGCAGCTGTTGGGACGCTTGTATTCCTTTTTCTCGTACAGGACCCCAGAGGAGTGGGTTGTACACCCCCAGATCACCATGGGGATAGTATGACTGAAGGAGTAAGTCAAAAGTTGGACTGTATTATAGGTCGCTTACTATATTAGCATTTCATAGCCTACTCCTATATGAAACAGATTCTTCGGTCACAAGCTTGAAAGTGAAGTATAATATGCTAGAAAAATAGAAAGCTTAGTTTTCGCATCTAAGGCATAATTGCTGTAATTTCAAGCTCAAATCTGTTTGATAGTAGTCGTCTCGGTTATATGTTTTTTCACCGGTAAGGTTTTGTTCGTGTGCTTGATTAGAATGGATATTTGGGGTTGTAGGTCTTTCGAAACTTAGAATGCCTTTATTTACTTCTTGTTTAGATCCTGACGGTGTATTCACATTCCGCAGACATATCCAAGCTCATTTTCACATCCGGCAAAAAAAATCTGGCGAAGCACGAGCATAAAAAACGCTTGGATTTGAATTACGCTAAAATCTATGTGGAGTGTAAATTCACCATGGGTTTGTGTAGTATGGTACCTTAACGTTTTCCCGTGGTTCAGTGATTATTTTTTCGATGAAAATCGTCAGCCTTGAGGAATTTCTCTAAACAATCTTGCGTGATAAAAGTAAGGAACCCTTCCGAACGCTAAACCGTTGCATACCGAACTTTGTTCATCATCGTCGAGCATATTTCCAGTTGCTGAACTTCGTTAAGACGTCCACAGTGCCTTGAATTATTTAGAGTACAGTAAACGTAGAGATCGTGTTTGCCATAGGCCTAGGCTTTTCGCTAAATTTCTGTCCCATCACAGATGTATACGTCGCGAGACCCGTCACGGACAGGAGAATACGATGGACGCCGCGCCATCCGGAGGGATGACGGAGGCGATGAATCTGAAGCTCTCCTCTCGGCGGTAGGTGGTAGTGGCGAGGACTATGGTGCTGCGCCAGTCTCGGTAATTGAGCTTGTGTTGCTCAGTCCCTCCCTCACCTTTCCTTACTTAGTATGCTTCCTTGTGTGACAGTGCTGTGCGTTGAGCTTCCAGTCGATAGTGTACCATATCGCGGGGTGTATCATCGGACCCGGTTGTAAAATATAAGTAAGAGCTAGCTTGTAAAATCGTGTTGACGTTTTGTTTTGCCGCGGGAATGCACATCGCTGGTGTTTGTGTTTGTCCCTGTCTCCTCCGTTTTGGGAGTTGAAGTTTGTTTGATTTTGCCTGGTGTGGCTGGATCGTATCACATCTTTCTCGCCTAATCGCAGTTTTGCTGTCCCTTCGCCGTCGAAGATTATCTCCATTTCTCCTCAGTTGCTGCTTTCTTCGTCGCTTCATCTTTACACCCGCCTTCCCACACACAAGAACTTGCTATAAAAAACGTATGCTATCCCCAAAACCTCTGCTATCGAATTTCATGTTAAGCATAGCCGGGATCACTTTCGTTAGTTTTCGTGCTGCTCCATCAGGTTACCGAGCTTCCCGCAGCGGTTGTCGCACTCGGGAAACAGCTGAAAGCGTATTAGAGTTGAAAGCTCCGCGAAAAGTTCAGTGTTAAAGTACATATAACTTTTCTCGAACAGGTGTGTAATGTATATCTTCCTATGACCCACGGTCACTTATATTACGATAAACTTCACAATGAAAACGCCACGGAAAATCCAGCCAATCACATTTCAGAATTAGTCATACACCCTGCTGGAGAGGTTGTTATTTGTCATATCACCCTCCCCGGAGGTTGTTATGACTAATTCTGAAACGTGATTGGCTGGATTATTTTCAGCCCCGAAAAGCGGAAATTCTGTTCGAAAAAGTTATAATAGTTAACATACCTCCATCTCGACTGATATCGGAATCACAAGCTCGACGGCCATTTCAAAATATCAACCTCGCCTTCGGCTCGGCTGATATTTTCCATAACCTGCCTCGCCTTCGGCTCGGACAGGTTATTTTCAATGTCCATCTCGCTGTTATTTTCCGGTATCAGCCTCGATGTCTGAAGTTAACCTTTAATAACAAATACATTAAGTAAGTTGTTGGAAATATAATAATTCGCAAAACCCTAATGTAACCTAGCTAGTGTCATGGAAAGCGAAGCTAGACTCACTTTTCCTTTGATTTTCGAGCTGCAGTAGCATGTTTATGAGCTTTCGCTTTGGTTTTCGCGCTGCAGCTTTTCCGAAAGTGTGCCCTGGAATCCTGGCTCCTGATATAACCTAGCCAGTACCCGTTAAAGCACAACTCTTACTAGAAATAATATTTTCCCTATGAAATGGACCAGAGAAAAGCATTTTCGAAAATACCATTACTTTCCATCTGAAATTAGCGATTTTCTTGTTAGCGCCTGTCGACTATGTCCAGCCTTCCTGCTCTCCGACGTGGCGGCTGGGCGCAAAACATTTGAAAACTGATCCGCTGTGGTTCAAAAGTATGAAAACTAAGCAAATAAAATAAGTAATAAACAAAAGCTTCTCAGATCCTTATGTGTGAAGGAGTTGTCAGTAGACGTTTACGATCCCGGCAAACGTTTCGTTGTGTGACGGGCAAAACTCGGCAAGGCCAAAAAAGCGCTAAAATTTCGTAGGCACAAAACGAAACAATGGAGAAAGGTGGGGATTTTAGAAGCTTATAATTCTGTGTGAGAGCTAGATATATTATAAAAAGCAGAATAAGCAAGAGGGGTCCTTTAAGCAGAAATAGATTCTTTCTGGAATGTTAGCTTTCCGCCGGTTTCCCTCGCAGTTTTCCCTTTGCGCTCCGCTTGCTCCTAAGCGATCCCGCGGAAACCCCGTGGATGTTTGCTAATTCGCCTGATTTTTGTTAAGGATTACTCGGACAACTCTGTTTCCACTGATATCTCCCACCCTCAGCATCATATCATTGGACATTTGCCAGCCCAGTCTTCAGTTGAATCCTCGAGTGGTATTTCTAGCGAAAGCATCCCAGCCACCCACCACACATACAAGAGGGAAAAGCCGATTTCCTTCTTCGCTGCTATCAAAATTCCAGTAAGCACTTTAGGTTTCGAAAAATTTTCCCCCAACCCACCCTGTTGTGAGATAGGATTACTTAGGAACCAGAAAATTTGAAAAGTGAAGTATTCTTGTGCTGCCGTCGTGGGAAAAAATCTTTATCCAGTTTATGTGCATTTTCAGTAACATTTTCGAAAATACGAGTTTTTGTGCCCGAAAAAGGATTGAAAACCGGGTGGGTTTTAGAATGGTTTTATGTTTGCTGTTCAAGTTTACCTGCTCGACACGACGCCCATGATATCTGTCAAAAAGTGGTCTCGTCTATGAAGGATGCAGTAGAAAATCAGTCTGAAAGCTATACAGAGCTTCTGCTCGGATAAGCCAGTATACAGCGCCCCTTCTGAAGTAGACCTCTGGATCCGCCAGTGAAGTTGTTGATCTTTTTGTCTCATTTTCCAGGTTCCTTCCACGCTCATGGTCCATTCTGTGTTTTAGGGTGTCCTGGAGTTCTCCTTGTGTCTCTTCTTTGCAAAACTGATCAGCTACACCTTTCTGTATTGGCTCCCAAGATACATTAAGGCGTCCAGTAAGTACATTTAAGTCTTGTTGTAATCCAGAATGGAGAAACATGACATTTCGTATTACTGACGAAAGTGTTTGTTTTGGAATTTGAAGTAAACTCGCATACGTTTCCCCTGTTCCCATATTTCTTATTACGGTACCTTAAATCAGATCAAGAGCGTTTCCCAGCCAGATTTGCTTTCGTTTAAGCGACATCTTGCCAAAACATCGTTCAGTTGTAGCGTGTACGTGGATCCTTTTAAGATTTCCTGTTTGCATGCGGTCGTTGATTGTAGTCCTGTAAAAGTGTAGTGTTGTAAACAGTAGTTGATGTTTTAATAGGGAGAGAAGCGTCAGCTTAACCTCTTTCTTCTATCAATAAGTAAATTAACTTCGGAGCAGTCTAAGATATGAATCCTGATGCGACGCTCCTACTGGCGATGATAATGGTAATTGGTATCGTCTAATTCTTGATACTGGATTCAGGCGCATCCCAGCTATATTTTCCATAGTTTTATTTCCCATTCGGTTTCTACGGACTGCATAAAGGCATCGACGGTCTTGGATGTGATAGACTCCTCTGACAGACCGTTCCAAAGTGAAATAACTAGGTTCCGGAAAGAATTATTCAGAGCTCTTGTTTCGACAATTGCTTCTCCAGACGTCACGAGTGAAGAGTTGAGAAAGATTGTATCGTTACTGTGTAGTTTCCCCGTGCCTTTGAGTCGTTTTCTTTGCAGCTTCATTCACTGCTGCTGAGAGCGGAAATCTGTCCACGCTCTTCGATGTTGGTGGAATCCTTGGTGGTATTCTCGCTGGCGTTCTCACTGACCATACAGGAATGTCGGCTGTAACCTGCGCGGTGATGTTACTGATTGCGATACCGTTGGTAAGTCGATGGTAGTTTTATTTAGTTTTTGTTGACTAACTCCCGACGTCATTTGATGATAAATAAAGGGCTGGAAGCTTTTGCGGCCCTTGCAAATGGTCGGGTTCTATCCAAATCCGTAAATTGCTTATCCAGCGCATATTCTCTTTCCATCGATCAAATTTGATCGAAGTCGGATCCCCCTTCGGTATGTAAGCTTGCCATGGTGGCCAGGATTCCCCTGCCTCCATCCCACACGCATTGTGGAATCTAGAAAATTAGAGTTCCTTGGCAAAACTTACGTGCCAGATTTCAGGTTGTTCTAATGAAGGTTTCAAGTCAAGTTCAAGTTCAATGGGTTTATTAATAAATAAAAAATAAATCACACTTAATCACAACACTCAGTCCATTCCTGGACGCCGAGAACCAGAATCTTTACGTTTATACATAAAACGCAGAGTAGTCACTGCTCCTACTCTCAGACACAGCCTTACCTCTCAAAAAACAAAAACAAAAAACTAACCGTTACCTTCCTGCACCTCACCCCAGGGGAAACCACTCCATAAAAAAAAAAAAAGAGAAGAAAAAAGAAAATCATAATTACATCTTACTTTTATTATTATTATTTTTTTTTTTTACCATACCTTATTTTAATTATTCTTCTGTAATGCTAGTAAATGATTTTTTACTCTTTTCTTAAATGACGCAAGGGAGCTCCTACCTCTTAGCTCTTCTGGGATCAAGTTCCATATCTTTGCACATGTTACATGCGGAGCAAAATCTGATCGTACTTCGTACAGTCGGGGTGAACGGTATGTGCAGGTTTGAGGATGATCGGGTGTGCATATTATGCTGGTCCGAGATGGGTCGAAATAAAGTTTTAAATGCAGATGGCAGCTCCCCAGCTAAAAACTTAAACACGAAGGTCAAGCATGACAATTGGTGCAGCGACTCCAGCGACAAATACTCTTCATTTTTTCCAATTAAAATAAGACATCGTTTGTGAATCGAGTTCAGTTTTCGCAGGTGAGATTTGAAAGTCGATTGCCAGATCATTGCACAATACTGTATATGGGGTTTTATAAGGGCGTTGTACAGGAGGACCAGTGTATTCTGCGGCAAGGTGTTCTTTAGTTTTTTCAATATTCCAAGATTCCGAGATAGCTTCAGCTCTACTGCTTGGATGTGATGCAGGAATGACAGGTTCTCATCAAGGAGGACTCCCAGGTATTTTGCGAAGCGCTTTTCTGGCCGACTGATCAGACCTCTGGATGTTTGGATACCACATATCTCCGGCTGGACACTTCCGACCCGGGAAAACAATAAAACGATAAAGGTCGACAATAAAGGTCTTTTTCTGTATTGTGTTAGGCATGTCAGATGAATCAAGTTGAGATAAAGGGCCATCTGATCCGATCCTTAGCGTAACATTTGCCCGAAAGTAAAACAAAGCAGAGCGGATCTTATACTGACCAGAACAACTTGACTGAGAGATTTATTGGAACTGATGTACTAAGATTGGAAGAGCTGGTAATAACAGATATAGGCCTGTTTTTGTCGGATTAAATTAATTAAATTAAATTCACTTTATTTTCCCAAAAATTCTTCATTGCGAAAAGTAGCATACTATTACTTTACACAATCTTCATGCAACATACAATTTTGGTTTCTTAATTTGGTCCATAATAAGGTATTACCAATACATAAATATTATATACAATTTGTTTGTGTCACAATAATAATAGATCATCGGGTCAAATACTTATGACTACGTATAGAAAATAACACACTGAAATCACTTAATAAAAAAACAACATAAACATTGTCACGTCACAAACTGATAAAATAACAACAATATAGTCAAACAGAGTTCCGGTCGAACTTCTTACCCGCGAATTTCTGATCGACTTCAGAAAAAGACTTTTACTTGTACTAATCCGGTTTTGGCCAGATTTCGAGCGAATTACTTGTCAAAATAAAGTTCAAAAATGAAAGCAGCATGTGTAATTACCTCTGTATCGAGTTCTAGTTGACGTTTACTTTTTCCAAATTTCGTGTTTGGGCCGGATTCAAGGCGAACTACTTGTCAGAGAAGAAAACCAAGGTCAGATATGGATTCAGCATGTCTCTTTAAGCTTGAACAAAAATCTCAAACCTTAGTTTGAAACTGAGAGTTTGAGAGTTATCATGAGTTACCATAGGTATCCCTTCACTTACGTTTTGGGATCCCAAAAAGTAGTACCAATCTATATAAAGGCTACTTATTATTATACCCACTACGTTGTTTTCTGTTGATAAATATTGTTCAAAAAACAGTTGTGGTTGTTTGTTAACAGTTGTAGTTGTAAAGTAGTTTAACAGTTATTTAATAGTAGTTCACGTGTTCTAGCTTTTCATATATCAAGTCTATGGGACCATCAACTTGGCTACTAACATGATTCTGCTGGTGGTTGTGGGCCTCTTCGTCAACGGTCCATACGCCCTCATTACGACGGCCGTTAGTACCGATTTGGGGACTCACAAGTGTCTCAAAGGATCTGCGCGTGCAGTCGCAACGGTTACAGCTATAATTGATGGCACAGGCTCAATAGGTAAGTCACAACCATTAATCAAACAGAGGTGAAGACCACTTGACGCATCTACGTCACGATCGATTTGTGGCTTACCCCGGTTCACACTGCTGCGATATCGCGTAAAATTCTACGTTTTGCGACATATGACACAAATTGCGTGACAAGCAGTGCAAAACTGTGTGTTGTGTCTCGAGTGTCGAACGCGTTGAAATATTTCAACTGGTCCCACAAAACGCAAGCGTCTTTCATGGGAAAGAAACGGAAAACAAAGATTAGTAGATTTTTCAAAGCTATAAAAGTTGCTCTACCTGTTTTGAAAGGAATATTGTATTCCTAGGGTGGTTGAACACGAAATATCTCCACGAAATCATCTCAAAGATCATGCAAAAATGCTCAGTTTCCCCTTGTGTCTGCGTTGCGATGTGAACATTGATACGATTGTTTAGGACGTCGGAAAATAAAATGGATCATATGGCACTTGCAAGGCTGGGTCAGAGGATGAAAGTACGAATTTGCAAGTTCGTGGGTTTGTTGTGATCATTTGTTAGCAAAATCCTTGAGATAAGAATGATCATGGGCCCTTGGAAATCACGAGAATGTTTGGTAAAACTTATTTTATTTGTGCCCTTGGCTGTGACGATGCGCACTTTAAGGGCGCTAGAAATTCATCTCTACCAGAACCCTTGAAGCAAAAATGATGATGGGCTCATCGAGGTCATGAAAATGTATATTTTGCTCAAAAGTATTGCTTACCATGAGGCAAAAATGATCATGGGCCCTTGGAGATCATGAATATCATAATATCGTTTGGTAAAAAAATATTTTTTGACTTTTCGATTAAGATGCGCACTTTAAGGGTATACTATAGATGTTCATTTTCAAACAAAACCCTTGTGGCACAAAGATCATGGGCCCTTGGAGATCATGAAATGTATCGTTTGGTGAAACAAAAAAATTGTTTTACTTTTCGGTTATGATGCCCACTTTTTAAGGGAGCTAGAAATTAATTTCTAAGCAACATTGGGTCACGCGGGGATCATGCAAATGTATGTTTAGCTTAAAAGTATTTTCGTACTTTTTGTTAAAGATGAGTACTTTAAGGGAAGGTTGTACCTCTGAAAGTACCTTAACTTGCGAGTCCAGTACGAATCCGGTCATGTTCTGTCACTGATGTATCTATGGATTAAGTTCCATTAAGATCCGATCACCCGTCTGAAAGTTATATGTACTCCAAGATTATGGATTACCCCTCCCTCCACTCCTCCTACGGTGGTCGAATCTGGGAGCTAACTCTTTCCAATCCAATCTTGTCAAGTCTAATCTTCAAGCCAAATTTCATCGGAATCCCCCCCCCCCTCCAAGTCCCCACACGGTGCCCGAATCCGGTCCGGTTCTGTCACTCATGTATCTAGGGCTTGTGCTTGTTCTTCCCACCAAGTTTCGTCTCGATCGCTCCACTCTAAGCGTGTCACAAGATAGACACAAGAGACCCACATTCATCGGATCCGGTCCGGACTTGAAATGGAACATCCGAGACACTAGGTCTTTCCAAACATCAAGAAGATCCGATCACCCATTCCAAAGTTATACATACCTCAATATTCCGGATTCCCCTCCCTCCTGCCTTCCCCCTCTCCCCACGATAGTAGGATCGGCTAAGTGACTATTTCCAAGTTAGTTTGGTCGGGTCCCTAATACGCCTGCCAAGTTGCATCGTCCTAGCACATCTGGAAGTACCCTAACTCCCCCTACCCTAACTCGCGATCATAGGACCGACCGACCAACGGAAAAGTGATAGGTATATGCCACTTGGCCGGAAGGCAAGTGCCACTGCTATGCTATTTCGCGTCAACGATTGAGCTGGAGATAAAAAGCGCTAGATAGACGTAAAAGTAAAGTGTTGAGATATGTCAAAGGACGACAGTTAAAGCCTTCTTAAAGTTTAACTGAAAACCAACTTATTTTTGTGTCATTTAGTTGAATACACTGAATTATTTTGATACTGCAAAGGGATTTTTTTGTTTTCCACTATCTGCTCTAGTTCTGACGTTCAGAATATCTGCGTCCGTCCCCACAGCGAAAATTCTACTATGACGCGGGAAATTTTTATCTGAACACAAACAAGGCTTTTCAGTGGGCATTGGCGATATTGGTGAAGATTGCTTAGTGCCTGAACAAAAAAAAAGTCATAAATCTTTCTTGTAAGGCATACAACAAATTAGAGGTACCACAAATCACACGGAAATTCCACTATTTGAAAATCGACTATTCCTGAATAGCGGAACAACCAAGTAACGCATTTTCAGCGGGTCTTCAAGCCAATTTAAGTGAACAAGTGATGGGTAACTAGATTGTCCTATCCCAGTCCTTTTCGGTTAAAATTTAAGTATTTTGAAGACTTAGTGCCATGCAGATAGCATACGGTAGACTGTTATGGGCGCTGGCGTTATTCACTATCGGAACCTCAGTTTCTATGCAAGGTGTTGGGATTTGGTTCTTACGAGGCGGTCTACAGGTGCATCATACCTAGACCGCGAAGCCACGCCGTTTATCGGCGCGCCGCCGCGTTTTTTCAGATGGCGCGCCATAGCTAACGCCGTTTGAACGGCGGCGGCGCGCCGCCGTTTTTTTCGGCGGAAATACTTTTCATTGTTGCCCACCGTGTCTTTTGACAATGAAAAAGTAATCACAAGACAGTCATATACCACTGATGTTTCTTTGAGCACGTCCACGCACACTGTCCTACCATGATGTTTTTATGGCACTTGCCCTTCGGCCAAGTGCCATATAGCGATCGCAATTTCTGTCCGTCCGTCGGTCTGTCGGTCGGTCGGTCTGTCGGTCCGGGTTTTGCTAGTTCGGGTACTTCCAGATAAGCTAGGACGATGAAACTTGGCAGGCATATCAGGGACCGGACCAGATTAAATTAGAAATAGTCGCTTCCCCGATCCGACCACCTGAGGGGGAGTGGAGGGAAGGGGAATCCGGAAAAAATAGGAAAAATGACATTTTTAACTTACGAACGGGTGATCGGATCTTAATGAAACTTGATATATGGAAGGACCACTTGTCTCAGATCTTCCATTCTAAATCCAGACCGGATCCGGTGTCATGGGGGGTAGTTGGAGGGGGAAACCGGAAATCTTGAAAATCGCTTAGAGTGGAGAGATCTGGATGAAAGTTGGTGGAAAGAACAAGCACAAGTCCTAGATACGGGATTGACATAACCGGACCGGATCCGCTCACTTTGGGGGAGTTGGGGGGGGGGGAATCCGGATTTCTAGTGATCCCGCGAGTTCGGTGCTTCCTGATGTGCTAGGACGATGAAAATTGGCAGGCATGTCAGGGACACGAACAGATTGACTTGATAATAGCCGTTTCCCCAATCCGACCATCCGGAGGGGGGGCTGGAGGTAGGGGAATCCGGAAAAATGAGGTAGTTTTAACTTACGAACGGGTGATCGGATCTTAATGAAACTTGATATATAGAAGTACCTCGTGTCTCAGACCTCCCATTTTAAATCCAGACCGGATCCGGTGACATGGGGGGTAGTTGGAGGGGGAAACCGGAAATCTTGAAGATCGCTTAGAGTGGAGAGATCTGGATGAAAGTTGGTGGAAAGAACAAGCACAAGTCCTAGATACGGGATTGACATAACCGGACCGGATCCGCTCACTTTGGAGGAGTTGGGGGGGGGGGGGTCCCGATTTCTAGTGATCCCGCGAGTTCGGTGCTTCCTGATGTGCTAGGACGATGAAAATTGGCAGGCGTGTATGGGGCCCGAACAGGTTGACCTGAGAATAGTCGTTTCCCGGATCCGACCATCTGGGGGGTGAGGGTGGAGAGAGGGGGAATCCGAAAAGTGAGGTATTTTTAACTTGCGAACGGGTGATCGGATCTTGATTAAACTTGACGTATAGAAAGATCTCGTGTCTCAGACGCTCCATTTTAAATCCGAACCGGATCCGGTGATATTGGGGGGAGTCGGACGGGGGAACCGGAAATCTTGGGAAACACTTAGAGTGGAGGGTTTGGGATGAAAGTTGGTGGGAAGAGCAAGTTAATAGCATAACCGAAATGGATCCGGTCACTGTGGGGGAGTTGGAGGGGATCCGAGTTTGTAGTAATCCCACGAGTTCGGTACTTCCTGATGTGCAAGGACAATGAACTGGCATACTTGTCAGGTACCTGAACTATTGACTTGAGAATGTCGTTTCCCCGATCCGACCGTCGAGGGGGAGTGTACAAAAGGGGAATCCGGAATCCAGTGGCAAGCTCAGCTATTGAACGGGTTATCGGATTTAACCGAAACTTGATATTTAGAAAGGTCTCGTGCCTCAGACATCCCATTTTAAATCCGGACCAGATCCGGTGACATTGGGAGGAGTTGGAGGGGCGAACCGGAAATCTTTGTAATCGCTTAGAGTGGAGGGAACGGGATGAAACTTGGTGGGAAGAACAAGCATAAGTTCTAAATATGTCATCTAGAGCTTTCAGATTGAATGAACCTAGATATCCTAATTCTAGGTCCGAACCGCATTTTTGAATGGCGGGGTGTTTATTGTGAAGTTCTCTTCTACTTTCTCGTACCACTACTCGTAACAAGTGCCATATGAGCTCGTAGCTCTTGTTTTATGTTAATTAAGCTTGTCTGGGACTTACATTGGTTTGCTCTAGTACCATAACGTCTGTCTTGCTGTCGGCAGTCGGACTTTCACTAATCCGGGCACTTCCAGATAAGCTAGACCACGATAGTTGGCGTGCGAAGAAAGGACCCAGAAAAAATGCTTACATTTCATCATAACATCCCATCGTCGGTTGGGGGGGGGGGCCGTATCTTCTGTGTTATTTGTTGTTTCAGGTAGTAATCGAATTTGAGAATAATTGTTTTGTTTAGAAGCAATCGATCCATAAAAGTCGTCACCGAATTTTTATTTGCCATATTTCGCTGTTTCCCGGGTACTCCTTGACGAGTCAAGGGGAGCCACGAGAAAAGAAGGAGTCAATTTCCGGGGACTATCAAGACTGGAAACAACGAGAACAGATATAATGTATCTGTATCAAGTTGGTTCGAAAATTTGCTGATCTATTTCCTTGCCAAACTCATTTGGTTGATGAAACAAAATTAGTCTGTCTAATGGTCCACGTTATTTCACTTTTCTTTGATTTGAGTTGCTTACTTAGTTTTATAACTGCACAGTTTAAAAAAATCAGTAAAACAGAGTTTTATTATTTTCTAAGCATTAGTTAAACCACTGACACCAGCAACTCCTCAAATAAGCTCCACATCTAATCCGAAAGGAGTTATTTTCTAGTTATTCTAGTTGAAGCAATGACTTACGACGGGGACCCGTGAGAATGGGTGGAAGGGAGTTGCTAGTACAATAAAAAAATCGGGGACTCGCAGTGGGAATCCGTCTGGAACAGGGAGATGACGCCTTGTACAAGAATAGCTGAAATTATGTTGATACCAGCGAGGTAGCCTATAAACTTGATAGGCTACCTGGCTGGCCAGTCAACCGATATTTTAATTCCGTACTAATTATTTACACCTAAAGCCAATTCAGGCACGAAATTGTTCCAAATCATGGCCGCAAAGTTCCAAAATTTTAGCTAAAAAAGTCCGGAAAACGGCGCCAAAAAGCGGCGCGCCGCCGAAAATTTTCGGCGGCGCGCCGCTAAAAAAATTTTGGCGCGCCACGCCATGCCGAGGGTTTTCCGGCGCGCCGCCGCTGAAAAAAAATTCGGCGCGGCTTCGGGGTCTAATCATACCATCGGTCGTCACACGCAGATCCTTGATCTTTGGCTGCATACTATGGCAACGAGAATACAAGGTACAGATTAATCACTGTTGTTTTTGTTTCAGGAGCCGCTGTGGGGCCGTTCTTAGCTGGTCCCGTCTCCAGCTTGGGATGGGATTGGGTGTTCTACATGCTCATGGTGTCGGACGTCCTAGCATTATTGGTGAGTACACGTCATTCATTTGCTTCCTCCACGCTTTTGGTAATTTTTTAAAGGTCTAGTATTTATCCATCTTGGCGCAGACCGTCCTGGTTATGCCGGGTCCACGTTTCGTTTAAATGCGGGCTCTACCATTCGATACTTGACAACCAAGGACGGGTTCATACTGATACTGATACTTTGTCAATATTTTGTCGTGCGGTTTAGATACGGAATATATTACTCTTCCTGATCGAAGGGCGTCGCCCTAGACATAGCACAGCTAATAGTTATCGATGTAGGACGTTGAGAAAATGGAGTTCGTGGTGTATTTGTTCCTTGCTTACTTCAAACTCATAACGAGAATTTTGGGCTCGCTCGGTTTGCTAATATATTTTTCCCGTTTAGTTTTTGAGTCGGATTGTCAAGCATGAGCTCGAAAGGTGGTATGGCATGAAGAGGCGAAGACGCGACGTCGATGCTTAGGTATTTTGAAAAGGAATGTTTCAAAGTATTATTTTTGTTAAAGTTGCGTGATTCCTAATTAAGTGGTGGCTGGTTTTGGTGTTGGAACTGGGAATCAGATTTTAAACTGAGGGTTTATGGGAAGTTGTGGATAGCCTTAGTAATGTTTCGCATAATCTCTCTACCGTCCTGGCACACAACTAAGTAGCATCGGAATGGCTGCTATCTTGAAGGGTAAAATAACATGGTCATGTCTTTCAGTGAATGTGAATCGCCAAGCCATGAAGTGTGTTTTATTTAACTTTTTTGACTCATATAAAGTATTTGGAGTGTTGTGCTGTGAAAAGCGGAAAGTCAAATGGAAGTGTAAGCGGAATTATCGTGTTTAAGTTGATTCCTGAACAGCATGTTTCACCTGTTCCTGCGAAAGTCTGTCATGGCGCATTCAAAAACTTCGTGTATAGGTCAGTATTTCCAAAGGCCTTTTTAAATAAAAGATTTATTTACAAATATTTGCAAAAAGTTTTTTGACAAACAATAGAAAATCTCCTGATAATACAAAGAAACTCTGTCAGACGAAATACAGCAAAGCAGAAGTGGTTGAAACAAGCTGATGGATTGTGCCTTAAGTCTTCTGTTCTTTACGTATATGCATATGTATGTTTGATATTTTCATATTTAGAAAGAAAATAAATACTGTGTGACAAGAATCACGGAATGCCTCGGGGAATGACAAAACTTAGCTGATCTCCCAGTTCCCCCCACGCTGCACGGTTTTGCTGGTAAATTACGGTCCACGTGATGATCGCAACCAGCCATACCATTGCACCAGCTGCAGAGTAAACCACATCTGAAAATTCGAAAGTTCCACTGGAATAATCTGTCTCCGTGACGTTAGCCTAAGCTTGTGATTGGAGCCCTTTCTACGCCGTAAAAAGCTACTGGAGAAAAAATTACTTACATTATTTTTTCTAGTCAATGGCACTAAAAATACCAGTGTACTTTCCTATAACATACTCAGAAAATATGTTTCGTTCTAATTGATTCTCCTGAACTTAAAACAGCAATATTCAGAATTAGGGGTGTCTTCTTTTTTTTTCTTTTTTTTAGCAAAGCAGTCTTTTCTTGGATTTAGTGTGACCACTTCGGCGCCTAATTCTGCGCAGAAAAAAAACCTAGTGTAACCAAGCTCTTATGTACTTGATACCAGCCAATAAGCCAGTTATTGGCTGTGACTGGCTTCAGTAGAACATATGATTCATTAATTTTTTGTTCACACAATCCAGGTGAATGTGGAGCCATGAATGACATCAACTTGACCGGAAGAAATATTCCGACTGCTTGCATTCAATATCCCATTTGCTCTGCTGTCTCCAGTGGTCTTAAGAAAATCCTTGTGGTTAGGTAAATT
Source organism: Branchinecta lindahli (assembly GCA_023053555.1). Classification (NCBI taxonomy): domain Eukaryota; kingdom Metazoa; phylum Arthropoda; class Branchiopoda; order Anostraca; family Branchinectidae; genus Branchinecta; species Branchinecta lindahli. Next base: position 8,648,739 of record JAKZAO010000009.1, on the reverse strand, counting down.
ATGGAAGCTATGGCAGAAAATAACAAAGTACTATTACTTACATTTCTTTATCTGAGCTTGTTCCTCAAAGTGAGGTTTCATAAATGCCTCCTTGAAAAACCAGATGGCATTAACTGCCCAAAGGAATGGAAGAAGTGCTATCCCACCTGCAAACAGACAGATTTAACAATCTTAACAAAACAACAACAACATCTTAACAAATTAAATTTGTGATATGGGGGACACCATATTTAAGTATTTACCCCCAAACAATCACTAGAGCTCATTTTCGTGACGTCATTATAAAGATACTGTTACGGGCTCAGTGACATACATTGCCCACAGAAACCAAGTGAGGACTTAGTGTGTATAACCAGGGGCGTCCCGAGGGGGGGTGTCGGGGGGGTGCAGCACCCCCCCCAGAAGGTCTGTGGAAAAAATTCCGGTAAATTTTGACTGGTGCGGCGAAGCCGCGCCAGTCATAATTTGTCAAATTCACCTCAACTTGGTAATTTTTATGGAATCTACCCGATTATTGCTCAGGGAACCTACCGGAGTTTTGCTCAGGGAACCTACCAGAATTTTGCTCAGGGAATCTACCGGAATCTTGCTCAAGGAATCTACCGGAATCTTGCTCAAGGAATCTACCGGAACTTGTCTCAGTGAATTTACTGGAGGTTGGATCTACCGATCTACCGGATTTCGCCCCACGGAATCTAGACTTCTGGAATCTACCACAATTTTTGTCAGAGAATCTACCAAAATCTTTCTCAAGGAATCAATCGGAACTTGTCTCGGGGAATTTACTGGAGGCTGGATCGCGGAATCTACCAGAATTTGGCTCAGGGAATCTACCGGAATTTATCTTTCAAATGTCAACCAGGGAATTTACTGGAGGCTGAATCAGGGGATCTACCGGATTTTACCCCATCGATTTTACTAGAATTTTGGAATCTACCGGAATTGAACAAGGGAATCTACCGGAATTTTGGCCAGGGAATCTACCGAAATCGGGACTTATCTCGGGGAATTGACTAGAGGAGGAATTCAGGGAATCTACCGGGATTTTCGGTAATCTCTTAAGTTTCTGAAGCTTTCAAGAATTAGGCAACCTACTGGAATTTCCATGATTTCCAACTGCAGATACTGTTCCAGGAATAATATCATGGTACTGTTTACTCCGGTTTGGACAGCTTTCTTGGCTCCTTTCCGTTGATAAGCCGAGAAGAATTAAGCCTTGTTCTGACATGATCTCAAACGTCGCCAGGAGAGCCTCGAAACAAACAAAAAGTTTAAAGAAATATCTTTTTAGTTTAAAGATATCTTTCGTGAATTGAAAGATGTCTTACCACTAATATGGAAAGCGTTCAAGCTGGTCAGGACAGTCCCTGTTACCTAAGCAAAAGGGGGAAAGACTTCTAGCAAGACGTAGTTGGTTGATATACCACTTTGTGTTCAACACTGGTTTACTAGCGTCTGTTACTAATCGCATGTGAAACCTATCTAGTTGACGAATGTCTCATTGGATGTGTTGCGAACAAATGGAAAACGCTTAAAACGCGAGGAATAAATGTGTAGGGTGGGTTGAAGGTCGAAGACTTTTTAGTTTTAACTGACAATCTTAAAGTTTAACTGAAAAGCCAACTTATGTTTGTGTCATTTAACTTAATACACTGAATTATTTCGATTCTGCAAAGGGATTTTTCTATTTTCCACTATCTACTCCAGTTATGACGTTCAGAATTTCTAGGGCCGTCCCCACAACGAAAATTCTACTATGACGCGGGAAATTTTAATCTCAACAGAAACGGGGCTTTTCTGTGGGCAGTGGTGAGACTGGTGAAGATTGCTTAATGCCTGAACAAAAAAAAAATCATAAATCTTTCTCGTAAGGCATACAGCAAAAATACAAGCACATCCCGATGAAAAATATCCGAGAATTAGTCGTATGGGGTAGTACGAAAAAGTAGCATGCAGTAGTAACTGTTGCTACTACATGCTACTACTAGCAAACTGGATGCTATCGGATACTACTACATAAGATTAACCCAGTCGGAGGCATGTTTATCAAAGTATTCCATACTACTACTTATCACTAATCAAACTACTCCATACTACTACATACCATCCCATGCAACTTTTTCGTACAAATACCATACAACTACACAGTCAAAGAATTTTTCATCGGGATAGAGGTACCACAAATTCCACTTTTTGAAAATCGATTATTCGTGAATAGTGGAACAACGAAATAACACATTTTCAGCGGGTCTTCAAGCCAATTTAAGTGAATAAGTGATGGGTAACTAGATTGTCCTATCCCAGCCCTTTTCGGTTAAACTTTAAAGTTAAACCGAATAGGGCTGAGGTCCAACAGTCTAGTAACATATCACCAATTCACTTAAACATTCCTGTAAACCCGATAGAAATCCGTTACTTCGTTTCTCCGTTGTCCAGGGATAATCGATTTCGTAGAATGAACTGATTCTTTCGGATTTGTGTACCTCTATGTGCCTGTCCCTCTACGCTTGAAATTGTCCCTCTACGCTTGAAATATTGACCAACTAGAAATGTAAGCCATTGGCGAAAAATAAAATAAAAATAACAGATTCATTGCTAGACACATCCTAAAATGATTTTTCCTTCCGGCGTAATATATCCGATGTCGCATCTTTAGCCCTGAAAATGCAGGATTTAATGCAAATTCAGATTCTCCGAGTCTGGAGGAATTTTGGTTTGTCGTACAAGCAGCGCACACTCTGAAGGTTATTACCAGAGCATCGGGAGGAAAAATAAAAAATCCCTCAGATGTGTCAAAATATTTCAGTATCCAAATATCAGATTTTAAAATAAGCTACCTTTTCTTGACTGACGGGCCTATTTTTGTAGTTGTTTCTAACACGTAAGTCAGAACACAACAGTATTCTAAAAATTCTGCAGAGATGGCCACTACCGAAAATTTCCGGTAAAACCTCGAAAAATTCCGGTAAAACTACGAAAAATTCCGGTAAAATTCTGAAGCCGCACCCCCCCTATCAGGAAGGCTTCGGGACGCCCCTGTGTATAACACACATATAGGGTTCCAAACAAGTAACCGATCACACACAGTATACTGAACCAAGTCATACACAAATCCTAAAATTTGGGGCATGGTGCTCCAACGTCAGGACATGCCCCAACATACAGGACACCTTGCTATTTGCACCCCCCCCCCCCCATGAACGAAATATATGCATGCAATTCCTGCTGTTTCTTTCCAGCCTCTACACTTACCAAATGTGTGAAATTGGGCCTTGATTTAAAGCTCTCGTTATTCTCTACAACGTAATATCTGTAATGCCTTTCTTCAAAACACCTGCTGACCATGGCCAAATTCTTTTTTCACCAGCTTCCATTTCCAATTTTCTTTTGCACCTTTCACAGATTTATTTGCACTACCAGGTTAAACCAAATAGCTTGAGCGTGACTTTTTGCGCTAGCATTTTTCTGTTGCATGTATTTACGCCTTTTCGACTCAGTTTTGCACCAGGCAATTCTTCAATGAAGATATAGAAGTAAGTGGATGGCATCTGATAACAATTAATTTGGTCAGGAATCAGGATGGATATATTTTTATGTCCCACATGCGATCCTTGGGATTTAGTCTTTATTTACACGAGTTTGCTAGGGGTGGCACAAATAGCAAGGTATCCTGTATGAGCACCAGTACTCATATGTTCACAAGATCTGTCAAGGAAAAAAAAGGAAGGACAGTTCAAGTCCCAGCAGGGCATGGTTTTTGGTACTGAAATGTACCTCAATTATGATTGAAGAAAATATTAGGCTACACTACAATACCCTCCCTATATCTCCAACACAAAATAAGACTCCAGAATTAAACTTTGGACTATCCAGAGGCCAAACTCCAAAAGATGATGAGGAAAAGACCTCAACAGCAGTTCTTCTGACCTAGTCAGCTTCTAGTTCTAGTCTTGAACTATGGTAGCCACAAAAAGCACTACAAGCAGTAGTGCAAACTTGCTGATTTTTCATAATGAAAAATGAATTGCTGGGAATTTATCATTTATGGTTTTCAATTTTTTTCAGTCTAAAACAGCTGCTAAAAATACACCACTGTATTCAGGACTAAATAACTGATTTAATAAGGCCTGCAGAAATATGTCTTAGCTAGCTTATATTACCATTAATATAATTGCACGTGAATTCAGGTATAAAAAAGTACCTGAACTTCCCTGAAAGAATTTGTTGATACCAGGACTGAATATCCATGGCTGACTACATCAGCAAATGGCTTGTTCTTCGAATCTGAGCATCATATTCCCAGTTTCTCTCATAATCCATGTGCAGCTGCTCCCAATGAAAAAAGCTAACACATATTTTCAATAAAAATTACAAGACAAAATGGCCACCACCATGCATTCAGCCGACGTTGCTGCGTGACATCATCATTCTCAGAATATTTATGCGCAAAAATTGTGCAATTTTTAACATGAGCCAGCATGCTCTTGGCATGCTCCCATGGTAGTTAGTGTTTTTCAAATCAAGAATTGGGATACTTAGCAGCAAGTTAGTGAGGTATTACTGAACTAGCAAAGAGCAAGTTCAGGAGCATCATATTCCTATGACCAAAAGATCAGCATTTGAAAGTTAATTTTTTTTAGTAGCTAACCTAGGCTACTTGAACTGAATAATGGCATTATCAATGGTGGCCAGAGGCGTTACTAGGAGAAATGTTTGGGGGGGCAAGGTATTTACCGACTGGCTGGACATTTTTGCCGACTGCTTTTGCAGAAATATAACTTTCAAGAAAAAAATGACTGTTTTTACGGAAAAGTGCGGTGTTTCCTGCCAACTATGTTATTTTTTACCGACTGGCCGAGAACATTAGAGGGGGCATCCCCCTCCCCCCCATATGTGACACCCCTGATGGTGGCATTACTTATTCCACTACAGTCACTACAGAACGGTCTTTTAACTCAAGACAAAAATGAGTTTTTCAGATATCTCATATCTCAAAGGAATCTGGATGAAGGCTAGGCTGAAGAAGGCTGCCAAAACAGACAAGCATATCACCTGATCACAACAAAGGCTCTAGCGACACCCAAAGAGGCCAAAAAAGCTTCGCAGAAAATGTTACTTGTCCTACCCAAAAAATACTTCTTGCACAGCTCAAGTTTATCTGGGTTAGATAGTTTGGCTTTGTCCATTTCTCAACTGGTCTTTCTCAACAGCTTCCAAATGACTATGTACTGAACTAAAACCTATGTGAAAGAAATACTTGATTCTTAATTTGATGACATTTTTCTATTTAACTTAGGTGAACTTTTTTCTATCTGACAAGACTCAAGGAGGGTTTTCGCGAAATCTCGGAATCACTTTCCGGCGAGCGAAGCGCATCGTGAAAACTGTGGGAAAGCGATTCCTGGAATCACTTTCCACTTTCCCGCTGGACTGATCGCGAAAACGCATGGAAAGCTGACGTCGCCGGTAAAATATTGAATTACAAGCTCTTTCGAATAAATATGGTTCACTTTAGTACTTCTTTGAATCTCATACAATTCACCGAAGTCATCCTGACAACGCTTGCAATTTTTCTTTATTTATTAGTGATACTTCCACTGTTTTTTTCCATACTTTTGAAATTCCCGTCGAAAAAATCAACTTTCCGCGGAGCTTTCCACTAACTTCGTGGAATCACTTTCCAGGAAAGCTGCTTCGGTTTCCAAAGCGCGAAAACCGGGTGGGAAAGCTCGGCAACTTTCCGCCGTAGCGCGAATACCACTGGAAAGTGATTCCGACTTTGCTTTCCAACTCGCGAAAACCCTCGAGATTCTGAACACTAGACGGCGTCGAACGGCTGTCTCGATCCCGCGTTGGTATTGGTGAGGTCTGCAAGTGGAGTCCTCGTTCCCCGAGGACTCCACTTGCAGGGGCGTCACTATGGGGGGGAGGGGGGGACTCCCCCCCCCAAAGGTCTTGAGAAAGTACTTTCGTCGGGCGAAGCCCGGCGAAAGTTTTAGAAGCACTCCCCGTGTTCTCGTTGTTTTCAATACACGCGGAGTCCGTGTAGAGTGACTCCATCTATTCTCGCCGTTCCACTTGATTCCCCGAGGAGTCCTCGGGCGATGAAACCGGAATCAATCGGGCAATCTTTCCTTTCCTTAGCAATCTAGACAATGTGTGTTTGCTTTTGGCGGACATCAATATCATGCACTAATTTATGTAGTAAGATATCCCATTTATTACGACCAGAGACTAAAGGCGTATTCTCGCCGTTCCCCGATGACTCCTCTTGAGGAGTCCCCGTGTTTTGTTTGTCCCGGGGACTCACTCCCCGTATTCTCGTGAGTCCCCATGGACAGGGAATGCTCCGATTATCATCACCATCATCAAAAGAACTCCCTTTCAGATTCGGAGGGGAATCAATTTTTGCTGGTGTTGGTGTAATTCAAAATTAATTAAGAACAAACAGAATATATAAAACCAAAAATAAAGTTCCAAAAATTTCTTTTTCGAACAAAATTCATATTAGAAGCATTCCCCGTGTTCTCGCTGTTTTCGTACGGGGAGTCCGCGTGGAGTAACTCCCTCTATTCTCGCCGTTCCCCCTGATTCCCGGAGGAGTCCTCGGGGAACGGCGAGAATACGCCTTAACGGCAAATCCCGCAAGCAATTGACAGCTGGCACCGTATGAGCAGAACCCAGAATTACGTTGCAGAAGACAAGCAATGAAGACAAGTTGGACGATTGCCTCGCGGGAGATCACAAAAAGCTGATAATACGGGTTTTCGGAAGAAAGGCGATCCAGAACCGAAAAACTACAGTATAAAATCCGATTTATTTGCTAAAATTCAAAATGCTTAAAGTGCAGCTGAAGGCCAGCTGAACTCCTAATTTCCTACCGCAATAACCAATGGCATCACCTTCATTTCCCTACTACAACACTGTCAATGCGCTCAATTATAGGCTACATACTGGCGTAAATGAGTCACGTAAGCCAATGAAATAATTTCTTTTTTCGATCGTCTCTAGGAGATGTCCATGACACAACACAGCTCACTAATACGAAAGCTGGAGGAGACAGCAGAAGAAATGTGTTCGTTTTTTTTTCCGGGGGCTGCATTGCATTAGCCACTTGAGTTACCAGACTTCAAGAAAACGCTTCTTTAGCCCTTCAGTAAACCTTCAAGGAGAACAATATGTCTACTGGAAAACAACATCTTGGCGCCTCTGTTAGTAACAATGAAAACAGCACTATTTCGAATTGCTTCCGTAGGTTCTCGGGACTTCTCCGCTTGGCCGCGCCACCTGATAAGGCTGATAGGCAGTCGGTGGCTTATAGGTCCCAACAGGATAAGAGGATTGCTTGCCCTGGACCTGGATCGGATGGGGTCTAGGACCTCCAAGAGCAAAAAGCTCTCCAGGAGGGGGTTGCTGTGGTCCTCTGTTCGCCTGATTGCCTCGTGGGTTTGACAGGTCGAAAATCTTCACCAGGTCGTCCATACTAAGCTTGTTCATTCCAGCTCGCGCAGCTCCGGTAAGAACTTGCGATGCAAGAGCGAGCTTTTGGTTCTGAATGTCAGCTATACGTTCCTCAACGGTGCCCTTGCAGCAGAACCGGTGTACGTAGACTTTCCGCTTCTGACCGACACTGAAAGGAATACACCATATAAATAATAGCTAATACAAAATGTCGATGAAGCATACATGTTTTGTTTATTGACTTGACTTCCATAAAGCAAGTACTTTATTATATCCGACACAATATATGGGCAGTGGAAAAAATTTACTCCAAATAAAGTAGATGAAGATCTTTCTGTCGAAAGGCATATATATGCTAAAAAAAAGAGTTAAATAAATAGGTAATAAAGGGGATGCTGGACTTGTGATTATTTATTACCGTTGGTTTGCTAAAAATTGTCATTTGATGCGACCAGCATGTCTTTCATGTAGAAACCTTTAAGCATACGCACTTGAGCGACAGATTGCTACGCAGAAGAACAATAAACGATTTAGCCTGACTTCGGACAAGCAGCGTGATGGTGACGAAGAGAATCAGTTGGTAAAGACTAACCTGAAACAAGGCTTCGCGGTGCAACCCGTAATTGTACCAGACTTGTTCGCCCCGATATCCACTCTACTGACCGGTATTTTTCGTCATTTGTACCATATTTCGTAAACTATTTTAATTCTGAACTGTGATATATTCGTTATTAATTGTACATACATATAAATATTTTAAGGCAATTATTGAGAAGTGATTATTAAGTTTTAGCCGTCTTAATAATTTGTGTGACGATCCGATGCTAGCAAGTAATTATATGAGCTATTCAGGAAATAAACGTTGTTATTATTATTATTAAGAGCGGGTTGTGGCGGAAAGTATCTTGTTGCGCTTAAGGACAACAACCCCCCTGATGCACATGACTTTTAGTTGAGCGTGTTGCCACTTCAACGTTCGAAGGTTGTCATTTCAGGACAGACTCGAGAGTCGAGAACTGTCAGGAAATACCCTCTATCCCAAATAGTGGCGAGTGACTGAGTCAATTCTTTATGTTGCAGCATTTTAAAATAGTTGAATACTTTAAAGCCATGCTCTACTTTCAACAAATTACCCCTGGCTTTGGCCTTTTCACAAATTTTAATAACCGGGTTTTCTGGTGAATAAACTTCTCAGTTCTGGCCGACAACCATCATGATACGCATCAAAGGATAGCGAAACAAGGCAAGTGAGAAAATCAGTGAGTTGATGTAAGGGGGATAGAATATACTTTATGAAATTCGGGTCTCCGGGTTTAAGAATGAATGCAGCGTTTAAAAAAGTAGGTTGCACATGTATTATAGGTAAGACAGGCCCTTCATCGAGCTCAGTTGAAAACGTCTACATCAGGCAGATGACATGCTTCTTGTTCTTATCCAACAGAAAATTCCTGCACTGAGGAAGTGCGGAGACATGCCCTTGTGAACAAGACCAAAGGTTTCGATGGGATCCCAAATATTTAATATTTGACACAGACAACTAGGTCTTGTCTTCGCAAGATCCAGTCTTCGCCAAGTTAATCATCTGAGAAAATCAAGTTCAGATATACCTGTATAAGCCATATCTATTTGACGATACTGATCCAAACTTCCTGCTTTACTTCTGCCAAATTTCCGGTTTCGGCCGAATTCCGAGCGAACTACTTGTCCAGTCAAACTCCGGACGAACTATATGTCCGGGTAAAAAATGATTGTCATATACAGATTCAGCGTCTCTTCTTACCCTTAAATCTGTCATCGAATCAACTTCAAATACACATTTTACTTTTAACAAATTTTGAGGTTTCGGCCGGATTCCGGGCGAACTACTTGTCCGGCGAGAAAATGGTTTTCACCATCGTGTTCAGCATGTCTTCTTACCTCTGAACCGAACATCTAATCAACTTCAAATAAAACATTTGCTTTTAACAAATTTTCTGGTTTCGGCCGGATTCCGGGCTAACTACTTGTCCGGCGAGAAAATGATTTTCACCATCGTGTTTAGCATGTCTTCTTACCCCTAAATCGAGCATCTAATCAACTTCAAATAAAACTTTTGCTTTTAACAAATTTTCCGGTTTCGGCCGGATTCCGGGCTAACTACTTGTCCGGCGAGAAAATGGTTTTCACCATCGTGTTCAGCATGTCTTCTTACCCGATAATCGACTATCACATTAGCTGTTTCAAAATATTTTGTTTGCCCTTTAATTTCAACCCCCTCCCCCACCCCTACATGTAGGGCTACAGAGCCCATCTACGAACTCGACCTTACTCTTGACCCAAAGAATCCTCACACCAAGTTTCATCAAAATATCTCATTCCCTTCGAGAGTTATCGTGCTCACAGACGGACAGACGGACGGACAGACGGACGGACGGACAGACGGACAACTTTTGCGATGTCATAGGTATCCGTCACTAACGTTTTGGGATCCCAAAAAGAAAGAGAGAACAAAGATCCTGAGGACTTGGGACGATTATATGGTCTTCAACAGCAAAACTCACCGATAGATCCGATCGCAAGCTTGCTGCTCTAGCTGGGGATTCCAATGCAAGTCAAGGAGGAAGAGATGGTTAGCTCCCGTCAAATTGAGACCAACTCCTCCAGCCCCCAGAGACAGAAGCATAACTTGGGGTCTCCCCTTCGGACTGTTGAACTCATCAACGATGGATCCACGATCTTTGACCGGGATTTTTCCATTAATTTCAGTCACTGGGACATCTTGTCCGACCAAATGCGATCGAATAACATCGAGAAAACTTGTCCACTGAGAAACGACTATAGCTTTCTCGCCTGAAAGGAAGAAAGAGTTACTAAAGAGTGTATGATGCTTCTCTATTCTGATTCAGTCTCCCGGCGGTCCAAGGCACAGCAGGGCTTATAAAGCCGTTTGTTACATCGCGTATATATGTCGATGCTGGCTTGACTCCCCGTACCAGAAGCCCTCTCCCCCCCCCCCCGGAATACCACCCCAATAGACTTAGTTTAGACCCGCACGCGTGAAGTAACAACGTATCCCCCAATTAACTCCAATTTCGTGCGACAATAAAAGGTATAAAAACAAGAGCTGTAAGCTCACATGGCAATTGCAAGCATACGTAGTAGCTAAGGGTATCAGCTAAGATTTGCGGTGTGTAGGCGCAGACGATGCGTTTCCGATTCATGAAAATGTATGGCTTAGTAAAAAAAAAATGTGCCATGCACTTTGCGGTTACAATGCGCAGTTTAAAAGGGCTGGGAATTCTTTTGTAAGCAAACGCACTGATACACAAATGATCATGGGCCCTTGGGTCAGCAAAGTGTATCACTTGCTCGAAAGTATCTTTTTTTGTTGCATTCTGCGGCTAAGATGGGAACTTTAAGAGGGCCAGAACAAAATTTGTAAGCAAAATACTTAGGACACAAATGATCATGGGCCCTTGGGTATCTTATCTTAACATGTTTTTTATCCACTTTGCGGTAGGATTGGCGCTTAAGTAAGTTGGAAAGTCACTTGTAAGCAAAACCCTTGAGTCAAAAATGATCATGGGCCCTTGGGAATCAGGAAAATTTATCTTTTGGTAAAAATTATTTTTTTTTCACTTTGCAGTTAAGATACACACTTGTAAGCAAGTACTTGAGCTACAAATAATCATGTGACCTTCAGGATTATGAAAGTGAATCGTTATGTCAGAAACACGTCCTCTTGTCAATTATCAAGTCTTCTTTGGATCCGACCAACCGTTCAAAAGTTATGGTGGACACACAATTATGGTAATCCGGATTCCAATTCCCTACACTCCCCCGAAGATGGCCGGATCAGCGAATGACTGCTTCCAAGTAGTTCCAAGTCAATCTGATCGGGTCCCTAACGCACCTGCCGAATTTCAGCGTACAAGTGCATCTGTAAGTATCTCAATTCGCGATCATCGCAATTCCTGAAACCCCCTCCACAGTGCGCCGATCCGGTCTGTTCAATCAAAAATGTATCGACAACTTCTCCTTGTTCTTCTCACCAAGCTTCATCCCGAACCCTCGCCTGTCCCGAGATTTCCAGTCCCCCTCAATCCGTCCCCCTAGAGTTACCGGATTTGGTCCGGACACGAAATGGGACATCCGCGACCCGAGCTCTTTCAAACTGTCAAGTTTCATTTGTGTCCGATGCCCCGTTCGAAAGTTATGCTTGCCTCATGATCCCAGATTTCCCCTTCCCACCTCCTCCCCCCACCGATGGTCAAGTTCACCACACAAGTTCACAAGTTTCGTTTTCAAAAGTTTCTTTTTTTTTCATCTTGAGAGGCTTTGAGCCTGAAGAGGACCTTTGCCAAGAAGGGCCGAAATATAGCTCTAATAAATTTCAGCTGACGTATCCGTTTTGCACTGTCAAATATGATTCGCAGTCAGCTTGGGCTGAAGGAATATTAATTCTATGAAATTCTCAAGTAGAGACTGATTGTATATTAATTGTAGGTCACCAGTGTTTATATGTTTAAATGTATGGGCAAGTGATTTGAATGTTGATGTTGCAACGCTATAAAAGCACTTTCGACTTTTTTACGTGGCGAAACCGATCCCGGGATGCGTTTGCACTGATTTCTTTTGTTAGAGCAGGAACTGAATCCCGCGAAAATGAGAGTCTGGTGACTGAGAATGAACGGAGGGTAAAGAATAAGTGTAAATTTTTACATCAAAAATATTTTAAAACAAGCCTCCCCATGTATTGCTGTCCTGAAACTACTTATAAAATTTTCTTGCCCTTCTAAAGACCTCCTCCAAATTTATGTTAGTTTTATCAGACCTATTCTTGAATACGCTTGTCCTGTTTGGCACTTCGGGCTCCTTCAGAACACACATACCGTATCGAGAACATTCAAAAAAGGGCTCTCATGATTATTAACGGGGAGGGTAAAGTGCCCTACAGTCACCTACTAAAAAGGTTCAAGCTGGCTACCCTGGAAGAGAGACGAACCCACCTTAGCACCGATTTCGGTATAAAAACCCTCTCTGTTCCCCGACTACGTAATATTCTCCCTCCCCCCTATTTTCTTATACGTATTAGATCCAAGCGAGAGAAATCCCAGAAAATCCCCAAACTAGCACCTGTGGCCCTCTCCATGAAAGATATATAGAAGGAGTTTTGTTCCGGCATTTGTTGAGTTGTACAATAACCGATAAGTTTCCTTTTTAGTATTTTTGTTTCTCTTTTGTAACAAGACTATAGAGTGAGAGTGTTATTTTATTCATTTTTGTATGACGAAAAGGTCAAATTCGGCGGTAACGCTGTGACAGCTACTTTTGAAAAATAAAATTCTATTCTACTCTATTCCATAAATACTAGCATGAGTCCTTTAAAGTTACCCCATCACCCCAGCAACATCCAGTGCTCATGCCGAAGAAACAGGCGATCCAACATACCTGACTTTCTCAGTTTCTGAAGTTCGGTGAGCAGTAAGTCAAGTTTGGGGCAGGTTCTATCTCGATCAAACACAGGATTCTTCTGGTTGAAGAAGGCTCTGTGGTCGGCATCAGCATCCTTGTTATCCAAGTTCATTTGAGACATTTGATCAGCCAACAGATCAGCGCCATCTAGAGCAGCCGCGTCGGAGTCAAGCATTGTGTAGATAAGGGCAGGGTGGTTGCACGCTTGACGAAGTCTGTAAAAGAAGATTATTCCTATGAAACTGAAACGGGGGAAATAGCTTAACTGCGGGGTCGGGAAATTCGTCCACATGAATTATCGGCATCGTCAGGCAAAATTTAGAAACCGTATTGACTTAATTACGTTGCACTCATTATGGCTGCTCTTTGCGTCTTATACTAAGGTCCGTGAAAATAGCGAGTAGGTGGCCTGTGCTTAAAAAACTGATTTCCGGACCTGTTTCGCCTAACGATGACCCCGGCGTTACCGGGCAATCCATCGAAAGCAAAAAACGCGCCATGCAAAAACAGCGACAGGGCAAATACCACGACTATCAAAACCGCGAAAGTTAATATGGCTGACTGGTTATTTTTATTGTCACACTGTCCACAATTGTTTCATGTCAAAAAATTACCTAACTGATCTGGCGAAGACATTAGCACACACAATTTCACAGTATGCTTCCAAACCTAGCGAGTCGCTGTCACTACCGCAACACGTCAGTTGGCATAAACGTCAGTTCGCATAAACAAAAAATCCGACAGTTCGCCTACACGTCAGTTCACATACACGCCAGTTCGCCTACACGTTTTTTTGTTCTTGGAAACAGTCGTTTTTTCTTCAAAGTAGTCGTTTTTTTCATAGAAATAGTTGATTTTTTCTTTAAAATAATATTTTTTTTCTTAAAATTGATTACAAAGAAAATTTCCCCTGGTGTCTCCCAACCGTCTTCTTTCTTTCGTAATATAAATCAAAACTGTCAGATTTGAGAGAGGCTCTTGATTTAATTTTTGCCCTCATTAAAAGTGAAATAGTCGGCTTTCCTTATTACTCCCCCGGGCGAGCTTCCGTAGTTATCCCATCGAGAACAACATGTGAGCGAACTATCGTTTATGCCAACTGACGTGTATTTCAACTGACGTTTATGTCAACTAACGCTTGAGTGAAGTGACGGTAGGCGAACTGACGTGTAGGTCAACTGACGTGTTGGCCAACTGACGGTAGGCGAACTGACGATTGGTCAACTGACGTGTGGGTCAACTGATGTGTTCGTCAACTGACGGATTTTTAAGGGCCAACTGACGTGTATGTGAACTGTCGGAAAATGTTGGTAGCCTGTTTTAATGAACTGATATTTTCTGGTCCATTCAGATTCAACTGTCCATCCAGACTGACTTTCCAGTTGAGTTTATAGGACAAAGGATCGCCGATCAGATCGCCGCATTCCAGACCGGTGGTTCACACTAACCTCAGTAACATGACGAACAGAGTCGCCGTTTTGACTTTGCCAACGTCTCCACTATTAGCCCCAAGAACTTCTCGATGGGCTGCCCCCTCTTCCTTCCCATTCATATAAGAAATCATGGTAGCGCGAGACATGGAAAAGAGCTTCTCGTACACCTGCAACTCTGGGCCTTCGAGCTTGATCTCATGAAGGATTGCTTCTTTCTCCGGTAGTCGTGAATCTTCATTTCCTCCTTCAGTGCAAAGAATCTCCTTCGTTCGACGCAGCATCAAACCTGTGAACGAGATGAAAGATTTCAGAGATCTCCACAAAATTGTCGGGGACTGCATAACGGAAGAATTGACGTTCTGAAGGTCAAAGTTTAAAGTTTAAGATATAATCTAGTTATAGCGCTTATCAGGAACTGAATGGGACAGTGGCTTCATTGACTTGAGGGAAAGACTTCTTTACTATAGTATTATTTGAAACAAAAAAAAACAAACTAGAGAACTACTTTTGTAGGTTTACTCATGGCACCATTCCGTACGGTGGGACACAAACTTGTCAGCCAGTATCGGCGGAGCTTGACGGGTCATTCTGAACCAAGTTAACTTCTACACTGCAATATAGCTGTCGTAATGTCCGTTGCTCTGTCCAACACTTACCAGTTCGGACTCATCCACACAAGCAAGGGCGAGGAAACTAAGGGCACCTCACATATAGAGCACCAGATTCATTTTCCGGATCCCATCGTCCTTGGGGGGGGGGCGAGGGGAATCTAGAATGTTGTGGACCGTGTGAATCGTGCGAAACCGGACGGGTGGTACGGGCAGATGCAGTAGATGTTCCATTTACAGGTCAGAAAGGCATCCGGCGACGGTGGGAGACGTGGAGTGGGGGGTGACGTCCTCGTTTATTTTCTTGTACCATCCCCAGGTAGGTACAGGTACAGGAGTTCGTAGTTCTTGTTCAACTCGGGTCAGTGTCACTATTCTAAATTTCTTTTCAGGTTCAGGTTCTTTAATTTCAAAAATACTTCTTAACAATATATATCGATCAATGGGGCCATTGATCTTCTACGCATTCGTGGCGAAAACCCTATTACTTTCCTTTTACCAAACCTATTTTTTCTGTACATGGTTCCTTTCTGGGACATTGTTAGTTATGGTGATAAAGCTTACCTCCAAAAATCTACTTCAAATATGGGAAATAACTCCTTGAAATCCCGCCTTTTTCAAGAAATAGACCTCTACACTGTCAGAAGTTTCATAACAGATAGCGCATAACACTTTCAAGAATAACACCTTTTCAATTAGAAATAAAGTGTATGACCAATTAAGTTTACACTTTTTCGTGCTTTTTCGTTCGTGCCTAGATCTCCAACAACACCTTCAATTGGTAAAAATACTAACGGGAACGAAATAAACATAAACAGATAACGTCCCAAAGTGTTATCTGTTGAAACCGGGCATCCCAAAGTGTTATCTGTTGAAACCGGGCATCCTTCTGTTGTCGTTATGTAACTTCTGACAGTGTAGTATTTTTACAGATTGAAGGTGTTGTTGGAGATCTAGGTACGAAATAGTGTAAGCTTAACTGGTCATAACACTTTATTTCTAAATGAAAAGGTGTTATTCTTGAAAGTGTTATGCGCAATCTGTTATGAAACTTCTGACAGTGTAGTTGGAAAATACGGTTTCCGGGAACTGGTAATCGAAATATCTGAGCGTTTCAAGTGGATGACTGTTGATACCGGATTCTTGTTAGCAAATTTTCAGTTCCTCATATAACTTTGAAGTTGGAGATACTGCACAGAAAACTCTCCGGTACGGCTTATGCGCGCATATCCCCTCACCACCGTCTTATCCGTTTCTTTCGTTGATTTTGTGTATATTTTTTTTTTTTTTTTTATTCTACTCCACCATATTTACTTCATGTATCGTGTGGGTGATAAATAAATTAAATTAAATTAAATTAATACTCTGTCTTATAAATAAAACCTGGCATTCCAAATAAGTTGGTTTTTGTTTTGCATTTGGTCGTGATTCATTTAGTTTAGTTAGTCTTGGTTTACCGAGACAAAGGGAAGAAGACAGTTTACCTATAGGAGAAGATAGATTGGTTCTAGGGAAGATTGCAAAATCCTGCAAGACGGGAGAGGATAAAAAATAAACTTAAACAATGAACAGAGCAAGGTCAAACAAACCTTTAATGATCATATTCAGCCTCTCTCTGCCCTGTGCGGACTTGTTGTCCACCCAACTCCTCCAAACTTGCCTCTCATCAAAGGGACTGAACCGCAGGAACCTCAGGAGCGAATACAAATCCAGCTCCTTATTGTGAACTGGTGTTCCTGTGACGGCCCATCGATGAATCGCTCGCAGACGGCAAACAGCTCTTGCCGAGTTTGTATCAGGGTTACGGACTGCATGCGCTTCATCAAGTATCACTCTATCCCACACAATAGACAGCAAAACAGAATCTTTCGAGGGGATCAAGTCTTCATCATCTGCTGGTCCCATGTCGTCCTGCTTGCCCTTATTTTTGGGAGGAAGGGGGATGTCATTGGCAGCAGTCTGATAGCTCGTGACGACGAAGTCGTATCTAGCAAGGTGGCGAGGCTTGATATTCCTTGAGTTCCCATGGAAAACGTAGATCGTCGCAGAGCCAGTCTTCAGACGGCGGTTAATCTCATTTTCCCACTGACTTATCAATGTAGCAGGGCAGACAATCAGTGTGGAATTGGACGATACGATGCCCTTCTCTTTATCCAACCACTTGGTCTTGCCATCGAGATTCTCCAAGTTTTCACGCTGCTTGAGACAGAGGGAGATCATGGTAAGGGTTTTGCCTAGACCCATGTCGTCGGCTAGAATTCCACCAGATGGAACCTGTGTCTCTCGCCAAGTTAGCCACTTGAGAGCTTGCCTCTGATGTTGCATGAGGCGGATGTTCAGGCAGCCTGGGCCCTCCAACTCTTCCGTTTCCTTAGGACACCCAGCGATTGATACGTGAAGAGATTTGAGCGAATCCAGAGTGACTGATTTGACCTCCCGTCTGTCTGCAGCTGTCAGCTTGCCATGACCGTAAAACCCTTGATTCTGCGCAGCTACTGCAGCATTGAGATACCTTTGTTGCTGCTGTGCCATGAGAGCGTCTGCTAAAGCCTCTCTTGCAGGTTTAGACTTCTCAGCTTCCGGGGCTTCCTCAATGTCTTTCATGGTAGCGAGTCGACCCCTCATGGCTTTAATAGTGGCTCTGAGCTTTTCCCCCTTATCAGGCAGGGTGTGTCCCACATCAGCTAGCAATTTCTCTTTGATTCTCAACTGTTCGCGCAGCTGATTTGGTCCAATGTCTGAGACGACTGGAGGCTGTAGCACAAGCTTGATACCGAGTTGATTTCGAAGCTCTTCAATTTGCTTCTCCAGCTTTTCTCCACCATCAGGTAATTCTTCTCGCTTCTTTAAAAGGTTTTCTTTGATAGCCAACTGCTTCCTCAGTGCTTCCTTGTCAACTGCTGGAGCATCACTGACCTCCTCTCCTGCGGCTCTGAGCTTGTCAGTGATTTTGGCCACCTCTCTTCTTAACTTTTCCCCCTTATCCGGAAGGTCTGAAGCTTTTAACAGTAGCTTCTTCCTAATCTCTAGCTGAGATCTGAGTGTTTTGGTATCGATAGTGTCAAGAGACGTCTTTGCCTGAGCTTCCTTGTCAATGCCTGGAGCATCATTGACCTCCTCTTCCGCGACTCTGAGCTTGTCACTGATTTTGGCAACTTCTCTTCTTAACTTTTCCCCCTTGTCCGGCAGGTCTGAAGCCTTTAGCAGGAGCTTCTTCCTAATCTCAAGCTGAGATCTAAGTGTTGTCGTATCAATAGTGTCGAGGGACTTCTTTGCTGGAGCTTCGACTGATGGGGGACTGCCATCTGAAGATGATTTCTGGCTGTTCGCTGGGGACAGTTGTCCGGAGTCACTTTGACGGACGGACTTATGTAAGCGTAGGGAGGAATCTGTACTGTCTGGATCCAGTGACTTGGAGACAGAGCTGCGAGACGAAAGACCAGAATCGCTTTTGTTTCGTAAAGAGCTCACTGAGGTACTTCTGGCATCATCATCATCAGATGACAGGTCAACTACCTCCTGACCTCGGGTCATAGGTACGTGTGGGCGGGTCGGTGGCCTAACAGGTGACTCATCGTCATCTGCAAAGAAATGCAAGTCAATAATCTAGAAGCACTGTGTCATTAATGCGTCGTTTCAGTTGTTCCAGGTTCGATTCCGAACTGCAGAAAGAGACTGAAGGGTCAGGACGATGGTGATCACACAAGCTGTCCTCGACTAAGCGTAAATTACCACAAGTTCTATAAACAATGATTTACTGCAAATTTTTTAAATAATACTTTATTTTTATTTTGCACTAGCATGCCCAATGTGAAAGGGAAATAGAGAGAGTGCAGGCTACAGGACAAAAGCAGATATTTCTATATCATCATCGAACAAAAATATTATTTGTGAGGTAAAGGATTTTCAAATTCAGAGCGACTGAATTATTAGGACCTCAGGGTTGGTAAATATTCTGAAACTGCAAGCCGTTTGAAACGTTTTACTGACCCTTTCTTGATTGTTTAACCACAGTCTTGAAGCAAAGTTTAACCATAGATGAAAACTGAAGGTTTCAAACTTTTACCAGAAAATTAAATATAACATGCTATTGATAATTGTTTTGCATCTTCGGGTCAAAGTCAGGAATCCTAATGGCCAGTACTACCAATATTGACTCGGATCCATTTTCGCTGGGTAGGGGGCAATCCCTCTATTGCGGGCAAAATGAAAGAACTGTATGTATAATCCTCGGGAAGAACAGGCCAGAAAACTGGAGGAGAGAATTGGACTGAACGCTTCATACGAAATGTTCGAACAAACCATAATATCCAAATCATAATTTCGCACCATGCTCCGCGGGAACAGTTTTTGGCTAAAGAGGGTTTTCGCCAGACTCCGGTAGTCCGGAATCACTTTCTGGTGAGCGCAATACATCGCGAAAACCGCAGGAAGCCTACCTCGGAAACCGCTTCCCACTTTCCATTTTCGTCTGCCGCGAAACCCATAAAAACAAGACCAAAGTTTTCGATGGGATCCCAAAAATTTAATATTAACTACGTCTTGTCTTCGCCAGGCTAATCATCTGAGAAAACCAAGTTCAGATATACCTGTATAAGCCATATCTATTTGACGATACTGATCGAAACTTCCTGGTGTACTTCTGCCAAATTTCCGGTTTCGGCCGAATTCCGAGCAAACTACTTGCCCAGCAAAAACAAAAAATAGTTCAGAAACGAGTTATCCCTATAAAGAACATCTAATCAACTTCAAATAAAACTATATGTCCGGTTAAAAAATGATTGTCATATATAAATCCAGCGTTTTTTCTTACCCTTAAATCTATCATCTAATCAACTTCAAATACAAATTTTGCTTTTAACAAATTTTCCGGTTTTGGCCGGATTCCGGACGAACTATTTGTCCGGCAAGAAAATGGTTTTAACCATCGTGTTCAGCACGTTTACTTACCCCTAAATCGAATATCTAATCAACTTCAAATACAAATTTTACTTTTAACAAACTTTCCGGTTTTGGCCGGATTCCGGGCGAACTACTTGTCCGGCGAGAAAATAACTTACAAATTCGGATTCAGCGTGTCTCCTTACCCCTAAATCCACTATCTAAACAGCTTTCAAAAAATATTTTTTTTTGCCCCTTAATTTGAAACCCCTCCCCCACCCTCAAATATAGAGCTACAGAGCCCATCTTCGAACTTGACTTGTACTTTGACCCGAAGGATCCTCCCACCAAGTTTCATCAAAATATCTCAATCCCTTCGAGAGTTATCGTGCGCACAGACGGACAGACGGACAACTTTTGCGATGTCATAGGTATCCGTCACTAACGTTTTGGGATCCCAAAAACTAAGATTCGGGGATTCTGGAAATAAACGGATTCTGATTAAAACATCTGTGATAGTAGCTATGCCCATTCATTCATTTTCTCATCTCGTGTTGTGTACTTTCAGTCAATAAATCCCCGTTGCGACCGCCAGTTTTAGAGCATCAGCCGTCACTAGCTTCCCGAACAAAATCTTTGCCAGGAAAACAGAAATTGCCATGCTTTTGCCAGCTGTAGCCTACATCGCGAAACCTAGATAGGGTCAAGAATCTCTTCCTAGACCGAATATTTTAAATTCCGCCAAAGGATAATCCCACAGTTTTCAGAGCGACCGGCATATTTGTGAGTGGGTTAGTGGGATGTGCGTTTCTTGTATGAACTAGCCGCTTTCATATGGCCTATACCAGCTGGAAAAATAAATTGGTTTACACTACAATGCTGCAGATCATTCTCTGTCAACAAGATTAGATTAGATTATGTTTAATACAAAACAAACGCACAACATTTGTCTGCATCACCTGCAGGGAAAGTCCCGGGAGACTTGTTAAATAACAGGCGAAAAACAAGATTCACATCTATTTCCTAATGAAGAATAAATCCTACTACTAATGAAAAATAAATACTACTACTAACAAATCCAAATTTGTCGCGGTTTTGCTTTGTTTTACTTTTTGCCTGAACTTTAAACTATCAGTGGAGCTCTGCGAGAAGCGGTTCTAAACAGCCTGAAAGCGGCTGCGGAAAGTTCGGCAACCATTCGCAGCGGCACGAAACCAGCGGAAAGTTATTCCGATTTCGCTTTCGCGACAATCCCCCTGAAGCTCAGGGCTCCTCCCCATCATAGGTGAAAACCTTGGGCTGGACCACCAGCTGGACCATAGCTGGACTATTAACCACGTTGCTAGTTAAGAAAGAAGGGAGAGGAAATTCCGAACGCAATAAACAATAAAAAGGAAATAAAGAGAAAATGAGGCAAACTGGGAGCACCCACATTGCAGAATTATTTTATTATTTAAAAGGACAGGTTTCAGCAGATACTCTTCCTGTTCCGATTTTCTAGATTATTGATTTCTGACAGATCCTGCTCCGCTTTCAAAATTATATGGAACGCTTCAGCTGTTTTTCAGGCGGCTTGGCTTCAAACGGAGTCATAGAAACTGGCAGAGGTCATAGAACACTGGTGCGTCTCGAAGAGACCCAAAGACGGCAAACGAACAAACCAATAGAACAGTTTAGATACGTTACGGAGTAAATAAATACCATACAAAATTTGAGATCTAGGGAAGGTGGTGAAGGTTTTGAAACTGAAAAGCAAGCCCACGCGACAACGACGAAGGGCAGGAGCTCTGTTCTAGCACGCCTTCTTCTGTGAAGTTGACCCATAAACAAGGCCCGTACTTTTGGACTGAACAGAATGTTGTTGTTGCAATGATAACTAGGTCGACGAACTTTTTAGACTGACCAGTTTAGTGGGCACAAGTTCAACTGGTTGAAAAGACATCCCACATCTGGTTGGATACTGATTTTTTTTTATTTTTTTTTTGACTTACCACTGCTTGGCAGCTCATCTTCTGAATCTGAATTGATCTTGTTCACCTTCCTTCTGGCTGCTGCCCTTGGCACGAAATATTCTTCATCAGAATCAGCATCAGAATTGACAACAGGTTTCTTGGCACCGCGTGGTGTGTTCCACACAGTTTCTTTCAACTTTCTACTTGCATCTTCATTCCTTTCCTCATCTGAGCTAACAACAACTGAAGCATCTACAACACTTGTTATGACAGAACTGCTTGACTCTTCGATGGTCTGATCGATTCCACTCTGATCATGATCAGAGTCACTGTCTGACGCGGCAGCAAGCATCCTAAAAAAAAGCTTTGAAATTAATCTTATCTGATTAATTCTAAGGGATTTCCCTTAGCCTAATAAGTAGCACAGAGATGTATTTGGTTGCCTACTTGCACATCAGATGTACAATTCAAGGCACAAAGAACAAAGAACATGCTGAAAGGCAAAAACTACTGTGTCAATGCCTTTCCACTGTAGAAGGCTTTCTATTCACGAATGTTTAGACATTTCTTGCACATAAATTTACAAGGAAGACTAGATAGGATTTTTAAGTAGTCAACCGGGAGACAAAAATGCTCCTCGGGGGCACGGGCGTCACTAGCCTTTTACCTTTGGGGGGATGTCTATTTTGTGCCGACGAACTGAAAAATGTGCCGACAAAACACGCAGTTGCGGCAACGGCGTACATTTCCCGCCAGAACAGAATAGAACCAGCGTAAAACTAACTGTAATACTTCAGTTGAGATTAGTCAATTAATGTATATTCGTATATTTAAATTGACATACCCGGATAATCGACTTCCGCTAAAAACCGAAGCTTCCAACGACTGTAGTCTGTACCCAGACCAAGTCAAATTAACGGCCGCATGCGAAATTTTTTAAATCCGCCTTTTTGTCTGGAAAAATTTAGCTTACAAGTTCTAGCTTGTTTCAGACCCCTAAGAATTTCAATCCTAAAACGCCAACTAAATGAAACACCGATTCTTCCAAATAAAGAATACTACGAAATGCTCCGCAGGCGAAATTTTGCGTAAAACTAACTGTAATGCATCAGTTGAAATCAGTCCTTTAATTTAAGTTTACATATTCGGCTTTACTTTTCACCTTTCGCTAAAAGCGAAGCTTCCAACGACTGTACCCAGAACAAGTTCAACCAAGCGCCGCAGGCGAAATTTTTAAATCCGTCTTCTTGTCCGGAAAATTTTAGGCTATTCTACATCTATACCTTACAGGTTCTAGCTTTTAATGTGTTTCAAACCCCCAAGAATTTCAATCCTAAAACTCCGACTAAATGAAACACCATTCTTCCAAACAGAGAATATTACGAAATGGCGAAATTTTGTAGAAACGCTGATGAGCTGAACGCCTTTGCGATCCCAAATAAAAGAAGGATACCTGTCAAATCACACATCTTTCCGCCAAGAAAGTAGTGGCCATCCATAAGAAAGTAGGCACAAAGTTGATTCTTGTGTGTAGAAAATCTCTATATGCCGACGAGACATAAACTTTCGGGATTGGACTAAAGTATACGGATTTGATTTATTATGTGTCATAGAATCCCAATCTACCGACGAGGCCTGAACTTCCCGGGTGCGCCCGAAAATATTTTCGGACTTTGGATTCTTACGTATAAAAAGAATCCGATGTGCCAACAAGAATACCGATGCCCGACAAAAGCATCCAGAGCTAGATTTCTTCTGAGTTTTGCCCGATAAGACTGTAAGGGACATTATTTCTTACGTGTAAATAGAAGTCGATGTGCCGACGAAACTTGTACTTTCGGGCTGCGCCCGATAAACCCATGCCGACGATACTTGAACTTCCCGGGTCTTCCCGGATGCGCCCGACAAATGTTTGCTGAAAATGACTTATCACGTGTAAACAGAACCCGATGTGCCGACGAGTCGACCGATGCCCAACGAAAGCATACAAAATTTTGTTTCTTCTGTATAAAAAGAACCGATGTGCCGACGAGGATACCGAGGCCCGATAAAAGCATACAAAAGTCGATTTCTTCTGTGATTTGCGCGACAAATGTGTTCAGAATTCGATTTCTTGCGTATAAAAAGAACCCGATATGCCGACGAGTCGTCTGGCGCCCGACAAAAACATAAAATTTTTATTTCTTCTGGGTCTGCCGGCGCTCCGCACCGACAAACAAGTGAACTTTCGTCGGGCTTTGCCCGACGAAAGTACTTTCTCAAGACCTTTGGGGGGGAGTCCCCCCTCCCCCCCATAGTGACGCCCCTGCTCGGAGGGATTTAAATCCAGGACCTGGCTAAGAGTGACATACTACAATCCACGCCTTCTGAGCATATTTTACAAACCTAGAATCACCAGATGAAAGCAGCGTAGGCTACATCAGTGGTTCCCAACCTTTTTCATACCGCGTACCCCTAATCAAGGTTGGAAAAGGTTGCGTACCTCCTTTTTCAGAACTTGAAAAAGACGATATTGATTAGACATATATACAAAATCAATGAAATACTCGAGGCTGCTTTGTAGCAAAAATTTTGTCAAATCTCGGCTCGACATCATTAACGGCAATATTTTTACAGTCCGCCTATTTTTGTGTTTGGTTTTGTGTTCTCCGTGCTTTCATCAAGCTGCATCGCAAACGTTTTCGTTAGCTCAATTCGCAACCTGAATGACAATCTCACTTTGAGCAGGGACCCATAAATTTCCTGTAATGCCTCGCCATTCATGGGGCTTGTCATTTCCTATGCTTCTATGTACTTTCCAGAAATTCCGCTTGGGTCGAATCGGCGTTCTTGTTTGCCTCATTGGACGTGAGCAAAGAGACTCCTCCCTCAAGGCGCCAGCAGCCAATCCCAAATTTTGTCTATCTGGATAGTCGCGTATCCTATCCCCGCGGGTATTTCTCGAACTACCGGACGGTCGGTCAAGAGCGCATCAGAAATCTCTTATTGACAAGCCCCCTGAATGGCGAGGCATTACAGGAAATTTATGGGTCCCTGCTTGGAGTGATTTTGATTACTCCTGAAACGATTTTGTTTGACACAGGAATAGATTTTACGGCAGTAGGCTAGCTGTTTTGGGAGTCAATATTATTTCATTGACTTTCACTAAGGCTTGTAATCAGAGGCGTCACGCACGGGTTGGCAACACCCCTCCCCCCAAAGTGGTCGGGCAGACGGTTAAAAAAGAAACCAGTAGGCGCATCACGCCGCGATTTTTCGTAAAAACAGTTATTTTCTGTGAAAAATAGTCGGTAAAAATGACCTGCCAGTCAGTAAAAATACCTTGCTCCTCAAAAAATATTTTGGCTAGAGATGCCTCTGCTGGTAATATTAGGCTTTCGGCCATCAAAAATGAGTGAGGCGAGGTTTTGAAGCTACAGATTAAACCGATTTTGGTTCCTTCACGTACCCCTTGCAAGGGTCTCGCGTACCCCTTTGGGTACGCGTACCACCGGTTGGGAACCACTGGGCTACATGATACAGTCCTGATACAAGTTCTTGTACATGATACAAGTTTTATGCAAACGTTTCACTTACCCTGTCAGTGGATTGAATAGTCAACTATTTACGTACAGACAGAAACTAGATACAAGTTTTAACCATGACAAATAAACCTGAAATTATTTTTAACCGAATTTACAGGTCTAAGACTGGAACAACAGAGCCTTGAAGACCGTCCAGGGCCTTAATAAAAAGTCTTGTGGGAAATCCAAACAGAGCCAGAGGGCTAAGAGCCAGAGACAGAAAGGTTAAGCAAAAAAGAAAGCAACTGACTAGTTGACTAGATGTATGAGATTCCAAGACAGGAGTCCTTTGTAATGCTCCAAGTTGCCGGATAACAGATACCCAGAAAATGCTACAGCAGGAAACATAATTAATCTACCAACCAAAGAAAAATAATGAGTGATGTGAATCTGAACAAAAATAACACTAATCTGACTGACAACGAACTAGACCACAACCAGAACCCAGTGCTTACATTCAAGATTATGAACACGGCTGAATCACATTTGTTAGAGGCTTGTAAGGCATGCAGGCAATGTCAATCAATCAAAGGGCTTTGAGCTTGCCCCTCGGGGGCCTGTTATTCTCTGTGGGCTGTTCTCTGACTTTATATGTATATATGTAAATTTAATGCCAGAGCTACTTATAAATAGACGTAAATATTTGAGCCTAATACAGTCCAGGCCAGGGCCCACCTGCAGCCCTGCACTGCGGGGCCTCATAAAGGAAACAAAAGATTTAATTTTATGGGGAAGAAGCCTATGGCAAAAGGATCTGAACTGCTTAGAAGACAAAATCTTTTGACAAAAAATCCATCTTTGATCATGGGTTCTGCCAGGCTACAGGAGGGGTTGCCAACTTCGAATTACATGACCTCAAAACTGGCCTAAAAAATTTAAGCAAAAAAAATCTGTGCTTGGGTACGGTAGCCTACAGTAAAACATCAAATTTCGAACACACATGAATTTGGACACACTGGTCAAAAAATTAAAATGAGACATCTTCTTTCATTCTCACAGACAGGTGTTAGCACTTGCAAATAAAACAGAATAGCCAAAATTACTTTTCTTTGAATACTTACGCAAAAAATAATAACGAAAACAATGTTGTATCGTATATCATTAGACATCACACTGTCAGAAGTTTCATAACATACAACACAAGGATACAGTTTTAACAGACAACATGGAACAGACAACACTTGGAACGGTATCTGTTGTTGCAACAAATGTTAACAGAAACACTGTGTATAGGCTATCATATATCATGAGACATCACACTGTAAGAAGTTTCATAACAGACAACACAAGGATGCACGGTTTCAACAGACAACACTTGGAATGTTATCTGTTGTCGCAACAAATGTTATGCATAACAAGCGTTGCGAGAAAGAGCCGAAAAACAACCTAAAAAGCATCTGCTGAATTTTCCTATATCATGACGACAAACAAAAAAGCCAGCTAATACTTTTTTGGCAGTTTTTCGGCTCTTCCTGGCAATGCTTGTTATGCATAACATTTCATGCATAGCCTTTGACTTGACAACAGATAAAAATCCAAGTGTTGTCTGTTGAAACTGCGCATCACTGTCTGTCTCAGCTGTCTGTGTTTTCACGTGTTGTCAAGTTGTCGGTTATTAAACTTCTGACAGTGACAGTGTAGTACTGTAGTCTTTGACTAGACCAGACCATACCCTATGCCTACTGTTGTACTGTATGTCTATTGATGGACAGGGCCTGGACAGGGCATCATCTATGGGGGTGAGGGGGGATGTCCCCCCTGAATGTTGTCGACCAGTTGGTAAAAAATAACCAGACAACATGACATGGATGAACTGCACTGTCAGTGTCAGAAGTTTCATAACAGATAGCGCATAACACTTTCAAGAATAACACCTTTTCACTTAGAAATAAAGTGTTATGACCAATTAAATTTACACTAGGCTATTTCGTGCCTAGCCCGGCCTAGGGCTAGATCTCCCTGAGATCTCCAACAACCAGCCAACAACACCTTCAATTGGTAAAAATACTAACAGGAACGAAAGAAACATAACAGATGACATCCCAAAGTGTTATCTGTTGAGCACGGGCATCCTTCTGTTGTCGTTATGTAACTTCTGACAGTGTACCTAGTATTTTTAGCAAAGCAAACCTTGTTCCTTTTCCGCGTTTCTTTTTGAATTTGAATGATTTGCGCACGGTCTTATCCAGCGTTGCCACATGGCAAAATTGACTCGGAAAAATTCCATACTAGATTTTTCTCAAATTTGCTACTGATATCTGCAGGATATCTGTGGTCTAGAAGATTTATCGGATTCCCCAGACATCAATGCGGCGTCATCGAGAAAGTTGGGAAATTCGATTAAATGTATGTATTTAAATATACATTCGGATTTATTTATTAGCCGACCGCGTTTACGTTTATCTACCGTTCTATCTATAGGGACAATCGTTCAGGTTTGGAAACGGAAAATACGAAATTCTCACTTAATTCACCTTATTCTTACCATCCAGGAAGTGTTGCCTTCAAAGGAAGGGGCCTGTTAGACTATTTTTGACTGGATGAGCCGAGCGGCCAGCGAAGCGCTGGACACGTTTACACTTATAAACCGTTCCAGGGACAATCAAAAGTCCAACAGGTCCCTCTGCCGGCACCAGTTGCCACGTGTTAAAATATCAAAATAACCATGTCTAGAAGTGTTCTAAAGATGAATCGCTTAATTTATGGCCGGCACCGTTGCCGGCAACTACGATTTCGGTCGGTGCCGGGAAAGGGTGTACAGCAGGTGCCTGGGAGTGGGTAACCCCTCGATGACCAGTTGCAATCCTAGATGACTGCAACTGCAACCGAGCGACTCCCCAAATCGACTCCACACCGAATCCGAAAGGGGGTTATGTTTTAGTAATGATAATCGGAGCAATCCCCGTCCGTGGGGACCCGTGAGAATGGGCGAAGTGAGTCTCTAGTCCCTAGTACAAGCAAAACTACAGGGACTCCGCAGTCCGCAACGGTAGTCCGTATGGAATGGCGAGATGACGCCTTGTGCCGGAATAGCTGAAATTGTGTTAATAGCAGTGCGGATTGGATATTTGTCAACTAGATCCAGTAAAACCGTAACCGCCGGTAGCAACACTGGCTCATCTCTAGTCTGACATCAGTGACATCAGCTGTTACTAGCGTACCTATTTTTTTTAGCACCTGTTTTGCACTATTTTGCATGCCTTGGAGACGGCAGGTGAGGTAGAGTTGCAAGGAACGAAGTTTTTGTTACAAAGTAAAAATATTGATCTTGTGGTGCGGACAGACGATCAGGTACTGATTGCTGGACTAGAAGAGCATCATCACAATTCTGTGCTGAAATCTTGTTCACACAGCTAAAATACGATTGGAAAACAGCGGCTGATTTGTTCAGACGTCTGGTCAACTTCTGGGGGTTAGCGGGAGATTTAAAAAGAAAAGCCTGATTCCAAATATATTTTTTTCATGTGTAAAAGAATAAACTAAATGAAGACGAAACTTTTTGTAATGCGTTGAAAATCGTAGAACCCATTGTATTCCAGTTTCAAAGTGACATTTTGCCAGTTCTGCAACATTTAATCTCGTCTGAAGTGATGATGAATATCACGAGAAACCCTTCGTCGACCCGAGTACTCCCGACTGGCTGTACCGGTCCTTATTTTGTTCTTCTTTCTCACTTTGCCAAAACAAGAACTCGTGTGAGAACCTAACTAGACTGTGCTAACAATTATATGTTTACCACGGTGAAGGAACTGCTGGAAAATAACTGACGCAGAATCGGTCCACAAATATATTTTTTTTTTCATTCGATATTTACAGTGTTATTAACAGAAAATATAACGAGATGACTAACGAACGGTATGACTATTTCCGACGTTATTTAACTTCAAAGGGCTGGCTGACAGATTTGATAGAAACCGAAATACCCACTCAGATGTTTTGGGGAGTCCTTCAAATTCAAATTAAAGGCTTAGCTAGCTTTTCTCGAAGCCCCTACTGCCTCTAGGAGCCGTGTGCAGAAGACAAATTCGTTTATTTTCTATTCTCTTGCGAGTTACACCGTAGGTGGCGTTCTTCTGGCCATGCTCCGGAGAAGAATACCCAAACGTCTCTCTCGAACTGGGCCACGTGACGAATCTACCCCACGGTCAGTGATGCGTCCTACGATCTTCAGCTCTACTCTAAGGAACTACTCTGAGTCCACAATAGTTGACTTGTGAGTGGGTCAGAATAGTTCCGTCCGAAGTTAAATAGCGTCCGAAGTACCATACGTATTATGTACAACACAAGACCGGAACTAGATGAAGTACCCCAAAGCTCTTCTAGGCATTTCACTTCGGCTGATCCTGATGCTGCTGGTCAGTTGATAATTTCTTCCTGTTGCTCTTAACAGGCTTACACTCGATTCCCATTGAATCCGGTGGGAAATTTGGTGATCTTAATGCAAAGCCAATTTTCCGGATCCTCATACTAATCCCTGTGGCAAACTCCTTGGCACTGCGGGTAATTTAGCTGCTTGGATGCCATAATCCGGATTCACCACCGGAATCAAAATTCGCAGTAACATCCGGGAAACCAAATGTCTATCTATGCTGAAAGCACTGAGGTCATTCGAATGTTGGCAGTCGAATTCCGAATAGGCACTTGGATTTCCAAGCTTTTGAATCAAACACCCGGTCGAGGGTAGTTATCAACTAAATTCACACCACTGCCTTAAGCTAGGTTCCCACTGGTTTCGCTGCGAAAATAGTGCTGTTAGTACAGAACGGCAGCCGATTTTTCTAGATGCGACTGTGAATTTCCGGGATCGGTTCCGAAATTCAGACACTATGGGAACCAAGCTTTTAACACCAAACACAACCAGGCAAGTCAGAGCTTTGAATTCCGGATCGGACAATTCCTATCAGAAATACATATTTGGGAAATTCACTGGGAAATTATTATTCGTGAACTGTTGAAGAGCCATAAGGTCGATGGAAGGATCGAAATATGGTGGCGCCGTTGGGGAAGAAGTGGTCTGAACTGGAATGACTTGACTGTCGACGACAGGTGGTAGCTCATCCATTTTACTTGACCTCTGAAAAAAAAATAGTATTGCTTCGGTATCCAGTCGATACTGCGTTTTGATTGGCCAATTGTGACTGAAGATAGGCCAGTCACAAAAACCTCAAAAATCACACGCATGAACATTGTCAAAGCACAAGTAAATGCCTCCACTATTGCAATACTTCGTGTCTCACTAATCAGGGCCATCACCAGCCTACCTAGCCTCATATTTGACTACGGTATTTGTTCTAGCGATATTTCGGCCCTTCGTGGCAAGAGTCCTATTCAGCCTCAAGCTAGAAAAACAAAACCTGTGGCCAACATCATCATCAAAATCGTCAACATCATCAAAGATCACTATCTAGCTTGAAACCTCAAAGTTTCAAGAGAAACTTTGCCAAGAACGGCCGAAATATCGCTAAAAGAAAACATAGCTGGAGTGTCCGTTTACGCAGTCAAATACGATTCGCAGTCATCTTGAGCTGAAGGAATAATTACAGCTAGCATGCATCTCATGGTCGTTTTCGTTCTAGCTAAGAAAAGGGCGATTCTGGCGATCTCTTGGATTCGCTTTCCGAAAAGCAAAGCGAGAATCCGCCGAGCGCCAGAATTAACGGAAAGTGGTCGCGCCTCTGTTGCGCTTTACAACTTCTCGCTGGCTCGCCACTTTCACGAAGTGGATTCACTTTCCATGTCGCTTCCCAAAAGTAGCGTAGCTCAAGAACAGGCTCAGAAAGCGAAGCGAGTTTTAGACGAATCGCAAGAACACACGGCGTACAAACCAGCGGAGCTTTCCAGACCGCCAGAATCGCCCTTAACTCAGCTCAAGAACTATCTGAGGATGGAATGCCCGTAACAACGACTAAGACGTCATTCCAGTGACGGTTAAAAACTTTGTCTAGATATGCTGGGAGGGAGAGGAAGAGGTACTCTAGACTACAGAAGCGTTGCAACTAAAGTGCCAGACAGTTTTCACGGACTATCCAAGAACGTTCTTTGCGTTATCTACGTTGTGAGGGTGGGATTTATTGCAACGCAACTATATGGACGGTTCTCAACAAGAGAGATCGAAATTTACTATGGACGGACTGAAGAAGAAATTGTTTTTTGAGGTAATAATTGAAGAAAGAGGATAGGTTTTCACTGAATCTTTTAGTAAAGCCAAGGGATTGGATTGACGATACTCACTTAAAACCTGTGATAGAACCGGAGATATGTCACTTTAATGGACCAGTCGTATCTGTAATTCAAATGCAACCTACTTCCGCAATCGCTTCATCCATTCTTACCCCCCCCCCATTCTAACCCCACTCTAACGAAAACTGTTTCGCATTTGCCTTGTCTCGCTATTTTCGATGCGTAATAGCCGACGATCGTTTAGGACAACCTGGTTCGTTAGAAAAACCGGTTATGTGCGTTTTTCCCTGCTTTTGCCTAGTCAATGAGAAAAGAAAGGCTTAAAACAGCAAATTCCGTGGATAATATGTTAAAAGCAGAGATATTAGAACAGTGGAACATAACCAGTATTTACTGCGAGATGTGCTTTAAGGAATTCGTGAGTCGATACAGACGAAGTTCAGAATATACGTCTAGTTAACTGAGACAAGTCGAGTCCGCGCTGAAGTCGCACGTACGACCCTGCGTCATCATGAAAGGACCCTGAAGAAGGACCGACCCCCCCCACCCCACAGCTATCACCAAACTGATGGAGAGACCACCCCAGACAATCAATTGTACATTAGAAATCATTAGTTGGCTCCAAGTTCGCTTACACCGCAAGAACACACACATCCTCCTGGTACCACACATCAAGCAAAATGACCAGATGGATCACAAAAAGACGGTCGCATCTCCAAAGCAGGAGATCAAATAACCCGCTCGCTTTCATAATATTATCTGGATGCGTTTTCTAACGATAAGCAAAAAGGTGGACTTACTGCTTTCTTAAGACTGGAAATGCAGAAAGTACAGACAGGCTTGGCGGCTTCTCCGGGTTTTTGCTGTGACGGTCGTAAGCAGGGCTGCTCGCATGTCCCTGAAATACGAAGGTAAGGTGATCTCTTTTGCCCCAAGAAACGAAAGACATGAGAACTACGGAACTCGTAGGGGGGCGTTAGAGGGGGGATCGTAAGACCCTAGGAATCGACTGACGATAATAGTGGGCCTATACATGGTTCATCGAGGGGACTGGCCAAGGTTGGCTAACAGCTTTGTGTTGAGGCATAAAGGAATGCACTGGCTCCAGATCTAAAGACAAAGACTGAGATCGCTCATTTTAAAATACAGTTGAAAGAATGTTTGTTGAATAAATATGATTTTTAGTTGTTTAGTTTACCCGGCTGTTGTTTTTTGTTTGTTCTTTGGTTTGTGTTCTCTGTACCATTTTGGTTAGTTCATGCTGCGACTTGATGTTATATGGGTATAGTGTATTGTAGTTTAGATACGGCCACCCCCTAGGACAGGCCAGTGCTTTCTGGGGTGGCCCTTATGTTGTTTATATTATTATCCGTTCAATAAACTCTCTCTCAGAAACCGTCGGTCGGAGGTTGGATTGGAACACAACACTAGGATCCATGCAGTCATAATCTGTCGAACCTAGATGCAGTTTAAAAAGATGCAACTCTGTACATAAACAGGCTGATGTACAATATTTTTCTGTTCTACAGCCGAAGAAGAATTTAGGACTTCTCATGGTCTTACCCAAGGGGGGGGGAGGGGGCTCGAACCCCTACCCCGAAACATACGAAAATAACAGTTTTTTGTATATGCATTAACCTACGATCTATATTCTTGTCCTACTGGTTGGTATGGATTAGGTTCGACCCGCGGACAGAACCCGAGACACGGATCTGGAATTCTTTCATGATTTTAATAATAATACAGTCTTGCTGTTGTTGTGCCGAAGATGTCGAGTCTTCGTCATGGCAAAAGTAACGATCTAACATGACCCAAAGTCAGTTTCAACTGAAGAAGTAACTGCTCTCGATAATTCAAAGTTTTATACAAAGAGTCATATTTTCAATTCATGGGAAACAAAATAATTCCATCACTCTAACCAGCTGGCATAGAAGCAGACTCGGATTTGTGGTATTCGTAGGTCTGTTACACAACATCCCTCCGCGATAAAATTCTGCGGCTGCCGGCTGTGTCTGCGGCTAAAGACGAAATAACATCATATGAACTTCTCGGAAACCAATGACACCTGCAAACTCGACCGCAAAATCCGAAAGAAAAACAGTCCCGTTCCTACCTTCGGAAAGCTGGGCACCCAGGTGCGCAATGTAGCTCGTTGCTAGTCGAAGTGTTTCGATTTTGGATAATTTCCGGTCTGCCGGCTCCGTTGGAATCAAAGTCCGCAAAGTCATGAACGCACTGTTGACGCTAGAAAAATATGAAGTCAAAAGTTTTCGAGAAACCTTTTGGGCAGTCACAGCACAGCAGGAAGAACCCACGTTTAGGATAGAGGGCTCTTTAATTTTTTACTTTTATTTTTTGTTACGCAGTAAAGATTTTTAAAGTAAAATTGAAAGAATAGGTGCCACACTTGAGTCACTGAGTCACAACTTGAGTCACTGAGAGGAGGAGGGAAACAAATTATTGAAAATAAGAAAAAAAGAGGGACCTTGTTTTTGTTTATCATCCACCGGAACCGCTCGCGTCTCAGGAGAAGATGACACAAAACGCAATCCAAATTAGGGTTAAAGGGTAGGATTTTTTAATCTGCCAGCACTATCGACTGACAAGGGTAGCGGATTTTCCGCAGGATGTCGGTTCATCTCAGTCTCCTCAAACCCAACAATGCGGGAAGGCCGGTACAAAGTCTGTTCACCACAGGGTATTTTTACCCTATAACGCTCAGTCACTCTTTCTAAGACATGAGTTTTGTCTTTAGCCAGTGGGGAGATCACAGATTTTTTTTTATCGATATTCCGGAATCCAAAATCTATAGAACATCTATTCTGGGATTTGCTTCTCAGTTTTCGTTTCCATCTACCGTGAAAACTACCGAAAGTCAAGATTCGAGAAGTTACCTGTTTTATTACCCCGATTACACACAACAAAGCCATTTTTGGGATCCCAAAACGTAAGTGGAGGGATACCTATGACATGGCAAAAGTTGTCCGTCTGTCCGTCCGTCCGTCTGTAAGCACGATAACTCTCGAAGGGAATGAGATATTTTGATGAAATTTGGTGGGAGGATCGTTTGGGTCAAGGGAAAGGTCGAGTTCGTCGATGGGCTCTGTATCCGTACATTTAGGGGTGGGGAGGGGGTTTAAATTAAGGGGCAAACTAAATATTTTTTTGACAAGTAGTTCGCCCGGAATCCGGCCAAAACCTGAAAGTGTGTTAAATTAGATTAGATTAGATTATATTCAATAATAAACCAACGCATAACATTTGTCTGCATCACCTGCAGGGAAAGTCCCGGGGACTTGTTAAATAACAGGCGAAACAAAAGCTAAAGTTTGATTAGATGACAGGTTTGTTAAAAGCAAAAGTTTGATTAGATGACAGGTTTAGGGGTAAGAAGAGACGCTGAATCTGTATATGACAATCACTTTGTACCCGGACATATAGTTCGTCCGGAATCCGGTTGAGACCGGATTTTTTTTTAAGTTAAAGTTTTATTTGAAGCTGATTAGATGTTCTTTATAGGGATAAGGAGATACGCTGAATTCGTTCGAAAACGGAAATTTGGCAGAAGTAAAGCAGGAAGTTTCGATCAGTATCGTCAAAATAGATATTGCTTATAGAGGTATATCTGAACTTGGTTTTCTCGGATGATTAGCATGGCGAAGACTGGATCTGGCCAAGACAAGACCCAATGTCTGGATCAAATATAAAATTTTGGGATCTCATCGAAACCTTTGGTCTTGTTATATGAGCTGGCCATGTTTTCTAAACTCTTTTTTTTCCAACGTTCCACTTTCAGCGTTCCCCGTAATATTTTGCAAGGAAGCTGCAGCGGCTTCAAGCTGTAACCCTTCTTGATGCAGTGCAGGTGCAACCAACAGTGTGCTAAATCCACTTTGAACACGGTCCAACTCCCGAAGTCGGTATTTCATGAAAACTTGTTCGTCCGGGTTTGGCGGATATAGGCGGATCATGAAGCTTTCGGGTAGAGCACTGACAGCAACGCAGGATGAACCAAAGATTCAGATAGTTGACACGAAAGCTGGTGAATTGATTTCTGGCGTTCAGTCATGTTTTTTAAGAGCTTGGAAATTTGTTAAGCTTGAAACAAAAAATGTAGTAAATTTTGGCATATACTGAGCTTTAAGACTGTGCATGCCTGGCTGCAGAAAGTAAGCAAGATTATTACCCATAAATTGTTTTTCAACAAAAAATAGTGGAGTAGGGAGATAGAGAGAGAAAAGAAAAAAGATTGACAAACAGAACAGACAAAATACGGTAAAAAAAATAAAAAACAATGCAGCTGACTCACTCCGTATCTGACAGGCTATAACCCGCGTTCATCAAAAGGTTTTGGTTTCCCTTGCTTTTGTGCACATAAGACTGTATGCCAGAGGGGCTGATCTAGAACAGTCAGCATGCTTAATTGTGGCGGAACTTGGAAGTACATAAATTGTCTCTGTTAGAGTTAGATCCATGTTTCGTAGTCCTCAGCCCTTGGCTACATATGTGCTCTTAGGGATGGGCGATGGCACAAGATTACTAACCTCAGTGTCCTATCTCGTTCTCTTGCATTATTATTCCCTCCTAGTCTCGTTTTGCCTTCCTCCAATCCTTGCAGAAGTCCAAGGGTGTCGGCCCCCATGGCTTCGAAATCACTAGAACTGAACAAAAATCCAGAATCATCATCAAATATACTATCAAATGGCAATTCAATTTCTTTCGTCCGCCTTTTCTTTTTCGGTGGTTCTATAACTGCACGATAACCGCACGACATAACGCTGGAAATGTCCGTAAGCCACTGATTTCCAGAAGGTCTACTACGTTCCATCCAGGACAATAAGCGAACGCGATTGGCTCGGAAAAGCGGTGGTAGGGCGGGTTCGCTCAAGGGGGTAACAGGACAGGTTAGCCTGGATTCTGGAGATAGAATGTATTTCTTGGAAGTGCAAAAAGTATTAACTTATGTCTATAAAACGGATTGGAACACCAATGATGAATCAGAAAAGATGTAGAAATACTATCCGCAGTGTTTACTGTCAGTATTTCAACAAAGACTATTTGAAGCGTGGTACTGATATGAAAGGTGAGATCAGCTGTGGGTGAGATAAACAGATAATTTACGAAACACGCAGTGTGATTTTAGAAGATAAACATCCTGTAAAAACAGACTACAGATCAGAGCAAAATAGCACTAGAGCTAAGACTTGAAAAATGTGACACACACTTGAATAGCAGCGACACTAGCGCCAGAGAACGTCCCTACTGAAAATTAATCAGTCGTGCACCAACGCTTGCTCCAATAATTCCATATCCCGAACACAGCAAAAAAAAAATACAACCTCCCCTGTTTCATTGAGTGTATTCAAACCACATTTCAGCTATACTATACATTTTTTAAACCAGTAAGTTTGTCTCGTTTGAATGTTCCGATCGTAGTGGCCGGCGCTACGAGTAAGGCCCGTCAACGATGCATGGAAAGCATAAATCTTGGCGGTACTCCCTAGTGTTATTTTGCTCTGCTACGGATCGATACCGGAAAAAGAAAACCAAGGCTGAAATCGACCTAGACCTGGACCAAGACTCGCTGTCCGCTACTCCGAGAAACACAAATTGAACATGATCAAATTTCTCAAGCTGGCTTCGCGTACCTATCTCAAACTGTTCCCGTTCTGCTAAATTTGTATGGAATCTTGTGTTTCATTTCAAAGTACAAAATGAACACATTGTAAGTAATACACCTTCGAGAAACACGGCCTTAAATTGCACTACAAGCAATACACCTTCGAGAAACACGGCCTTAAATTGCATGTTTCTGCTTGAATTCGTAAATAACGACAAAACTGCAAATCTACATTAACTTTATTTAGGTTTTAGATTGCAACCGAAAACCTTCATGAAACCTAAAACCTTTGCTCTACCTCTACACCATCCGGCGATGTCGGGATTCTTAAATTCCTTCTACTAGCATCAGTGGATAATTGGTAATGGCTTATTCTTATTTTTTTTCACATCAACTTGTAAACTGTTCATCCTCAACATATATTTGTATGTGTTCCCTCCATATTTCTGATTTCTGTTGCTCGTTTGCTCGAAACTTGTCGCTCCCTCGGCTAGGAATGTTTGATGTGCGAATACTGTCTATTCTTGATGGTGGTCTACGACATACGATGGGTGAAAGCTGAAGATTGGGTCAGGATTAGGAGAGTAGTCCCGTTTTACTGTACTTTTAAATATGTGTGATGTGTAAGATCACGAATTAAATAAATTAATTGATTAAAATTCCAGGTTTAGGCACTATTATAGTCCATTAGAAATCCGAAACCTTTAGGAAACTTTTTGCGCTCCTTCCATTTTATTTCGTTCTGGTGCCGCGCATGTTCTACGGAAGAAGGAGTTGCAAAAGATGAAAAAGTAAATATTCCTTCAGCCCAAGCTGACTGCGAATCATATTTGACAGTGCAAAACGGATACGTCAGCTAAATTTTATTCGAGCTACATTTCGGCCATTCTTGGCAAGGGTCCTGTTCAGGCTCAAAACCGCTCAAGTTGGAAAAACGAACCTGTGGAAATATAGCTCGAATAAAATTTAGCTGACGTATCCGTTTTGCACTGTCAAAGATGAGAAAGTACTATTTTAAGTACGGGAAGCACCTGATTTATTTGCCAAAATTATGCCAAAGCCACATGCTAACGGCAGTTCCAAGTTAAAGATGCAAACGACACACTTTTCGGAATTTCGTCGGCTCTGCCGAAAATCATGGACAACTCGGCCCAGCCAGCGCATGACATTCTACACTCTTTTCTGGCCGAAGAACGAAAAATTGTATACCGTATTTGTTTTTGTTCTGTTTTATTTAATTTTTATTTTAGCCGGAGCCTACATACTTACCGCTTTTGAAATTGGCGGGTCATAAATAAATTACTTACTTACTTATTAGATGTTTATTGCTCCAAATAAAACGTATGTAACCGACGTATGTAACCGTAAATGCCTAATATCAGGCGGTAAATATTCCAACTGGAGATATTCCATAGCTCACAAACACCTGGTTCGCAATAATAAAATCCGTAATAGTGGTCGAGCGATCTGGATCCAGGATCCTTGAATGCAAACAGATGTCACTTAAAAAATCTACGGTGCGCATTGTTGTTTCCCATATTTTCATGTCCCAGCCCCGACCTCATAGGTTATCAAGCGCAAGGAGCCATATGTTTAATTTCTGGAATTAATCAAATCGGCTCAAGAGATACATCGGGACATGTGTTGTACAATCAATCCTTTCTCATGTTTGCGCATGAAAAGTGCTCCCCAAGATCTGCGTTGTGTGACAGCAGCGATTTCTAAGACTTCCTTCCGCGCGGTGGGGCTGTTGATTATTTCCGGATCCCGTCAAGCAGTACGGGAGGGCAAAGTGAACTGCCCTATAACAGTTCAGCGCTCCAAGCGGGTTAGCCCCCCCTTACCTTATTGCTAAGGTATTCATTAGAATACCTTATTGCTAAGGTATTCATTAACTTAGGCAAAGGTAATTGCCTAAGGTATAGTTATAGGGCAAAGTGAACTGCCCTATAACAGTTCAGCGCTCCAAGCGGGTTAGCCCCCCCTTACCTTATTGCTAAGGTATTCATTAGAATACCTTATTGCTAAGGTATTCATTAGAATACCTTATTGCTAAGGTATTCATTAGAATACCTTATTGCTAAGGTATTCATTAGAATACCTTATTGCTAAGGTATTCATTAGAATACCTTATTGCTAAGGTATTCACTAGAATACCTTATTGCTAAGGTATTCATTAGAATACCTTATTCCTAAGGTATTCATTAAGTTAATGAAAAGAAAATTATTCATATGAATACCTTATTGCTAATTTATTCATTAAGCTAATGAACAGACAATAGTAGCTTTCATATTTTAAACTAAAAAATAACTGGAAAATATCCACAAGTCTATGAACAGAAAAGAGGGGCTTTCACTTTTTAAACTGAAGGGTAGTGCAAAACCTTCATCGTCAGGGAGGTTCGATCCTTTTTTTCTGCTGAAGAATATAACTAAATACACATTCTAGCAGTTCTTGCTAGCAGTAGCACAGTTTTGGTTTGGCCCTGATTTGTTTATTTATTATTTAATTTTTATTTTACTTTAAATTAAGTAGGCCAATGTGTTTGGAGGCTCAGTCAGCCGCTTTATATTTATGTAATTGTGTGTGAATCCAAAATTTGTACACTTACTCTTCAGTGTTGAAGGAACCAAATAAATGGTAATAAGATAAAAATGAAGATGGTGATGATGAACTAAATGGTTTAGTTCATAGGAACTAAACCGCATGGTGGCTCTGAACTGGAATATGGAGAATCTAGGTAATTTGTTAGAGTCAGGCTTCATTAATAGGAACTAAACCGCATGCTGGCTCTGAACTGGAATATGGAGAATCTAGGTAATTTGTTAGAGTCAGGCTTCATTAGTTTTGGGCGATATTCGATACCGACAACAATATGTCGATACATCGGACCAAATATCGATATCGAATATCGAAACAAAATGTCGATATCGAAAACGATATTTGTTCATTTATAATTATTGAAAATATTCCAACGTAACTTACATTTATATCCAAAACTGGAGAAATATGTTTTTCGTAATTCAGTTTATAAGTATTCGAAGCTTCAGATGAAACAAGATGCTTTTTCACGGCGACTTTGATTTTAAATTTAGGCAAAATGAGACGTATATTATAGCAAAACATGGTACCGAAAAATCGATATCAATTATCGAAAATCACAATATCGATATATCTACAATCCAAATATCGGCCAACACTAGGACTATTGATGACTATCTCTCCTTGCTTATGCAAAATCTCCGGCTTCTCCGGGTACCTAGCGGAAGAAAGGCAGAAGTGGTATCACAGCTGCTCCCAAAGATCGCCGTGATTGTTTGACACAGGATTTGAGTCGTTGAGTTTGAGTCGTTACGGAGACGTTTACTCCTTGTTCCTGAAGATCAATGGCGTGCTTTGGACTTAGTCATATAGAGTATTAGCCTGGGAAATGTTTCAAAACAGTAACATTAGCTATAATTTCATCAGGAAAGTCCGGAAGGTCTGGCTTGACTGTGCGGAAGCCCGAGATATCTGGGAATGAAATGAGGTGAAGCCTGCAACGGCTTCAAGTTAGCGCTTCGAGACCTAGTCTGGAAGCCAGTGCCAGATTAGTTCAGTTGTCGGTGCTGCAACCGAAATATCCGAAACATTATTATATTTATCTTTATCCCTCGCTTAACATCTTAAGAGGTATTATTAGGTAATTGACAAAACCCCTGAAAATCTCGTTTTTGTTCTTGTACAACAGAAAGAAAAGACACGATGTAGACGGTAACCTAGAAGAATTGAGGCAAACCGCGCAACATCCAGTTGATCATCTTGTATGGCAAAAACACGACCGTTCGCAACACTGCAGAATCATAGTTAACTGCGCTACACAGGTTCAATTTTCTAACTTTGAGACTGAACAGCACAGTCAGAAGTTTCATAACAGACAACAGAAGGATGCGCGGTTTAAACAGACAACACTTCGGATGTTGTCTGTTGTGTTTGAAAATGTTATGCATAACAAGCATTGCCATCAGGAAGAGCCGAAAAATCGCCAAAAAGCGTCTACTGAATTTTTCAATATCATGATGACAAAAAGAAAAGTCAGTAGGTTCTTTTTTGGGTGTTTTTTGGCTCTTCCTGATGCATAACATTTCATGTATGCTTTCCAACAAAACAGATAACATTCCAAGTGTTGTCTGTTACGCACTGTCTGTTGAAACCGCGCATCCTTGTGTTGTATGTTATGAAACTTCTGATAGTGAGGACCCTTGCCAAGAAGGGTCGAAATGTCGCTCGAATCAAATCAGCTGACGTATCCGTTTAACGCAGTCGACTATGATTCGCAGTCAGGTTGGGCCGAAAGAATAATCATTGCAGAAACGGGTCGGATTTTTGCCATCGAAAAGGAGCTAGCTGATTCTTCGCAATTTGTAGAGCCCGCGCACAGAGAAGCATATATAACTGGCTAATCAGTTCTTCAGTTTGTTACCCAGAGCAAAATAACACTAGCGAGTAGTGCCAAGACTTCAAAGAAGTGACACACACTCGTATAGCAGCGACACTAGCAGCACTAGCGATAGTGAACGTCCATACTGAAACTCATTCAGTAATTCACTAGAGCTGGCTCCGATAACTTCATATTCTGAACATAGCAAAAAAATTATGCAGCCTCAATTGTTTCTTTGGTGTGTGCAGACCGCACCTTTGCTTTACTAGAAATTTCTAAACTCGCAAGTTTGTTTCGCTTTAAATGCCGCAAGCATAGTGGGCCGCGCGACGAATGTGGCCCGTTTGTGAAGCATGGAAAGCATAGGTCTTGGCGCTACTCCCTAGTGTTATTTTGCTCTGTTGTTACCGTATTCAGACACAGTGTGATGTATGGGTATAATGTATTACATTACAATAGATGTATGATGACGTTCCCAGTGTCATTTTCATCCACCTGTTATGACAACAGTCAACTATGGTTGCTTCATAGTAGTTTCTTAAGAGCTCAGAGCAACTTCTGAGTGGGTATTTTAGGCTCTTATTTTACCATTTAGCCCAAACTACACCGTCCAAAGTTAAATAGCTATCCTCAGTAACATACCTATACTGCATATGAAACCACCTTACCTTGTGTTTTCCTTTCAGAATATTCCCATGACTTTCACGATTTTCCCACGGCTTCACAATGGCCGTGATCCCCGCTAAGTTCCAGTGTCCCTGATTTTATCGATTTGGAGTTTCCCCGCTCCCCAAAACTGCTCATGCTCGGCTTACCCCTGCAAATAAGATGTTTCGTTTGGAATTCCAATATCCGACAGGTGTTGAATCAAAAAATGACACAATGGCCTGTCCTTCCAGCTTTTGCGAACGGGGGCGAACAAGGGGGCGTCGAAATTGCCATCGGCCAGAAATCCGTAAAAGACGCTGCTTAGTAAAAACATTTGAAAAACTAATTTTTTCCTCTCACATTCCGTCCAGTCTTGAAAAATAATCTGGGGCTAGGGAAGGATGGCAACCGACCGTTGCCCAAATGACATATCTGGCTGGGGGGGATAGCAAGCACTACTAATGCTTGCCGTTTTACGAAAGGACATCCTCGGACTCCCTGACCCAACAAATCCACTTTAAAGGTCACCCCACAAGAGCAAAACGTTGTTGACAAGGTAAGTAAAAGGAACGAAAGGCGAGTGAAGCAGAGAAGGAGTTCCGCACACTTGTTGTCAGCTCCTTGTAACGGGCTCCATACAGTTCTCACTATCAAAGTGTTCCAGAACTTCCTCGTGAACATCGGAACCGTCGGAGAACGCCCCTACGAGACGACTTACGACCATTTCTTGGATTTTCTTGTGCCCCGCCAAGGGTCCCAGGTTAAAGGTAAGCTCCACAACTAGGAGTTGATCACTCCCAGGCATCGCATGTATATTACAGTCCTGATCGGAAACCGAATGAGTTCTGACGGAACCCTCGAACAAATGCCTGAAGGCTTCTTCGGGAACGCTGTCACGTATGTCTGGGAAGTTGAGAGGTCTGCGCCGCGCTCAAAATACGCTGTTTCTGCTTGAAACTCTATATTTCCTGACGCCTGTAACTTTTCCGTTTACCAATTTTTCATAACAGTACTTCCTTCAGTTGTTAGTTGCAGAGTTTCTAGCCCCCTTGCCTGCCTCTCTTTTCGCCCAAATCGGCGATGCCGGGGTTCCTAAGTTCCGTGAGCAAAATGAATTATCTGTGAATAATTTACAATATAATATTTGCACACTTTAGACACCATCTTGTAATATGTATATGTTGTAATATTTGAGACGATGAGACCATTTTTGTGGCCCTTTTCTCTTTAATTCGTTGTTTTCTGTCTCGATCGAAATGTGTTGCTATTGAGGACAGGCGTGTTTGATGCCTGAAATCTTGTCTCGCTCTGACAGTGACCCACAACAGAGGGTGGATTTATATGAAGCAAGAGCTGAAGATTAGACTAGGATTGGTTATGTTAGGTTACGGACCGTGGTTAATCCGTACATCGATGATTAAGCCGTGATGTACTGGAAAGCGAGCTAGTTCGGCCGCGTGTACGAAGTCCACATCAGTAAAAGCGAGAGAACCGGCTTGTGCATAATTCTGTCCAACCCGATCTATTTATTTTTCGCTAAACTGTCCAAGCAACTAGAAGGAGCAAAGTCGGCATGAGAAACCTTCTATCGGATCTGACAAATCGAGTCGCATCTGGTCGGAAACATGACGACAAACAGGAGGGAGGAAACAGCAAATTAGACCCAATTGACCATATGACAGGCAATAAAAATGGAGTGGATTTAGCCCAAATGAAGATCCCCTGAAATCTGAGACAGGTGCCAAAAACTGTAAGTAATCAATCTAGCAACGGAAATTTCTCTATGTGAATGCCCTACTCCTTTCAGTCACCGAATGGCAATAACGTGAGATGACACAATTTTGGGTAGGGCAGCTTTAAGATGACGTTGCTCAGCAGGAGAAGAAGGAAACTGAATATCCTGTATATCCTTTACCTAGCTTCATTTTGTCAAACACTGAACGGTTTTGACCGGCTAAAAATTAAACGTGTATATTTCAAGTACGCAAAATTCCTTTTGCGTCTTAATCCTTCGACTTGAAAATTCTTACATGAAAAAAATAAAATACAGTACTGCTGAATCGATCAGCTGTAGCCTGTAGGCTACGAATGGCAAATAATTGTTCTTTGAATATATTTTGTAAATATTTTGTATATTTACTGAAATCCCATACGTTGCAACGAAGTTTTTTTTACTATGAATTAATTCTCCGTTTTGCTTTTCTTTCTTTTCTCTTATTTAATGATCATACTCCATCCATTCCTCTTTCTTTGTATGATGGGTAATAAATAACATTGTACTAGATTGGATTGTGCGGAGGCCTGTATAACCCGAGGTATAACCCAGGCCCTGATAAATACAA
Organism: Branchinecta lindahli; assembly: GCA_023053555.1. Classification (NCBI taxonomy): domain Eukaryota; kingdom Metazoa; phylum Arthropoda; class Branchiopoda; order Anostraca; family Branchinectidae; genus Branchinecta; species Branchinecta lindahli. The sequence goes on along the minus strand of JAKZAO010000009.1, from coordinate 8,604,176 downwards.
ACTACCAGATTTATGAGGTGAAAAGACTTCCAAAAGAGGCACAATATTAGGTCATTTCGTCCTTGGTTCCGATTAGTGTGCACGAGTGAGTGTGTAGGCTGGACTACGACTTGGTAAGTTCGAACTAGGCCTGTGAAAGTCGTTAGCGCTGCTTCTTCCGCTCTATCTACCCCGGAACATTCCAGTGGCCTGACTTCCTCACATTCTGTGTTTACCAACATGCTGAAGTCTGTTGTGATTTCGACAGAGCGAGACGCAATACCGAATGAAAGGAATACAGGAGCGAAACTCCCTAGAAAAGCCAAGCTGTTTCCAGTCCGCGGTTCTAGAGACAGACAACGTGTATCTCAAGTCTGATCAAGTGTCCGAACGAAGGCATGTCACTACTAGTACATGTATGAACATATGTAAGGACTCGCCTTGAAACACGAAAGAGTATAGTGTATGGTGCGAGTGCGGGTTAACGGCAAAAATAGAAGGTAACTCAGCACTATCGTCATTCGATGGAGGAGATTTTCTCGGTTGGTTTCATATCTGCAATCGAGAAGATGAAGAATCCTTGGTCTGGAGACGAATAGCAGGTGACAGCTCCAACCGCATCGACATGGGAACATGACGATTTCTCATAGAAAGAAAATTAGCGTGCCATCCTCCTGGACCTGAGGATTATTCCAAATCAAAGACTGTGAAAAGAAATCACTAGAGAATACTAAAATTAAGTCCATTTTGCAATTCGACGGCATGGGATTCAAAACAAACCTAACATGAGCTGACCGCTCATGTGGCATTTGCAATGGTAGTTAACATGTATATCAGCTAAGCACACCCCCCCCGTCTCCCCCACAGTACCCGGATCCGGCCTGGGCCAATAAACTGCCCGTCGAGCTCTATCCAACCGAGAGCAAACCAACCCCAAGGGTGGTGCGGAGGCCTGTGCGCAGGCCTGACAAATCTAAAACACCAAATTCGTCCGGTGAAAAGACTTCTGAAAGAGGCACAATAATAAGGGCATTTCCTCCTGCGCTTCGAATAAGCACTGGGCTAGTAAGATGAAACTTGTCAGACGTATTAGGAATCTGACTTGGAAATTGTCACTTCCGGGTTTGACCATCCGGGGGTAGTGAATCCGGAATACTGTGACATGCGGAATCGGAACACTTGAAAAGTGACCCGATTTGGAAGAAACTTGATAGTCGGCAAGAGCAAGAGCATCAAATGTTCAGTTTCAGGTACGGACTGGACACTGCAGCTGTTTGTGTGTGTGTGTGGGGAGCGGGACCTAAAATCTTATGGCTCGCTTAGAGCGGAGGGATCGGGACCAGGTCTACCATCTATAAATCGGAACCTGATCCAGGCACTGAGAGATGAGGGATAGGGTCCCGGAAATCTTTTGATATAGTTAAATCTCGAACTAAAGTGATCCAATCGGTTGGCAAGATCGAATGTCCTAGATGTTCCATTTACAGGTCCGGAGTGGATTTGGCCACTCTTGGGGAGCTGGAGGGGGGGGGGTCTTGTGGCATGCTAACTCTCGATGTTATGATCCTTGGATGGATCTTGATAGTTGGTGAGCTTACATGTCTTAGGCTTCGGCTGAAAGGTCAGGACTAGACCTGGGCACTGTGGGTGGGGGGAGGGGGAAGGAGGTCCTGGAAATCTTGTGGGATGCATAACTCTTGGTCGAATTATACGATCTGGACTGAACTTGATATTCAGTTGTATATGACCTACATGGAAAAAGGTACCATGGAAATTGACAGGTTCGGACCAGAACTGGCCAATTGTACCGAAGGCTGCAAATGCCATGTGTTTTCATCATCTTTGTGTTCCTGACTCAACCATTCTCGAGGTTGCTGCTCAGTCTTCTAGACTTTTTGCCTATATAGAAAGTTTTTTCCGATACCCCCCAGGTGCACTCAAGGTCTCTATAACCTCTGGATCCGCCGAACTTAATTATATGCACGTCGGTGTAGGGGACGGGGACAGGGGCGTCATGACTGGGGGGGAGGGGGGACGCCCCCCCAATGTTGTCGGCCAGTCGGTAAAAAATAACCGAGTCGGCGCAATTTTTCGTCAAAATAGTTGATTTTTTCATCAAAACATTTTTTTTTTCTGAAAAATTTTTGATTTTTCGTCCAAACAGTCGGTTTCTCTGAAAATGAGTCAGTTTGTTTTCAAAACTGTCGTTTTTTTCCTGAAAACAGTCGTTTTTTCTGCAAGAAAAAGTCGGCAGAAATTTCCTCTGGAAGGGGAACGTCACTCTGCGCCCTCAATCTGGCCTGCCACCTAGTCTCGATCCTTTTATTTCACAATTTTCACAGTTTGTTCTTGTGCACAGCACTGTCGATCCGCTCAATTGTTTGTTTGAGATTCCTTAACCAGTGAAATGCGAAATGAGAGGAGTGTTTTGTGTAGAACTTTGTTACCTCTAACCATGACAGTAAGTTTATATGCGACTAGTCAAAAGATATATGTGGTATATTATATTACGGTGTGGGTTTAAAAGGAGGTACACACACACTAAGCGACAAACTAAGGACCGACGACGACAGCGGCTACTATCAGAAATTTGTGGCCAGAAACCATCAGAAACGATGCTAAGATCGCCAAACCCTTGTCCGATCATTCGGTTTGATCATCACATTTACATCGTAAACGAGCAGATTTTTTATGTAGAATAAAGAACGAACCAGGGGTAAAAAATCACACACACAGACTTTGCTCGGAGCTACAAACACATTCTGCGCAGCGAAGCAACGAGATCTCACCCTTCCGTTCCCACCGCAGTCTTGTTTATAAATCTGCCCTTCCCCCCGACCTAACACACAGAGCATGTCATCATCTACATACTCATCAGCTCTAGTTACGCGTCATTACCAATTTAAAAATTTCTCAAATAATAATTTACTTCCGGGCCTGCTCCGGTTTCCTTCGGCTATTAAAACTTCGTCACGTGGGTGCGCACTTGCTGACAATCCGTTCTAATTAGGAAAGGTTTCGTGACATATGGGGTGGGGCGGATGGGATGGCCTAGACAGCTTGGCGCCTTCAAGGGGGCCAGTGGTTTCCATTTTGCAATGCTAGAAGCTGGACATGACTATTGTAATGTCTATAGTGTCCACCGGAGGGGCCAAGGAGAAAACGCACAAGCAAAAGAAGAAAATGGGTGGACTGGATGGCCTACACGGCTTGACGTCTTCAAGGGGCAGTGTTCTCCATTTTACAATGCTGGACATGACAATTGTAATGTCTATGGTGTCAAGTGAAGAACCAAGTAGAAAACGTACAAGCAAAATGCTCCAGAGGAAAGGGGTGGACTGGATGGGCAGACGGCTTGACTTCGAGGGGGCCGGGGGTTTCTATTTTCAAAGTGGGAAGCTTGAAATAACTGTTGCCATGTCTATGATGTCGACTAGAAGAGCCAACGAGAAAACGCACAAGAAGAAAACGGTAAGCTCAGTTGCGCCTTTTCAGAAAACCTTGGGGGGGGGGGCAAAGAGAAATTTTGAATTCCATGCTGACCACATAGACTCAAAATTGAATTGCTCTTTTTGAGGTAAATCTAAAGTAAGTTTTCGAAGTCATTGCTACTAATTTAGTATACTTATTTAGCGGCCAAAAAATATCGCCAAGGAGCAAGATTTCGAAACGTAGGCGGGAGGGTTCATACCCCCCCCCCCCCCAAATAGTGTCTCTGGGCAAGCTGTCACAAACTTCAGCTCAACCAAAGAAACAGGAACAAGAGAGACAGGAAAGTACATGACTGGAGACCAAAGGATGGACGAGACACAGCGAGTTCGCAGGGTCGAACTGAAAAGGGACCCGGAAGCTTCGCAATAAGAAAGCTTTGGACACGTGGACTCTGGATTCTCCCGGGATCCTAAAACTCAACAAGAAAAGTAAAGAAAAATCCATGCTTTCGGAACTTAAAAAGTGTTTCTATCTAAACTAGAACTCATCGACGGAGGCTGTTTCAATGATCCACAAATATTCGCTACGAAAAAGGATACAGAATGAATCGTTGTTGAGCGGAAGAGCATGACAAGGTATCAGTTTACGGGTCGGGGTTGCCTTTAAGCCTCACCCCAGGAGACAAGCGGATAAATGTCCATTTCCCACATAATCCCCAGATCGTATTTCGAACATGGGTCAGTTGGCTGAATACTGGGTCCGGGCGTGTAATGTCAGCACGGTTCACGAGAGAGGAGGTACTAAAAATGTCAGCCAAGTGACAGCAGATAAAGTTTATGTTCCAATATTATAATATGTTTGACTCCTTCGAACTGTTGCCTACTTTATACATAAAATACACACAGGTTCGGTTGTTTTTAACCACACAACGGACCCGTCGATCAGCGACACTAAACGATTGCACACAGAACGGCTCTTCCCGGCCGACTACTCGAGTAAAATAACTGGTAATCTGGTGCTTTCTCAAGAAAAGCCAAACTCGGCCAACATAATGAGATCAAAGGTTTCGATGGAATTCCAAAGTAGTATAATTGTTCTTTCTCGCACCCAGTAAACATGCAGTAATATCCAAATAGACCACATACAGATCTATACTAGGTAATAAGTCACAATGGAAATACTATCAGACAATTTTTCGTAAACATCTAGTTTTTACCGGACTCCGACTGGGCCATTTATCCGAGGGGAGAACAGATAGTATTTCCGGATTCATCATGTCTTTTTTCCGACATCCCAACCTTTCAACCAGTTTTATCGGAGGACCTCACGTCGGAATCTAAGGTAGCGTTCCAACGACTTATTATTAGTTACGATCGTTACTATTCTTGTTATTATTGCCGTTCCAGAGCCCGCCGTAATAAGTAAATTGGCTCCTTCCACTTATTATTTTCGTTCCACGACTGATTACGATCGACAACTAATTGTTCGGCAGAAAAGTCCAGATCAGAAAAGATTCAGCAGGTACTGTTATCCCTATATCGAAGCTATAACCGACTTCAGAATAACCTTTTACTTCCACATTTTACCATGTACATGTATTTTGTGCGGTCAATTGGCTATTAAACTATTCATTCATGCCTCCTTACCCCTAATCAACTGCTTCATTAGCATGAAAAAATCATTTTTTTTGTCACCCCTCAATCTGGACTCCCCCACCTCTCAATATAGCCTACGGCTAAGGGGCCCATCAACGAAATTGACTTGTCCTCTGAACCAAAAGGATCCTCACTCACACTAAATTTAACCAAAAGATCTCAACCCCTTCGAGAGGTTATCGTGCTAACAAACGGCGGACAAACTTTACGAAGTCATAGGTATCAGGAACTATGAGTTGCGTTTTTGCAGATACCGTGGAATCTGATACCACGGTCTAAAGTCGTCTTTGCAGTTATCGTGGTATCTGATACCACGGTCAAAAGGCGTTTGGCAGTTATCGTGGTATCTTGCCAGTTATCGTGGTATCTGATATTCACATACCACGGTCCGACGTGGTAACTGATCGTGGTGTCTGGAAAAGTCATCTCACTTGCATCAATTTTTGTCAAATTGGTGGGAACGATGTGGCCATGGGATGACTTCGAAAAGCGCAATTTCGACGATTGTCGTTTTTGCAGAGCAACCGTATATCAGATACCACGGTAACTGCAAAAACGACTAACTGCAGATCCAGTTACCGTGGTAACAGATACCATGGTATCTGCAAAAACGCAACTATAGTTTTGAGATCCCAAAGACAGTCTTAATACATTTAAGCTGTGCATGCAAACGCCGCATTCAGTTCGACATTTCAAGAATAAGAATGGGCGGACGATCGGGGGCAAAGTAGGTCGAGTCCTTGAAAATACTGAAAGACCCTTCGGAAAGGCAGTCCTGCACTTTCACCGTAGGTTCCCGCTAACAATGAAGCTCACTTCTGAGTTCAGCGCTGTATGGTGCCCTTTTGTTACAAAGATTCGGTTAATGCTGAATCAGTTAATAGTTTCAAGCAGTTTCGAGTGTAATACGGATAAGATTTTTAACTCCACTCAGTATGACTACCTCTAATTTCTTCGAGTTTTGCAAAGGCGAAGGCCTTTATGATGCAGCATATTATTATTATTACGTGCGGAAACGAATGCTCTCAGAATTACTAAATACTGAATTTTACTAAATGATCATTTGCTAGAGCGTAGTGGGGCCTGGGAAGTGCTATTTCCAATGCGGAGTGGAACAAACGTACTTCAACCCGTACTGGATCGTACTATGTCATCCGTTCTTGGTCTTACTCAATCTGGGGCCAACCATTCAACGGAATTACTAGCAGGAACACAAAATCAGAGAACTTCGATGATATCAAAATCCTCCTACGAAAACACTTGTAATGCGATATTTTCTTTATTTAATTGCTTCAAACTACAGCATGCCGAGACAGTACTCGTACTGACCTTTCCGAATCATTCACTTCTTCTTTGAATACTGAGTTTGCTGCTGCTGGTTGATTGATGGCTGTCCAGTCTGCGACACAGGGATGATGCGCTCAACAATTCGTGTCTGGTTGTCGTTGTTCTGTAAGAGGTTGAGAACGTCTTATACCTGACATATACATCCTAGAATACTCCCAGAAGGCAAATAACACCGTAATCGACGGAACCGACAATCCAACGTCAGTGATGCAATGAACGAGTGGAGGGGGATTTCTGTAGGATGATTTAGAAGGAGGTGGCACTAAGTCCCGCAAATAACTCAACCGTGAAATTAGCTACACACGGAGCATAGTGCTACGGATGAAATTACCCCTTTGGGATCGCAAATGTCCTTGGCTCTTGGTGGCGAAGAGCAGTGAGGTTCGTGACCGCCAATTTTCATCCCTATCGCTGTGAGTATTCTTTGAGTTTCTTCTTGTCCTTTTTTTAGTTATGGAGTTCAGATGTGGCTGTCAGATAGATTCAACTGATTGACTGGTGTCCTTTAGCTAACCTGTGGGTTGGTAAAAATAATGCATATCCGAGGTGTCTTCTAAAAAAGGGTATTTCTGACTATGACTTTAGCACACCACTGACTGCGATTTCTTATGTTTTTATTGTATTTTGACGATGAGTTTCGCTGACCGGCAAGTCAGCAATTTATACAATCAGAAAATGAATAGAAATTGAAATGGAATGATTGAACCAGGGTCTAGGGACGTACTTAATTTTCTGAATTTGCCACTTCACTAGGAACCACTACACCGAAAAGTCCTAGGTCATACGTCCATACTTTTCTCCGACGTAAGTGGGTTTCGAGGGAAGAACAGAAACTACCCTTTACCCTTCCGTTATCTATACGGACAGACGAAAAGGTTGTCCCGGCCGGATTTTCAGCGCTTTCGTCACGAAGCTGAAAAATCAACAGTTGCGTTTTTGCGGATACCATGGTATCTGTTACCACGGTAACTGGATCTGAAATTAGTAGTTTCTGCAGTTACCGTGGTATCTGACATACGGTAAATTGCACTTCTCGAAGTCGTCCCAAAAGAAAAACTGATATTCAGTTACATCACTAAGTGCTGAACTTCTTTCTCACCAATTTGACAAAATTTGATGAAAGTGAGATGACTTTTCAGATACCACGACCAGATACCACGGTCGGACCGTGATATCTGAATATCTGTTTCCACGGTAACTGGCCAGATACCACGACAACTGCAAAAACGCCTTTTGACCGTGGTATCAGATACCACGATAACTGCAAATACGACTTTAAACCGTATATCAGATACCATAGTATCAGCAAAAACGCAACTAAAATTTCCGGAGTTGATCGAAAATGCCGCTCGGCCCTGATCATCTGACCACGGCATTAGTTGAAGTTGGACATACCTGGCGGGGTCCCGAGACGAACAGAACACAGTCAGTCGAGAAGTATGCGTTCAGCTGGTCAACTTCCAAGTGTTCGGGAAGGAAGTATTTCCTAGCGAAGCGACGCTGGACTAATCCGTGTTCATCCTCCCGCTCTTGGTGGTTGCCTTCGATGTACAAATAGCCGTCGGACGTGCGGACGGACACCTGAAGGATAAAAAGGTCATAACTTCAATATTTCCCGAAAAACCTGCGACAACTACACACAATCTCTAGCTTTTTCTGGGAAGAGGAAGTGAGGGAAGGAGAATCCGGGAGAAAAGGAATCCTGGAAGAAAAATCCTAGCCGTATAGTATAACGACGGCTTATCCGCCAGAAGTCCCCACCACAACCGCTCTTCAATTAAGGCTATCTGAAGGGATAGCTCTGGGACCATAGAGCTGGGCACCAGGACAATTTTGAAGCCGTTAATCTGCTAGTGTTAACTCGACTGATCTAAGGGACAAACGAAACTAAAAATTGAAGTTCTCACTTCCAAATGACACTTTAAGGTCATAGAAAGGCATGCTATCTCACTTAGGGTTGGATCATATTAATTTAGGCATCTTTCATTTTATTTTAGAATTTTTCCTTTTTCTTTACCCTCCGGAAGCCTTTTTTTAAAAAGAGTTGTACAAAATACTGCCCGGTTTAATTTCAATTACTGTTGTCAATCAATAACTGGTGGCTGTTCCAAGACGGAAAGACGGACGAAAAAGAAAGAAAACTCGTTTCAATCGTTATTTTGTCAAGCCTACTTTAAGATGCGTGCACACACAATCCGATAGGACTTCGGATGCAAAATTCACGTCACTTTGGCGAAACCTGCATGCAATGCGTCAAAATTCCAAAGAGGAGGAAATTCGCATCCGACTGCAAAAATCTGCCCATGTGTGCATGCCCGCTGAAAAATCCTTTGACTGTGTAGTAGTATGGTAGTTGTACGAAAAAGTTGCATGGAATGGTATGTAGTAGTATGGAATAGTTTGATTAGTGATATGTAGTAGTATGGAATACTTTGATAAACATGCCCCCGACCGGGTTAATCTTATGTAGTAGTATCCGATAGCATCCAGTTTGCTCGTAGTAGCATGTAGTAGCAACAGTTCCTACTGCATGCTACTTTTTCGTACTACTCCATGCGACTAATTCTCTGAAATTTGTCATCGGGTGTAGCTTTCAGCCAAGCATGACTACTCCCGCTACTGTTCAGAAACGGAGGGTTTCGGGTGCTTACCTCTTCAGGGGTAAAATGTTGAAGGTCTACGAGAACGAAGAATCTATCCTTCTCGACCCTCAGCTCAGACAGTCCAGTTTCACGACGTCCGTAAGGAACGGACCGCTGGTTGCGGGAGGTGGGAGCCAAGGGAAGGCCATACGTGAAGTCGTCGGCGAATACACCTGGGAAAAGAATATAAACCTAGACTTCACATAAGTCGCGTGCATGGACAATGACCTGAAAGACCATCGGAAGCGGATTCCAGCTTGTGAAAAGCTGTTGGTTTATAGTCTTGACAGGTACATGTCGCCAGAAAGATGAAGACCGAAACATCTTTTAGGGCTTTGTAACGACGACTGACTGCAATCAAGAACTTTTACAGCTATGCTACAATATACACGAGGGTTGCGTCATTCTGGGCTCATAAAGATTTTGGCTGCACTGTCAGAAGTTCGAAAAATTAACAAGCTCCAGTAAAATTTATAACTGGATATTCCCTTCGTTAACATATGTGTTAGGGTTTGAAGCCGCAACTTACAGCAATGCCATGTTGAAGAACAGTCACTAGGTACTATTCAACGAAATATTCTGAAGGTATTTCCGGGTATCAATCGATCAATAATTCAGTTTCATCATAGCACTGTAGCATTAGGTTGAGGGCAAAAATTGGGGAAAAATTAAGAAAACAAGAAAAGAAAGAAAAGAAAGAAAAACAAGAAAGAAAATGCGAACAAATGCTGGTATAAGGAACGAATGATCGGAGGTACCGCTCACACGACTTTCCCGGTGGATGAAGGTTTTAGTTTCTGAAAATCCTTGCTTCGTGCACTTGGCCATTGACAAGGTGCAGCATATTATATTTGCCGATGGTTAACGGACATATTGTTGTGGGCAGAGCAAAATAACACTAGGGAGTACCGCCAAGACTTTACAAAATTGACACACACTCGAATAGTAGCGGTACTAGCACCACTAGCGATAGAGAACGTCCCTACTAAAATTCATTCAGTCGTTCACCAACGCTGGCTCCGATGACTTCACATTCTGGACATTGCAAAAAAAATGATACAGCCTCCATTGTTTCCTTGGTGTGTGCAAACCGCACCTTTGGCTGCGAAAGATCAGGTTAGGGTCTAGGCGAAAACCCCTGGCGACACCCCCCAAACCCTCCACCTTCCGCGAAAACCCCCGGTACCACCACCCCTCGGTGCCAACCCCCCTGTCGGATGTCCGAGGGGGGTCACGGGGGGGAGCCCGTAACCCATCAGGTTATTCTGTATATTCCCGTGTTTTACTATAGAGTGAACATTTAACAAGAGTGTGAGCGCCCACTCCTAGCTTGATTCCCATTGAAATGCTCGTCACCAAGCGGACAAGTCCGCTTCGAGCAACTTCAGCTCTATGTCGCGACTTTTCTCGCGTCGCCTAGCAAAAGTGTTTCCGTTATTACTCTTATCCTTCATTCAAATACAAATAAGAAGTGAAGAGGGAAAGGCCGATTAACGAATTCAGCAACCGACTCACCATTGCCAAAGTGTTGGTCAAAGATCTTGACTGGCCTTGTTTCATCCCTGTAGAAATTGCGGACGTAGACAGGGACGCGCTGTGCCTGCTGCTGGGAGTTCATTGTCGAGTGCTTGGTTGAAGGTGTAAGACTGAAAAAGAAAACGAAACATAAATACGTTTTATTACACACAATGAGTGAGTGAATGCAAATTGCTTCGACGCTATTTCTTGGGGCCTTAACTGAGCCCTCCCTGTTTATGTCACTGGCATTCCCAGAGTCTTTTCTGCTTTTCGGTTTAAGAAACACCAAACTTAACTAAACTCTATTCTATAAATGGCTGGTAAAGAACTGTGAAGTACTACGTAAAGCAAAATCTTGCAAAGGCAAAAAAGGAAAGGGTGGGAACCAACTTGTTCCCAATTTTCGTCCATAAGATTCTGATTTCCGGGGAAAGGTTTCTCACATATGGACATTTTTCTTGTAGCGTCCACGATGAAAATAATCAATCCGTATTACTTTTAGAGAGGCAAAAGTCTGACGATATTTCGGCCCTTCTTCGCAAGAGTCCTCATCAGACTGTTGCTACATTAACGAACCTACACTATTCGTAGTCAGTGTGGGCTGAAGGAATACTGTCTGTATTGCGCTACTGAAAGGAACACTAAATACATTGCAGGATACAGTATTGGTTTATGTAAAAGTACATCCAGTAGGTCAGGTATTCTAGTACAAATCATACTTCTGAAGGTTTTTAGTGTTTTCGTGACTATAATATATAATGAAGAAATAACTAGTGAAAAAAAGAGGTAGGCACAAAGGAAACAAATTCAGAATTTACCTTGTTGATGCTAGGAGGGAGACTGCTGACAGACTTTGCGGAGAAGATCATTTTATATTGCTGGGAATCATCGGGCTGAAAACCTGTTGCAGCTTTCTGAAGCAGAACACAAACCTAAAACTGCTCTAACAGGTCATGTGGAAAAAGAAACAGATCGGATTACCGACTAGAGTTTGATTTCTGATACATTTTGTTGAGCGACGAGTCAACCATACCCTGCAAGTTCCTGGGCAAACAAACGCGCAACTCAGCGTCACGAACACCACTGGCCCTAGACATTCAAGCTTATTTCTGACGGATGGCAAATTTCACGTCATCAAAAATATGTTTCCCCGATGGAACGTTTGCGTCGACCAGCTTTCGGCTATGGTTTGAACAAAATCGCTTAGGAAGGCATAAGAAGGATAACAGAAATAGAAAACCGTGATTTTCGGGGGGTTTCCTTGATCAGCTAGTTATCCCTCATGAACGACATGTCGTTCAATCCGCATCGTTCTTCTGGTTTTTAGTTACATGTCGTTTTATGGTTTGTTGGTTCCGCATCTTTTTTCTGTTGGTATTGTGTTGGATTTTATGATTTAGTTTTGTTTTTTTCGCCGAGGACGGTTTGCCAGGAGTGCAACCGAAATATCCGAAATTATATTTATCCCTCGCACATCATCTTAGAGGGATAACTAGCTGGTCAAGAAAAAAACCCGAAAATCACCGTTTTCTATTTCTTTTGTAATTAATGGTCAGCTTGGCTTCAAACCTTACATACGAAGGATACAATATTTAGTAAAAACTGGCTGCACCAAATCTTCTTAATCCTAGGTCATTTCGATATTTCGTCTTAAAGCTGAATCTCTGCAACCAAGGACACGGTGCTATCGCAAAACTTCCATTCTTTCCACATCCATCGCTGTGGAAATTGGGCTTCTTTCTAGTAACGGTTTTCGCCACGCGAGTCTGGACTAGTATTGTCACAGCCTTGAGCCTAGCCTCACGGCGGACACCAAGTAAAAATGTCACGACAGTGGTTCAGATCAGGCTCGAGTACCCAGATGTAGAGTACCTCTGAACACAGCTTTCAAGGCTGTTTGTAAGGGTTCCGGCTACCCCCTCCCCCTAATCACCAGTAACAAAAATCACCATCCTCGTAAGATCTGTAAGTGAAAATATATTTTGACGAAAAGGATATATAGGAGGGTTTTTCACGGGGGGGGGGGGGGGGGGGCAGAGGTTCCCGGGGGGGGGGGGCTAGACCCGTTTTTAATATATTCATATAGTATAAAAACGGACTCGTCAGCTGCGTTGCTTTTAAAGCAATATTTCGGCCCTTCTTGGCAAGGGTCCTCTCCGGGCTGTCAGTCTTCTTGGAAGTCTACTGTGCCAACGCTGGGGAAGGAACACACCTGCAATCCATGCAGGTGATGCAACCATGCAATGATTGCAGGTGTGTTCCTTCCCCAGCGTTGGCACAGAAGACCGCCAAGAAGACTGACAGCCTGAAGAGGACCCTTGCCAAGAAGGGCCGAAATATCGTTTTAAAAGCATCACAGCTGACGAATCCGTTTTTATTCTATATGAATATATGTATCTAAGCCAGCTTGGGCTCAAGGAATATTTTTACCGTTTAAAAAAAAAAAACTGTTCGGGAATACAAATGGCGCGAAAAATTCGATATATTCAAACGCTATTGGAAGTAACGACTTTCAAAAAACTTTTATTGACTGAATGTTTCGGTGTCAATCGGCTAATTCGGGAGCTTGGCATCGTTTCGTTAAATGTGAACGTGTACAGTAACAAAGGCTCAACTTCGGTATTCTTTTGAGCATGCGTACATGTCCTAAATTTGAGTTTGAAACGAACAACTTTGATTTATGCCCCCCAATCGGTTGGCGATTGGGACTTAAAAAGCAATTTTGGCTAACCCGCTCCCAGCTAAGTGATATGTTGGTCTTACGTCTTAAGGCCAATATATCACTTAGCTGGGAGCACCAAGGGCCAGCAAGGCCAATATGCACGATTTCGGACGATACTATCCAGTACTGATGTTGGCCGTATGATCTACGACAGAATGCTATTTGGCATTAAGGAAGTTCCATTTAAATCGAAAGTTTGCATACATGAAGAGACCTCCTCAGAGGAGACTCTGCCAAGAAGAATAGATAACTCTGGCCGTTCACCCAGGTACTTCTTTTCTTTTCTTTTTTATTGAGATCAGTCCTCAAACGCTCTATCATCAGGATCGTCAGGAACAAATTCCAGTTCAAATGTGGTAGCCCTATTAAGTGATCGTCGGATTTTTGGCAGTACATTTAAAGAAGAACATCAACCCATACAAAAATGATGAAACTCTCAAAGGTTAAAGAGCATACGCTATATTGACTACAAGGAATTTGGTATTATTTTCTAAAAGGCTCTATACGGAAGCCTCGCTTGCACCGACGCCCAGAAAAATAAATAATTAAGGATAAAAATAATTCAATAAATAAAACATCTCTCGCCAAGTAGTTTTCAGTGGCTCTCTGACTAGTCTCTCTCTAGCTTAATTTGTTTCAATAGTGGAATGGCTTGGTCGATGACATCCTTGGACGAGGCACAAATAACACGGCGTCCCATGAGGTCTAGACGACCACCTGCAAAAAAGTAGCCTTCAAGAATTTTTCCCGTATCCTAAAGTGTCAAACCTCAAAATAGCAGTAACCTGAGTGATCACACGAGAAGCCATCAACAGCAAATATAAGTATGACACACCTAGCAGTCTTGAAAAATATCTCATCACACGGCCAGGCGTGCGATAAATATGTTATTAGATATTCCTTCAGCCAAAGCTGACTGCGAATCATATTTGACCAAGCAAAATGGATAAGTCAGCTACTTTTTATTGCTTTATATAGCTCCAATAAAATATAGTTCCAATAAGATGTAGCTGACTTAATCCGTTTTGCTTTGTCAAATATGTTAGTGCTAACTCGCTATCACCGGAATTCCGAGAACCCCCGGCAAACTCATCCCCCCCCCAAAGAGCCCCGATACGATCTGTTCTGTAAAGAACGTACCTAGGGCTTTTGCTTGTTCTTCCCACCAAAAGTCCGTCCCGATCCGCCGACCCTAAGCGTTTCACGAGATTCCCGGCACCCCATCCCCCCCCCCCCCCACAAGTATCGAATCTGGCCCGGTCTTGACACAGAACATCTGAGACAATAGCTCTTTCCGCTTGCCAAGTTTCATTAAAATCCGATCATCCGTTCAAAAGTTATACATGCCAATAGATTCCGGATTCCCCATCCCTCCATTCTCCCCACGATGGTTGGATCGCAGAAACGACTATTCTTAAGTCAGTCTGTTTGGGTCCCTGATACGCCTGCAAAATTTCATCGTCCTAGTACATCAGGAAGTACCGAACTCGCGGGATCACCAGAATTCCAGACCCGCCCCTCCCAAACTCCCCCCACACTGTACGAATCCGGTCCGATTATGTCGACGAAGTATCTAGGGCTTGTGCTTTGTTCTTCCCATAATTTTATCATACTTCTACTTCAAGAGTTTCCCACGATTGCCGGTCCCCCCTCCAACTCCCCCAAAAGTCACCAAATCCGGTCCGGATTTAAAGCTGGTCGTCTGAGACACGATGTCTTTCCAAATATCAAGTTTCAGTTAAGATCCGATCACCCGTTCGAAATTTAAAAATACCTCAGTTTTCCGTGTTCCCCCTCCTTCCACTCCCCCCGAGATGGTCGGATCGGGGAAGTGACTATTTCCAAGTTTGGGTCCCTGATATGTCTGCCAAGTTCATCATCCTAGCTTATGTGGAAGTGTCCAAAGTAGCAAAACCCGGACCGACAGACCAACGGACAGACAGAAATTGCGATCACTATCGTAATTAGTGATCGTTGCAATAGTGAACGATCATTAATTGCGGAATCAATCTTCGACCCAAATCGGGAAAATAGTAATTACATACTGCAGCGACATTTCTGTGTAGGCTACGTACAGGTTACTGGGGGTATTATCCGATACTCTTTCTAACTTCCGAAGCATGAGCGGAGGAGGTGGGCTACCTTAGAAACCCATCCTCCGAACAAGACGTGGAATGCCCTTGAAATGCACTTTGAGATTTCTGACGTAATTGCCATAATCTAAAACTCTGAAAGACTGAAAATTTCAAGCACTCTAAGAGGTCATCGATAGCTGGGTAGTTACGGCGTTGGACTTTGGCTGAGATGGGTTTGGGCCTCGAGTTGGAATCCTCGACACGGTCGACAATGGACGGAACCAATGGTGCGGTTCTATAAGACTAACCGCAGTGAACAAGCTGTAAAACGGGCACCATGTGAAATCTAGGTAAAACACGGGACGCGACGGATGGTGTGTCCCAAACCTCGCGGCACTCCCGGCGGAGGCAGCGAAACAGGAGATTGGAACCGATGCTACGCGAAAATTTGCATGCAGTTTTTTTCTGTAGGAGGTAGCGGAAAAAGCCCGTCAGCTCTGTGCCCCTGTTCGCCTATACCTGGTTCGAGAAACCCCACTTCCGAGTCACAGGGAATGAAGATGGCCCCTTGCTTCTGACTGGTAAGGCGTTCCCAAAGGTTGAAATGTCGCAACATTACCTTCTGTGTCCAAAACAACTCCGCCAGCTTCTCGGATGATAATATCCCCGGCAGCTATATCCCAGGCGTGAATGCCGAACTCGAAGTACAGATCCGCGCCTCCACTTGCTACCGCAGCCATGTTCAACGCAGCCGATCCGAGTGCGCGGAGTCTGTAAAGAAGTAATGAACTAAAACCTCGACGAGACTACAGACCCTACAAGGAAGAGCTGAGTTTTATTTGCTCCTAGTTTATGATACGGACTTCCCGGCCGGATGTTCTTCACTTTCATCATGAAGTTGAAAAGATCTCAACTTTTCCATATGGAAGTGATGGCGGTGCTGAAAACCCGGGAAGGAATTCCAGCCCGGGAGCACCCGACCCTGGTCGTGTGTCCAAGGCAGTAGTAAATCCTGAGTCTTGATGTTAATAATGGTAATGATAATTGGGGGACTAACATGATCTAACTCGTAATGTGGATCTGAACCGGAATATGGAGCATCGTAAGCAGGAGATACGAAAGATATTCTGCTCTTACTATTTTATTATATCAAACATTTTAACCGTTGTAATTTTTAAGCAATCCACTGAAACGCCCTATAGTGTTTACGGATTCACGAATAGTACGACTGACTAGGCGAGCAAGAGAACATAAGCGTTAAAGAACACCTGAACAATGAAACCATACTTGAACACACCATGGAGAATGCATTTACAGACATGGCCACGGAGAGCCTTTTTCTCCTGAGCGTGACGTTTTCAAAATAGGGATGTTCTTTTCTGGAAGTTTGCACATGCAGACTCCAAGACAAAAAGCGCAATTCATTCAAATCTTGTACAGCGCTGGCCGGATCGTATTGGAATTTCTTCTAGATATACGTTTGGGCTTAACTCGTTAAATATTCCAGAAGAAAGGTTGATTGGAGACATTTGTTCCTTTCTAAAATTGTTCGGTACTGAAATAAGGACAGATGCAAAATGGAGCAAAAATCATAGCTTGGAAACACTATTTCGTATTTGGATTGGGTTTTCTGCAGGCGATGTTAACGGAAGTCACACAGATAGGGATGCTACTTGGTACTCTTCGTTCAGGTTTCCTTTAAAGGAGTCAAATGATATGACAGGATATGTAAGGGAAACCATTACCACTAGATAGGAATGATTATTGTGAACACTACTGTACCTTTTATTTCTGCATAATCCTAGCACAAGCCAACACCACTCACATCTAACAGAAGAGATCTGAGATTGCTTTATTTGTAAAAAAGAAAAAATCAACAGATGAATTCCGGAAGTGCCAAAAATCTTATAATAACGAGTCAGTCAATTTCGTACCGCTAATTAATTATTCATTGGGTCAGACAGTAGCACATACACTAGCTTGGTGGACCCAGGTTTTCTTCTTGAAATTATGTATGATTGTTAGGCAGAAATTGCGTAAAATACACTTAGAATTTTGAAGTCGACGTCGAAAGTAAATATAGTAGCAGTGGGAAATTTTGTCCGGAAAGGTCTCATATTCGAAAGTTGAGTGTTACATGATTTTGTTTGGTAGTTGTTTGTTGTTGTATATGTATGTATACGGCCTGAAAAATGGCTTTAAATACAGTCATTCATAACAATCATTGAAAAAAGTAGATATTCCCAAATATTTAGTTTTTGCATTCATATACCTACTAAATTGTTTTCTTTTTGTCTGATTTTCTTGCTAAGATCTATTTCGAGCTTGCAAATTGGCATGCCTCCAAATCGCACCACCGGATGATTCCACGGTCCTAGTGAGTCCTGGTTTGAACTCGCGGCTTGGATGGGAGTGTCTAGGCATTGCGAATGTTAAAGAACTTCCGATTTAACTCCTCTGAACAGATTGCAACTTCACGTTGACCTCAATTGTGATTTCTGAATCTCTGCTCATACGGTTTCGCGCAAAATTTCTACGTTTTCCCACGTACAATGATTAATATGACACGTGACACCAAGAGTATGAATCATGCGACAAACAACTGTTGCAGTGTCGGATGCGTTGAAAAATTTCAACTGACTGTTGTAAATAGACCAGTGCCTACTAAGGGCCTCACGTGCCGAGCGGTATACACGATGACAATTTGGGACCAGTTTATTACTTCTCAATTAGCAGATACAGAAACCCTGTAATAAAACATCACATTAACGTAATACTTTTAAGATAATATTTAATTAATCCCTAACTATTTAATAAATATTTCACCTCTCTAAATACCTATTCTAATAACTAAATATTATCTTTACCTATCCGTCTATGTCTATTAATTTTCTTTCCAATACCAAAACATGTTTACTTATTTCTATCTACGATAGAACCACTGCACTAGCGCCGACACTTCCATACTGTGGCAAATACTGTCCGCTAGGTAGTGTTATTACTACTAAATACTGTTTGCTTAATTACTGATACTATTTATTTATACCAAAATGTGGTTTTCATAACACTGCTCCCCTTTTTAAAAATATTATGTAAGAACAACTATCTTAACAAAAACAGATTCTTCTAGACAAAGTACCTAATCTTTCCTCCCCTCTTTAAGAATAAAGGGAAAACGGATCATTTTCACTGAAACTGATAAATCAAAATAGTTCCTTCACTTTTTATTTCACATTTTCATCACTTTCTAAACGGCTTAAACAATCGGCATTCGCGTTCAGCACACCACGACGCGCTTTCACTTGAAAGTCGAAGAGCTGAAGCTCGGCGGCCCAACGCAATACACGTCGATTTGTTCCTTTTACTGCATTCAACCACTGCAATGGTTTATGGTCGGTTTCAACAATGAACTGGCGACCATATAAATAGTACTCGAGCTTTTCAATGGCCCACCGAATGCACAAACACTCTTTTTCCACTGTTGAAAAATGGACTTCTCTAGGAAGCAACTTCCTAGACAAGTAGAGCACCGGGTGATCCCCATCATCATATTTCTGGCTGAGCACTGCACCTATTGCATAGTCCGACGCATCACATTGTAATATGAAGCCCTTCCCGAAATCGGGACTTCTAAGCACCGGGTAAGTGCAAAGGCGTTCCTTAAGTCTTGTGAATGCTTCTTCATGTTTTTGTTCCCAGGGAACTGTTTCTGGTACCCATTTCTTGGTAAGTTCTGTCAAAGGGTAAACAAGGTCGGCGTACTGGTCGATGAATTTCTGGTAGTAGCCAGCTAGGCCTAAAAAGGCTCGCACGTGAGTCTTTGTTTTCGGCCGTTTGAAGTTCGCAACGGCTTTGACTTTGCTTTGTGCAGGCTCTACTCGTCCACTTCCAACCATGTGTCCTAAGTATTCGACGAATTCTCCAGCTACCTTCACCTTCTGAGGGTTGATGGTGACGCGTTTTTGTCTCAGTCGTTGGAGCAAACGTCGCAGGTGGTTGATGTGCTCCTGGAGACCGAAACTGCGGACTACGATGTCATCATAAAATGCTCTGGAGAATTGGATCATGTCCTTCAGGATGGTGTCCATATATCTTTGAAAAGTAAAGGGCGCATTTTTCAATCCGAACGGCATTACGAGCCACTCGTAAGCCCCAAAGGGGGTGACAAAAGCGCTCTTACGTCTGGCATTATCTGTGAGAGCGATCTGCCAATATCCGTTCTTGCAGTCAAATACTGAAATGTAGGTTGCTCCGGCAACCCACTCGATGAGCTCGTCAGCGCGGGGCATTGGGTAGTTCTCAGTTTTCGTCAATTCGTTAAGTTTTCTTGAGTCGGTGCAGAGTCTTATTTCTCCGTTCTTCTTAGGGACGCAGATCACGGGGCTTGACCAGTCGCTGGTAGATGGCTGTATGATGCTGGCTTCAATAAGTCGAATTAGCTCAGCTTCCAACTGCTTGCTTTTAGCCTCGGGTATTCTGTATGGCTGCATACGTATCGGTTTTGCGTCTCCCGTTTCTATGTCGTGTTCGACGCCTACCATTTTACCGATTCTGTTTGTGATCACGTCTGAGAAACTTTCTAAGACACTTCGGAGTTGTTCACGGTCGGTGCCAATGTTTCTTGCATCGATGAACTTATCCATGTCGATAACTTCGTCGCTGCTCTGATCAGGAAAGGTGCGGATCATTTCTTTGACCGTTTCTTCTTCTTCTTCGGGCTGGATGATGCAAAACAGGCTCTGAGCAACAGATGTGCTGTGGCGCTTTGCTGAAGCTGAATCATCTGTTTGTGTTTCATCTTCTTCTGCAGCTCGATGAAATTTTCGAAGAAGGTTTATGTGGAAGAGTCCTGTCTTCTTCCGGGCTCCATCTAACTCGATTTTGTAGTCGACTCTGTTGACTTTCTTGAGCACCTTAAAGGGCCCACGCCACGAAACTTGCAGTTTGTTGTTTCCTTGCGGCAAGAGTAGCAGTACTTCATCGCCTTCTTGGAAAGAGCGTTCTTTGGCCTTGATGTCATACCATAATTTGCTCTTCTCTGATGCGGCTAGCTTTGCTTCACTGGCGAGGTCATGGTAGAGTGCAAGCTTCTCACGGAGGTTGATGATATAGTGGACAACTGATTGTTTGTCGTTTCCGTGGTTAGGTTCTTCCCAGGCATCTAAAAGGAGATCTAAAACGCCCCTAGGGTTCTTCCCATAGAGCAACTCAAAGGGTGAGTAGCCAGTGGCGGGGTGTGTTGTCTCTCTGTAGGCAAATAAAACAAATGGAATATATTTGTCCCACATTTTTGGTTCGTTTGAGACGAATTTCTTCAGCATGCCTATTAGAGATGAGTTGAAACGCTCGCACATTCCATTTCCCTGTGGATGGTACACGCTGGTGGTTATCGGCCTGATGCCGAGTAGCTTGTAGAGTTTCCTGAGGGCGGCGCTAATGAAATTGCTTCCATTATCTGTTAATATTTCTTGTGGCAGTCCATATCGACTGACATACTTCACTATCTCTTCGGCTATTCGTTGTGAAGTGGTCGTCCTAAGGGGTACTGCTTCTGGGTAGCGGGATCCATGATCCACAATCACCAATATGTACTTATTCCCAGACGAAGATTTTTCGAGCGGACCAAGGATGTCCAACGCAATCTTGGTAAATGGCTGGTGGATTATAGGCATGGGCACCATGGGAACTCGTTCGTTTGGCTTCTTCTTAGCAACAAGCTGACACGGCTCACAAATTTTGCAAAATTGTGCCGTGTCTGACTGCATATGTGGCCAAAAGAATCGTTTTGAAATTCGGTCTCGAGTCCTGTTCACACCTAGATGGCCACTCATGGGATTGGCATGTCCGAGTTGAAGTACCAGTTGTCTGCACTGTGTTGGTAGGATTAACTGACGGGATGAGAAATCTTTTCGATTTTCTATTCGATAGTATAGGCCATCGATCTTCACAACTTGTTGCGGTTTATCTGGATCAATATCTTGATCAAGCTTGGACAGAAGGTTAGTGAGAGTTGGGTCATTTTGCTGGAGAACAGCAAACTCTTCTGTTTTTAGGCCCAAAATTGCCTGTGGTTCAAGCTTTTCGAAGGTTCTTGCATTTTCTTGGGCATTCTTGTTTTCTGGCGTTTGTAAAACTGAACCTTGGCTCGAAGTTTCGTTGTTTTTGGCAATTTCTCCCGTGGCTTCTTCAGGTTCTTCATTGCGACTTGATGGCTTCGGCGATTTCAAGGTGTTTTCTCTAGGTTGGTTTTTGTAATCCGGCTCACTTTGATTTGCTCGGTTTTTGTCGCTCGAGCATGTTTTGTCAACTGAACTGAGGGTGGTAGTTCGTTCCTTGTCATACTTAGAACGTGTAACTGCTAATGCTGGTTGGGGAGTATGTGTTTCCTTGAAGTTAACGAGTTTTGAAAATCCTTCAAAGTCACATCCAATTAGAACTTGGACTGGCAAGTTCTCTATTACTCCAACCTGCATTTCCTGGCTGACAACAGAGCCATCTTCCGATGTGATTTCTATTAGGGCCTTAGTCGTAGGTGCTGTGTGGTTGTCACCGAATACACACCCGATCTGACACAAGTCCGTATCACTGATTTGCTTGTGACGAACTAAGTCTGCCCTTACAAGAGTGACATCACTCCCAGAATCTAGAAGCAACTCCACTTGTTTTCCGTTAAGCCTGCCCCAGGCTTTTCGTTTTTCTGTGAGTTCACATCGGTTTTTGTCAGGACTACGTGCGAGACCACTAAATCCAGGATGTTTAGCTTTCTCATTTTTCGGATTTTGTTTCTGGTTTGCATCCGGAGGCACCCTCTTGCCTTCTCGGAACCAACAATTCTTTGAGAGATGGTTGGTTTTCTTGCAGTGTTGACACGGAGATAGATCTCTACGTGATCTCGGAGGAACTGATGACTTATCTGCATCTGCGCTGGGTTCTCTTTCCATGTCGCTTGAAGCGCGTGTTTTAGGATCAAACCTGGGTTTCGCTGGGCGTGATGCATGTTCACTTCCGATTTTCTTCTTTGACAGCACATACTCATCTGCGCTGTCAGCTGCTTCGGTAATGGTTTTGACCTTCTGTTGGGTAATGTGAAGTTTCAGGTAATCACTGTCGATGCAGGTGTAAAATTGTTCAAGTGCAACAGATTCCAAAACCCTTATCAGTGTCTCTTGGAGAGTTTGGACATCTTGGCATGACTCGATTGCGACTGGGACTTTCAGCCATTTGTCCCGAAATTTAACAAGGGTTGACGCCAATTCTTTGAAAGTCTCAGAAGATTTCTTTCGGTGAAGACGGAATTTCTGTCGGTAGAACTCCTCATTTATTTGATACTTGGCTAAGATAGCTTCCTTAACTCTGTCATAGTTGAGGGAGTTTTCCGGAGCTAGGTTATGCACTGCTTCTTGGGCTTTAGCTGTCAGAACAGGTAAGAGCTTAGGGACCCAAAAAGACTTATCCCATTTCAGTGACTGCGCAGTCAATTCAAATGTCGCTAAAAAGGTGTCTATGTCGTCACTTTCTTTCATTGGGATAAGGTTGGCTGGCCTGTTTGAGTTAAACAAGGCTCGCTGGGCTTCGAGTTCCTGTAGGCGTAGCCTTTCGGTGCACTCAAGCTCCTTCATTCGCATTTCTTCTAGCTTGTCCAGCAGACGTTGTTGATTTTCCGCTTCTTCTTTTCTTCTGTTGTATTCGGCTTGTTCTCTTCTAGCATCTTCATTCAGACGACGTTCTTGATCCGCTTGTCTTTCGAGTTGCCGAAGGTTTTCCCTTTCGAGTTCGGCTTGCTTGTCTAGCTGTCGCTGGTATTCGAATCTGGCAAGCTCATCTTGTCGGAGTTGAGCTTGTTGTTGCATGAACTGCATCATTGTTGCCATAATTGCCGATGGATCTAGCAGGTTCGAAATTGCTGGCTGTTGTTGTTGAGACGGCAATGGCACTTGTAACTGTTGTGATCCTGGTTGTTGCTGCTGTAAAAGCTGGCCCGTTCCTGTTGCATGTTGTTGAGGGAACAGGTTTCTTGCAGTATTCGCTGTTGATGTAGTGCTGGTGTTCGTATTTGTGAGTGTTACAGTCGTTGCGGTGGTTGCAGCTGTAGTTGGTGCTATTCCTGTCATGGCGACTTTGTTGTCTTGTTCCGGTGTTGAACTTCTCGACTTGATAATCGGCGTTGCGAATTTTTGCAAATCCAGTTCAGAATCAGAGTCGTATTCTTTCTTCGGCGTCGAGGCGTTCACTACAGTCTTTTCGTCGTCACTGCTTTCAAATTCCGAGGAAGAATGTTTGCGTTCCGGTGAAGCAGAGGTAGCTGACTCTTCCGAGATTCTTTGTGAACGGCACTTAACTATGTTTCCTGTCGGCGTGTTCAGCAAATATCGCCGCGTTGACGGTCGTTGCAAAACAGCCTTATTCTTGCTGCTTAACTCCCACAATTGTTCATCAGCATTAGTTCTTCGTTTGCTCATATAGTCTGTACCGAGTTTTTAACCCCTCACTCGATCGTCCACAAATTTCGTTTGCCTCCCTCAATCCACGTGGTCACTACGACCCTTCTACTATTCAATTCATAATGTCCGTGTTGTCAGTTTCGCACTGCTATTGCGCGTGGTCGCTTCACGACCCTTCTACTATTCCATTCAGCTAGTCCACGCGACCTGTTTTTCCCACGGTTGGAAACTCACTTGGTTACTACAGCTCCACTACGTCATTTAGTTCACTTCTCGGATAGTAACGTGCGCATGGATGACACGCCTGCAGGTTGTTTTGATTTCACGGCGGGGAAAGTCAGGTATTGCTTTGTTGTTTGTTGGGAAGGTCGGGTCAAGCGTCAGCGCTAGATTGCGTCAGATCGTACGATGATCAGCTGATTCGTGAAAATCAGGCGAAGGCAGTGGCGAGATCAAGGAAGTGCAAGGGATTTTGGCGGGGACTTTTGAGCACTGGTATGATCACTGCACAGCTCACAGGTTGGCACAACTTTCTCACAGAATGTCACTAATACACGATCTTCGGATAGGGCTTCCACAAATGAGTCACTAATAACTGGCCACACAAGGTTATTGTCACTAGGTCGAGGCTGAATTCTTGAACGATGTCACCAATTGTTGTAAATAGACCAGTGCCTACTAAGGGCCTCACGTGCCGAGCGGTATACACGATGACAATTTGGGACCAGTTTATTACTTCTCAATTAGCAGATACAGAAACCCTGTAATAAAACATCACATTAACGTAATACTTTTAAGATAATATTTAATTAATCCCTAACTATTTAATAAATATTTCACCTCTCTAAATACCTATTCTAATAACTAAATATTATCTTTACCTATCCGTCTATGTCTATTAATTTTCTTTCCAATACCAAAACATGTTTACTTATTTCTATCTACGATAGAACCACTGCACTAGCGCCGACACTTCCATACTGTGGCAAATACTGTCCGCTAGGTAGTGTTATTACTACTAAATACTGTTTGCTTAATTACTGATACTATTTATTTATACCAAAATGTGGTTTTCATAACACTGACCCAGCTAAAACACATGCGTTTTTGTTGTTCGGGGAGGTGCAATGATTAGTTGATTTTTTGAACGATTAAAACTGCTTTACTTTCTCCTAAACAAATGTTGCAATTCTAGGCTGGTTGAACAGACATGTCTTATGAATATTGTTTTCTGTATTCTGGTCAGAATCAGATCATGTTAAAGGTTGAAAATTCTGTAATCTAATCTATGGATATCTCCAATGTCTTGTAAGGTCACATTCAAGAGGGTTTCGTTGTCATTCAGGCGAAAGATCATGAAATAAAAAGCTCAGTTTCGCTTGCGTTGCGATACGAACATTTATGGGATTCTGTCCTGCGCAAAAATTCAAGGAAAACTTTGTGTTGATTTAACGCGGCAGTGAACAAGGGTTATCTTTGGAGCACCTCTATAACAAATGCAGTAAACGTGTCTAATGGCATACATATGTCGCCACTAGCATGTCTAAGGGCTTCTGTGTAGTTCTTCCCTTATTTTTATTTTAATACAAATTCTACCTAGCCAGCCGTTAGTTCCTGCTAAATAAGTACGGAAGGGGCATGCATTTTGTGGGGGGGGGGGGCAAGCCCAGATTTTACCGACAGGATATGACAATTTACCGACAAAATGAGCCGTCGCCTCGACCTTCCCCGCGAACGCATCATAGAACCGTCGTAATAATAAACTGTAATGTATCAGTCAAGATGGTTTTTGTAATGACAATTTGTGAATTTGTAATTTTGTCACTCCCACCAAGGCTTCAAAGGGGTAAAGTCGGAAGCATTCTAACATTTGCAATGTATAAATCACCCGCATCCAAGTTGCGACTTCAAACCGAGAGCGTCGTATCGCCTAAGGCGTTTTGCGTGCTCCCACAAACAGTTCGTGGGTCGGCTGTGACTCCAAAAGAGCGTTTCCGCGACTAACGAGATTTTTGTGGCTCAAATTCGACAAACAACTGCCGCGGTGACTGTCGATTTTGTGGCTCGATTCTGGACGGAAATTCAAACTTATCACAAAAAATAATATCAAAACAATCAAAGTAACTACTTTCTCAAGCATGTGGACATAAAACTGAGGATCCTTTTTGCATAGAATGGTAAGGTTCTATTTTATTGATATTTATCTGAATTTTATTTTTGTTTTCAGACATATGAATTACAGCAAAAAAATAGACAAAACGGCGTTTCCGCGGGTTTTCAACTTGTGGCTCAACTGTGTGGCACACAATCGTACGTTTTCGCGACAAACCCTAGAAGCGTGTGGCCCACCATTGTGTCGTGTCGCGGAAAAACGCCCCTAAGGTTGGGCGACTCAGAAGCATCCTTATAGGCAAGCCCCTTGCAGGGAAGCTCAAAATAGATCTTAACAAGAAAATCAGACACAAAGAAAAATGGTAATAAAAATTACAGCTAAATTCTGGCAGTATTTATTTCTTTCAGTTACTGGTTTTCAGTTTGTAACGTAATACCTGCCGAACCAGTGCCTATCAATCAGACAAGCTCCACGAAGAAAAGGCGTATCCAGTAATCTAGAGCAGCGGTTCCCAACCTTTTTCGTACCTCGTACCCCTAATGAAGGTTCGAAAAGGTTGCGTACCCCCTTTTTCCGAACGTGAAAAATACGATATTTGTTAGAAATATAGACAAAATCACTGAAACACCTTGAGGCTGCTTTGTAGCTAAAATTTTGTCAAAACTCGGCTCGATGTCATTAACGGCAATATTTTTTACAGTCAGCCTGTTTCTGTTTTCGGTTTTGGTGTTCTCCGTGCTTTCATCAAGCTGCATCGCAAACGTTTTCGTTAGCTGAATTCGCAACCTGAATGACAATATCACTTGTAATGTCTTTGATTCGTCTTGAAGCATTTTTGTTTGAAACAGGAACAGAAATAACGGCAGTAGGCTTTTGGAATCAACATTATTTCTTAGACTCAGGCTTGTAATCAACTTACTCAGACTTGTAATCAAGAGGCGTCACGCACGGGTTGGCAACGCCCCTCCCCCCAAAGTGGTCGGCCAGACTGTTAAAAAGAAAGGAGTCGGCGCGAAGCGCCACGATTTTTCGTTAAAAGCAGTTACTTTTTTGAAAAACAATCGGTAAAATGACCTGTTAGTCAGTAAAAATACCTTGCCCCTCAAAAAAAAATTTGGCTAGTGATGCCTGTGCTGGTAATATTAGACTTTCGGCCATCAAAAATGAGTGAGGCGAGGTTTTGAAGCTACAGCTATTAAAACAATTTTGTTTCCTTCGCGTACCCCTTGCAAGGGTCTCGCGTACCCCTTTGGGTACACGTACCACCGGTTGGGAATCGCTGATCTAGAATACGCAGTCAGACCGACTAAATTACGAGCGGGTGGGATTGAAATGGTCGATTTGGCTTATCTTGTGAGTAATGTTGACTGATGTTAGGATTATGAAAAAGAAAAGGTTCAATATAATCATTCCTATCGACTAGTAATGGTTTCTCCCAACTTTTCCGCCATATTATTATTATTTATTTGATTCCTTCAAAACTGAAGAGTGGTGTACGGTATACAACTTTAAACAACAACATATCAGTCAAACTCACACACACTTACATAAATTTAAACAACTGACGAAGCCTAAAAAAAAGTAGCCTACTCAATCTATAATCAAATACAAAGGAAAAAAAGATCAAAATAAACAACCTCACCAGGGCACTTTTTTTTAAAAAAGGTAAAAAGGTTGTGATGAACAAGAATATTGTCAGCTTTTTTTTTATGAAAGTTTGCATTTTACTATCCAAAATTTCCAAAGGCTTCTTCACTTTAAAATTAGAAGTTAGGAAAGAGTTCAACTAATATCAACTAAATTCTATACAGCCATTCGGAAACCCCTCAAATTCCAATACCGCACGTCTTCTAATAATGAGCAGCATAGCCTCCTTCGCACAAATACAAGTTCGGCTGAATTTGGGCGTGGGTTAGGGCGGGTCGAATTTCACAAGATTGCATAAAATCTCCACGAATTTGTTCAACAAATATTCTTTTTGCGGTAATCGGACTGATGTATACGGGCGTAAGAAAACACGAAGAAGATGCTGTTCTTGGATGATTGCTAGGATACCTAAGACATATACACCAGCAGCAAAACACCACTATAGTTGCTGAAGTTCAAACATGAACGAGATTTTGATTTTTTTACCAGCTAATAATCCAACTAAGATAATTAGCAGAAATGTCCGACATTAAAATCTTAAGGGGGATAATTAGCTGGTCAAGAAAACCCCCGATAATCTCGTTTTTGTTTCATTAAGAAAACTAGTTTCGGGAAAAATCTGCTTTCCCGCCCAAGTTTTGAGCACCTATTTCCAGGCCCATATTGCCCACCAAAGCCTCGATTGCCTCGAGCTAAAGCACAAAAAGTTCTGGTTCTGAACCCCGTCAGTACAAGGACCGAACGTTACAAAAAGAGTTTTATTCCATCGTTCGTCGAAGTTTTGAACAACTGACAAACGTTTTCCCCACAATGTTTTAACTGTTTAATGTTTTATTTTGATTGGTCAGTTCGGCAATCCAATGCTGTGAAAGTTCGTTTTGCAATGACGTATGTATGTATGTATGTATGTATAGATTTATTGCCCATCATAAGTGTAAAAATACAACGCTGATGGAGTTATAAAGAAAGAAAAGGAAAAGAAACGAATAAGTACTAATATTAAGTTGAAACAATATAAAAAAGTGAGGGCCTACCCATGACACACGGGCTGGAGTGCTTGGAAGTTGTAAGCGACCATCTCCCTCTTTTCTTCATCGCGCGTGGTTCCCATTTCCATCATGACGAGAGACTTGGACAAGTCTACAAAAAAGGAAAAGGAAAAAACCGTGCATTTTATGGCTTCCATGTTCCTCATGGGCGAAATGAGACGAGAAGCCATTCTGTTTGTTTTTTTTTCAATCGAGGCTATTTCAGCTCCTTACAATCAAGTCAGAACTCGAATAGGGCCTTTCTTCTAGTCTTAGCAGTAAATACTCGCTCAGTTTTTGGCAAGCTTCAGTAATTTACACCACGAATTTTTCTTCGTCATATCTTTAGAGGTCTCCATCGACGGTAAAAACCGAGCCGACGGTACCGCGACGGTAAAAACCGAGCCTCATGAGACGACTTTTGACTACGACATTTAAGAAAGAAGTTTCGTGCCAAAATATTCTGTATTCTATTTTCTTCTTCTAAGCCAACAGTAGCAAGTTCTTTCAAACGGAAATGCCGCCGCCTTGCCCTTACCTTAGCCTGTCGCGGTAACGTTCTTAGTTCCATCGCTACAGGGTTTGTCTGTCACGGTACTGACATTCGCGGTTTGACCGTCGTTGATTTTGCATAGCGCTGATTTTGCTCTTACGCGATTCTTGAATAGCGCGGTTTTGGCTATCGCGGTTTTGACATATAACCGGTTGCGAGACATCAGCATGAAATAAACCTGTTTGCACGAAACTCGTTCTGAACACTATTGCTCGAAAGTCAAAACTTCAAAGAAAAAGCTCAGGGAATCTAAGACTCAACAAAACTAACAGAAAAGGGCTATTTGTAGTCACTGGTGCTTTAAGTAAAACTTTTGATTCATTTTCTTCACGAACGTTCGCAGTACAGAGAGCCGTCCTTCTTGCGACCTTATTAATCAGAAAAAAAAATCATTAGCTCGAACATGCTTACATTTTACATACCTGTCTGTCCAGAAACTGATATCGGACTCCCATTCAGAAATGCTCCTTCTCCCTTCTTTGCAGTGTACATCTGATTCAAAACCGGGTTGTAAATGATTCCTATTTGAGGGATCTTGTTGACTACAAAGGCTATAGATATGCAGACATTTGGGAAGGAATGGACGAAGTTCATCGTTCCTGGAAAGTGAGATGAGAGAAAGTTACTACTTAAGAAACTTCACGATAAGTTGCTCTCTACAACAGTGAAGTTTTAGAAGACTTTCGCTTTTGCCCATTGAAGTTGGATTCCACGGTCGTGTTCTTATTAAGACGTTTTCGTCAGTGACGTCTCTAGTCCAAGTGAAAGCACAGCTTGGTCCCTCTGGATGTTGGCGCCTGCACTTTCGAACAAAATGGCGCCGATTCGCAGTCGTCGTTCGTTCGAAAATACGTTATTAGCGGCAGCGCCAGCCCACGAGAGAGAGAGATACAGTTAATACTCTTGATGACTAACTCCCGTGCCAACGAAGAATCGCCGTATAACCTAGCGAAGAATCAGAAACGACACCACAGCAAACGTTGTTGATTGGTTTACACGGAATTTGAGTCAATTTTGAGGAATTGATTGGGTGACGTTTCTTGTTCTTCCCTAGGATAACCGGCGTGTTTCCGACTTAGTCATGTAGATTATTACTAAGACTTTCACATTAAGACTTCACATGGGACAGCAGCACCGGGAGCAGGGACAGAAGAAGCACCGTCCCGTCCTAGTGGATGTGCCCAAATGAAATCTCTTTATAAGGTTCAAGTCCTCCGAAAATCGGGTAGAAAGGCAGAGAAGACGCTACTAGTGTCTGCCATTTGGCCTCGAGCCCTCTCTCTGCCAAATTGGCTTTTTATATTGAAATTATATTGTAATAAACAGAACTTGAACTTGAACTTGAACTTGTACCTTGGATGCTTTTTGACCGAATCCCAATCGAAAATGGGATTACCCTGTAGCTTTCAAAACAAAGCGGTATTTTCCAGACTTACATCCAAAATTCCGCTTCTGGGTTTTGGATGCTATTGCTCTCCAAAACACATAATTTTCCTTGATCCCAATGCTTTAAGTAACCATCCATAGCCATTCAAAGTAAAATTTTGGAAAGATTGCCAAAAACAGCCGAGCTAAAAACTAACCAGAGCTAACTAGTGAACGGCCGATATCCCGATTAAAAATTCTTTGAATGTGTAGTAGTATGTAGTTGAACGAAAAAGTTGCATGGAATCGTATGAAGTAGTATGGAATAGTTTGATTAGTGATATATAGTAGTATGGAATACTTTGGTAAACATGCCTCCGACTGGGTTAATCTTATGTAGTAGTATCCGATAGCATCCAGTTTGCTAGTAGTAGCATGTAGTAGCAACGGTTACTACTGCATGCTACTTTTTCGTACTACTCCATACTACTAATTCTCGGAAATTTTTCATCGGGATGAAGCAAAAAGCATGCTGAGATTTTTCTTCCGGATTCCAGACAGCCGTTTCGCCGAGACGGATCTGGACGAAAAACGTCTCGAAATCCGGGTTGTTGGACACCCTGGATTCCGGATGTCTGGAAGGTGCCGTAGAGGCGCCACATTCGAAACACACAACAAAATTAATATGAAAATCCAGGAATAAAAGGAAAAGTGATTGACAGTTGTGACTGAGAAGCAAAGGACATTGTAAAGGGTACATATAGGAAATGTTGAAGGACAGTGACATTAGCTTTCGTCGTTATCATGAAAACACGGACGGGTTGGCTTGACTGTGCGGATGCCCTGGATATCTGGAAGGTGAAGCCTGGCTGTTAGTCATCCAACACTTTCTGATCTAGAGCACAGACAACATAGACGTAACAACTGCAGAAGCAATTTGTTTACCATCAATCGGGTCTATAATCCATGTTGGCTCATCAGTGAAATTTGCTTTCTGGCCAGCAGCAACACCTTCTTCCCCAATAAACCTGAAAGGAACAACACAATAATGATTGTTTTTGGAAAAAAGAACTTTCGTGGTGACGCAACCTTCTCCGACAGATCTCAAGCAGGCCCAGGCACGCAGAAGTCTCAAAAGGAGGCACTGGAAATACAAAGAGAACGTTGCTGCTCCCATAAAACCTTTTTTTCAGTCATGAGAACAAAGGCTTGACTTTGTGATGCCAAGAGCTGCTATGCCCAGCATTTGCCCTACATCAAACATGAGTTCTGCACTTCCGGAATGCCAAACAGTGTTGCACGATAACAGTGTAAAAAAATATTATGATGTGTGTAAAATTCACAAAATACAAACTCCAGGTTTAGGCACTCTTCCATAGAGTTCAAAGAACAAACAAACTTCATATTAGATATAATTCTGCTATCCAGCTCAAATTTTTTTTTTTGTGTAGACCTTTTTTTTTAGTCTAGATGAGTTACATTAGCCAACCATACCTATGGTCCGGGAACTGGTCCTTCAGCCCTTTTACAAGATGCTGCTCTACAGCTACATCAGTAACAGTGACAAGATCAATATCTGATGATTTTGTGGTCACATCCTTCTTCCGAGAGGAAAATGCCTCCTTGATCAGCTGAAAACATAGAATACTTAAAAAAAAGCACAACATTTACATGCCTTTCATTAGTGGATTGAAACATCACCATAGCAAGGGTGGAGAGTATGAAATACCTCGGAATAATCATTGATCCACTACCCTACTGAGTTTCAAATACCATATCGACCAACTGAGACTGGGCCGAAATGTCGGTCTCCTTCGCCACCTACAATCTATCCTGCCTTATGAGGCCCTTCGATCCATTTATTTTTCCCTAATTCACTCAAATCTAAATTACTGCCCACTTGTTTATTTAAACACTTTCTCAACAAATATTATTGGTATTCAGAGACAACAAAACAAAGCCATTCGCGTTCTTAAGCAATTCATTCCTTCTCCACTCAGCCTCCCTAACAAAACATCAACAAAAACCCTTTATTTTGTTCTAATATTTTGCCAGTTGGTCTTTTTGTCCCTTATCATGATGTACTATTTAAAGTTAAACACCATCATAAACAACTTCCAGGATATTTTTATAAGCCCGACATTTTCGCTCAAACCAATACATCCCATCAACACTATACCCGGAACAAATCACTACTATGTCAACCATTTATGCTAACGAAAAGATCAAGATTCTCTGTTAGAAATACTGTTATAAAATCATGGAACAAATATCAATCTAGTTTTGACCTACAACTTTCTCCAAATGTTTTAAAAAATAAAATCAAAGAAAGACTTCTGATTGAATATTGAGCGATGTATGAAGATCGATGGTTTGTCCTTTGAGTACTGACAGATGTCTAGTCTTTTTGTTCATTTATTTTTTTTAATGAGGAGGTTATTTGCTGGATGTCCCCTTTCTCGGGACCGGATGGTGGTTGTTATATTGTATACAGTGAGTTGTGTATGACCATGATGAGTTATATTTCTTTTAATTTAGTCGTCTGGCCATCGAACCTGCTCTCTGCCATGAAGTTTTGTAAAATTATTATTATTTGAAAATTAAATGAGCCTGAACCAAAAATTTGTTTAATCAACCAAAAAGCTGCCAAGAAGGGGTTTGAAAAAATTCTAAGTAGGCATTTGCAAGTTTATCATTTATAATAATGTCTACTAAAATCTAAATTACCTTGCAATGATTCAATGTCAAATTCTTTTAATTTTATACCTTTTCTGATGATGGCCTGAAACAATGTACAGTACAACTTTTAAAAGATTTGGAGCTTTTCTGTGCTCAGGATTGATTTATAGAGACTTGAGAACAGTCACTCAACACCAGCCAAAAAACCAGCTCAACACTCAAGATTTCAAGTGACCAACTGTTGTCAACAGTTGGTCAACAGACGACAGTTGTCAACACTAACAACAGTGTTGATTCACCTGGTTTATAACTGAGCCAATCTGTACTCAGACTACAGAAAAAATAGATTTGCTGCAAAAACCTGAATTACTGATAATGTGCAAAATCGTGAAAAGAACTTACCTCTCCACCAGAGTTGACCAGAACAAGAACCGCTTCGTATATTGCATTCAAATTTTCCGCCATGATTTGATGTTTAACTCTGTCAAGTTGAAAGGATCAACAGAAATATCTAGGTTAGTTTTTGATGGAGCGCATGAAATGTTGAGGAGATACGCACGGTAGGGCTGCCTCAGAGGTGCCGCTGGCAGGCCGCTGGCTGCTGACTGGTGGATTATTTAGACGCTAGGACGCCAAGTATAAACCCAGAGTAATTTGATCGAGGTGATTGCTTCACTTTCTTCGCGTCTGCCAAAAATGTCGCTTTTTTTCTGAGTATCGAAGAAACGTTTGCTTACGCGAGTGAATCCTTACGCTCGTATTAAATTACTCTTTGGTTTTGGTCAATCACCTACGTATTGCACGAGTCATAATAGACGAGCTAGGCCTATATTGATTCTCCGTGTTTAGCATTGTTTTTTGTTTAGTATTCTGTATCCGAACTTATGGTGTTATTTTCTTAAACGGTCCGAACAAGTTCCCAGTACGGTTTTAAAACCGCAATAGCGAATCTAATTTCCAGCTTTTCTTTCTGGTTCAACACCCTTTATAGTGTTTCCGAAAATTCTACCAACCATCCTTCTTAGAGCCGCCAGCCCAGATGCATCCAGGCCATCCAGAAAGATCCGCCAATCATCCCTCGATGTATGTGATGCTGCTATGCTCATGCCCAGCGTCTTTCCAGTTCCCACAAGGGTTGGCAGGGGCGTCGCAAGGTGAGAGGTGGGGGGGGGGGTACAGCACCCCCCAGCTTTTTGAGATTCGGTATAAAAAAATGGCCGGAGGCCCAAATTTACTAAAATTGTTTTTTATTTTTTACGGGAATTTTTTTTTTTACGGTATTATTTACGGGGATTCGGATTCAGAATCCCAAATAGGCTTTCGGTACAAATCTATTCGGTATAATGACCGGATTCGGTACAGTTGCCAGTATTTGGTAGATATCACGAATTCGGTGAGAGAATTTACTGAAAATATTTTGGTAATTTCTCGTATGCCAGAACTATTAGGCATATCTATGGAGATTCGGTAGTTACACAGAATCTCGAATAAGCTATCGGTCTGAAATTATTCGGTATCATGATTGGGATTTGGTAATTTATTCGGTTTAATTTTCAGGATTCGGTAGTTACCACGACTCCCGACTTTGTTACAGTTTCAACGTTATACATGTTCCCGAAAATGCTATCGGTCTAAACTGGGATTCGGTAATTTATTCAGTATAATTGCCTGGATTCGGGAGTTAACACGAACCTCGAAACTCGGAAGAGGTCGAGTGAAGCACTGTTCGCAGACAAAAAGACCATTGTTATTTATCATTACTTCAGCGCGCATTCAGCTACTTCCCCAAAATTCTGCATAAAATGCTGCATCGTTGCGACATTTCTCGTGACATTTTTCGCGGTATTAATTGCACGTAAAATGTCAAGAAAATTCTAGTCTGAAACGAAAAAAGTTACAAAAATACAGAGTTAATGTAGTATTTTCTGTCAAAAGTTGGATTCTGACACAAAAGCCTGCATTTCCATATTGTTACGGACGCTAAGCTACTAAATGAACGGATGAAAAAAAAATGTAGGAAAGTGATGATACGACATGTCTTTTTGTTATATGACTGTTATTTTTCGGCAATGGCTTACCTTTGTAGTTGCTGAATATTTCAAGCGTAGAGACAAGCACACAGAGGTACCACACATCCGAAATAAGAAGTTCATTCGATGAAATCTATTCTCACTTTCATCTCGGCCACCGACGGGGCTTTATAAAGGGCGATTCTGGCGATCTCTTGGATTCGCTTTCCGAAAAGCAAAGCGAGAATCCGCCGAGCGCAAGAACAAGCAAAAAGTCGTTGCACCTTTACAACTTCTCGCTGACTTGCCGAACTCACTTTCCACTCGCGACGTGGATTTGCTTTCCAAGTGCTCGCAGAAACTAGCGGAGCGCAAGAACAGCTCTGGGAAGCGAAGCGACTTTTAGCCGAGGTCGCACGAACAGCCAGCTCATAAACTCGCGGAGCTTTCCAAACCGCCAGAATCGATCTTAAATCCTTTGGAATGTGATTTTTGGTGACTCTGGTCTGGAGACAGTAATCAGTAAGCACTCTGTTGTTTGGGAAATTAGGTCAAACTTGAAGAGTTTCAGGTGATGTCAGTTCAAAATCTTTCAAACAAGTGTGAACACAGCATCATTTTTAGCTTTCCAGGATTTGTATTGTATTTGCATTCTTACACACGATTCACGCTTGTGATGTGTATAGCGGACAAACGAACTAACTCAGTTTTGTCGGGTTTTAGGGCCTATTTAAGTAAATAAGTTAAGTGTAACTGGCCTGACGGATCCCAAGCTGACTGCGAGTCTTAGTTGAATGCGCTAAACGGATGCGTTAATTTAATTTATTCGAGTGTTATTTCGGCCCTTCTTGGCAAGAGTCCATCAACTTTGCATTAGGACCTGAGGAGGACCCTTGCCGTTTAGCACAGTCTACGAAGCTTAACGAAGTTCCAAAGTACTCATGCCAAGAACACATTCTAATTTATTCTTCGTCGCACAGATAAACTCAGGGACATATGTAAAAGTTTTTTTATAGCCCAAAAGCAAACGAATACGTGTTGTCTTTTCTTATCGTACAGTAAAATAAATACATCTTTGTTTTCAGGGGTCACGAGTCTCAAAGCCACGTGTGTTACTAAGAAAGTTTCTTTCGAGAATGGCTAAATGTAATGAACCCATGGACGGAAGTGAACGAGTGAGCAGAGACACTGAAAAACGGAATTAATGTCATAAAAACAACTTCCCAGACGATGGAAATACTATCGATCAATCAAGAACAGAAAATACACTTTCTATAGTACGCACCTTCTCTCCTATTTTTTCTGATAGCGTTCTGTTTATTGTTTGGCTGGGATTATTTTTTAAACAAAGAAAAACAACCGAATTGCATCGTTCCTATTATCTTGCGTGAAAAAAAAATAGTGGTTTATAAGAAGGTTCAGACACCAAACCTGAGCAGTAGTCTGGACAAGCTCACTTGACCAAAATGCTGCGCTTTGCCTTGCTCTGTTTGCTCCCTCTGGCTTTTGCCGGCCCACTTGGTAAGTTAAAAGCTTTCCATTGTTTCTGGGAACCTTCCGGTACGGTCACCTCTGTCCAGATTCTTGTCCACACTGCCCATAATATTCTTTTTTTTAGATCTGGCTATAGGCCTAAGGCGTATTCTCGTCGTTCCCCGAGGACTCCACTTGAGGAGTCCCCGCGTTTTTGTTTGTCCCGGGTACTCACTCCCCGTATTCTCGCGAGTCCCCACGGACGGGGAATGCTCTGATTATCATCACCATCATAAAAAAGGACTCCCTTTCAGATTCGGAGGGGAATCTATTTTTGCTGGTGTTGGTGCAATGTAAAAATTAAATAAAAACAATCAGAATAAACAAATCCAAAAGTAAAGTGGATCCAGACTAATTTCGTAAACTGCATATTTTTTTTTGAACAAAATTCATTTCAGAAGCATTCCCCGTGTTCTCGCTGTTTTCGTACAGCGAGTCCGCGTGGAGTGACTCCCTCTATTCTCGCCGTTCCCTTCGATTCCCCGAGGAGTCCTTGGGGAACGGCGAGAATACGTCTCTAGTCCGAAAAATTCCGACAGCGTTCACGGGGTATCGGATCAAACCATGCTTGATTTTTTCCCTCCAGAAAAATAAAAACTGGCTAGATTTTCTTCAACAAAAGGGCTCTTCTCCACAGACGCAGAAGATGAAAAGTCCTGCATTGTCTCCTCTCACTTCCATTCTAGTGGGATTGCCCGAGGAGACCCTTGCCAAGAAGAGCAGAATATCAATTCGGTAACTCCAAACAGAAAACCCAGGCACTGCTAGTCTGATTTTATTTCTAGTAAGACTATATCGACTCAGG
The DNA here is from genome assembly GCA_023053555.1 of Branchinecta lindahli. Taxonomy (NCBI): domain Eukaryota; kingdom Metazoa; phylum Arthropoda; class Branchiopoda; order Anostraca; family Branchinectidae; genus Branchinecta; species Branchinecta lindahli. The sequence continues at coordinate 8,566,633 of JAKZAO010000009.1, read as the reverse complement.
GTACATTCTTGATATGTCAGCTAGCTCCCCGAGTCAAGTTTGAGTCAAGTTTTCTGTTCCTTTAAGCAAAAAGTAGCCTGTCATACGCAGAAGACCGAGCGAGTTTCGTTGAGATTGGCATAATGACATAACATAATGACAACATAATGACAGTCACGGTCGCCCAGGGTCGTGTTCACTCTCTAGAAAGACCGAGGTAGAGGTGACGAGAGACGGAACCGGGCCACTAGCGGGGCTAAATCACGTTTTCTTCTTCTTCAAACATTTCGCCTTTTCCAGATTCAAATGTTTACTCAAAGCAGTTTGTCTGGGAACAGGGCCAGTACTTCCAGGGAGATATGAGGCTTACCGAAGCTCAGATGCAGGCTGTTAAGGAGAAGAACGGTCTCATCGACACTGCCTACAGATGGCAGGACGGAGTTATCCCATACGTCATCGAAAGCGGTTTCAGTGAGTAACTTACTTTTATTAACTTGCTATCTTTAACTTACAGGTTCTAGTTCGCCAAGTCCATTTTCTGCACAGATAAATAACTAAAGGAAGATGAAGTAGCAACGTAGCTCAAGCAACAACGTAACGTTAGCTTGTAGGCTACTTGCCGTCAGTTTGGGGAGTTCGTCGGAAGTCTCAAGCGCCAGTGTTTCAGTAGTTTTCGCGCTCTCGGTTTCTAAACGCTATCTAGAAGACCGTGGCTAATGCTTACATTTCGTTTGTTTAGCACAAGCCAACATTGATCTCATTAACTCCGCATTCGAAGAATACCACCAGAAGACATGCATCCGATTCGTCCCACGTACCAATGAGCGTGACTACCTGACGATCGGAAACGCCCAGTCTGGCTGCTGGTCATGGGTAAGCATTATCGAGATAATACCTTGATATAATAATACTCTGAACCTCGGTTGTCTTTTATACTTTGACCTAGCACTCTAACTCTAACCAAACCCTTCTTTGCGATTCTGGAAATTCATTTTTGTCGGCTATGATCCGGAAAAGAGGGCATGACAAAAATGTCTAGGAAACTATGGGGGGGGGGGTCGGTCATAAGTCAAATTATAACCAATTATTGTTATTCGCAATCTGCCAGGCGCCTGTCCTCTTTCCAAGCCTCTGCTCCCAGTAACGAAGGTCTTTTAGGTTGGTCGTCTTGGTGGACGTCAGGAACTGAACCTTCAGACCCCAGCTTGCCCAGGATGCGGTAGCTGCGTTTACGTTAAGGGCACCCCGGTTCACGAGCTCATGCATGCCATTGGCTTCCACCACGAGCAGACCCGCTGGGATCGAGACGACTACGTCACAATTTTCCCTGAGAACATCGACCCAGGTACGACAGCTTAGAGACTTTTTCTCAATACTCTTGATGACCTCTCCTTGCCGATGCAAAATCTCCGGCCTCTCCAGGTACCTATCGGAAGAAAGGCAGAAGTGGTATCACAGCTGCTCCCAAAGATCGCCGTGATTGCTTTACACAGGATTTGAGTCACTGAGTTTGAGTCGTTACGGAGACATTCGCTCCTTCTTCCTGGATATCAATAAAATTGCGTGTTTTGGACTTAGTCATACAGAGTATCTCCGCCTGTCACAAAGGCTGTGTCATCTATGTTGCGTTTATCGCATCCGCAAAGGCTCTTCAGAACGAAAACGGACAAAGCATGTGATGAGACGCACATTGTAGGCGCGAAAGGCACTGAGTGAAATTTTAAAGTAAATATGAGAAAAAGCCTTGCTTCTTCCTAACCTTGGATTCCTTTGGTGAAGGCATCGTCGTCGAAAGTCTAATCACATTTCCACGGGTATCCGGACACTGCCGATAATGTCGCTACCAACAATAACTGCGACTGGTAAAATCCGCGCCTGACCAAATATGCAAATCCTCGACTGTGTCGGTATAATATACAAGAATTTAATCCGTTCAAATTAAAACTTCTATGCATCTTTGGCTGGCAAATTCACGCTAATCCAATGAGTCAGCTCTTCCTAAAACTAGTATTGTTGTTTTCCAGAAACGCTCTACAACTTCGACAAGTACGACCAGAGCTACATCAATGCTTACGGTCAGCCATACGACTGGGGAAGTGTTATGCATTACTCAGAGTATTCCTTCAGCATCAACGGACTACCAACCATTCTATCCAAGGCAAGCATTATGTGGCGTGGAAGCTATACTTTTTTATGGACTGTCATTTTTCCGCTACAGCACGACGGCTGCTGTCCACCCGACATATCTTTGTCCTAACACTTGCTCTCACTTCTTTTCAGGTTGCAACAGGGTCAGATATAAAATCTGGCCAACAAAGTAATAGGATACGCTCATTTCTTCTACAAAGATCGAAGTGAAAATGCCACAGATCAATTCGATTTCCTTGAAGCCCTGTAAAATACCATTATCGTAACACCAAATCGGTTAGATACTAGAGGAGGGTTTTCGCGAGTTGGAAAGCAAAGTCGGAATCACTTTCCAGTGGTATTCGCGCTACGTCGGAAGTTGCCGAGCTTTCCCACCCGGTTTTCGCGCTTTGGAAACCGAAGCAGCTTTCCTGGAAAGTGATTCCACGAAGTTAGTGGAAAGCTCCGCGGAAAGTTGATTTTTTCGGCGGGAATTTCAAAAGTATGGAAAAAAACTGTGGAAGTATCACTAATAAATAAAGAAAAATTGCAAGCGTTGTTAGGATGACTTCGGTGAATTGTATGAGATTCAAAGAAGTACTAAAGTGAACCATATTTATTCGAAAGAGCTTGTAATTCAATATTTTACCGGCGACGTCAGCTTTCCATGCGTTTTCGCGATCAGTCCAGCGGGAAAGTGGAAAGTGATTCCAGGAATCGCTTTCCCACAGTATTCACGATGCGCTTCGCTCGCCGGAAAGTGATTCCGAGATTTCGCGAAAACCCTCCTTAGTATTGACGGGAAAGCATCCGCTCAGTTTGATGCAAGATCTGCTGAATCCAGCGAAATTTGACCAGGGAAAAGAAAAGCAAAATAAATAAATCGGGAAAGGAAATCACCACACTAAATGATTTACAAAACACAAAAAAAGTCAGGGAGCCTGGGGAATTACTGAATACGAACTGTCACCAAAAAGTATTAAAACAAAAGCGAAACTCAGAAACAAACTTTTATTCAGCTATCCCTGAGTTCTGAAACCACGGTGGGGGGCCTGAGCAAGCGTTTAGCGAATTTATTAGAGTCAACCTTACGTTCTTTTTCTGTCTGAATCAGTGAGAAAAGTCGGAAAGAAGATAATACATGGGGGGAGGGAGGGTAGTGAGCCTTGCAGAGCACAAGCTGAGCATTGACTATTTCTTACAGCACATGCTTACCGTCTCTAATCTTGACATTTTCTTGCAGCCGGAGGGAACCCCACTTGGAAACGACAACGGTCTTACGGATACTGATGCTACCAAGATCAATCTTATGTACAACTGTTAATTACCTGTATTCTTTAGTAAAAACCTCGTTCGCTATTGGTCAGATGAAAAAAATAAATAAATGGCGATACCTAAAGAAGAGTATTTGAGTTACAAACACTCTGAGAACACCCAAAAACCTCTCTGCTATGACTGCATTATCTCCAGAGCAAAATAACACTAGAGGCGTCTTCTCGCCGTTCCCTTCGATTCCACGAGGAGTCCCCGGGGAACGGCGAGAATATGCCTTAGGGGTAGCGTCAAGACCTATGCTTTTTTTGCTTCGCAAACGAGCCATACTCATAGTGCCGCCCCCTACGCTTGCGGCATTTAAAGCGAGACAAACTTGCGGGCTTAGAAATGTCTAGTAAAGCTAAGATGCGGTCTGCACACATCGGGGAAACGGGAGGCTGTATCTTTTTTTTTGCTGTGTTCAGAATATGAAGTTACTGGAGCCAGCGCTGGTGCACGACCGATTGAGTTTGAGTAGGGACGTTCACTATCGCTAGTGGTGCTAGTTTCGCTGCTATTCGAGTAGTCCCCGCGTTTTTGTTTGTCCCGGGGACTCACTCCCCGTATTCTCGCGAGTCCCACGGACGGGGAAAGCTCCGATTATCATCGCGGAAGCCCCGGACGTCTGGGAATCTGGAAGGTGAAGCCTGGCTTTTCTATCGAGAGATTGCACCATACCCGACGAAAACGGCGGAAGAATAACCGACCAATAACGCGAGCCTCCGATTTTGTTTACAAACTTTGAAGCCTTCAAACTCTCATAAAAAAGAACATTAATTTGCAAAAGTTGTATTACTCCAACAAGAAGGAGCCAGCTTAACGATTCCAACAATTCGCTGGCTCACAGCAACTATCCAAGGCCGGTAATTTAATTTCAAAGTCGAAAGTCCTATACCTCCTTATGTTAATTTTTTTTCTTATACTCCCGTTATGATGGTGAGCGTGTCCGAAAGCTCAGAAACGAACGAAAATGCTGAATTAATTCAGCATTTTATGCAGCATTTCGCTTTCGGACTTAAATTTTCGCTCGGTTAATGCAGCATTAATTCAGCATAAAATTCATCGAAAAATTCAGCGAAGATGCTAATTTTTACGCTGAGTTTTCAAGAAGAAACTGGGGAGCTGGCGATTAAGGCTAAATTTCGGAATTGGAAGTGTCAGAGAAGAAATAAAGAACGTGTCCGAAAGCTGTTAGTGCTGTAAATGCTGCATTTAATGCTGCATATAAGGTAAGAGCTTTCGGACGAAAATAAAAATAAAAATGTAGCATTGAATGCAGCATTTACAGTCCTGAAAGCTTTCGGACACGCTCGGTGCAGTGTTTCCACTTCATATTTTTCAAAATCCCTAAAAGCCTTGTGAAAAATCCCTAGAAATCCCCATTTTCAATACCAAAATCCCTAAGGATTCCCCCATTTTACAAATTCTTTCCCAATCACTAGCAAAGCCTAGTTGTATAGAATTTTAACAGCAGTTGTTCAAGACGACTTATTTTGCAACTGAAGACTGGTTATTTGTACCAAAATATCTTCTTCTGACGTTTAAAACAATACTTTTTAATCATCGACTACGTATGAAAACAAAGTTGCTTGAAATGTACTTCAAGTATTCCAAAAACTTAGAAAACAAAACATCACTTAATTACCTCAGAATCCAGTTATACAGATCAAAGAGAAAGAAACTCAGTTCTTAATCAGAATCAACCGCTTTCTAATCATCGACCAGTTAAGAATAGAAAGTTGCTTCTATTCTTAAAGAATAGAAAGTTGCTTCTATTCTTGTCTGGGTGACGTTTTGTATTCTCATTGGCCAGGACCCTAGAAATCCCTGAAAAATCGGGAGAATTTGTAAAAAAAACCTAGAAATCCCCAAATCCCTAAATTAAAAAGTTCGCCCCTAAAAGACTTCAAAAATCCCCATTTTAGGGGGGAAATCCCTAAAGTGGAAACACTGGCTCGGTGTAGCAATATCCGTTTTCATCGGGTATGGTGCAATCTCTCTCTTCATCAATTTCGTAGGCTAGAGAGCGTTCCATACCAAACCAGTGTCCGAAAAGTAAAATGTGGATTATGTTGATCATTACAACTTGTCAGTAACAATATTAGAAACAACAAGCAAGAGGCTAAAAAATAATTCTGAATCCGTTGTAGCTGATTTAGGCTATTGGTCAGACGTCCAGTGTGCTAAGATTACTTCAGAACTCTACAGGTATGCTTCTTTGGGGCTTGACAAATTGATTTGTCAAGATAAAAATTCAGTCCGACCTATTATATAGCAAATATCATGACTTCCTAGGCTAGATTGATACTGGCTGGATACTTGTTGATATTGTTATATGCTAGGGAAACTCAGTCTTTCAGATATTCAGATATTTGGACGGCCTCACTCCACTCTAATTCACTTCGCTCTAAGCATATCACGATATTTCCAGTACCCCCCTCCAACTCCCCAGTTGTCGAGTCCGGTTCGGACGTAAAATGAGACATGTGAGGCATGTGTTCTTTCCACATATCAAGTTACCATTTACATCCGATCACCCGTTCGAAAGTTACGCATGTCTCACTATTCTGGATTCCCCCTGCCTCCACTCCCCTCACGATTGTCGAATCGGGAAAGTGACTATTTCCAAGTCAGTTTGGTCGGGTCCCTGATATGCCTGCCAAGTTTCATCATCCTAGCACACCTGGAAGTACTCTAACTCGAGATCACCGGACCGACCAACTGACAGATCGACCGAAGGAAATTGATTGGTATATGGCACTTGGCCGGAAGGCAAGTGCCATAAAACCCGGGGTTTTCGGTAGACCGCCTTGACCGACTAAATATTAAAGTATTTGATTCATGTGAGCCGAGAAGGTGAAAGACACCATCATTTTTCAATGGGTCGAATTTTACGAACACACTGTTACCTTTGTTTTCTTCAAAATCCTCGGGGCATCCGAGCTTATCCACAAATTACTTGAACCAAGAATAAATAAGGGAGAGAATTGAGAAGAGTCGACTCAAGCTAGATTCCTTTCTAGCCGGTCTCAAAACCAGGGGTGGAGCCTGGGTGGGGCTTCGCGTGTTGCCTCTTGCAGTATAAGGTGCAGTATCCGCAGAAATCAGCACTGTTTAAACTTCCCGCCTTTTCTGGCTGCTTCATCACTTTTGCTCAGGAGGTAACACTTAATACTGCAAGAGGCAACACGCGAAGCTCCACCCAGTCTCCACCCCCGGTACAATATTTCCGGCCAGAAGTAAACGTCCCTTATTTATTCTTGCTTGAACACAGTACACTCTTGAAAGCAAAATCGCCATTGCTAATTAACTATTCACTAATCTCCCGACGCAGGCCAGCAGAGTACTAGAATCTTCGAGAAGATCAAGTGGCGTGTAAGAGGATTAAAACAACTAAGTATACAGTTTGTGGACGTTTAGATATGTCAAAAGTAGAAATCATCGGCCAGTTTGACAATTTTTGGTCTCGGAAGCTGAATATTATTTAGCTCAGTTTCGTAATGTTCAAGAAATCACTACAATGAATTTAGTATAATTTATGGCGTTTGTTTATTGTGATCTTGTTTACATCCTTAATTCTTTGGACTTACGGGAACTGACAAGAAAAAACAGAAAACAAAATACTTAGAGAAATCGATAATGCAAATAATTAGTTTGATTTTTTCCACACATTTTCCATATGCCTGCTCCAATGAAAACTTTTGTTAGATCCATAGTCAAACTATGATCCCAGCCTCCCCATGTCGGGCACTTCCGACCCGCGCCACTAGATGACCCAGCGGTCGGATCGGGTCGTGGCTTCATCTTGGGTTTTGGGTGGGGGGGGGGGGGGGGGTTCTAGGCGTTGCAAGTGCTAGAATGCTTACGATGCAACTACTTTAATTGTTTGTGTGAAAGTCACAAATAATTATCTAAGATTGTGTTTTAATGAGCCAGTATGCCCAACTAGCATACCATAACTGGGCATAGCAGATGCTGGGACATTTTGCATGGCCTATCTAGAAATTGGTCATTTGCTGTAGCTTGGAAAGGAAGAAATAAAAGATAAAAGAAAATACAGCTAGATATTTTTGCTGATACTTTTATGATAATTACTTGAATTGTCGCAACTCAGGTTGCTGCATAGCCTACGGAAATGCAGTGTGCAATGTGCGTACCTGCTGTCACAAACACAGGCCCTTGAAAGCACAAGTTGTGTTCCACCAATATGTTCAGGCGGCTAAAGCTCTTCACTTTCGCATGTATCTAGGGAATAAGATAAACACATATCATGCATTTTTTTGAAAATGATTGAAGGCTTTTGTGTGACATCTAAGAAGGCGATTAAAAACTTGAAGTACATGAAGTTGTGTGCGTTGAGAAATCCGACTACCGAGGATAGACGACCAGCAGCTAATCAGCGAGCGTACCCGCAACTATTTGTTGGCGCTACTATCACAAGTGCCATTTCAGCAAAAGGTACATATATCATTCTTGGCCGAGTCTTGATTTGGGATTCTCTTGTGTGTCACCTACCAACTCGCCCGAACCCCTCTCCACCAGCTTGTTTAGTCACGATTGCCAACCATTGAAGTCTTTTGTTTTTACTGACAGTCCACCATGGAGCCTGTCACAAGACGTCAAAGCACCAGTCATATCGCTCATTGGTTCTGGGATGCTGTAGGCAGTCTCCGCTCTCAGAAAAGTCCAGCAAGTATCGAAAAGATTGGGAAGATTCTTCATCGGCTTCATGATATGAATGAGGGTAAGATTTTCTTCCATATTCACAAGGTGGCATCTTGCAATACCTGACATTGTATGAAGCCAGCGAACTGTTCGTCTTTAAACGTATCTCCTATATTTAGAGTTTCCTACCCTGCCTTCAGCAGTCGTGAGTCTGCCAGACCCTCAGGAACTTTGAAGATTCACAAAAGAATATCATCAGCTTTCCCGATGGACATCATGTTTCAAGAGAAATCCTGTTTCAATAAGAAAATAAGATGTAAATTTATACGGAATTTAATAAGTATGTAAGTAAAAAGTGAAAAATACTACGAAAACAACCACAGCTGGTCAAGTCGTATCATGATGGGAAAGAAAGTCATCCGATTTGGTTGGCAGTTGCGGAACTACTAATATTTCTAATGTTTTTTTCAGAGGATGTAAAGAAGCACTTGAGTATGCTGATGGCGGACGGTCTGCTGGTGTGCGAGAAAAAAGTTGGAGGAAAAGGTCAACCTGCTGGAGTGGAGTTTGACAACTACAGAAGCCCCACTGTAGAGGTAGGAAGCCTATTTAATTTAGACGCAACTTCATTTAATGTTAATTTGATAATCGGACCAAGGATTCCTGATACCCACGAATTTGCAGTAGCCTATTCGAAGTAACTGCAGCCCGGAGACCAGTGAGATGCCTTCCTCATGTTGACTCCCGTTCTTAGTTTGCGTAGTAACTACTTGTGAAAAGCGACTTCCCTCTACACCATAAAAGACAACTAGCCCTGATTTCAGGGAAATGGGTACCGCTGACCTGACTGCAGCTATGAAGTAGGGTTTTCTTAGTAGACGAGGACAGACTTTTGCTTTTGGTCTACGACTTTGGCAAGTTCTAGACCCGAATCTGGCATTTCGCTTGGCGATGAGTTCGTTTCCATCCTTTCATCAGTCATCTCATCAAGAATCGGTAATCCCTGTCGGAGGGTAATCCCTTCGAAGTTGGTGTGCAAACATTCCTGATTGTTTTACGATAGGCACACGCAGGAGCTATCCCAAGCCAGCTTTGAGATATGTTATGTACATTTATAACTTTTCTCGAACTGGTATGTGATGTATATCTTCCTGTGTCCCACAGGTATATTATGACAGTTAGTTTTGTCAAGGTGGATACATAAGTATCAGCCTCTAGAGAGGATGATACAAAACCGTATCACCTTCGCTGAAGTTTATCGAGCACTTCTCAACTACTGAAAAATAGAACGTGACCTCCAAAATATAATAAAAGACATCACTTTCAGAAAGAAAAACAAAAACAAAAGTAAAAAATAAAAAATAAATGTTGAAAAACATTACAGAAAAAAAATGTTCAAAAATTGAAAGAAAAAGTTGCTTTCCTATATAGCCAACCAACCTGGGTCACACCTTGCTACAATCACATTCCCACTGAAAATGCAACGTGTCAGCTGAAACAACATTACTTCCAACTTACTTCAACTTTTCCCTTTACTCTCCAGGCAGCTATTGAGCAATTACCACAGTCTTTTTTCTTGGTTTTGCTTTGATTAAAGTCCATTAATAAAAACATCAGTGTTGCCACTTTTCTGATGGAACCTGTGACTTTTGGCCTGACAAAACAGTGACATTCTGGCACCTACGAAACTAGGTCCTTTTCACCAACTATTAACGAGAAATCTCGCTTTATCATCTTCATAATTATACGCCTCAAATTTATGCTTCATTTTTGTATTTACTGGTAAGGAACCGGTCGCAGAGTTCTTGCTCGCGTTGTCGAAGTAACGAAAATGTATGACAAATCGCAGATTTCTGCGACCAGTGACAACACAGAATTAAGCCTGATTAATTCTATCTTTTTAAGAGCCTGCCGCTAGATGGCATCTGCTTCGCCACAAATGGAAAAGATGGTGTTGGATAAAGATAGTATTGTCATAAACAGAAATGCCCGGGTCACTACCCTAGTAATTTTCACATTTCTACGGTAGGCTAGGGTTGCCATTTCATTAAACAAAAATTAATAAAAAATAATACAAAAGTAGCAAATAACTACTATCAAAGAAGATTGAGTAGGCTACTGTTTATACAAAAATTCTGTTCGAAAAAGTTATATTAGTTAACATACCTCCATCTCAGTTGATATCGGAATAACAAGCGCGAAGGCCATTTAAAAATAACAACCTCGCTGCGCTCGGCGATATTTTTCATAACCTGCCTTGACTTCCGCTCGGACAGGTTATTTTCAGTGGCTGTCTCGTTGTTATAGTCCGATATCAACCTCGATGTCGGAAGTCAACCTTTAATAGCAGCATAAGGATGACGGATCTGTTAAGAGTATGGGAGTTTGTGGCCTAGTGGAATTCAGGCAAGTCGGGAATTGCATTGGCTTGCAACTGTGCTTCTGAGAGAGAAGTGCAGAGCTCGTTTCTTTTCTACTTGGGTTTAAGTTATGTTCAGCACAAGTCTGATTAAAACATAAAGAGCCAATTTGGCGTAGAGATGACACGGGGACGAATGGCAGCAATAAACAAGCGCACATAACTTATTGCAGGAGATGGAGAAATCCATGGATGAACACGATTGGTACTGTTTCGAGTGTCATCAGTCTGGTCCCGTTTACTCCTGTCAGAGCTGTCCTAGGGTCTACCATGGAAATTGTCTCCCGGCGCCGTACAAGGATGAAACTGGAGCGCTTACTTTTGGCGCGACTTTTGAATGCCCGGTTTGTAAGGTAAGCACATCACTGGTTCTCGATAGAAAATAGCTCAAATTGAGTAGAAAGCCGTGCAATCTGCAAGCTATGAAGAATGTCAGTCGAATCCTAAAGTACTTGGCTTGAGTGAGAGAGAGAGAGGTATAGGTATATGTAGAAAGCATGCGCAATGAGTCTAACCAGTACAAACCGCCGTCACCCTGAGAGCCATATCACTCGAGCTGATTCATCTTCCTTGGTATCTTGAAATTACTGATTTGAAAGCAGATTCTTAAAGCACAACTCTTACTAGAAATAATGGTTTCCCTATGAAATTGATCAGAAAAAAACATTTTCGAAAATACCATTACTTTCCATCTGAAATTAGCGATTTTCTTGTTAGCGCCTCTCAACTATGTCCAGCCTTCCTGCACTCCGACGCGGCGGCTGGGCGCAAAACATTTGAAAACTGATCGCGCCGTGGTTCAAAAGTGTGAAAACTAAGCAAATAAAAGAAGTAATAAACAAAAGCTTCTCAGATCCTTATGTGTGAAAGAGTTGTCAGCAGACGTTGATGATTCCGGCAAACGTTTCATTGTGTGACAGGCAAAACTCGGCAAGGCCAAAAAAGCGCTAAAATTTCGTAGGCACAAAACGAAACAATGGAGAAAGGTGGGGATTTTAGAAGCTTATAATTCTGTATGGGAGCTAGATATATTATAAAAAGCAGAATAAGCAAGAGGGGTCCTTTAAGGATATACCAATAGCATTATTTTTCTCGCAAGGATTCAAAGCGAAAACTTTGCTTCCCAGGCTGCTCCCCGCATATAGTTGCCAGAAGATTTTCGTGCAAAGTCCAGAAAAGTAGAGGACTGGGATGATTGTTACACAACAAGGAATGGGTTAAGAAAGATGCGAAAGATTGGAAAAAAAGTAACTGAATAAAAATACGTCCTTCGAAAAAATCGATTCTATTAAAAGGATTTTTCACAGGAGAAAATAGCTCAGTTGAAATGACGGGGTTTAAACTAGTACGTAAAGACAGTTTCAAATGTCGCTGAACTACTTGGAATAGATTAAATAGCAAAATTTTTAAAATCTTCACTAGCTTCCTTTTCAAAATACTGCTGCAAGCACTTGTTCTTGATGACGTCAAATCGGCAGGGTTGTCACTGACGCGATGTTACCTGATTAGAGAAACAGTAAAGTAGACAGATGTAGTACCCAATGGGTTGATGGAAGTGTTCGGTTTTTGCAATCACGGCTTTGAATACATACAATATTTTACTGTTGCCATCGTCAGGGGTAATTTTTATAATTTTTTCGTAAATAGTATAGACATAGGTATCATATCTGCTTTAATGTTGTAATATACTAATAATAATATAATTGCACAAAAAAGGCTTTCGCCTCTATAATCGGAGTCTAGTAAATGACAGGAACCCGATTAACTCACGTCGGTTGCCTCCCTTCGTTTCTTCTCACTTAATAAGGAAGATCTGTCCAATCTTTGCACTTGGTAGACTAACAAAGCATACAGTTTTTGGCGCTGTAAAAACTGTTTTTCACAGGAAAGGGACACAAAGGATAGCCCTCCTTTCAGAAGACGTGCTCTCAATCGTTTGCTCAACTACGTCTACCATCGGCTTCACTTCAGGGTGAGTGCCGCCGTTGTCTTTTCTCAGTGCATTAGAGGTATACTTCTTTGAATGTCAGTTAACTTTGAATAGCATAGTTTTGGGCTAAATGTTAAAGGACACCTGAACAATGAAACCATACTTGAGCACACCATGGAGAATGCATTTACAGACATGGCCACGGAGAGCATTCTTCTCCTGAGCGTGACGTTTTCAAAATAGGGATGTTCGTTTCTGGAGGTTTGCACATGCAGACTCCAAGACAACAAGACCAAAGGTTCCGATGGGATCCCAAATTTCAATATTTGATCCAGACAATTAGGTTTTGTCTTCGCCAGATCCAGTCTTCGCCAGGCCAAACAGCTAATCATTAAGAAATCCAAGCTCAGATATGGATTCAGCATGTGCGTTTACCTCTATAAGCCTATCGAAACGATCCTAGCTTACTTCTGTGAATTTTGCGGTTTTGGCGAAATTCAAGAACTACTTGTCCGGCGAATAACTAAAGCTCAAAAAGGGATTCAGCGTATCTCCTTACCCCTATATCCAACATCTAATCAACTTCAAATACAACTTTAACTTCTAACAAATTTTCCGGTTTCAGCCGGATTCCGGACGAACTATATTTCCGGCTAAAGAGTGAGTGTCATATACGGATTCTCCATCTCCTCTTACCCCTAAATCTATCGTCTAATCAACTTCAAATAAAACTTTTACTTTTAACAATTTTTCTGGTTTTGACCGGATTCCGGGCGAACTACTTGTCCGGCGATAAAATGGTTTTCGTATTCTTGTTCAGCATGCCTTCTTACCCCTACATCAAAGATCTAATCAACTTCAGATAAAACTTATAACTTCTAACAAACTTTCCGGTCTTGGCCGGATTCCGGGCGAACTAATTGTCCGGCGAGAAAATGGTTTTCATATTCGTGTTCAGCATGGTTTCTTACCCCAAAACCAAACATCTAATCAACTTCAAATAAAACTTTTACTTTTAACAAACTTTCCGGTTTCGGCCGGATTCCGGGCGAACTACTTGTCAGGCGCGAAAATGGTTTTCATATTCGTGTTCAGCATGTCTTCTTACCCCATAATCGACTATCACATTAGCTGTTTAAAAATATTTTGCTTGTCCCTTAATTTGAACCCCCTCCCCCACCCATAAATGTAGGGCTACAGGGCCCATCTACGAACTCGACCTTACTCTTGACCCAAAGAATGCTCACACCAAGTTTCATCAAAATATCTCATTCCCTTCGAGAGTTATCGTGCTCACAGACGGACGGACGGACGGACAGACAGACAACTTTTGCGATGTCATAGGTATCCGTCACTAACGTTTTGGGAACCCAAAAAGTGCAATTCATTCAAATCTTGTACAGCGCTGGCCGGATCGTATTGGAATTTCTTCCAGATATACGTTTGGGCTTAACTGGTTAAACAATATTCCAGAAGAAGGGTTGATTGGAGACATTTGTTAATTTCTAACATTGTTCGGTACTGAATTAACTGAAATAAGGACAGATGCAAAATGGAGCAAAAATCAAAGCTTGGAAACACTATTTCGTATTTGGATTGGGTTTTCTGCAGGCAGTGTTAACGGAAGTCATACAGATAGGGATGATATTTGGTGCTCGTCATTCAGGTGTCCTTTAAAATGAAGACCCAAAACGCTCATTCAGGTGTCCTTAGGAGACCTTTATTAGCTACTTTGGCTGACTGGTATTTGACTTTAATCACAAAAAGTGGATGAAAATCAGACCGCTCTAAGTGCACTGATGTTCAAAGAAGCATACCTCTACTGTACCAGTCTCGTAAAGACTTCGATGTTATGAAGTCAGTTTTCTCTGACTGCTGCCGAAACACGGCCAAAGTCTCTTTCCTTCGACGCAAAATTTGCAGCACAATAGCAGCAATGACGTTTTATATTTCTGCTGTCTCGAGCTAGATACGGTGGAAGTCGGTCACGTGTTAAAGCTTAAGAAGTATTATATAATATAGTACGGCTGAAAACCTGTATCTTCGTTTTCTTTCTTACTGACCATCGTTATCACTAGCCCGTCTGTCGGTCTTTTTTTTAACCATTTTTTCCCGCGCTTTAAAGTTTAACTGAAAAGGAATGTGATAGCAAAATCTAGGTACCCATGACTTATTAACTTAAAGAGGCTTGAAGACCCGATGAAAATGCGTTACTTCGTTCTTCAGCTATTCACGAATAATCGATTTTCAACTAGTGGAATTTCCCTGTGATTTGCGGTACCTCTATCTGCTTGTGTCTGTGTTGTATGCTTGACGAAAACAATTTACGAAAAATAATTGTTCACGCAGTTAGCCGCTTCCTCGAGCTGATCACTGACCACTGAAAAGCCGCGTTTGTACTGAGGTTCAGATTTTCCACGTCACAGTAGAATCTTGCATTCTGAACGTCGTACTAGAGCAAATAGTGAAAAAAAAAAAATCACCAAACACAATCAAAACAATGCAGTGTAGTCAGTTAAATGGTACAAAAATAAGTTGGCTTTTCAGTTAAGCTTTAACCAGTCTCCACATTAGTGAAAAGTGAAAACTTCAAGAAGTTGTACGTGTCGTGTAAGAGTGTTATCAACCAGCACCTGTAAACGCCGACACCATCAAGAAGAAGGAGTCTCCACATCGTTACATTAGCCCTTCTCAGGCACGTTAGCCCGTTAAAATGCCCCGTCGCCGTCTTGGTCGTGCCGACTTAACAGAATGATAACCAACGACAGAAATATCGCAAGAAAAAAAAGAAAACGAACGAAGTTTTTTTTGTGCAGAAGTCTTAGATGTTGGAACCACTTGAAGCGGTAGCAGTTACGTTACCGAACACTAGTACCCCCGCTAAGCTCATCAGCTAACCGTTTATGAGACATTCGTTCAAGGTAAAGTCTAGCAAGTTATTTTTCCAACGAGAAGAAACGATTAATGGTCGTTCTAAGCAGGCAGATCCAAATTGCGGATTCGTTTGACCAGGTTGCCGGAAATATGGAACAGTCGATAATCTTTCACGCATTTTTGAACAATATTATATGACCTTTTGCTGTAACTTTGGTTAAGATTATAGGAAGGTTTCTTTTTCGTTTTCCAGCTGCCGTATCCTATTATCCAGAGAGATCTAACCATTCCGCCTATGTCCATTGAAGATTTGAAGAAAGAAAAGCCGGTCAGTGATTCGCCAAGTGAGTCTGTTATTTACTCCCTTAGGCCTACTGACTCGTCACTCGAGCTCTTTGTTCCGTTTCAGTGATTTAAGCTTCTTTACAAGTCCAGGCCTTAAGTAAAATTACTTATCGTAAAAAGGCAACCAGAGGCGTTGGTGGAAACGTCAACGCCGCAAGTAGGGAGTTTCCGGAATTCCTGCCGAGCTTTCGGGCCCGTTGAAAGTACTTTTAGCACTTCAGCCGTAGCCCAACACCTTGTTATCCCAGTACTAGTCGCTACACTAATTGCCTGGTCTACATATTTTCGTGACAATTGCTTTATTGTGTATTAAGATGCTTTTTCGACAACAGTTGCTTTGTTATGGAATTACCTTGTCACGATGTACATGACAAAAACGGCAAGTTCGGCAATCCAGTGCCGTGAAAGTTCGTTTTAAAGTATCAGATTTACACTACCTAGTCATGGTTGAAAATTTGTCTGACTCTTGTCGCTGGGACTACCTTCAGAATTAATTTGGCAGTCCGGTTTTACACAAAACATTAAGTAGGTTAAAGTTTTGGGGACGCTGGTCAGAAAACACAGGGAGCTCATATGTTGCTTAGTTAACTGATAGTCGTGTTTCGTGGAACACTGTTCCATTGACCATCAGGGGCTTTCTTGAACGATTTCATATCCGCTATGAGATTACCCAATCCGGTAACATGTTCTGTAATTAGACAAGCCAGAAGCGAGGATAAGAGTAAGGCTAAAGCAAGTTTCCCACACAAGGCGAATTCCGGCTCGCCTACAACACTACGCCGCATCGCGGAAACTGCCTTGTTAAACCTATATCTTCTGAAGGGTGCTATAGGGTTTAGGATTCTTAAATTCCTCCCGTGAGTATAATATAAAAAATTGAGTATGTATTCATTTTTCATATTGACTTGTTGTCAGTTGAACCTTACCAATATTTTGAGTGTCTTTTTTAATTTTTTTTTCCTTGCTCGAAATTCGCATGCTCCGTAGGCTAGGGGTGCTTAATGCCTGAACTATAGTCCCTTGGCACGGAACAGAGAGCGAAATAGTACGGAGCACACTTTGAAGCTTAAATTACTATATTTGACAGAAGTTTCTTGTTTTAGGTTCTACACCTCAGCCCCTTGGTGAGAATACATTGAGGGTCAAATTTCTGTTGAGGTCACCTATTGAACTTGATGAGATCAGGAGGAAGACCATTCTGCGAAGATATACCACCATCACAGAGTACCTTCACGATGTCCAGATGATCATGCACAACGCTGCCGTCTACCACGGTGGTAAGAATACCAGCTCTGTTGTATACAGAGAGTTAAATCCGGCTACACCTTCCGGAAATCTCTGATTATAGACCTTCCGTAGATTCGCAAAAACTTATCATTTAATTGAAAGGTGAAAGGCTAGCCGACGAGATTAGCGGGCGTAGTCTCATTCTTTCGAAGGACTTCATCCAGTATCTAAAACTCCTTCTCTTTTTTTTCTTGCCGTTCCTTTTTGCGAAGGTTAAGTTATGTGTCTATTCAGGCGGCTGCCCGTCCGAAGAACGTGGGGATTAGGTCTTTACGACAAGTTGCTGTAATAGTCACTTCACAGACTTTGAAACATGCAAATTGGCAATACTAAGCGCCTCAGTTCTTCTGGCGGTGATTAATCCGGTATGAAAGCCCCTCCCTTTTCGCCATTTACGATCTTTACACCTTTTGATCAAATAGGTTAATTGAGTTTCGCTAGTTTAATTGTCAACTACGGCCTGAAGGAAGCCCTTGCCAAGAAGGTCCGAAATGTCGCCAAATAACAATGTCAGCTGACTAATCCGTTTACCAACACCAAACATGATCTGCAGTCGGCATAGGCCTGAACGCTAATTTTTTGTTTGTTTCAGTTAATTCTGTCTTCGCCGATGCCGCTCGGGCAATGATCCGCGATTGTACCTATGATCTAAATGAGATTCGCCAGTGTCGGTACTGCTATCGCGTATCGAACGAGATGAAAACACAAGACTGGTTCTGCGAGCCATGCTATCCGAAACATGAGCTGGTTTTCGCAAGGCAAAAAGGATATCCGTACTGGCCAGCCAAGGTGAGATAAAAACTCGTTCAGTAAGACTTTTGATTTTTTAGCCATTTTCATCGGAACACAACGAAGCTTATAAACTAGAAGCTCTAGTCGCTTTAAAAAAGAATCTGCTTTCTACGTTACTAGCTCGTGGCAAACGTGAAAACTTAGAGTATACCGTGCGACAGTTTAAACTCCTGTGCTCGGAATCCCGTCTTTTCAGTCTTAGCGACCTCTCCTGGTAATCTAGTTTGCTTCCCTCTTTTTGTTTCTTAGGTTATCAAGAAAAATGGGAACATATACGACGTTCGATTCTTTGGCGGCGAACACGAAAGGGCGAATATTGACTACAATAACATCAAACCTATCGACTCGAGCATTCAAAAACTGCAGGTATGTCCTCCGTTTCTTACCAAGGCTATTTTAAGTCTAACGTATACACCAGTCCCGCCAGCATGAGAGCAATGAGTACATAGCGACAAGCTGTAAATATGTGTATATGTATTTATATACGTATACTATTTATATATCTGCTGTGAATATGTCAAATGTTTGCTAGAGATTAACTAGGCAATATATATTCTTGGCAAGGGTCTTCCAGTGGCCGCAACGGATAGAATACAAAAAAAAAGTAATACAGTACCTAGAGGTATGCTTATTTGAACGTCATCTAACAGTGAATGGTCGTCGAAGAAAACAATAAAACCGATATAAGGTAACTTTTGCTCAAAATACAGAAATCTTTGTTTGTTTCCGGCTTATTACATGTAATATTCGCTTTTCTTCTGTTTCTTCTTCCAAATTTGGCATCTTTTGCTAAGCGGCGAGTAATTTAGATGGCGAAACGGAAAAAATAGCGAACAAAATGAGTGAACAAAACAGAATACCCCAATCGAAGAAGAAGCATATTTAAAAGTCAGCAAAATATATAAAAACTGTAAATCAACTCAGTGTTTATGCCCGAAGAAAGCTGAAAAAGTTGGTTGTTGGCTCATATCAAGTTTGGAATTTAGATTAACAAAACCCATGTAGTGAAACATAGAGAACTGTTCAAGTAAGAATACCTTTACTCTACGAAAAAAATAGTAATTATAGCATATATTCCAGCATAAAAGGCAAGCTAAGAAACCCTTAGGTTTTGCAACAGCCTTCATACAAAGAATATGGGTTGACACGAGCTGGTGGGGGTCCTTTCCTGTCTATCGTCTAGAAGTAGAGATTTAAAGTACATATTGATGCACATGAACATGAATTGCTCATATATATTAGACAGTATTGAACGCACATGGATTTCTTTTTTCCTTTGACTGACCGTTTTGTGAAATCAATGTAAAGCGGGTTATTGCTTTATCTACTATTAAATAATTTCGTTGTAAAATTAACAGCAAATTTCAGCTCTATGACTCTATAACTGCTACAGACAGCTACATATTAGTACGAACTAGGACCATTTCCATAAGCTGGGTATTTTTTTATAGATCAAGAAGACTGGTCTGTGGAATAAGGCTTATGATGAACTGAAAAGACACCAGGATATGATTCAGAAAGCTCCCTTTGAACCGGTGGAATCTGAGGGAGAGGACGATCCGGCACCATCAGATGCAGAGGAAGTAAGTGTATTTTTGTTTTCTGTTTACGACATGTGTAGCCGTGTGTAGCTGCTTGGTATTTTTTATATTTTAAAGTAAGTATTGGCACCTGATAGGTTGTATATGTATTGCCTTAAAGCTGGAAATAAAAATAATATAACGAAGAGAAACTTCTTGAATTCTACTTCGATATAGGCTAGTAGTTATGACTGTTCACTGCGTAGAGCCATCTAGCCATGTAGGTATGGATAGTGAGTATTTCCGGTAGATGGTGTTTTGTGGTATTGTCGTGGTGACTGTTACTCTACGATTCTGATCCGTTGTCAGCATCAAAGGGGAATCCGGAATATTGAGTCATGCGTAACTTTGAAACGGGTGATCGGATTCCAGTGAAATTTAATAATTGAACAGTGGACATGTCTCTGATGCTCTTTTTCATGTCCGGACAGGATCCGACAACTGTTGGGGGGGGGGGGAGACTGGAAAATACTTGACCCGCTTAGACTGGAGAGATCGGGATGGAACTTGGTGGGAATAACAAACAAATGCTCTAGATAAATCATTTACAGATCTGGATTGGATCCGGGCACTTTGGGGGAAGTTAGAGGGGGGGGAGGAATCTGGAATTCAGGTGATCGCGAGTTAAGGTACTTCCAGATGTGCTAGGACGATAAAACTTGGCTGGAACATTAGAGATTCGACAAGATTGGCTTAGAAATCGTCACTTCCCAAATCTGACCATTCCTTGAAGTACTGATCTTAACCGCAAAGTAAAAAAAAAATACTTTTAAGAAAACTGTACATTTTCATGATCCCCATGATCATTTTTGCCTCAAGGGTTTTGCTTACGAATGAATTTCTAGCTCCCTTAAAGTGTGCATCTTAACCGCAAAGTCAAAAAAGCACTTTTGATCTAACGATACATTTCGGCCCATGATCATTTGTGCCAAAAGGGTTTTGCTTAAAGTTTAACCGAAAAGGACTGGGATAGGACAATCTAGTTACCCATCACTTATTCACTTAAATTGGCTTGAAGACCCGCTGAAAATGCGTTACTTGGTTGTTCCGCTATTCAGGAATAATCGATTTTCAAATAGTGGAATTTCCGTGTGATTTGTGGTACCTCTAATTTGTTGTATGCCTTACAAGAAAGATTTATGATTTTTTTTTGTTCAGGCACTGAGCAATCTTCACCAATATCGCCACTGCCCCCTGAAAAGCCTTGTTTGTGTTTAGATAAATATTTCGCGCGTCATAGTAGAATTTTCGCTGTGGGGACGGCCGCAGATATTCTGAACGTCATAACTAGAGCAGATAATGGAAAACAAAAAAAATCCCTTTGCAGAATCCAAATAATTCAGTGTATTCAACTAAATGACACAAAAATAAGTTGGCTTTTCAGTGAAACTTTAAGAATAAATTTCTAGCACCCTTAAAGTGCGCATCTTAACCGAAAAGTAAAAAATAAAAACTTTTGACCAGACAGTATATATTAATGATACCAGGGACCCATAAATTTCTTTTACAGGGGCTTGTCAATAAGAGATTTCTGATGCTATGTTGACCGCACGGAAGATAGTTCGAGAAATACCCACGGTCCAATCACGTTCAAGACCAGATAGACAAAATTTGGGATTGGCTGCTGGCGCCTTGTGGGAGGGGTCTCTTTGGCGCGCACGTCCAATGAGGCAAACAAGAATGCAGATTCGACCCAAGTGGGATTTTTGGAAAGTAGGACTGGTCAACATAGCAACATAGAAGCATAGGAAATGACAAGCCCCCTGTAAAGGAAATTTATGGGTCCTTGATGATACCCAAGGCCAATAATCGTTTTTGCCTCAGGGGTTTTGCTTATAGATGAATTTCTAGCGCCTTTAAAGTGCGCATCATTACAGTCAAGTTCAAAAATAAAATACTTTTTACCAAACGATAGCCTATATACACTCTCGTGATTTCCAAGGGTCCATGATCATTCCTATCTCAAGGGTTTTGATTACAAATGATCAGAACAAACCCACGAAAAGGCAAATTCCATATTTCATCCTCTGAACCAGCCTTGCAAGTGTCTTATGAGCTTCTAGCTCATATCATAGCTCATAAGAGAAAGAGTTGCTGGAATAAATCGCAGGTGCCTAACCCGTCTAGCTCTATCACCCAGTAGTCCCGAGAAATTTATAGAGGCGAAAGCCTTATTATTGCAGTTATATTATATTAGTAGTCGTTGACAGCTTTGGCAGAAGGACGCGTATCACAACGCATGGGTGGTGGTTATGTTTTCACCGAATTATTCCGTATCAACTGCATTTCGCAATTAAGGGCTACAAAAAAAGTATGGCAAACTTGCAAAGAAACGCTACAAACAAAATTTTCTAAAGGTAGTAATAAACTTTATTTTAATGAAAAATAAAGCCATTTGTTTGAAAATATACTTTGAGCCAAAACTTGCTTGAAGTTTTTTTTTTAGAAGTCATGGTTATCACGAATTGTAGCCTACTTATTGTGTACCAATGTAACTATTCGTGTTTTTATGGCACTTGCAGCTTCGCTCAAGTGCCATATACCGATCACTTTTCCGTCGGTCGGTCTGTCGGTCGGTCGGTCGGTCGGTCCGGTGATCGCGAGTTAGGGTACTTGCAGATGTGCTAGGACGATGAAACTTGGCAGGCATATCAGGGACCCGACCAAACTAACTTGCAAATAGTCACTTCCCCGATCCGACCACCGTGGAGGGAGTAGAGGGCGGGGGAATTCTGAGAATTTAGTAGTTTTTGTAAAACCCCTACCCCTTTCTTCACACTAGTAGGTCTGCGCGCGGCGTGACGTCACTCTTTGCATCGGATCACTCTGTTAACATCGGAAAGAGCTAGTGCATTCGAGGGTCAAAGGGGTTTGTATATGTGGTGCAGTGCGGGGGAATATGGAAAATTGGGGTCTAGGCTAAAACCCCCCCGGCGAAACCCCCCCCGGACAAACCCCCCCCGCCAAAACCCCCCCGGCTAAAACCCCCCCGTGACCAAAACCCCCCCGACCAAACCCCCCCCCCGGTACCAAAACCCCCCCGACCAAAACCCCCCCGATACCAAAACCCCCCCGACCAAAACCCCCCCGGTACCAAAACCCCCCCGACCAAAACCCCCCCGCATAAAAAAGACGGGTATGCAAGAGTAGAGTAACTGGTAGGTAGAGAGTAAGAGTAGAATAAACTTCTTTCGCAAACTTGACTCTACAATAATGTCTGAAGTGAAGTGGGTATCCGAACAATGATAAACAAAGGGAGTGTAAGGCGAAGGTGAGGGTTGATGGTGACATACTAATTGCTGAAGTCACCAAACACCCGCATTCAACTGAAGCTGTTGTCAGTGAGGTGTTAAATGTGAATGATCAAATCAAAGCCAGTTCCACTCTGTGTAACGATCCCCCCAACAAATCCTTTCCCAATGCCTCCCCCGTTCTTGGCGAGGAAGCTGCAGTTAGGATGCCACCCATTGGTGCAATGTGAAGCTCCCTTTGCCTGATTGCTCTTTAGTTATCCCTGATTCATACCAGAAACTCGAAGATGGGCAGTAAGTGGAGGGATACCTATGACACCGCAAAAGTTGTCCTGCTTTCCGTCTGTGAGCAGGATAACTTTCGAAGGGAATGAGATATTTTGATGAGACTTAATGGGAGGATCCTTTGGGTCAAGGGAAAGGTTGAGCTCGTTTTTCAAGATAGTCCAAGAAATATTCTATCAGCTCTTCACCTTACTCGTGCTTGTCAATGGTAAAACTGTCACATGGTTGTTCGTTTTGTTGCCCAGTAAATCCCAGTCTAAATATGTGTGAGTGTCTAAGGATTTGGGGGGGGGGGGGGGTTGTTCGCCAGGGGGGGTCTATTTTTCTCTTACTCTCTACCTACCAGTTACTCTACTCATACATACCCGTCTTTTTTTTATGCGGGGGGGTTTTGGTACCGGGGGGTTTTGGTACCGGGGGGGTTTTGGTCGGGGGGGTTTTGGTACCGGGGGGGGTTTGGTCGGGGGGGGGTTTGGTACTGGGGGGGTTTTGGTCGGGGGGGTTTTGGTCACGGGGGGGTTTTAGCCGGGGGGGGGGGGGGGGGGTTGGCGGGGGGGTTTTGTCCGGGGGGGTTTTCGCCGGGGGGGTTTTAGCCGGAACCCGGAAAATTGAGTGTTGTGTAACTTTCGAACGGGTGATCGGATTGGGACGAAACTTAATACCTGAATGAATGACATATCTCTGATGTTCGATTTGAAGTCCGAACCGGATTCGACAGCTATGGGGGAGTTCGGGTGGGGGAAGACCGGAAATCTCGAGAAACGGTTATAATGGAGGGATCGGAGTAAAACTTGCTGGGAAGAACAAGATCTGCTCCAGATAAATCGTTTACACGTTTGGACTGGACCCGGACACTTGGGGGGGGGGGGGTGGAGGGGAGTTTCCCGGAATTCTGGTGATGACGGTTTTTGGGATTTTCACAACGAAACTTGGGAGGCGTATCAGGGACCCGATCAAGCTGACTTGTAAATAAAATTTCACACGATCCGATAGTCGTGGGGGGATCGGAAGGAGGGGGAATCCGGAATATTTAGCCATGCGTAACTTTGGAACGGGTGATCAGATTCGAGTGAAATTTAATAACTGAACAGAGGGCGTGCCTGTGGTGATCTTTTTCATGTCCGGACCGGATCCGACAACAATTGGGGGGGGGGGAATACGTGACCGGATTGGACTGGAGAGATCGGGATGGAACTTTGTGGGAATAACAAACAAGTCCAAAACCGAACCGGATTGGCTCCGGCGACTGTGGGGGGAGTTTGAGGGGCGGGTCCGGAATTCCGGTGATCGCGAGTTAAGGTACTTCCAGATGTGCTAGGACGATGAAATTTGGCTGGAATATTAGACATTCGACAATATTGGCTTAGAAATCGCCACTTTTCAAATCCGACCATTCCTTAAAGTACCAATCATGACCGCAAATTAAGAAAAATACTTTTAAGCAAAACATGCATTTCCATGATCCCCATGAGCTCATGATCATTTTTGCCTCAAGGGTTTTGCTTACAAATGAAGTTCTAGCTCCCTTAAAGTGTGCATCTTAACCGCAAGGTCGAAAAGTACTTTTTATCAAACGATACATCTCAACCCATGATCAGTTGTCCCACAAGGGTTTTGCAAAAAAAATAATTTCTTGCACCCTTAAAGTGCGCATTTTACCCGCATTAGTGGAAAAAAAAATACTTTTGATCATACGTATATATCAATGATCCCTAAGAGCCTGCTATCGTTTTTGCCTCAAGGGTCTTCCTTACAGAGTAATTTCTAGTAGCTTGAAAGTGCGCATCATTACAGCCAAGTTCAAGGATAAAATACTTTTTCTCTAGCTCCCTTAAAGTGCGCATCTGAACCGCATAGTCGAAAATTACTTTTGATCAAATAATACATCTCAACCCTTGCAAGTGCCATATGAGCTTACAGCTCTTGTTTTTTGCAGGAAGAAGCAAAGAACTTCCATCCGCTTCAGGTGAAATCCGAAAAAGCCGCCCACAAGACCCCGTCCAAAAAGTTGAAAACGCCCAAAAAAGAAGAGCCAGCTAGTCCTGCGCCCATTCTGTCAGTCAAAAAGACATTGCCCAAAAAGATAAAACGAGAATCCGAAGAATCTGTCTCTGCATCGCCCAAAAAGATGAAGCGAGAACCCGTAGATTCTATCAACTCCGGAATGTTATCAGGTGAAGAGCCTAAGACCCCTAAGCCGAAGAAGAAGAAGACCGCACCAGCGAGTGAAACAAGGGTAGGTGCTGTTTCGTTGTAGGGTGTGGTCAAGTTGCATATGCCAGGGACCTGTGGTTTTTCGGTCGTCTAACGCGGTTAGGGGCATTTTACTGTGATTTATCCGCGATGTTCTTCTACCAGAGTAGGTCTCTTTGGTCCCCATAGACTGCCCCCTGAGGTTGCGGTGAAATCACGTTTCGTCCGTGATTGAGGCGTGAAAGATCAGTGCCGTAGGAAAGAAGTGTGCGAAGGTTGAAATCCAATTCGCTTCGAAAAAGATCGCCCAAAGAAAGGGCGTTCTGTACTGTATGCTTTGGGAGACCGATGGTCGAAAGATCACAGTACAAAGCAACAGAAAAAGGCTTTCGCCTCTGAGTAACTCTAAGGAATTTGGAGTAATCGAACTGATCAGAGTTAAAAATTCCATCAACAATGCACTTGAAACTATGATCGTCTTCGGTAAGGCTGTTCCAAGGATCAGCAATTATGTTACCAAAGCTCCACTTATAAACGTCCTTGTGGAATCTTGATTTTGCAAGCTTGTACTCGTGCCCACGATGATGACGGCTAATGCTGAATCTTATTAAATCGGTCATTTCAAAGTTGTCACAACTTCCATTGATTAATTTGAATGCCTCAATCAAGTCTCCTTTAAAAAATCTGTATGCGGTGTAGGGAAGGCACAACTTGGCTAATCTAACTCTGTAGGGCAGATCCGTTGAATCCTTTCGTGAGCGTCAATATAACTATTGTAATATGGCCTCACTGTGGTGTGGCCATATTCAGCGATCGTGGACGCTTGCTTCAGCAACAAGACCAAAGGTTCCGATGGGATCCCAAAAATTCAATATTTGATCCAGACAGTTAGGTTTTGTCTTCGCCAGATCCAGTCTTCGCCAGGCCAAACAGCTAATCATTAAGAAATCCAAGCTCAGATATGGATTCAGCATGTGCGTTTACCTCTATAAGCCGATCGAAACGATCCTAGCTTACTTCTGGGAATTTTGCGGTTCTGTCAAGAACTACTTGTCCGGCGAAAAACTAAAGCTCAAAAACGGATTCACCGTATCTCCTTACTCCTCCTTACTCCTATCCAACATCTAATCAACTTGAAATAAAAATTTAACTTTTAACAAATTTTCCGGTTTTGGCCGGATTCCCGGCGAACTACTTGTCCGGCGATAAAAAGGTTTTCGTATTCTTGTTCAGCATGCCTTCTTACCCCTACATCAAACATCTAATCAACTTCAGATAAAACTTTAACTTCTAACAAACTTTCCGGTTTTGGCCGGATTCCGGACGAACTACTTGTCCGGCGAGAAAACGGTTTTCATATTCTTGTTCAGCATGCCTCAGTTGATTAGATGTTCGATATAGGGGATATCGAACATCTAATCAACTTCAAATAAGACTTCTACTTTTAACAAACTTTCCGGTTTTGGCCGGATTCCGGACGAACTACTTGTCCGGCGAGAAAACGGTTTTCATATTCTTGTTCAGCATGCCTTCTTACCCCTATATCGAACATCTAATCAACTTCAAATAAGACTTCTACTTTTAACAAACTTTCCTGTTTTGGCCGGATTCCGGACGAACTACTTGTCCGGCGAGAAAATGGATTTCATATTCGTCTTCAGCGTGTCTTCTTACCCCATAATCGACTATCACATTAGCTGTTTAAAAAAAATTTGCTTGCACCTTAATTTAAACCCCCTCCCCCACCCCTAAATGTAAAGCTACAGGGCCCATCTACGAACTCGACTTTACTCTCGACCCAAAGAATCCCCACACCAAGTTTCATCAAAATATCTCACTGCCTTCGAGAGTTATCGTGCTTACAGACAGACAGACGGACAGACGGACGGACGGACAGACGAACAACTTTTGCGATGTCATAGGTATCCCTCCACTTACGTTTTGGGATCCCAAAAAGTACGTCGCTCACAATAAATGGGAGCTAGCTGCAGGGGCGTCGCGACACCTTCCTGATAGGGGGGGTGCGGCTTCGGAATTTTACCGGAATTTTTCGGGATTTTACCGGAATTTTTCAAGATTTTACAGGAAATTTTCCTGAGTGAATATCGCTGCAGGCACAGGCGTCACTACTAGGGGGGGGGGGGTCGACACCCCAAATGTTTTCGGCCAGTCAGTAAAAATAGCCGAGTAGCGCCGCGATTTTTAGTAAAAACACAGTCAATTTTTCTCTTAGAAATAGTCGTTTTTTCTTAAAAACGTTCGTATTTTCTTAAAAATAGGCGTTTTTTCTTAAAATCAGCCGATTTTTCGTCAACGCAGTAGTTTTTTCTCTCAATAATAGTCGTTTTTATCTGCAAAAACAGTCGGTAAAAATGACCAGCCCCCTCAAACATTTCGGCTAGTAACGCCTCTGTCTGCAGGAACTCTAGAATACTGTTGTGTTCTGACTTGGATTGTGTGTTACAAACAACGGTAAACATAGACAGGCTCGTTGAAGTTTAACTGCAAAGGCAAAGCTTATTTTTACTTCGGATATTTGAAAACACTGAAATATTCTGACTCTTTCATAAGTAATACAAAAATTGAGCAAATGAATTGAGAAATGAATCTGGTACTTTCTTTTGATTTTCGGCTATGGCTTTCATTTCTAGTTGGTAAATATTTCAAGCGTAGAGGGACAACCGCACAGAGGTACCACAAATCTGTAAGTTTCGACAGCCTTCTCGACTCTAAAGTTAGCCTTATTCCGACATGATCTCGGAAGTCCCCAGGACAGCCTCGAAACAAACAAAAAGTTTGAAGATATATATTCGAAGACGTAAGTCTTTCGTGAATTGAACGATGTCTTACCACTAGTATGGAAAGCGTTAAATCTGGCTAAGACAATCTCTGTTAGCTCAGCAAAAGGGGAAATAATTTTTCGGATAGTAAGCCGAAACTGTTGATGCTGTGTTCAGTAGAGGCCGACCGTCGTCTTGAGAGTCTGTTACTAATCGCATGTGAAACCGATCTAGTTGACGAACGTTAAATTTTAACTAAAATTCACGAAAGAATTCGAATACCATATTTCTTTAAACTTTTTTTTGTTCCGAGGCTGTCCTGGGGACTTCCGAGATCATGTCAGAACAAGGCTAACTTGTGAGTCGAGAAGGCTGTCGAAGCTAGAGTAGTCGGAACTGTGATTTTATTCCTGGAACAATATTTGTAGCTGGAAATGGTGTAAATTTCTGTAGGTTGCCTAATATTTGAAAGCTACAGAAATTTTGGAGTTTACCGGAATCACCCAGTGAACGTCCAGGTACGCTGTTTTGTCCGTCTGCACGATTCACTCTGATAAGTTGTGCTTCGGGGTCATCCCTGTAAGCGGTAAGCAGCAAAATTCCGGTAGATTCCCTGAGCCGAATTTTGGAAGATTCCGCGGGGCATATTCCGGTAGATCCCCTGAAACACGTTCCAACAGATTCCCTAAGTCAAGTTCCGGTAGATTCCTTGTGAAAGGTTTCGTTAGATTCCCTGAGCGAAAATTCCGGTAGGCTAGATTCCCTCAGCCGAATTCTGGAAGATTCTGTGGGGCAAATTCCGGTAGATCCCCTGAGACACGTTCCGACAGATTCCCTAAGTCAGGTTCCGGTAGATTCCTTGTGAAAGGTTTCAGTAGATTCCCTGAGCGAAATCCGGTAGGTTCCCTGAACAATAATCCGGTAGATTCCCTAAAAATCGTCAAGTTCAGGTGAATTTGTCAAATTTTAACTGGCGCGGCTTCGCCGCACCAGTCAAAATTTACCGGAATTTTTTCCCACGGGCCTTCTGGGGGGGGGTGCAGCACCCCCCCACACCCCCCCCTCGCGACGCCCCTGGCTAGCTGGCCACCGGGGAGGTCCTTGTCTATTTTGGGCTAGTAGGGCGGGAGGTTGTGCTTTCAGAAACGAAAGAAAAGACAGTAAGGCGGATCTCTTCGTCGTCAGGCTTAAAAATTACAAGGAAAGCCGTGCAGATCTGAGATGGTCCAGGTTGAATTACGAGTTACTTCAGTTATCCAAACTATCTCATGCAGTAGCATTCGACTTGTCATGATGAAATATACAGTTTGAGGTTAAAAAATAAGTATATACAGAGGCCGAGTAGAGATGAACAAATTCAATTATAAAACGTGTCTTTTATGACCGGGTTGTTGTTACGGGGTGTAATGAAAAGGATTTGGTATAAAGGACGTGCAGCAATAAAGACGTTTCGACCGAATGAAAACCCTGCCTTTAACTTGTCTTTTCTTGTAGGCTGGATCCGAGGACCTGGTGACGTCTACTTCGCAAGAACTAGCCAAGGTAAACATGTTTTTTCGGAAATTTTGGATAGGACTGTCAGGTTCACTCCTCTCATTTCTGTTAATAACGACGGATGAGACTCAACGTCCAGAAAGAACCAGCAGTAGCGAACATCAGGAACTTACAATATTGTATGTTAAGGGTTCACCGAACAGGGTTGAAATACAAAAATCTACACAGAATCACTTATTCTTTCAAACAGGCTTGAACGAAAATGCGTCAGTCCCATTGCTCCATAATGATGTTTTATTTGTGTGAAAGATCTTTCAAATTTTTGGTAGCTCTATGGGATTTCAACCACAGCACCAAATTGCCAGATGTCAGTAAACAAACTTGCTAAGCTGATAATTCTGGGACTCCACTGAACTTATTTTGTAGCCAGGCATTTAGGAAATTCACGTCCTTGGTGAAAATTAAAACTGCGCGGTTTAGCTGTGAATTTGGTTTTGTTGGGACGACGTCCATATTCTCAACGTTGCTACGAGAGCCTAAAGGGAAAAACGTAAAATCCATCAACCGAGTCAAAATAATTTAAACTGGAGATTTTACAGTATTAAATGTTTTGCTTAATTAGGATAACGATTTGAGATAGGGGTAAAGAGACATGCTGAATCCATGTTTGAACTTTACTTTCTTGCCGTACAAGTAGATCGCCCGGAGTCGGCCAAAAGCGGAAATTGGATAGAAGTAAAGTTTTTTCGAAGTCGGTTAAGATATTATTTTATTTAGTCGATTAAGAAATACCCCTTGAATCGACACCTGAACTTTTTTTTTCACTGGACATGTATTCATTCGCATCTGGCGCGTTGATTGCAGTAAGGGTCGTGTAACGTCATAGAAACGCTACAGGTCGGTCATTGTTAGTCTTTGGATAGAACTTGAAGACGTAAACATTAAACAACTTGTATTTTTTTACTTTTCTTGGTTTTGGGCCTTTGGGGTCTTCTGTGTTTCTTTTAGTTTAGCAGTTTCTGAAGTGTAGGCTACTATTGCTTAGTATTTATCGGTAATATATATACATAGAACATTACCCGATGATCTGTATCAGGAAGTCTAATAATTCATCTTTGGGATCCGAGCGAAACCTTTGTTCTTGTTCGGTACGTTCCCTTCAGTTACGGATCCTTGCGTCGAGCAATCCTCTGCTGGAGTACTGTTGAACCGCAAATGCGTCTGTTGCTGCCTGTGTGGCGAGCTTGGGGGAAGAGCTGTATTGTGGGTTGAACCCACCTTGATTGAGGCCTGTGTGCCTTTACTGTTGGAAGCTTCATGCCTTCCACCCACATTTTCCTTTTTTGTTTCGTTTTTGTATTTCGTTGTTTTTGGGATCCCAAAACGTTAGGGACGGGATACGTATGACTCCGTAAAGTTTTTGCGTCCGTCCGTTCGTCTCTTTTAGCACAATAACTCTCGAAGGGGTGAAATATTTTTTTCAAACTTGGTTTGAGGATTCATTTGGTCGAAGTACTAGTCAGATTAGTAGATGGACTTCGTAGCTGTATATTCAGGGTGGGGGAAGGGGTTTCAAATTTAGGGGCAAAAAAATATATTTTAAAGCTAATGAGATAGTCGGTTTAGAGGTAACGAGACTTGCTGAGTTCACATCTGAAACTTATTAGTCGATTTAGAGGTAATGAGACTTGCTGAATCCACATCTGAAACTTATTTTATCGCCGGACAAATAGTTCGCCCGGAATCCGGCAAAAACCGGAAAATTGGTAAAAGTAGAAGTTTTCTCTGAATATCAATCAATCAGTTTCATTTCAACCCTAATAGCACTAGGTTAACATGGGACAAAACGACACAAACGACAAAAGCATGCAATATTTTATTTCTTCTGGGTTTGCAATATTTTATTTGATATAGCAATATCATATATCTTCTGAGGCCTAGAATATGACTAGAGGCTCAATATAGGGGTAAATAGATATGCAGGATCTGTTTGTCGGAATAGTAGTTCGCCCGGAATCCGTTCGGCACCGAAAAATTTGTAAAACTAAAAGTTGTATCTGAAGTTGATTAGAGATCCGATATAGGAGTAAGGAGATACACTGAAGTCATTTTTTATTTTTATTTTCTTGCCGGTAAAGTAGTTCGTCCGGAATTCGGCCAAAACCGGAAATTTGGATGAAGGAAAGTTTCTGAGTCGATTATTATTCGACATAGTGGTACAAATGCGTACTGAATCCATATCTGATGTTTTTTTTCCTCATCGGACAAGTAGCGTAGTTCATCCGCGAGAAACAAGTGATTTTTTTTTTTCGAATTCGTTATGGTTTGGAAAACACGCTTACGTTTGTAAAATCCTAATCTGGTTTTAAGTTTGTAAAGTTCTAATCTGTCCTAAACTGGAATTGCAGGGAAGGTGATGCTACATATCCGATGTCGTCCCAGTTTTAACATTTTGCAGAAACCTTTAAACCCACGGGATGTTCACAATTTGATCTTTCAGACTCGCCGTGACGCCAGCGCAGAAAAGTTTCCCTCCGATGCCAAGGAAGAGATTGCCCGGTTGAAAGCCAATCATGAAAAGGAAATCCATGATCTGGTCGAGAGGCATAAAGCTGAGCTGGCTGAAGTTAAGAAAAAGCAATGGGTAAGACGTAGACTGGTTACTTTCAGGATAAGACTCGCATACCCATGATCTCCTTTGGCTGGGGTCAGCTTTGTGGAGTTGGCTACTAGGAATTCGGCACGCACAGACAACGTGTATGTCCTATATAGCCTAGGGAGCCTGTTGCCTGACCGCATGTTTATCGTAGCTATAGCCCTTGGCTCAAACAGGCACCATCCATTGCGTTACGCTGTGACGTTGACGAGAAAGCCGAAAATTTTCAACGCCAAATACTAGCCTCTAGATTCGTTTTCTTGACGCGAAACGCAGCGTCTTAACTCGGAGAAGCAGTCTGTGCGTACCAGGGATAACTACAAGCTTGCGTTTGCTCTGACCGCTCACAGGAGGTCCAGTAGATCTTTTTAACTACGTACGATTCCACATAGACGTGTTCTATAGGTGTGCTTGTCTTGTCCTTGATAGCAGAGATTCGCAGTGTGGGTAAAGCTAGAGGTGTATTCTCGCCGTTCCCCGAGGACTCCTCGGGGAATCGAAGGGAACGGCGAGAATAGAGGGAGTCACTCCATGCGGACTCCGCGTATGGAAAACAGCGAGAACACGGGGAACGCTTCTAAAATGGATTTTGCTCGAAAAAAAATATGCAGTTGACGAAATTTACCTGGATCCACTTTATTTTTGGATTTGCTTATCCTGATTGTCTTAAATTAATTTTACATTGCACCAACACCGGCAAAAATTTATTCCCCTCCGAATCTGAAAAGGAGTCCTTTTTGATGATGTTGATGATAATCGGAGCATTCCCTGTCCGTGGGGACTCGCGAGAATACGGGAGTGAGTCCCCGGAACAAACAAAAACGCGGGGACTCCTCAAGTATAGTCCTCGGGAACGGCGGGAAGGAGCTGCCAGTTATTCACTAATTTTCTTTCCCAGTGCTACAACTGCGAATCTGAGGCCATCTACCATTGCTGCTGGAACACTGCCTACTGCTCGATTGAGTGTCAACAGGTCCACTGGCAGCGAGAGCATAAGCGCAGCTGTCGGCGCAAGCGCGCTGCGACTTCTGATACGCCAAACGCTGCCCCCGAAGCAGCCACGGAAAGCGCCTGAGGCGACCATTCCAGTTTGACGTTGGAGCAAAATCGCAAATGCTTTCGAAGCATATCGTGTCTGTATGTTTCAACTGTTTACCAGGTCAATTTGGAAACGAAACCAAAAATCGTAATTTGTGAAATTCTTTCGATTTTTCGAGCGGAGCATGTTTTCGAAGCATGGTGAGACTTGAAAAGTCGGTGATTTCGGCCTGGTGAAAGAAGACCGTTCTTATGGGAACATTAAAATCTGCTTTGAGTCAGGGAGTCTTTTTTGATATTCCTGGAGGGATAAAGTCCACGCCTCGTTTTTACCCCAGTCGAAATGGGTTGGCGAAGTAGGAAAAGCGTCGGAATCTTCTGAAATTTCTGTTATTCCTTTTTCTCAGTGTTACTGTGTTATTCGGCTTAATGGTGTATTGAAATGTATAGTTTAATGAACTAATTAGTTGCACCCGTATGAGTGAGCCGGATATCTTTTCTGTAAAGTATTTTTTTTTTACCACCTTTACTTTTTTGCTCAGCTTGGGAAGTGCTTGAGACAGTACTGGACATGACTCTCATAGGATCGCCAAAAAATAATTTGTTTCTTTCTTCGTTGATATGCTATTTTTGTTTGTTTGACACATAGAAAAGAAAAAGAGTCCTATCATTTTGGCCATCTCGGTCGTTAGCAGAGAAAGTCATGTATTCAGCCTTTCCCCTCGCTTCTCCTCTCTGGTTTTCCCTCTCGCCCTTTTTAACCGTACATGAATGGCTGACACCATTCCCTCCGTCTGCATACATGTGTTTTTCAGCACTAGTTGTTTTCTTTTTGTCTGCGAAATTTGTGATAAAATTGATTACTCGGCTCAAACGGCCTCCCAGAGCTTCGTTGATACGTTTAACGCAGGTAGACATACTTATACGTACTGTAGATATCAGGGTTCAAATATTGCCCACGAGCAATGAACCTGTGGGAACCCAATTAGAGCCCGAAAGTTTCCATGCCAGACGCATTACTTTTTATTACCTTAAATCAGATACCCTGTTGACCACTCCCCATGTCCCCCATTCCCTTATGTCCCCCCTCCCCATGGTGGCTATGTCTCAAATCGTTAAATGCTGTTGGAAGACTCGTATCCGGGTCTTCCTAGTCGTACTAGAAGACTTTGGGGATTCAGCAATCCAGAAGTTTAGAGCAGGGGCCGGACGATCCAGGAGTATATTTTTGTTGATTTGTAAGTTAATCTCTGTAAAGAATCAGCAGTATTCTTTTTAATGCTTAATTTTGTGAAACATCACGAGGGTGTCTCTTGCTAAGGTTGGTGATGAGTCATAATGGTAAAGCTACTGCTTGTGTTACTGCTACCTGCAGGGTCGACAGACTGAAAACACTGCCCAGACAACGAGTGGAGGGACAAACCCTGGAAATAAGATGGGAAAGTCCCAAAGTGTCCCGCCAGAATGTGACAGAAATAAACTACTAGCACCACATGGAGTGGTTAACGTGATGGAAAAGCTTTGTTTTTAAGTAATAGCTTTACTTCTTCTGAAATACCTGTGTTTTAATTATTTTTTGTGTCTCGTTGGTCTTACTCTGGCCTTCTCTAACTTGGGTTCTTAATAAGATCAGCAGGATTATTTCGCCATCCTAATACCAAGTGGTGTAAGTGTGAGTGCGATTCCAATTTTAATAGGCTGCACCATGATGTATCAGTCTGTTAAGAGAAGAGGTCAGGTGAGATAGTAAATACCACTCTTTTACCAAATGTGAGTAACATCGCAAGTAATATTTAAGCTTTTCTTGTATTTATTCAAAAATGTATCAACGTCATAAAAACAGCTTACTACCAGCTGGCCAGCCAGATGATCTTGAGATCTTCAAGAATTAATCGGTCAAACTTAACAGGCACCAGCAGCTTACTGCCAAAGCAGGCTGGAAAAAAAAAGCAAAATTACAACTCAGCATCTGAACAATCAAGGAAAAAAAAACAAAAAAACTTTTGTGTACCTAATGGTATACTGAAGTCTATTGCAAAACTACTAGGGGGTACCATTCTCCGGCTAGCAGCAAGGGATTAACCTAGCATGACGTGGCAAAAAGGATGACTGACTGAAGTGTAAAAATCCAGTAAATTAGACTACAATTTTTACTCCTGGGGCAAAATCACCTATTCTTAACTCACTAGGATTCCAATGTCTAATAGGGAACCTTTCTTAGTTTTAAAAAGGGTCTTGATGGTTGTTAACAGTAAATCGTGGACAGCAATTGAGCTCAGGTACAAATCCAGTGATTCCGAATGAAACTAAAAAACCCTTGAAATCACAACCCCTCTTGCTTATTCTGCCTTTAATAATACACCTAGCTCCCTTGTGGGATTATAAGCTTCTTAAATCCCCTCCTTTCTCCATTGTTTCGTTTTGTGCCTACGAATTTTTAGCGCTTTTCGGCCGTGCCGAGTTTTGCCTGTCACACAACGCAAAGTTCGCCGGTATCTTCTGTCCGCTGACAACTCATTCACATAAATGATATGAGAATCTTCTGTTTTTGACTTAGGCTATTTTGTTTGGTTAGTTTTCCAACTTTTTAACCACGGCTCGTTCAGTTTTAAAACGTTTTGCGCCCAGCCGCCGCGTCGGAGAGCAGGAAGGCTGGACACAGTCGACAAGCGCTAACTCTAGGTTCACACAGAGACGAATATTCGCCAACTACACCGAAAACTCGTCGATTCTGGCGAGACCAAAGTTTTCGCGCGATTTTACCACAGAAACGGAGCGAATTTTCGCCTCGTCGCACAAGTTGAAATAATCCAACTACAGCTACAAAATCGCGCTACAAAAATCTAGGAAAGTGGATAGAATTGTTGAGAAAATGATGTTGCTGTCAAATATCAGCGAGTTATACATCAAAAGAACAGTAAGAAACATAAGCAGAGGCGTCTGGACCATCTGGTCCTCAAAGCCTAGGAGAAAGTTGCTTCAGAAGTTCAGAGGTGTGGATGGAAGGAAGGTAAGATCACTTGTCTTTGATACAACCAGCCAGACAAGACCTAGGCCAGACTGCCATACTATTAAATACTCAAAGCTGACTGCAAATCATGTATCTTCAGAGCTGGCTTGTTATGTATTTGTATATGGCAAAATATTTTTCATCTTGGCAAATGTCAGCTGGGGTAGCTTACAGGGATGCTTACACGTATGAGCCTTGTCACATGTGAGCTCGTGTAATAAAAAGGACTCTGTGTTCCAAACTGATCCTACATACTGCATCATGCTGCTGTTCGCTCATTGATTTCAGTCTAACTGTTAATCAGTTTATTGACGAAGGATTATTTTTTGTATAGGCCTACGCTAAATTAGTGACGACTGTGTACTGGCATTTCAGACGTTTGTAGGCTATGGCACATAGCTCAGCAACAATGTGTTTGCCTGCAAAACGTTATCATTCTCATAGGCTAGTCTGGTTGCATCCCCATTGGTGCTCATTATTTTGTTTTTGTTGAAAGTTTTTACTGCATTTGTTTTATACCAGTTAAAGGAAATAATCATGAAATAAATCATTTATAGTTAGCTAAATTTTAATAAAACTAAAATTCCTCTATGCTTGCAAGTTTTTTTATAATATAATAGCTAATAATGTGGTTGCTACTGATTAAAACATTTTTTCATTACAGGAGGTTGTACGGATCAACTAGCCAAGGAGCAACTGTGGTTTGCAGACAGTCGAAAGAGGAGAAATCTGACCTCACACTTTGCATATTATGCCAAACACCAGATAATCTTCTTTTATCAGAGGCAAAAGTCCTGGACAAGCTCATTGATGCTTCTTAGAAAAGAAGAGATAGACACTAAAGGCACAAGCCTATTTGATAACTACAATGACAACAGCAGAATTTTCTGTGGCATAAGGAGGCCAAATACCATGATTTATTTCTCGAGAAGTTTCTCAAGCTGAAACCAGTGAAAGAAGAGATTTTAGATGTAGGAAGGATCCATTTGAGGAATGTTGAAACTGAAACAAAGTTATATTGTGGTAGGCTTTTCTAAACTTCCAGGTAATTGAGAAGTTTTCTGTTCTGTTAAAGCAAAAGATGGTATTGATCTAAAATTTGGTGAAGACTAAGAACTGATAGCTAGTTGCTTCCAGTTTAAGGATACAGCAAGCCCTGCTGAAATTTTTGGCAGTTTGGAAATGATTTGTGAGTGGTCCTTGATGGTACAAGGTTCTCCTTAAAGTGTTCTGAGAGTGAAATACTGAGAAGACAGATAATATAATCATCTCGGATCCTGAAGGTAGAGACAACTTTAGTAGCCTACCGATGGTCTGTCTGAATTAAGTGTATCTGATGAAGAGCATTTACTGGATTCAGATCATATTGATGCTTTGAATGGAGATGGGAGGGTAACCAGATCACATATGGTTGTATCAACAGCATGATCTTACGCTACGCTAGTGACTAATATATGAGTATACAAAAAGGGAGCTGAAGTGGCTGCAACTAGCTTACAAAGCTTTGCTTGCTTGCCTTTTATAGCTTTCACTGTGGGTGCAAGCTCAGGCCTCTTTATTGAACCTATGGATGGACTAAGATGGGTATTGGAATACTGCTTTTTATAACAGTGAACAGAAGACCGTCATATGTACTACACCCGCAAAGGAGAGTCGTGGAATTAAGTGTTTAATTATACTGATTTTGTTCCTAGTTTACGATTAAACCTGAACCTTTGCTAGGTGTCAAAACCTGAAAGAACTGTGCTTTTTCTTATTTCTACAGTTGTGAACTATTAGGCTGATTTCTCTGCATCCGTTCAAGTCCTGGGTAATCATAAATATAGTCGTCTTCAAACATAAATTGTAAATAAGTGCATTCGAAAAAAAAAAAATTTGCCTATGTAGGTTTTACGAGGATCATGGGCTTGTATGTTTTCCCTTTGTGTTTCACATGATATTTCCAAGTCAGAATCGGAATCAGCCTAGTAGGTTAGCTGGTCATATATAGTAGGTTCAGAATACAGACAGGAATGCCAAGGGCTCATGATGACATTTGTATATGCTCAACTTCATGACATCTTTGGCCCTCGCTTGGTTGTGTGGTCGATAAACCCGGCACCCGTCATCAGAACCGTCACCCCAGATTGCGAATCCCGTTTTCATATTTTTACCCAGACTAATGAGCAAAACCCACATTTTGTTTTTTTGAATTATTTGCCACCTTTTGTGGCTGAACCCAACAGTCGTGTGTGAACCTTGCAGCGATTTTGTAGCTGCTACAAAACTACAACGAAATAAAGTTTCGCGCCCGATTCCTCTGTGTGAACGTAGAATAACGAGAAAATCGCTAATTTCAGGTGGAAAGTAATAGTAGGCTATGTTCGAAAAACTTTTTTTTTCATGAATTTCATGGGGAAAATATCATTTCTAGTAAGAGTTGTGCTTGAAGAATTTTCTTTTCCAACATGTAAATTGTTGAGTTCTTTCTAAAGCAAGGCAGATCTTTCTGAAGAGAAGGCTTTTCTGGAATTGATCTGAGGTTCCTGGAAATCATCAAAACTGATGTCATATGAGCTTCAGACTCACCTCATCAAGCCCAATGGAGGCATTCCTGGTTCAGCTCCCCGTTTGAACCCTAGGAACAAAAAAAGGATTAGTAAAAAAATACAGTTGTGGTTTGGGCATAAGTCAACTTTTGGTGGCTTGAAGCTTCGCATTCTAACAAGACCAAAGGTTTCAATGGGTCCTTAAAGTTGTGTTTTTTCGGGTGTGGTTT
Source organism: Branchinecta lindahli (assembly GCA_023053555.1). Classification (NCBI taxonomy): domain Eukaryota; kingdom Metazoa; phylum Arthropoda; class Branchiopoda; order Anostraca; family Branchinectidae; genus Branchinecta; species Branchinecta lindahli. Next base: position 8,527,856 of record JAKZAO010000009.1, on the reverse strand, counting down.
TGGTGTAGTTTCACTATAGTTTGATGCTCTACATGACCACGAGGCGTTACTAGCCAAAATGTTTGGGGGGGGGGACAAGGTATTTACCGACTGGCAAGACTATAGACAATCAGCCAGGTCTTGCAGATTTACATTCTTTGACAGATCCAGTCGACATGTTCCTAAGGGCATCGTAGGGTACCAGATCAGGAAGCAATCACACACAGTAAACCAACCTCCTGTTGTTTTTTCTAGTCCTAGAGTAGAGTAGCTACTAAATAAACAACTTTCAAATTCTGAGCCTTGGTCATTGGAATATGATTCTTCTGAACTTTAGCTTCGGTTTGAGTTCAAAGACCTCTCTAACTTGCTGCTAAGTATCTGAATTCTTGACCAGAAAAACACTAATTTTTATGGGATCATGCCGATAGCCATGTTTATATAGCAGGTAGCCCATTAAGTTTGGCTCGTAGAAAATTCAGAGAATCATGATGTCATACTACAGAATATAATCAAAATTGCATAACGCAAGGTGGCTGCCATTTTGTCTTGTGATTTATATTGAAACTGGGTGTTTTTTTCTTGTTATGGCACTTGCCTACCGGCCAAGTGCCATATACCGATCACTTTTCCGTCGGTCTGTCGGTCTGTCGGTCGGTCGGTCGGTCTGTCGGTCAGTCCGCTGTTTGCGAGTTAGGGTACTTCCAGATGTGCTAGGACGATGAAACTTGGCAGGCGTATTAGGGACCCGACCAGACTAACTTGGAAATAGTCACTTGCTCGATCCGACCATCGTGGGGGGAGGGAGGGGAGCCGGAATCCGGAATTTAGTGGCATGCATAACTTTCGAACGGGTTATCGGATCTTAATGAAACTTGATATTTGGAAAGACGTCATGCTTCAGATGTCCCATATCAAGTCCGGACCGAATCCGATTATATGTGGGGGGAGTCGGAGGGGGGGAACCGGAAATCATGTTAAACGCTTAGAGTGGAGCGATCGGGATGAAACTTGGTGGGAGGAATAAGCACAACCCCTAGGTACATCATTGACAGAACCGGACCGGATTCGTGCACTGTGGGGGGAGTTGGAGTGGGGTTCCGGAATTCCGGTGATGCGGAGTTAAGTTACTTCCAGGTGGGCTAGGACAATGAAACTCGGCAGGTAAATCAGGGACGCGACCAGATTAACCTGGAAATAGTCAGCTTCCCGATACGACCATCGTGGGGGGAGTGGAGGGAGGGGAAATCCTGAATCTGGAGGTATGTATAACTTCCGAACGGGTGATCGGATCATAATGAAACTTGATATGTAGAAAGACAACGTGTCACGGATGTCCCATTTCGAGTCCGGACCGGATCCGATGAAGCTGGGGGGGGGGTCGGAGGGGGGTCCGGAAACCTTGTGACATGCTTGGAGCGGAGCGATCGGAATCAAACTTGGTGGGAAGAACAAGCACAAGCCCTATGTAGATCAGTGACAGAACCGGACCGGATTCGGGCATTGTGGGGGATTTAGAGGGGGGGGTCCGGAATTCCGGTGATCGCAAGTTAAGGTACTTCCATACATGCTAGGACGATGATACTTGGCTTGAAAATTAAAGACTTGACAAGATTGGCTTAGAAATAGTTAGTTCCCAGATCCGACCATCCGTTAAAGTACTAATGTTAACCGCAAAGTGCAAAAAAATACTTTTAAGCAAAATATACATTTTCGTGATCCCTATGAGCCCATGATCATTTTTGCCTCAAGGGTTTTCCTTACAACTGAATTCCTTAAAGTACAAACAATACTTTTGAGTAAAATATACATTTTCGTGCACCTGATGATCATCTTTTTTGCTTCAAGAGTTTTGATTACAGATGATTTTCTAGCGCCCTTAAAGTGCGTACAGCCAACTGCATTGCCAAACGATACAGTCTCGTGATTTCCAAGGTCCCATGATCAATCTTATCTCAAGGGTTTTGCTTACAAATGATCATAACAAATCCACGAATTGACGAATTCCTACTTTCATCCTCTGACCCAGCGCTTGCAAGTGCCATATGAGCTTCCAGCTCTTGTTTTTTTCTTGGGAATAGCCACAAATGGATTATAAGGAAAAGTCTAAGGACAGGCAATTTAGTGGTGTAGCCAGCCACAGATATTCAGTTTACATGTAATAAGGTTCAAGGTTCAAGGTTTTTTATTCTTAACTCTAAATGCTACATAAACATTAAAAATACAATACTCTGCACTTACAATTATTTCAGGGTTTGAACCGGAGAGAAGAAAAACATCGAATGGTTCAAACCCTTGATGGTTAGTTAAGACATCTTACTGCTGGCCTTATTAAATAGATAATTTAGTACTATTTTAGATACGGTAGTAAATAAAAAACTGAAAAAGTAGGATAAATTCACAGCAGTTAATTTTTTCATTACAGAAATTCTGAAAAATTTGTTCTACTGCCGATGGTGCTTTTTATGGATACCCTAACTAGAAGAACAACCATGCCTACCAGTAAACCAACCACTGGCCTGCTCATTTTTTTTTAGACCCTGAACTACTGTATGTAAGCTATTGACTGATTCTAATCAAGTAACAGAGCTGGTGGTCTCTTGACTCTCTGCTTGATCCTCCTGGCTTGTTCCAAACAATAAAATAAAACATTTCGCCCTTGCAAATGTAAAATCACAGTCAGATTTCTTCAAGAACCAAGTAAAAAAAAGATTAGGCAAGCAACAGCAATGGTTTTGGCTTACTTGTTTTGCAATTTCAGTCCAGCTGCACAGGACTGAAACTTTCAGTCCTGTTCCTTAGCCTATTTCACTTTCAGTCAGTGTCAGTAGTGAAATGATTTGATTCAAAATTCGAAGGACTGAATCTGAACAGCTGTTTAGACTGAATTTAATCAAAATATATGAAAAATATTTTACCTAAGTACAAAACAGTTGGAATGAAACCCCAGTGAACAGCTGTTTTTACAACATTGATGACAGCTGAAACTCGTTTTTTGTTCTCAGGTGTCATTTTGAGTTTCCTTTTTCTAGAATAAAACAAAGCAGACGTCAACTTCCTGCGTATCTTTTTCTCCAGCTGCCTGCTTTCCCTACGAAGTTTCGATCCCGAAGCGCAAACTTCGGCAGTTTACAATACAAATTCAAATCCGTCTCGTCACGCTTTTAAGAATGAAAGTGCATGATATTGGATTTTTGGTATGTATCTTAGCAAATGTAGAAATGCTGGAATTCACACTCGTTCTTTTAAACCATTTTGAATGGAGTTGAAGAAGACTGGGGAACTGAGATTATTTGGTCTGGGATCTTTCCCTGGACTGATAACCTTTTTCTCAACTTCTCAACTCAAGTGTTGTTATCTTGTTTTAGCTGCGTTTGTTGCACTCTGGGCTGTCTCTTTTGTCTTGTCACCATTCTCCAGTTCTTCGCTGGTGATTTGATGAAAACTTGCTAACTCCTCGGTAAAAGTCGGGCTACCGAGCAGGTTCTGGTTAGTCTGCACCGGTGTGGTAAAACTGGACACCAGTTGGTTCAAAAATGGGTAAGACTGGTGAGTAGTCATGGGTGGATGCCAAAATGTTGTATTTAACCTAAGCTTATAGAAGTTTTTCCATCTCGTGCATTACAAATTTATCTTCTCTGCCAGGCTCTGGAGTTGTTTACTTTTTAAATTAAAATTAAACTGAACAAACTTCTACACTAGTTCTTCTGTTACTTCGTTTTTTTCTTTTTGGTGAACTTTAAGTCTCAAGTTTCCAGGGCAGAAGCTATGCAACCTCATCTTAACATTTTCACTCGACACAATTTTTTGGTCAAGCATTCCTTTCCCTGTTGCGTTGAACACTTCAGGACTAAAATGCTGTGCTTCACACATCCTGGGTTAGGGCTTTCTGATTTCCAGAATTGGAAAATAATGCCGTTACATTTTTTGGTGTTTTGGAAATAATAAATAGTAAATATCAGTTTGGCAGGCAGATGTGTGTACTTAAATTCTTTAATATTCGCTTGGTGGGAACTCAAAAGCAGGAACGCCCAGGTTTGTAAACTTTGCATCTGTGAAGTTTATAGCAGCTGTTAAAGGACACCTGAACGATCCTACCATACTTCCATGAACCCCTCAGATCGTCCTTCACAGTACCGGTACAGAGAAGAAGAATTTTTTCGCTCCGGGATTTCGGCGCTATCCACTCTTGAAGTTCTAAGTCTCCCTATGGCGATTCGTTACGACCTCCCAAGACAAATTTAGCGCCAATATTTAAACTGTCATTATCGCATGGACAAACGTACGTTGATAACGCATGGATGGATAAACAGCGCATGGATGGATTAAACGCATGGACTGTTACGGCGTGGACTGTTACAACATGAACTGTTACGCATGGACTGTTACAACTGTTACGGCGAGTGTTACGATCAAGATAAGTCGGAAAAAAGGCTGAAAATTATAACACGGTGAAACTTCATCCAATTTTAGTCTGGTTTTCGAGAGATAAATGGTAAGCAGTAGCCTATGTAAAAGTGGCAATGTAGGGTGTTAGACTTCATTCAGATGACCTTTAAAGCTGTTAAATAATTTTAAGGCTAAGCTAGATTAGCCACAATCTGTCAACTGAAACATGTTGATTATTTCTTTTGGAGAATTAGATGAAGACGTTACCGTACCCTGTGTTTGTTACAGGTCCTTGGACATATTTCTGTCACAGTCCCAGTGGCAGAAATGCTGAGGGAAACCATTACTGAGGTATCCCGTAGTTCAACATCCAAAGTTTTGTGCTGTGATTCACAACCAAGTAATGAGGAACTGGAAGATTTCAAGAAGAACACAATTACTAAGTCCATAGTATTGTGCGTAAATCTCAAAGAGGACAGTTGGGAATCCAGTTTGAAACAGAGCCTGAAAGTAGTCGCCCAGTTTCGAGAGTACAAGTTTCATGTTATACTCATGGGAGAACAACTAAGCACCACGGAATTTACAGAGGAAGTAGAAAAAATCAAGAACTGCATAGACGGACCATCAGTTGACTCAGTTTTCCAGATATCTCCACAGGTATTGTCATTTCGTGTATTGCAGAATAGGCTATTGTAAACTGTCAATGGGTGGAAGTACTTGAAGAGTGAGTGTGCCCTGTGTTGAGAGATCATCGTGCAAGTCCATAATCCTTACAAATTTCTTAAAATCTTCTTTGTTCTTATTGTCTTTCTTGCTGGAAAACGGTTTGTGCAGCACAAGCCGTTTTCCAGCAAGAAAGACAATAAGAACAAAACACTTTCTTTATTCCAGCCATCATGAACAGCACAAATTGTTCTGTTCATGATGGCTGGAATAAAGAAGGTGTTTGTTTGAAGCAAGAAGGAACAGCATAGCACACCGTATATTGGTTACTAAGTACCTTTTCTCTGCTAGCTGTAAGCAAACCTAGCTAAGCAGTTATACAAATTTGCAGATGAAATCAAACTAATACCCTTGCTTCTGTTTAACCAGGGGGACATTGTCTCGTGAATGGCTGTTGAGCTCGCCGGAAGATACCATGCACGCGAAAATGTCACTGCATGGTGCCATCCACACGAAAACGGTTTGAGACAGAGGAAAATGCCATCTATTCCTCTACCCGTTCAACAGAGCTCGAAGACTGTTGTTGAACGAGAGAGACACATTTAGCTGGATGGTGACGTCAGCCGTCAATCTATTCACGCGAAAATGACCATCGAGCTGGATGGCATCAACGCGAAAACATCCATTGTGATGATGGGACGTAACATTCAATGGAGCCATTCACGCCAAAAGTTCCCCCAGGTTGCAAGTAAAACTGAAGTAAAGTTTTACTTACTTGAAGTAAACTGAAGTTTTAACTGTTGTAAGAAAGCGGAAAGTTTTATATGTGAAATATTATGATAATGCTATTGGTAATGAAAGACAGTAGGCTAATAAAAGTTCTTCCTGTATTTTTTTTAATAAATATTTAGACAGTTAACTTAATATTCAAGTGATCTCTTTTTCTTAACAGAATCCATCGGAAAAATGGTAAATCATCCAAATTTCTTTCGAACCGTATCACTGCTTCTAGAACGGTTTGAACGAAACCTTACTTCTGTAAGCACGTGATTATGAGCCTCTGTAACTGCTGACTAAGAGACAGGAAATGAACAGGAATTTTGGTAAATGTTGGCTTGATGGTGCATATGTGAACCAGTGGCGAAACTAGGGGAGGGCGTGGGGGGCCAGCTGCCCCCCCCACGAAAAATCTTGTCGGTAAATCGGTAGGGTTTGTCGGTGCGAAGCACCGGCAAACGCTTTTATCATGTCGTTTCTGATACCAAGAAAGCTCAGTCGGTAAAACAGGAAACTTCTTGTCGGGAAATAGGCAGCGTTTTGTTGGTACGTCACGCTTTATCATACCGTTTCTGATACCGACAAAAGCTCTGTCGGTAAAACAGGAAAGATTGGCAGCGTTTGTCGGTACGGCGGCACCCTTTAGCATTCCGTTTCTGATACCGACAAAAGCTCTGTCGATAAATCATGAAACTTGTCTGTCGGTGCACGGATTCCGTTTTCAGTATTGACGAGAGCTCTTTAGGTAATCAAGAAACTTTTTGTTTGGAAATCGGTGTCATTTGTCGGTGCGAAGACGGTGGGCGGATTCGGTTTTCAGTACCGGCAAAAGCTCTTTTGTCGGTGCGGAGATGATACCGACAAAAGCCTTGTCGGGAAGTCAAGCCGATGATTCGATCGAGCTCCTGATTATCGGTTGTTTTTCATTTTTCGATACGGTGACCGGGAAAAGTCTTGTCGGTAAAATGGGAAACATTTTTTCTGTCTATTTACATCTGGGATGGATAAAATCGTGTCGTTAATTTCAGTAACTGTTCGTCAGTGCAAAGACTTTGTGATGTGATGACTGGAATATTCTCGCCGGTAAATCCGAAAATATTTTGGGGTAAAAGTACTAAACATACACTTCTTCGTTCCTTTATGCTCCTTGACGGTAAATCAACCACACCGGCAAACCTGTTTGGTTGGTTTGTTCTTGGGTGATTTCTCTGTTCCCACCGATAAACTGCCCTTTTGGGTTGATCTGGCTGTACATGGTACAATCAATTCGGGAAAATAGTCCACTTTATTCAGTGACTAGTGAGTTTCAAATTCCCCTCAGTGATACCCCCACCAACTCGGTCCACCAAGGTTGGATAAGACCAGGATACCTGAATAACACAACGTGGTCACATGGGCGCAGTATCGCCAAGTTTATCTCAATCGCTCAACCCATTTGGTCCCCAAGCGATTAAGAAAATGTCCAGGACCCACCTCTAATCTCCCCACAGCATTACCATATTTGGCATTTGTGTCTACCATCCATCAAGCATCACTCGAATCGGAGCATTTCCGAAAAAAATTCCAGTGGGCCTACCGGTCCGGTACCCCCCCGCCGACCTTCACCCCACGCACGTCAGATCCGGTTTCGGCCTCAAACTACATGTCTAGGTCCCATTTGTCACCTTCCGAGTCCTATCCCAATCACTCTATCCGTTCGGCGCCACTGGTATTAGAATATTTCCGAGACCACCTTGCAACATTGTTCTCGAACGCGGATAAACTGAACATCTTGGGTAAGTTTCAGTCGAATCCGAGCACTTTCTGGGGCCCATGAACCCGGTTGGTTTTTGAGGAGTATCACAAAGTTACCGTGTCGCCTATCTTCCACTCAAAGTAGTCAGATTTCATTCGGATACAGAAGCAGCAAATTTAGGGCATCTGCTCCAATCAGCCGTCAAGTTTCCATAAAATTGGATTGCCCGTTCACTTCACCTTTACTTTTCTCAACCCCTTTGAAAGTTATCATGGTAACAGACGGACAGACAAGTCAGACGGAACCCCAAGAAGCCGCTTAGTTTACAAGAGTAAACCTTCAAGCAGTGAAGTAGTCTGTTGCAATGTCTGTAACTTTTCTGGTTCACAAGACTACTGACTGCATAGTGTTCCTGGTTCCATTTGATAACCATTGGTGCCAGGAAGCGAATGGCAAATTCATTAACTTTCGCTACCAAACCATCTCAATGGATATGTTACAACTTATTATTACAATGGTTTTAAGATGCGTCCACGCGAAAAATGCGCCGTTGCGCAGCGGCAGCGGCGCTTTTTGTCGGTAAATTGCTAAATCTTGTCGGTAAAATCTGTGCTTGCCCCCCACGAAAATGGGCTAGTTTCGCCACTGATGTAAACTGTTCACTTTATTTTCAGGACAGCAAGGATGAGATGAAGAATCGCCTGACGGCCATTTTGAACAGCACGCGTCTGGAAACGGGACTCGGGCGGCTTGGTTTCATGTTCTGAGTAAAAACGATCAGGGAAGTTGTATTTTTTTACATTTTTGTACTCAATTTTTCATAGCGAATTTTTGTTACGAAAGACAAGATAGCAATAAAAGAATTACGTGATATGGCTTTTTCACTTCTTGAAGAAATGCAGCGAGGTGGACCAAATCTTGACAGCCTAGAAAACAGGAAATACATAACTTTTTCGAGAATATATCACACTTCATTATTCCTTGAGTTGAATATTCCTGAAGAGTCAGCCCATGAAGATTAAGCCCATGCGTCGTGTAAAATTCTGACCAATTCGAAATTTTAAGTTGGTTTCACTTTCGCATTCCACGTTCTCCTACAGCGCGACATCGCCTCGCTCACAGACGCAATGCTGTCGGCGCTACCGAACATTCGAAGGATTCATCGATCGGGACTTGAGCAGCCGAAGACAATAGCCCGAAAAAGTTTGACTACAGTAGAGGTATGCTTCTTTAAACATTAGTTAACTTTAAGATAGTGCCATGTTCATCCACTTGCTGTGAAAAAAAAAAAATTAACTATATCAGTCGGCAAAAGTAGCTACTTAACGGGTATTTAATTTTTGTTTTCTTACACCACGAATAAATAGTGTCAAGTTGGATGACAAAAGGTTGCTAAGACGTGCCCTCGGAAATCTGAAGCGATGATTGAAAAGTATGGGCCTTTGATACTCCGTCAAGTTCCATACCATGTAATACACGTCTGAGCTTACCTTTCAAGTCGCTAAACCGAAGGCCATGCAAGGAGAGGAACGACGGAAAGAGTTCGCAATCAGATGCATTTTTTCCTCCAGCCACGAGGTCTTTGACTGCCTTCTTAAGTTCTGCAAGAATACGTCATTTTAAAGGCCTACAGACACACTTGTCTCAGAGACTACTGGCAATGCTCAAGAAGACATAAGGAGCAGAGGAGTTCTAGGATTCAAACGCCGGCTGGGGGAACGATCCAGGTGTGACGACGGAAACTGGCCGACGTTATTTATCGAAGACTAGGGTAATACAATCAACTTCACTTGGGAAACTTTAGAATTCGGCCAGAAAAAAATACCGCTGAATTTCATTGTTTCAAATAGGCTACTGAAAATCGCGTCGGATTTTCTTTTGCTTCATTTCTGGCGATGACACTTCCCAACGGTGGTGGCACTGCGAGCCGGCGCGTCATCTGTGACTTGATGCTCAAAAGGAATCTTACGTTTGCAAAAAAAAAAGGATTACCGACGACACGAAATATAGGCTAGCGCTGTTTCGAAAAATTGCAGTAAATGACAAGTGAACAACCGGCACGGGAGTCTCGATGACACTTCAGGGTTCATGCGAATTAGTGGTTAAGCCGATGGCTATGTTAAAAAGAACTATATACTGCCAGTATGGAATCAGGTCTCACGCGTTTGCCTTGCCTTAGGTAGACTACGCATCCTTGTTGCGTAAACCAGTGCGGCGGTGTTTTGGACCAAGCTGGGAGGCGAAACACTGACGGAGGAAATACATGGTGACCACTTACGATTTTCTTCAGTGGTAAATCGGCTTCCCACTATTCCAATCACTGCATCCACTAGGGTTGGAGGGAGAAAGTCGGAGCTGTTAGCTTCTGAATTGGCAAACGCGGAAACTAAGGACAGCTGGCTCATCACAAGCGGCAGTCGGTCGCTCAATGACGGGCGGGCGTACTTCACGTCGAATGCCAGCTAAAATTTAATAAAGTCAAACACTCGTACTATCATGAAGCCGTCGCACCTTGCTACTTGACAATGCTACTTGATTTTTTCGTAGAATTTTGTAGAGCCTTGCGCCTGTTTATTTGATTTTAACAATAATGCCCTGGCAGCAGCCCACCAGAGAGAAGACTGGCGCCTTTTCGTAGATGCCTTGGGCGGCACCCCGATGAAAATATTTTCGAGAATTAGTCGAAAAAGTAGCATTCAGTAGTAACTACTAGTAACTGTTGCCAATGCATGCTATTATTAGCAAACTGGATGCTACTACATCAATATTGGATGCTATCGTATACTACTACTTACGATTAACCCAGTCGGAGGCATGTTAAATTTAAGTATTCCATACTACTATACATATCAATCCATGCAACTTTTTCGTACAACTACAATACAGTCACAGTCAAAGAATTTTTCATCGGGACAGAAGGTTCTAAGGTAAGGTTGTGTATGTCTGGTCTCTTACCTGGGATCTTATAAAATGTTTTCAGGCTAAAGGAGACGGGTTTTTTCCAGAGATTCAGTTGAACTTTGAGGGGCACGAATTTATTCTGCACTTTAGACTTTGACCACACATTCCAGGTTTCGATATGACGCCGAAGGCAAATAAAAACATGGTATATAACGAACAACGTGCGCAAGCGCAACGCCTAAAGACAAAAGTTGCCCAAAACGCCTATTTTGCGCCTATTTTAAACGCGCCCATTTTAAACGCCTATTAATGAAACGAGAAATCTCCAAACCTTAGCCAAAGTGAGCAGCCCAGGCAGCAAATCCAATTTCTCTTTGTTCACACACTCATAAGTCACGAGCGAATACATGTGGATCCTCTCCTGTTCTTCGATAGAAAGCTCCTTCTTGACGAAATAGCTCCCTGGTCCTTCTTGCAGGAAGTACTTGCAGAAGCTGGCGGCTACCGGGTGGTTTGTGAGGGCCTCGACCATCTTCGGCTGTAAAAAGGGGTAGGTAAAACGGGAAATGTCTTGCACGCATTGTGTGAAGTCGAGGAACTATTGGTTCTTATTCCTGCGACAGACGTTCAGGATTTCCCGAATTTTTTGCACTTCCACCAATTCCATCCAGACACTCGTCTATTAGCCAAATAACGTACAATCTTTGATGACACTAAACGGTTAAGTCAGCTGAGAACGGAATCCAGCGATATTTCAGCCCTTCTTGCGAGGGCCCTCTTCAGGCTTACGAACCTTCAATGTCAGTGTTTCGTCAAAAATGATTCGCAGTAGGGCTGAAGGAACACATGGCCATAAAGTAAAAAAAAACAAAAACTTCCACTGACAGCGCTTTATACGTTAATAACCTAATGCCTCTCTAGAAACTCATTTAATTTTACATGTGTATTATGGGTCACTAGAAGCTCTGGCAACTTTCATTCATATCTACTATGACCATATTGGCCAAACGTACAAGCAGAGACGTGACTCGTGATTCTAGACAGTTAGCACACAGTCGTACAAAACTAAAGACCTGGCTGTGTGTGTGAGCAAAACTGAAGCCCTACGCAATTCGAGTACGTTACTTCTCAACGCCTAGCGCCATCACAAGGCACCGAGTATACCATGGTATACTAGGTGCCTTGTGAATGAGGACTTCCAATCACCCCCATGGAGGATTTTTTAACAGTGACGTATCAGTTGCGCTAACCAATCTGAGACACATGTTGCCAAGGATTTTCGTCTTATTGATCATATTATAGATAGAGGATACCGTGCTAAAGGCGAATGAGCGGACCTTTTCTTCCGGTGCTTTCGGGCTGAAATATGGCAACTATGAGGGCATGTTGGGAAGATCCTTCAGTAAACATTTTAACCGCGACCGCTCATTTCTTTACTCCTGTTACCTTCGGTCCTGAATGACAAATTACGAGAAGAAATTAATATTCTGCCGATGGCTTAACGACGAATCAATTGAAGAGGTGGAACGTGCTCATTAGTAGACAAATGAGATAAATTACCGTTACACCCCACATGGATGAGGCTGGAGATCCAAAAAGGAGACTGAGCTTTCCGGGGGAACTGGCTGCACCACCGACTTTTCTCTTTACATACAGGTACCCTTGTTGTATCACTTTCCTGAAAAAGAAACCCAGCTACAATCACACCCTGGGAAAATAACACGTGAAAGTGCAGCATCGTTGTCGAGCCAAGAGCTGTTCAGGTTCAGGTTCATTTATTATTTTCAATACTGGTACACACATAATTTAACAAATACTCCCGGCAGGGGGCAAAGCACGAATGGCACGGGAGTGAAAAGGCTGTTCAAGATCAACCTGACCATGGACTCATACTTTCAATTTGTGATTTTCTAACTTCGCGGTCCTAGAAGGTTAAGTACGACTGGAAACGCTACTCTGGATTGACACCTGAAACTCTTCGCCAAAGCTAGGGTTTCAACTAATACTCTATATGACTAAGTTCAAAACACGCCTGTGATCCTCAGGAAGAACGAGAAAAGTCTCACTAGTGACTCAAACTCAACAGCTAAAATCCTGTGTCAACCAATCACGGCGATCGCTGGGCACAGCTGTGGTGCCGCTTCCGGCTCTTCCGCTAGGTACCCGGCGATTTTGCATCGGCAAGGAGAGTTAGTCACCAAGAGTATATTGGCAGATTCCTTGCAAGACATATTTTGACAGTTTTCCTATAATTTCTTCGGCCGTGGCTTTTCCGGGCTTAGCGTCCTTAATCCTGGAAATTAAGGCTTTTTTTTTAATTTACATTCTCCGCGTCTGGATGAATTTCGGGTTGTCGCACAAGCAGCGCACATTCTGAACGTTATTACTAGAGCCTCGGGTGGAAAAATACGAAATCCCTTGGATGGTTCAAAATATTTCAGTATATTCATATATCAAATGTAAGAATAAGCTGCCTTTTCAGTTATACTTTAAGTAAGGCAAGGTTTTGGTTACGAGTTTCACGTGTCAGCTCCGTGCAGTGTTTCCATGAATTGTATTTTAATCCGCTAGTAGCGCTGAACTGGAAAAGGCGCATTTGAACCAGCGGAGGAAAAACTCGAGGACATTGTGAGCGTGTTCCACCCTTCTAACAATGGTAACTATTAGCTACTATTTTCTTTCCAGTCCCGTGAAAAGTTACTACGCTGACCGTTCCAATGTTCTCAAAATAGTAACTATTTGCTTACCACGCTCCTGCTTACCACGCTCGGGAGCGTGGTAACTACGATCTCTGTGACATGATTGGCCCGATTCGTCCCTGGCACGATATTTTGCCGAAAATAGAGAAACACGTTCCAGTCTTGACGCGAAGAAGCCAGAATCCACGACGTCATGCGTCGTAACTACAGTAAATAGGGTGGAATACGTGTGTGTACTCTATAAGATGAGTACACTATACTATAAGATCTTGACTGATGTTTGGTAACTATATACTTACGTTAAGTTGTCCCAATTCTTCCGCCTGTGGAACTCGATAGTCCAGTAATTTTCATCTTCGATGACAACCTATCATAAACAAACTGCATTACAAATCAGGGTTGTCAGATATGGGCACAGGAAAATAATACTAGGGAGTAGCGTCAAGACCTATGCTTTCCTTGCTTCGCAAACAGGCCATACTCATAGCGGTGGGAACGTTTCGCCAGGGAACGTTTCGATTGGGGACGTTTCACCAACAACCGGGACAAGCACAAAGGTATGCAAATATTTACCAGACGCAGACCGGACGTTTCAGAAAACCAAGCGAGAGATTAGGAAACGGTATGGAAGAGCCAAAAGGCGTATTCTCGCCGTTCCCCGAGGACTCCTCGGGGAATCGAAGGGAACGGCGAGAATAGAGGGAGTCACTCGAAGCGGACTCCAGGGACGGAAAACAACGAGAACACGGGGAATGCTTCTAAAATGGATTTTGTTCGAAAAAAAAAATATGCATAAATATTCCTTGAACCCAAGCTGACTTAGAATCATATATTCATATAATACATACAAAAACGGAATCGTCAGCTGTGATGCTTATGAAGCGATATTTCTGCCCTTCTTGGCAATTTAAGGGTCCTTTTCAGGCTGTTGTTCTTCTGGGTCAACGCTGGAGAAAGAAACAAACCTGCAATAAATAACTGAAAATTCTACCAACTATAAATATCTTATTCGGGAAAATTACTTTCAAAGACCACTGTGAGGAAAATACTATAGTTTTGAGATTTAATTTAAAAAAAAAGGCTGCTATTTTTACTGCACGGTTGGGGCGAAGACAGGAGAAATTTTCTTCTGCATTTTGGTCAACTTCGGTTTCTTTAAAAATAAAAGACTAAAACTTAAATATTTATTACATTACCGACTCCGTTTCGCAAATTTGATAGGGAGTACTCACCTTTATCTATTAGGCTACTTATATGTAATACTGAACTGGAAAACTAGTGTTGAGATTTAATTTTTGATACGGCTGCTGTTTTTGCTGCTCTTTTAGGGCGGTGGCAAGACGAAGAGTTTTCTGCATTTACAGCAACTTCAGACTTAATGTTAATAAGGGACTGAGGCTTAAATTTTCTTCCATTAATAACCCCGTTCCACGTTTCCAAATTTCTCCTGTCTTCGCCCCAACCGTGCAGTAAAAATAGCAGCCTTTTTTAAAAATTAAATCTCAAAACTAGTATTTTCCTTACAGTGGTCTTTGAAAGTAATTTTCCCGAATAAGATATTTATAGTTGGTAGAATTTTCAGTTATTTATTGCAGGTTTGTTTCTTTCCCCAGCGTTGACCCAGAAGAACAACAGCCTGAAGAGGACCCTTGCCAAGAAGGGCCGAAATATCGCTTCATAAGCATCACAGCTGACGATTCCGTTTTTGTATATATTATATGAATGTATAAAAATATGCAGTTGACGAAATTAGTCTGGATACACCTTATTTTTGGTTTTGTTTATTCTCATTGTTTTTAATTAATTTTACATTGCACCACACCAGCAAAATTTGATTCCTCTCCGAATCTGAAAGGGAGTCCTTTTTGATGATGGTGATGATAATCGGAGCATTCCCCGTCCGTGGGGACTCGCAAGAATACGGAGAGTGAGTCCCCGGGACAAACAAAAACGCGGGGACTCCTCAAGTTTCAATTTCAATTTCAATTCAATTTATTTTCAAAAAATTCCCTCACCGACGAGGCCGAACATTGATTTTTTTCGTCATGTATATTTTCGTCACATAACTTAACAATTAATAACAAGTTCAATTAATAACTAAAATTCATTTGGTCAATGTACAATGTACATGGAGTCCTCGGGGAACGGCGAGAATACACCTAAAGCATTAAAAAAATACTGAGTAATATAAGAAAATAAGAAAATCCTCAAAGTCAGCCTGTTACCTTTTCAATCGTGTTCAGTTCCGGAAGGAGACACGGAGTCCTAATCAAGTAGGACGCTCCTCTAAAGTGGCCCGTGTTCCTTAGAGTAACCCTCATGCGGACATAGCAGTCTTGTGTCGTGTCCAGATCTCGAGGAACGATGAGACGAGGTTCTGCGGCAAGGACATAGAGGTGCCGCAGAGCTTGCAAGTGATACCTGGCAGAAATAAAAATGAATTCACACTACCTAATTCGGGCAATGCCGAAATTAGTTTTGTCCAACACTTTTCAAATATTTTTCACGGGAACAGAAGTGTGTGCGACACACCACGCCCACAATTTGAATTTCACGATAAAGCCATTTTGAATTTTTTCGCGGTATTTTCAATCATCTGAAAATGAAATCTCAATAAAAAGAACACTAGGCTTACGAACATACCATTCTTCACTAGAAGGATCCTCAGTTGTTCGTCTATCTGCCTAGCAAAACAGCTCACTATATTATGTGGACACGGTTTTTACCGCCGATTTACCTGAATTTCCGTCAAATTTCGAGCCCAAAAAAAAAATCGAAAATCCTCCCGAGACTTGTTTGTCAAAGCTGAGCCACAGAGGGAGCCACAAAACAACTTGTGGGTTACAACAAAGATCAAGGAAACACTCTATTCGAGCAACAGCCAAGCCACAACCTCTTTACGGAATCGCGGAAAAACACCTATCTGTTCTTGATTCCATCTGTTTCGGCCTTCGGGTAAGGTAAAATAGTCAACGGAGGAAAGTACAACCGAAAAGCCCCTGGAAGCTTACAGAATAGCTTTTCTTCACACTGTATACCTTTTGGATATTTCACAAATTTTTAGACAAAAACATCAAAATTAGATTATAGGTAATGCAAATCCGACACTATGAAGTTTGCTCGTCTTTTTATATACCTATTTATTATCTATTTATTTGTCTAACCTGGGAGGAACAAAAGGAACCGAAGAGCGAGGACGAAGATGAAAAAAAGGAACAAAACCTACCATGTACGAACACCAAAATAAAAAAAATAAAAAAATACGCTGTGATGTGTGTTGACGCTTAGATCGGACGATGAGGATATTATTTACGTCGGGCCTAAAGTTTATTGTGTGCGGGAGCTCGTTTCGCGAAATCAGTTAATACGATGTAAACTGCCATTTTTGTTGGTCTTATCACGACTGATGTGATATCGAAAACCGCCATTTTAGTTAGCGGTGACCCAAACCGAGCACTACGAGGCCAAACACATTCCATCTCTCTTACCTGTTGTCGTTACTGTGATTCGGGAATTTCGGGTACAACGCACATACAAGAGCCGCGACAGCCTCGTCTGTGGTGCAAAGACTCATCCGTCCTCCCCCAAGGAAAAGAAGCCCCAAGGCCAAGTGGATAGCCATATGTGATCCGTACGTGACGCTTGACGAACTGGCACCACCATGGAATCCCACCCTGGATCGTAGGTGGCGACAGAGACGCAGGACTTCTAGATCGCCAGTACCTGACATCACCTGCAACAGAAGTGGCTAAGTTTTCAAACAGAGACTTCTGAGAGGCTTTAGGGTAACGCGATTATAGTCGTCTGATTCCGCGGATCGTTACCAGTCAGATTCACAGAAGGCTCAATAGTCCATGGGGCTACTGGTAACACTTTCTAAAGCTGACTTTCATTTATAATCTAAATTTTATATTTAAATATTTCAATCTAAATTTTACCGTTCAGTCCACTTGCTCTCCTTGATCTGTTTTTAATAATGAATGAACGTCCGGTAGGCAATTCAAAAAAGTGAAGTGTGTAAATGCTATATGCTCTATCTACAACGGACACGCAAGAGGGAAATCTTACCATAGCAAGGGATAGAAGCATCACATTCAAAGCAGTTTCGATAGTCGCTCTTCCAGCCAGCTCAGCTATGGACTTTCCACTGAGAGCCACGAATCGCTTGGTGATCCTGATAAGCGCATCGAAAGCAGCCGCGTTGGCTGATCCGGCAAAACGAATACCCAAAGCGAAACAAGCGCCTGGTACTATGTTGCAGTATGCTTGGCTGCAACAAAAGCTCATGTATATCTGTGTTATACACACTAACGAGAGAGATGAAGCAATACAATGCGCAATTCTCACACGGAACTTTAGTAGCCCACCTAGGCCTAGAACGTCCCGCCGCTGATTCGCTATGAAGCTAAATTCCCGTACACTGTAAAAAGTCTCTCATACATCGGGCTTTAGTAACTGTGCATCACCGAATTCGGAGATTTTTATTCCGAGTTCGGAGAGTTAAAGTCCGATGGAGGATTAAAATGCTAGACGCAAAATATTGCAGATTAGGTTATCCGAGCCGAAACCGGAAAGTTTTTTTTTTTTTTACGGTGAATAGGCAAGGGTCCAGAGTATGTGGTTTGATTATACAACGGTAAAAAGACTATTAACTTGATTCACGTTTACGACCCTCTGCGGCCTTTTTTTCTTGTTGATGCTGGTTAGTTTGTTCATGTTGTTTTGTTAGTTTGTTTGTTTTGTTCTTTTTCGTTGTTTATCGTTTTGTTTTTTCTATAATACTCCGTATTCTGTGTGTTACACTTTACGGGTAATAAAATTCATTAATTCATTTATTCATTCTTCCAGTACCTATCCTTAAAGCACAACTCTTACTAGAAATAATCTTTTCCCTGTGAAATGGATCAGAATTTTTTTTTTTCGAAAATACCATTACTTTCCATGTGAAATTAGCGATTTTCTTGTTAGCGCCTGTCGACTATGTCCAGCCTTCCTGCTCTCCGACGCGGCGGCTGGGCGCAAAACATTTGAAAACTGATCGCGCCGTGGTTAAAAAGTGTGAAAACTAAGCAAATAAAAGAAGTAATAAACAAAAGCGTCTCAGATCCTTATGTGTGAAAGAGTTGTCAGCAGACGTTGATGATCCCGGCAAACTTTTCGTTGTGTGACGGGCAAAACTCGGCAAGGCAAAAAAAGCGCTAAAATTTCGTAGGCACAAAACGAAACAATGGAGAAAGGTGGGGATTTTAGAAGCTTGTAATTCTGTATGGGAGCTAGATATATTATAAAAATCAGAATAAGCAAGAGGGGTCCTTTAAACAGAGCAACCTCTTCCATCCCCTTTTGTTTAGGGTCACTTTTGTTCACTCCGTGGTATGGGGCTGAAGGGTACCTTTTTTGGTCAGAGAGAACGAAGTACTTCATCCTTGAAGGTCCATTTTTTTTTTCGCTTTCAACGATACCAAATGAGTTCTATTTAAATTTAAAGTAGATGGCAACGGACATTATCTACATTTCGCACGTCATTGTTTCATCTAACAGAAACCTAGGAAACTTAGAGGGGGGGGGGAGCTCCCCGAAAATCAAGCTAGCGGAAAGGCTTTTGAGAGAACCTTGAACACCACATCCTTGGCCCTCCACAAAAGGGACTTCACTTCACCTTTCTGATTCCGTCCCTCTCATACCTTTCTCCTGGCAGTGGCTTTCGGTATTAACAATTTCAAAAACAACATAATACATGAGAAGACCATTAGCCTCTAAACAATAAATCTGGATTCCCATTGGGAAGGATCGAATCCGTCAGAAGAAGGGCAAACTACTTTCTGCGGGAATCTAGCTTAAAGAGCAACAAGCGCCCAATGAAGGCTATGAGCTAATGTGTCACTTCGTCCTAGGAAAGTTACACGCTGCGAAGTTGCAATCAGGCTTTGCAAGCGTGTCGAAACGTCTTAGGTTAAGAAACAAAGAAATGCATACTTCAGGGTTTCATAGTCAATATCCGCTGGCATCGAACTAGTTGGCTTCTTCAAGCACATGGATCTGAATTCTTCCGGTACGTGATTCTCAATCCATTCGAGACTTGGGACAATATCATCCCACAGGATCAGGTTCTTGGCGAGAACCCGCAACAAAAGCATGTCAGGTCTCACTCCTTCCAAAGCGCGGACTTTGGTCGGGATTTCCATCCAGTCAGCAATCGTTCTGAAAATAAGTGAAGGTGACAGATAGCTCTATTGCGACTAAACCATAGTGTAGAACGCTGATGTTAAACTCAATGGGTTGGAGACGGTGGTATGGTGGGGAAGGACGTACTACCCTGACAGCCAGTTTTCCAGGACACACAGCTCGACACTGACAGCGAGTTTCGTTTCGCCTTGCGGATTTCCCTAGGCTTACAGCGCGAACACATGATCAGGATTGGGAGCTCCCGGACTGGAATTCCTGCCCGGATTTCAGCACCATCATCACTTCCATACGGAAAAGTTGAAAAAAAAAGTGAAGAAAATCCGGCCGGGAAATCCTTATCGTGTGTTCGCACATTTAGCCAAAAACTGAATGGATAGGTCCGATCCCTCTTTTCCCATGTGTAAAAGCCAAACTACCACCAAAACTCGCTCTTAGTAAAATTAAGAAAGCATTACATGCCACATTTAAAGCCAAACTACCACCAAAACTCGCTCTTAGTAAAATTAAGAAAGCATTACATGCCACATTTGCCTTTGTAAACTTAAGCAACTTACCTTTATCAAACGGGACACGCATTGAATTCTGTGAAACCCCATTTCTACAAGGACGTGTGAAAATGGATCTTTGGAAATAGAGTCGATGAACCCTGGAAAGCCTTACTGGAGATGCGTCAATGTTGAATCGACCAACAGTTCCAGTTCACAGCAGATAATATTTTCAATTCTGTTCAGTATGATTATGCTTTATGTCCTCGTGATAGGCTACAAAGAGGTGAGAAAATCCGAAGTTTACCTGTTTCCGCTTTTCAGATACATCAATCCGAGAGCTAACGTTGAACCAGGAGCAGTAATATCCGTGTTAACAAGATCACCCTCATAGATCTGAAAGCTAGCTCCTCGATATTTTTCCGCCAGACGATCTGGAAACAACAATTCATTTTTCAATTCAATTTATTTTCGAAAATTCCTTCACGGACAAAGCCAAACACTGAATTTTATTCTATGGTCACACAACTAAACAATTAAAAAACAACAGCCATAATACGAATAATCCTAATTTAGTAAAATTACATGTAATGTTGAAACAAACCAACGCGAGCAAAACTGAATAAAAAAGCCGAACCGAAGATTACAAGTACGGGTGGGGGTCGTTCCCTTGTAACAAGATACTCTTGTGCAATCTTTACAGTTCTAAAACACTGTGCCCCAGGTTCCGGGTATAGCAACCCAAAATTGCAAAACCTATGTACTCTACAAATATAGTCTTCATGAAAACGCTGTGAACGCAGAAATCCGTTAAAAGCATGTGTGGACCGATACCTTCTTGACGTTCAATTTAACTGTGTCCTGAGAAATATGTAGAGAGATACTCTTGTGCAATCTTTACAGTTCTAAAACACTGTGCCGCAGGTTCCGGGTATAGCAACCCAAAATTGCAAAACCTATGTACTGTTCATCATCGTTTTCTGTTCATGAAAACGCTGTGAACACAAAAATCAGTTAAAAGCAGGTGTGGACCGATACCTGCTTGACGTTCAGTTTAACTGTGTCCTGAAAAATATGTAGATCTATTAGTAGAGGCGAAAGCCTGTTTACTGCATTTACATTGTTATTATTATTACTGCCCACGATAAGTAGAGTAAAATTACTGTAACTGGAAAAATAGCTGAACACACTCATGCCTACTGTTTGGTTCAGAGCGCGGGTTAGTGGCGTAACCCTGTAAGACAAGCCAAAGTCCACCTAGCTTCAAATGGGTACCTGGAGAAATCCGGGGAAGGTGACAGGAAGGGTGTGCGAAAGCACAGGATGGCTGGCCCCCAACCCCTCATCGCACTTCCTGGCTGAGGGCCGAGAATCTGAGATCAGCACCGCCAGCTAGGCCTGATACCTTTACTTTTTTTTTTTTTTTTACTGGTTATAAAAAGGAGCTGTTCGAATGAACCATCGAAAGAAAAACCAACACAACCAATGAAAAAGTCATTGAAAACAAATTAATGATGATCGTACCTTCTGCTACAGCCTGGCGAGGACCCTTGCTCAAAAGGACCGACATATCGCTGGAGCACGTAATTTTTTGTATAGATGATTTAATTGTATATCACAATTTGTTAACATGATCCTTACCAGCAAATGGCCTTTTCCTTCCACCAATCATGTAATATCGTAGGGTATCAGCCAATCCTCGATCGTTAATACTGTTCATCGACTCGCCTTTTCCAAGGCACACCAGACCCAGACCAAGGCCAGCAGAGAGTGCATGGCTCTCCCGTTCCACGCAGCTATCACTCTCGGGACCGGGTGGACGTCCTATGAATAAATAACTAAAGCCAAACCGGTAAGCGAAGGGTATTTCGTAGCGCATTTATTTTCATTAAGCTGGAGCGCCACACCGTGCAAAGAGGCCTAACATAAAGAAGAAGAAGTTACGGTCGCTTAGGCTCGTTATACATGCTAACTTGTTCTTGAATTTTTCACAGACCCAAATCTAAGATTTCTATTCACTAACTAACGATTTCCCCGTACAGTATTTTTCCGATCAACTTGACCAAGAGGGTTTTGACTCTATACCAAGTTTCCGTTTTTCTCCAAAAATCAACGAACTACCTACCCAACCCGGAAACAAACAGCATATGTAAACATTCATTGGTTTTCCTCGGCCAACTTAGTCCGTTTTCACCGGATTCCGGCCAAATTGTCTAGGGAATACGAAACTAGGAGTCTATGTACTGATACCTCAGTACTTCACTCTTGACATGAACAGTCCATACATCAACTTTCCACCAGGATACGTTCGAAACAGACGATTAAACGGAGCAATTACCTCTCATACGTATCCGTCACTTCGTCTCGAATCCCAAGAACTCGAGCGATCCACGCCTCGGGATCATCAGGGTGTGAAAGGGAAGAAAAGAAGCAGAAGTCAGAGTGCTTGACTACATAATTCACTTTACCTATTTCATCAAGCAGGATCTCACTCATTGACCAGTCGCCTGACCCTAAGTAGAGCCACCCTAGGCTGATAAACGCTGATACTGTCATCGATGGGGGCACGTTCAATTCAACAACAGTTGACGGAGTTAGAGCCTCAATGCCAACGGCAAGCATTCTCAAGACGGAGCTGGCCATTGTTCCTGAAAAGAAAATATTGCCGAAGAGTTCCTTGGGCAGACGAAGAAATTTCATTTGTGAATGAACCAGCTGACCAAACGCGTGTTGGTTTCACCAAGGGCCCATGATTTTTAAATATTCCTTTATTTGTCAAACCTAACTGTTCTGCTAGCTTGTCACCCACCAAAATAAGTGCCTATTCTGGCTTTTCAGACCGGGAACCGCCAATCCCGGTTAGTAGAGGCGGCCGATAGCCACACGGCTACTTGGCTAGAATACACACAAATAAGCTGAATCTCGGGCGAGACAATGTACGATCAAACAAGAATGTAACATAGAACAGAGGAAATGCTGATAATCCGAATGCTCGTTGTGAATTCAGCTTTCACTTTTCCTCAGGAGACCATTGTCTCTATAATATTAATCAAGTATACTTCCCCGAAGATTTCATAAACTGCTATTCCCGAAATTTACAATTTCGTACTATTCTGTAGTGCAGCATAACGGCACTACACTTATCTTAACGCTTGTCCTTGCCTTATTTGCCTTTCCAACGTATCGAGCTTCCGGTTATCCTTTCCGGGAAGCTGAGGAACATATTTTTGCCGTGGTTGGCATAGAATCCAATGGGCCCGAAGAACGGATAAAAACAGCCAATCCCGTGAGAAATTTGCTGAAAACAGAGCTGAGTTTAAAAAGTCAGTTATCTACAAATGCTGAAACAGTACCAAATGCAAGTTGTCCTTAAAGTTTAACCGAAAAGGGCTGGGATAGAACAGTCTAGTTACCCATCACTCATTCACTTTAATTGGCTTGAAGACCCACTAAAAATGCGTTGCTTCGTTGTTCCGCTTTTCACGAATAATCGATTTTCAAATAGTGGAATTTCCTTGTGATTTGTGGTACTCTCTGCGCTTGTATTTTTTGTTGTATTCTTTAAGAGAATTTATGATTTTCTTTTTGTTCAGGCACTAAGCAATCTTCACCAATCTCACCACTGCCCACTGAAAAGCCGCGTTTGTGTTGAGATTAAAATTTAACACGTCATAGTAGAATTTACGCTGTGGGGACGGCCGCAGACATTCTGAACGTCATAAGTAGAGCAGATAATGGAAAATAGAAAAATCTTTTGCAGAATCCAAATAATTCAGTTTATTCAGTTAAATGACACAACAATAGGTCGGCTTTTCAGTTAAACTTTAAAGAACACGCAATGAAAGCATTTTCACCGCAACAGAAACGCCCGAATCCTTCCACCGCAAACTAACACATCTTGGTCCGACAAGGCTTACAATACAGACCCGAGATACTCGCCCAATGTAACCAAAGCACTGTGGACCGTCACCTGCTGACATTCAATTTAGTAGTCTCGTGAGAAATTTATAGGGGCCGTCCGTCCGTCCTCCTTACTGGTGCAATCATACTATTATTATTATTATTAATGTAGGCTATCACCAACATAGTGATTCAGACAAAGGAGAACTGGATGGGAAACTTCTAGAGTAAAACATATTACATAGCCAACCTTTTTTCGAAATCCCCATTCCAAGCGTCGCGGCTACGAAGAGCATATCATTGTGGCGAACCATGTAGGCATGCAGGTTGGTTTTTGTAATGTTCGGTAGGTGACCCAATAGTCCAAGAGCAAAGAGGAATCCAGCGTGTTCAGGAGTAGGCTCACCAAAGGAGTCGCTCGTAGCCTGCAAGAAACAGGACCAATCTCCTGACATTACTGCGTGAATGATGGATTTCCAAGAACACTGCTATGGCAGCGGTAGTGCAGGAAGGATAGTCTGGGAGTAGAGAGTTTTTGTTTTAAACTGAATGTCTCCCGGTAATTTCTAAAAGGTGCTTGCAATTTTAAGCCACATGCAGCGTCGAGAGTGCCCTAGGGACGAAAGGAGCCCTATGAGCTTGTTGTGCCTTCTTGATATATTTTGTTTCTATCTTCAACGACTATAGTTGTTGTTCTTTCCTCTGGTTTCGGATACCTGTAGTACTGGAAAGGCGAGAGCGGCTTGAGCAAGAATTGACTTAACATGTCCGGTACTCAGTCAGTCAGTTCAGTATTACGGTTAAAAGGGTTTAATGATTTTTAGTAAAATAAAATGTTAAAAAATTAAGAAAAAAATGTTATTATACCGGGGTCCGGGAATCATCAGCTAGTATTGCATACTTTCTTTAAAGGAGCTTCGTACCTATAATTCTGATCTGGTCTAATTCCCTGGTCTTTTTTCGTCCAATCTTATTCATGAGATTTTAGACTAACGGCTAGCTGGCCTTACTTTTACGTTTCGCATGTTTGACTTAATACGAGGCACGTCAGACTGCGACTATTCTAGCAGACAATCTCAATGGTCTCCCAATCAAACTTTTTAATGTTACGGATCGAAACCATGTGAGTCAAGGGACTTCGAATGCGGCAAAAAAAACAAATACGTTTGTATTTTTTCTGAAAACAGAAGTTTTCAAGGGGTCAATTATTTGACAATGTATGAACAAGAAGAGTAACTACGACCTATCCTTTAGAAACGAGAACCTTACCTTTGGTCTATTGAAGCCAATCCACGTGTCGGTAATCCCTTCAGTGGATTGTCTTAGGGTGAGTCCCGCAGCAACTCCGTTGTGAAACGAGGGCCACTGGTTCATGTTCGAAGGAACGTCTATGTGGGTTAACTCCACGGCAGTATTACGCGGTGGCGCCTTACCAGATAGGCATAAACGAGGGATGAACAAAGGATCAAAGACTTCTTCCAATTCGCTGGTCTGAAGCATAAGGGCTCCCCTGCGAATAAATCAATAAATCAATGCTTCAACAACCAATCGAAATAAAGAAAAAGATGGAAAAATGTAAAAAAAATAAAACAAAATTAAGCGTTCGGCGACGTCAAAAATCTCTGAGCAAAAAGGCTTGCTGAGTGGTCGCACATTCTGTAGAATTTGTCGAGACAAACGTATATGACGACTATAATACTGGGCGAAAAAAAAGTACAGTTTGCTTTTTTCCTAAATACTGCAGTGAAAAGACTTGCGTCTCATATACATGAAAGAATTAGTGATTTTTGTCAGACGCGGTTTTCGCATGTCGCATTTTTAGCTGTCGCGTTACTAACTTTGGCTGTTTCATCAGTCGTGGTTCCTGCCCTGTCGTAATTTTTCATGGCGGTCTGACTGCCATTGGCGGTATTCGCGGTCGCTGTTTTTAAAGCCACGTTTTTTTTTTGGCGGTATCGACCGCCAAATTCAGTATCGCACAGTCCAGACTTAGATTCGCACCGCGCGCCACATAAACGCTCATACCTTCCGAGTGGTAAGGCCATGGTTCTCATACAGAGTGCAAACAGATGCCGCTCCTGTTCTTCAAGAAAATCATGATCGGAGACTTCCGGCCGCTGAGTGAGGGCAACTGTAACGGGGCGCGACGAGCAGAGGAAGCGACGTACGGCGTCCAATCGGCGATCATTGGGGAAACGCTGTCGGAAGGACTGGAAAGCAACGAAGGAATATTATTAAAGAAAAGTCCTCTGTAGATGCCATTTATTTTCAGTTTTTCCAAGATCTCTGAATGCTTTAAAGAATCAAACTGCAATGATGTTACATTACTATCCCCCAGAATACAATGGGCGTGTCCGAAAGCTTTCAGGACTGTAAATGCTGCATTCTTTTTCGTCCGAAAGCTCTTACCTTATATGCAGCATTAAATGCAGCATTTACAGCACTAAAAGCTTTCGGACACGTTCTTTATTTCTTCTCTGACACTTCTAATCCCGAAATTTAGCCTTAATCGCCAGCTCCCCAGTTTCTTCCAGTTTCTTCTTGAAAATTCAGCGTAAAATTTAGCATCTTCGCTGAATTTGTTGATGAATTTTATGCTGAATTAATGCTGCATTAACTGAGCGAAAATTTAAGTCCGAAAGCGAAATGCTGCATAAAATGCTGAATTAATTCAGCATTTTCATTCGTTTCCGAGCTTTCGGACACGCTCAATGTAACATCAGAAATCAGCCGATGCCTAGACAATTTATTTTCACTAATAGTACATCGTTACGGCGTTTTTTTGCTGCCTGCCATCTTTCAATTTACTATAGCTTTTAAAAAAATAAGTGATATTTATTTTTTCTTATCAGTTAGTGTTAATAATTCCACTCATAGTATTAACTGAGAATTTTTTGCAAGTTCTTGACTCAGGTGCAAGTAAGTCTGTTGTATTTGTACATTTTTGGCACTTCCATAATTTCAAGTCTAGAAATCAAAACTTGCCTTTGGTTGGTACTACAAACAAAAACATTTAATTGATTTCCAACGCAATCAATTTCTTTCATTTCTGTTATGTGGTTGATTTTCGTGCGTGGATGAGAGTTTTCGAACTGTCCGCGCCTTGTATGCGCAATCTTAAAAATCGTATCCTACGAAGAGGCGATACAAGAGAAGGAATGACGAAGAGGCGAACAAGCGATAACAAGGAAACGGCTTATTTTCGAAGCGCTACCTAAAGGAAGTAAGAAATTTTTGTTTGTGAGTGCATATTGTACTAGGCTTGCCCTCAATGGTGAAAGAGTAACAGGCTACTTAGATTACCCATCACCGCTCTACATAGGTCCGCAGATGGAACGGTCGCGAAATTTACGTAGCTGTTCTTCTGGCTAGTTCGCGCTTGCCGGTAACAAAATGATCGGGATATCGCGGGCGCTTCAAAAGAGCTAATGACGGAAACATAAAAGAAGCAGGAAGACTATTTTTAGAATAAGCATACGAAACTCAAACAACCAACACACAAGAGACGTATTCTCGCCGTTCCCCGAGGACTCCTCGGGGAATCGAAGGGAACGGCGAGAATAGAGGGAGTCACCCCACGCGGACTCCGCGTATGGAAAACAGCGAGAACACGGGGAATGCTTTTAAAATGGATTTTGTTCGAAAAAAAATATGCAGTTGACGAAATTTACGTGGGTCCACTTTATTTTTGGTTTTGATTATCCTGATTGTTCTTAAATAATTTTACATTGCACCAACACCAGCAAAAATTGATTCCCCTCCGAATCTGAAAGAGAGTCCTTTTTGATGATGGTGATGATAATCGGAGCATTCCCCGTCCGTGGGCACTTGCGAGAACACGGGGAGTGAGTCCCCGGGACAAACAAAAACGCGGGGACTCCTCAAGTGGAGTCCTCGGGGAACGGCGAGAATACGCCTAAGCTTACTGAAAATATAGCGACCAAGTCCCCAAACGGAAAAGTCTTTAGCTCACCGAATTATCGAGTCCTTCCATTCCGTTTTCTCCACTTTTGATCAAAGATGTTTTGATGCCTTTCTGTGTCGTTGTCTTGCTAGGATTCAGAGTGTCAGCGAAGAGCTTTTCGATGCGTCTTAGACTCCGCTCCGTCAGCCGATGGTCGGCCTGCAGACAAATATGCTTTCCAAAAATGCAAAAGCTATTCTAGACCTACGCTCTAAGATGAGCGTCCCTACTTCTATAACATAGCAATGGCCTATGACTTTTCAGGGAAACAAGTTGTACGATGCCCCTACCCCACTATCCGTAGCGGCTGAAAGAATATAATACTTGAAAAAAATTAAGAAAAATACTCTGTGTAATTGACTTATAGATCAGTCAGTAGATCAGTAATTGCCTTATATAAGGTGCGTTTTTGGGATCCCAAAACGTAAGTGACGGATACCTACGACATCGCAAAAGTTGTCTGTCTGTCCGTCCGTCCGTCCGTCTGTGAGCACGATAACTCTCGAAGAGAGTGAGATATTTTGATGAAAGTTGGTGTGAGGATTCTTTGGGTCAAGAGTAAGGTCGAGTTCGTAGGTGGGCTCTGTAGCCTACATTTAGGGGTAGGGGAGGGGGTTTAAATTAAGGGGCAAACAAAATATTTTGAAATAGCTAATATGATAGTCGATTATGGGGTAAGAAGACATGCCGAACACGATGGTGGAAACCATTTTCTCGCCGGACAAGTAGTTCGCCCAAAATGCGGCCTAAACCGGAGCCAAGCCCTGGTTTGTTTACGAGTCTCTGTCATTGGATCCTAGACTTCTGAATTCAACTAAAAAATTCACTTCTGGTTTATATGTCACAGTCCAAGTAGGCTACATTCTCTTCTTTCCATTTAGATTGTATGGATAAAGTGACATGCAGCTTACTTTAAATGTTTTTATCACAAATTTCGTCACAAATTTAGTTTTTTCCATCTTGAGCGGCTTTGAGCCTGAAGAGGACCCTTGCCAAGAAGGGCCGAAATATAGCTCCAATAAATTTCAGCTGACTTATCCGTTTCGCACTGTCAAATATGATCCGCAGTCAGCTTGGGCTGAAGGAATATCTAAACCGGAAAGTTTGTTAAAAGTACAAGTTTTATTTGAAGTTGATTAGATGTTCGATTTAGGGGTAAGATGACATGCTGAACATGATGGTGAAAACCATTTTCTCACCGGACAAGTAGTTCGCCCGGAATCCGGCCGAATCCGGAAAATTTGTTAAAAGCACAATTTTTATCTGAAGTTGAATAGATGGCAGAATTAAGGGTAAGAAGAGACGCTGAATCTGTGTATGACAATCATTTTTTACCCGGACATATAGTTCGTCCGGAATCCGGTTGAAACCGGATTTTTTTTTTAAGTTAAAGTTTTATTTGAAGTTGATTAGATGTTCTTTATAGGGATAAGGAGATACGCTGAATTCGTTTCTGAACTATCTTTTTTTTGCTGGACAAGTAGTTCGCTCGGAATTCGGCCGAAACTGGAAATTTGGCAGAAGTAAAGCAGGAAGTTTCGATCAGTACCGTCAAAATAGATATGGCTTATACAGGTATATCTGAACTTGGTTTTCTCAGATGATTAGCCTGGCGAAGACTGGATCTGGCGAAGACAAGACCTAGTTGTCTGGATCAAATATTAAATTTTTGGGATCCCATCGAGACCTTTGGTCTTGTTTGTTTTTGTTGTTGCAGACAAACACGCTACTTAGCCCTTTTTCGTATTTACTGGAAATAAACCTGAGGCATTCCGTATTTTTCCTTTGATTTTCCTCTAACTAAAACAGAACACAAGATGATAAACGTCCACAAGGACGTTTTTAAGTGGGGTTTTGGTAACAGAATCGTTGATCCTTGGAACAGCCTTACCGAAGATGCGGTTAATGCTGAATCGATCAATAGTTTCAAGTGCATTGTTGATGGGATTTTCAACTCCGATCAGTTCGACTACTCAAAATTTCTTCGAGTTATTTAGAGGCGAAAGCCTTTTTCTTGCTTTGTATTATTATTATTATTATTATTATTATGATAGGATACCAGTTCTTCTTTCTTCTTTCAATTTCGTAGACAATAAGAACGGTTCAAAACACTATTTACGGACCCGTTCAGTATCTTAAACAGTGAGATAATAACTTTGTAATATTTTTAATCGGGAGCATCAAGTAATCGCTGTAAATTGCATGTTGAACATTAGTTATAGTTGTTTTTAATTGTTAAGTTATACGTGACGGAAGAAATTCAATGTTCGGCTTCGTCCGTGAGCGTATTTTTGAAAATAAACTGAACTGAACTGAATCCGATATTCCTGTCCTCGGTAGGGTTTTCAAGGATCTATCGTGGGACCTGTTCTATACAAACCTATACATTACACGATGGATTCTTTGCCGAAGATACGGAATCACACAGAACCACCCATTCCGTGACTGATTAGTACACCCTCCAAGAACATCTGAACTCGACCCACCAACGGATGGATCGCCACCTTATGCGAGTTAATGTCGTTTCCTAACTGTCGGCTTATGATATTCCCAACTTCATACTCCTTCCATGAAGCTTCTCTAGAAATCTGTACGGCAGAACTCACTCTAGACCGAATCATTGACAATCAGCTAAACTTCAGTAAAATCAGGCTATCCTGAGAGCTACAGAGGTGTATAGTCCAGCCCTAACGGTGCATGCGTGGCTGCCACGTCATATTAAGCATTTGTTTTATGGTGTGTGTCACCAGATGAGTCGTCTATCCCCCCCCCTCCGTCGGCCCGCGAGGAACACTGACAATCGGTTTTTGCCGTATCCAGCCCATTCACCAACTCAATTTCTAGACAGTTTTATTCAAGCATTTGTTTCAGGTCATATCTCGTAAAGTGTACTGGTTAATTTGTTGTCAGTACCCAGACCTCTCACACATTCCAAATGTCGTTCTACGATCTCTGCCTCCCCCGTCTCGTGTCGTGTAACTGATTTGTTTGGGTCTCCCGCGCGTCAGAGTTGAACACATCCCCCCCCCCCTTCCCAACTATCCGAAACCTCCCAACCTTTTTTTTTTCGCGTCTCTTTGACTGCTTTCACTACCTTTTATAGCTTCAAGCTATTTGGTTAAATAAAACTGACTGATTGCACACTGTCAGACCGATTGTGAAGCGGAGTACGCTACTAGGTCTTTTCTGGAGAAACATTTCGATGCCCTGGACAAATTACAGCGACGTTTTATGCAGTTCTGCTTCTGCTCTTCTCTTCGCAACGAGGTCTCTGAGCTGTCAAATTTCAAAAAAAAATTAAAACTACATCTGAAAGTAAGAATGCAAAAACTCCCTCACACTAGTCTAAGATTAAAAGAGTGGAGGGGGGTTCTTTTCTTACCTGAAATGACCGTACTCGAGCCAAGTCCTCTCTTGATACGAGGTCATACACTTCTTTCGGCCAATCTGGTTGGGGCTTATGGTGGCAATATGTCAAGACGTTGAGGAAAGGTATGGAAACGCCAAAAGGCAAATCCAGAATTTGTTCTTTACTCCAACCACAAGAATTCAGGTAAAGTAGTGCACTCTGCATCCAATTCTGGGTAGCGGGCTTCACGGAAAGTTCCCGGAGGACATTCTCCCTTCCAAACATCAAAGCGTAAGCCTAGAACGAATGCAGCACTAAATAAAAATAACTTTTTCAGCCGACGACGATCGAGGTCTCCTTAAAGGACCCCTCTTGCTTATTCTGACTTCATATCATCCCTAGCTCCCTTCTGGAATTATAAGGTTCTGAAAACCCCGCCTTCCACCATTGTTTCGTTCTTGGGATCCCAAAACGTAAGTGGAGGGATACCTATGACATCGCAAAGTTGCCCGTCCGTCTGTCCGTCTGTTAGCACGATAACTCTCGAAGGGGTTGAGATATTTTGTTAAATTTGGCACGATGACGCTTTGGGTCAAAGTACAGGTCAAGTTCGAGGATGGGCTCTGTAGCCCTATATTTAGGGGGGGGGAGGGGTTTCAAATTAGGGGACGACAAAAAAAAGTATTTTTAAATGCTAATGAGATAGTGGATTTAGGGGTAAGTTTTACTCGTATTTGGTATAATTTCGTCGAAACTGGAACAAAAGCCGGGATTCGTGGTAACTACCTAATCCTGAAAATCATACCGAATAAATTTCCGTATCCCAATTATGATACCGAATAATTTTGGACCGATACCTTATTCGGGATTCTGTGTAACTACCGAATCTCCATAAATATACAGGACAGTTCTGACATCGAAAAATTAAAGTTTAACTGAAAAGCCAACTTATTTGTGTGTCATTTAATTGGATACACTGAATTATTTCGATTCTGCCAAGGGATTTTTTTATTTTCCACTATCTGCTATAGTTATGAGGCTCAGAATATCTCCGGCCGTCATCACAGCGTAAATTCTACTATGACGCGGGAAATTTTAATCTTAAAACAAATGCGGCTTTTCAGTGGGCAGTGGTGAGATTAGTGAAGATTGCTTAGTGCCTGAACAAAAAAAAATGATAAATCTGTCTCGTAAGGCATACAACAAATATACAAGCGCACAGAGGCACCACAAATCACACGAAAATTCCACTATTGAAAACCAATTATTCGTGAATAGCGGAACCACGAAGTAACTCATTTTCAGCGGGTCTTCAAGCCAATTTAAGTGAATAAGTGATGGGTAACTAGATTGTCCTATCCTAGCCCTTTTCGGTTAAACTTTAACAAATAATTTCAGTAAATTCTCTCCTCGAATTCGTGATACCTTACCGAATACTGGCAATGGCAAATATACTGAATCCTGATCATTATACCGAATAGATTTGTACCGAAGCCTATTTGGGATTCTGTATAACTTCCAAATCCCCGTAAATATATCGAATAGTTCTGCTACCGAAAAAATACCGAACAATTTTAGTCAAATTTTGGGCCTCCATCCCAAAATGTTACCGAATCTCAAAAAGGTGGGGGGTGCTGCCCCCCCCCCTTGCGACGCCTCTGCACCTACAGCTCTTTCACACAGAAGGACATAAGAAGCTTCAAAGTTTTGCTTTTCATTTTGGAAGGCATGGTAGACCATCAGGTCAATTTGCTGTTTTGGACTGAACAACGGGGCGTTAAATTTTTCAAATACTTTGCGCCCAACCGCCGCGTCTGAGAGCGGGAAGATGGGTAGAATTGACAAGCGCTAACAAGAAAATCACTAATTTCATGTGGAAAGTGATGGTATTACCGGAAAACGGTATTTCTGAGCCATTTCATCGTGAAAAGATCATTTCCAGTCCGAGTTGTGCTTTAACATCAACAGCCACTTTAACCGAGATTCCACTTGCTTACTTTCAATAGGTCTGGTTCAGTCTCACGCAGTCCCCCGTTTCTCGAAAGCCTGTTACAACATTCTTCATGACCCTTGGGTGAGGTTATGCCCTAGAACAACCTTAGTGAAGATGCCGTCAACATCGAATAAATCACTGATTCAAGTGTGGCAGACCAAATGTTTACAGCTTCTCTTTAATGTGCAAGAAAAGCCTTTGTATAATGTAATGCATCTTTATCACGAAGCGATGACTGAGAGCATGTGCAGACTGCCCCAATTTTCTTCTCTCGTCTCCAAATACTTTTAACAGTAAAATAATAGTTAAGCGGTCATAACAGAAATATTCAGTAACTCTTGCAAGCAACATCCAAAGGGTTGTCTGTTGAAAAAGCGGCATCCTTGAGTTAAACATTATGAAACTTCTGACAGTGTAGGGTTCCTTTTCCAAGAACTAGACCAGTCCATTTACAAATCCACGACCGTACAACCAGCCGTGAAAAGGCCCAGATTTCCCACAAGGCCAACCTAGGCCATGGCCTAGGGCGCAGCAGTCAGGAATTTGTCCATATTATTTTGAAAGTCCATATAAAATGAGGTTAATAGTAAACATTCATACGCCAAAGAGAACCGCTTCTCTTCATTACGATTGTTCGGATCATCATCCCGCCAAGTGACGGATCTTGTTTCCGCGTGCTGCGCGAGTCGGAATTTCTCTCTTGACGTACTTAACTGAGTCATGACCCAACAAGAAATCATGTTCAAGGAGAAACAAAAACTGCATATAAATTAACTTTTTTTAGGGGGAGGGGGCACAGAATTGTTGCCTAGGGCGTAGTACTGTGTAAACCTGGCCCTGGTCCCGAAAGTTTGGGTAGACTTGCAATAAAAGAGAAATCTATGGTTAATGGTCTGATTATAGCCTACTATTAATTGTCATGTCTAAAGCTCACCGTGAAAATCTGTAGGCTCCGCTCATTGACGCCTTTCAGCACTGGTACAGACATCGGTTCCTTGTTCTCTCCACTAATAATGTCTTTGAGAATCGACAAAACACTCATGGGTTCCCTTGAGATCTTCTTCAGTTCAAAATCACTCTGGACGACATTTTGCATGGCCGAAACTCTAGGAAAATCCTGCCAGTAATGCTCACTATATCTCACTAACCCCAATGCACTAGCTATAGTGGCAAGAGTTCCCACAAGTTGAGGTAGATGGGGCCACTGGATCATGCTCAGCTTAATTTCTTCATAGAGTAGATGGAGCGCGTAGAATACTTCCTCAACATGCCGTGAAAGAACAGCGCTCTTATCCACAATCGGGACCCGCTTCTCTTTCTCCTTTGGGACACCAAATATGCTTTCTAACCGCACCCCAGCACGAGCAAGAAGCGCTCGACCGGTAGTTTGGGCGAAGCTACTCGACTTCAAATACTCCCAATCAAATTCGGTGGGGCCCTCAGACAGCCGAGTCCGTTTCGTCTCCACGTCTGGCGAAAACGATCCTTCACAAGTTGAGCCCGAATCGAAGGTGACACCAACACTTGCCAACAGCAGCTTTGAGAACTGGGTCCACTCATCATAAGGATTCAGATCTTTCGAGCCGGGAGCGT
This sequence comes from Branchinecta lindahli, assembly GCA_023053555.1. NCBI lineage: Eukaryota > Metazoa > Arthropoda > Branchiopoda > Anostraca > Branchinectidae > Branchinecta > Branchinecta lindahli. The sequence goes on along the minus strand of JAKZAO010000009.1, from coordinate 8,493,243 downwards.
TTCGTTTCGTGTACCACTTACCGAGGATGTGAAGCAGGTTGTCCCAGTCGGACTTGGGCACTACTGAGTACAGGGCAGACAAACATTTCTGAACGAGCGGGTGAGTGGAGACGGGAGGAATCACTAGACGAGACATTTCACCTGGAACAAAAATTGTGTATAATTAACAGTAGTATAATGGGATAAAATGTCAAATACTGCAGTGTTTCAGACAACAGCCAACATTGGTGACTTATTTGAACACTTCTCTAAATGATTCACTACCTTGGTTTTGCTTCTTGCTTATAAAACAGTCTAAAGGAAAGGAATAATAACAAACATGATATCAGCAACAATTTCTAGAAGTGTGGCCTAACGTTGACCAACAGCTGATAGCCAGACGGCATGGGCTGCTGCTCCTACTCCATTAGCCTGTGTGAGCTTTGAGTCAACGACAGCATCGATAACAAAGTCAAGTATCTCACATGAAAATCAGATTGGCGTTCTTTGGTTGCACAGGGACGGTGTGCGGAGATGGAATAAGACTACAGTACCTGATGTATATCTTATAGTGGCTCGATTCCTCACGCCATCTCGAAGGCTGACAATCCTGTTTGCTGTTAACGGAGAGGCAAAAGTGTTATCAACCAGACTTCTGCTAACGGGAGTACAAGATCCAACAGGTGACAACAGATTCATCGACTCGTCTAGCTGAGACGGATGCCGGCCGACAAACGCTAAGCTATTCCTCCTACAGGGGCAGAAAACACATAAAAAATTGAACAAAGTTATCTCTTTAGCGCAAAGTTAAACAGTAGAGATGCAGACATTGCCAGGAGAAAAGAAGTATGTTAATGTTACTTCGACGACTCACTCCGACGATTACTCGAGACGTTAGTTTGCAACCTAGGATCTACAAAAAAATGTCGGAAAGTCGACAAGAGCTCCCCGTGAATTTCCGGCACCAACACTGGGCTCACTGTCTCACGAGAAACTTTTCCTTGGCATGTTTACGTCTACGAATTACCTAATTGTTGGTAGAGTCCGAAGGACCTTAAGGTACATGCACACACAATTCGCTTTTCGCATTCGGATGCGAATTTCCTTCTTCTTTTTCCTCGCTCCGCATCCTGACCAATCGCATGCAGGTTTCCCCACGGTGACTCCAATTTCGCTTGCGTATTTCGGATGCGAAATCTTATCGGACCGTGGGTGCACGTAGCTTAAGAGTAGAGTATATATATAACCTAATTTCGTCACAAAGTTTGTCCTAGCATTAGTGATGTTCCGTGTAGAATAAAATGAACCGAAGTCGATTAAAGGTTGAATTCAGTCGATGCAGTTACAGAGCTGACTGAAGCGATGAAAACCTCAAACACCCGCTGAGATGTTCTTACGAGACCTCAAGGAACTACTTTTGACTCCCATGCAATGCACTTCTGTCAGCAAATGGATGGAAAAGGCATCTATCGCCATGCCGAAGGCGCCTGTTTACAGAAAAGGTATTTTTCTTTTTGACATTTCTAAATTCTAGACTACTTTGGTTTTGTTTTCCGCCTCTAAAAACAGTAACATGGGACCGATAATTTAACAACTTATCATCTGCTAAGAGTCAATGTTTCAGCTTTTTTTAACACAATTGCAACAAAATCGGATTTATGCAATTTCATATGCTGTTTATCTTAAATGTTCCTTTTTTCTTCTGTTGGGATCCTCCGAACGATTACTACAGTAATCGAAAATCGCTGCAATACTTTGTACGTCTTAATTTTGCAGTTAGACGGAGCAAAAGCAAATGAGCAAAAAATCCCAGAAAATGATAGTATGTAGCTTGAATCTGACTTGGCTTTGCCCAAATTATTGTTGGCACTTACTATACTGTGCATAAATATTTCTAGGCCAGCATCCTTTGGTGCCACAGTAGTATAGTGAACTGAAAAATAAAATTGCTCCTCAAACGCGATTTGAACCCGCAATCTTCGGCTCCATTTGCCGATGCTCTAACCAACTGAGCTATCGAGGGGCTTGTGAAAGCAAGCCCAAGCCCAAGACCTTCGGCGTCCGTTGACTTCGTCGACATTCAAAGTAACAGCTCTGCTGTGCTACAGGATTATGGGTCCCTGTTCAACTGTTTATTTACAAGTTGCGCGTAGAAACCGTTCGTGTGAGCTTTTCTGTCGCAAGGGGAACAGAAATTCGTCCCTAATGAGAAATACCATTTTACCTGGAAGAAGAGAGTCCTGGGGTTGACAGCAAAATTTTCTCCCTTCCTGGTCCAATGGAAAGGCTCTGAAGACCACGGACAGCCGGTGCTTCGAATGACATCGAAATGTCGCTGTCTTCCAGCGACGCCACACCGGGAACTGAATAACGACAACTGATTGATTTTCGTCCTAGAAATTTTCTGTGCGGAACAGGTAATAACAGCAAATCAAAAGCAATTGCTCATCCATCCCCCCCCCCCCCCCCCCCCCCCCGGTTTCGCAGCGCCCAGGAGTGGCGCGGTTAATGGCTAGCATACCCAAAGCTTCCGCTGCTTTTTCCAGATTTCGCCGTAACGGTCAACAGAATCTTTACGTATTTAAAGACTATCTTTACAAAGGCGTGAAGATTAGATATATTATTTGTGTTGGCGATGTGTTCTTGCTAGTTAAGTGAAGTCTAGCATTGCTAAAAACATCCAAAAAGTATCGTCTGAGCATTGCAAAACTGATCTAGATCAGTTTGTCAAAAGTTTCTTTCTTATTGTCAAAAGTCACCCTAAATTTAAAGGACGAAAGATAAATAGATAGACAGTTCATTTTATAAATCGGCAATCAAATTACGATTACTGTCAATATAAAATAACAAATTTAAATTAATATTTGTCACCGATTTAGTACAAACGAATACACGAAAAGCTTGAGAGAAAATAAACAAAATAAGCAATATTATGTGTCGTAAAAACTTTCGGCGAAGTTCAGCCTACTGAAGGATAGACACTGGGAGGCCTTTGTTAATAAATAAGTTTTGGGCAAATTATTATGGTCCCTTGGTATTACCTATAAACCGAATTATTAGCCAGGGTTCAAATTTACACTACACAGTGGTCTACTGAAGAGAAGGAAAGCGAAAGAGCTGACTGGAATTTGCAAACTGGAGACCGTTTCCTGTTACTGTGCAAGCCTCTCTCACAAATACAGAATCAGATAAATATAATCTGAGAATCGGTGCATTTGAGAATCGCTGCGCAACAGACGGTGCAATGGTTTAGCCGCAGGGTTTTCTTTCAGTTAAAATTTCAACGTAGGTCTGGTTGCGCCGTTGGCTTTGTTTGGTTTAATCCAGGAGGCTCTGCAACGGGGATCCTCGATTGTCCGCGGTGCTCCAACAACAGGGTTCCAAACCTAGGGTCGTAGTAAAGGCTATTCCGGGTTACTTTCGAAACCAAGTCTTCGAACCAAGGTCTTACCTTTTCTTCCGGATTCTTCTAATGAAGGGATAGCCTCGTACGGTATTGACATCGAAGGGAGCATCATGCCCTGAGGGGTTGGAATGGTAGGTGGAACAATTCTGGATATCTTAATAGCACCCGAATACAGAGACAAGCTGTTCTCGCCCTGACTAAGCGGGTCAAGGACGAGAATCATATGGAGGTCCTGCAAAGAGCAAGGGGTCAGCCAAAACGTCTATACCTTTCTTTGAGGGATCATTCTGTCAAGAACGAAGTATCAGGTGGAGCCTTCCACGAACCCCTGATTTTGCGGAACCCCTGATTTTGCGGTAGGTTATAGGGTTCTCGTTGCGAGGCTGAAGCGGGAAAGGAAAAGAAAGGCATAATCCAAAGAGGAAACTATTAAAAGCTGGCAGATGTACTAAGGATGGGCAAGCCACAATAGGAGGAAAAGTACGGAGCAAACTACCAAAAGAAGGAACAGGAAGTTGGTACGTCGAAACCCTTCGGCAACATTCCCACACCGAAAATTCCAAATCACAGGCAAAACATAAGTAAGCTGGAATGACGTGATTCAAACTAAAAAGATATGCACCCCTAGACACTGGTTCTGTCCCAATATTCTTAATAATTCTTAATATTCTTAATATTCTTGATCTTCCAATATTCAAATAAATTAGAGCCCTGCAAACCATCAGCTTCTAACCGGTATAGATCTTCTTTTCCTCAATATTTTGTTAAGCATTTTAATAAGTAAGTTGACAATGTTGACATGTATGTTTTATAAATTATTGATAGGGTCTTATTTAACTATTATGTTATTTGACCTAATAAATTCGTATCGTATTCGTACTTTACAATCGTTCTGTCAGTTAAGAAACAACACACCCTTTTAAAGCACCACTCGCTTAGTGGAATATTTTAAAACTAAGCACTGCTTTCAACAAATTACCCCCAGCTATGGCTGTTTTAAGCCTTTGTTCAGACCCGTTGATTTCTAGCAAATACAGGGAAAAATTTACTTGACCAGTTTTTGGGATCCCAAAACGTAAGTGGAGGGATACCTATGACATCGCAAAAGTTGTCCGTCCGTCCGTCCGTCTGTCCGTCCGTCTGTAAGCACGATAACTCTCGAAAGGAACGAGATATTTTGATGAAACTTGGTGTGAGCATTCTTTGGGTCAAGAGTAAGGTCGAGTTCGTAGATGGGCACTGTAGCTTTACATTTAGGGGTGGGGGAGGGGGTTTAAATTAAGGGGGAAGCAATTTTTTTTTAAACAGCTAATGTGATAGTCGATTATGGGGTAAGAAGACACCGTGAACACGAATATGAAAACCATTTTCTCGCCGGACAAGTAGTTCGTCCGGAATCCGGCCAAAACCGGAAAGTTTGTTAAAAGTAGAAGTCTTATTTGAAGTTGATTAGGTGTTCGATATAGAAGTAAAAAGGCATGCTGAACAAGAATATGAAAATCGTTTTCTCGCCGGACAAGTAGTTCGTCCGGAATCCGGCCAAAACCGGAAAGTTTGTTAGAGGTTAAAGTTTTGTCTGAAGTTGATTAGATGTTTGATGTAGGGGTAAGAAGGCATGCTGAACAAGAATACGAAAACCGTTTTATCGCCGGACAAGTAGTTCGCCCGGAATCTGGCCAAAACCGGAAAATTTGTTAAAAGTTAAATTTTTATTTCAAGTTGATTAGATGTTGGATATAGGGGTAAGCAGATACGGTGAATCCGTTTTTGAGCTTTAGTTTTTCGCCGGACAAGTAGTTCTTGAATTTCGCCAGAACCGCAAAATTCACAGAAGTAAGCTAGAATCGTTTCGATCGGCTTATAGAGGTAAACGCACATGCTGAATCCATATCTGAGCTTGGATTTCTTAATTATTAGCTGTTTGGCGTGGCGAAGACTGGATCTGGCGAAGACAAAACCTAATTGTCTGGATCAAATATTGAATTTTTGGGATCCCATCGGAACCTTTGGTCTTGTTCTGATGGCGGAGCTTTTCGTACAATCGTCGGGAGCATGATACGCATCGAAAATAGCGCAAGAAGACAAGTGTGAAAATCAGTGAGTTTTAGAGCGTGTTCCACCCCTCTACCAATAGTAACTATTAGTTAATATTTCCGTTCCAGCCTCACGAAAAGTTACTACGCTGACCGTTCCAATCTTTTCAAAATAGTAACTAATAGTAACTATTTGCTTACCACGCTCGGGAGCGTAGTTAGCGTAGTAACTACGCATCTCTGCAACGTGATTGGTCCGATCACCCCGCGGCCTGATATTTGCCCGAAAAATTAAAAAAGCGATCCAGCCTAGCGTAGTAACTACGGTAACTAGCGTAGTAACTACGGTAAGTAGGGTGGAACACGCTCTTAGTTAGGGGTTCAGAATGTACCGTATGAAATTCGGGCGGGAATCCGGATTTGAGAATTGAGGGAGCGATTACCGGACGACTGCGGAAGTAAGTTGCATTGGCATTATAGGCACTTTAAGGCATTCAGAATCCATTCACCTCTGTGCGAAAAATATATGATACAACCCGATTTTCAGACATTATGGTAAGAAGATAAGTGTGTCCAACAGTCAAAAGGTTTTGAAGAGAGTCGATCGTGATACAAGCAAGAATCTGTCACACGTTGTTGTACAGATCGGATACATTACAAGGTCTGGCATTGCAATTACAAGTCCTGTAGAGGTATACTTATGTGAACAGTTACTTTAATGTGAACACTGCAGTTTTGGGCTAAATGGTAGACTGAAGATCCAAAATACCTGTACAGGTGTTTTCAGCTGCCCTTCTTACCTACTTTGGCTTACTGGTACTTAACTTAACTTTAAACACATCAAGTGCATGAAAATTGCAAAGTCCGAAGTCAACAAAGGTTCACATAAGCATACCTCTACTGTACTGCATCGATGGATCTAATAAATTACAAGTAGCCTACTTGCATGACAATTACTGCACTTTCCTTTAAAGACACTTGGAATTTATTCTTACCGTGAGCGGTTCTGCGTCCACTGCTGGAATGTACTTTTGAGGTTTGAACACCATTTCATTATTTTCAGTGGAGAGCGTCTCATATTTGAGCAGGCATAGAACCGTTTGCTTGGAGAGAAGAAAGCAGACGTACGACTGACTGACGGCATCTTGCGAGAGGAAAACTTTGTCGGCGGGAACACTGATGAAGTCTCTAAGAATAAATAATATGTTACAAGTGTCTCTGACACGCATCAATTTATCTGAGATGAAGAAAGTTGTTTGCTTGTGATCAGCTTACCTAAGTAATTATTATATTTGAGTGCGCTAAACGGATAAGTCAGCTTTAGACGTATTCTAGCGATTTTTCGGTCCTTCTTGGCAAGGGTCCTCTTGAGACTAAAGCAAAAAAGACGAACCTGCTATCCAACTGTTCGCAAGTTCGTTTTTTCTAGCTTTTTCGTTTTGTTTCGTTCATACATCGCACAAATGTTTTTTTTACTTTGACTGATTTTCTAGTTGAGAACTATTTTGAGCATGCCTGGGGGGTTCTTCCAGATTACGCCATAAATGATCCCACAGTCGTACCGAGTCCTGGTTTGAACAGCGGGGACTCTAAAGAAATTAATATAAATACTGCAAATGCTAGAATGCTTCCAGTTTAACTCCTTTAGTTAGCAACAATACACCCCCCCCCTCCCTTTTTCTACCAGAAACACAACAAAAATGTATAATAGGTTTTCTAAACAACAAACTTCCCAGAAATGGAAATCGGATCCGGATCCGTATCGAAAGAGACAAACATGTAAAGTCAGTATAGCGCAGTTAGGGTGGATACAAAAATATCATCTGCATTTCTATGTCTCGGAATCAGAAGGTATCGAACAACTGTGCACAAACTTACGGATTTTTAGGCTCCTCCCATACGAACTGCAAGCACAAGTCCGGAAGAATCGGCTCTTCAAAGATCATACCATTGGTAGCCGCAGGGTCGTTCCAGGAGCCAATCGGACTGCGAGCGATTTGCGCTTGCGGCGATAAGTTACTTACGTGACGACTTGGAGAGAAGTACCCAGTCCCTTGCCGAACTGAGTGAAGTCGGGAATTGGAAGGTGTTAAGTTTCTCTGCCTAGAGTTAAAGGAAGGCAAAGTGAGTGTGTGTAGCAGCAATATGATTCTGAAAGGCGTAACCAGGCCGGCGAATGTATTCTCATAGTTGCGGTTACGACTTAGTACAAAGCTGAACAAGAAGTTAAACATCTCGAACAACAGGGCCAAAGGTTTCGATGGGATCCAAAAAATGTAATATTGATCCAGACAATTGGGTTTTGTCTTCGGCAGATCCAGTCTTTGCCAGGCTAATCATCTGAGAAAACCAAGTTCGGATATACCTCTATAAGCCATCTCTATGTCGACGATACTGATCGAAACTTCCTGCTTTACTTCTGCCAAATTTCCGGTTTCGGCCAAATTCCGAACGAACTACTTGTCCAGCAAAAAAAGAAAGTTCAGAAACGAATTCAGCGTATCTCCTTATCCCTTTGAAGAACATCGAATCAACTTCAAATAAAACTTTAACTTATAAAAAACCGGACAAACTATATGTCCGGGTAGAAAATGATTGTCATGTACAGGTTCATCGTCTCTTGTAAGTAAGTAAGTAACGAATTTATTTCAAAAAACCACTATCATGGCAATGCCAAATTTGGGTATTAGCCTACGTCAAGTATAATGCGCATTTCATAATATATACAATTCATCATCAATTCGTCATCACAGACCTATTATAGCATACAAATAAAAACCAAAAACAAAACACGGACGCTGGGATAATATCAAAGACAGCTACCGCCATCATTATAAATTTGTGTAAAACTCGGAACGAAGCTTTTCTGGTACCGCGTATGTGTTGCAGGTACGGCTGATAACTTTAGAACTTTTGAACTTAAATACTTACTTACTGACTATCACATTAGCTGTTTAAAAATATTTTGTTTGCCCCTTAATTTATACCCCCTCCCCCACCCCTAAATGTAGGGCTACAGAGCCCATCTACGAATTCAACCTTACCCTTGAACCAAAGAACCCTCACACCAAGTTTCTTCAAAATATCTCATTCCGTATACGGGCGGGCCGCGGACAGACGGACAACTTTTGCGATGTCATAGGTATCCTTCATTTACGTTTTGGGATCTCAAAAACGGTTTACTTTGGTTAACGAAACACTCTGTTTGACTCTGGAAGATATTATCAATGAATCATACTGAGTTGTCCATAACTTAGGTTTTCCAACGGGCTTTTAGTGCCTACACTTTAACAGAGCGACCCCTCCCCCCTCTATTTAGGGTCACTTTTGCCCCTACCACTTTTCCGTGACACGACCGGCTGCGATCTAACCTAAGGAGAAAGACAAGACACACAGGTACGCTTCAGGGTTCTAGAGAGAGGAAATCTGTGAAGCCTGTCTTACGATTTTTATTCTATTTATTTTTATTTTATTCTATTTATCGTGTGAATAACGTACCTTGTATAAATATAATGCATATTTAGCTTCTCTATTGCGTTGCAACAACGGGTTAACTTACGTTAATGAAGAAAACTCCGAGACAGGGCTGTGACTCTCTATCCTCGACGCTAAAGGGGAGTCCTTGAATCTCTGTATTCTTAGCGGGGTCCGGTTGAGAGGAGACGATTCCGAATGATACGAATGAATGTGATGCTGCATGGAATGTATGGATCGTGTGTGAGGGGTTGCAGACTCGTGAGCAGGGGACATGTGGTGAGAACTCATCATCGACAGCTGACGGGCAGTCGGGGTTTGAAGTTTCGAATCAGGCGGGTGGACTGAAGAGAGGCCTGTAGTAGATAGTACATGGGATACTGTCACTTGCTCCTGAAATGGATAACCAATTTAATGCTCCAACTTTCGGCTGGAAGTAAATCTGCCAGGCTGTCCATCGTTCATTTATTAGATAATCCGGCACCACAATGGAAAAGAAAACGGAGAAGATAGGTTCAGCCGACGCTCTTCATGAAAAAAAAAAAGGCAAAGAATACAGCCCACTGTTACTATTACACAAGACATGCCACATTTCCTTATTGTTTTCTCATTTTTTATTTCACCTTCTTCTGACGAGTCTTCCTCTTTATTCTCTGTTGTTGATACACGCTTTTATCACCAGCGAGCTATGCGCTGACAGGTAGCTGTCCAAAATATATTTATTTAAAACAGTAAGTTCTTCATCACATACTTTCAGAGCTGATACTACAAGTTCCTTGGTTGAGCAGCATCCTACCACAAAACAGCCAAAACAGATAAATTGAGACGTTCTGCCTTACCTCCTCACTAACTTTTCTAAGCTTCCATATCGAGTGGACGCCTCGATCTTTATCATATACTACAGCAATAGATGGCTTTTCACTAGTGAAAAGAAGAGTCTTGTCTTCATTCGCTAGGTAGTTCACCTTCTTGTATCCTGTCTGACCTATAAACGAAAGAAAGTAAACTCGTTTCATCGCAAATCAGCCATTTACTTTACGGAGCACAAAACACGGGGCAAGGCGTTCCCGACTGTAATGTTCCCGGCGGTAACATTTAGGGGGTAAAGTCCAGGGGAGTACTTGCTTAGACCCAATCGACACACAGATGTTCTGGTGCAAGAATCAGCACTCGATTCAACTTTGTACAATCTTGCTGATTTGCGATACCGGGGTAAAACGCCACTCTGAGAGCTCTGCGACGTAACAGGGGCAGTCACAGCAATCTGCTAATTACTATTACGCTCACGCTCAACGTCACGCTGTGAGATAGACGCACGAATTACGTGAACCGTTCAAGAACATTCAAAACTACTGTTTAGTGAAACATCCGTCTCTCCCTTCTCACAATCAATCCTTACTCCGATTATGAAAGTACCAGCCCGACTGAGCTCTATCGATAGTTGCGTTTTTGCAGATACCACGGTATCTGATACTACGGGCTAAGGTCGTTTTGGCAGTTACCGTGGTATCTGATACCACGGTCAAAAGGCGTTTTCGCAGTTATCGTGGTACTGGCACTTACCGTGGTATCTGAATACCACGGTCCGACCGTGGTAACTGATCGTGGTATATGAGAAGTATTCTCACTTTCATCAAATTTTGTCAAATTGGTGAGAAAGAATTTAAGCACTTCGTGACGTAACTGGATATCAGTTTTTCTTTTGTGATGACTTCGAAAAGTGCAATTTCGGCAATAGTCGTTTTTGCAGAGCAACCGTGTATCAGATACCACGTTAACTGCAAAAACGACTAATACAGATCCAGTTACCGTGGTAACAGATACCATGGTATCTGCAAAAAAGCAACTAATGTAGGCTACCCGAAACTTCTTCATTCTCGCGTCACTGCAGCACTCGATGCGCTATCCATATGGCATTATTCAAAACCGATGTCAGGCAAGGTCTAGGGTTTAAGCATCCGCTCGGAATTTATGGAACTGGATCGATTCTAGCGCCGATACAAAGGTTCTTATCATTTTCTGGTCTTGATGTTACTGACCTTGGACTGATATTACAGGCGCTACTTCATTCAGCGGGTGTAGCAAGGAGTAGAATCTAGGAACTTTGTCTGTCTGGAGCGTTTCCGAATGGTCTCCAAATAGACCGGAATTTTCCTTAAGACGTTCTAGGAGAATCCCAAACTTGGTCTGCCATACTTTCACCACCTGAAACGCATCATCGTATTGAAAAGAAACTATTCACAATTCTCACTTCGGTTTATTGACCAATAATATCTTTACAAAAAAAAACGTCCAGGATGTGTCATCACGGTTAAATAGATCGATCAAGAGATCTATTAGTCTATCTACAATTCTAACACAGGCTATTTATATACAATTTACCATTTTAGAATACAATCCATCAATATCAAACACGAATTAAAATGACAGGTTTTTAGAATTACAAAAGTGGTTCGTCATAATTGCAATTACAATTCGACTATTTCTCAAATAAATTAACTCCCGTATTATCAAAAATATTCATATAACAACACAAATAAATGAATAAAACACGCTGAAAGATGGAATATTCAACTTTTAAAAAGGCACTAAGATCGAAGTTGAAATGTATAATATGGAACAAAAGAGTTCAGGTATGGTTCCGATGAATGTGCATGAGATCAGTGACAAATTTCAATAGTTTTTTTCCCGTGAGAAGTGCACTTAGCCTATTAGCGTCTCAGCGGCCAATATTACTGGAATATTCTAGAAGCATGTCCCTGTGTAGATCTGTATCTGACGCCATTACCAAAGCTCGTGACAAGCTCATGCCTCCGTTGACACAGTGTCGTAGAAATGTCAAACATTTTTAGGTTATTCTCATGGTCTTCGTAATCACTCCCACGTATTATTTTACATGGATGTTTTTGGATTTGTTCTATCTTTTCAATTTGGTCACGAGAGATAGCACTGTGCAAACCCGCGCACGCATATTTGGTTAGTGACCGAACATACAATTTATGGCATTTTGGAGGGACTTCTGATGAAGCCAAACCTTCGTAAATAGGCAAAAGATTTTAGTAGACCAGCTGCTTTGGCGGTACAACAGATGGTACACAAGGTCTTGGGTCTACGCATCCGCTCAGTATTTATAACTTAATCCCGGGTTTTTGCCCCGCGCATGGTCGAGAGAAACGTTATCCGCTCTAAGCAGTCCATTTAAGCAGGGTAGTTTACCACACCACACCACAGTGAGGCCACATTACAATTGCGACATTGAAGCTTACGAAATAACCCAAAGGAGAGCTATCATGTTCGTACCAGATCTACGCGATCGGCCCGACCAAGTGAGATTAGCCAACTTGTGCCTTCCTTCCATCGCATACAGATTTTTTAGATGAGACTTGATCGAGACATCCAAATTAATCATTGGAAGTTGAACTACTTCCTTGCGAAGAATAAATGATTTGAGGTGGGAGGTTTTGGGGTGGAATATCCTACAGGGGGAAGGAGGTTGAGAGAAAAAAATCTTAGGTGTTTTGGGTGTCTATGCAATGTACCATGGCTACAGGGCTTTAGTTGCTTTAGTGTAAAATAAACTACCTCTAGTACTATAAACAAATAATGGCGAAATATTATGCCTATCCACCGTTCATGTGTTATTGTAACGCTTGCAATGGTAGTAGAGTGGTATGTTATCATTTAATAGTCCATTATCAGAGTTTTTTGTATTTTAATTTTTATGTAGGCAACAAAAGGACAGAACAAAAGGAAAAAAACTCACCGGAAACTGGAGGCGCACAACATATTCTGTCCCAGAGTCCAGCTGAACGTGTAAAGTTTCTGTGCCAAGAATCAAAATTCCTTTGACAGGGTCTCCTAAAGAATAAAATATTATGTTTCCAGAATTCCTCTCAATGTTTCTTTCACGTGCTCTCCTAAAGAGCTGGTAATAATTATTTCCACTAATCAAAGTTCGTATTATTGGACCATCCGATACTATAGTAATAACAGTATTTTAATAACTCATTTATCTAGCTTTCGCAGCCATTTAACCATGCAATACATATACAGCAAGCGGACTTGTTCAAGCGACCCTTACTCTATTGCACTCCCTCTGCCATCAGGCCACCCGCAAACAAACACATCCTTTAGTCTTCTGTGCTCGAGATCCCAGATGGAAGTGTGGAGCACCTGTGACGTCACAAATCTATATTCTTCCTGCTGTCTGTCTGTCTCTTTGTTTGTGAACACCGGACAGGGATATGTTGATGAAAGCTGGTGTAGGCCTACTGACTTTTCACTCAGTTCAAGGACCAGGTAGGGGTCGTAGATGGGCGTTGCGCTTCGACATTCAGGTATAGGGCATGGGGACAGGTTCCACTTCTCGTGGAAAAATGAGATCTCATCTATGTTTGCTTAAGCTTATCTATTTTTCACAACGATTTCTCAGATATTTGGTTAGACCGGCAAATTGACGGTATTCTGTGACACACTATAGCCAATTCTGGATAACCATTAAGATTTTCGATTTTTATACTTTATCGGTCTCGCAAAGGCTACGGTGTGAATCTCTCTCTGAGTATTCCCAATGTTTCCGCTACTCATCTTTTTGATTTATCACAGAACCTCATTTTTTTTCCAGAACGTATCATCTGTTTTTTATTTCAATCTCACGATTATTATTTATTTTTTTCATTTTTCTAAGAAATAAAAAAGTGAGGAATCCCAAAACTCCTTGGACGTAATCTTAATTCAAAGAAAATCCAGTAAAAACATTACAATCAGCTTGAAAAAGTTGAATTTGTTTGTCCTGTATGGCGAGCTAATCGGTCAATGGTAGAACTAATAAGTACTGAATATACCCCTACTGTAAAATGGGCTCCATGAACATCTCTCCCCCCCCCCCCCCCATTTCGTGCTTAGGCTTTTTAGGTTTATTAGGTTTGATCAAGAATACTGATAATATCAAATGTCTGGAGGCACAAATTTACTCTTCGTCAAATTCTTAAGGGCCGAATAACTGAAAACAATAGGTTATTCTAAAAGGAATGGACGTACAAATTAAATCACACGATCAGCTCTCCACTTATGGTGTACTCGCAATGGTGCACGGGTCTCCTTCATTTTTGTTTTTGAGTCGGACTTCTTGGCCTCTAAATTTGTTGTCAGATTATTCTAAATTTGTAACTACACTGTCTCTAAATGGGTAGTGAAATTGGCTCCCATCACTTAACACAAGGAGGATCCCAGTCTCTAAAACCTACGCTTACCTAATCTTTCATTCGGGCAGGCCCCAGTCTTGATATGTGGACGATCTGGATACGTATAAAATGTGGACCACATGCTCTGCCTGACTGCCTCATCCACGCTAAGGATCTTCTTGACATGGCTGAGCTCTTTGGTCAGGCCTATGGAATGAACAACTGACTTTCCATACCAGAACAACTCCTCTTCCCCTGCTGGTTTTCCATTCTTTTCCATGCCTCTTACGATCCATTGCTCCTAAAATGGAAAACCAATTGTTGAAACGAGAACAAAGAGGGTTGCCGACAAGGTGGTGCTCTAGACACGAAGTCACGGTTCATGGCACATGCTCAATAAGTGGTTTGACACACAGAAATTTCGGTTTCAACTAGATAGTCTTACCCGATTCCGGCCGACCAATCCAAACTAGTTGACGGCGAACAGTTTAGAGCTTAATTGTTGGTTAACTAATTCAGCGTTTTTGTATTTATAATATGGCGAAAAATAGGACATAGGTCTTTACAAGAGTTCGTCCATAATCACTGTACATCTGTTCGGCGCACAGATTGTTCAAGGAATGCTTGAAAGCGTTGATGGAGTCAGTCACTCAATACTACTTCAGATGGAAGGGCGTACCGACAGTCCATCACTCTCTTCTGGAAAGACCATCGCCCAATGTCCAGAAAATCGCCAGTCCATCCGCTAGAAGTTAAGTCTGTGCAGACCATTATTGTTAAAATTGAAAACTGTGTTCAGCAGGCACGTTTCGGTATTCTCCTTGACAAATCTTGTAACATTCAATCAGATCACCACGTCGAATCGCTGTGAAGCCGCCTTGAGGAAAAGTAGAAGACAAAGCTGATTGCTTCTCTGGACGCGCTCAACAGCGGGTCAGCGCGCGGAGTACGCCTACTGTATTTTTTGTTCTGCGATGAGCAACGGCGAAGACGGAAGTAGAGTAGATGAGTATCATGATTCTGAACGTATATTAAGGGGTTCGGGCCGTTGTGGATAAGTTAGGTCACGTAGGGCAAAACTTGGCAAAAAACTAAGGCAAACGTGAAACGTCGCTGTACTCTTTCTATAGCGAATGCATTAAATGCACATCTAACAAAGATTGTGCAGACATACCCGCCCCTTGATTCCAATGTTTCTTGCTGTTCTTCCACCCCTGCTCAAGAATTGCCTGAGATCACAAAAAACCAAATTGAACTTAAAATTCGTCGTTTAAAAAGGTCTTCGGTTACACCACATGATATTCCAGTTGATTTAATTAAAGCTTTTCCAGGTGAACTATCGGCGCCGCTTCACAATATTTTTAACGCGATAACTGCGACGGGGCAATATCCTAAGATTTGGAAATTTGGGTTTGTAACCCCTATCCCCAAAAAAGGTGGAAATAACGATTTCTCGGGTGTGAGGCCTATCACCTTAACGTCTGTTTTCAGCAAAATGTACGAGTCAATTGTTGCTGAGTGGCTGAAAGCTCATTTGTTGCATCAACTTGACCATAACCAGTTTGGTAATCTCCCAAGAACATCCACTGTACATTACCTAGTAAGCCTGATAGATTTTATTTTAAAGAATTTAGATGTTCCGGATAAATGGATAAATTTAATTGCAGTTGATTTTAAGAAAGCTTTTGACCTTGTTGACCATAATATTTTAATTCGTAAATTGCATGAAAAAAATATACCACATTTCATTATAGATATTCTTGTTGGTTTTTTAACGGATAGAGAACAAGTTGTTAAATATAAAGGGGTTTATTCTCAGCCTAGTGCTATTTTTTGTGGTGTTCCCCAAGGCACTGTTCTGGGGCCGTTGTGTTTTTTGATAATAATTGACGACATTGCAAAAGGAACTGATGCAAGCTGGAAATATGTTGACGATTTATCCTTGGTTGAAGTTGTTGGGCGGAATTTAAAAAGTAACGCAGTGAGTATTCTTCAAGATATAGCCGACGAGGCCCTAACTGCTAATATGGTTGTAAATACTGATAAGTCATCAATTGTAAGTTTTTCCTTTTTAAAAAGTAGCCCAGAATTTTTTCCTGTCCCTGAAAGTGGTTTGATTGCTGAACAAATTACCCTTCTTGGAGTTACGCTTTCTTCAGATTTAACTTGGAAGAAGAATACAAAAAATCTAATAAAAAAGGCAAATTCGTCTATGTCAATAGTTAAAACCCTGACTAAATTCGGGTTCCAGAAACGGTTTTGATTAGATTATTTTGTATGTTCGTCCGAAGTCTCCTTGAATACGCTTGTCCGGTTTGGCACTATGCTCTGACTAAAGATGATGCAGATTCTATTGAAAGTGTTCAGAAACGTGCTCTCAGAATTATTTACAGAGGACCTAAAATGCCTTACTGTTTCCTTTTACAGCATTTTAAGCTTGAGACCCTCCATCATCGACGGGAAAGGCTATGCAAAGAGTTTGGTATGAAATCCCTACAGAATCCCTCCTTCTGCTCCCTCCTGCCTCCTCTCTTCCAACCTCAACGTTTGCGCCCACAAAGAGAGTGTGCAGAGCGAGTACCAAAGCTTGAACCCCGTTCCTACCGTACGGAACGTTACCGTAACAGTTTTATACCCAAATTTGTACAATTTTTTAACAATGAGTTCTAGTCTGTCCTGTGTGTGTGTTATTTTTATGATTTTGTATTGGACATTTTAATTCCGAACTAATTATTGCTTTTTTTGACACTGTTATGCTATAATGTATCTCGACTAAGACAACACGCCATTTGGCCCCAAGCCACGATTTGTGTTGTTGTTTTGAAATAAATTGAATTGAATTGAATTGAATGTCGTCAACACGTTTATCAAGAAAGGGTCTGACAGAACAGTGACCTTACTGTATGATCGGCTAGCCAGGCTAACCAAGTAATGTGAGGTGTTTATACCTTGCTTAAAGCCAAACTGATTTGGGTCAACATATGACTTTCTAGTAGCTTCCATGCAAGTCTTTGATACGGGTCGCATGTCATCGAGGCTAGAGGGGTTAGATTTTTTTTTTGGTATTAGAGTTACCTCAGCAGTTCTGATACACTTAGGAAATCAACAAAGCCCATTTACAAACTGGACCTCACTTGACCAAAATGACCTCCTTGCCAAGTTTCTTTGAAAACTCTGGATGCATTCGAGAGTTATTGTGCTAGGAAAGAGACGGACAGACGGACACATAGAGGTATATACGATGTCACAAGTATTGCGACAGCCTTGTAGTCTGACAGATTAGACTTTTTCAATTAAGCTACCCTATAAATCAGTTTAACTGACAAGTATCAGAATACCTACTTTCTTCACATGACCGATGACCTGACCCGTGGAACTAATAGGCTGGTGCATCTTACCAGGAACTCCTACACTTGCATTTGAGTACAGTATAGTAGGCTATCACATCGTAGTTCACAAAGATTTACTGAAAATGGACATCGTACATCAGCAGCTGGTGGACTGTGTCACAATATTTCAGTACACTCTGTGGCCTCCTCCTCACGTTCGTTGGACGTATCCCCAAATCATATCCAACTCTGTTTCCAATGAACCTTTGCGGACTATGCAGCAGAGTAAGGTTGACAAAAAAAAAAATATTTGACCACATAGAAGAAGGGGGAATGGAGGAGGTACAGCCAAGCTCTCAGCAGGAACGGTCTGATGACAACTTTCGTTCTTGCTCGTGAATCACTGCAATTCGAACAAGAAAACCTACCCTTATAGGATCTTCTTGGTGTGGCTTTGAAGACTCGAGTAAGGACAGACAGGGAAGAGCTGCATCATTTTGGCTTGCAGTAAGGAGAAGTGGGTCGAATTTTCTCTGTTGCTTAACATCATCTGATGTGGGAAGTCTTGACCGGCCAACAGGAGTAAATTCCTAAACAAAAAGAATGATAATCTAGCTTACAAGGTCAGAACAAAATGAAACAAAATTGGCGGCCTAAAAAAATCTTGATCAAAAGAAGTAGGGTGAACTCGGGAAAGTCCGGCCATTTACTATGCTTTTTTCTTCAAAAGCGTGATTGAAGATTTGCTGTTGAACGTCGGACTCGGAAGAAAGTATCTCTAGGCTAGTTGACATTCTTGCGGATATTCTGCATATCTTGGTTTCGTGATAACTTCTTCAGTTGAGTTCCGTGGTCCTTCTAACTAGGAAACCTCAGGATGGCCGGATTTACCCCAAATTTGGGGTAAGTACGGCCACCCCATCTATCTTTTTTTATTTTTGAAGAAAAAATAATTGGAGCCTGACATCTTGTAGAACATGCTGCGACCACTATGAACGCATCTCTAAAATCAGACTATATCATCAACAGAAGCCACCACATGTAAGAACCATTGATTTTCCCTTAGTCATGGTCCGGCCGGCCGTTAGTACGGCCGAGGCACTTACCCAAAACACGTTCTTTTTGGGGGTAAGTCCAGCCATCCATCTATGTCAAGCAGCTATGTAGAGTAAAATGTGGAAATATTCTTGGGAACTCGTCAATCACCATAGATTCTAAGTACACTTTCAAAAAAGCTACAAGTGATAGCACCTCCAAGAAAAACTGACTTTATTGGAGTCCCCTACCCTGGAACCGTAAAAATGCCCGTCCTCGAATTTTCAACCTGTTGTAACTCCACAAGGTAAATACAATGGTGGTAATCTCCGACACTGTTCCCAAGCGCTACCCTTAAGGATGAAAAGAGGCTAGTCAGCCACAGAAAACCCCTGACATGACTGGACTTACCCCATGGCCGGACTTTCCCGAGTTCACCCAACTGAATAGAACTGCAAAATTATGAAAGACAAATCAGAAAGAATATTTTTATTGGGTGATTAACCTGGAACAGGCAACAAGCTTAGCCTACCTTCCATATTCACACAGTGATTTAACTCTGTCTGTTTTGCCCAGACAAGGTCCAGATTAGCCTAATAAATGAATGACCAAAGACTAACATTTTACTATTCATTCAAACTTCAGTTAGGGTACATCCCTGGTAACCAGTTTGATAAACTATGTATTGCATATTCAGAGGCGTCACTACTAGGGGGAGAGGGGGGATGCCCCCCCAAAATTGCTGACCAGCACCACGATTTTTAGTAAAAACAGTCGAAATTTTACTTAGAATAAGTTGTTTTTTCATAAAAACAATCGATTTTTCTTTAAAACAGTCGGTCTTTCGCAAAAATAGCCGATTTTCCTTAAAGGACACCTGAACAATGAAACCATACTTGAACACACCATGGAGAATGTATTTACAGACATGGCCTCGGAGAGCATTCTTCTCCTGAGTGTGACGTTTTCTAAATAGGGATGGTCCTTTCTGGAGGTTTGCACATGCAGACTCCAAGACAAAAAGCGCAATTCATTCAAATCTTGTAAAGCGCTGGCCAGATCTTATTGGAATTTCTTCTAGATATACTTTTGGGCTTAACTGGTTAAAAAAATATTCCAGAAGAATGGTTGATTGGAGACATTTGTTCATTTCTGAAATTGTTCGGTACTGAAATAAGGACAGATGCAAAATGGAGCAAAAATCAGAGCTTGGAAACACTATTTCGTATTTGGATTGGGTTTTCTGCAGGCAATGTTAACCGAAGTCATACAGATAGGAATGATACTTGGTACCCTTCATTCAGGTGTCCTTTAACAATAGTTTTTTTCTTAAAATCAGCCAATTTTTTGTAAACACAGTCGTTTTTTCTTAACAAAATTCGTTTTTATCCGCAAAATCAGTCTGTCAATAGCCAGTCAGTAAATACCTTGTCCACCCCGAAACATTTTGGCTAGTAATACCTCTGTGTGTACAACAAATCCCTCATTCCCCCTGAAAGTGAAACCCCAGCACTTTTGACTAGGTAACTAGGATAAGGCCCTATCAGTCAGGGCCTAGAGCAAAAAGGACACTTAATGGGGAATATTGTAAAAGAAGAGTTATACCGTGCACGAAACTGTCACAATCATTTCTGTTTTGTCGGATGCATTCATGAATCTTCAATGGTACAAATCTATGCTGCGAGTCACGTCCCTAGAGAATTTTAAATTTTCCGCGCTCGGAAAGAGATAGACACACACGGACACAGAGAGCGTGTTCCACCCTACTTACCGTAGTTACTACGCTAGTTACCGTAGTTACTACGCTAGGCTGGAACGCTTTTTGAATTTTTCGTGTTTCAGCGATTCCATCTGTCCTTCAAACGATATCAGTTCCTGATATTCTCAGCAGGTATACAATTAGTGAGACTTACACCCTGTACTTAATACGTTTATATTTGACAGTGCAAAACGGATAAAGCCCCATCTGCATTACCGTAATCCGAACGTTTTACGGCCGACCGTTTGACCGTTACGGCAGTGAAGACGGGTCTTTCTCTACGGACGGCCGTAGCCGTAAAACGGCGGTACTGACCCCTCCGTAACCGTAAAACGGACGTAGTGGAGACTGCTTTTTTGTCACAGTCCCATGTAACTGTTTTTCAACTGTTTTTCAATTCACATATAAACTGTTTTTTAAATTTCAACACAAGAATCACCTATTTGGGACTAATGTAGACCACATTTTTGCGGTTACGGACCTAATGAAGACCAAATTTTTGCGGCTACGGACCGTCCGTAAAACGGTCGGTTTACGGTAATGGAGACGGGGCTTAAGTCAGCTGAAATTTATTAGAGATATATTTCGGCCCTTCTTGGCAAGGGTCCTCTTCAGGCTCAAAGCCGCTCAAGATGGAAAAAAACGAAACTTGTGAAAACCTTTTTAGTGCGTTTAGCTAGTTCATTTGATAATGCCTAGGCCTTCCTGTCTCAGGGTTCGTCCTGTGCTTCGTCACCGGGGTTAAGCTATGGTGCCCACAGAACGCGAATGTTTTCGCCACGCGGCGCGAAACAAATTCGACTTGGAGTTGAAACGGCGGGGCGCGAATTTTTTCCGCTCGCGACGTCAAATTCGCCCAGGCGAACGCGAATTCGCGTTCTGTGGGCACTTAGACTTAGTCTCAAGATGGAAGTACTTCGCATCTGGCTAATAGATTTGCAGCTCGGGATAATTGAGCGACCGAAGCTTTCAAAGCGCCATCCCACACGATTACAGTCTCTTCCGACGGAGAGTAAATCTTACTTCACCAGCCGAGCGTCTTGCGATTTATTAAATTTGCTTGCTTCGGTTCGAGTTACATTTTTGGCAAATGTATAACAGTAATAGTACAAAAACAGATCACTTTAGAAAAAGAACGTTCCCCAGTCAGAGCAACCAATTTTACGGATGAACACTTGATTCAGCTTCACTTTTCTCGGAGCAGAAATGGACTCGAAACCGCCATTTCCAAGCTGTCCATGGGCATTCCATCCAAACGCATACGCCTCGCCTCGACCTGTTAAAATCAAATTTATGTAGCCTGGCACCATGAAGTATTACGGTAATCTTTGGTCGGCTTCGCCAACCAAATTGTGGTTGCAAAGCAACAATTTGGTTTAGATTCTTCGGTACCGTTTTAACATTCTGGGGCTTCCACAAGCAAAAACCCTCTTTTCGTCCCAATGTAAGAGTTCTACGAAGCTTTCCAGAGTGCATGATCACTATATTCATGAATCTGGCCTGAGATTCAAGCTTTCCATGACAACCACAGAGGTAAGACCCTTACAATCTTCTAGCACTGAGCAGAAATCGTCGGCATAAGAATTTTTTTTATTAATTGATTTTAAACCTGGCGTGTTTCTTCGGCCAATCTTCCTACTCCATGCATCTCAAGAATGGATTGGACCCCGCCCGGCTTGCTCCCGGGTCAAAATAGTAATATATCCCGACCCGAGATCAACTCGGCCGAGGTGTTTGAGTACATGGGAAGAAGGAAGTCCGTGAGAACCCCTTGCTTACACTCCCTCCCCCTATGCATCACCGTCCTTCCGGCATCCAAATCCTTCCTACTTTATCTTTTCGCCATACCCATACCCAAAACGGGACAAACCAAAGTGTCGCTCGCCACACACTGATTAGGAACAGCGGGCGGACCTTTGTACCGAAGAACCCGGGAAAAGGAAACAAGCATTCTCCATCCTTTTCTTGGCCTGCGCTCTGCCGGATTTGTGCAAATTGTTATTATCCAAAGACCAGCGTTGAGTGATAGACGCCGAGATTACCTAGTTGTCGCCCGAATACCTAGTTGGCCTGATTTACTCGTTAGTTGCCTGATTACCTACCCTGCACGCGTATCAGTATCGGTGAACCACTGTACGAAGTTCGTACAAGGGGTCTTGATTTTGCGATCTTCACTAGCGATTTTCAAGGATATCCGGCTGCAATGGTTCTTTTGCAATCTTCTTGTACATCAGTAGGTTTCATTTAGGCTTCCACAAGCTTCTGTCAATCAAGGTAGATGAGTAATTTTCCTCTCATGCAGCGTTTACAAGCAGAGAAAAACTTGACCAGGAGACAGGATAATGTTTACACGCAGAGGATTTTTTTTTTTTTTTAGTCTCCTTCACTATAACGGTGCCAACGAAATTCCTTTCAAGTAGACCGGGATTCCTTTCCACTGGACCGGCATTCCTGTCTAGCTAGACTTTTTTTTCGAGTCCTCTTCACCAATGGAACTCCTTTCAAGTAGACCGGAATTCCTGTCCGTATAAACGCTGCATGAGACAACGATTTGTATACTGGTGGGGCGCGCATGGTTAGCGCGAGTAATCATGCGCAAGTAAAACCAGATTGGGGTTGCAAAACATTCGGGTATTACAGCGCAGTGAGTAGCATGAGGTTGGAAATCAAGCGGCGATCCCGAACCATATTTCTTTAGTTCGATTTACATCCTTACCGGTTAGAAGGACTGTATGTCTGGAGCCACACGCAGCCTGGATAAACTGGCTATCTTCCTCCACTGCATCGTTTTCAAGCAAAACTGGCTCCGTTTGCAGACTCACGCACTGTTCTTCGCTGAAATTGCTAAAGAGGGTCTTCAATTAAACTGCGATCAAACAGGCATCTACACAGTGGTCATCATAACTGAACATTTCGTTTATGGGCATAAATGCGGGCTCATACCGCCCAACTGAAGGAGACCCATTAAACTGCTAAAAATTTCGAATACCCCAGAGCCTTCCGGAAATTGAGGCCAGCCGTTTCAAGTTCTGAAGATTACCACGACTTTTCGGCATCTTATTTATCAAAGACGTATCCATTCTCCTTATTAATGTGCGTCCGTAACTAAAAAATAAGGTACCAGCTTCCCGAATCCAAAATGTCACCCACAGCTTTTAAGGGAACGTTCGGCCTGATTTCAACTTCCAGACACGACTCGCCGGAACATGGAAAATGAAGCCAAGGCTTGCATCATGATCACTTTCAATTCAACTAACCTCTGCCCGTTTATTTCTCTGCATGGTAGGCCGAGCTGCCCGCTTTCATTCCAACCCCAGACGTAGGCGTCTCCAAAAGTAGATAAGGCTACGGTATGCCATCCACCTGCAGCGACACGCGCCATCTTCAGACCACCAAGGACTTCAACAGCCTTGAAATCAGTAGATGAATTCAGGGACCCATGTCCCAGTTGACCTCGACTGAAAATGAAATATTTGTGCATGAAATCACTTGCCTATCGATGCACTCAATGGGTGATTTGCAAATGTGCGGTTCACTTGTCGGTGTCGAAAAGCTGCTCTTTTGCACCCTGCATGACGTACCTACAACAGTCTTTTCAGATTCTAAATAAAGGAACCCATAACTATCGAACTTAACTTATACTTAATTTTATACAAGCAACGGAAATGGCAATCTGAAATGTTCAAATACTTAATACCAACAACGGAGTTGACGAGAACAGATACGCTGCGAAGGTCATATTTTGGAGGAGTATCCGCGTTTGCGCCTATACCGTAACCCAACAAACACAAATCACTGGTAAAAGGCACGTCGGATCTTGCCGGTGAAAGGCCTGGAGTTGCGGAACAAAACTCACGAATGACATCCGGTACTGAAGCTTACTTCGAAAGCAAAACTTTTATTTAGTTTCTAACGATTACTTAGACTTACTTGGGCGCTGAAACTGTTCTGAGGACGCGAAAAAGGATGAGAACAAATGCGAGATACTTCAGAGTGTATTAGAAGGCAACTGCAGGATTTCTGTTCCTGCTGTTCGCCTATTGCTATAAGCCTCGGATACACTTTCTATTTCCCTAATGAGACCATAATTAGAGCACAGAGATATCCCTGCAGCCGCAAAGCTTCGTGATGAATGGAGAGACTTCTTTGACGCCATACGCGCAACTGATGGCTTAGAAGGAACTAAGGTAAGTAACGTTCGCAACAAAACATAACGTTCGCAATAAAACATCAAATGAGAAAATATAATGGTAATTTTTAGCAATTTCGCGTACCACAATTTCAGCAGTGCCAAATTTTTTTTCAGTGGCTCAAAGTCATTCACCTAAAATTCATGATCACTTTTTAGCAATTTCTCGTGCCGCAATTTAAAAAGTGCCAAAAAACCTTCAAAAACTGACACCACAGTGGCTCAAAATCATTCACCTAGAATTCATGATCATTTTTTAGAAATTTCTCGTACCGCAATTTAAATAGGGCGAAAAAAGTGACATCCCAAGGGCTCGAAGTCATTCACCTTAAATTCATCTAGATGGTTTACTGATAAAGAGTTCTTCTAATTTTTACTTTTTTTTAGAAGGCTTGCAAACAGCAAGGATAAATCTATTAGGTCTTCCAAACTATGTCATCTGTGCTATAAACCTCACTGCAATGAAGGTAATTTGCATCAAAAACCAATGTCAGAAATCATATTTGCTAAAGACAACGGAGAGCGGCGAGGAGACACAAGGAAAGAAATCCTACGGTGCATGCGTAAGTACAGTAAAAGTATCTGTTTACCTGCCACTGCCATAGGTGAAAACTGTGCCATCTTGCGCCAGAATAACGACATGCTCTTTTCCACAGGCGATCTCTTGAATTCTGACGCCAGGGAGCATAATACGTTCTATCGTCTTCTCCGATTTGATTGGTAAAATGAAAGCCTCGGAGCCAGAGTCACCTATGAAATAAAAACTCCTCTGAATAAAAGGAGGACACTTTATGCAAACGAAATATATAACAAGACCAAAGGTTCCGATGGGATCCCAAAAATCCAATATCTGATCCAGACAGTAAGGTTTTTTCTTCGCCAGGCCAAACAGCTAATCATTAAGAAAACCAAGTTCAGATATGGGTTCAGCATGTATGTTTACCCCTATAAGCCGATCGAAACGATCCTACCCTACTTCTGTGAATTTTGCGGTTTTGGCGAAATTAAAGAACTACTTGTCCGGCGAAAAACGAAAGCTCAAAAACGAATTCAGCGTATCTCCTTATCCCTACATCCAGCATCCCAACTTCAAAGAAAAATTTAACTTCTAACAAATTTTCCGGTTTCAGCCGGATTCCTGAAGAACTACGTGTCCGGCTAAAAAATGATTGTCATACGGATTCAGCATCTTTTCTCACCCCTAGATCTATCATCTAATCAACTTCAAATAAAACTTTTACTCTTAACAAATTTTCCGGTTTTGGCCGGATTCCGGGCTAACTTATTGTCTGGCGAGAAAACAGTTTTCGTATTATTGTTCAGCATACTTTCTTACCCCTATATCGAACATCTAATCAACTTCAGACAAAAATTTTACTATAACAAACTTTCCGGTTTTGGCCGGATTCCGGGCGAACTACTTGTCCGGCGAGAAAATGGTTTTCATATTCGTGTTCAGCATGCCTTCTTACCCCTAGATCGAACATCTAATCAACTTCAGACAAAAATTTTACTTTTAACAAACTTTCCGGTTTTGGCCGGATTCCGGGTGAACTACTTGTCCGGCGAGAAAACAGTTTTCATATTCGTGTTCAGCATGCCTTCTTACCCCATAATCGACTATCACATTAGCTGTTTAAAAATATTTTGCTTGTCCCTTAATTTGAGCCCCCTCCCCCACCCCTAAATGTAGGGCTACAGGGCCCATCTACGAACTCGACCTTACTCTTGACCCAAAGAATGCTCACACCAAGTTTCATCAAAATATCTCATTCCCTTCGAGAGTTATCGTGCTTACAGACGGACGGACGGACGGACAGACGGACGGACAACTTTTGCGATGTCATAGGTATCCCTCCACTTACGTTTTGGGATCCCAAAAAGTGGTAAACATGGGATACGAAACGAACGTGCAATTGATTCCTCGGATAATTCTTGTGTACGCCAGTCTAATTGTTTTCTTTCTTCGAAAGAAATTTAATATTTGATCCAGACAATTGAATATTTTTGCTTTTAAAATTTAGAAACAGATCAATGCTTATAGTGGGGGTTAAAACCACCTTCGAAACTTAAAAAATAATCGTTTTTTATAGATTTTAACTTGTTAACTATATCTTTTTAGTACTGTTTGCTTTTATCTATATCTTTTTAGTACTGTTTTACTGTTTGCATCCGCAGGGAAGACCTCCTCCGAAATAAATTCCTGGATACGGGTCTGGCCTATAGTCTGTGTCAAAAGTGGACCCTTGCGTAAAACTGAGTTGACTTATTCCGCTTTTCATTGTTTGTTATTAGCTTGTCAAACATATTTTTTACTCGAAGGGGCTACCCACTCTCGCCGGAGAGTGGCCGGCACCTGCTGTACACCCTTTCCTGGCACCAGCCGAAATAGGCGGTGCTGGCACTCGAGCCGCCAACAAATTAGGCGATTCATCTTTCAAACGCTTCTAAAAATGCTTATTTTGATGTTTTAACACGTGACAACTGGTGCCGGCTTGTTTCAGCCGGTGCCGACACCGCCAGGGCATCGCGACACCGGGCACTTTCTGTACACTAAAATCGAGAGTGGACAACCCCTCGTTTTACTCTTTATTCGGAATCCCGTTCTTTGCCACTAAATATAAATGACGGGCTACAGAATCCATCTACGAACTCGACCTGTCCCTTGACCCAAAGAATACTCACACCAACATGTCTCCTTACCCCAATACCGAATCTATAATCGACTTCGGAAACAACTTTGAGCTTCAACCAAATTTCAAGTTTCGGCTGAATCATTTGTGCCGCAAGAAAACCAAGTTCAAATATGTGGTGGTTCCCAAAATCGCAACGGGCTTTTTGCCCACGATAAAAAATGCCCACGGTTCAAAATGCCTACGATCAAAATGCCCACGATTAAAATGCTCACGGCTCAAAATGCCCACGACTCAAAATGTCCACGACTCAAAATTTCAACGACCCAGGTCGAACACCTGAAATCGAAATCGTCCGAAATGCCGACGGCTCAAAATGCCGACAGTTCAAAATGCTCACAGGGGAGGGTAATATCGCCTTGGCTCAAAACGCCGACGGCTGAAACTGTCCGCAGGAGAGGCCAAAATCACCCTGGGACAACGGAGTACGAGAATATAAGGGATAGGATTAACCACGCAAAAGGTTCTGAAAGGAATTATTTCATTGTTTCTTGATCAGTTCAGAATTCTTTGCGTGAAGGTACAGAAGCAATGTCGTATAAAACTGTGTCGACACAGAAAGCAAAACCATAAGGCGATCCAAATCCTCCAGTTAACTTCAATCATGAAGGTAAGAGTTATTCTTTAATTAAAAATATCACTTTCAAGATCGCTGTTTGGGACTCAGTTATAGTCTGTTCAGAATTTGGCAGAGTAAATATCTTAAAAATTGGGACCCGGAAACGCTACTGACAGGATGCAGATGAATTCATGAAGTCTGTCTGCCCGTGTGCCTATTAGAAAGATAACACTCAGATACGTTTACATATTTTTATCAGGCTATGTTTAAGGCTTTTCGTCAGAGCACAGGTGCAATTTGCGGGGTTACACATTTTTCTTGTAAATATTTGACCTGTTTTGTATTATAATTGAGATTATACCAGTTCGACATACGATCATCGTCATTCTGATACTCGGTCTACTCTACAGGGCTATTTTATTCTCCCCGTGGGCGTTTTTAACTGTCGGCTTTTTGAGCAGTCGGCATTTTGGACGATTTCGATTTCGGGGTCTTCGACCTCACTTGTGGGCATTTTAAACCGTGGGCATTTTGATAGTGGGCATTCTGAATCGTGGGCATTGTGAGAATGGGCAAACAGATCGTGGTGATTTTGGGAACGGCCCGTAGTATGTACTAGAGTTGCAGTAATACTAGACTAAAAATTCTCAGGTATGCTCAATTCCAAGCGTTGCGATGTGAACAATCATGCGATTATGTCGTACGCACAAAAAGAAAAAAAGAAAAAAAAGTGTCGCATAAGGCAGCAGGGTGAACCAGGGGTAAGACTCCAGAGTCATTTGGCGGACGTCTTTGGCAGGTACAAATAAGATAATAGCGATCAGCAATGCCATACCTAATGAAACAGCAACGATAAATTTGGCTGTCTTGGCAATGTGGGAGAAAGTCCCTGACTTCTGAGCAGTTTTGCTAAATTGCCGCCTCTCCAATTCAAAGTATTCCAGAGCCTCTGTTTCAACAGACCACCGAATCAAATTGCCAGTATTGCTGATGGAGTACACATTCAGTCCTCCAAGGACGGCCTGTAAAAGAAGTACACACTTAAAATAAAGGTGACATCAATTTTAGTTTTTTTTTTTACCGATGAACCTGCCGTACTTCTTTTCTCAGAAAAAGTGGCAAAGCTAGGAAAGTTCACTTAAGGGCGGCGTATTCTCGCCGTTCCCCGAGGACTCCTCCGGGAATCGAAGGGAACGGCGAGAATACAAGGACTCACTCCACGCGGACTCCGCGTACAGAAAACAGCGAGAACACGGGGAATGCTTCCAAAACAGATTTTGTTCTTAAAACAAATATGCAATTGACAAAATTAGTCTGGATCTCCTTTGTTTTTGGTTTTGTTTATTCTGATTATTTTTGATTAATTTTACATTCACCAAGACCGGCAAAAATTGATTCCCCTCCGAATCTGAAAGGGAGTCCTTTTTGATGATGGTGATAGTAGTCGGAGCATCAACTAACAGTAACTATTTGTCCGTGGGGACTCGCGAGAATACGGGGAGTGAGTCCCCGGGACAAACAAAAACGCGGGGACTCCTCAAGTGGAGTCCTCGGGGAACGGTGAGAGTACGCCTTTCGAAGAAAAACACATTAGATGGCTTGGAGGCCCTGAGATTGAGAGCGTGCTCCAACCTTCTAACAATACTAACTATTAGTTACTATTTCCCTTCCAGCCTCACGGAAATTTACCACGCTGACCGTTCCAAACTTCCAAAATAGTAACTAACAGTAACTATCTGCTTAGCATGCTCGGGAGCGTAGTAAGCGTAGTAACTTCGCATCTCTGTAACCTGATTGGTCCGATCAGCCCGCGGCCTGAAATTTGACCGAAAAAAAGAGGAAAAAGCGTTCCAGCCTTGACGCCAAGAAGCGTAGTAACTACGGTAAGTAGGGTGGAACACGCTCTGAATGGCTTTCGAGTCACCAATTGCCAAATTTCAAAATTCGCCCATGCTGATTTACAACTAAACGTATACTCCAACAAATTACCTAAACTGTCGGACCAGGGCATCCGACGTGAAACTTCGTCAGTTTTACGGAATGCCAAGAAAGAAAAGAAACTCGGCAAACAAGAACAGGAATTTGAAAAGAAAAATTATCGGCCTCCTGTGACGAAAGATAAAAAAAAGGAACTATGACAACGCTGTGCTGAAGGAAGTGGAGAAGTTTCGCATGCGTTTAAGCAAATGATTACAAGCGTCGGGATCGCAACAAACCCGGCCTATTCCCGAAGAAAAAGTTGCTGTAACACACGTAGGTCACTTACCTAATAAACTACGCCCGAACACCAAAAGATAGCGCTTCTATTTTCAACCGATATCTAGATATGATCAATAACAAATTCTTCAGAGACAACCTATCATAAACAAACTTTTGGGAGTGGTACACTGGAAGATTGGTGAATCCTGATAATGAGAGAAGCTCATAATTAAGAAACGCCTAGGTCTATTCAGCTTCCTGAATTGCTCCACAACACGACTGACCAAGATTACGATACAAATCTTGAAGTCCCTTCCGACATACAGGAGGGGTATCCAACCTCAGACAAGATTTCAAATTTCCAGAGAAGTGTTACGGTGATGCCAGTTGCACTCCGTATGTTTTCCTTATGCCGCCGCTAGGCAGCGTTACTCCCTTCCGTTGCTTGTATCTTTTATACTGTCGCGGCCACTCTATATTATCTGTTAACTCTTTGGTCAATTGTGACTCACGCGGTGTGAGTCACCTTCTTCTTACAGACTTCTTTCCGGGTTTCCCGACCGGTAACAACTCTTTTCACTTAAAGATTGTTCTTTTGTAAGTACATCTATTAATAAAACCTTTTGTTTATTTACGGACCATAGGTCACTTCTATGAGTCTCAGTTAAGCTCCTTAGAGTGGGCTGGCCTGTAAGGCCTAGTGTATGATGGGTGGTTGATAACCTGTTGTGTGTTTGGTATGCAAACCATAGTGTGAATCGACCAGGGGAATCCATAATGAACCCGTGAAGTTTTGCACGTGTAGTAGGCCACCAACGCCCTAGGCCATCCTGACTCCGATGATTGTATACCTGGACATTTACCATCTTATGTCCGGCTTACTACACCCCTCGCCATAACATCAGGTTTGAGAGCGTAAACTCCATATACA
The DNA here is from genome assembly GCA_023053555.1 of Branchinecta lindahli. Lineage (NCBI taxonomy): Eukaryota > Metazoa > Arthropoda > Branchiopoda > Anostraca > Branchinectidae > Branchinecta > Branchinecta lindahli. Next base: position 8,462,474 of record JAKZAO010000009.1, on the reverse strand, counting down.
AATACAGTCATCGTAACAGAAGTCTTTCCTTCAGAATAATCCATCTGGCTTAAAAAGGAACCAACAAATATGACAAAAATACTAGATTGAAGCTAGTGGAATGGTTTACACATTGGATTAATAATTATTGCTTCAGTATTTCTAGTTAAACTTATTTTTCTTTTCAAACAAGATTACTTTATTCTAACCTGACCTCATTGACTTAAAAATGATGAAAAAGGAAGAGTTAGCAAAGTCAATAGCCAGAAAACAGCATTTCAAAATAGTTACAAAAGGAGAAAAATGCACAGAATTTGAATATTTTTGGACACATGACTTTGAAAAAAGTCATATTTTGCCTCTTGACTGTCAGGACAGCTTGTACATTTAATTTTAACATTTTCGCGGCAAAAATCGAGGTAGTGTAAAAACGAGGTTGGATACCCCTCCTGTACATGTAAACACCTAACATTTCTTTTTACGTAATCTCTTACGTTACAGCGACTCTTTCAAACCTGCAACGGAACTCCTTCAGAGTTAAGGCTGGCTCAGGGGAAAGTTGCGTAATCTCTTTTTTCTTCTCAACTTTTCATCGAAGGCATTGTTTTGACAAATTGGCAAGTCTCCTAATCAAAGAAAAACATTTTATTCTTCCTCTTCTTACGCTGCCTTACGTTACTCAAATTTCAACTCTGGATTTACGCAAACATTTACGTTACGGAGGATTAGTCAGCTTTTTACGTCGACGTAACGGTCACGGTATGAAGGGAGTAGCCATAAAAATGCCAACAAAATCACACGACTTCCAAAAACTATCAGAGTTTCCAAAACATGTGTAAGCGATTTGTTCAGTCGGAAGGGACCTTTAAGTACACACCGTCTGGTTTTCGAAGTCGGATGCGAATTTCCTCATTCGCTCCCAAATTGTGACGCACTGCATACTTGTTTCCCCATAGTGACGCGGGTTTGGCAGGCGGATGAGTGTCGGGTTTACCAGAATTCGGCGAAAGTCGGAGATTCGGTAAGGTGCTCCACTTCGATGTCTCGTGGAAAATGATCGTTTCTTACCGAATATTTGTTCGGCGGAATCCGGCGGAAACCGCTAGCATTCGGGTGCCCCAAGCCCTTGATAAGGTTGCATGACGATGATATAGGACGAAGATATACTGGGTAGATCTACTCGCTAAGTTTTCTTATCAGCCAGAAACATTGGTTCGAATCGAATATGGCGCCACGGATCGAATATGTCTTTTAAGCTTACCCCAGGAAAGGCAATGCTTTACCGTAGGCCCCCGAAGGGGCAACACGTGCTGCTGCTTCCGATACTCTACGACAGATGATTTGAATAATTGTTTTCGCTTGCTAAAGGGTTAATTGATGTGGCGGGAAGTGTGAGAGAAACCTTTGCGCAAAGTTTTATCTACCAGCCTTGAGGAGATGCACCGTCGACAGGATGACCACTGTTAACCCTGTAGCTATAAGGGCGATTCTGGCGGTCTGGAAAGCTCTGCGAGCTTATGCGCCGGCTGTTCTTGCGACTTCGGCTAAAAGCCGCTTTGCTTTCCAGAGCTGTTCTGGCGCTCCGCTAGTTTCCACGAGTACTTGGAAAACAAATCCACTTCGCGAGTGGAAAGTGGTTTCGGCAAGTCAGCGAGAAGTTGTAAAGGCGCAACGACTTTTTGCTTGTTCTTGCGCTCGGCGGATTCTCACTTTGCTTTTCGGAAACCGAATCCAAGAGATCGCCAAAATCGCCCTATATTCTTTCTGCATGCACACCACACCAGACAACATTATTCGCAACTAAGATAAATAAAATCAGCCCTTTAGGACAACGAGTCAGTCAATCCCACCCACTCAAAAATTAATCGGTGTAGCAGACTGCATGTGCTAGATTACTGGACACGCCTTTTCTTCATGAATTTTCTTCATTTTAATTTTCATTGAATTTTCTTCATTTTTACACGGAATAGGCAGAACTGACATGAAAACAAACAGCTGAAAGAAATAGATACTGCCATATAAGCTAACTGCTAAACTGTCACCAGCTAAACATTTTTCTTTTTGTCTGATTTTCTTTTTTGATGTCTATTTTGAGCTTGCCCATAAGGGTGCTTCCGGATCGCGCTACTAGATGATGCGACGCTCATACCAAGTCGCAGTTTCAAGCCGGCGACTTGGATGGGGGTGATTTAGACACTGCAAATGCTAAAGTGCTGCCGGTTTAAATCCTCTAAGCTTTGCTCTAATGAGGCCACTGCGAAGCATAGTGAAAATAATGCCAAACAAAATTTCAAGCTGATTCATTCGCGCAATGACGAGAAACAAGTCGCAGTCAGCTGCAGCTTGATCTTAAGGAAAATCAGATTATAACTATAGCAGAGAGCCACAGACAAGGAGAGGGGGGGGGGGTACAATGGACTCACCAACCTTTTCAAAGCACACTTCAGGAGGGGAAGATACTAGCTCATTCTTTTCTTTCCCGAGATAGCCCTTCAGCTGTATTCGACTTCCTGAAAACGGATTTTCATTAGCAACATACTTCCAGAAGATCACATGCAACCATTTAGAGTCCGCAATCTCAATCTCCACCCTCTGTTCTTGCCTTTGGCCAAAGCAAGACAGGATTGGAGTAAGAAAGGTATTAAAAATGAAAGAAGGCAATCGAAACATTCATAAGGATGAAGTATTTGCAGGATGATATCCGCGACGCAACAACAATTCATGTTCTAGAAACAGAAGAACCGATGCGGCCTCGACTGACAACATTAGCTGCCGTTTCGAGATATACAGAGAAATGAACCACTGTTTCAGATTCGTTCCATCAACCTGTCCATGGTTTACCTTTATTGTCAATTTTGGGATTTTTCATGGTTGCTGAGGACCCTTTGAAAGCTAGGGGTCGGCAATGGCCCACCCAGGCCACCCCCCCAATGATGCCCCTACTCTTTTTTTTTTACATTATAGATTTGCCATAGGATAACACGTGGTGGTTTTACACCGCGTGTGGGAATCAACCAAAATAAATCAGAAATCCGAACCTTCATGAACTTCCAGGCATGAATCCCAGTCCACTGTCACTTTCCGAGTCGTGGCAACTGGCTCCGGAAAACACCGACCTCCGTCAATTTGTCCAAAGCCGGAAAATCCGGAGTAATACATCCGGGCTGAGGTTGCTGATCAAGGAATGAGCTGGTTCAGTTGTCTGCTGAAAAACAAAGATACAACTTAAAGCGGAATAAATCTTAGAACAAAAGTATGATCAGTTATAGGGGGTTGTTCTGTCGGGGCTACTCATGGGCGGCTAATCGCCCGCGAAGATAAGCCCAGGGGATCCCAGCTATTAAGCCTTCTACAAACTAGATCGGAGAAACACGGAGCTGTCCTAGAACCCTGGATGATTTACTCATGTTCATTAACCTTGTTGACCTTTCCGTGGCGAAATAACGGAAGCGAGAAAACCCGTGCTTCTGACAACTGTTTCCGCTTGGGTTTTGCCATTCGCTGAGATCGAGATCAAATAAATCTTATTAATGCGGAATTAGCTACTGCTGAACAAGCCAAATAGAATAATGAAACCTATTCCAGGTCCAGTAGGTTCGTTCGTTTTTCCACACCGGTGTTCGATTCTTGCCTTTTAGCGCGTTTTCTGTCTCACCGGTGATCATTAGGACCTACCTCCCGAGAGCAGGTTGGTATTCCGGAAATATACGGTTGGTATTCCGGTTATAAGACAATTCATCTCACCGCTGAATGCAAAAGCGCTTAGAAGAAGAGCCGGAGACCATCGGTGGTTACTCCCGGGACAAAGAACGCAGCTAATAAAGCAAGGCGGGGGTACAGACACTTTTTTGTATAACACGGCACTAAATAAAAATACGACGCAAAATAATCTGACTGGCTTAGCAGCCTCGGAAGTTGAATTCGTTTTAACTTGGGTGTCACGATTAGGTTGTGCCGTCACGCGAGCTAGTCTGTATCGGAAATGGCAAAACACGAGGAAAGCTGTTGCGAATTCGTCTATTCAAAGTTGTCCCCAAATATAGCTTGCACTGATGATTGTGCTAAGAACAGTTGTGTATAGGAGAACCTCTTTCTTTCCATTACCTCCGGGCAGTTAGGTGACGACTAAGCTATTTCCGACTTTTCTGAGCAATCACCCGCCCCCAAGGCCGTATCCAGGGGGGGGGGGGTTAGGGGGTTCGAGCCCCCCCGAAACCCACAAAAGTAATAGTTGTTTGTAAGCTTTAACTTCTGATTTATGTCTTTTTTTGTACTTTTTGGTCAGACCCGTGGGCAACCCCCCCCCCCGAAATAAATTCCTGGATACGGGCCTGCCCGCCCCACACAATGACTGATCGAGATGTCGCTTCTAGACGTAAAACAATACACCTCTCCACAGTCTCCTAAGCAAAAGTAATTCAAACGCTAAGAAAGAAGAAACATTTTTTAATTTTTACACATAGCACAGAACTGTAATATGCAAGTAAGTAGTCGGATAAACGAAATGCAAACATTTTGTAGGTCCCCTACACCTTCGGGCTTCCACGAAAAATACTTATTCTGCTTTTTTTTTCTAGCCAAGCAGAACCGTCTCCGTTACATTCGCGAGAATAAGCATTGATACAGATTATTACAAGCGAGAGATTCGTTAAATATTTGACATTGAACTTTGACAGAATGAAAACCTCTCCAGATCTCGCAAGTTTACTCACTCCCATACAGTCTCTTAGCCAGTGTCTGCGCCAGGCGCCCGCCCTCACGCGGCACCCCTCCCATACCAACAGTTCACAGATCCTAGAAAAGATTAATCCGACGAGGTTGAAGTGTCACACGGACGGATCAACATTATCTCAACACTACGATTTTACGACTGACAAAGGCCACTGAATTTAAACATCGCTCACGTCTCCGAGGGCATGTTACTGCACACATTTTCTGCAATCTCGTTCTATCTCGGTGGGTTTCTTTCGATTCTGACAGAGAGAATACGACAAGCCTCCACACTTGCTTCTATGCTTTGTGCACGCGGGGTCAAAACAGAGGTGCGCAAAGCGAAACCAATAGGGGCTGAAGAAGATTGCAGTATTGAGCAACATAGCCTCGAATCACTGGCAGAACCGATTACCCACCACACACGGCGGCGAAAACGAAGCATCAGGTGAAAATAGACCCATCACTCTCCCTACATCAACAAACTAAAGACTAGTCATACCATATACAGTAGCAGCGTTACTGTAGAGTCTTTACGAAATAAAACAACGATTACGAACATGCACAACGGAATAATGAACTACTTCTTATAAAAGCTCATCTTAAAGGTAATGTAGTACTTCTAGTACCGATCCACATTCTTCCCAAATTGCCCGATCAATTCTGATCTCCCAAACTCTTAATTTCACGCAAAATCCGTCTTAAAACGTCCTAGCTAGATTTGACTGTTTTGTTTCCTCTATCAGGATGAATCTTTTCCTTTGTCTCCTAGGGCTCGTGTATCTTCATTATAAGCAGAAAGATCAGTTTAGATAGCAACGAATGAAATGTGTCAAAAATACGGTTAAAAGGGGTGTTTCGCTATTGAATAAGATAATGACCATTCGAAATAACGGGAAAACTGATTTCCTTTAACATTTTTGTGCTGAATGTTCATTCGCTCGACCTCGCACAACACTGCCTAGGTCATTACCAAGTGGTTTCGAATGTAAATTTCCAGACCGCACGGAGCCCCATCTACAACAGCCGAGAAACATCTAATAAAGAGGTGTAAACGGGTCATACCTTGGTCATACTAATTGTGGCGGACGCTGCTACACTCTGAGTCCTATACGAAGTAGTTTACTACTCTAGCCTAAAATTTTCTATCAAAGAGAGGAAGCCTAAAACTTGATACTGTGATTCCACATGGAATTACATAGGAACATCAAGGGCGTAAAAGCAGACTACAGAGACAACGTAAGGTACACATAAACTGACATAACTAAGAATACATTCTGGCGCAAGTATTCTACATTTTAGAATAATAGTCCCAAGAAAATTCCCTACTTCCACAAGAGCCTATCAACACCAACAAAATACCTCTTGACTACCTCAGTTCTACACACTTGAACGCGCTCTGCTTTCCGTTGGCAGAAAAAGTACCGGTTTAGGCTGGTTTTTGACAGCCAAATGCTAACTACGTTAGACGAAAGTAATTCGGTTCAAACTGGCCAATCAGAAAACCAGTAAGTTTTCACGTAAAGAGGAGACACGGTTTTTCGAAATGCACCATAACTGATTGCGTTGGGAACATCTCGGACATACACTTTACAAGTGACTACGGACTTGCCGTAAAGCCCTTCATATTTTCAATTCTATATAGTAATTTTGAAGTCTAACGATTTTTTACTTTTTTGATGACTTACATGTCTTTTATTCTTTGATTTTAAGTTTTTATTTATAATCGGCTTTGTCCGTCCCATATTTTTTGAATAACGTGAAACCGAACTGGATTGAATCTGAATGGAACACACCGTTCGATTAAATCCTTCTATCACAAGATGGCTCCAATTTGTTCACGGCAAATCTGGACGAGTCGGAGATTCCTTCTACTACTACTAATTTAAGCGTTTTGACAGCAAATACCAGATCGAAACTATAAAATCAAGATCGCTACCAATCACAGATCGCTCACAATTGTAAGTAGTCGTAAAGCACTTATAGCATAATAAAACATTCACATTTACCCATACATCCGAGGACCTGTAAGTACCAATCCCAAGTCTCACAGACTACCTCAGTCGTAGTCCCAGTAAACCAGTAAATGGTCGGACATCAGCTAACCCAGGTTTCAGACTAGGAATCGAAGGGTAATGGTAGTGTAAAAGAATACGACTGAGACTGTCTACGAATGAATCCAAAGACTAGACTAAACCACTTTGGGCCTCGACGGGAGACGCTTCGGTCCCCGCGGGCAAAAGAGTATCCACTCATCCTCATTCCCAAACTTCTGCAAAAAGCTCTTATACACGTTAACCTCTTCTCTATTTTCTTATTAGTATTTGTGTCGTTTCTGTCAATTGTTTCATATTTACGCTATATTTTGACATGACTTATGATTGTTAAAATGACTGATATATTTATGTTTCTAATTTCATACTCATCAGTTTTGAAGGATCATAAATAATAACAACAAAACAATAATTTATGAATCAGAAATTACCAACAGATTGGAAGGGTTCATCCTAGATTTTATAAATCATACCAGACCCCCATATTTCCTAGTCTGTGAGAATCCGGGGGTCGTAATGCAGTGCAGTCACACAATTACAGGTCACACTCGTATCACAAAGCTCTCACATCGTCCCTTGAAAGGTCAAAGCGTTAAAGTCTAATGTACATAGAAGATCAATCTGCAGCGAACTGAGATTCATCTGAGAACGCAATTGTCAATTTTACAGACACACTTACTTAAAGCTACCCACGTCGTTCCATCTTGAATGAAGAAACATCCATGGTGTAACGACGACGGCATCGTTCACTAGGTAATATAGATACATTATAATACTATTCCCTAGTGGAACGTCCGTCTCTCGCTTCCGCAATGAATCCTTGCTCCGCCTATATTCCCGCCCCGGATGAGCGCAAACGTCCAATACAGTAGCTATATGGTGCTCTGCAAAACACATGGTATGCAAGCTAAGAGAGTGTTCCACCCTACTTAACGTAGTTACTACGCTAGTTACCGTAGTTACTACGCTAGGCTGGAACACTTTTTAATTTTTTCGGTCAAATATCAGGCCGCGGGCTGATCGAACCAATCACGTTGCAGAGATGCGTAGTTACTACGCTCCCGAGCGTGGTAAGCAAATAGTTATTATTTTGAGAAGGTTGGAACGGTCAGCGTAGTAACTTTTTGTGAGGCTGGAACGGAAATAGTAGCTAATAGTTACTATTGGAAGAGGGGTGGAACACGATCTAAAATGGTACACCAGCTATCGGATAAGCACCCGCTCAATATTTGCGGACCTGATCACGAATTTTTCTCGGCGCTGTCGCTGAGAGAAGAAGGTTCTTACCATAATCTGTTTTTTGTAATCTTAAGCCTCGTTCACAAGCATGCCTAGCCAAGCACATAATGACAGATGCCTAGTAAACGTGCCTAGGCTTAGCCAGGCACTGACTTCTAGAGCCCAGAACTCCGTGCCTGGCGTTAAGTCTGTGCGTAGGCATGGGTGTGAACGACGATGCTAGGCACGTGCCTAGGCATCTGTGATTGGATTGGATTCTTGCGAACGGGGCTTTATGAGGCTGGAGCACACACTTGATCTTATCACAGTCGACCCCCATAAAAGAATTATTTTACAGTTTTGGTCCTAAGCTCACGGAGGAATTCACAGATAACGCATCGCGGACCTGATCACAGATCGAGGGAAAACTCACAGATCACGCGCCATTCACAATGTTACTCACACCCTAGTGGGCCCAAGCATCGGGTTTCTCTCCCGCTTTGGCATTTCGGTTGTATCATCCCGGTTTCTCTGAAATTTAACCGAGTCCCAGAAATCTTCAGATATTGACGGGTTTTCGGGATGAAGCTTCATGTAATACACAATGAGGAGTGAGACCCCACAGAAAAAGAGGGAGAAGTTGAGAGGCAGGCAGACGAATCGGAAGACAATGTCAAGATTGGCAAAGAAGAACCAAGCGACGACGAATACGGCATTTTCGATGAGCGTCACCTAATGAGAAAGAAAACGAAATTACCACGAGCTGCAACATATTTTTTTGGTATGTGTAATAGGTGTCTCTCACTTTGGTCTGGATACCTCAAAAGCAGTATCTCAGGAACCATACTTTATGGTGGGGTTGGATGGGAAAAGTTTAGAGACTTTAAACTTGTTTGAGGGGGAACGCACCAGTCATACACAAATCCTCGATTTTTAGACATGGTGCCCTAACGTCTGGGCATGCCCCAACGTACGGGCACGATGCTCATACGTTGAGGCCTGTAGCAAGGGCATCGTACCACCATACAAATCTGCTTGAAAAGCTAATTTCCATTTCAGATTCTCAATTCAACGGATTTTCATAGGGGTACCATGCCCTCCATGCAGGGCATGGTGCCCCAACGTATGAGCATCATGTCCATACGTTGGAGCATGCCCAGACGTTGGGACACCATGCCCAAAAAATGAGGATTTGTGTATGACTGGACGCACTCCAGCTCGGGGAGAAATATCTAAGAAAAAAAGGTAAGCGATGGCCCTTACTTCTGCCTTATGTGTGGTCTAATTGATGAGAATCTTTCACATTTTATGTGCGAATGTTGCAAACTGGGGGGATTAAGGTTGGAAATGTTAGGGGGGAGTGTTTTAGGGGAGGAGAATTTAATTAACTGGATTGGAGATAAGTGCTTTACAGTAACGCGAAGTTCGGCGGTGTTTATCCGGTTAACAGCGAACCGCGGGAGGATCTAATATAAGTGCTATAAAGTGTTATCTTGGATACTATTTTTCTTCGTTTTTCTTCTTATGTGTTCTTCATTCTGTGTTTGCTAATACCATATCCCCGTTTGGGACCCCAACGAAGCCTTTGAGCTTGTTTCTCGGCCACAAACAAAATTTGGCTCTAACCAAAATCTGTCAGAATTTTCTGTTCCCACACAAATGAAGGGTTCATGATGTGTTTTTCATACCTAAGTTATAATAATAATAACAACGCAAAAAAATTCAATGTACGCCTAAAATACTTTTCATCATACAATTTTTCAGCGTACAAGTTGTCCAGGGAATTTTTGAAAGCGTTGACACGAGTCACTCAAAACTACTTCAGATGGAACGGCGTTCCAACAGCCCACCACTCTGTTTCGGAAACACCAACTACCAATATCAAACATTTTATTCGAGCGTTTATGCAGACCCATTTTTGCCAACTTAAGTTTAATTCAGTTTATTTTTCATCGTATTAGATTTATTATATTGCTAGTGCCCTATGTTCACACTGTATTCTAGGGACAAGTCTCTATGACTTACCACTTTTGGTGTTAATAAATAAATAAATAAATATCTTTGGAAAATCGCCAGCCACTCAGCTTGAAGTCGTGTCCGCACAGACAGTCTTGTTAAAAACTGAGCGTGTCAGCAGGCCCTTTAAGATAGTTACCCTTGGCAAATTTTGCAACAATCGTGTCATAATCACACGTTACGTCTCATAATTAACTACGTTATGAACAAATCTAACTGAACTGTTCAGCGAGTTCGGAATAGCGGACTGTCGGATCTACTCACATTCGAAAAAGCACGAGGTAGCCATTGGCGACTTCTGTTTCAAACTAGGTCAATCCCGCGGGCAGCGCTCAGTTGCACATGCCCAAGCCGACCCGTCAGCTCAATCTGTAACTTCATATTATGGTACTTTAGCAAACTCACACATTTTCTCATAAAATCATATTTGCCGAGTAGTGTCAAGTCTGTGGGCCATTCTGCAACGACTACTTCCAAGCTCTTCACGTGAGCAAGGTGGGTGAGCATGCTGAAAATGTTGCACACTTGATAAATATTACGAGAGACATCTAGAAGAGTCAGCGACGTCGACGGCGAAAAAGATGAGGTGCATTTAACCAGCTCCAATGGAGTCAAGTTGATATTGCCTAGGTAGAGAAGCCGGATTGAAACGGTGTCCGACAGCTTATCTAAGAGATGGACCAGAGTTCCAGCATTAGCAGACAAGTCGTTATCAGACAAGCTCAGCGCTTGAAGAGTGTCCGCATGAATCGACGAGGTCATGTAGCTAAGATCCATGGGGCCAAGGGACGAAGTCGAACTGCTCAAATCCAGGGCTTCCAGACCGAGGTCCAATCCTCCCAAAAGTGGCTCGACAGAATTCGACAGGGAATTCGAAGAAAGGTCGGCCTGCTTCAGCTTCTGAAGGCCTGCAAGCCCGTTACCAAATTTCCTCAGGTCTCCTACAGAGTGCGTAGAGCCAATCATACCGTCTTCGAGATCAAGGGAAATTAGGTGACGGAATTCCTTGATCTCAAACCCAAAACTTAGCAAGGATTTGGCGAAGTCACAAGAACGAACGTGCAGATGCGCTGTATCTTTGCGCATAACTTTTAGAATCTTCAGGATACTTTCATAACTCTTTACATAGCCACACGATGTAAACAGTTTCCAAACTGATATCTTGATGAGGGATTTTTCACTCTTTTTCAAGGTGGAGCAAAGACGATCCGCAGCTTTCTGGAAAGAATGCAGAGAACGATCTAGTCTGAGTGAGCACACTATCTGACACTCAGTAGACAAATTCTCCTCAAGCATTGCTTGCTCCACAAAATCGCTGAAATCCGGCTCCCCAACGTCAAACGCATAGCAAGAGATGTTGAACTCTCGCAGAGTCACCAGACCGTCTCCTACGGCTTGAACAAAGCACTCAAAAAGCAAGGGAGCTTTTGTCTCAATCCCGTCAAAAAACCGACATCGGCAAAAGGAGCAGCAAGACTCGGCGATGTCCAGGACGGTCAGCATGCGTCTCGGCCAGTGGCTTATGAGCCGTCGGATCTGATCGACATTCCGCATAATAACAGCCTCCTTCAGCAGCACCAAGGCCAAGTCACTCGGAATCCTTCCCACAACTTCGGGAGTGATAGCAACGAAATTTACGACTGCCGACGCGGAAAGTCGAACCAACGATATCGTGTCTTCGGTGCAGACAGATACGCGGCTTAGCATCACCGATTCGGCGGCTAGTTCAAAGTCACAAAGAAGCATATTCATATCCTACAGGTTCACTAGCGAAATGGGAAAGGCCTTTACCAAGTTCACATCTTGGTGGCCAAACAACCCTTCAAAAACAACAGAACGAAACAATGGGCGGAGTTCAAAAGCCTAAGTAAGGGTGGAGTTCAAAAGCCTAAGTAAGGGTTTTCCGACAGGTATAAGCATCAAAATGTTACGAATCTGACAAGGACAAAAGGGTGGGTGGGCTTAGCCAGTTCCGGTAGCAACATCCTGCTTGCTTACCCCTTGGCTTGTATACCATCTGAATGTCAAATAGAGATAGCGCTCATCCGTACCGGGTACTGGATACCCCGTATACCCTAGCCGGAAAAGGGTTGCATTCCGAGAGGCGAGTGATGGATGTCTATCACTCAGCCTTACTACCCAGTGGCCAAAGCACGGCATTTAATAATAATAATAATACAAAGCAAGAGAAAAGGCTTTCGCCTCCAAATAAATTTAGAAGGATAAGGCGTAAACTAGCAGGACAGTTCAGCAGAGAGGCCAAACGACTACATAACATACAATTCTTCGACGTTGGCCGAAGGTACCGTAAGAACACAATTGACATTTGTCCCACATCTTTCCCCTACGAAAGGATGTAAAGAAGGACGACATTAAGACTCCTTAAAGTTTAACTGAAAAGCCAACTTATTTTTGTGTCCTTTAGTTGAATAGGCCTACACTGAATTATTTGGATTCTGCAAAGGGGATTTTTCTGTTTTCCACTATCTGCTCTAGTTCTGGCGTTCAGAATATCTGCGGCCGTCCCCACAGCGAAAATTCTACTATTGCGCGGGAAATTTTCATCTAAACACAAACAAGGGTTTTCAGTGGGCAGTGGCGATATTGGTGAAGATTGCTTAGTGCCTGAACAAAAAAAAAGTCACAAATCTTTCTTGTAAGGCATACAACAAATTAGAGGTACCACAAATCACACGGAAATTCCACTATTTTAAAATCGATTATTCCTGAATAGCGGAACAACCAAGTAACGCATTTTCAGCGGGTCTTCAAGCCAATTTAAGTGAATAAGTGATGGGTAACTAGATTGTCCTATCCCAGTCCTTTTCGGTTAAACTTTAATATTTGTAAAGTTGACCGTGCGAAAGAACGGACAGGACTTGGCTGGGACAATCAAATAACCAAGTTTTGCCAAATGTCAATTTATGCCATTTGCGTTTTTCACAGCTAATCTGTTCTGCGGGATGATTATGGTTATGTGTCAAAACAAAGCCTTACCGTATAGTAAAAGATGTACTTCTTTTTCGTGGGTTCTTCCGTTACGTTGAAGTACACGAAGATCTGCATCGCGGCGAAAACACCAGAGACGAGAATTTCACTAAAGGGAGAGGCACACGTCTGCTCTCTCTGGAGAATCAGCCAGACGTACATGATGACCCAGTGCATTCCACAAGTCGGACCAATCCACACAGGGTAGAGAGAGGCGAAGAAACCGATGGCCATGATTCTGGAGCCTAGAAGCATCGTATTTGTTTCATATATACAAGACGGATGGGAACATTGAAGGTACCCTGCTAGTAAGTATGTTTTTTAGTATTTTACTCAACAAGCAATTACCCTCATCAAAACCGCTAACTGACTCGGGATCGAACCCACAACTCTCGACAAACTTGAACCAGTATATGATGTAGTGGCATGCTTTTTTTTGGTAAAGCTGCTTGTTATATTGCAAGTGTAGCTTTGAGCCGTATTACCTATTTATTTAGTTTTTAAAGCCGTAAACAACAAGTAAAGTCATGCAGTACATGAGAAAAAAGAAGAAAAGACAAATACAAATCATCAGACAAGATAGACAATTGAAAAAAAACATAAAAAAACACCCATGTCGTCTACAGACGCGGGAGCTCGCTATAGACCACAAATTATAGCGAAACAGACAAAAACGGAAAGTTGAAATGGCTGAATCATGTAGTTCAAGCGTGCTATCGACAGCTTTAGTAGACACTCTTTTATTTAGAAGCTTTTGTAGTTTGAAAATCTGTTAGTTTTTTCCTTTGGTGGGATAATGCTCGTTAAGCTGAAAAGTTTTATTATGTGTAGTAACGGCGAGAAGCTTTTGCTTAACACCAAATGTATATTCGACAAAGGTACTGCATAGGCTAATTTTATCTTTCTTCAGGTCAGTACTAAATTTCAACTGGAAACGTTAAATATCACTGTCCGGATTGTCCGGAGTTATCTTTGGACGTCGTCAAAAACTGGAAGGTACCGAATAATCCAGTAAAAAAATCAAACGTCAAAGATGAACACAAGTTGTTAGATTCTTTCATACGAAATGAGTTACGTTACTGTCCAAAGTTGAACATCTTCAGTCTTGTTCTATTTCAACTGCCACCTATACCGAAAAAAAACTTAACACGCCACCTAGCGATAAACTTCGGACAGTCCGTCCGAAGTATATCGCTACGTGGCGTCCTGTCATTAATCAGGACTGCGCTTGAAATCCAGTTAGTAGGATTTTAATGTTTCGATACAAATGCTCGCATTCTATTCGTTACTTTTGTAAGTACTGAATAATTCGTTTCTTCGGGCAGGCTGCAATCCCTCTCACCTACGCGCGCCATCCGAACTAAAGGGAGATTCTGGCAGTCTGGAAAGCTCCGCTAGTCTAGGCTATGCGCCGGCTAGTTTTGCGACTTGGCTAAAAACCGCTTCGCTTTCCAGATATTGTCTATCAATGAGTTCTTACTCGTGGCGGATTTTCGTTACGACTGTCCGAAAGCGAATCCGTGAGAACGCCAGAATCGCCTTTAAATCAACCAATCATTCCATCTATGTCTTGACGTTGCTAAATCGTCCAAAGTTTCCCATTATAAGAAAAAGATAGCGGACCCTACGCTGTCCGCCATGCGCCGCATCCCAAAAACTGAATAACGACAGTAAACAAAACAAAAAATAAAAAACAGAGTTGCAGTTCATTGTTTATCTGACAGTTGCCTCTTCAAGGGGCAAACAACGAAACCAAAATAGTGAAAGATCCAGAGATACATTCAACGACGAACAGCTCTGCTGCATTCGGCAACGACTGAACGACTGAAAACGCCATTTCACTTCATACAATACTGTTACAAGCGTTCTTCTATGTATGGTTCTACGGTGTGTTTTTTCCAAGCCTGCATAGCATCTCTTCCATCTTTATCACCACCTTTTGGAGGACTGTCAGGCTCCAAGACTTGCCATTTATACTGAACCTAGCGTATATAGCCCCGCTGCCTTGAGGGTGTCCCACTCGGCTGATATCTACGGTCATGCCAGACCATTTGCACTACAAAGCCACCACATGGCTGGGAATTTATGAGACCAACAGAGGATGTGACATTCCTGTCACATCCCGTCTAGCTACCAGCTGGCAAAAACAGCCCTCTCTTCTAACGGTTATCAACAGTAATCACTTTTTAAAGAGAAAAAAATCTGGTTTAAGTTTAACCAAAAAAGGGCTAAGACTCGACAGTCTAGTTACCTTAAATTACCTTAAATTGCACTTGCAAGCAATAAGGATGTTGAATCCCGATGAGTAGCTTGCGGTTGATGATGGTGTTTGCTTATTTCCGGGTCACTGTTTCTGGGGCACTCCAGTGCACTTTCCACGGTTGCGCACACCAGTCCTCGTCGAGTCGCTTTTTGAACCCCTCAGGTGTTTCGCTAGTCACAGCTGAATCAGACAGGCCGTTCCACAGAGGAACAGCACGATTGCTGAAGAAGTGCTGGCGAACACGAGAGGAGCAGGATCTTCGGAACAGCTTCCGCGAGTGGCCCCTAGTCCGTGAATTGCTGTCAGGGGCGAAGAGGGAAGGGAGACAATTAGAGTTGAGTAGTTTGAAGACAAGTAGCATGTCTTCCCTCTTCCGCCGGTAAGTTAGTGTTGGGAGTTTTAGTTTCTGCAGCCGTTGTTCATAAGGCAGTGTTTTGAGGCCACGAATGGATTTTGTGGCTCGTCTCTGGACGCCTTCGATGAGCTTCTTGTCTTGTTGGTAGAAGGGCGAGGCAAGGGTGTTACCGCTCTCCAATTTGGGCCTGACCAAGGCTTTGTAGAGCTTCATCATAACAGCTGGTTTGCGGGATGAGATTGAGCGTTTGATCATCCCTAGAGTCCGATTGGCGCTTGCCACCACCTTTTTGGTGTGGGAGTGAAACTTCAGTTGGTCGTCTACGATGACTCCGAGGTCTCGCTCTTCTGAGGTGGGTGGGATCGGAACTGTGAGGCCAGATCCGGGTCTTCTCATCTGGTATTGCCGTTTTGGATTATTATGTCCGAAGTGGAGTATGCGGCATTTGTCAGGGTTGAACTCCAGTTTCCACTCACTTGACCAATCAACTAGGGTGTTCAGATCCTCTTGCAGAGTGTTTGTCAGAGCGTTGGCAATTAGCTTCGAGTCATCTGCATATCGTGGTAAGGGGTTCTTTAGCATCTGACGGGCATCGCTGATGTAGATGTTGAAGAGAGTTGGTCCTAGCACTGTCCCTTGCGGTACTCCACTAAGTACTGCAACTTCTGATGATAAGACCTCCTCTCCTGCTGTCCCAAAGACACGAACTCTTTGCTTACGTCCAGTCAGGAAGTTCTGTACCCAATCCGCAACCTGGGGGTGAATAGAGCATGCATCAACCTTGATGCGCAACCTCCTGTGGCTAACCTTGTAAAAAGCTTTTGCCTGATGTAGGAGTGCTACATCAACTGGTATGGCTTGCTCCAGAAAGTTGGTGACAATTTCATAAGACTCTATTAGGTTAGTATCTACAGACTTGCCAGAGACGAAGCCATGTTGGCTTGGATGAGTGATCTTATTTGCTGTCAGATGTTGGGTGATTTCTTTGTTGACAATGCCTTCTATGACTTTGGATATGACAGAGGTCAAACTGATTGGTCGGTAATTCTCTGGGGAGTTTTTATTTCCCTTCTTGTAGATGGGAGTGACAGGTACCATTTTCCAATCCTCAGGTACAGATCCTTGGTCCAGTGACAGTTGGAATATTCTTGTTAGAATTGGTGCTAGAACAGAGCTGGTCTCTTTCACTGTTCTTGGGTGAATCCCATCGGGTCCTCTTGATTTGTTGGGGTCTAGGGCAGCAAGCCGCTTCGCGACGTCAGATCCCGAGACGACAATTCTTTCCATGGGTGTGGTGATTGAGTATTTTGTAGTTTCAGGGAGATCTTTGTCGTCTACATCGTTAGTGTAAACAGAGGCAAATTGCTGGTTTAGGGACTCTGCAATTTCCAGGGGGGTTGTGGCAGTGGTACCATCACATCTTTGGAGGGGGGGAATACTTCGCCGGACTGGTCTCAGGGATGATATGTGCCGCCAGAATTTCTTCGGTTTTGTTTTCGATTCAGTCGCTAGGGATTCTTCGTGCTTAGATATGCATTGGTTGACTGCCTTTTTGCACATTTTCCTGGCATGCTTGTATGCCAGTATGGTGATTGCTTGTATGGTGATTTTGCGTATTTGAATATCCCAGATGCGTATAAGATCCCGAGAAGAAGCCAGGACGAGAAAAGAAAAGTCAATGCTTGGGGTAAGAGGCTACTGGCACTGTGCGGTGAGTTTGGCTTGGCAATTGGGAACGGGAGATTTGGGTTGGATGCAGACCGGGGTGAGTTCACTTGCACTTCAGGGGTAAGTTTTAGCGTTATCGATTATATTTTGGTAGACACTAAACTCGCACCTGCATCCCTTAATGTTGAAATTGATCATAGGTCAGAATCAGACCATTTTCCGGTTAGTTTGAGTATTACGTTTTTGACTAAGGCTCCCCCGTGTCCGAGGAAAGTATCCCAGTGGCGGGAACAAAGGCAGAAACCCCCACCGAGAATAAAGAGTGATTGGACAAAAGACGAGGTAAACACAATCCAAGAAATACTAACGACAGAAGAAATGGAAAGTTCTATTTGTAGAATAAAGCAAAGTATAGTTGCTCGACAAGATACAACTGACGTAATTTCATCAGTATTAACAACAACACTTAGGGAAAACCTAGAAGGGCCGCTTTCTAAACAGACGCTCAAGCCAACAGGGTTTTTCGATGCTGATTGTGAAGCAGAAAGAAAGAACCTTGCAAGAGTCCTGGCAAAGGTGAAAACTGCGGACACGGAAACCCGGAAAATCGAATGGCTTAGTAAATACCGCGAAGAAAGAAAAAGGTGTAAGTCTCATATAAAGAAAAAGAAAAAACTGTTTGAGCTAAAACAACAAGCAGAAGTTGCTAAGGCTTTTAAGAGTACGAACAAAAAAGAATTTTGGAAAAAAATTCGCGAACCCGGCACGAAAAATAAAACCGAGAACGAGACCCCAGAACCCGAGGAATGGCCTGCCTACTTCGAGTCATTGCAACATGATTTCGCACAGAATTCTACTCTACTGGTCCCTGATTACGAGGAAATGGCAGCGGAAATAGGAATAATCGCCGAAAGTCACACGGAGTACCCCCTAAACCAAGAAGACTACTTGTTATGTGATCCTGTTCGGAAGGAGGAGTTAGAACTAGCACTAAGGAATTCATCAGGTGGGTCAGCTCCAGGGCCCGACGGCCTTCCTCTACGTTTGTATAAAGTTGCGACATCTATATTACTCCCAGTTCTTCTGGGAATTTTTAATCTAGTCCTTAGCACACAGAAGTGGCCGGAGGCTTGGAAAACGTCCCTTATTTTCCCTCTTTATAAAAAAGGGAACCCGCGTGCGTTTGAAAATTATAGGCCAATTAGTTTAATGGATAGTTTAGGAAAAATTTTGGAAAAGATTATAGATAAGAGATTAAGTCAATGGTTGGACCAAAGAGAAGTTATTAGAGAGGAGCAAGGAGGTTTTCGGAAGGGGTATTCGACGTCGGATAGGTTATTTATTTTAAATGCTTTGATGAATAAATATTGTAAAGGAAAAGGGAAGTTATACATAGCTTTCCTAGACCTTAGCAGAGCATTTGATAATGTGGATCGAGTGATATTGTTTAAGATATTGGTAAAATTAGGCCTTCCCCTATTATTTATAAGGATGATATTATGTATGTATTGCGAAACTAAAAACTTCGTAAAGGTGGCGGGGAAAGGTATATCGAGGATGTTTTTCAATATAAAAGGAGTGAGGCAGGGAAGCGCACTTTCCCCGAAATTATTCGCGATATTCGTTAATGACATAGTTTCTTTTTTGGAAAGTAGGTGGGCACCAACAGTACGGCTTGGTGAGAAAGTTCTCTCGCTGCTCATGTTCGCAGATGACATCGCACTAGTCGGTAAAACAGCAGCTGAATTACAGATATTGCTGGATCTAACAGGGGTATATTTGGAGGAAAAGAAATTGCAGCTCAACATCAAGAAGACTGAAGTAATAGTTTTTGGACGCCAGCCAAAAGGGGAACAGCAAGAGAGTTTCTTCTTCAAGGGACAACAGATTAAGATTGTCACGGAAGCTAAATACCTTGGTTTTCATCTTTCTTCGAACGGTAGCTGGAAAAAACACATTTCAGTAGCAGCCTCAAGAGCCAAAGCAGCATTGTTTACTTTGTATAGAAACAACCTACTCACCGGGATTGGCGACCTCAAGCTGCACAAACAACTGTTTTGTTCGAAAATTGAATCAATAGTTCATTACGGAGCCGAAATATGGGGGTACGAAAGCGGAAAAAACCTAGAAACGCTACAGCTTCAATATTACAAGAGGATATACGGGTTACATATCACCACGCACAGCCTGGTTATAAGAGGCGATCTTGGATTATTTTCAATGCGAAGTAAGAGGGAAGTCCATATCATCAAATATTGGTTAAAGCTACTGGATTACCCCAACCACAGGCTGGAATCATCTGCATATAATGAACTACTAGAAATTGGGACAAAGAAAGCTTGGCCTTTCCAGGTTAAAAAGTTATTGGATAAAAATGGATTTTCGTACATATGGAATATGGGTCGTGGACCAGGAAAGGAAGGGAAAAAATTCCTGGGAGAATTCAAAGCGAGGCTAAAAGACCAGGAAATCCAGCAGTGGTGGCTGGACATTAAGTCATCTAAAAGTCTACAATTTTATAGTCAAGTGAAGGAAACGTATGGTGAGGAATATTATTTTAAGTTGGATATCCCCAAAAGGTTTATGAAGGTTTGGTTGCAGGTGCGAGCAAATTGTCTACCTTTCGGGAAAGTTTGGGAAAGAAAGAGGAATCCGGAAATGCATAGGTCTTGCCCGGTTTGTGGGGAAGGTGAGTCTGGGCTTGGCCATATTCTCCTGCGGTGTCGTAGCCTCTCACATTTGAGGGGAAGTATTTTTGAAAAGGGGAATGATGGCCTTCTCCCTGGGATTTTGAAATCAACGTCGCCGAGGTATATTATCGCAGTAGGGAATTTTGTTGGAAGGGCTTTAGAGTTTAGTAAGATTGATGAAAGAGATAGAGAAAGTGCGCCGTAGAAATTATAGTAGTGTTGAATGAATGTTGGTTGTATTTATGTATGTTGATTGTTACTGTATATGGCCATACGGCTTTCAAATACAGATTATCTTATCTTATCTTATCTTGTATGCGTCCGAATTTTCTAGAGATGGATTTTTCCGGTACTTTGCCCATGCATGTTTTCGCTTTTTGATGGCTTGTTTAGTAGACGCGGACAGGTAAGGTAGGATTTTAGGCTTCTTTATGAATCTTACTGTGGTGTGTTTTTTTTCGGTTTGCAGTACAAGATCCCGAAACAGTGACCAGGCTGTGTCAACTGATTCCGCTGACAAGACTGTTCTCCAATCTGCTGTGCCCATTTTTCTGTAATCCGTGAAGACTCTTTTGGTGTAACCATTTTCCTCTGTGATGTAGGTCATTCTGACTTCAATACTCACATGGTCACTTGAGCCTATCAAGTGATCACGTATCCACTTAAATAGGCCTAAAAACCCGACAAAAATACGTTACTCCGTTTGTCCGCTGACCACAGATAATGGATTTCATCGAATGAACTTAATCTTTCGGATTTGTCGTATCTCTAGGCGCCTGTCCCTCCATGCTTGAAATATTTACCAATTGCAATGGTAAGCCATTGCCGAAAAAAAGTCGGCGCTAATCGTCTTTAATCCTGCAAACGCAGGCTTGTTTTAAAATTCAAGATCTCCGCGTCTGGATGAATTTTGGGTTGTCGCGCAAGCAGTGCACATTCTGAACGTCATTACTAGAGCATCGAATGAAAAAACTGCAAAATCCCTTTCATGGGTCAAAATGTTTCAGTGTATCCACATATCAATGTAAAAACAAGTTGCCTTTCAAGTTTTCAGGTTGCTGTGAGCGTAGACCGGAAACTGCCTTATCCGGAAATATCGATTGCTGGTTTCTTGATGATAGAATTCGGTTTTGTGCCCAAAGTGAAATTTTTAGCGGGTCGATTTTGCTCGTTAGATCGGATATTTAGTTCCAAAAACTGTCACTGCAGCAAGAAACTTACCAATTAGGCAGAGTTGAGACATAAAATGGACAACTGTTCCTCCAAGTGGTATATTCTGCTTGAGCGGATGCTGATAGCGGATCGACCTCGTATACGTTGTCATGGCCCAACTGATGCTGATTAAACTTGTTGCAATGGAGCAGAGTTGAAACACAACTGAAAAAAATTACAGGTGGGACCTCGCGATTAGAAGTTGGCTTTCGAAAAGGACTAACTGTGTTTTAGCGACTCACTGGGAATCACTAACGCTACTAAAACAAGACCAAAGGTTTCGATGGGATCCCAGAAATTTAATATTTGATCCAGACAATCGGGTCTTGTCTTCGCCAGATCCAGTCTTCGCCAGGCTAATCATCTGAGAAAACCAAGTTCAGATATACCTCTATAAGCCATATCTATTTTGACGATACTGATTGAAACTTCCTGCTTTACTTCTGCCAAATTTCCGGTTTTGGCCGGATTCCGGGCGAACAAGTTGTCCGGGTAGAGAATGTGTTCTTCTTATCCCTAAATCGAACGTCTAATCAACTTTCAATAAAACTGTTACTTTTAACAAACTTTCCGGTTTTGACCGGATTCCGGGCGAACTACTGTCCGGCAAGAAAATGGTTTTCACCATCGTGTTCAGCATGTCTTCTTACCCCCAAATCGAACCTCTAATCAACTTCAAATAAAACTTTTACTTTTAACAAACTTTCCGGTTTTGGCCGGATTCCGGGCGAACTATTTGTGCGGCAAGAAAATGGTTTTCACAATCGTGTTCAGCATGTCTTCTTACCCCCAAATCGAACATCTAATCAACTTCAAATAAAACTTTTACTTTTAACAAACTTTCCGGGTTTGGACGGATTACGGGCGAACTATTTGTGCGGCGAGAAAATTGTTTTCACCATCGTGTTCAGCATATCATCTTACCCCTAAATCGAACATCTAATCAACTTCAAATAAAACTTTTACTTTTAACAAACTTTCCGGTTTTGGCCGGATTCCGGGCGAACCACTCGTCCGGTGAGAAAATGGTTTTCACCATGTCTTCTTACCCCATAATCGACTATCATATTAGCTGTTTAAAAATATTTTGTTTGCCCCTTAATTTATACCCCCTCCCCCACCCCTAAATATAGGGCTACAGAGCCCATCTACGAACTTGACCTTACCCTTGACCCAAAGAATCCTCACACCAAGTTTCATCAAAATATCTCATTCCCTTCGAGAGTTACATACAGAGCGTACAGACGGACGGACGGACAGACAGACAACTTTTGCGATGTCATAGGTATCCCTCCACTTACGTTTTCGGATCCCAAAAGAATCGCAGTGCCGAAGTTGAAAAGGCGTATCACCGAGATGGCTTGTCTTCTCGGATTTTGTGTTCTTACTGCTTCCAGTTTAGTTTCCTATGACCTATGTTTAGATGCGCTCATCTAAAGCCATATGAGGTCAAAAGACATTTCCTTCGCTTTCAACGGGATCTCCTCAAGCACCCGTTTTACAGCTGGTCCTTCTGCGGCAGAACCACGCCAAAGGTTCGGCCGGTAAACCAAGTTCTTCGGCGAGCAGACCGCCTGTCCCCTTTCTTTGTAAAAAAAAAAAAGCTATAGCACTCACGTCGGAGATGGTTGCTCCTATCTGATCTTAAAACAATGCAAATCTGAACAATCATCTGAGGGGCAGACTCCGTGTAGCTCTCCACCAATCGTAGTAGGGTGGCATCCGCATCCTCGTTCATGCACAGTTGGTAGTAGTGTCGCTGTTTGGCCTTGTTGCCTTTCGCTAATGCTCTCCTGCTCTTCAAACCGAAGTAAATGGTATCCACGTACCTAAGTGGAAAGTGGAAAAGTACATGTCTTCGTCCCGTATTCTAACCGTAAATTCGGTTATGCAAAATAACATGTTCGGAGTCCATGATAGTTTACAACCTGCAGCCAGCCGAGCATCTAATTCAAATGATATTCTATTTTTCAAAACTTCCAGCATGGTACTGAAAAGGAATAACTATTAATCTTGTCAGTCTGATCCTGTATTTCTCAACATGTTTGCCCTAAAACTGGAATGGTCTTGAATTAATCGCTGGTTTAGCTTTCTATACTGTCAGAAGTTTCAAAACAGATAACACGAGGATGCGCGGTTTCAACAGACTTTTTTGTTTGTCGTCATGATATCGGAAAAGTCTGCGGATGCTTTTTTGGCTGTTTTTCGGCTCTTCCTGGCAATACTTATGGATAAAATTTAATGTATAACGTTTTCAAAATGACAACAGGTTACATCCCAAGTGTTGTCTGTCGAAAACTGCGCATCCTTGTGTTATCTGTTCTGAAACTTCTGACAGTGTAGATAAAACACCTTGGTTATAAACTGCGGAAAGAGGTGTAGAGTATTAAAGCTTAATAAAGCTTGTTTCAATAGTTCACCATCCCGACAAGATCGTTAGACATAATGTCAGAGGATACTTTAAAATAATTATTACCAAAGGTACTAACAGTAATTCCAGGGTCCTTTGAGGTCGTAGATGATCAACATGGGAATATTATTAGCCTACGACTTCTTTTTCCTTTTGTTCTTTTGTCATTACTCCATGTTAGCACCTTGCGTGTTTTTTGGGAAATAAAACAATAATAATAATAATAATAAACCATCCGCCTCACAGCTATTTATTTACAAAGCTTACACAAAATATGCAAACTGCCCCATTTCAGAACGAATAAAATAAGGTGTTAAAACTGACATACAAGCTCTCACCTTACAACTGGTCCAAGATGTAGCAAAAGAAAGCACAACCTAAATAGCCACTGACCCAGCGTCGCACGGGGACAGAACGGGCTCTCTTTGTCCTTAAGATACCTGAAAGCAAACGAGGTAAGGATGGCTAACAACTCCGCGTTTTGAAGCGCAAGAAAATCGAAAAGAACTAGCACCGCCAGTCGTGACACTCCATCTATTATCACATTTATAAGAAAACAGTTTCGATCAATTCCAAAAATAGGGTATGTTTGGATTTTCTTGACCCAGTAAACGTCCGATTTGGGGCGTAAAAGATCTCGTAGACTGGAGATGCCGAACCCACGGCAGTTTAGGCGGACTTCAGATGACTTATCGATCCGGTGAGGAAAGGATGAAAAGAACAGTTCTGTCAGCCCAATTTTCCCCTGTATCAGTCCCCTGTATCTTTGTAAATGTAAAACATCACCGCTCTCGCCAAACCCCGGTGAAACTAATGGTCCGATACGAAATGAAACATAGATACAAAATTACCAGATAAAAACCCAAAAAAATAAATGCAATAACTAATTCAACATAGACTTTTACTCCTATGTCTACACCTTCGTCACTTTTCTTGGGCCTTTCTTCAGCCATGAACTGTCAATTTTCCATGGGGACGTGTTACAGATGGTACTTGATGTAAGACATAGAAACTCAGATTTTCCACTGATTTTTCAGATGTACTATTCAGACAGCTTGTATTGGCAGTCACACATCCTTAATTCAGCATTCTAAGGAACTTCTGGTCCACAACCTAAGGCAGTCTACATTTATTTTTTGTTTGCAAGATTGGTTTTTAAACAGAAATAGATAAGTGTAGGATGATGAGATTTTAAGCCTGGAAAGCGATTATAGCCTATGGGGAAATCTAAGCAAAACAAGTTTAACACTTACCATCTGAGGCTCATCCCTGTTATTGTACATGATGGTAAAACCAAGAACACCAAAGTAAAGATGAAGTATGCTAATTCCCCAGCCCGGAAGTACTCAACACACAGGTAAATGTCAGCACCAACGTCCGCTGTATATGATAGTATTGAGCATGTTAAGCACAGAATGTCAAAGGCATTGAATCTCGGGTTTTCAGGCAGAGCATCTGGCTCATCGAGAAAGTTGGGCTGCACTGACAAGACTTCCATGCCCCACTCAAGTGACCTGCTGTGCTGCAAGCAGATACAGTCTAGGATTAAATCCTACGTCTTCCATAGTACAACAGAATAAATGGCGGTACCATCACTACAGAACTAAACACAGAGGCAGGAAAAAAGGGCTCAAATTTTAAACAGATAAATTAGATTCTGATCGCAAAATTCATACTGATGAAAGGATAGCATCTGGAAGGGGGAGGTCATTTTTATCAGATACCAAACTAGTCCTGGTCGTGGTTGCCCCAAATATTTTTCTCATGGACAGAATTTATCAGCCTCTGAGTCAATGGAGATCTTCTCTGAGAGATTTTGGCAAAAAAATGCCAACAGATGAATTTATTAAATTGCCCTGGGAACTATATAGTTCAAGGTAACAAGGTTTAAGGTAACATATGTTTGACTACTTCTCTCATGTGATTGTGTATAATTAATCTTTCGTCCGAGGTGACTGCAAATAATGGACCATGGTTTGCCATCAACCATGGCATATTGCTCTAAATGGATAAGTCAGCTGAGATTTATTCCAGCGACAGTTCAGCCCTCCTTGCCCAGCATCCTCTTCAGGTTGTTGCTAGCAGAACACACCTGCAGTTTAGGCGATGAGGTATTGCTGAAATCAATCTCAGCAGACAAATGAACCATGCAGCAAGGGCCTGTTTACACCATCCTCAGGCACTGTGCTCTTCCTGAGGTTCTGACTGTACCCTAAAGTTGACAAGGTTTTGAGCACAATTATACAGCCAAAACTTCAAATATCTATCTGAGTGGGTCAATATTATAATGGGAATCCTTCGCAGTCAACCACAAGAGAACCAGAACCACAACTACTGGGCCAAACTATGCCAGATCCTTCAGTCAGTAGCCAACACTAGTGGTTGTACTGGTGCACAGTGAGACCACACCAAGTCAAACATTCCCACCACTGACACCAGTAGCGTATATTCCGATTTGTTTCGGGAGGGGCGACAGCTCAGTGAAAATATGCGGCCAAATGCCACCCCCTTTTCGGCCGGAAGGCAGAAAAATTTTCGGTGATTTTTTCATTTTTTTACCGTTTTTAACACTAAAAACACCTCTAGCCAGACTAAAATTCAATCCAAATGACGATTTTGTTAAAAATGAGGTGCAAACAACACCTTTTAATCTTGTAATCATTCACATTGCGACGTTTTTCCAACTAAAAATCCCTTTTTCAAGAATTTTGGGGGGGGCGATCGCCCCTGTCGCCCCCCCCCCTAATATACGCTACTGACTGACACTATTCCACTATTCCCAGCTTTGAAAAAGAACGCTTCTTTTTATTTTTTATACTGCAGAATACCCCCATTATTTGCACCACCCCCATTAAGGAAATATATGCATGCAATGCCCACTGTTTCTTTACAGACTCTACACTTTCTACAAGCGTGAAATTGGACCTTGACTGAATAAAAGGTATAATTATTCTCTACAACCTAATATTTTTTTCCTTTTCCTTGAACGAAGTTGCAGTATTGCCAAAATCCTTTTTCTAAACACCTACTGACCACGACCAAATTGTTTTGTGACTTCCGCTGATTTATTTATGCTACCAGGTTAACCTAAATAGCTTGAGTTTGACTATTTGCACCAGCCTATTTCTGTCACATATATTTGCGCCTTTTCAGCTTTCTGTTGCGCCAGGTAATTCCTCAAAGAAGAAATGGAAGTATGTGGATGACATTTGATATTAATTAATTCAGTCAGGATGGATGTATTTTGATGTTCCATGTGCAATTCTTGTGATTTGGTCTTTACACAAGTTTACTAGGGGTGATGCAAATATATGGGTGGCACCAGTCTAGTACAGTAGCCCCTTTTCAGGCACGATGCTCAAACGTCTAGCACCATGCCTGGGTGCTAGACGTTCAAGCACTGTACCTTGGATTTCATGTATGGTGCATGGATTTCAGTATACAGTGCATACATGAAAAACACAGTTTCTATCATCACACACTGAGCACCAGCTCGGACAGGCCTGCAATTACTACCATGAATTAGAGAAATCAAAGACAATCCTTATCATATTTAAAAGGGGCTAGTGCAGTCTAGTACACTAGCCCCTTTTCAGGCACGGTGCTCAAACGTCTAGCACCATGCCTGGGTGCTAGACGTTCAAGCACTGTAGGCTACCTTGGATTTCACGTATGGTGCATGGATTTCAGTATACAGTGCATACATGAAAAACACAGTTTCTGTCATCACAACTAAGCACCGGCTCAGACAGGATGAAATTACTACTAGGAATTAGAGAAATCAAAGACAATCCTTTACATATTTTTCACAATAAAAACAAAAGGGGGCAACTGATGATGGAGATGAAAAACCTAACAGCACCCAATCTATTTTCCATGTAGAGTGCCCAAGAGCCAATATTCTGGTTGGCTGCTAGGTAGAAAAAGCTGAGGCACAGGACACTTTGCATGCAAAACCCTTGACTATGTAGAAAAGGAAATGAGGTTTTTCAAGTCTGTCATCAGCCGAGCCATGTTGTTTTTGTTATGAAAAATATGACAAGGATTGTCTTTTTTGATTTCTCTAATTCATGCCATGAATTAGAGAAATCAAACTACCATGAATCATGGTAGTAATTTCAGCCCTGTCCGAGCTGGTGCTCAGTTGTGATGACAGAAACTGTGTGTTTTTCATGTCTGTATTGTATACTGAAATCCATGCACCATACATACATGCTGCATACATGAAATCCAAGCCAAGGGCAAGGTACAGTCTGGGTACAGTGCTTGAACGTCTAGCACCCAGGCATGGTGCTATACGTTTGAGCACCATGTCTGAAAAGGGGCTGCTAAATAGGTTTTAGCTAAGATACTGTACCAAAAAACAGCCTACCAACTGAAACTTCTTCTGAAATTTTTAAAGGGCTTAATTCAAAGTTTTTTCGGCTTCCACACACGTGAGTTACAGGATTTAAGAAATGGCGCCATGCCGAAAGTATAGAGCTACTACTCAGTAAATTCCAGGAAACTTCTTGTGCTCTATGTTGTGCAATGTTGTCAAAATGTACTCAACGAAAACGGAAAACAAGTGAATTTGATCCTGTACAAAATCTAGAGAATTTCTCATTATTTCGCCTGTTCTGAGAATTTACATAAGAAGTAAGCCTTGATAGTAAAGCAGTTGTATATTCCTTTATTATAGACAACATTTTATAGTTCTGGACATGTTTGATGTAGGTGCTAGAGCTAGGCTAGCTAGGAACATATCCAATCACGACAATGCCGCAATGACAATATTTAAGCACTGTATTATTAGCAATGCCAGTGATGGTAGTAGATGCTTGAGTGCTGAACAAAAAAGCTGCCTATGATTTACAGGCGATGCAATCTCTGACTGAGTGGGATTGCTGATTGATTCCACTTTTCTATGGTTCAGTAAAGGGTGGCCACAAAATCACCTAGTGGCAAAAATTGGCGATTTTTTTGTAATGATTGCAGGAATTGCTGTGAATTTTCCTGATCACTTTTACCTAAAACATCTTCAAAAAATATTTTGAAAATACCATTGCATTCAGGACAAAATTGTCTGTTTTGTAAGGCCATCAGTAAGATGTCCTAGCTATTTAATATTATTTCTTAATATTCAATGTAAATTTAGATGTAGAAAAAAGTAGCTGAACTTGCCTACAAAAATTTGTTGATACTAAGGAGGAAAAGTCAGCAGCCTATAGCAGCAATAGGTCTATTGGACTATAACCTTAATGATCTTATTCATATTTTCTCATCTAACTCACTTGCTGGGGCTCCCCATGCACTCAAAACCAGCTCAAAATACCCAGTTTCATAGAATTTCATTGAAGCACATAGTTCCAAGCTGGTCACTAGATGGACAAAACCCTAAAGTCAATGGATGAACATAGGCATTTCCTTATGTAAAATACTGTTTTCTAAAGAAGATTTAAGATGCTTAGAGGCAAGATAGAGAGGTGATTTTGGCCTCAAATCAAAGCTAAAAGATAGGAGAATCACATTCTGATCTTCAACAGCTCAGGTTTGATTAAAAAATAATTTACTGGCTACCCTTCAGTCAATTCAGTTTTTTTTTTCATTTGCTGCATTACAGATTATTATGAGATAGGCTATATCTATTGGACAGATTTTTCTATTTTTAAGCTTTTAGGATAGAAAGAAATTAAAAAACGGTTTATCAAAATATTATTAACTTAATCGAATTCCGTGCAGATTCAGTTTTCTTATTTATACTAGGCTAGTTATCTCTGAAAAAAGATGGTTTACAGTTTTGGCTATCACAAATCTTAGATTTTAAGTATTGACATCTGATGGAAATCGCCCAATTCAGTCTCACACAGGTCTCACAACTTTATTTGATTCTCCTGTGTGATTTTTCCATTTATCATGCCATCTAGCCATGTGGAGTTAACCAGTAATGTGACTTGATTGACATGAAGAGTCACCAGTTTGGTTGGTAGACATCCTTCAGCAAGATTAGTGGCTTGATATATTTAAGTGGATTTGTTAGAAATCAAAGGTAAACCTTTCTGTGTTTCTACGGTAGTTACATAATGATATATTTAAGTGGATTTGTTAGAAATCAAAGTTAAACCTTTCTGTGTTTCTACAGTAGTTACATAATTAAGATATGTATTGGTATTATGAACATTGAATTGAAGTTTAAATTAACAAATCAAAAACATTCACTATTTATAGGGTTCCTGGCTTTACACTTTGTACCTGATGTCCATTATGTAAATAAGCACTGCAATAAACATAGTTTAACCTTTTTACTGGAGAGATTGATCAGCTAGGGTCTTCCTAACAGCACCAATTGAATATTGATGAGAAGTGAAAGTCCAAAAACAACCATTTTTTTTTTTTTTTTTAGGTGGTCAGGGCATCAAGCATTTGACATTGTTTTAGGTATACCTAATATTTGACATAGCCTTTGCAATAAGTGTTTTGTGTTTGTGGTAGACAGTTCTTTTTCTTTTTTCTTAAGTTACTCCGCTTCTTTTCTTGTATAGTGGGTCACAAATAAATTATTATTATTATTATTATGTAGTCATAAAATTTGGTCTTTGTAGAATAAACTGTCTTTAGAAATAATCTGTTCTGAGCACTTATATAGGCCTACAGCTTAGCAAGAAATGGTTTCTTGACATTTTAACTGAGAAAGAGGAAAATTGTTGCGGTAGAGGCATGTGGAGGAACTTAGGAACTTTTCTATAAAACTTTTAACTTCAGGGAGATTCCCCTACCAGCTTAAACCCTTTAGTTCCACCTTCCTAAAGCAGCCCAGAAGTAGCCTAAATATGGGGGGTGAGTCATATTTTGTTAAAATTAAGTAAGTGTCACTCAGTCTCTTTTCCAGAAGCTACTTTTTACTACAACTATAGATACCCTACTGGCTTAAATCCTATAGCTGCAGCTTCTTTAACTGGCTCAGAACAAGAATAGAGATGGTTGACAGTCTTTCTATAGTATGGTACCTAGGCAACTAAGTCACTTTTATTTCTTTTAGATATGAACATCTGTCTGCAGTGAATGTCTTCAGACATGATTCAGGAGTTCCCAACCAGCTTCTGAGAAATATCTCATCTGTAGTGCTTAATTCCACGTCGTTCTATTGTTCGCTACTCAGTTATAATTAATTCCTGAAGATCCCATCTGATTGAGTCATCTGTACAAAAGGGAAGAGAAACAGGAGTAGAAAGGAATTGGGTTGCAAATCTGAGGACAATCAGATCAAATGGATATAAGGGTTGGACACATGGCCTTCAACAACTTTGCATTTGGTATATTTCTTCCTATCTTTTTCTGTCCTTGCTTTTGAGACTGAAACCATATAGCCCCTTTGCAACTTTATTAATGCTGATCAGAGTCCAGGCTAAATTCATAGAAGCACAAATTGTCTTCTGATCTTGAGCAATAAATTCTGTCAGCTAACCAAATTCTTCAGTATACTTATGCATGGCTTTAGGCCTCTCAAGTCTCATATTGATAGGTTCAACCAAGTTGCATGAAGTCAGTGTGTGCATTTGCTTTATGAAGCTGTTTTGTGGTAATGACACCAGTTTACTTTGAGTGTTTGAGCTGCAATTGCGAGTAAAGTTATTCGTGACAGCTTTACACAAAGCCCCGTTTGTCTTAGAACTAGCAGGAAATCACAACTTGGGTCGAGTACTTTAATACTGTAGAGGAGAGAGGGCTAATATGCAGGAGGGTGAACTGTAGGTACTTCCCCAAGACTGCCAACCACACTGGTATTTAGCTGGATTCCTTCGTACTTCTTATTATATGATATGACATTTATTGCAAAAAAGCCCTAGGGACATGGCAACACAAATACGCAACGAAAAAGACGAACAAGCAAATCAGGTGGTGAACCCCATTAGCCTACATAGAAAGCTTTTCTGCTTCTTCAAAGGTCTGCTTTTGTACATGCACTATTAAGTGTGTCAGCTTTTTTCACCTACAAAACAGGTGCAACTGGATGTCTTGTAAGCGGAGCCCTAGGGCCTAGATTGAGAATATCAAGATTCGGAAACTTAAGCTTCTTGGTCGAGGCTCATCTAGGCTGAAACTCATGTTTCCTTTCAGAAATCCCATCGGGATACCGGGTTGCCTACAACCATCCAGTGCATCACAGTCGTCGACCCTATGAAGAAATTAGCTATAATGAGGAGTTTGGTGAAGCTACAGAAAGGTACCTTGGTCTTCCAGCACAAGTCCATATAGCCCCAACAGACAGGGTAAGCATAAGCTGCTATTTTATTTTATCGAATGGATTTCTAGTTTTTTTCCTGTTGTGCAAGCTGCAAGGTTGCCGCAGGGATTATAGTAAGAGTCATTGAAAGACACCCTTCTCCTTGCGGCGTGGAGTGGGGGGGGGGGTCTTGTCCTTATCTGGTATGTTGAAAGGAGGAAAGTTTAGCCGCCAGCTTTTTTCTGTTTTCTTATTGACGTCCCCCCCCCCCCCCCAAGTACGCCACAACTCCTAGGTCAACCATGCAGTTATGAATAATCGACAATCTATTATGCCTGAGGGCATAAGTGCAGTAAAAAGAGTAAAAGTATTAAAAAAAAAACTAAAATAATATCCAAGAAGTTAAATCACAAATGAGAACTAAGCTAATGGAGTGGTGAGCAGTTAAGCGGCCAATCAGAGGAGATCGTTTCGAGGACAGGTTTCCGGTGTCGGGAGTTCACAAACGATGGATCAGGGAAAGTTTTCGCGTGCGACGGGTGAAGTGTAGCAGCTAACGGAAGTATTTGAAAAACGTGGAATGTATGTGTCGTAGGACCTTTTTCTGAGCACACCAGCCCAGCGTCCAGTCCAGCCAGAAAATATACATATAGTGTGCAAAAGGGAATGTATAGCTTCCCTAGTCCTTTTCTGTTGTGTCTCTTTGGCACAGTTTTGCTGTATCAAAAACGGACCCCATTAGCTGCTGATTTAACTGCCTAAATCATTCTGAGAGTTTGAGCAATTGAGATTCCCATTATGTTATTTCTTTTAGTTCAACTGGGAGTCATCTTATATGTGGTTGACGGGGCAAGAATTCAGTAATTTGAAGAATATTGACCACTATGAGTCCGTCCGTGGCCGAATCGTTAGCGCGTCGAACTCAAAACGGAAGGGTCCCTTGTTCGAGTCTCGGTTGTGCCTACTGTTTGGTTTCGAGCGGGGGTTAGTGGCGTAATCCTGTAAGACAAGCCAAAGTTCACCCAGCTTCAAATGGGTACCTGGAGAAATCCGGGGAAGGTGACAGGAAGGGTGTGCGAAAGCACAGGATGGCTGGCCCCCAACCCCCCCATTGCACTTCCTGGCTGAGGGCCGAGAATCGGAGATCAGCACCGCCGGCTTGGCCTGTAAAGGCTGATAGCTGATAGCTTTGGGAGCCATGGGAAGTCACGAAAAGGCTGTAGGTTGTAGAAGTTTCATTTAACCCATATAACCTAGCGTTAATCATCTTCTTTCTTTTATTCAGCTGTCTTTGTCTATATGGTCGAAATTCAAGTCGGTCCAGCAGAGCCCTGAGCTTCTTCACAAGAAAATGAAAATTCAGGATTCTGTTTACCAGCTCATAAGGGTGAGATAACCTTTTTCTGTCAGTGTTCAGTAGGGGAAGTCTGCAAAAGCTCTCGTGGGCTGTGACTGAGTCACACGGAATTTGCCTTGGCTAACCCTTCATGAGTTAACACACCTCCATGTCGATAGGTGCAGAGAAAAAAAAAATACTACCTTCGAAAGATCAGAATATTCGGATTCATCCTTAAACAATAGTTTGGTAAGAGCTCGGAAAAAGTACTGAGTACTATTGTCCCAGTTTTAGGGCGTTACGCTAAAACTATCAGTCGAGAGTATGATGAATACCGGCGCAATGGAGGGGAGGGGACGGCCCACCCTCTCGCTCGATATTAAACAATAATTCGTTCAAAGTTTCGCCAGACAATGGCTTAAAACACCCGAAATTTGTTCGAAATCAACGTGAAATTAATCGTGAAAAATTAATATAAATCACACGCTGCTGATCATGAACAATCTGTAAGGTAAGGTAAGGTACAGTCTTACCGAAAATGGTATAGTAAATACAGTGGAATAAAAGTGTCAGACATGCCAGTAGCATAGAAAAATGATGCTTTGTTAATTAATTAATTGATTTGGTAACTCGAAATAAAAAAATAAACCTAACCGAAGGCATTGACAATTAAAACAAAAACAAATACAAACAGCGGCACGAGAATTTAGGGCAAAATAATTTTTTACAAAATGTGGCCAGTTCCATTCGTCACCACGGTTGCCATTTTATCCAGCCGGGCGATAAAACATGTATCCCACGGCCAGAGATAGGTGCAGCGTGCAAAATATCAGGGTTTCTTGGCGCATTTAAGGTGAGAGGAATAGCCGTGGTTTGCATTGTTAGGAAGGCGGGAGTAAAGTGTCGTCACGTTGATACCTCCGTCTTCTTTCTCCATACTATAAGACCAGTAAACCACGAGACGCTTCATGTACTTCTAACTACTATCCGCGTGAGTATAAGCGTGAGTATGATATAAAATGAAGAAGACAAAGGGGAACTATGTCTCTTCCCGTTCTGCATTAATCTCAGACCTGCCTTAATTTCAGCGACCAAATTACGGTTTGTACATCGTTGGGTCCACATTTTCCGGTTTCGGATGCAAAGCTAGTGATCTCGATATGTGCCTGATCATCCCACCAATCTGTCAGGGCTTTAGCTACAGGTTCGTCATAGTAGAAGTGTTGCGAGGGATCAAGCAGTCTATTGATCGAATGTCAGGTAAGTCTTTAGAAAATATATATTTTCGTAGCTAGGCTTTAGCGTAAAGCAGAACTCTTCCCAGGACTGACTGGCTACTTGAGTAAACTTATCTTTCCGAAAAATCTGTACAATTAATAGGGACCAGACGAGAATGGTGAAGAGTTGGGATTTCTGAAGATTATACTTCTGTGGGGGAGCTGGAGATATTTTAAAAGGCAGAATAAATGGAGGCGTCCTTTAAAGTTAGAAATCTCAGCAGGTTGATTTTTGCAAACTTAGCCCAGAAGTCTGGCCGAATTTTGTGGTATTTGTTGGAATAAGAGAGCATTTTCTGCTTTTACCTCCTTTTACTTTCTTTTAAAATAGGACTAAGGCTCATCTCATGGCATAACTACTTACAACTGCCTTCTATAAGTTTAGTAACATGTATAAAAGAATTTAAGGCTTGTGGTGGGGTCCCGTCACTATGTCAGCCACCAGACAGTCGTATCAATTTAGCCATCAATATCCGTTAGTTCGCCCATATTTTCCGAAAGTTAGGCTGCTCGTCATTGCATTTCGTCAATTGGTCTGTCGAGCCAACCGTCAGTTTTACCACCCTTCTTCTTAAATGGCTTAAATTACACCTGGAATGCTTAAGTAAGGTCGACTAACAGCTTGTAACAAGGTACCCACAGTCGGTGGCTCAACTTGGATATTTTCATTCTAGATAAATTCGACCAAGTGGACTTGATCGACAAGGCGAAAGTGCCAATTCTCAAATTCTGTGATCGTCAGTCAGGTGTCCACGTGGACATTAGCGTGAACTGTGATGTCGGATTGAGGAATACGCATCTTCTTCACTCCTATGCTAGAGGTGAGATTTCTACGAATTTCTACTGTCGACTGAATAACAACAATCCTCCCTTTCTCCGATCAAAACGTCAGAAATCGACCTCAATGAATGCAAGTTCTGGGTCTCCCAAACTGTGTCCTTACCGACAAAACACGTCAGGTAGTCGGCTAGGCCGAGTGAGTATAAAACGAAAGAAGGGCGAAAAGCGGGGGTTTCTGAAGCTTATAATCCCGTGAGGGAGCAAGAGGGGTCCTTTAACTATATTGACGCAGATATTGTAAATATTTTTGTTGACAGTGATCGCAAATTTGGGTGTGTAACCTTGAAAGTCGATTTGTAAAATAAACTTTCTATCTGTCTTTCAAAGCACTCTCAGTGCTAATTCCTTAAGCACTGAGCGAGGTCTGCGAAGATTCCCTTTTGGCATATCACGTGTCACAAAGCCGTGCTATTGCAACACCGGAGCGACATCGAGAGGACTCGTATATCAGTAATTTTGTGACTATTTGGTGATAAACGAGATACTACTTTCACGAAAATTAACATCACGCTTTTGAATTCTAGCCTTACGCCCTTTAACCTTTCTGATCTGAAATGTCAAGTTCGTGTCATTGTGGGTTTCTTGACTTTAGTATCAAGTTCTTCACGCATGTGCCAAACTTCTTCTCGAGCTATTGATATTTTCAAGGCCAAGTCGTACTATTTTTTTTTAATTCCCGCGGGCTCGAGCGCACTTCCCCGCTTGATCGGGATGCCCAAATAAGCAAGAGTCCAGGTTCCGAGAATATTGGAATTTGTGCGGTGAAGTTATTGATTGGTTAGTTAACAGATATTCTAAAAGTGTGCGTCCTATGTGGAAGATTTGGGAAAGCTGGACACAAAACATTCTCGCCCCAGGGAAAGCGGACAGTAATATTCGTTTAGAATTTTCGTGGCTTTAAAATTGGCTTTGAAAAATATATTTCGTTTTATCTGTAACGGCAATATATTAGCCTATTGTTAGATATATAGATAGATATTTTTATTGATTCAACTCGTAGCGCCGAGTTGGCACTAAATATGTCGACCATTACATTTAATGGGTTAAAATACCTTGAATATATACAATCATTTAAACAAACAAAAAATATTCACTTGAAATCCACCGCAGTTTCTTGTTAATTTTCTCAGTAAAATATGGTACAAAGATAATGAGAATAAGGAAATTCAGTCGGGCACTGCAAGTCTGCAACAAAAATCAGGATAACAGCTGCTGGTAGACTACCTGTAAGACTATAGTCGAGGTTTATAATATACTGCATCAGAAAAGGCTATTGTCTCTACATAACTCGAAGAGATTGAAAGTATAGTCGTACTGAGCAGGGTTAAAAATAAATACACTTGAAACTCAATTCAGCGTTAACCGCATCTTAGTTAAGGCTGTTCCAAGGACCAATAATTATGTTTGCTAAACTCAACCTGTACACATCCTTGTAGAATCGGGTTGCAAGCTCGAATGCCTGCCCCATATGTTGACGGTTATTGCAGAGCTTTGTGGCATCGAAAATTTATCGGAACTTCCATTGATTAATTGAAATGTCTCGATTAAGTCTCCTCTGAATCTCTATAATAATAGTAAAAATAACAATAATTGTATTTGAAAAAGCCGTTGGGCCATATACAAGTATACATACTGTAAATGCACAGAAACGTAAATAACACTAAAACTCTACAAAAAGCTTTCTGAATTCTAACGCTCTATTCATAAATCTACAAATCTTACTTATCAGTTGCGCGGAAGTGCACTTCAGAATACCAGGAAGTATAGAAATATCCTCACCGAAAACCGGTTTAAAAAATTACCTGTATCTTCCTCTCCACAGCCACAATGCGTTGAAGGAAGACATAACTTGGTTATTATCTACCATATATGACTAGCGTTTTGCTGTCTTTCTCTGACTCTTGGGCTCTTTTCCAGTTGACTGGCGAGTTCGACCATTGGCTGTGATAGTGAAACTCTGGGCAAAGTTCCAGGGGATCAACGATGCTCGTTCTACTACCTTATCTAGCTACGCTTTGAGTCTCATGGTTATCCACTACCTGCAGTGTAAGTACCTGGAGATTTTGCCCGGCTAAATCTCTCCCCTCATTACGGTGTGGGATACATTTCTTAGGAGAGCGACTCGACATCTTCAGCCGATTAAAAATATTTCAGCGGGTTATCAGCACTTGACCAGTTCTTGAACCGTCCGTGTACTTAATCGTCTTCGATCGGTGGTGGATAGCATGGGAAGAGGGGTAGATGCGAAGGCCAGCATTTGTTCTTCAAGGCTATTGTCCCTATATTTGGAGAAAGATGCAGGGGAGTGTAATACCACAGGATGAGTCCTTCCCAGATGAGGGCCTACGGCTAACCTGAAAGATTGTCAGATAAGATCACTGAAACACTTACTATACACCATATACGTCGATCCCAGCCCCCAGGGGCATAGCATGGAAGGAGGGGCAGACGCGAAGGCCAGCATCTGTAGTTCTAAACCATTGTCCGTATATTTGGAGAAATATGTAGGGGAGTTTCATACCACAGAATGAGTCCTGCACAGAAGAGGGTCTACAGCTAAGCTGAAACATTGTCAGATAAGATGACGCATGTCATCTTACTCATGTTGTGTAATATTATGACCGTTGCGATAGACTTAAATTGTATAGATTTGTTCCTTTCTCACCGACGAAAAATCAGTTATCGGATGCGACCGACTACGGTCTAAAGGAGTAAGTGATTGATTGAAAACATTTTGGTTTCGGTCACTAAAAAAATCGTTTTACACCTTTTTATTTGTATTAATCAGTTATTTCTTTGTAGGCGGGACTTCACCTCGTGTCTTACCCTGCCTGCAGGTAATGTTCGATCGGAGCTTCCACCCTAACCTGGGATTGAGTCGGCTGAAGCCGCTCTCGGAGTATGACGTGAATCGATTCTGTTCTAGGAATCAAGACTCTGTTGGTGATCTCTTTTTGGGCTTTTTGGATTATTTTGCCAATAAGTTCAAGTAAGTACTTTTTCGGTTCCCAAAAAACTTCATAGTGACGGTAGACCTGTGAAGCACGATGACTCTCGAATGGGTTGAGATGTTTTAATCAAACTTGTCGGGATCTTTCAGATAAAGGTCTTTCTCCGAGATGTGCTCCGTAGTTCTGTATCGAGGGGTAGGTCTTCCAAATTAGGCTAAGGCGTGAAGAAAACAGATATTCAAGCTAGCAATTTCGCTGGCAAATTTAAAACCGGAATTTTTGTAGAATTGAAAATCTGCTTCTTAAAAGGTTAGCGAGCAGCTTGGAACGGGTTGGGACTTAAAGCATCAACGGTATTAGTGGCGTTTTCGTGATCATTTTGTAGGCTTCTCTGCTATGCCCAGATTTACTTTCAAAACAAGTTTGGTGGGTAAAACATAGAAAATCTTAAACCAAGTGTGTGCGGGTAGATAAAGGTCCGCATGATTGGTCGACCACAAAGCCATGCCCCAATTTTCTTGAGTATACGGAGAACCGAACTTCCTACTAAGGTGCATATTATAGTGTTGGGAAAAGGTAGTATTGCTATTTGTCGGGCAGAGCCGTGCTTGAATTTTCCAGATTTAAACCATCGCGCAGGTATGACATGGTTAAGGCAAAGAACCCATAATTCGTGTTGTATGATGCTTTCCGAGAACTGATCCGAGAACTGATCCGAGCTAGATCAAAATTCAGGGACGCTGCTGGGATGCAAGAGTGTGCAATACTGTGCAAGTTCCGGGTACAGCAGTTGGGCTTAGTTCGGCGATTTGCATAGTCTCCTAATGGTTTTAGGGGACCCGTTGACCCGTTTTGTGTACGGGAACTACTATTCATTAATTTTGCAGTCGAGCATTTCTATAGTTTGCAGGGATGTTATTAAAGTTTAACTTCCGACACCGAGGTTGATATCGGGTTATAACAGCGAGACGGCCATTGAAAATAACCTGTCCGAGCCGAAGGCGAGGCAGGTTATGAAATATATCTGCTTAGCGCAGCGAGGTTGATATTTTAAATACACTTCGAGCTTGTTGTTCCGATATCAACTGAGATGGAGGTATGTTAACTATTATAACTTTTTCGAACAGAATGTTGTTTAGGTAGTAGCCTACTGAATCTTCTTTGGTAGTACTTATTTGCTACTTTTGTAGGGAATTTTTTGTTTAGTGAAATGGCAACCCTAGCCTACTGTAGACATGTGAAAATGACTACCGTTGTGACCCGGGCATTTCTGTTTTATAACAATACGAACTTTTATACAACACCATTTTTTACATTTGTGGTGAAGTTGGTGCCATCTAGCGGTGGTTTTCTAGAGAGATAGAATTAATCAGCTCAAATCGTTGTTGTCACGGGTCGCAGAATTCTGCGATTTGTCATACATTTTCATTTCTTCGACAAAGCGAGCAAGAATTCTGCGACCGGTTCCTTATACCAGTAAATACAAAAATGAAGCATAAGTTGAGGCGTAGGCCGTAGAATTATGAAGATGTTAAAGCGAGATTTCTTGTTAATATTTGGTGAAAAAGACCTAGTTTAATGGGCGCCAGAATGCCAATGGTTTTTGCAGCCAAAAGTAACAGGTTCCGTCAGAAAAAAGTAGCAACACTTTTCAACTGAAAGAAACACGTGAGCTGTTGAAAAATTAGAGCAAAATCAAAAGACAGTGATATTTGCTCTATGTGATATTTGCTACCTTTTGGAAAGCAAAGGAAAGTAAGATGTTGTTTCAGTTGACAATTTGTGTTTTCAGTTGAAATGTGACCAGGTTGGTTGGCTAGGAAAGCAGATTTCTTTGACTTTTAAACATTTTTCAACTTTTTTCTACATTCTTTTTTACTTTTTTTTTTCTGAGAGTGATGTCTTTTATTTATTTTTAGGAGGTCAGGTTCTACTTTTCAGTATTTGAGGAAAAGTGCCCGATGAACTTCTCCAGAGGTTGATGCGGCTTCGTATCATCCTCTGTGGAGGCTGATATGATATCGTATCAACCTCTGTGGAGGCTAGTATGATATCGTATCAACCTCCACAAAACTCATTGTCATAATATAAACTACCTGTGGGGTGTAGGAAGATATGCGTTATATACCTGTTCGAGAAAAGTTATATGTATTTCATTTATTTATTCATTATTTCATACAGCTTTGGCGACTACTGCATGTCCGTTCGGCTTGGCGGGAAAATTCCCGTGAAAGACTTAATTGGCGACCGAAATTTCGAGAACTTCTATAACGGGGAGTGGAAGTTCATCAGCATAGAAGGTAAGTCAGGTTTTAAGTAGAGCTAACTCTGTCCTGACCTCCATTAAACTGCCGTGGATTCTTGACGACTTGCTCGCAAGTCTTTGGCTACATGTTCAGCTACAGGATTGATCGACCTCTTTTAGGAATTTAGAAAATCACGCTGCTTGCAAAAGCCGCGATTTGAAAAAGCTCCGTCACTTTAACGATCGGTCCACTGAAACTGCGTTATAACTTCATCTTACCATGGAGCGAAAGGTTTTACTATACGATGTAAGCGCCGCGGCTGCGAGCGGCAAAAGTAGGCTACAATCTGAAGATAACTGTTGCCAAGTAGGGCCGAAATATCGCTGAAGAATATCGTAGTTGACTTATCCATTTCGAGTCATTTTCTGTATATGATTCCCAGTCAGCTTCGGCTGAAGGAACAGATTTTCGTGGGGGGGGGGGGGGGGTCGATTACAGCGAGATTTCTATCCCTTGAAATGTCTTGCGATCTCCACAGTTTCACGTCGCGCGATGATGCTCGCCCCGCGACTCTTTTCACGTTCTGTCGGAAAGTATCTTTTAAACTCGGTCTATAGCTACTGTTCTCAGGAAGAACGTATAAACTTTATTTTTCAGAACCCTTCGACCGAACGAACGTTGCACGGACAGTATACGGCCTTGATGGCTTTGAGAAGATCATGAGCGTTTTCAGTCATTCGCTCACACGACTGAAAGAAACGCGTGAGCTAAGCTCTGTGTTAAAATAACCCACCCTGACCCTAGGAAACAATTGACTCCAGTTTAGAAATGAAGAAATATCAAAAAGAGCATTTGTGTTTGTGATGAAAGAATGAAAGAGGAAGTATGGTGCAGTAGGTACGAGCGTGGATCGTATCACCTCGTCTTTCACTGCCGTGTTGTGTCGACCAAAAGAGCTTGTTGGCCTTTTTCTGAGAAGCTTGACTTGATAGCACTGGTGTTTGTCGAATGGGAGCAGGTCCAGCGGTATGCCAGCTGAAAGTACGTCTTACCACCTGCATCAGTGCGTAGTGTCTTCCTAGTCGGTTGTTCACTGTATGGGCGTATTTCGTGCGATTGTCAATCTACTACTAAGGAAAGAAAAACGTGTTTTCTAGACTAGCTTCGCGGCGTCAGAGAATCAGCAGTTCTCACGCTTGACCGCCAGAAGGCAAATCGGTTGGCACAACGCCGAGGTGGCCTGTCGTTTGCTGAACAACCGGTCTCCATGTTTTCCCGACTGCCAAATGATTATCCTGGGTGTTTGACGGCCAAGCGCATAAAGACGCCTTATGGTAACTTTAGAGTTTACTCATTTGTATATAAATTTCAAAATTCTCAGTTTCTTCTGTAACAACGGTCAACAATTCTGTTTCCGAAACTCCATTTACATATTTCTCTGTGAAAAAAAGATTTATCGAAGCTTATATGCTCATTAGATGGTGGGCGCTAGCGCGTCCACTAATCACGACATCCTAGAATATTTCCTTTGGAAATCTATTCCGGTAGATAAAGATGGCAATTATGTATTCCGGTAGATAAAGAGATGCCGTCCAGGTGGTAAAACGGGCTTTAAGCTGCCGCTTCTCTGATCTGCTGGTGAAAGCATCAAGACCCACAACTTACACGCAATCACCGTAGTCTATTATTGAAAGTGAATGATGTGGGAGTTCTTGCCTCGGATGATTCAAACTGAGCCCAGCCCTGGCATCTGCCTACAATGGTGTACGGGAAAACTTTATGATCAGTCTTCCGATGAAGTGTTAAGATGAACTCGTGAAAGAGAGTTGCGATTCTCAAAGTGCCACGTTGATAACTTGCTGGCCTTGAATGTTCAGTGTACTTTTAGGCAGTTACGTGTAGGACAGCGCAAAAGACAGGTCAACCCTGCGTAATTGGGAAGCTATTGGTCTCATGATATGGTTTTCTATGAGCGAGGATAAGTTTAAGTGAAAAATGTTATTGTAGAAAGCTAATTCCCGTAGCCAATAGTGTGGTGACCTAGAAGTCGGGATGCTAAGCTCGATTCGGCTAATTGGGTGTCCTTTTAACAAGTGCGCGGGCTCGCAGTGAAAGAGGTATTTCTAAGTCACTATGAAGCCAGTAAAGTCTTGCCCCGTTCTCCCTTCGAATGCTTTCTCTGTGCGCGGCCCTTTAAGGAATTGAAATCACAATTTTAAGAATGGACATGAGCTATATTCTTCTGCAGCTAGTCTGCTCTTCAAAAGCTATTTCGATAGGATGCCCAGCGTTTCAAGTGGAATATCCGAAGCTCTTTTATGCAGCGTCATTTTTGATCCATGTTTGAGTTTGATCGTTTCTCTTATCCCCGCGTCCCTGCACCGTTTTTCTTATTTTTTGCTGTCTTCCGTTTCTGCTTTCTTTTTTGAAATTATGGCTTACTAACCATCTCTCCGTAAGAGCGTGTTCCACCCTACTTACCATAGTTACTACGCGTCACGGATCCTTGCTTCTTGGCGTCAAGGCTGGAACGCATCTTTCTGTTTTCAGTGAAATATAGTGCCACGGGCTAATCGGGCCAATCACGTCACAGAGATCATAGTTACTACGCTTCCGAGCGTGGTAAGCAAATAGTTACTGTTAGTTACTATTTTGAGAAGGTTGGATCGGTCAGCGTAGTAAGTTTTCACGAGGTTGGGATGAAAATAGTAACTAATGGTTAATATTATTAGAAAGGTGGAACACGGTCTAAGTATCCACTATATTATCCTCTACCTTAATGGTACGGACAGCTTACCTTGTGTACTCGTCGAATTCTCTGCTCATCATTGCGGTGCCGAAAATCCTGGCAGGAATTCCAATCCTCGGACAGATGACCCGATTTCCAGGCCAGACTTTCTGCATTTCCAGTAACGAAGTTGAAAAACAATAATAAAGCGATGATGGCGCCGAAAGTCAAAGTAGGAATTTCTCTCTGCGACCGGATCGTGTGTCCGAAACATTAAGGTACCATGCGTGTATTTGGGGTAGAATTGTAAACAAAACAAAAACCTGCCCCCAATGGTCGCTCGGAATGACATAACTGCCATCTTGGTGTAGAGAACGCCAAGTATTGATCTAGAGTCAGCGATCTTTGCTGGAGGAATTGCCAAATTTTCTCTGTTCGTGGTTAACACGTCGTTACGGGTGGGCTGAACGTTAACCCATCATGCAATATTCATGTTCTGTTCACCGTTCGCCCTGTCTGTTTACCTTACCTAACAGTACCGAATATTGACTGCAATCTCCGTTTTACGCTGAATAGAAATGTGCATTAATGCTTTGTATACCTGGACTCAATTCCTACCTTGTCTTCCGGTCAGGAATCCCCACTTTGTCAGTTCCATAGGGAAAAGTAAAGAATTTATTCGAGCTTTCCAGATCTGTTTTCAGTAGAGCGAGATCCATACGGGGAAACCAGGCAGGAAAACAGTCGGTGTAGTCTTACTTGAGACAAGCAATCAATCAATCAATCCGTTTACTGCGCCGTAATATTATAAAAATAGTATTGGCGATGTCAACTTCAAATTAAGGCACTAAAGACATGTTGATAAGCATATA
This sequence comes from Branchinecta lindahli, assembly GCA_023053555.1. Taxonomy (NCBI): domain Eukaryota; kingdom Metazoa; phylum Arthropoda; class Branchiopoda; order Anostraca; family Branchinectidae; genus Branchinecta; species Branchinecta lindahli. Next base: position 8,418,458 of record JAKZAO010000009.1, on the reverse strand, counting down.
CGCTTATCAACACAACTCGGCGTATCTGTAACTACAAGGCAAGCGCTATATATGAATATGCTACGCCGAGCGAATATTGTCACCGAGTTGAGGGGAATCTAGCAATTAACAGGTAAACAAAAAGAAAATATTGAAAGCTGCTAGGCGTACTTCTTTCAAAAATCAACGATTTTCCGTCATGTCTGTAGCTCCGGTCGCGGGGACAAGATTAGTAAGCTTTTGAAGGGGACAGCTCCAGATTAGCCTAGTATTTGCAGAAAGGTCTTCCAGATATGCATTTCTATATATACTCCGATATTTGACCCTAAGAACCTGAAGGACCTCAGTTGTTCGTTTTCTTATTTGTGTATTCAGCATTTTTACCGTCGCCAGTTACTTTTTTATAAAAAATACTGGGCGATAAAAGAATGTATTGGGCTTTTGGCTGCACTATGATACTGTGTGAGAGCTACTGTATGTCCCGGATTGTCAGGGAACCGTTTAAGTGAAAATCGATGAGCCCAATACAATCTCACTAAATGCTACCATTTTGTTAGTGTTTTGAAATGGTTGCTAATATGTTGAAGAGCTTACATGGTTTGTCGCTGTTCGCGTGTCGGTTATGAAAGTCCTAAAAAAGAAAATTGGTTAGATAAAAGTTCGCTTAGCTCAGACAAGGCGCCATCGCGCTTGAAATCCGAAAAAAAATATTTAAAAAATGGGTGATTTGTACCCTCTGTAGATCGATAGCTCGTTCTCGGTTGTTACGAAGTTGTATAAAGCAAAAAAAGTAGATCCAAGTTATTCAATCATATCTTTCTTTTCGCAATATCAAATCTAGTTGACCATGCTGTGCTAGTGCCATTACGACAGTGAGAGTGAGAAAAGTTGGAAATTGTCTGATATTAAAAGGGCAGTTATGGAGAAAATGCAAAAAAAATGTAATTGATCGATCTTTGGTATTTAATAAACGAAGCATTTTTATTACGCTGTTCATCCAGCTGAGTTCTTTTCTGCCATCAGTTGAGTTACACGTCGGGTCAGCGCTGTGCATTGGAACCAGATCGGAACGTTAGCACAGCAAAATCAAGCTATGAATGTCTTAGATATGTTCCACCTCTTATAGTGACCCACGATCAGGATGTCCCCGCCGGGTTTCTGCACTTGTATCATCAAGTTGATAAGAATCTCAACTTTTCCGTATGGAACTGATGTAGATGCCGAACATCTGGGCAAAATTTCGAGTCCGCGAGCACCCGACCATGATGGTCTGTCAAAGGCAATATCTAAGGACGCCGCCTGTTGAAGCCAGAGGCGTTACATTAGCCAAAAAGTTCTTTTGGGGGGCAAGGTATTTACCGACTGGCTGGTCACTTTTACCGACCTTTTTTTTTAGAAAAAATGACTGTTTTGACGAAAAATCTACTGATTTTAAGAACAAGAGCTGTAAGCTCATATGGCACTTGCAAGGCTTGGTAAAAAGATGAAAGTAGGAATTCGCCGGTTCGTGGGTTTGTTGTGATCATTTGTAAGCAAAATCCTCGAAATAAGAATGACGACGTACCCTTGGAAATCACGAGAATGTATCGTTTGGTAAAAAAAAGTTTTTTTTTTGCACTTGGCTGTAATGATATGCACTTTAAGGGCTATAGAAATTCATCTGTAATCAAAACCCTCAAGGCAAAAATGATCCTGGGCTCTCTATAGGATCATGAATAAACATGGTTTGGTGAAAAGTATTTTTTTTTTTTACTCTCCGGTTAAGATACGCACTTTAAGGGTGCTAGAAATTCATTTCTAAGCAAAACCCTTGAGGCAATAATGATCATGGGCTCATGGGGATCATGAAAATGTAGGTTTTGGCACTTGCCTTCCGGCCAAGTGCCATATACCGATCACTTTTCCGTCGGTCGGTCGGTCAGTCCGGTGATCGCGAGTTAGTGTACTTCCAGATTCGCTAGGACGATGAAACTTGGCAGGCGTATTAGGGGCCCGACCAAACGAACTTGGAAATCGTCACTTGCCCGATCCGACCATCGTGGGGGGAGGGAGGGGAGCCGGAATCCGGAATTTAGTGACATGCATAACTTTCGAACGGGTAGTCGGATCTTAATGAGACTTGATATTTGGAAAGACATCATGTCTCACATGTCCCAACTCAAGTCCGGACCGAATCCGATGAATGTGGGGGGGGGTCAGAGGGGGGAACCGGAAATCATGTTATACGCTTAGAGTGGAGCGATCGGGATGAAACTTGGTGGAAGGAACAAGCACAACCCCTAGGTACATCATTGACAGAACCGGACTGGATTCGTGCACTTTGGGGGGAGTTGGAGGGAGGTTCCGGAATTCCGGTCATACGGAGTTAAGATACTTCCAGGTGGGCTAGGACGATGAAACTTGGCAGGCAAATTAGGGACACGACCAGATTAACCTGGAAACAGTCAGCTTCTCGATCCGACCATCTTGGGGGGAGTGGAGGGAGGGGGAATCTGGACTCTTGAGGTATGTATAACTTCCGAACGGGTGATCGGATCATAATGAAACTTAATATGTAGAAAGACCACATGTCTTGGATGTCCCATTTTAAGTCCGGACCGGATCCGATGAAGCTGGGGGGTCGGAAACCTTGTGACATGCTTGGAGTGGAGCGATCGGAATGAAAGTTGGTGGGAAGGTACTTCCAGACATGCTAGGACGATGAAACTTGGCTTGAAAATTAGAGACTTGTCATGATTGGCAAGGAAATACTTAGTTCCCAGATCCGGCCTCCCTTAAAGTACTAATGCTAACCGCAAAGTACAAAAAATACTTTTAAGCAATATATACATTTTCGTTATTCCTATGAGCCCATGATCATTTTTGCCTCAAGGGTTTTGCTTACAACTGAATTCCTTAAAGTACAAACAGTACTTTTGAGTAAAATATACATTTTCGTGCTGCTGGTGATCATCTTTTTTGCTTCAAGAGTTTTGATTACAGATGATTTTCTAGCGCCCTTAAAGTGCGCACAGCCAAATGCATTGCCAAATGATACAGTCTCGTGATTTCCAAGGACCCATGATTATTCTTATCTCAAGGGTTTTGCTTACAAATGATCACAACAAACCCACGAATTGACGAATTCCTACTTTCATCCTCTGACACAGCCTTGCAACTCTTGCAAGTGCCATATGAGCTTCCAGCTCTTGTTTTTTGTACTTTGCGGTTAAGATGAGTACTTTAAGGGATGGTTGGATCAGGGAACTGACAATATCTGAGCCCATCTTGTCAAGTCTCTAATGTTCAGGCCAAGTTTCATCATCCTAGCACATCTTGAAGTACCTTAAATTGCGATTACCGGAAATCTGGACTCCCCTCCAGCTCCCCTCAGAGTGACCGAATCCGGTTCTGTCACTGATGCATCTAGGGCTTATGCTTATGCAGAGGCGTCATTTGGGGGGGGGGGGCAGCTGCCACCCCTTGACCCCCGGAGCTACCCAGGAAAAAAAAGGAAAATAGCCTGAAAAAGTCAGTTTTTCATCACAACTGTGACATCTCGTTGCTCCATACCAGTGGATCTTAAGTCACTGATGAAAATTGAACCTTTTTTAATCCGAGATAATGACCCATTGTTCGAGGATCGAATGTCTTCAAGGCGCCTTTGAGGCTGGATCAGTTGTGTGCATGGTTGCCACATGTCCCACGATAGTGTGAATTGTCACTCTGTTTTGTTTTTGTCACTCTTGTCCTACGTAGGACATAAAAATCACTCTATTTCAAATAACGTCCAAAAGTGTCATTTTTGCAGCAGGGATTCCGACCAGGAGTGAAGATTTAAAGTTTTTTCGTGAAAAATAAAATTAAGATGTGTCATTTTTGCAGAGGTGATTCCAACCAAAAGTGACCATTCCACATTTTTTCATGAAAATAAATTTTCACTCCCAATTCACTTTCTATTTTGGGCCAAAATCACTCTCTGAATGTTTTTGATGTGGCAACCCTGGTTGTGTGTCTGAACTCTGAACATGAAGAGCGAGACATTATTTTTGTAACATGGCATTCAGTATCATATTGTGATTTGTTCCTGGATAGCTGAGGCCCCCCTTGGAAATTCAGGTGGGGGCACCTTCCCGACGGAGCACAAAATGTAAGAGTAGGAAGGGGAGAGGGTCATCAAACACTAAGTGCCTTTTCACTTAACCCCAGCTTGTTTATTTTGTAAAATGGTAAAAAGAGTTTTAAATCTGCGTTTAACGTGTGTTGCAGCAAAGGCTAACCTGTTTTAGTTTTTTTTTCGGAAGGTCATTTTATTTGGAAAGGGTCGAGTTGAAGCAATATCATGTACCAGTTTTCAGTTAATGTCTCACATTGTTTGAAATGTGTCGTGACCAAACATTATGAGTCGTGGCCCGTGCTTTCATTTGTGATCCAAAAAGTTCCCTCTGATCATAAAGAAATCCAAAATTTTCGCCTGCGCCGCTTGTAGTATGCTTTGTTTACTTTGAGGTTTGGACTTACAGTTTGGGGGAGGGCCATTTTAGAACCTAAAATTTGTTCAGGAAGTAGTTAAATTTTGTTAGAAAACATGCAAATTCAACTTTTTTTTTTGCCTGCGGCGCTCATTGCCATTTTCTGGCCAAAAATTCGTTAGAAGCTAGCTCTTCAGCGAGTTCTAGTTAGTTTCCGCTCTTCAGCCGTGGTCTTACCTATGTAGTTCCGAACATGAAAATAGCAAGGGGGGCCCAAAAGGATGTCACTGCCACCCCCTAGATTTGTCACTGCCACCCCCTAGATTTTCGCGAAATGACGCCTCTGTGCTTATGTTCTTCGCACCAAGTATCATCCCTATCGCCCTGATATGTCTCAAGTCCGGATCCATTCCGGACTTGAAGTGTGACATCTGAGACACGAGGTCTTTCCAAATATCAAGTTTCATTAAGATCCGATTCCCCGTTCAGAACTTATGAATACGTCAATATTCCGGATTCCCCGTCCCTCCACTCCCCCACGGTGGTCGGATCTGGGAAGTGACTATTTCCAAGTTAGTTCGGTCGGGTCCCTAATATGCCTGCCAAGTTTCATCGTCCTAGCACATGTGTAAGCATCTTAAGTCGGGATCACCGGAATTCCGGAACCCTCCCTCCAACTACCCCCGCAGTTCTCGGATCCGGTCCGGCCTTGTCAGCTATGTGTCTAGGGCTTGTGCTTGTTCTTCCCACCAAGTTTCATCCCGATCCGTCCACTCTGAACATGTCACACAATTTCCGGTCCCCCCCTCCAACTCCCCCCCCAAGGTCGCCGGATCCATTTCGGACTTGAAGTGTGACATCTGAGACACGAGGTCTTTCCAAATATCAAGTTTCATTAAGATCCGATTTCCCGTTCAGAAGTTATGAATACGTCAATATTCCGGACCCCCGTCCCTCCACTCCCCCCCCACGGTGGTCGGATCTGGGAAGTGACTATTTCCAAGTTAGTTCGGTCGAGTCCCTAATATGCCTGCCAAGTTTCATCGTCCTAGCACATCTGTAAGCATCTTAAGTCGGGATCACCGGAACCCTCCCTCCAACTCCCCCCACAGTGTTCGGATCCGGTCCGGTCTTGTCAGCTATGTATCTAGGGCTTGTGCTTGTTCTTCCCACCAAGTTTCATCCCGATCCGTCCACTCTGAACATGTTGCACGATTTTCGGTTCCCCCCCTCCAACTCCCCCCAAAGTCACCGGATCCATTTCGGACTTCAAGTGTGACATCTGAGACACGAGGTCTTTCCAAATATCAAGTTTCATTAAGATCCGATTCCCCGTTCAAAAGTTATAAATACGTCAATATTCCGGATTCCCTCTCCCTCCACTCCTCCCACGGTGGTCGTATCGGGGAAGTGACTATTTATAAATTAGTTTGGTCGGGTCCCTAATATGCCCGCCAAGTTTCATCGTCCTCTTTTTAGTACGGACAATCGGGTTTATCAGAGGTTTTGCCGAATCTCGTAAACATTTAATATCACCCCAATAGACCGCTTTACCGTACACATTAGGAATATCTTTCTAGCGAAAAATATCAGACAGTGAAGTGCATTTGTATATATCCTCTTTTGCCCAAGTTCCGAAGGACTATCTATCCGAGGCGAGAACAAATACTATTTCCCTATTCACCTGCCTTTTTTGGTTTAACTAATAATTTCCAACCAGCTTAACACGAGGATTTGTAAGCCCCTGAATTTCTGAGCCCACTTCCCTCCCGCAATTTCTAAGTGAAAATTCTTACCTACAAATAAATACATTCTTACTTCCATGTCAAAGAACTACTCGGTTTCAGAATTAATTATTCCCTTTTTTTACTCGTTCCGGTCGAATTAATTGTCCGGCGAGGAAATAAACTTCCGATACGGATCTATACCGACGCTCTTGTCGACTTCAGAATAAACTTTTACTTCTACCAAATTTCCGGTTTGTACCGGATTCCAGGCGAACTACTTGTCCGGCGAGAAAAAGAAGTTCAGCTCTGGATTTAGCCTGTCTTTTTACCACTGTGTCATCTGTAACAGTAGCTTGTAAAAACAAGACCAAGGCTTTCGATGGGATCCCAAAAATCTATGGCCGGATTCCCGGCGAACTACTTGTCCAGGTAGCATGTCTTCTTACCCCTAAATCGAACATCTAATCAACTTCAAATAAATCTTTTACTTCTAACAGACTTTCCGGTTTTTGCCGGATTCCGGACGAACTACTTGTCCGGCGAGGAAATGGTTTTCACCATCCTGTTCACTGTTCAGAATGTCTTCTTACCTCATAATCGACTATCACATTAGCTGTTTAAAAATATTTACCTTGCCTCTTAATTTGAACCCCCACCCCTAAATGTAGGGCTACAGAGCCCATCTGCGATCTCGACCTTACTCTTGACCCAAAGAATCCTCACGTTGAGTTTCATCAAAATATCTCATTCCCTTCGAGAGTTATCGTGCTTACAGACGGACAACTTTTGCGATGTCATAACTCATAGGTATCCCTCCACTTACGTTTTGGGATCCCAAAAATAGCATTCGATTACAGGATGCTTATAACGGGAAGCTTCAGCAAGAAGCCAGGTTTTTGGGATCCCAAAACGTAAGTGGAGGGATACCTATGACATCGCAAAAGTTGTCCGTCCGTCTGTCCGTCCGTCTGTAAGCACGATAACTCTCGAAGGGAATGAGATATTTTGATGAAACTTGGTGTGAGCATTCTTTGGATCAAGAGTAAGGTCGAGTTCGTAGATGGGCCCTGTAGCTTTACATTTAAGGGTGGGGGAGGGGGTTTAAATTAAGGGGCAAGAAAAAAATTTTTAAACAGCTAATGTGATAGTCGATTATGAGGTAAGAAGACACGCTGAACACGAATATGAAAACCATTTTCTCGCCGGACAAGTAGTTCGTCCGGAATCCGGCCAAAACCGGAAAGTTTGTTAAAAGTAGAAGTCGTATTGATTAGATGTTCGATAAAGGGGTAAGAAGGCATGCTGAGCAAGAATATGAAAACCGTTTTCTCGCCGGACAAGTAGTTCGTCCGGAATCTGGCCAAAACCGGAAAGTGAGTTAGAAGTTAAAGTTTTATCTGAAGTTGATTAGATGTTTGATGTAGGGGTAAGAAGGCATGCTGAACAAGAATACGAAAACCGTTTTATCGCCGGACAAGTAGTTCGCCCGGAATCCGGCCAAAACCGGAAAATTTGTTAAAAGTTAAATATTTATTTCAAGTTGATTAGATGTTGGATATAGGGGTAAGGAGATACGGTGAATCCGTTTTTGAGCTTTAGTTTTTGCCGGCAGAACCGCAAAATTCACAGAAGTAAGCTAGGATCGTTTCGATCGGCTTATAGAGGTAAACGCACATGCTGAATCCATATCTGAGCTTCGATTTCTTAATGATTGGCTGTTTGGCCTGGCGAAGACTGGATCTGGCGAAGACAAAACCTAATTGTCTGGATCAAATATGGAATTTTTGGGATCCCATCAGAACCTTTGGTCTTGTTCCTTCCAGATTCCAGGTTTTCGTCGAGTTGGATCTGGAAGGACGACGAACCCAAAAACGTTGACCCCCCAGTGGCCTCCAGTTCCCGGATCCTATATTGTCAGGCCATACTTTCCAGATTTGACAGTGCAAAACTGATACGTCAGCTGAATTTTATTAGAGCTATATTTCTGTATATTTTCATAAGTTCATTTTCCAGTTTGAGCAGCTTGGGCCAGAAGAGGACCCTTGCCAAGAATGGCCCAAATATAGCTCTAATAGTAATAAAGTTCAGCTGACGTATCCGTTTTGCATTGTCAAATATGATTCGCAGTGAGCGTGGGGTAAAGGAATATTCATACTTTCCAGAGACAAAACCCGGGAAAACAGAGTGACTGAAATTTGTGTAGGGATGCAAAAAATGTGCAAAGGGGACATCTAGAAAAGGCTGAAGATTATCTGGAATAATTACCATCATTATCGGGAAAAATGGAAGAGCTAGCTTGACTGCGAGGAAGCCCAAGCAAGTCTAGCTGGACAGTAGTCAACTAGTCGGGTAGTGACCGTGAGCGGTGAGGTGTTTAAGGATATGATTGGAAATGATTAGAATTCATATATTTATGCCGCCAGGTGTAAATAGTCTTTGATTTATACGACAGTTTCCGATATGATCCAACTAGAGGTGTCCCCATCTAAAAGTGTCACATGCAAACGTGAGCTCTGTAGATTGTCAATTTTCTGTAGCTGGCAGCACTGCGAAAACGAGGTCCGTCCGACCGAGGAGGAAGATTCAAAAACAGAGGAGCGCGTGGTTACAGTCACAATTGGTTATAATTAACTTAATGAATGAGTTATTTTTGCATGAAAGCTGGTTTGAGGTGCCACTTGATCCTGGTATCCGTGATCCTTTATGTTCAGTGTGGAGGTATGAATTCGGTTGGGGTTCTGGGTTTTCTTTAGTATCAGTAGGCTAATAAGGTGAAGTATTCCATGAAAATCAGTGCTTGCATTCCCAAGCCCTGTAGAGAGGGGCAAAGGCAAGCCTTTGCTCACGTCTGAATCAGAGTTCTCAAGTCTTTCCAGTTTTTCTGCTAATTCCTGTACTCGTAATTCTCCTGCTGATGTACAGCTTTCAAATAGCCGAGTCGGCTGCACATTTGTTGAAGGAGTACACCCCCTAATCGCAAAAGACGTGACAACTATTTCTGTGACCACCATTCTAAAGGCTTCCAGGAGAAAGAATGGGGCCATTCCCTAGCCAATTTAATCCGGGGAGTCCTGGGGCTGGGGGCCCTTCAACCTGAACTCGTTTGGACAACACTCCATGTTTAAGAGTTTATGCACTTATTCATTTTGTTATTCTTTAGGCTTGTTCGGTCTGAGTGAGGTGCCATGGTCGAGAAAAAGTAAGCAGCTGAATCCTAGCAGGAGATCTGGATTTAAAGGATCCTTCATATTTTCTTCTTTGACTTTTTCTTTTTTTAGTTAACAATTTGCATATGCTCGATGGAACAGACCTGGCCGAAGTTGTAGGAAGTGATGTCTTTTTTGAAGTCATTAGTCCTCAGACACTGTCATATTCATTCAGATCTCGTCCTGCAAAAGGCTTTGCTAATTATTTTGTAAGTTATGAAACCGCAATTCAGTCAGTAAGCTATGCTATACATACAGGTCAATAAGCTAGGCCAACCTTGGCTAGAATGGAAAAGCACCATAGCATCCACGCCAGAATAGCCTAGTGGCATGAATCAATTGCTATAGAATCTTGCCTACTAAGGGAGTCCAGGGCAAATTCAAGCATAGACCCTCTTTATGGTTAGCACAAAACGTCCTTAGCTTTGTTTTTACTCGTCTCCAACCAGAAATCAGGCTTGTGGAAGGCCTTTAAAGGACCCGTCTTACCTATAATGCCAATGCAACCTACTTCCGTAGTCTCTCCATCCATTCTTAAACATGGAGACCCGAATTTGATACTGTAGATTCTAACAGTAAACTCTCAACTGAGTGATTGTCACACTTGCCTTATTTCGTTATTTTCACTGCATAACATGCTCCCAACGACTGTCTAGGAGAAGCTTGCTCCTGAGAAAAAACGGTTGTGTAATTTTTCCCCTGTTTCTGCTTGAAGTCAATGGGCCAGGAGAAAGGATTAAAACAGCAAAAGAAGTGGATAATTTGTTAAAAGGTTTTAAAGTATTCAGCAATTTTACAATCGTGGAACGAAAACAGTAAATAGTGCGAGATGTGCTTTAAAGATGAACAACAAATCATGAGCCTCTTGTGCCCCTTGCAGGTCCATGTACTAGGTCTAATATGGATCTTCTGTTTTCAGAATGTGACTATGTTTGGCGTTAAACTTGTTCCTGTGACCCACCCATGTGGGTGCGGTCGCTACACAAACGAAGAAGATGTTGAAGGTGCAATTGCGCTTATTGAGAGAGGGTAAGTTTTTTGGGATCCTAAAACGTAAGTGGAGGGATACCTATGACATCGCAAACGTTGTCTGTCTGTCCGTCCGTCCGTCTGTACGCTCTATAACTCTCGAAGGGAATGGATATTTTGATGAAACTTGGTGTGAGGATTCTTTGGGTCAAGAGTAAGGTCAAGTTCGTAGATGGGCTCTGTAGCCCTATATTTAGGGGTGGAGAGGGGGTTTAAATTAAGGGGAAACAAAATATTTTTGAACAGCTAATGTGATTGTCGATTATGGGATAAGAAGAGATGCTGAACACGATGGTGAAAACCATTTTCTCACCGGACGAGTAGTTCGCCCGGAATCCGGCCCAAACCGGAAAGTTTGTTAGAAGTAAAGGTTTTATTTGAAGTTGATTAGATGTACAATTAGGGGTAAGATGACATGCTGAACACGACGGTGAAAACCATTTTCTCGCCGGACAAGTAGTTCGACCGGAATCCGGCCAAAACCGGAAAGCTTGTTAAAAGTAATAGTTTTATTGGAAGTTGATTAGATGCTCGATTTAGGGATAAGAAGACCACATTTTCTACCCGGACAACTTGTTCGCCCGGAATCCGGCCAAAACCGGAAATTTGGCAGAAGTAAAGCAGGAAGTTTCGATCAGTATTGTCAAAATAGATACGGCTTATAGAGGTATATCTGAACTTGGTTTTCTCAGATGATTAGCCTGGCGAAGACTGGATCTGGCGAAGACAATACCCGATTGTCTGGATCAAATATTAAATTTTTGGGATCCCATCGAAACCTTTGGTCTTGTTTTTCTATATTCTGGGTTTGGCAGTCTGCTGTAAATTTTTGCCTTAAAGGCATTGACTGTTGTCTTTTATTCTGACTTTCAGGGAGTGTTCTTTCGTCTCAAAGGCAGTGCAAGCAGAGAAGTCTGGTGCAGTTGCAGCATTTATTATGGACAGTGACATAAATAACGATGGCCATTTGGTTGAAATGGTAGAAGACCACACAGGGCGAGAAGTGGACATTCCAGTTAGTTTTATTTCAGGAAAAGATGGGTAAGTCTATTCATGTTTGGGGGCTGTTTTGGCTGACTGCCCGGGGATTTTTATTTTCGGCCTGCTAATTTCAGTTCCAGTTTAATTCAAAACACATCGGACAACCCGATGGTTTGTTTGTGCGTCAGAAGAAAACACTACACGTGTATACAGTTTTGCAGCATTTATACCGAAGTAAATATACCAAAGTAACATGATTCCAACGGCTGTTAAAAAGTATGTTGGGAATGGCGATAGGGTAGGAAATATTAGGACGTGCCAGCAAAAGGACTTAATCAGGATGAAGGACTACTTGTTGGACTTCGTGTCCAACAATCTAATTCCGAGTCCTGCAACCGTGACTGGTGTTTCCACCTCTAAATCTGTAAAGTCATTGCCGGTGGATTTACTTGAAATCCTAGTAACAGTTTTCGTTTGAAAGTACATGAGAATGTCAGGAAAGCCCAACAGATGACCAGACACCAGACTCGAAGAAATGAGAGAAACACAAATTAATGTTGCAGCCCATTTTCCATGCAAATAGCCGAGAGAACCGTTCAGTTTTCACTGGTTCAGCTGTCTCATGAGCCAACCAACATAACCTTCAGCTAAAACTTCAAAATAAGTTCCGTTTCGACGACCATGGATTGAAACATCTGATAGATAGATCACAGATCCGTTGGCCTGACACTGACAGCCTGGAAAAATGTCTCGATTCGGATTAGATAGGCTACCAAAGATGCAGCTCCTATCCAAGCTTACAACAAAATCTGCGGGGGCGAAGCTGCCTGTGCGAATGGCAGATCTAGGTTGGCAATCGAGGTTGTTTTCTGGAACACAAAAAGGAATTTCTCGTACTTGTGCAGGGACCAGGACCCGCGATGAGCGGCGTTCAGGGGGGGGGGGGAGGGCTGAAGCCCAGCAGTCCAGTTGCCTTTCGCATTTGCCAGGTCTTCGGCGATCCTCAACCACTCCTTGTCACAGCTTGGACGTATAGCGATAAAATCGATAACTTGACTTGAGGTCCTTTTTGAGGGAACCCCACCGGTTTTCCGTTGCACTTCGGGGCGTGTCCCCCTGTCAGGCGTTTGTCTAGTGAGCAAGGCGGGGGGCAGAGAGAGGGGTTTTCAGAGACAAAAATATAGTAAAACCACACTTACGCTTCGAAAAAATTTAAAATTCTTTTCGGATAGATGGCCGGATAAATTTTATTTTGTTGAGTACGGCCAGAATAAGCGGTGCCCCTTTTTTCCCAAGCGTGATCTCCGGCCAAGCTTCTGTACTGGCAACTAGCCGATGCTCTCCGCGCGATTAACCAAGTGAGGGACTTTTACTTCATTTTTATGCCAAACCTTGTTCTTTTTGCAGGCACATGATCAAGCAAACACTTGAGAGGCTGGAGCTTCCCCATGCAATAATCAACGTACCTGTTAACATCACGAGAGACAGATCGAAGGCGAACTTTCCACCTTGGCTGGTATGGTAACCACAGTCGAGTGCCAAATCAAAGACGAATTCTAGTGCCAGTCCCTGTGATACTCTTTTTATGCACCCGTTTGCACGGATCCGAGTAAGTGTTGAGTGTGTTTTTTGGAGCTTTTTAATTAAAGGTCGCACGTGATACGATCTGACCAATTGTGATCTCGCCAACAACCGAGGTACACACAATTCTGGTACGGTGGTAAAAGACTTGATCAGAAGGATTGAATGATTGAAATGAAACGGACAATGGAATATAGTCTACGTACAAAGTAAGGTTTTAATGTTTAACTCGGCAAAGTACAAAAATACAAAACGAATCATTAGCTTGAGACCGGTATGTTCTGAGCTTTTTCGAGTTCTTCCTTAAATTTTGCGGTTGTTGCTTTTGCGAGATTCAGCTTATTTTTCAACTCCACAATTTCCTGGTGGACCTTACCGTTCGCCGCAGAAATGTCCGACAGGAGCTGTGCCGTTTTTGCTTCAACTGGAAAGAGAAAAGAGATCCTCACTGTAGATTACAAGTGCTCCCCCCTCCAACACACACGCGATTACAGAATGGTATGAAAGAGCCGAAGGACCCTTATAAAGAAGAAAATAATAATTTCTCGTATCGTTTGGTGCTCTCGAAGTGGACGCGTCAACGAAGCCACGTCCGGTTGATGCCAACGCAACGCATGACTGGCGCAACAGCCAATCCTTCAGTGTAGAAGGATCTCCAAAGCAAGGAACGAAAATCCTGTAGGAGAGTTTAAGCTACGTGCACACAGTCCGATCAGATTTCGTATGCGAATACGCATGCAAAATTTGCGTCACTATGGGGAAACCTGCCTGCGATGCTCAAAATAAGAAGGAAAATCGCTTAATAATGCGAAAATCGGACTGTTTTTGCACGTACCTTTTGTTTTCTCATTTCCTCCATGCTGCGAATCCGCGTTCCTCAGTTCTAAAAGCCAATACTCCAACTGGAACTTTCAGTCCACGTCCGCATATCCTTTCGGGTTAGCGATTCCAGAGAGTCCCATGCGGCCGCAAATCGCCCCATTAACAGGAATAATCACTCTTCGAGACGTGTTTTTTACACTTTAAAAAGAGCAAACGAAATTTCTCGGGGGGGGGGCTTCCTTAATTCACGCCAAATGACTACCCCTTTGTTACCATGCCTGCCCACAGTACTGACGCTGGCTCGCGTAAGACCGCAATAGTCTTGATGACTAACTCTCCTTGCCTATGCAAAATCGCCGTATACCTAGCGGAAGAGCCGGAAGCGGCACCACAGCTTTCCCCAACGATCGCCGTGATTAGTTGACACAGGATTTAAGTTGTTGAGTTTGAGTCGTTAGGGCGACGTTTTCTCGTTCTTCCTAAGGATCAAAAGACTACACTTGAGATATAATCTGTTGTTATTTTGAAAACGTTATGCATTAAATGTTACGCACAACAAGCATTGCCAGGAAGAGTTAAAAAAAAAAAAAAACGCCGAAAAGGCATCTGCTGACTTTTTTGTTTGTCTTCATGATATCGGAAAATCAGCAGATGCTTTTTCGGCGGTTTTTCTACACTGTCAGAAGTTTCATAACAGATCGCGCATAACACTTTCAAGAATAACACCTTTTCACTTGGAAATAAAGTGTTATGACCAATTAACACCTTCAATTGGTAAAAATACTACACTGTCACAAGTTACATAACGACAACAGAAGGATGCCCGGTTTCAACAGATAACACTTTGGGAAGTTATCTGCTATGTTTCTTTCGTTCCCGTTAGTATTTTTACGAACTGAAGGTGTTGTTGGAGACTTGGAGATCTAGGCACGAAATGGTGTAAATTTAATTGGTCATAAAACTTTATTTCTAAGTGAAAAGGTATTATTCTTGAAAGTGTTATGCGCAATCTGTTATGAAACTTCTGACAGTGTACTCTTCCCGGCAATGCTTGTTCTGCAAAATATTTCATGCATACAGTTTTTAAAATCACAACAGGTTACATCCCAAGTGATGTCTGTTGAAACTGCGCATCCTTGTGTTATCTGTTATGAAACTTCTGACAGTGTGTCGGTAAGATCGTCGTGAATTTCCACACGGGCTTCTATATAATTGCTGGCTCTTGGTACTTGTAGATTTACTTACAATCTGTTGGGTGCACATAACTCCCTGGAAGAAGCTTTGCCTGCGTGAGCATGCGCTGAAGAGCAACGCTGGGCTCATGGAAGACCAGCTCATCGTAGCACTCAGAGACAACATCTTTCTTGCTTATCTCCCCAGGGGTTGCAAACAGCTTAAGAACATGATAGACTGTGACCTAACGGGAATATATCATCAGCATTTTGTGAATCATAAGGCGAGTTCGTCGCAGTCCTATAGTAATTTCTGTTTTTTTTTTTTTTTTTTTTACCCATCATTGGGTCCCGATGACTCCTCAATAGCCACCGACCAGAAACTGGAACTCCGAAAACGGTATATAACACTAGGTTTTAATTTAATTTAATTTCAAATAAATGCGGCACAACATTTCATGCGCGAGCAAATTCATTGGCACTTGTCACTAACCTACAACTAAAACATATATACAATTGTCATACAATAAATACACTAATTCAAGTTAGGTTGTTATGATACAAGGTAAACTGAGGCACAAAGCTATTACGGTACCTTTCAGTTTTACAAGCGACAGGTGTAAGTTTTGGTACTTTCATAGCTGCTTCTCTTGGAGGTCTGGTTCTTTCCGGTTTAAAGGGTGGAGGAAGGATGTTTCGGTAGATAGGGTGGGATAACAACTTTGTTCCGAAACGTTGACACAGCTGTTCTCTACGTATAGAAAGGGGTTCCAGCTTACACTCCTTTAGAAGATACGAGTACGGCATTTTATGGCCACCGATTATAATTTGAACTGCACGTTTTTGGATTCTTTCCAACTTATCTGAATCACTCTTTGTAAGTCCATAATGCCATGCTGGACAGGCATATTCAAGTAGTGAGCGGACAAACATACAATATAACTCTTTCATTCTTTCTTTAGGGACTTTGAATTTCTTTAGGATTTTTAACATACTCATGGAAGAGTTAGCTTTCTTTAAAATATGCTTGGTATTTTCCTCCCAAGACATATCAGAAGATATAATAATGCCAAGGAGTGTAATTTGGTCAGAAGTTAGGTTATCAGGAATGGGAGGGTGGAATTGTGGGAGAGTTTTAAGAAATGAAATTGTTAGTATTGTAGATTTGTCACTGTTCACTACCATATTCGACCGAGAAGCTTCTGTAGCAATATCCTGAATAATACCCAAGGATTGACTTTTTAAATTCTTTCCCACAACTTCTGCCAGTGATAAATCGTCCACGAATTTCCATCGCTCATCAGTATCCTGAGCAATATCATTTATCATAATAAGAAAACACAAAGGACCAAGCACAGTTCCCTGGGGCACCCCACAAAAAACTGGAAGCGCATCTGACATACACTGTTTATATTTTACAATTTGTAATCTATCCGTTAAAAATCCCCGTACTATATTTACAATAAATTCAGGTACATTATTCTCAGTTAACTTATTTAGCAGTATTTGGTGGTCCACAAGATCAAAAGCCTTCTTAAAATCGATAGCTATAAGGTTAATCCACTTATCTGGGGTATCCAGATTCTTTAGGATAAAGTCTATAAGACTTACTAAATAATGTGTTGTAGAAGCCTTCGGGACGTTTCCGTATTGATGCTGGTCAATAACTGATGCCAAATATTTTTTCAACCAAGCAGCAACAAAACCTTCATACACGCGGCTAAAAATTGAAGTCACAGAAATTGGCCTTACACCAGCAAAATCATTAGCACCACCCTTTTTTGGTATTGGTGTAATAAATCCCACTTTCCACTTCTTAGGGTACTGGCCACTTCGTGATATTTTATTATAAATGTTAGTCAGCGGAAGGGCCAATTCAGCTGCAAAAGCCTTAATTAACGTCACTGGGATATCAAAAGGCGTAACTGCAGTTCGTTTTAGCTTAGACAGCTTAAATTTCACCTCGGATATCGTTATTTCAGGGATATTAATTCCAGTGAGGTCTTGAGGTGGATTACTATGTTCTTGGGAAATAAAGGGCCCATTAACCGAAGGGGTCTTTGGAGAAAGTGGTGGGTAAGACTGAACAATTGCGGCAAAATGGGCATTTAAATCGTTGGCTGTTTTGACAGGCAGTTCGTCTTTCTTAAAATCAACAGGTGAAGGATTTTTACCAGCTAGCTTTTTTATTTCTTGAAAGAACTTCGCCGGCTTAGAAGCTAAAAGATGATCAACTTCTTTCGAATAAAAATCAGCTTGGGCTTTCTTAATTTTTTTCTTTATTTCATTTCTCAGCTTGTTGGCTTCTTCACGCTTACCTTCTCTAAAAAGTTTTAATTTCTTCTTTATAAGTTTTTTTGTTTCTGAATTTAAGTAGGGTTTGTCAGAAGAACAAACCTTTCTTTTCCGTTCAGGAAAAGAAGATTCAAACTGTGTTATCAGTTTTCTATGCATGTACTCAGTTTTTAGATCAACATCTTCAATATGTAACACATCAGTCCAAGCCTCGGAAGTAATCCAATCACCAAAAGAAAGGAGACCTGCATCCGTGATTGGCCTGCTCGTAATTTCCGTCACTGAATAGGCTATTTTTATTTTATCTAACGGATTCCATTGGACCATATAGTGGTAACTCCCCCCCAGTGGGGCCAATTCACTAGGGGTTTGGTAATACTTATTCAAATCAGTAAGGATAACATCAAGCTGTGTACCCCCTTTCGTAGTAGGGAAATTAATAACATTTTTCAAATTAAGTGACGACGCTAGGGATCGAGTATTTAAATCGTTTGCATCGCCCAACATTGCTAGTGCAACAAGACCAAAGGTTCCGATGGGATCCCAAAAATCTTCGCCAGGCCAAACAGCTAATCATTAAGAAATCCAAGCTCAGATATGGATTCAGCATGTGCGTTTACCTCTATAAGCCGATCGAAATGATCCTGGCTTACTTCTGTGAATTTTGCGGTTTTGGTGAACTTCAAGAACTACTTGTCCGGCGAAAAACTAAAGCTCAAAAACGGATTCAGCGTATCTCCTTACCCCTATATCCAACATCTAATCAACTTCAAATAAAAATTTAACTTCTAACAAATTTTCCGGTTTCAGCCGGATTCCGGACGAACTATATGTCCGGCTAAAGAGTGATTGTCATATACGGATTCTGCATCTCTTCTTACCCCCAAATCTATCGTCTAATCAACTTCAGATAAAACTTTAACTTCTAACAAACTTTCCGGTTTTGGCCGGATTCCGGGCGAACTACTTGTCCGGCGAGAAAATGGTTTTCATATTCGTGTTCAGCGTGGCTTCTTACCCCTAAATCAAACATCTAGTCAACTTCAAATAAAACTTTTACTTTTAACAAACTTTCCGGTTTCGGCCGGATTCCGGGCGAACTACTTGTCCGGCGCGAAAATGGTTTTCATATTCTTGTTCAGCATGTCTTCTTACCCCATAATCGACTATCACATTAGCTGTTTCAAAATATTTTGCTTGTCCCTTAATTTGAACCCCCTCCCCCACCCCTAAATGTAGGGGTACAGGGCCCATCTACGAACTCGACCTTACTCTTGACCCAAAGAATGCTCACACCAAGTTTCATCAAAATATCTCATTCCCTTCGAGAGTTATCGTGCTCACAGACGGACGGACGGACGGACGGACGGACAGACAGACAACTTTTGCGATGTCATAGGTATCCGTCACTAACGTTTTGGGATCCCAAAAAGTGGGTTTTTCCTTTGGATAAAATCAGCAGACTCTTGGAGCTTTTCCCAAAAAGCAGTTCGTGCAGATACGGGCTGCCCAGGTGAGAAGTAAAACACGCATACTGCGATTCCCGATAAAGGTCTAGGAAGCCGTTTAGGATGGAGTGTGATCCAAGTAATTTCATCATCCAATTCCAAACCCGGTACTTCAACAACTCTAGGCTTCAAACTCTCATGCACAAAAGCCATAACGCCACCACCTTTTTGGGATCCCAAAACGTTAGTGACGGATACCTATGACATCGCAAAAGTTGTCTGTCTGTCCGTCCGTCCGTCCGTCCGTCCGTCTGTGAGCACGATAACTCTCGAAGGGAATGAGATATTTTGATGAAACTTGGTGTGAGCATTCTTTGGGTCAAGAGTAAGGTCGAGTTCGTAGATGGGCCCTGTACCCCTACATTTAGGGGTGGGGGAGGGGGTTCAAATTAAGGGACAAGCAAAATATTTTGAAACAGCTAATGTGATAGTCGATTATGGGGTAAGAAGACATGCTGAACAAGAATATGAAAACCATTTTCGCGCCGGACAAGTAGTTCGCCCGGAATCCGGCCGAAACCGGAAAGTTTGTTAAAGTAAAAGTTTTATTTGAAGTTGACTAGATGTTTGATTTAGGGGTAAGAAGCCACGCTGAACACGAATATGAAAACCATTTTCTCGCCGGACAAGTATTTCGCCCGGAATCCGGCCAAGACCGGAAAGTTTGTTAGAAGTTAAAGTTTTATCTGAAGTTGATTAGACGTTTGATGTAGGGGTAAGAAGACATGCTGAACAAGAATACGAAAACCATTTTATCGCCGGACAAGTAGTTCGCCCGGAATCCGGCCAAAACCGGAAATTTGTTAAAAGTAAAAGTTTTATTTTAAGTTGATTAGATGATAGATTTGGGGGTAAGAAGAGATGCAGAATCCGTATATGACAATCACTGTTTAGCCGGACATATAGTTCGTCCGGAATCCGGCTGAAACCGGAAAATTTGTTAGAAGTTAAATTTTTATTTGAAGTTGATTAGATGTTGGATACAGGGGTAAGGAGATACGCTGAATCCGTTTTTGAGCTTTAGTTTTTCGCCGGACAAGTAGTTCTTGAAGTTCACCAAAACCGCAAAATTCACAGAAGTAAGCCAGGATCATTTCGATCGGCTTATAGAGGTAAACGCACATGCTGAATCCATATCTGAGCTTGGATTTCTTAATGATTAGCTATTTGGCCTGGCGAAGATTTTTGGGATCCCATCGGAACCTTTGGTCTTGTTTCCCTAAGGGGTGGCTATCATGGCGGAGTTTTACAAATGATTCAAAATTATTCATCCGGAGAGTATTAACGTCTTGCCTGTGTACCTCAGTAACACAAATCACCCCTGAACCAAGCATCCCAGCCGTAGCCTCTAATTCAGTAAGCTTCTCAAGGTTCAGACTTTCAGCATTACAATACAGAAACGATGGAAAAACGCGACGTTTATCACTGTACTCCTTAGAAATTTAGACCAAAATGACGAAATTCTTTGGATTATAGTTCGGCCAAAACGACTCCCTCGACCGTATTCGGGGGTAGCGATTTGCACTTTTTATTTTTCACCCGGACAACGTGCTGTTGCAAAACAAGAGTTTTGGGAAAAGATTCAAGCATCTGCGGATTTTATTCATAAAAAATATCCACTTTTAGCGCTAAGTATTTTCGGTGATGGAAATGATTTAAATACACGTTCCCTTGCATCGTCATTAAACCTAAAAAGCCTTGTAAATTTCTTTACTACGAAGGGTGATACGTGTCTGGATGTGATTTTATCTGATTTAAAAGATTATTACCAAACGCCTGAAGCTCTACCAGCACTGGGTGGAAGCTATCATTTTATGATGCAATGGAAGCCTCTTGATAAAATAAAAGTGTCGTACTCGATGACAGAAGTGGTTACTCGTCCAATTACCGATAGTGGTTTGCTTGCGTTTGGTGATTGGATTACGCGTGAGACTTGGACTGAAGTTCTGGAGTCACCAACTTCTGATGAAAAAGCAGAGATTTTTCACGAAAAAATAAAAACACATTTTGATGAATGTTTCCCAGAAAAAAAGGTGAAATTTTGTTCTTCAGATAAGCCTTATGTAACAAAAGAGATTAAAAATTTGATAAAAAAGAAATTATTTTTGTTTCGAGCGGGTGACCGACAACAAGCTAATAAACTGCGGAATAAAATCAAAAATAAATTAAAGAGAGCGGAGGAACAGTATGGTCGTGAAGTTGATGATCTATGTGAATTAAAACCTCAAAAATATTACCAGAAAATAAAAAGCATGAGTGGAAAATCGCATAAAAATATTGATTTTAATGTTAATGAGCCCCCAGAACAAACGGCAAATGCCCTTGATGCTCATCTGATAGCTATAGTACAAACTTACCCACCTTTAAGACCGACACCTGCAAGTACTCCAGAAGATGAAAGTGGAGGTTCTGGTATGTCAGTTCCAGAGCTAACAAAGGCTGAGATTGCCTCAAAATTAAAAAAAATTAAAAAAACATCAATTACACCTTTTGACATTCCAGTTCAACTCATTAAAGCTTTCCCAGAGGAGTTAGCTGTACCTCTTCAGAGCATTTATAACATGATTTCCAAAACTGGCCAGTATCCAAAGAAATGGAAGCTTGGTTTTGTCACCCCAATCCCAAACAAGAGCTGTAAGCTCATATGGCACTTGCAAGGCTTGGTAAAAGGATGAAAGTAGGAATTCGCCGGTTCTTGGGTTTGTTCTGATCATTTGTAAGCAAAACCCTTGAAATAAGAATGACGACGGACCCTTGGAAATCACGAGATTGTATAAAAAGTTTTTTTTTTTTGTACTTGCTTGTGATGATATGCACTTTAAGAGCGCTAGAAATTCATCTGTAATCAAAACCCTTGAGGCATAAATGATCCTAGGCTCTTTAGGAATATGGTTTGGTATTTTTTTTTATTTTCCGGTTAAGATCGCACTTCAAGGGTACTAGAAATTCATTTCTAAGCAAAACCCTTGAGGCAATAATGATCATGGGCTCATGGGGATCATGAAAATGTAGGTTTTGCTTAAAAAGTATTTTTTTGTACTTTGCGGTTAAGATGAGTACAATTTCTAAGCCAATCTTGTCAAGTCTCTAATGTTCAAGCCAAGCTTCATCGTCCTAGCACATCTTGAAGTACCTTAAATTACGATCACCGGAAATCTGGACCCCCCTCCAGCTTCCCCCAGAGTGACCGAATCCGGTACGGTTCTGTCACTGATGCATCTAGGGCTTATGCTTATTCTTCCCACCAAGTATCATCCCAATCGCTATATTCTAAGCGTTTCACACAATCCCCACCCCGACTCCCCACATTGATCGGATCCTGTCCGCACTTGAAATAGGACATATGAAACATGAGTTCTTTCCGAATATCAAGTTTCAGTAAGACCAGATCACCCGTTCAAAAGTTGGACAACCTCAAGATTCCGGATTCCCCCACTCTCCACTCCCCCCAAAATGGTCAAATCGGAGAAACGACTGTTCTTAAGTTAAAATTGTAAAGTCCTGATATGCCTGCCAAGTTTCATCGTCCTAGCACATGTTTAAGCATCTTAAGTCGGGATCACCGGAATTCCGGAAGCCTCCCTCCAACTCCCCCCACAGTTCTCGGTTCCGGTCCGGTCATGTCAACTATTTATCTAGGGCTTGTGCTTGTTCTTCCCACCAAGTTTCATCCCGATCCGTCCACTGTGAGTATGTCACACAATTTCCGGTTCCTCCCTCCAACTCCCCCCAAAGTCACCGGATCCATTTCGGACTTGAAGTGTGACATCTGAGACACGAGATCTTTCCAAACATCAAGTTTCATTAAGATCCGACACCCCATTCAGAAGTTATAAATACGTCAATATTCCGGATTCCCCCTCCCTCCACTCCCCCCACGGTGATCGGATCGGGGAAGTGACTATTTCCAAGTTAGATCGGTCGGGTCCCTAATATGCCTGCCAAGTTTCATCGTCCTAGCGCATGTGTAAGCATCTTAAGTCGGGATCACCGGAATTCCGGAACCCTCCCTCTAACTCCCCCCACAGAGTTCGAATCCGGTCCGGTCTTGTCAGCTATGTATCTAGGGCTTGTGCTTGTTCTTCCCACCAAGTTTCATCCCGATCCGTTAAATCTGAACAAGTTGCAGGATTTCCGGTTCCCCCCCTCCAACTCCCCCCAGAGTCACTGGATCCATTCCGGACTTTCAGTATGACATTTGAGACACGAGGTCTTTCCAAATATCAAGTTTCATTAAGATCCGATTCACCGTTCAAAAGTTATAAATACGTCAATATTCCGGATTCCCCTCCCTCCACTCCCCCCCACGGTGGTCGGATCGGGGAAGTGACTATTTCCAAGTTAGTTTGGTCAGGTCCCTAATATGCCTGCCAAGTTTCATCGTCCTAGCACTTCTGGAAGTACCCGAACTCGAGATGAGTGGCCTGACAGACCGACCGACCGACCGAAAAGTGATCGGTATATGGCACTTGAGCGAAGCTGCAAGTGCCATAAAAAAGGATGTCAAAATGATTTTACGGGAGTGAGGCCAATTACTATGACTTCAGTTTTCAGCAAGATTTATGAGTCATTTGTTGCAACATGGCTGAAAAAACACCTCTTTTCAATGACTGATA
Organism: Branchinecta lindahli; assembly: GCA_023053555.1. Classification (NCBI taxonomy): domain Eukaryota; kingdom Metazoa; phylum Arthropoda; class Branchiopoda; order Anostraca; family Branchinectidae; genus Branchinecta; species Branchinecta lindahli. The sequence goes on along the minus strand of JAKZAO010000009.1, from coordinate 8,395,091 downwards.
AAAAACAATTTGGGAATTTACCAAAAACTTCCACAACGCATTACCTAGTTAGCTTGATTGATTTTATTTTGAACAAGAGCTGTAAGCTCATATGGCACTTGCAAGGCTTGGTAAAATGATGAAAGTAGGAATTCGCCAATGCGTGTGTTTGCTGTGATCATTTGTATTATTGTAAGCAAAATCCGACTGTTCTTAAGTGAAAATTGTTAAGTCCCTGATACGCCTGCCAGGATCACCGGAATTCCGGAACCCTCCCTCCAACTCCCCCACAGTACTCGGATCCGGTCCGGTCTTGTCAATTATGTATTTATGGCTTGAGCTTGTTCTTCCCCCAAAGTTTCATCCCGATCCGTCCACTCTGAACATGTCAAACAATTTCCCCCCCCCCCAAACTCCCCCCAAAGTCATCGGATCCATTCCGGACTTGAAGTGTGACGTCTGAGACACGAGATCTTTCCAAATATCAAGTTTCATTAAGATCCGGTTCCCCGTTCAAAAGTTATAAATACGTCAACATTCCGGATTCCCCCTCCCTCCCCCCCCCCCCCGGTGGGATCGGATCGGGGAAATGACTATTTCCAAGTTAGTTTGGTCGGGTCCCTAATATGCCTGCCAAGTTCCATCGTCCCAGCACATGTGTAAGTATCTTAAGTCGGGATCACCGGAATTCCGGAACCCTCGCTCCAACTCCCCCCACAGTGCTCGGATCCGGTCCGGTCTTGTCAACTATGTATCTAGGGCTTGTGCTTGTTCTTCCCACCAAGTTTCGTCCCGATCCGTCCACTCTGAATATGTCCATGATTTCCGACTCCCCCCCTCCAACTCCCCCCAAAGTCACCGGATCCATTCCGGACTTGAAACGTGACATCTGAGACACGAGGTCTTTCCAAACATCAAGTTTCATTAAGATCCGATTCCCCGTTCAAAAGTTATAAATACGTCAATATTCCGGATTCCCCATCCCTCCACTCCCCCACGGTGGTCGGATCGGGGAAGGGAGTATTTCCAAATTAGTTTAGTCGGGTCCCTGATATGCCTGCCAAGTTTCATCGTCCTAGCTCATCTGGAAGTACCGTAACTCGAGATGAGTGGCCTGACAGACCGACCGACCGACAGACCGAAAAGTGATCGGTATATGGCACTTGAGCGAAGCTGCAAGTGCCATAAAAATTTGGATTCTCCTGGGAAGTGGTTAAATTTGATTGCAATAGATTTCAAAAAAGCTTTTGATTTAGTTGATCATAATATTTTATTGGAAAAACTGAGACAGAAAAATATTCCGGATTTTATTATAAGAATTGTGCGCGGTTTTCTAACGGAAAGGAAGCAAGTTGTAAAATATAAAGGCCTTTATTCATCTACTAGTGCTATATACTGTGGTGTCCCACAAGGGACCGTGTTGGGACCTCTTTGTTTTTTGATTATGATAAATGATGTTGCTATTGATGCTGATGATAGATGGAAGTACGTGGACGACTTGTCGCTTGTGGAAGTACTGCATCGATCTTTTAAAAGCCAAGCAATGACAATAGTCCAGGATGTAGCAACGGAAGCAAAAAATTCAAATATGGTTGTAAATGCGGAAAAAACGACGGTTTTGACTTTTTCTTTTTTATCGGATGAGCCAAGTTTTCACCCTGAGTTGGATGATGGCCTCCTCTCGGAGGAAATAAATCTCCTTGGAGTGGTTGTTTCTTCTGATCTTTCGTGGAAGAAAAACACTGATAGCATGATTAGAAAAGCTAATGCGTCTATTGTTATGTTAAAAACACTCACTAAATTTAAGGTCCCTGAAAAAAAGATGTTGCGTCTGTATTGTACGTTTGTTCGTCCTCTGGTGGAGTATGCTTGTCCAGTTTGGCACTATGGTATTACGAAGGATGAATCTGATCGTATAGAGAATATTCAGAAACGTGCCCTAAGAATTGTGCACAGGGGCCCTAAAATCCCGTACTCTGGTCTCCTTTCTTTATTTGGACTGGATGCGTTGTCTAATAGGAGGCAGAAGTTGTGTCAAAATTTTGGACTAAAACTCCTTGAACACCCAACCCTCCGATCCCTTTTACCCCCTGATTTTGAGGTTGAACGCCCAAGGCCACCAAGGCAAGTTTCCACCAAAGTCCCGAAGCTCATGCCGATCGCATGTAACCGGGAAAGATATTGTAATAGCTTCATTCCGAAATTTGTGGATTTTTACAATAATGTTTTTTTTTTGTTATTTTGTTAGAATTTTTTTTTTTTTTTTTGGTGTTGACTTCAATGGTTTGTTTTTATTTTGAGGACAAATTCGATTTTAACAATTGTTGTATACATTACCTGACAAAGGTCAAACAATTTGGTTGGATAACCACGAAATTTTGTACCTGAATTATACAATAAATCAATCAATCAATCAATCAACAAATGAATGCAACAAGTCTTAAAAAAAAACAGACCACTAGTCAGTAATCCAGTGGTAAAGGACGCAACTCAGTGAAGCTGATGGTAAATAAACAAATATAGCGTTGGTACACCATGTACCTAATCGGTTCCTTCTTGTCTTAAGTTTACACCAAAACCTGGTTTTCCAAATCACGGTATTCGACATCGTCCAGAAAGTTATGTAAGTTATTTCGCACGGACAGTGTGCGATATCAAACAACGATTGAAGATACTGAGGTTCGTGGTTCGTACGACTCTTGGAGTCGCCAGATGTTTTCCTTTTGCTTGGCTTCTTGGAAAAATTGTTAAAAAGCTACCGACTCCGAACCGAACCGACATTCACTAGGATGAAATCGGCAGAACACGTGCGAGATAAATTAAGTAATTTTTCTCAAATCGATTAGAGATGTATAAAATACATGTTGATATCCATACCTGAACTTGGTTTTCTCAGCGGGTTAACAGTTTGGCCGTAATTTTTTTTACATTTTCTAGTGGTTATTAGGGATAAATAGTAATATGCTTACGGAGGCTGGCAAAGACTGGAAATCTACAAGACCGATTGTCTGGAAGTCCAATAAATATTCCATTTTTGGGATCCCATCGAAACCTTTGGTCTTGTTCAGCTTGATGGTGAAAGTGCAGAAGATCCGCCCGGGAAATCCTGATCGTGTGTTTGAATTAATAAGGCATACTTACAGGTCGCTCATTCGGATCGTTGAACCAGATCTTTATAACTATTTCGAATTCACCCCAGCCTGTTTCAGTAACTTCATAAGGTGGGGCAGTCACGATTCTGTTCTGGTTTGCATAACTTTCGTGAAGCTTGAAGTGAACCTGACATGAATAAAAATTTAAATGATAGGATTGGCGATGCAAGGCAGTATAGGCCTACCAAGAGCTGCATGAGTTAAAGCAGAAGTGAAGCATCAGCTATCGTTTGTTTCTTATTTGCAAACGTTCTGTACTTCTGTTCTCGTTCCGTAGCACAGTTCCTTCCCACAGACCCTTGACGTTACCCATTATAACGATAACAACGAACATCACCTAATGTGTTAGCCTTAATCTCGGGGATCAGTCTCCAACTTTCACTGGACAACTCAGCCGCATGGCACTTGGCAACCCTGATACAGCATGCCTAATGGTGCATTTACACGCTGCGTAAATCCGAGCGTATTTTGAAAAACGTCCGTATTTTACGCACGTATTTGGGCTTGAAAAGATCTCTAGCAATACGGACGTATTTGAGAAATCGGTCCGTTTTATATACTAATACGTCCGTATTGCTAGAAACCTTTTCTAGCTCAAATACGTGCATAAAATACGCTCGGATTTCAAAATACGCTCGGATTTTACGCAGCGTGTAAATGTACCATAAACTACTTATTTCGAGTTAATCCGACTTCATGCAAATTTACTTTAGTCGTAACTGCGGCAAGCAAGTGACTAAGATTGTCCCAAGAGACCTAGCGTGAAGCTTTGACGATAGTTCACTGATACCCTTTCGCCTTTCTGCTAACTTAGTTATTCACAAGGCCCTTCCAGTACTAAACAAAGGGATATTCTTTCCCCTTTACTGAGGGTCACTTTTGTTATCTGCCTGGTACAATGCTGAAGGGCACATTTTGATCAGACAGAATGAAAAACAATGAATATTTTGACTATCAGGACTAGAGTATGCAGAGCACCATCCACTTTTTTGTCATCGTTGCTCGTCATGTCGACGAAAGAGAACAAACTGGCACGAGGAGAGGGGGGGGGGATTAGATCGGCGAAAATCAAGCTAGACGAAGGCCATCATGAATCAGCATGAACAAGACATCACCTGCGCTTTATTATACCTAATATGTACACAGTTTTCGTTTTTTTCCTATATGGGAGTCAAGATTTTGGTGCTTATATTTGACAGTGCGAAAACGGATAAGTCAGCTGAGATTTATTGGAGCTATATTTCGGCCCTTCTTGGCAAGGGTCCTCTTCAGGCTCAAAGCCGCTCAAGGTGGAAAGAACGAAACTTGTGATAACAAAACTGAAGATTCTAGCTTAGTCTTAAATATCTAAATTGGTGAACTTTCTGTTGGAGAGTAGCTTGGCGTTAAAAGGGTTGCTGAGATTTCATTTTGGACACGGCTGCTGTTTTTGCTGCTCGATTGGGTCTCTGTCCGGGTAGAGATTTTTCTGCAGCTGGATTGATTTTCGTTTTTTTATAGAGAGGAGCTTGGGGTCTGAATTTCCTTGTGCTGATGATCCCGTTCCATGTCTCTGGTAGAGAGTACTCGCCTGTGTCTCTGTTGACACCTGAACGGTTTTTCTTAATTTCAACGGCTTCTCTTATCGTTTGGTGAAGTCCGGTGCATGTTGCAAGGATTTGGGCTTTTTGAAAATGTACTGCTTGGGATGGGTTTTCGAAAACGTGTTCAGCCAGTGCTGATTTGAAGTTATAATTTGGACGGTGACCGTTGGAAAGGGCGTGGTCGATCTCCTGCCAATGAGCAAAATGAAATCCAAATGAAAAACCAAAATGAAATCTCAGCAACCCTTTTAACGCCAAGCTACTCTCCAACAGAAAGTTCACCAATTTAGATATTTAAGACTAAGCTAGAATCTTCAGTTTTGTTATCGCAAGTTTCGTTCTTTTCACCTTGAGCGGCTTTGAGCCTGAAGAGGACCCTTGCCAAGAAGGGCGAAATATAGCTCCAATAAATTTCAGCTGACTTATCCGTTTTCGCACTGTCAAATATGATTCGCAGTCAGCTTGGGCTGAAGGAATATTTATTTTGGTGCTTGCTATTGGTAATAGACTAATACTAACAGAACTGGAAGGCTGCAATCTCATCTGTACTTTTTTGCCAATCTTCTCAGAAGGATGTTGACATTTTTCATTAGATGCTAAACCTAAAAAAAAATAAAAAATCTTACTTTCTTGATGTATAAAGACATATCCTCGTTTTCAAATGGCTTCAGATATATGGTCCACTGATGTGTATGACCATCATCTTCTCTCTTTCGGCCAAACGATTTTGCTATATTGCCATAGACAATTTTCTTAACCACCGTCACACCCTAGAAAACGAATGAAAACATTTAATCTGTGTCTTGAATGGAGGTCTGCTAGCTACAGGTTTGTCACCTGTCTGTCACTTCCTTAATTCAGGACACAAACTAAAGACGTAACATGTTTCAGGAAAAGTAGGCTAATTTTAAAGAGTTATTATTTTGTATTTTTCAGGCACTCATGGCATTTTTCACTACGAAGCTTTTAACTTTCGTCTCAACAAGCGAAAGTGATGATCAAAATATGAGATGCTTCTAAAATCTAATTGTCTATCCCTAGGTTGATTCCCAAGTGAGCCACTCAATTATCCATTTGTTTGTTTGCTGATCTGGACACTTAGCCAGTCACCCTAATCAGTTGAGCTGTATTAGGCTAACTAGATCCCTTGGAAAGTGACCCAGCAACTGGATGGTCTAGACTGCACTCCTACATTTGTTGAAACAAAGCGACGAACACACATAAAATGGTGGTCCCCAGTCGTGTGCAAAGAATCGCTTAAATTTGAAGACAAACTGCCTTCACGGCTGCACTCAGCCAAGTACACAAATCTGATTCTCTTGGAGAAAATGCTATCCGCCTATTTTTTAAAAAATGCACCAAGATCGGGTTGTGACCCCCCAATGCCAGCACAGTTCCCCAGTGAGAGTAGTATGGTGCCCCAGCAGAATAGAAGAGCATTCACATTTTTGATTTCACTAGAATACACCTTTAGCCTCGTCAGTAGCATAACTAGCCCATTTTCGTGTGTCAGGGCGGGGGGGGGGGGCAAGCCGAGATTTGTAAGACGGAATGTTACCAAACTTTTAATTTACAGACAAACATATTAGTGTTCTAGACTGGAAACTGAGCAAAAAAGAGCAAAGATTCGAAAATAAAAGTTAGCAGCTGCATTTTATTCTCTATTTTAATGTTTGCTGAGTTTGATTTTTCGGCGCCATTCAAACTTCAAAGTTTGGAGATATTCAAATAAGCATAAGGTAAATGATCCTGCAAATTTTTTACCGACCACACTTACCATGCAATTCCTTACCGATCAGTAGGCACACTCAAAACTGTACTTAAAAATTCTAAATTGTCTGCCATTCTGCACGATAGCTACTTCAACATCACAACAATTTGCTTTCAATAAGTAAACATCTAAATGTGAACCCACAATATGCTTGCACAACAAAAAATGCCTTTTCTTGTGGCCTGATGTATTATTTTATGCAATCTGTTCAAAATGGTGACTGAATGGTGAGCTCCAAATAAGAGAAATGTTGAGCTCCAAATAAGGGCCCAAGCTGTACATACTACTATCGCTATATCTATATAGGCCATTTACTGCAATACGCATAAAAAGCAAGTACTTTGCCACGGGTATCCTTACTGTCCAGTGTTTGAAAAGTAATTAGCCTACCTTACTAGGCTATGCGGGTGCACAATCAAAGTGTGTCTGTGATTCGGAGGCACTGACTGAATCATACTAAAGAGACCTATTGCCAACAAAGGATGGATGAGGTTTCTGCACTTCGAATGACACCACAAATTGTGCTGTAAGCTGGCTGTAAGTTTGCACAGGAAAAGTTGGAAGAAGAAGAGTTTGTGACATATGCTACACAATACATGATAAATAACATGATGGTTTTATCGTACATGTTACAATAGTTGCATTTTGTCAGATACCATGGTTTCTGATACTACAGTTATTCTGCAAAACAGCAATTTCAGAAATCATCCACAAACCAATGAAAAAATCATCACACCACCAGCTACACAGCACTGGCACCTTTGTCGCTAGACAACGAGATTTAAGGTGATTTAGGACAAGAAATATCTAGAGTCACATACGGTAACTTTTTTCTCATCAATTTGACAAAAAACTAGACTGTTGTGTTAGTGATGATGGAAGTGAGATGAATTTTTCAGATACCACAATCAGTTACCACGGTCTGGGCCGTGGTATCTGAATGGTTGCATTTTTTATCAAAGTTTTAATTTACCTTCAAACAAAAAGATCTTTGTTTAAATATGGCCAACGATCACAGCTTCTTTGTCCTTCAAACTCTAACCGTCGAACTTCTTGAGCTAGCAAATTGGAAGTTTGCTTGAAACGTTGAAGAAGAAATGGTGACCTGGCAAGGATCGCTGGAGTCACAAAAAACACTAATTTAGAAAAAAGTGAACTTTGACGGCGTTTACAAATGGAAATTAAGCAACTGGCTAAGCCAACGGCGAATAAAACTTCGATTCAATAAAAAATGCAACTAATATTAGATCACAGTACCTGATCTGATACCTATTGGAACTACTTCGAACCATAAGAAATGTTTCACCTTTGCCTTCATAGAAAACTCAGGATTGTCTCCTGTACCTGCCATGGCTGTATGATGGCTTGTCAGTTATTCCTAAAAGTCAGGTCCATTTAGTTTTAAATTTGTCGCCTCCTCAGAAGCAGCACTTCGAGGAAGATATTTATCCTTCAAAGAAAGGCGGTTTAGAGAAGATTTCACAGATCAGGTACAAATTAGATATGGCTTTAAAATATCTTTCAGATTTAAAATTCAATTTGAGTTAGACTTCAAGATTTTAAAACCTTTTTATTTGAGCTCAATCTTGACCTAATTAATCGACGGATTTTTCTTTCGATAATCGTGAATTTAGCAGAAAGCCAGCGAAACATTTGAAAAGTTGAATCACATGCTTCCGACGACAGCACTTGGATTGGATTCAGATTGTATTGGAAAGGACCTTGGAACCCAAGTGCTTTACATTTACAAGAAAAAGAAGTGCTAGGTAATACTACGCTAGTCTAGGACATGCATGCCTCAGCATTCATATATACCCTGTGTAAGCTTGTAGTAGTTGTACAGGAGGGCCTCGAATCTGCCTTGAATTTGTATAACCTCGAACTTGGCGTAATAAGATTAAAAGCAAGATCAGTGCAGTCCTAACAAGGTCCTAACTGTAGAGTTAGGGTGACTGGGATGAAACTTAGAAGTTCAAATGCTCCAGATTATCCAGTTTTTGGTACCAGTTGGATGTTGTCTCCCCGACCAGTCTAGTACACTAGCCCCTTTTCAGGCATGGTGCTCAAACGTCTATCACCATGCCTGGGTGCTAGACGTTCAGGCACTGTACCTTGGATTTCATGTATAGTGCATGGATTTCAGTATACAGTGCATGCATGAAAAACACAGTTTCTGTCATCACAACTGAGCACCAGCTCGGACAGAGCTGAAATTACTACCATGAATTAGAGAAATCAAAGACAATCCTCATCATATTTTTCATAACAAAAACAAAAGTACGCGACTGATGATGGAGATAAAAACCTCATTTCCTTTTCTACATAGTCAAGGGTTTTGCATGCAAAGTGTCCTGTGCCTCAGCTTTTTCTACCTAACAGTCAACCAGAATATTGGCTCCTAGGGCACTACACGGAAAATAGATAGGCTGCTGTCAGATTTTGCATCTCCATCATCAGTTGCGTCCTTTTGTTTTTGTTAGGAAAAATATGATAAGGATTGTATTTGATTTCTCTAATTCTTGGTAGTAATTTCAGCCCTGTCCGAGCCGTTGATAAGTTGTGGTGACAGAAACCGTGTTTTTCATGCATGCACTGTATACTGGAATCCATGCACCATACCTGAAATCCAAGGTACAGTGCTTGAACGTCCAGCACCCAGGCATGGTGCTAGACCTTTGAGCACCGTGCCTGAAAAGGGGCTAGTGTATTAGACTGCCCCGACTGAGACAACATCCAACTGGGGAGCTTGAGTACAGGAGAGGTACCCAACCTCAGACAAGATTTCAAATTTCCAGAGAAATCTTTTTTTAGTGAGATATATCTGGCTTAAAAAGGAACCAAAAAACATGACAAAAATACTAGAGTGAAGCTAATAGAATGGTTTACATGTTGGGGATGTAAATTTTACTTCAATATTTCCAGTTAAATATAATTTTCTTTTCAAACAGTTTCACCCATTTTTACATGAGCAATCTGACCTCATGTCATGAGGTCAGATTGCTTGCAAAGTGATGAAAAAGATAGAGGTAATAAGGCTAATAACCAGAAAATCCCTTATTAAACCAGATTCAAAACAAAGAAAAGACAAATAATTGTAATATTTTGGGACATAACTGTTGAAAAAAAAATTCAGATTTTGCTTCTTGACTGTCAGGATAGCACTGAACTTTCATTTTAACATTTTCGCGTCAAAATTCGAGGTTGCGTAAAAACGAGGTCAGGTACCCCTCCTGTACCATAATGCATAAATTTCTCGAAAAGGCTCAGGTTCAAGTGAAACTATGTAGATGGTAAAAGAAGATGCAACAGATCATGCTTTTTTGTGTCCGAATCGGACCCCGAAAATTGTTGGGCGGGCCTAGCTAGGGATTCAAATATGGGGTGACTAGGATGAAACATGGAATGTTCTGTTTTAGTTAATGTTGCTGAAAACACCATATTCTTGATTCCTCATGATTCCAAGTTTCTTAGTTTCTTTTTAATGAAAGTTTTTGAGTGAAACATAATAATAAACACAAAAATTAAAGATTAAGTCGTACTGAACCCAGGTTGTGTCAAACTACCCTCCACCGGCGGGTAGTATGACACAGTGACCATGTCCAGAATTAAGCCTACTACTGAAAACATGTGAAAGAGAAAAATGCGAAAAAATTCCCAAAGATTCTATAGGGAACCTAGAATATGCTGCCAAAAATGTGGCAACGTGCATACAAATTTCAGGGAAATAAAAAACAAAGAAAAAATTTGTCATACTACCTCCCCATCCCCATCATATCCAGATCATATCCATTTGTTTATATTCTGATAAAAAAATTATGTTATGCTCTACATAGTTTGTCCTCTTCTTTTCCTTCCACTCAATATGTAGGTGACATTTAGATGTGTCTGTCTGGTCTACTCTGGAGCTACTGTTGCTTCTTCAAGGTGGTTTGGGATGAGCTTGCATCAGGTGGAACCAGACAGAGTGGAACTTACCAACTATTTCTGAAATATGCATGTTGAGTTTTTTTGGGGGAGGATCAGTTTCCAAGAGGTTGTTTTCCAGGCTAGTAGAAAGGAGTTTGTTCACCTGGATCATGCTGGTATAATGTCACCTCACTTCCACCCATACAATAGAGAGAATACTACTTTAGAATAGGAAGAAAGGAACCTGCAATCATTGCAGGTTCGTTTCTGCGTCCCCATTATTGTCCATGACATTGACAGCCTGACAAGGCGAACTGCTTGTCCTGGGAAAAAACAAGTTTCAGATATGGAATCAGCTTGTCTCCTTACTCCTAAATCGACTATCTTATTCGCTTTTAAAAAATATTTTTGTCTGCCCTTAATTTGGAATCCCCTCCCCTACCCCCAATTATAGGGCTACGGAGCCCATCTACGAACTTGACCTGTGTAAGCACAGTTGATCCTCCTACCAGTTTGTACAAAATATCCCAACCCCTAGAGTTATTGTGCTGACAGATGGACGGATAAAGGACAACTTTTGCGAAGTCATTCCCAAAAATATGGTAGTGGTGTATTTTCTTCTACTTTTTTTCATTCCTTCCTCTCTTTGACAGGTAACAAATAAATCAATGAATTAAGACTATCTCGCCCAAGTGAGGTGCAAAGCAATACTACTTATTTTCTTTTTCAGAAAACCCAAGTGCAAATGCAGAGAGGAAGAGGGCGTGGTGGAGGGGGAGGACGTGGCGGGAGAGGGGGGCATGGTGGAGGAGGTGGTCGTGGTGGAGGTAGAGGACGTGGCGGCGGAAGAGGACGCGGTGGGGGTAGAGGAAGAGGTGGACATCAGGCCAGACGGGGAGGGGAACCACCATACAAAAAAAGTAGGTATGATTCTGATGATCAGAACGAGGAAACTCCAGTGAAACCTCCAATGCCCATCCCACAACCCTCAGAATCAGAAAGTGAAGATGAAGGAACCTATTATGACCAGGTGCTCTCGCTAGTAGCAGATGATAAGGGCCAGGATAGCGAGAGTGAGCTTGAAGGTGAAGAGGATGATGGTCTCTCAGAGGAAGAAGAAGAGGTTGACCACGAGGATGAAGTCTCTGGTGAAGATGAAGAAGGGAGTGATGAGGAAGCAGAAGAAGTAAGTAGAAACTAGAACCGTAACAGGTCAATAATACACCACAGAATACTTGCGTCTGAATGCACACTATATTTAAACACTTCCACCGGTGAAGCTGCTCTTGTACTACAGAAATGGTCTGCCAAGCATGATCTTTGTTTTAATTTATTTCGTACCCAAACTATACAATATACTTTTTTCAGTGATCTTTTTTTGGGCTAATGTCGGAGCCAGGTGTGAGCAGGCCTCCATTTTTCAAAAGGTAGTCGAATGAATATGCCAAGAGCTACCTCCGGTATGTTAAACGCTGGGGCACCTGGCCCCATTCAAAAGGATTGAATGGTTGTTTTGTCGTTTCACACTAAAGTCTTGAACACTTTCATCGGTCCATGTTTGGCATAAGTTGACAGGCATTTTTGGTAGGCTGGTCTAATTCGTAAAGGTATGTCAGGTGGATTACCAGCACTTCTCTGCCCACTGAACTGAAAGCTCAGGCTCGGATCCGTGCATCGTGAGTGTAGTGTCTCTGCTTCTTTGATTGGCTATGCGGAAGCCATTCTGGACTGTTTGCTGGCACTGAAACAGTGTTTATTCAGTGTTCGTTTATGGACAGTCCGCTCTTGTGGGCGCTCTAGACGGTTGTCTGGACGGATGTCCAACGATGCAACTTCGTGTGCTTATATATTATAGGATTTGGAAGCATATTTTAGGGATTTCATCTTCGCACCCTCACGGTTCATGGACAACGGGGTACATATTGCCCAGTAACGTGAATTTCGTAGCATGAGAGCGATTTGGGTTAGGATGAAAAACTTTGTGTTGAGTTGATTGAAGCTGGTATGGATCGACGTGATGCTACCGCCTCACCTCCGCGTGATTCATGGGCAACTTGTCCCAAGTTCGTATATTGAGATCATAATTTTAGTATCGTTTTACGTCTTTTCCCCGCCCCAACGTTGAACTGACGTGCGTGGAAGTTTTAAAGGTCGCTGTTTTTGTGCACATCAGGTTAGACTTGTTGCATCTTGTTGCCACTTTTAAAGGCTATTCGCGAGAATGCAGAGTGCCGTTCCGGCCATTTCTATCGCCTTTTCCGTCGACTGTGCTTTTGTCCCGAGCCACCGAATGGATGAAATGATTGTATATATTTAGTTAAGAATAGTCCTGTTTTAGTGTAATATGTGATGTGTAATGTCACGAAATAAATAAATTGATTGATTGATTAGCCTGACGCGTGTTCTCATGTGCAAGAACGGGATTTGTCTTTGTAACGATGGTTGGCATTTAAATGGCTTAAAGGACCCGTCGTACCTATAGTGCCAATGCAACCTACTTCCGAATTGCAGTCATTAATTCTTGAACCTGGAGACCTAAATTCCATATGTTAAATTCTAAACCCGCTAACGACGCCACACTAATATTTGCACGTGCCGCGATCACGATTTTCCATGCGCATTATGTTCCCGACGAGTTTTCACCTATCATGCTACTGGTGCGTAAAACCGGTTAACTGAATCTTGCCGAATTTTTGCTAGTCAAAGCAAGTCAATGGGCCTGGGAAAAGTCTTAAAATGAAGTGACGGTCAAATGAAGTGACGGTTGGCCATTATTGATTGAGTTTATATGGCACCTGAACTTGACTCATACTGTCATGTCGTGCGCTCCACGTTTGAGCGCTTACGCGCTTGTTTGGTAGTTTTGGTATTGTGGAAAAATGTTGAACCGTTTCATCAAGAAAAGATCATTAGGAGTAAGAGTTGTGCTTTAAGTGGCGGTGGAGCTTGAGTAGCTATCAGTGGACCGTGGTTTAGCCGAGCACTGCTAGGAGTATTATGAGACTCGTTATCTCTCCTCGTGTTCTCGATCTCTGACCCTTCTGGGATTGTTCTGTACGTCAAACATTTCAGAAATTCTATATCTTTATTTTCGTTAAAACAAATTTCTGCTGCAAGTGGAGGAACTCACACCTGCTGCAAACACAGAGGACTGACCCGGGAGCGACGGTCATTATGAAAAATCTGGAAGGAAAACCTTCTTTTTGATTGCCCCTCCCCCCCCCCCCCCACCAAAGAAAAGCTCATTATTTATTACGGCAATTTTATTTTTTATTTTTGTTGTGGTGATGTGCATTCGAACTTTTTTGTCGATTTTTCTTCAAACGTGAAGCATCTCCTAGTATATGGGATTGAAATATGAATATTAATATGGGATTGAAAAAATATTAGCCGACATTTTAGTTCTTCAACCCGACAGATTGTATAGCTCTCCTAAGCCATTTCTTGAGTTTTACCCCCCCCCCCCATAGGTCATTAATCTTGACCTAATTAACTATCTATGTAATAACTATATATTCAGACAATATCTTTATTTGAACTATATCTTTTAATCCAGGTCATAGAAGAAGAAGAGAAATCAAGTGAAAGTGATTCTGACGAAGCTACCGACGAAGAAACAGACGAAAAGGTAAGATTTTTTAAATCAAAATTAACAGTATTGGGCCACTCCCAGAGCTTGTTGGCCTATAGAGAAGTCTACACTACTGCTGTGCCTCGTTAGCTATAGCACCGGTTCTATTATTTGGAGTTCTTTCAGACTCGTTCTACCTTTGTTACCTGAGTTAACACTTGTTGGCGCGTCTTGCGATAGGGAGTGGGGATCAGTCGTTGGAGTAATTTTACTAACACATGGTAACTAAAGTAAAAGGGGCTAAGTATTCCTATTCCAAAACTCGGGCGAGTACGTTTTTTTTAATATTCTAGATGGCAGGTAGGTAATCCCATGTGTTTTTGAGACATTTTCCTTCATGGTAATCCTTCGTGGTAGACGCGTAATTTTCTCATTTTTTGGCGCATATTCATCAATCTTGTTGCGGGCAGTTTTTGAAAGAGTATGGGCCCTTGGGAACTGACTTCCATTAGAGAGCGAATGCAAAAATAAGCCATTTTCTTGTTATCGCTTGTCATTACCTCTTCGCGGTCTCGGCGAAGATGATTTCAGAACATGGTATTGCAAGGCTTGGGAATTCAAAAACTCCCAGCCATGTAGGCTACGAAAATCAATCATTTTGAAAAGCTGAATGATGAGAGTGCCATGGTTGCTAAAATAAACCGTCTCTATGGCTGTCAGATTGATCTAGTGTTGTCTGATGAACTTCTGTCGTTTGTAGTACCGAAGAAAAGTTTTGTTTTCTGGATGTAATGTTACGAAACTGCCAAAAAATGTACAAATATAACCGACTTACTTGCAGTTGATTCTACAAGGAATTCTCAGTTAACACCGTTAATATGAACATTTGTCAACAATACAAATAATCCGGAGTGTGTAATGACAACGAATGGATAAGAAAAAAGAAACTCTGCTTATATTTGTCGAAGCTAGTAAATCGGAGTATGGCAGTCAGCAAAAAAACACCATAAAGGACACCTGAATGAAGAGTACCAAGTATCATACCTATCTGTATGACTTCCGTTAACATTGCCTGCAGAAAACCCAATCCAAATACGAAATAGTGTTTGCAAGCTATGATTTTTGCTCCATTTTGTATCTGTCCTTATTTCAGTACTGAACAGTTTTAGAAATGAACAAATGTCTCCAATCAACCCTTCTTCTGGAATAATTTTTAACTTTGCTTAACTTGTTGTTGTTTCCTTATGTTCCTTTTGTGTTGTTTTTTCTATAGTCGTTTGGCTGGATTAAAATTATTGTATTATTGTATTGTAACCAGCTAAGCCAAAACGTAGATCTAGAAGAAATTCCAATACGATCCGGCCAGCGCTGTACAAGATTTGAATGAATTGCGCTTTTTGTCTTGGAGTCTGCATGTGCAAACCTCCAGAAACGAACATCCATATTTTGAAAATGTCACGCTCAGGAGAAGAATGCTCTCCTTGGCCATGTCTGTAAATGCATTCTCCATAGTGTGTTCAAGTATGGTTTCATTGTTCAGGTGTCCTTTAACGATATATTAGCGAAAATAGGTTGTCTAGGAATCTGCGGATTTCTGATGTAACATTGTATTCTAGGAGGTTGTAATGTGGCATCATGATTGTTTGATCTTCCCATTGAACTGTAAGGAGGCTGGAACACATCCTATGTACTTTGATGATTAGTAGCTGTAGTTGCGAGTCCAATATGCTAAATAGTCTCGAATCATTAAGTGTAATGAAATATGGAAGCTTTTGGGGTCGATAAACCGATACTACATTTAACCTAGGCCATACTCACATCAGTGTCGGAAGTCTTAACCATACATTTTTCGTTAGGAGGATCAGTCAGACAACTTCCGAATTCACGTAGAACATCAGCTCCCTGAGAACTTTGTTACAAAGGGAATTGAACCCGGAAACTATACAACACTGCAGCGGAAGTGGGCACAACTTGGGGCGTTTACTCTTACTGTCGCCAATAATTCCTTTCTCTACCCTAAAAGAGAAGAGCCGCTAAAGAACTTGGACGAGAAGCCCACAAAACCCACAAAGAAGCGAACACCTATTGAAAAACCAGTGAAATCCATATCAGAGCTGGTAGTGAAGCCTCAGCTGCTAAAGCATTGCCAGCAGTTGAACAAGCTGCAGTTGGAACTCGTTTCGCTCTTTAGCCAGTATTTGGATTTTAGTTACCCGGAAAGAACGCATGAAAACGGCGAGGACGTTCGCTTTGCTTACTGTTTCCATGTGCTGAATCACTTACTGAAATCGAGGAGTATTGTGCTCCACCATAATGAAAAGCTCAAAAAGACGAATTACGACGAAGTCCCTGACTCGTTCAGAGATCAAGGACTGGTCCGCCCGAAGGTCTTGATCGTTGTGCCGTTCAAGGAAAGCGCTCTGAGGTTAGTACTAAACTTGTGCTTCTAATTAGGATACTTCAACCAAGGATGGTTCACGAGGACATTCGTCTACCTATACTTTATTGCAATGATCTTCTTCGCTCGCTATTTAGGGTTACCTTCGTCCACTGCCTAGGATTCTAGGATGGTGATGAAAAAGCCTCTTTTTTCTTGGTCTGGTACGATAAAATCCTTTGTTCGTGGAGGCCTATTTTGTTTCGTTTGGGTTCAAGAATACCAACGCAATTTCCGATCCGTCCAGTAGAGTCCTCAGATCCCCATCTACTTGACGGCTGATTATCTAGCGGGAATGAAGGAAACCATGCGCGGTGAAGAAGATGGCCCATAAATCATGCTAGTGGAAGGCTCTTGTGATTACTTGTGAATAACTGCCAATAACACATCATGACTTTTTTTTAAACAAGAAATGATAAGGGTAAAGTACGGCTTGAAACTCCATCGCTTTTCCCAACTCCGAACTTAAAAGCGGATTATCGCCGTTTTTTTCACAACATATCGAGGGAGCGGACGCTGGAACCGTAGCTGCAAATGGGTGTGTCTTTATTTCAGCATTGCTTATCAGAGACGTCATCTGTGTGTCCATATCTTTGGTTATCTCCACTTTGTACTAGGACACACTGCTCGTACTTGACGTTGCAAAACGGATTCGCCAGCTGCATTTTATTAGAGCTATATTTCGGCCCTTCTTGGCAAGGGTCCTCTTCAGGCTCAAGCCGGAAAATGAACTTGAGCAGCTTGAACCTGAAGAGGACCCTTGCCAAGAAGAGCCGAAATATAGCTCTAATAAAATGCAGGTAACGTATCGGTTTTGCCACGTCAAATATGATTCGCAGTCAGCTTGGGCTGAAGGAAATATTTTTGACACACTCCTCGCCCTACACCACTACTCCCGGTTGATGGGACACATGGGGATGGGATTGGGACGATGGGTTTTTTGTTCGGGTCTCTTCTCTTCTTTGCATATTTGTAAAAACTCTCCCTCTCACCTAGATTTTCAGTTACTGAGAAGCAACTTTGGTTTTTAATCGGCTTCCGCGGAAAAAGTATTTCGTCTCTAGTCAGCCTTTTCGGATACATGGTCCTAACTGTGGCGGTCCCTAAACTTCGGGTACGTACACAAGCAGTCAGATTTTCGCAGTCGGACGCGGATTTCCTCTATCGCTCCGTAATTTTTACTCATCGCACATGCAGGTTTCCCCATTGTGGCGCGAATTTCGCGTGTGTATTTTCGCGTGCGAAACCTTACTGACTATGTTGCATGTAGCCCCAGAGAGAGACTAGGCAGCGATGGTTTGTTGCCGTCCAAGAGAAGCAGATCTACCAATGACTGGACGGGCCAGCCAGTCAGAAGGTAAGTCGAAAGAGACGGCTTTGAAAAGATGATGATTTCGGAAAAATTGTCCGGCGTGCGTGGACACTTCTAACCCAAGCTATCCCTAAGAGCCTAAATAAAAGCAAAGTGCTCAGTCATCGCCATTAGCATCTCTCGTCAAGTGATTTGTGGCGCCGTGCGAAGGGCAAACATTCAGTTGGTTTGACAAGATTAACAAATAACGTAGCTTACAACACCCCCAGTTCAAACCCAGATCCAGCGCGATGGTTCAGAGGCACATGGAGCTTTAAGAGCTTCTGAAACCGAAAAGTGCTGTAGTTAAATTCGGAGGCACCACCATAGACGTTTTGGGTGTTGCTGGTGATGGTGCGGATGAGGACTTAGACGCCTCGGCACAGCGCTTCGCCACTGAAGACGGACGACAGTTGATTTTCGCGGTGGACGAGGTGCATATTGGAAGTCAGAGCGAAGAAGAAACTGAGTTCTCTAGTTTGGGTTTTAGGACTAAGTGTCAGATCGTGGCTCCAGCGGTCGGTGAAGAGTACTATCGAGCCATTCAGTATTACCATTCTACTTTATTTCCAGGACTGTGAAGCTCCTGTCAACGCTTCTCCTTGGTAATGATACTGGCGGTAACGTCATCAATAAGAAAAGATTCTACGACGAGTTCGGCGAAGAGGACTCGAAGAAAAATACACACAAGCCAGACGACTACCAACAGACATTCATAGGAAACACAGATGACTCCTTCAGAATAGGCATGGCCATCACGAAAAAATCGCTGAAGGTTAGGCCTAGTCTCTTTCTTTTAGGTCACCTTTGTTAATTCCTGGGAAGCTTTATCCTAAAAGCAGGATCAGGAGTCCTTCACTTGTCCTGTCCAGTTTAATACTTCAAGTGCATCACAGCATCATTTCCTTAAGTTCCCCGGCAGTCGTTGCATAGTCTTTTGGAGCTATCTTGTGGTGCTCCCTTCAGGTGACAAGGGAAATCTTAGATGCATGCAGGTATCGGGCAAAGAACTACATAGCAATTCAGTTTTCACTCAACATTTCCGAACACATGCAGCTTGGTCAGCCTGATCTGAAGTACTATTCATCGTTTACCTTGATCGATTGCCCAAGCATTATTGCTTGTTAGAAGAAAAATAATAAGAACCTGTAATATCCTGCCATAGGGGCCTGCCTTTTATCTCAGTTCGGCGCTAATGCATTTCCCGACTTCTCTGTTCAATTTTTTTTCAATTTCAATTTATTCTCAAAATTCCTTCACGGGCGAGCCGAACATTGGATTTTTCGTCGTAAATATAACAACATCAGCAACTTTGTCATAATTTTGTCGTAAATAATAAACTTATATACAATTCGAATCACTGTAAGTGATCATTTACAATCACACTTATAGGCCTATCATAACTAAAAATCAAATAACTATAACAAAAACAAGAGTTACAACGAATTATACATTTCGACGAATGACGTCACATTACACATATATCAAAATTAGGAGTCAAACAATTATAAAATAAACAAGAATTACGATGAGTTATATATTTCGACGAATGACGGTACGAAGCTTTTTTTGTATCGGTCATGAGATGCCGAAACAGGATGTAATTTAGGTATGGGCTGCGAAACCATTCGCGCAGGTCTAGGTCTAACGGGTTCAAACTCGGGCGGAAACATGTCTCGCAGACGAGGATTTTCAAGCGTCTTAACTCCAAAATTAAGGCACATTTTTTCCCGACGTTGGGCCGAAGATTCCAGCTTGAAACTACGAAGAAGCTCAATGTATGGCACCTTTGGCGATTTAGAAGTAACAAGGAGGGCTCGAAATTGCAACCTCTCTAGCGAATTCGACTGATCCCGTGTCAAACCGAAGTGCCATACCTGACAACAATATTCTAAAGTGGGGCGGATAAAGGACACACAATTTTTTAAAAGATGCTCGGTGGGGACGCCGTAACGGGATAATAATTTTAGGGATCGGACTGCCATGTTACCCTTTTTAAGCATGCTGTCCACTTCATTCATTCATTCATTTATTTGATTCCTTCAAAACTGAAGAGTATATAAAAAAAAAGAGAACATCATGTCACAAACACATCAGAGATGTGTTTGTGACGTACACAAACAATTAACTGGCCGTTAAAACAAGCTATCATACTAAATCTACGATAAAATACAAATGATAACACAAAATAAAATAAAAATAAACTAATCAGGGCACTTTTTTAGTGAAGAAAGGAAAAAGGTTGTGATGGACAAGAATGTTTTCAGCCTTTTTATGAAAGTTCTGAATTTTTCTGTTTAGAGTTTCCAGAGGATTCTTCACTTTAAAATTGGAAGTTGGATGAGAATTACTCGCAGAGATAGGGAAACCAAGAAGGAATTTTGAAAATTTGTAATAAGTAACTTTTAACGCAGAAAGTTCAGAAGGACGGAAAGAAGAAAAGAAAGCAGACGGAAAAAGAATATGAGGAAGTGCAACAGCCGTATAAATCGAACCGAGAACATCTCTGCGATACATACCCCGTAAACGAATAACAGCACCAAATGCTCTTCTTATTTTGTCTTGCACATGTTGAATAAGGATAAGTTTCCAATCCCTGGTATTGGAAGAATAAGGGATTCCAAGATACGTAACTTTCTCAACAGGGCTGAAAACAATCCCCCCACCACAATCCAGAGGGGCATTCAGTGTCGGCAAACTACTAATCACAAAATAATTACATTTTTCAGAACTAATTATTAGACCCTTCTTCCCCAGTTTAGACACTAGAATGTTAAAATTTTCAATTAACTTTTCCTTTGACCGACTTAAAATAATAATATCATCAGCATAAGCTAAAAACGTTACATCACGCGCAAAATGAATCAAAGAAGTTTTAAGCGACCGAAGACAGTCTGCCAAACATGCATTAAAAATATATGGAGATAAAATTCCACCTTGTCTAACGCCTTTTCCCACTGAAATTAAATTGGACAGAATTTGTTTTGGACCACTTGTTTGGTCCATTTCAAATCATCGGTAATATGGATTCCCAGTAACTTTATGTGTTTCACACACTGGGCAGTGGGGAGGGGTGGGTAAAAATCCGGCGTGCTTTTTAAAAAAAATATAGTAAGAACCACAGATTTGTCCATGTTGACGACCATGTCTTCCATAGCTGCCTCATCACAGATATCATCGATGATAACCTTAGCACTGCTTTTAATATTTCTTCTGCACACTTCAAGCAGCGACAGGTCGTCCACGAATTTCCACCTATCTGCGAAAGAAAGAGAGCACTCTGAGCACTAATACTGCTAGGCTACACTACTGCATAGCCATATCCATAGGGTCAGCCAGTCATACACAAATCCACAGTTTTTGGGCATGGTACCCAAACGTATGGGCATGGTGCTCATACGTTGGTGAACCGTGCCCTGCAGCAAGGGCATGGTACCCCCATAAAACTCTGTTTGAAAAGCAGATTTCCATTTCAGACTCTTAATTCAACAGGTTTACATGTGTGTACCATGCCCTTTCTGCAGGGCATGGCGCCCCAACGTATGAGCACCGGTGCTCATACATCGGGGCATGCCCTGATGTCGAGGCACCATGTCCCAATTTGAGGATTTGTGTATGACTGGGTTCAGCTAAGTAAGTTTACTTACACTAAAGCCGTGTCAGCCATGGTAAAAACAGAACAGGCATTACCAAAGAACACAAAGGAGAAACCTAAAAGAACCACCTGTGTAACCTTCCAAGATTTTGTGTATACATAAAAGATCTTTCTCGCAACCTCCCTACCAGCCATTCTTTCCCCCTGCTCGAATCCCTCTTTAGTTCCTTGAATTCTTCACAAGCATTCATAAAATGATGTATTTCTTACCGCCTCTCCACGCACTGGGCAAGCGAATTACCTCTATGCCCGTATGCGTTCGTATACTGTAGGTGCTGACCCGGATCACCGCACGCTCAAAATTATCCGGACGGATGGGGTACGGCTTGTACGCTGCATGGGCGGTTCCTGCAGGGTTATCTCTTCCTGATAAAACCCGCTTTTTTGTACGACACTTATCCGTCTTCCATCATTGCAGTTGTACACAAATTTCTACGCCTCTGACGTCATCATTGCCTCGCCGCTAGGCTTACGAACGATCATCGGTGCTGAGGGTGAAGAGGACCGAGATTTCGACTTCCTTACCTCCATTGAGCTCCTGATCATCGACCAGTCCGACGTCCTCCTTATGCAGAACTGGGAGCACGTTCTTCACCTGTTTTCGCACCTACATCTGCAACCCAAGGAAACACACGGGACCGACTTGTCACGTGTTCGAATGTTTGCCTTAGACGGGCTTTCAAAATACTACCGACAGACACTCCTCTTCGGGTCGGTAATGTCACCAGAAGTGAATGCACTGTTTAACAAGCACTGTTTCAACTACTATGGCAAAGCGAGAGTGATGAATATGGTGGATGTAGGCTCTGTGGGACAAGTGGTCGTTCAGCTTAGTCAGGCATTTCACAAATTTGCGGCAGCTACGCCACTAGACGCAGCAGAAGCTCGATTTGAGTATTTTGTGAGCAAAGTGCTTCCGCAGTTCAAAGACGGTATGATGCGACATACGTTGATCTTTGTGCCATCCTATTTTGACTATGTGAAGCTTAGGAATTATTTTAAGAAAGAGGAAATCAACTTCACTCAGATTTGTGAATACAGTGAGGTACGTATAGGTCTGATTTTAACTACTCGTTAAGGTGCAGCTCTTAGAGCGGCTGTGCCGTTCTCCTTATTCCCGTTTGGAGCCATCATGCCGTTTGGTTCCTTTTAATCCCCCAGTATCGTCACCATCATCAACGTTCAACTAAAAACCTGCTAGGATATATGAGAGTTTTACACTACTCTACAGTTTGAAAAGTTATTTTACTACAGGTGTTTTTCCGCGACAATCCCGGATTACAATCATAGATAGCTGATTCATCAGAGAAACAGCGAATCGACAATCCGAGATTGTACAAACGACGATCCGACGATCTTGCTCCGCTGCAAGATTCTCGGATCGACAATCCAAGCACGAATCCGGATTGTCAGGGGAAACGACTTGCCATAATCTGGATTGTCAGAGAAAACGCATTTTGGAGAATCCGGATTGTCGATCGTCAATCTGGATTGTCACGGAAAAACGCCTTATATCCATGTGATGAATGCTGATAATGAGACGAGAGAGGGCAGAGACCAATCCGCTTGGAGCGGCGAACTGGTATAAGACCCGATGCAGGCTTCCCGTCACCGGTTAGGCTAGAATGGGTAACTTCCTGAAATTTCCAACATACCCTGGGTTTAATTTTTCTCCGCATTAGAACAACCGAAAACACCGATATTTTTTATTCTTGTGTTTCACCCCTTTTCTTCAACCTGGTTCTCCTATCAAGTCATAAAATATCCTAGGAAGGAAATACTGAACAAGACACTGACCACTGTTTTAGATAGTCCGAGTCTGAATTCTCAACTGAATTTTGAAGCAGGCAGTAATGCTTAGAGGGAAGACTATTTGTTCTTGTTATTGTAATAATGAAAACTTTGAATCTACTGAATCGCTCAGATAAACTACTTGCTAGCGACGAGTCGTTATACGGTTTAACAACGGGTTAATGTAAAAGACACTTGGAAAACTAACTCATCCGACCATGTATCAGTGAGTTTAATTTTGTTGGAAAGAGTAGCATTAAATGCTCATTCTTTCAATACTCAACTTCCTCCTTTCTAGCCATTATACAATTTAAAAAACTAAAACCCCTTTCTAATTGATGTTTCCTCCTTGAGATTTGAATCGCTTCAGTGCGAATGCGAAAGTCCGGTTTGCTGCCAGTAGCCTCTCTGTGAGCGGCACGCAGTACGCAGAAGGCCAAAGTGTCTCGAAAAGCAAGTCGATCTTGATAGACTATAGAGGCCACACAGGCAAATGGCTGCAGGTGGATAGAATGTATCGTACGATATTTCGGGGACACGAATGGATCAACCGTGGGAAAACACAATAAGTAGGCTACTACATGTCCCGAGGGGCTACCCACTCCCAGGCACCTGCTGTACACTCTTTCCTTATTTTGTTGATTTAACACGTGACAACCGGTGTCGACAGGTTTCAGCCGGTGCCGGCACCGACCGGGCATCGCGGCCTCGACATGTCCCTAGGCATTTTCTTTAACATTTCCGGATCAGTTTTGGCCCAAATCCCAGGCTTACTAATTTCTAAGATTTCTAAACATTCTGAGAAACATTCCCGACGGAGGTATTTTTGTAAGCTTCCACCAGCGTGTCCATCACGAATTCGTATCGTATAGTAGCTTCCGCGCTCCCTTAGGCACGCTGGGGACAACTTTTACTCTCGTTGGACAATATTATAAATTGTCGTATAAATATATGAATTCTAAATATCCAATTCCAATCATACATATACACCGCGCGGTCACTAGCCGACCGGTTAGCTAGTGTAACTTCAGACTGAAACGTAAAATCTTACGTTACGTTTCCGTAATCTCTTACGTTACGTCGACTCTTTCACACTCCAGGTGGCCCCCTTCAGACTGACGTAAGAATAAAATTAGATAATTTATTTTATTTTATCAGCTTTTCATCAGTTTTGACGAAGAAAAAGACAAGGAAAAGATGCCAATGACATATTTCAACAACTAAATGCTATCTACCTTTTTTGGAAGTAATTCAGATTAATCCTTAGGAACTTGGAAAAAAAAATCATAGGAGTCTACATTGGTCCAACGGAATTTGAAACTAAACTGTCACACGAACTGGTTTCATTTGACACCCTAATTTCAGTCTGCTGACTGTCCCCAGAGTCTTTGCCCCAGAGTCATTAGGATGTAGTTTTGAAGCGCTACCATGACACATATGGCTCCATTTCAAAATTATGCGCAGAGTAGTAGACAAGTTTTAAAATGTTTGTCCAATTTGTGCTGTTTTGAGCTAATGTGACAAGGATACTACTTTTTCCATCATAAATCCAAGGTCTCTCTTGGAAAAATTGGCAACCAACTCTGGTAAATCCTTTATGTTTCAATTTCTCTTTTATCTTCTTACGTTGCCTTACGTTACGTTTCTTAAGTTGAACAAATTTCAACTCTTGATTTTTACGTTACGGAGGAACAATTTTACGTTACGGAGAACTACGTAGGCTTCTTACGTCGACGTAAAGTCCGTAAGTGTCTCAGTGTGAAGGGAGTACGTAAGAGCTTTTTTCAGTCTGAAGGGACCTTAACTGTGTAAGAAATTTCGTTGAGGAAATCCCGCGTTGCCGACTAGGTGGCTACGAAAAGAAATTTCCTATAGGAACGGAGGATGATTATCCAACTAGTTGGCTATGATAAGAAAATTCGTATATTAACGGAGGATGATTATCCAACTAGTTGGCGACGGTAAGAGAATTCCTGTAGGAACGTAGGATGGTTGTCCAACTAGTTGGCTACAATAAAAGAATTCGGGTAGGAACGGAGGATGATTATCCAACTAATTGGCTAGCCTACGATAAGAAAATTCCTATATGCAACCCGGCTATTGCCAGCTAAAGCGCGCCTCATACGCGAGGGGTTGCCCACTCAGTTTTTGGGTGCACAGCAGGTGCCCGGTGCCGGCGGTGCCGGCCGGTGCCGACTGGTGCCGGCTGGTGCCGACCGGTGCCGACTGGTGCCGACCGGTGCCGACTGGTGCCGACCGGTGCCGACTGGTGCCGACCGGTGCCGACTGGTGCCGACCGGTGCCGACTGGTGCCGACCGGTGCCGACTGGTGCCGACCGGTGCCGACTGGTGCCGACCGGTGCCGGCTGGTGCCGACTGGTGCCGACCGGTGCCGTCTGGTGGGCATTTTGATCGTGGGCATTCTGGCGTCGGCATTGTGAGAGTGGGCAAAAAGATCGTGGTGATTTTAGGAACCACCCTTCGCCAGGCTAATCATTTGAGAAAACCAAGTTCAGATATACCTGTATAAGCCATATAATTTGCCATGGCCCTTGTGGCTTTTTAGCGCAAATAAATCTATCTATCTATCTATCTATTTTGACGATACTGATCGAAACTTCCTGCTCGGCCAAACTTCCGGTTTCGGCCAAATTCTGAGCGAACTACTTGTCCAGCAAAAAAAAAAAAAAGTTCAGAAACGAATTCAGTGTATCTCCTTATCCCTATAAAGAACATCTAATCAACTTCAAATAAAACTTTCTTAAACAAAAAAATCCGATTTCAACCCGATTCTGAACAAACTTTACATCCGGGTAAAAATTGATTGTCATATACAGATTCAGCGTCTCTTCTTACCCTTCAACTGTCATCTAATCAACTTCAAATAAAACTTTTGCTTTTAACAAATTTTCCGGTTTTGCCCGGATTCCGGGCGGACAACTTGTCCGGCGAGAAAATGGTTTTCACCATCGTGTTTAGCATGTCTTCTTACCCCTAAATCAAACATCTAGTCAACTTCAAATAAACTTTTACTTTTAACAAACTTTCCGGTTTTGGCCAGATTCCGGGCAAACTACTTATCCGGCGAGAAAATGATTTTCAACGTCGTGTTCAGCATGTCTTCTTACCCCTAAATCGAACATTTAGTCAACTTCAAATAAAAATTTTACTTTTAACAAACTTTCCGGTTTTGACCGGATTCCGAGCGAACTACTTGTACGGTGAGGAAATAGTTTTCATCGTCGTGTTCAGCATGTCTTCTCACCCCTACATCGAACATCTAATCAACTTCAAATAAAACTTTTACTTTTAACAAACTTTCCGGTTTTGGCCGGATTCCGGACGAACTACTTGTCCGGCGAGAAAATGGTTTTCACCATCATGTTCAGCATGTCTTCTTACCCCATAATCGACTATCACATTAAATGTTTCAAAATTTTATTTGCCCCTTAATTTAAACCTCCTCCCCTACCCCTAAATGTAGGGCTACAAAGCCCATCTATGAACTCGACCTTACTCTTGACCCAAGGAATCCTCACCCCAAGTTTCATCTAAATATCTCATTTCCTTCGAGAGTTATCGTGCTTACAGAGGGACAGACGGACAGACGTACGGACGGACAGACAGACAACTTTTGCGATGTCATAGGTATCCCTCACTTACGTTTTGGGATCCCAAAAACCGTTCGCATAAGCATACCTCTACTGTAACCTTAAAGGACAACTCTTACTAGAAATGATTTTCTCCCTACGAAACCGTCCCGAAGAAACGCTTTTCGAAAATGTCATTACTTTCCACCTGAAATAAGCCATTTTCTTGTTAGCGCTTGTCGATTCTATCCAGCACTCCTGCTCTCCGACGCGTCGGCTGGGCGCAAAACGTTTGAAAACTGAACGCGCTCTGGTTAAAAAGTTGTAAAAACTAAGAAAATAAAAGAAGTTAAAACAGAAGACTCTCATATCCTTATATATGAAAGAGTTGTCAGCCGACATTGAGATTCCGTCAAACTTTGCGTTGTGTGACGGGCAAAACTCGGCACGGCAGAAAAAGCGCTAAAAATTCGTGAGCACAAAACGAAACAATGGAGAAAGGTGGGGATTTTAGAAGCTTATAATTCCACAAGGGAGCTAGGTATATTATAAAAGGCAGAATAAGCAAGAGAGGTCCTTTAACAGATGAAATGACCCTTGTTTCAGTACCTTACAATACTTAGTCCTTCAAATTAAACAGGCTAATGTCAATACTAGGTCCCATTTTCAGGTTCGTGCTTCTTCTGTTTCGTCTGAAACAACAAGACCAAAGGTTTCGATGGGATCCCAAAAATTTAATATTTGATCCAGACAATTAGGTCTTGTCTTCGCCAGATCCAGTCTTCGCCAGGCTAATCATCTGAGAAAACCAAGTTCAGATATACCTGTATAAGCCATATCTATTTTGACCATACTGATCGAAACTTCCTGCTTTACTTCTGCCAAATTTCCGGTTTCGGCCGAATTACGAGCGAACTACTTGCCCAGGAAAAAAAAAATATAGTTCAGAAACGAATTTCTCCTTATCCTTATAAAGGACATCTAATCAACTTCAAATTAAACTTTAACTTCTGAAAAAAATCCGGTTTCAACCGGATTCCGGACGAACTATATGTCCGGGTAAAAAATGATTGTCATACACAGATTCAACCTCTTTTCTTACCCTTAAATCTATCATCTAATCAACTTCAAATAAAAGTTTTGCTTTTAAAAAAATTTCTGGTTTTGGCCGGATTACGGACAAACTACTTGCCCGGCGAGAAAATAACTTTCATATTCGGATTCAGCGTGTCTGCGTGACCCCTAAATCAACTATCTAAATAGCTTTAAAAAAATATTTGTTTTGCCCCTTAATTTGAAACCCCTCCCCCACCCTCAAATATAGGGCTACAGAGCCCATCTTCGAACTTGACCTGTACTTTGACTCAACCAATCCTCCCGCCAAGTTTCATCAAAATATCTCAATCTCTTCGAGAGTTATCGTGCTTACAGACAGACGGACAACTTTTGCGATGTCATAGGTATCCCGCCACTTACGTTTTGGGATCCCAAAAAGCTGCAGTCGCTATTTTTCAAAACTAAAACCCTGAATTCTCATGGTGAACGAAACCTTCTTAGTGAAATCATTTTGTTCTGAACAGGTTCAAAAAGCCAGTGCCGGCTGGTGCCGGCTGGTGCCGGCCGGTGCCGGCCGGTGCCGGCTGGCGCCGACTGGTGCCGACTGGTGCCGACTGGTGCCGACTGGTGCCGGCTGGTGCCGGCCGGTGCCGAGTCGGGGGTGCACAGCAGGTGCCGAGGAGTGGGCAACCCCTCGCTCATATGTGTTCCGTGTTCCTGAACTTTCGAAACTCCAACGGTGTGCTCTGCATAATAGAAAAAAATAATGAGAAGGGGTTCCGTACTAAATTGATCATTCTGTATTTCGCGAGGGGATACTCACTCTCGGGCATCCGGTGTGCACTCATTCCCGGCACCCGGTGTACACGGGTTTGGGAGTGAGTGTCCCCACGGTATTTGGATGCCACCCCAGACAAAAATAAACAACCAGTTTAAAAATAAATCAACGAACGAGAAATAACGGCGAAGCCGCGCGGAATGTTCTTAATTTTTTTCTGGGGATTTGGTGATTTTTTGTGGCATTTTTGATGTGAAAATCATCAAAATTGAGGAATTTGGGTGATACAAATAGGAAAAAAAAACAAGTTATAAACCATCAGACGTGACAACTCAGCTGACATGTCAAAGCAATCCACGTTTCCTCCCTCCTTGATGCGTGATCTTTTAAATAGTGCTTCATTTTTTATACACTAACTACTGCCAATTCGTTATTCCAAGCGATGGTGGTATAATGGTGAGCATAGCTGCCTTCCAAGCAGTTGATCCGGGTTCGATTCCCGGCCATCGCAACCTTTTTGCTCACAAACATTTTTTCCAGGATGGAAAGATGGCTAAAGCGAAAGATATGTTCTTCCACGGAAAGCGGCATTTCTTGCTCTATACTGGCAGATGCCACTTCTACCGGCGCTTCCGAATCAAAGGAGTACGACACGTCATTTTTTACGAGCCACCAGTGCAATCACATTTCTACAGTGAGATTTGCAATCTTACCTCGGTAGGTGATGTTTTACATTGACAGGTGTCATCTATACGACAATAAAATAGCCTCTTAAGCTAGGCGGAATGCTGGTTGACCAGCTCAAACTGGGGAATAAGCTTACTGAGGGATTTATTATTTGTGATCCTGTTGATACAAACAGAAGTTTCTTTTGAGGCAAGTTCTTTTGAGGTAAATGCAAGTTCATTCGCGGTGTGGACTTTTTTCGTAATATTATCATTTATTGATATTATTATACAGTACCTAGCCTATTACTCTCTTAGTAGAATATGATAGTGTTTATTTTAACCACTGGTAGGGTGTACACACACACTCACCACCAGCATAGAAGAAAACAAACCATCGTTTATTCTTTCCAAGCCAACACCTCCTATTTAAGTTCTCTATCACATCAGTTTTCATCTCCATCGCAACAGTTTTATAATTTGTGGACGTAAACATCGAGGGTGCCAGCTGTCGGGCACTCTGTTTACCGGCTTGTTGGGCATAGTGTGCCCAGTTTTTTTTTTCAGTTGGCACCCCTCACCAAACCTCCATGTCTACAGTATATAGTGCTGGGGCACAGTCGGGCACACTGTACCACATTTTTTTTTTCTAGTTGGAACTCCCTCGGTAAAAATATCAAGCACCGTGACTGTCCTTTTCAGCGAGTCAAAGGCTGGTTGCACTCCGAGGGGCTGTAAACTCTTGGCGTCGCGGGTACACATAGCTAATTTGCTATCAAAAGACGCTGCTGATCGTGAAACCTAAACCTGGGAAAAATAATATTTTTCTCCGTCGTTTCATAAAGACTACCCTCGTCTCGAGTTCAGTGTTTCTTTGTAGCACCTTGGTATTTATACTTCAGAATAAATACCAGACCAGATTCTTCTCCAGTAAGCAAGTAGTAGATCTATGAAGTATGAGCCTTTGACATGGATCTTAGCAGGGACCCATAAATTTCCTTTACAGGGGGCTTGTCATTTCCTATGCTTCTATGTTGCTATGTTGTCCGATCCTTGCCTACTTTCCAAAAATCCCACTTGGGTCGAATCGGCATTCTTGTTTGCCTCATTGGACGTGCGCGCCAAAGAGACTCCTTCCTCAAGGCGCCAGCAGACAATCCCGAATTTTGTCATTCTGGCCTTGGACGTGATTGGACCGTGGGTATTTCTCGAACTATCTTCCGTTCGGTCAACATAGCATCAGAAATCTCTTATTGACAAGCCCCCTGAATGGCGAGGCATTATAGGAAATGTATGGGTCCCTGATCTTAGGTTCGTACGGGTTTCGCGGTTCGTGAAAGTGGAAGACGATTTCCCGAATAGGTTTCTCGTTTTTTTTCGCGATGTGCTTCGCTCTAATCTCGTCAAAGCTCTCCTAAATATTCCCTTAGATCGAAGAATCTGACCGGGTCTTGTGAAGTAGTTCGCTTCTCGCCTTTTCTATATCAAGTCGAATCTTGCGAGTCGTGGAGTGAATAATTTTTGCTTTCAGATGTCGCTTCAGTTTAGCTCAACTAATCTGTTTTCCAGGACCTCTACCAAAGCAAGAAGACATCAAGCAGTGAGCATAAGTCTTGCACAGTCCTTTACTCGAGGTTCGATGCCCTTGCCCTATCTTACATCGTTGGATCTGATCGGGCGAAACAGATGATCAGCTCTGACAAGAAAATTCATATGCTTGTCACCTCTGACGTATGAAAATAAATCAATTCAAGCGAAATTACAAGCTTAGCAGGTAACAATTAGTGTTATCAGCAGTCTACATCGATACACCTATTATTCGAACTCTGCCAGAGACCAGTGGCACCAATATTTCAGCTTATTCTTACCATCCAGGGAGATACCCCTTGTTGCCTTCAAAGGCGCCTGTTAGACTATCGATTGTCCCTAGAACGGTTTATAAGTGTAAACACGTCCGGCGCCTCGCTGACCGCTCGGCTCTATATATATCTATCCAATCAAAAATAGTCTAACAGGCCGGTCCCTTTGAAGGCAACAAGGTGAATCTCCCTGGATGGTAAGAATACTCTATATGACTAAGTCCAAAACACGCCAGTGATCCTCAGGAAGAAGGAGTAAGCGCGTCCGCAACGACTCAAACTCAACGACTCACATCGTGTGTCAAGCAATCACGACGATCTTTGGGAGCAGCTGTGACACCACTTCTGCCTTTCTTCCGCTAGATACCCGGAGAGGCCGGGGATTTCGCAGCGGCAAGGAGAGATAGTCATAAAGTGTATACGGTGGATATTTCATCAAGACCAGCCAATCACTACGTAGAACGTAGCGCCATCTAAAGATTTGATTGATTTATCCAAAACTCGTTAGCCTAATTGTTTGCAGGCAAGAGACGTAATAAGGGAATCCATCAGTAGTTGTTATTGGGGTCTGTTATGCCGAATGAGAACACATCTGTGAGCCAATTCTGCAATCCCTTCGTTGACCATCTCCTCCTCAAAATACATCTTTGATTCATACTGATAGCAAATTGGATGAAAATTGGTGGGTATGCATCTTTTGCCATGGAAAAGCGAAATTTTAACGCGGAACGCTAATGGTGGCGTTTCTATTTAAGAACGTGTTCTTAATTATTTCGGCAACGCGGTGTTTCGGAGAAAGTGCTTATTTTTCTGAAAGGTTTCCGCACGAGAAAATTATTTTGACAGGAACAACGGGTTTTAAAACATATATTCAAACAAACGCGCGACGGGTGTGGCAGGTGTGGGTAATCCTCAGCCTAACAGTATTTTATTGCCTGTACTTTTCGTTTGAGCTGAGTTACGCCCACTTCGGTGCGTCGGATTGGGACACACGATGCTCTGTCGGTAAAAATTGCCAGCGTTTTGGTACACACTAATGGCCTGTCTCAGCATTAGTGCACTGTTCCTAGCGATTATAGTTACGTATCTTCCTTCTCCACGGTTACCGCGTATCCGTTTTGTTCTTCTCTTTGGTTCCAACTTGAACAGGTATAAACTCCGAAGGATATATTTATAAATAGGTAAGGTACATATCGCACACAAGCAAGAAGTAAAAAATATAAATGAACAGCAATTCCACTTTGTCGAACCAAAAGGTGCTGTTCTGTGATGGTACGAAACTTTTACAACATAATTATACAGTTGTGGTATGCTTCTTTAAATGTTAGTTAACTTTGAACAGTGTCATGCTCATCCACTTGCGGTGACAAAAGTAAAGTATCAGTCAGCCAAAGTAGCTGATATTTTCCCATTTGGCCCAAAACTGCAGAAAGTTAACTAACGTTCAAAGAAGTATACCTCTACTGTATCCTTCCTGCCACAAGACTTTCCTGCTTCCGAAAGTGTTGCCCAGAAAGGAAACTAGCCCACCCAGGCATAACCCTGGTGAGCCAGGGAAAAAAAATGTTACAATTGCCCTTGATTTTCTAACGTCGTTTTAGATTCCGGAAGCACGTAGTCGAACGTCTATGTAACAAATAAGTAAAGACATGGCTAAAATAAAGCTTTGCCTCTTATAACACTTTATCGCAAAGTAACCTGGGTGAGGTTCCGCTTTTTACCGTCCCAGCTCGGTTTCACGTTAAAACAAAACTCCAGCAAAACAACATGTTTTGTTACTCGGCCATGATGGAAGACGGAAGACGCCCGAGAATTTTCAGCGCAACCCGGTCTCAAAGGAGTAGTCTGTCGGGATGGAAAGAAGCCTATTGGGTCCCAACAAGGTTTTGGAAAAAAACTGCAGTAACGTCCCCTCGGAAATGCGAGCGACGAAAGAACAATCACGGGCCCTTGATAATAAATGTAACATTTCAGGATGTTTGTGTGCTTCTGGAATTTTCATCAGCATTCATCTATACTTTGATAATCCGCCACAGTGACTGCAAACATTTTACAATAAGTGCGGAAAAAAACCCGCACATTAGGGCCGTAGATGGGGTGGAGACCCCACTGACATAGTTATCTTACAGAAGTGTGATGAACTGCAGCCACACATGGATTCCCGACGGTACATCTAGAGGCAGCTCACACTCACTCACACAAAAAATAGGTTTACAAAAAGGTGTTCTTGAAAAGTTATTCAAGATTGCTCTATGCATAATTTAATCTTTGGCTTGCACACGTAAAACAAATATCCTTATAGTACGCTTACAATCCCAACTGGGCAAAGCTACGTTAAGCTAGGGTTCATTTTGTTCTAATGGTAAAAATTCGGCCGAAATTATTTCTGACCGAATTTCGCACAAATTTTTTAATTGGGAACGAACCCTAAGGTAGCAAACAGCTTGCTAACACAAACAAAGAAGACAAGAAGTAGCTTCCTGCCAAAACAACTTATCACTATTGGCCGTCAAGAACCGCCAAGCCCTACTTTCCAAGGAACTAGCACAACACAACATTCTCGGACGTCACGTTCAGCTGTCCTGTCAGTTTTTACCTTTTCTAATCGCGTTTTTGTACACATTCCCGAACTAAAGAACTGCCGCAGGGTTTTTTGGTATTTTTTTTTTGTTTCTGGCTCTCAGCATCCGACGGGGCTGGATTCGCCGTCGCTCCTCGTACCTTGCTGCCTACTGTTTATCGTCAAAACAAACAACAGAGACTGGAGAAGACGGAATGGCAGCCACACGTTTAAACGCATTCGTACGGGCAATCCAGCCTCATGTGATGCTGGGGGGTATTAGGGCATCATTACATGTTCAACCGCTAATCGTAAATATTTCGCTTGGGAACGCATTTTTCTTATCAGGCAGATATCAGGGAGATCGTCCAAGTGGTAGGACGTGCTTTAGGCAGAAACAGCAATCCGTGCAAAACTACCATCTTTTCTGTTTGAAGCCACTCTCATCAATATTATTTGCCGACAGTCATAAAGGAGGACCAAGAGCGTTGGGTTGTGATGGGCGCAATAAGGTCGCTGGCTATATATGGCTATATAAATATGGCTGGCAGGACGAAAATCTGTTGACTTTTTACGCCTTTCTTGCGAAAAAATATGCCAAGTACTATTTTTGAGGGCGAAGGTTCTGGATCCACAAGTGGTTCAGAAAGGTTTTATTTTAAGTAAATAGATTTTCAGTTACCTACATGCACAGAACGTTGTATGCACAGAACATTGTGCATAATTTTATAATTTTATGCACAATGTTTCGGAGCTCCTTGGTAGACATTTTCAGACGATAACAGAAACTGGGATTGCCTACCATTCTATGCACAGAATGCCTACCACTCTATGCACAGAACATTGTGCATAGTTTTTTTAGTTTTTTTTTTTTTCCTATTCTAGCTTTATTTTTGAGCTATTTGGAAATAAATGTGATTGATTGATTGATTGATAGTTCTATGCACAATATTTCGGAGCTCTTTGGTATACTTTCCAGACGATAACAGAAACTGAGATTGCCTACCACTCTGGCCTCGCACAATCAATGTCTATGTTTCCGAGAGTAACCATGAAATGGTTACTCTCATGTAGCCTAACCGGTTACATGAGAGTTACATGGACTGGTTGTAGACACTGCGGTCTCTTCCTCGAAAGATGCTCACAAAGGCGTTCTAAGGAAACTCAAAGGGTACTGTTAGACATTCTAGTCGGATAGGTACAGTAGTGTTACAGAAAACTAATTTCGCATTTTCGTTCTGATTAGGAAGGGTGGGACTGTGAACTCCGCAGGGTCCGACATATAGTGGGAATGAACCCTAGATGACGATAATTCGGTTTGTATCAAACTTTTCTAAACTGCGCAGTGAAAATAAGTCCGACAGTCAAACAAATACGTTATTTGCCATTCGTGCAATGGTATTGTTCTCACCCCTTAGCCAGCACGGACATCCGAAACTGCAAGACTGCAAAACTCAATAGCCATAAACTGCATGACAAAAATGCATAGCCTGTAACGGTCTACAAAGAGTGACGAGTCGGAGCCGGGAACACGTCTGTGGCGCAACGCCTTAGAAGACCGGCAAAAAGACACTCTAGCCTTGCATCTAGGGGAAATTCAAAATATGAATGAACAAACTTTAATGCCATGTTCCACTTCTTCGACTCGGAGCAAAATAACACTAGGGAGTAGTGCCAAGACCTAACCTTTCCATGCTTCACAAACGGGCCATACTCATAGCGTTGCCCACTACGCTTGCGGCATTTAAAGCGAGACAAACTTGTGGGTTTAGAAATTTGTCGTAAAGCTATGATGTGGTCTGCACACATCGACGAAACAGTGGAACTTTTATCTTTTTTTGCCATGTTCAGAATACGAAGTTACTGGAGCCAGCGCTGGTGCACGGCTGATTGAGTTTCAGTAGAGACGTTCACTATCGCTAGTGGTGCTAGTATCGCTGCTGTTCAAATGTGTGTCACTTTTTCCCAGTTTTGGCGCTACTCCCTAGCATTATTTTGCTCTGCTTCGACTGAACGGCATTAAGACCATCACCATTCATCTTTAATGCTCTGTAGAGGGCGTTGGCACTACTATAGCTCTCATTGTCTCGCTTCCCATTAAATGGCACCAGAGCAAGATTCCCGATCCTGGAAACTACAAGAATACGTTTCTGATGGAAGAAACGGGTGGAGCTTCAATGGAAGAAAAGCAATAAAGAATGCATTCCCAAAACTGAGATAGTGAAGTGACGAACTTAGTGGTTTTTCAGACTCATTGCTTGCATTTTTTTTTTCTAATTGGTTTCTCCAAAACGGCAATTTTTGGGTTGCTCCGACACAGCACTCTCGTGGTTGCAAAGTACCTGCGGTGTCTGCAAATGCAGTACATTTTGATTTTGCATTGCCGAACTCCACACGTCTTTCACTGCAAGTTTTCACTTAAACAATTTTTGTTTTCTTTCTCGTTTCGATCTCGAACCAAGGTGGGCGTGTTGGTCGTTCTCATTTGCTTTGCGCAGCAGACTTACCAACTCGAGGGCGCACGCTTTTCCGAGCAAGCTTCCCAGCACTACAGTGAACAATGGGTAGTCGTCAAAATGATCGTTACGGAACGACAACAGTAAAAGGTATCATATTACAAATGCAAAGAGTTTCACAGTGCCATAATAGATGGCTGCACCTATCTTTACACTCTGTGACCTCAGTAGACAAAACTGTTCAACTTTTAAAGTCTACAGCCTTACTTCTGCACTTTTTACATTATGCCACGACTTTCCACGCGATGAGAGGGGTTTTAAGCTTAGAAGTATCGAAACCGCTTGAGACACTCGTTTCCCAAGTCAACGACCACTAGCGTTCCATCTGGGATGGGGGCAATTCCTGCGGGCCTTTTGAACTTCGCTTCCTCACAATCAATCTGGAAAAGGAGCGTACCAGACTTGAATTCAAATATTTGAACCATGGATCGGGTCCGCTCGATTCGTGTCACTAGCAGGTGGCCGTGTGAGTCTAAGGACACTCCGCCGTAACGACCCTTCCCTGCAAAGAAAAAAATATCAGCTGTTGCTGTATGCTTTCATTGGACACAACAAACTTGCGTTATCAACGTCCGGTGTTCAATCCCACGTTCACCCAGTTCTTATTTCATTTCTCGTATCCCAAATGCGTCGTCCTCTAGGCACTTTCTCCGTGTTTAACAGCCATGGGATCACGTCGGGACACAGTAACCCTCTAAAATGTTTTCCGAGTAAGGATTAAAGTTAACTGCAGTATTTGCTACTGGGATTAATCTTATCTCTACTGAGATACTATTAATACGAATTAGAGATAAGATTATTTCAGTAGAGACACGGTTAATCCCAGTAGCAAATACTGCAAGATTTTTTTTTTACAGTGAAGTGAGCGAGTCTGACTATGTTGGACGGGTTGGCCTGAGGAACTGCAAGGTCGAACAGCGACTAAATATTGCGCTCTGTGTCCAACACGGTGTATGAACACCGAAAACAAAAATAAGAGAAATACATAAAAAGGTCTTAAACTAAACTTAACCTAAGGCTTGTTTAGCAGCACTTTTGTGTGTCACATATTTCTGAGAATTTGTCGCGGAAACAGAAGTAACACCTTTTTGTCTGTTTTTTTTTTTTATGCGGTAATTTCAAACGTCAGAAAATAAAAATAACATCCAGATAAAATTTCTGTAAACAGAACTTCAGGCTCACGTCTTTACAATTATGTACTAGAAGGATCCTCAGTTTTCTGTCTATATGCTTGATTAAGTAGCTAATTTTACTATTTGGACAGGAATTGCCATTTAATTTGAATTTACCGCTGAAATCGAAAACCATCTCGACAGTTGTTTATCAACTTCCAGCCACAAAAACCTTGCTGGTCGCAGAAAAATGCCTTAAGGCCAGTCTTGTTCATTAATTTTGCTGCGCTCTGACGACTGAGAATTCCCTTAGGCGATATACAACTCGGTATTGTTTTACCCATTCGGAAAGCTTCCGTTGCTGCGTTACCAGCTAACTGAACCTCCGCAAATCGAAATACACAAAGAAATAGCAGAAATATGTAAGATTCCACGACAATGGTTTGCTACAGAATATACAAGGGATAAGTCATTCTGGAGAAGCCTTTCTCGAAAACAATAACTCATTTCTTCAGAAGAGTAATTTTTCGGAGGAGTCATTTCTTCAGGAAGCGAGATGTTTCACTTTGGAACGATCTGTCAGAGGAGTCTGTTACAGTAGAGGTATGCTTATGTGAACACTTTTTCAAACTGTTACACTACCTTGGTCTTTTCAATTGCATATAAAAAAGTAAACTGGAAAAGAAAAATTACAAACTTAAAATATTTTAGTATTTCAGGGTTACCCTAGCACAAACTTGAAGTAGAAATTCAATTGACTTTCTTTTATTCTGAATTTAAAAAAAAATCTTCTTCCTCTTTTGAATGCATCTGGAGGTTCGGATCGCCATGTTCTCAATAGAATTTGCGTTCCATGTTGCGACATTTTCAAATATAATAAAGGAAAACAGCTGACAGTTTAATCACTTTCAGCAGTGAATAACAAAATATTCAAAAATTGCAAGTGGCGTGAATGGTTATTATTCAATATTTATGGAAAAAAATACCTGGTTTGGATTTTAGTTTTTTCTTCGGCGATCGTTCACATTACCAGACGTTCACTTGAGCATACCTCTACTGTACATCAAAGGCCGCAGAAGCCTTCAAACGGTCCGTGGACACTGAATGGCAAACAAAACCACGGTAGCTGTACTGGGATGCGCCTGAATCCAGTACCAAGAACTAGACGAAACCAAATACTAGAATCATCAACCGTAGGAGCATCGCATTAGGATTCATAGATTGCTCCGAAGTGCAATTTAAGGTAAATAAGGATTTGCACCAATTTAACCGCTTACCTTTCCCTTCGGGATAGAACTCTCTCACAAACTCCCCGCTTGGCGAAAACAACTGGAGTCTAGAATCGGCAGCCACCACTTCCCCTTTCGGGCCACATGCCACGCCAGCGAGCAAATTGAACACACCCGCTCCACCGACTTGCTTGACTAGTTTCCCTTCATCAAACACAAACACTGATCCTCGGCCCGTATCCGCCACTAGCACACGGCCCTTTTTGTTGCACGCAACAGCCACAGGTTCTTCAAAAGCAGTACATGTAAACGAGCTTACTTCCTCCCCACTAAATGTCAGCTCCGATACCACTTTCGTTCGCCAGTTCACCACCAGGAGGTTACCACTTTCGTTAATGCATATTCCAGTAGTACTCCGACCCAGCAGATAGTCACCGGACAGTATTCCATCCGGCTCCAATTCTTGCGTTAATCTGTGAATCCGGTCATTCCCTGTGTCCACAACGAAGATCGATCCGTCTTCCGAGGCCACTACACCTACCGGTTGCGAAAACTGACTAGCCCCAGAGCCTTTCGCGCCGTATAAATTCTTTAAGGGGATTCTGCCATCACAAATGAACGACATAGGTGAGTTTTTCACATGCCGACCGAAAACGCGAATAGAAAGTGCATACTCGCCACTGCGTCTCGGTCGGAACCGGATTTCATATGAACCATCTTCTCGGTCCACAATGTCACACTTCACAATCGTTCCGGATTCGTGCTGCAAATGAGCCGTCACCGGATCTCCCCCGCCCGAGCACTTATTCCCATGATAATCAAATGTCCGAAGGTATGCATTTGTTTCAACATGAAGAAAACACTCATTCAACTCCACTGTACAGAGACTGGGGAAGGTTTTGCTTGTGCGAATGCTACCAACGCCATCTAAAGCCACAGCAACTCCACTGAGAGTTTGGGCGAGGTCGCCTTCCTGATAGGCAAGAAAGGAGTTTTCGCGAGGTTCCAAGAGTGTGATGATTTCGTCCAGACGAGTGTTAAGATCGCCGATAATCGTTGTGATGTTTCGTACTTCAACCTGATACTGAAGTCCTTCGCATTCGCGTTCGACTTTGGCTCTCTCACTGTGGATGATCGAAAGCTGGTCCTAGAAGAAAGACGAACTGGTTAATGACCCGTCGTACATATTTTACTCATCAAATCGACGTCTCTAATCGTTCCATCCATTCCCATTTCCGAGATTTGTAACCCCCTTGTAATGTTGGTCGACCTTAGCTGAGCTAGACTGATTCTTGATTTTCCATATTCTTGTCCGAGCCTGACTTGAGTTGTAATGCTTTAAAGCACAACTCTTACTACAAATGATCTTTTCCCTGTGAAATGGGATCAGAAAATAAGTTTTGAAAATACCATTACTTTTCACTTGAAATTAGCGATTTTCTTGTTAGCGCTTGTCGACTCTATCCAGCCTTCCTGGAACGCGCCGTGGTTAAAAAGCTGGAAAAATATCCTTAAAGGCGAAAGAGCTGTCAGTGGACATTGAAGATTCCTGCAAACTTTGCTTGTGTGACGGGCAAAAGTCGGCACGGCCGAAAAAGCGCTAAAACTCGTAGGCACAAGACGAAATAATGGAGAAAGGTAGGGATTTTAGAAGCTTATAATTCCACAAGGGAGCTAGGTATATTATAAAAGGCAGAATAAGCTAGAGGGGTCCTTTAAACACAACAAAAAATGAACTATGGCAGCGGATGAGTATTCTTTTTAAAAGGTGGCCGAGCTCCAACTATTTGCACCAGGTAGTATAATTTCCTGTTACCTCTAGAACCTTTTTCTTTTCGTCTTTCATCTTTCTTAGGCTCGTCAGAACGTCTTCCTTTCGGCTTGTCACCAAACTGATGACCTCGTCAAAAGTTCGATCTACGAAGCTTGCCACTTCGTCACTGCAATGCTCGAGCTTCCGCATTTCTTCTGTAACGATCGAATCCGCGTCTCGTAGCTGCGAAAAGAAGCTCATATATAGATCGTCAATCGACCATGAGAGGGGGGGGGGGGGGGCTTTCACTTCAAACTACGGGATCAAAGGAAATCCTTGAGGGAAGAGAGAGAGATATTGGTTTAATTGAAAACCTTCGTAGCATATAACTAATTTGGAGTTTCGCAACAATCAATAAATACACATAAACGTAAAATGATTCTGTATTCACATGATTTTCCCTTCTTGTTGACGGGGCCATCAGGATCCTTCGCTACCTGTTTGCCACAATGTTTACGGCGTCAATTCCACTTATCATGGTAAGTAAAAAAAAAAAAAAAAAAAAAAGGTTCGTGAAGCCCTGGCCTGACATCTGGGAGTCTACCGGTTACAGCCACTCGAACGGGCCAAAACGGACTAGGACCAAAGCACAACACATGTCGTATATGCCTTTCATCAACAAGGATGTTGTGTAGAGGGAGATCTGGAGGCGCCTTTACCTTTGTGGCAGAAAGAAGAAAGGTGAAGTAGGTTGTCTGGTTTGAGTGTTTAGTGTAACCGAATACTTGTTATTTAGTTTTTAAATAATTTCTTCTTCTTCGGGTGCTTGTTTTCACTTTTAGAGGAGGAATGAGTGTTTTTTTCTGAATGTTGGTATCACGAAGCTGAAGAACAGTAAATCAACCATCAACCCTTTACCTTTATGATCAGCAGCATATGGAAGTCTCCCATAAAATGGGTGGTCTACGGCTCCCGAGTCTACTTGATGTAATAGCGTACTCATGCTACCTATCATGCGAAGCAATACTGGAAAGACAAAGATGGACAATAGGCTACTGTCATTGGAGACCGAATTACGACTGACGCGAAGGGATTGTGTTTCCAAATGAACTAACATGTGTTCTCACGTGGAAGGTGTCAGATGAGACGCGCTTATGAAAATTTATGACTTTGACATTAGGGTGTTCGAGCCTGAGCCTGAGGCGTGTTTGGAGATTCTTTGAGAGCTCAATTGTTGGTTTCACGAATAACTATGCAATACGAATATTAAACGTTACGGGAAATTCAACGTTACAATCCAATTCATTCTTTTACACTTCACATCTGAGCTCTTGCGCACTTGTTTGCTTTGCGGCTAAGAATAGTGCTTTAAGGAATAGTCGGATTTTGGAAGTGACGACTTCTAAGCCAATCTTGTCAAATCTCTGATTTTCCAGCCAAGTTTCATCGTCCTAGCACATCTGGAAGTACCTTAACCTGCGATCACCGGAAGTCCGGACTCCCTCCCCCCTTTAACTTCCCCCACAGTACCCGGATCCAATCCGGTAATGTAAATGATTTATCTAGAGCATTTGTTTGTTATTCCCATCAAGTTCCATCCCGATCTCTCCAGACTAAGCGGGTCACGTATTCCCCCCCTCCCAACAGTCGTCGGATCCGGTCCAGACATGAAAAAGATTATCAGAGACAAGTCTTCTGTTCAGTTATTAAATTTCACTGGAATCCGATCACCCGCTCCAAAGTTACACATGACTCAATATCCGGATTCCCTCTCCCTTCACTCCCCCCAGGATGATCGAATCGATAACTTTTTTTTATCTCCAAGTCAGTTTGATCGGGTCCCTGGTATGCCTCCCAAGTTTCGCCGTGAAAATCCCCTGCCATCTTCGGAATTCCGGGAACCCCCCCCAGCCCCCCCCCCCCAAGTGTCCGGATCCAGTCTAATTGTGTAAACGACTGATCTAGCAGATGCTTGTTCTTCCCAGCAAGTTTCACTCCGTCCCTCCATTTTAACCGTCGGAAGCCAGAATTGAAAAACTTATGAAGTTTGACAGAACAAAGTTGAACAAAGCCCAAACAGAGGCAGATGCATACAAAAAAAAATTTAAACATGGCTAGGCCTAAGAGGAATCGACAATAAACAAACAAACCCCGATAAACGTACACCAAGGAGTAACGTGTCATTGTTTACTTTATGCTAGCGCATCTAGCGACCAAAAAAGAACTAAAATAACTAAATTGTTGGTGGACGTGTCAACGGGTGGTGTTGGGGACCGGGTGCTGACGGGAGAACACGCATATTTCCATTATTATGAATGGCATGTAATGTAGTGAATTATCGATGTTGTATTCACTTAAAGAAGTCTTTCCATCCCGTGCATTACGAATTTGACCGGGCTCTGGACCTTTTGTTATTTAATTTATTATTAACAAGAGCTGAAAGCTCATATGGCACTTGTAAGAATAAGCGAACTGTAGGCGGGAGTTTTTTGCTTGAGAGTTATATACAGAGCCGAATATCATTTTATTTTACACTTGTTGAAGTAAAAAGAAGTTAAAAAGGCAGGTCTACAACTCCTCTTCTTCCTGGGAAGGTTCGAACCTCTAGGTCCCCCCGGATTTTAAACTGAACATCTGAGACACTTGTTCTTGACACTTGTCAAGTTTCATGCATGTCCGATTACCGGTTTCAAAGTTATTCATGTTACTAGTTTCCGGATTCCGCATCCCTCCACTCCCATCACAGTGGCTGAATCGGGGAAAGGATCCAGGGTTGCCACCGGTAGTACAATTGTGCCCACAATAGAACTTTATTTTTACTTTGGCAGCAGATTTTAAGAAAAAGGTAGTTGTCAGGTTTTATTTCCAAGGTGACTATGACCCAGCAACACGTCCTGAGTACTTTTCTTGTTTGGTATTACTTTTTTCCTTTTGCCCAGTGAATTTATTTTAGTAAAGTGGCAACCCTGAAATGATCATATCCAAGTCAATCTGGTGGGGTCCCTGATACGCCTGTCAATTTTCCTCGTCCTAGCTTATGTGGAAGCATTTCACGAGATTTTCGGTTCCCCCTCCAGCCCCCCCCCCCTCCACCAGTTATCGGATCCGGTCCGGATTTGAAACTGAACATCTGAAACACCTGTCCTTGCAACTTGTCAAGTTCCATGCATGTCCGATTACCCGTTCCAGAGTTATGTATGTTAGTAGTTTCCCGACTCCGCATCCCTCTGCTCCCCCATGATGGCCGAATCGTGGAAGTGATTATTGCTAAGCTAATTTGGTCGGGTCCCTGATACGCCTGCCAAGTTCCATCGTCCTACCTTATGTGGATGTGACAACAGTAGCAAAACCCGGACAGACCGACAGACATTACGATCGCTATATGGCACTTGAAAGCTCAAGTGTCATAAAAGACGGCAACTAGAGGAAATCTTCAAACGGGAGCAACTTAAAAAGTAACG
The DNA here is from genome assembly GCA_023053555.1 of Branchinecta lindahli. Taxonomy (NCBI): domain Eukaryota; kingdom Metazoa; phylum Arthropoda; class Branchiopoda; order Anostraca; family Branchinectidae; genus Branchinecta; species Branchinecta lindahli. The sequence continues at coordinate 8,351,316 of JAKZAO010000009.1, read as the reverse complement.
ACCATCTCTTTTTTTATTCCTCGGAGAAGTCAAGTATAAGTCGAATTGTCGAAGACGCGTAATTCGAAGACTAATTATACCAAAAGATTCTTTAAAACAAGTAAATTTCACGGAACTACAATTCAAATAATCTCTATTGCGGTCTTATTTTAATCCTTAAACTGTACCTGTTCCCGCAGTCGGTCGAATCACAAATACGATTAGCCTAGTGGTCTAGGATACGGTCGGGTCCCTGATACGCCTGCCAAGTTTCATCGTCCTAGCTCCCCCTAATCTATATCAACTCCTACTACGCTTCAACAACACGTACCAACTCCTTCGACGTTCGATTAGATTTAAGCAAAGAATGACGCAATCATGCGTAGAGTTATTACTTGTGTGAAGAAGGGGTAGGGATTTGACAAGAACTAGAAAAAGCGTTTCAAGAGATTGTGCGGATTCCCGGTAGGATCGGGAAACTGATTATTTCCAGGATGGTTTGGTCGGGTCCCTGATACGCCTGCCAAGTTTCATCCTCCTAGAGCCCCCTAATCTATAACAACCCCTACCAACATTCTACTACATATCCCAACCCCTTCGACCCATCTTATTAGACAACCTCTCTCCTAACACCCAAAAGATTTGAGCAAACAATGACTCATCCATGCATAGAGCTTTACTAGTGGGGTAGGGGTTTGACACAAACTAGAAAAAGCGTTTGAAGAAATTTCCGGTGTCCACCTCCAGCTCCCCCCCCCCCCCCAATTATCGGATCCGATCCGAATTTGACAGCGAACATCCAAGACACTTGTTCTTGATACCTGTCAAGTTTAATGCACGCCCGATTATCCATTCCAAAGTTATGGATGTTGCTAATTTCCGGATTCCCCATCCCGCCACTCCCCCACTGATGGTGGGATCGGGGAAGTGATTAAAAGTTAATCCGGTCGGGTCCCTGATACGTGTGCCAAGTTTTATCGTCCTAGGTCATGTGGAAGTGCCCAAACTAGCAAAATGCGGACAGACCGACAGACCGACAGACAGACAGACATTACGATCGCTATATGGCACTTGAGTAAGCTCAAGTGCCATAAAAAGAACCTGAACCTGAACCTAATCTGGAAGGAACTTTATGAAGGGTAGGTAGGCTATATAGAAAAAAAATATACTAAAACCTACCTTTCCAACACATTCGTTTGCCCGATAGAGAAGTATCTCCGACATCCTTTTAATTGCCACTGCAAAGGGGATCACCGTGTGCTCGGACCCCGTCCCTCCGCCATGTAATCCTTCCGTGCATCGCGTGCAGAACACACTGTCGCAAGTCTCACAAAACAACAGTTCCTAGGGAAATAGAGGTAAGAATTCTCCTATATTTCATTTCAGAGCCGTCATGCAATTTAGTTCCTATTAGCCCCCCAATGATCATCACCATCATCAAGGTTTAACTAACACTCTGCTAAGATAATGTAATCAGTTTGCATTTGTGTAGTGATGGCGACAAGGAAAAAGCTTAACGCCAAACGTAATAATAAATAAATAAACAAATATATGTTATTTATATTCCTTAAAGGACACGTCATACACGTATACACGTAGTAGTATTGCCATTCATTCTCGTTCCCGAGATTCTTCACTTCACAAGTGTATCCTACCCCTCTATTAGCAATGCACTGATTATCACGCTTGCCACGTTTGTTCTCTATCAAGCACCGATCATTGTTTCCGAGGAGCTTATTCGTTCGGAGACCGGATATGCAAATTTCTAAAGATTGTCATCCAAGGCAAGGGACATGGAAAGAGGCTAAAAACAGCCGAAGCCGTGTGTAATTTTCTGAAGGCATAGCTAAGCTGTGAAGTGGTCAACTATTTCAGAGCACCTGAGCAGAAACACTATGTAGTGAGAGGTGTACTTTAAACCCCCAGAAAGGTGCGAGCCTCTCTGACGGCGAGAAGTTAAAAAGTGAAAGCTTGTATTTTCTATTCATGAAGTTATGGGTCTATTTTAGTATCTCTGTGGGATGGATGCTGATAATGAGGCGAGGGCGGACAAAAGAGACTAACACGGTTGAAGCGCTGAACTGGTTTTAAGCCAATTATGCTAACAAACTTCAGATGTCCGAAAACATAGTCAATGAGGAAAATCTAACCGTTGTAGGGACAGTCTGTATGTCAATATTACCATACCAAAGGACCCTGCTACAGCAGTCTAGAATGACTTTCAAAATGTTCAAATTATCTCTTAATTTTCAATTCAATTCAGTTTTCTTCCAAAACGGGAAGTGGACTAGCCGAATATTCGTTTAATCTCTTTTATTACGTTGCTAGGCAACGTTTCGGGTTTCTCAAGAAGGAAGATAAAGGTCTGTTGAGTGGACGAGAGTGTTTTTTCCAAGTCTCTTTTTCGCTACCTTAATTAAGTATGGACGATTCAGTAACGACAACGATAGAAATAAGATTTTTTGTAAAGGTCTGTAGCCTATTTTTGGCATTATGCTATTAGGTTATATTGTCCTGTTGTTGAATATTATTATAACTTAAGGCGCAACCCAAACCTGCTGGTTCAGGAAATTCGTCCTTCCGAAGAAACCCAAACCCACTTGCAACGACTAATTGCAGATCCAGTTACCGCGGTAAGATACCATGGTATCTGCAAAAACGCAACTATTGTTATTAAGTATTTTAAAACAGAAAACCTGAACCTGAACCCAAATCGGAAAAAAAAATTATTTACCTGGTTTGAATGGGTGGCGCATTTGGGTATGACTTCCCTCCGCTGCGTAGCCATGAGGTCAAGTAACTGGTTGACCAGAAAACTGGGGGGTAAGGCTGAAACGCCACCACGTGGAACGCTGATCGACTCTCTGCAAATGCTGATTTATCAAGCATACAGTTTGTACATCCAAACACGCACGACTTCGTTATGTTCAAATAAATCATGTGCAGAACCACGTTAGTCCTCGTAGCATTTAGTTCCCCTCTCCGTCCAATTCGAATGTGATGAGATCTACTTCAGTAGGTAGATGCGTATAGCGAGTTGGCTAGTCAGCTGTCTCTTGCACTCTCTTGGTGACTGTCTTGCTACATGCATTGAATACGGATGTTAGTGTGTTAGTATAAGCCGTGAGTAAAAGCCGTTTACGGATAAGCCAGAACGGGCTTTATACACCACACGTTACGAGCTTGCTCCCTCAGTGGCAAACCTCATAAGTATTCAACTGCTAAACCGTAGATATCACTGCCGAAAAATAACAATATCAAAGTTTTTGATGGTATCCCGAAGGGGAGTATTTATTAGACTTCTTCGTCCTGAAAATCAGGTCTTGTAGATTTCCGGTCTTCGCCTGACCCCCAAATCATGTTCTTTAACCTCCGAGTAACATACTTGTCCGCCTTGACACGTTACCTACTCCTTAATCAGAACTATTAGGCAACTCTTTTATGTCTTTAATCTAGGGTCTAGCCCAGATTACGACCGGGATTTCAATTCTAGTCTAAAACTCTTTTACTCGAAGGAAAAATATCCCAAATAGTAGTTAAGGTAGTTTCTGGAGTGGAAATATGGCCAGGCCATCATACCAAGACAAGCCAGCAACATCGAAGCACTGTATGGCATCAGCTAGTACTAAGATAACCCTTAAGCCCACCGATATCACACAATTTTCCCTCGTGTCTACCGACAAGTTTATATGCTTTACACGCACCTGCATATAGGACATCGGAAAGACGTCGGCACTTCTTCATTCCGGGTCCCACTCGCTAGTATTCGGGTAAGACACTGTAAGCACACTGTGTGCGAGCACGGCAAAAGCTTGGGTGTGTGTTCATTTCCATCGTATGTACCTGAAAAGAGATTTTTGTTTCTTTTAGCGTTGCTATCCTTCAGTGGTCCAAATCGTCCAATCTACTTCTGACTTTACCGGACCGTTACCTATTGCAACTTCTTTCCAAAAACGGTTGTTCTCTTGTGGTTTGCTCTCAGCAACTCCCTCAGCTGAGGACGGAGCGATGGCAGAATAATAATAATAATTAATATATTTTTGACCAGCTAGAAAAAATCAAAGCGTAGTAGCTATAAAAGAAACAAAACAAACACTTCACAAAACAAAAAGAACAAGAAACTAGAGCAAACGAGTAAGGCCACTGTGGGCGGGCAGATGGCAGCGATGGAGCGATGGCGGAAGCAACACCTGCTTTGTGGATAGAATTAGACCGCGACTGGAGACACGCGACCTGGAGAAGTAGCTACGGGGGATCCAGGGTCATCTTTCAGACAGTGAGCACTGTCAGCAGCCTTATGGCTAGCAAGTGCGATTTAAGGGACATTTTCACGTGAATGGCTGTTGAGCTCGACAGAAGATGCCATCCATGCGAAAATGTTACTGCATGATGCAATCCACACGACAACCGATTGAGACAGACCGTTCCAGGAGCGTCGTTGAACGGGAGAAACCCATCCAGCTGGATGGCGACATCACACGTCGAGACATTCACGCGAAAGTGGCCATTTAGCTGGATGACATCAACGCGAAAACACCTATCATACTGATGGGACTTGACAGAGTATGTGAGCCATCCACGCGAAAATGTCCCCTTAAAGTAATTTAAAGTATGATGTCCTGTCGAATGCTTCAAGCCGGACTGAAAGATGTTCCGCTGCTTGACGCAATCACAGTAATTTGTTGACTTTTATTCGTATTTTCTGTTCTTCCTACTTCACTGTCGCCACTCGACTGTTTAAGCGGGTAAAAAAAAGAAGTTATTATTATCAAAATCATTGCTGTAGCCTATACAACCTTTTATAATCCCGTAAAATGGCCCTATCTCGACATTCCAGCTGCCTTCCCCCTTGACGCCTCTTGCGTCACCCTGGCCTATCAGCTGACTTATCCATAGGCCTACTGAACAGCCTAGTAATAATTAAAATAATTGGTATTAATAGTAATTATAATGCTGACTAATAATAATAATAACTATAAGGACAATAATCACCAAAATATAAAGACTAGTCATTTTTTTAGGAATATGCCAACAAACTGCCATTGCCATGTAACTGTCTGCCGACAATTCTGTCAAGCACCCTAAGAGGAATCACACGAGAAGATAAGTGGGGTCAAGCTTTATTTTTCTATTCCTTTGAAACCAACAAAGCCCACAGGACACCTCTAATCTAGAGAAGGGGAGAACTCTTTGAAGGCTGGGGTAGAGCCGACAGACCCTGAAACCTCGTTGTCACTGGGTGACCTATAGATATACACATCATAAATTTCCAAAATCAGATATTGTTTTTAAGGAGATGACTTACAAAGACAGGTGCTACACGTAAGAAAGCTTTCGCTGAAATCTTCATAGTTTATGGACACGGTCTCAACGAGAGTTGAACTCATAGTGACCAGCTTCCCACCCAGCATTGACCTGGAAGAAGAAATGAAAATGAAAAGAGATAATGATTTCTCTGAAGGGTAAGGGGTAGGGTCAAAGTCTAACAGCAATAAATTTAAAGTCTTCGGAAAACACCTTTTACACCAAATTTACCGAATTAATGACATTAATTGTTAAATATGGTATTGCTCGTATCTGATCGTGTAATTGGGAAGTTATCAGCCCAGTTACCAAACTGGCTCAAGCGGGGCAAGCTTCATGGTTTACTACACTGACAAACAGTAGCAAAACAACAACACACGCATTGCCGACAGAAAATATTCCACAAGATGGAAGAGAAGGCCTCAAGATCGGCCGCGACCATCCCTGGTCTCCCCTACTTCGCGTCTCTTGTCCTGGATCCACTTCAGGCCCACTTTACTCTCTACATTACTCCAGCTATGGCGGCAGATCGATCTTATTCACACTTTTTTTCTGAAAAGTTGGAACTGAACTACACCGTTACACAGTCTACCCTACACGTCCAGCCCACAATATTAATAGTACACACTACCATGCTGAGGCAGTGAAAATCAAGCCGGAAAACAATACAATACTGAGAAGAATCACAGGCAACAGCTATCACCTTTGTCTTCGTATTTCACATCTCAAATCCAAGTCAGACAGCACAGTTTTAAATTCACCCAGAGGTTAATTATTCGTTTACTCTTTCGTTTCCTGTGTGAAAAGCACAAGCGAACGCAATGCTTACTTTATGTGGATACTCCTAGGGGTTCCGAACTACTTTTAACGGTTTTCATCTTAAGATGACAGAAAAAACTAGGCTCGAGAAGCGTGGATTTAGAGGCAGGTTACCACTTACCAGGACAAATCAGAACGATTTTTTACGAACACATTTTACTTGATTTCAGAAGCACTAGACTGGATTCTATCACGACACTGTCGTCCTCTGGGAGAATACCCTATCCCTTTATCCCAATGAGCCACGTAGTGACTATAAATACAGTTCCCAATTTCTTGAGCGCCAATACTGCCCGCAGGTTTCTTTTCCACAGGTTACTTTTCGAGAACCGATGATGATACTACTGTTTTCAGCCTATATAGTGATTGCACCCTCCCCTTCCCGAGAAAAGGGATTTGGGTTGATTTTAATTAGTTACCGATATGTATAGATGTAAAAAGCGAATTTTTCAATTGAAAAATTCAGTCGAATATTCGCAAAATTGAAATATTCGGAGGCCTCTCGAAAATTGCCAATATTCCGAAAAAATGAAATATTTCACAAAATTGAAAAATACTGAAAAATTTAAAAATATGGTGAATTTTCGCACGAAAAATGCAATTTTCGCTGCAGTTTTCGGGGGACTTGGGTGCAAAGTCTTAGTCAAGGCTTCCATTTAGAGCCAATTATAGCAGGATTTCGAGGCAAAAAGAGGAACGGGTCGGAAAAAACGTGATTGGCATGGCCTGCGGCTTTTTATCTGAAATATTAAATTCTTGTTAGTCTTGCAAATTAGATTTTTCTATCGATTAGACTTGAGAAGATTAGCGTTAAATCAGAGATAATCTATCCTTAACTACCCTAAACAGTAAGCTTTAGTAGGAATGACAATGCTTGACCTAACCAAAAGGATTCCTTAAACGTGATGCATTTGACCTTATTTAGAGTACTTTTTTTTTTTTTTTAAATCGAAACCCCTATAATAATCGATAACATAAGAAGTGGAAAAGTAATGAAAAAAGAAAACTATCATAGGCAAAACATTGGACCAGTCTCTGAGACTAGAAACTCATTCATTTACTGCATTCGGCAATGTCATCAACATAGAACATTCCATGTCAAAAAATATCTCTGTACGGTAACTGTCAAATGCTTGAAACTCACTTGAAAGCCGCTAGCTCTACAGAGTCTCCGGAGCCACCTTTAAGCTTGCTTGGAAATTTTAATTTAAGTTTAAACTTCAATATCTATTTTTTGTCACCGGAATTTTAAGAAATGGGCAGGATAGTCTACATTCCGGAAATTCTTTGTTGAAACAGTAGGCTATACGGCGATGGGAAAACAACACGACGCATTCGAGTGAACAAAGTTTTCCCAAAAATTTTGGTAATGCAGACAGCAGTTAAATCACCTCCAACTAAAGGTTGTGAGTTTCTGACAATGTATTCTGGTAGGTGAGAGAGGGGGAGAAGAAGCATAATCTTTAGTGAGTTTCTCAGTTGTGATCTGACTCGTGAAAATTTGTAGAAACAACACACTCGACCTCAGTATCTTATTTTTCAAGTTTGTTTTTAATTTTTCACTATTTTTCACAATTTTTCAGCGAATATTCGCAATTTTCGCAAGATAAAATGGAGGTATTGAAATTTTACATCTATACCGATATGATGCGAGCTTTAAAAAAAAATGAGTTAAAATCAGACACTAGGATACGGGACTTTTCTGGTCCGTTTTCGCTTGCTACGGTGCAACCAGGAAAAATGGACTGATTGATTTGCCGAAAGCGCATTTCGGAAACCGGCGATAATATTCTAAATACTGAGCAGTTGCTGACTCGATAGCTGTTACACCCTCAGCACTGAATAGGGTCATAACTCTAGTGTAATGAACTTGCACGGAAGTAGGAATGAAGTTTAAGTACAACGATGGTGTTCATCTGGGTCCGCAACCACACTGTCGGACAAGGCTGCATTGCGATCTTGACATGTGATACTACCATTTCTTTCTCCATACTGTACACTCCTGGCTCGTACAGGTGTCAGCTTAAAGGACCCGTCGTACCTATAATGCCAACGCAACCTACATAATTACATTCATTTATTCTTACGCCCGAAGACCCAAATTCCATATGTCACATTTTAAACCTGCTAAAGACACCTCACTTATCTTTGCACTTTCCACGATTCACTATTTTCCATGCCCATTATGATCCCAACGAGTGTCTGCGTATCATGCTATCAATGCGTAAAACTGGTTATCTGAATGTTAGTTATCCGAGTTTTTGCTACAAGCCAGTGGGCCTGGGAAAAGACTTGAAACAGCCAAAGCTGCGTATAATTTGTTAAAGGCAGAGCCTAGTTTTACAGTATTCAAAAAGTTATTCAAATAGTTTCGAATACTGGAACATAAACAGTAAAAAGCTTGAGGTGTGCTTTAAACTCAGGGGGAGCCAAACCCTCGCACAAGACTATCGGAAAAGGATAGAAAACTTTTAGCGCATCGCACGTGATTTGGTATAATCTTGACAGGGAAGGCCCTCCCAGGAACCATCAGCTTCTACAGGAGCGTTCAACACATTGCATATGGATTATTTTTGCTCCAAAAACCAAAGGAACAGGTTTTCACCAACGCTATATCTGGGTTATGTTGGGGCTTTTCTGGTCTACATATAGGCCTACAAATTCCAGTTTCGATTACATGCGGGATTTAAAGAGGTCGGATTTATGTTCAATCATTATCGTAAAAGGCGTCGGAATTTGTGGCACACAATTAAATATCGGACTGTCTTGGATGAACATTAAGGATCAAAAGAATTAGGAGAATATATCAGAAATCGGCAACGCCAATGATTTTAGGACGATCGTTCGCGATTCTCAAGGGCAACCTACTCCTCATGTTCCAGGGTTTCTTCTTGATAATGTCAAAATCTCCCGAGATCGCGTACATCTCCCTTCTAAAATAGTTCTGCCTCATATCCTTTCCAGCCCGTAGACATCAACTTTCTGTTTGGTGGCCACCTACTGGAAGATCCCATACATTATCGCATACTTCCCCTCCCCTCCCCACATTCCCGAATATACAAGACCACAGAGGCTGGCAGCGCAGCCAGTTCCAAAGATCCAACCCATACGTACAACCTTGGTACAACCCATGTGCGGTACGAGAGCAGTTTTGTTCTAGGAAACTGTATCAGCACCTAACGAAGAAGCCTTCAAAAAGTCGTTAGATAAAAAGTGGAATAGTGTGCCCTTGAAGTACTGGGATGCATCCGATGACGGAACTATTCAACTACTAATTCGCTCCGAAGTGCGAATTAAGGTAGTAAGTTTGTTCGACGCGAATTTAAAAGAAAACAAGTGCGCAAGCGCTCAGACGTGGAGTGTAAAAGAATGAATTGGATTGTAACGTTGAATTTCCCGTAACGTTTAACATTCGTCTAGCATAGTTACTTTTGAAACCAACAATTGAGCTCTCAAAGAATCTCCAACCACGGCTCAGCGGGCTCATGCTCAGGCTCGAACACCCTAAAGTCAAAGTCATAAATTTTCATAAGCGCGTCTCATCTGACACCTTCCACTCGAGAACACATGTTAGTTCATTTGGAAACACAATCCTTCGCGTCAGTCGTAATTCGGTCTCCAATCACAGTATTGTCCATCTTTGTCTTTCCAGTATTGCTTCGTATAAACCCCGTAGGCTTGTTTCAATACACTACTGACATTACTTTCATCAATCTTGAAATGTATTTCGTTTATTATACCTTGCTCAAACACATTATTGTAATGTCACAGTCATAAAGTGTCAGATCCCATTTCATCATTCCCATCCTTCCGCGAAAACACATGTTGTGTCCAATTAACAGCTTAAACCCTTTGCGAAACATGAAACCAAACAAGCGCAATGCGCATCTTACGAAAAGTACTGTGTACAACTACACGAGGTTTTAATTTTGACGAGTGTCATCGTTCACGAACTTAACACATGGGCAATCTGGGCCCCGTTGCAAAATCTCAAATCATAGGCAATCCGGGCCCAGTTGCCCATGAACGGGAAGGGTGGGGGAGGTTCAGTCTCAAGGTGTTCTTCGTGGCATATACATAAGAGCTGAACTCGAGACAATGTCATAGACGAACGTAACTCATGGGAAATCTGGGCCCAGTTACCCATGAACGGGAGGGTGGGGGGAGGGGGGCGTCAAATTGCTTATCTAAACCTAAATATCCTCGACTATACCAACTTAGAGTTTGATTCCAGTCACGGGTCAAAAAAATGTCTCATGGGCAAATTGGGCCCACTTGCCCATGACCGGGGAGGGTGGGGGTGATTCAACTCCACATAGATATTCCCAACCCGATGATCCAAAAGCACAAAGGAATTTCATCGCCCTGTCTCCAGTTATTGTCAAGTTAAAAACATAAGAAATGGGCAATCTGGGCCCAATTGCCTCTGAACCGGGTGGGTGTGGGGGGTGGGACCCCCAAAAGGCACAACTAGACCCCAATAGCCACAAGTGTACCAAGTTTGAACTTGATACTTGCACTGGTTCACGAGTTATGAGCTCCACAAAATATGGTGAAAACCGAAAACCAAAAGCTGCTAGAGCGCTCGCAATAGTGGATTGTTCCAAGGAACACTCTCACTAAAACTATTTTTATCTTTGTCTTTTATCTCTATCTTTGACTATGTCGACCACTCCCACGCCGAAAAGGTAGTGGCAAGCGCCAATCAGATCCTAGGGATGATCAAACGCTCAATCGCATCCCGCAAACCAAAAGTCATGCTGAAGCTAGATAAAGCCTTGGTCAGGCCTCACCTCACACTTCTGCAAACAGGACAAGAAACTAATCGAAGGCGTCCAGATACAAGCAACAAAATCCATCTGCGGCCTTGCAGCACTCCCCTACGAACAGCGACTGCAGAAACTGAAGATTCCAACACTTGCTTACCGGCGGAAGAGAGGGGACATGCTACTAGTCTACAAAATTCTCAATTATAATTGTCTCCCCTCCCTCTTCGCCCCCGACAACCACTCACGGACTAGGGGCCACTCCCGGAAGCTGTCCCGAAGGTCCTGCACCTCTCGTGTTCGCCAACACTTCTTCAGCAACCGAGCTTTTCCTCTGTGGAATAGCCTGTCTCAATCAACTGTCACCAGCGGAACACACGAGGGTTTGAAAAAGCGACTCGACGAGGATTGGCGCGGGCAGCCTTGGCGAGAGGACTGGTGCGCACCAGAAGCAGTAACCAGGAAATAGCACCATCATCATCTGTAAGCTATTCATCGGGATACAACATCCTTGCTGCTTGCATAAGGTCATTTAATGTAAGGTAATATGATTGACAAAAGAACATGTTCAAATCGTATGGAATGTTTTTTAACAATAAAAATTGATTGACAAAGCCCCAATCGGGCTGCAGTTTCGCATCTACATTTCGTATAGCGTTGCCCCCCTCTTCCACAGAGCCTATGCAACAGTGTTGGCTCTAATGATGTACTAATGGAGTCATCCAAGTTCGAGGTATGCTTCTTTTTTTTCCAATTTTTACTAGCTGGTAATTGGTCTTATGCAAGTCTTGAAATGTGTGTTGCCATTCTGCGATACTCATTCTGACAGGACTAAATTTAGTCTGTTAACTGGTGGCAAAATAGTGTTCTGACAAATAACTTTGAGAGAAGACATGGTTTTGGCTAACCTTCAACAAATTTCAGAATTTTAGTATGGACACCTTACCCTTTACGTTTGGAATACCATCAATGGCATCTGCAAGCTGAATGCAATATATCTTTATATCTTTCTCATATGAAAGAACAGGCACATACTCTTTTATAAGTGACCTCAAGAAAGAAAGCAATCAGATTGCTTTCATTTGTTTTTGTTTTGAGCAGTCAATGTTACAACCTGAAGGTTTTTATGGTTTTAAGTGATATTTAGAATCTCCTTGCTAGTTTTTTGCTGTTGTAAAGAAAGGAGATTTTAAATCTGGAGTTTGGTGGTTTGGTTTTAGTTGTTTTTTGTAGGTGAGTGAAGGAATAAGTTTTTAAGTTTCTGTTTTTGTGAAGTAATTTTTTGCCACTGTAAGACAGATGCTCCAAGGACGGTAGAGAATCTTGATACAGGTAGTGCGTGAGTTAAAGTTGTGTTTTTTTGTTGGTTGTTTATTCCTGATTGAACCTATAAAATTTGACTGCTTGATTCGAAGTGAAGAAAATTAATAGGATATATTTTGGTTTTGATAAGGTTTTAAAAATATGTAATGGTAAAGGAAAAAGATATTTAATGGTTGTAAAATATCGTAGGTAAAAGTAATATTGTTAAAAAAAAATTCAAAAAGGTAGACATGGATAGGAGAAATTATGGAGGACGGGTTTTTGAAAGACGGAGTGAGTTTTTATGAAAAAAATTTAACTGAAAAATGAGAAGATGAATTTAGAAAAGAGAAGTTAAATTTAGAGTTCATAAGGAATAAAAAGATAGTAGGTTTAAGACTAAAGTGTTAATGCTGCTTTCACATTGACGAGTTTATCTTGCGTAATCTGATGCGTACGCGTCGACGCAACGCAAGAATAGAGCCACTTTCACATTGACGCGTTTATCTTGCATAATTTAATGCGTACGCGTCGACGCAACGCAAGAATAGCGTTGCATCGACGCGTACGCATCAGATTACGCAAGACAAACGCGTCAATGTGAAAGCGGCTTAAGTGACGTTAAAGTAGGTTAAACTGTTAGGTATTGTTTGTACCTATTAACGTCACTGAGTTGGAGGTGGAGATGTAGCCACTTGTTTTAGTTCGATCTAAAGCAAGAACAAATGAAAAAGAAGCTACGCGGGAAAAAAAAAAGAAAGCAAAGATAGAAAAGGCTGGGAAATTATGTGAAAAACTTTGTTCCAAAAAATCCTCTATGGTAGATAAGATAAGATTTGTTTGCTCTAAGTAAAAGCCAACAGCCATAGCAAATAGGCCTACATACAAAATTAACACAAGTAAAATACAAAATCCAAAACAAAAATATACCCTAGAGGCTTTCTCTATGGGCTAGGCCTACCCTGAGGAACCTTGCCAGCTGTTTTACATCTACAAAACAACTCTTCCCCATGATGCGGCACATCAATCCTCCATTCACCCCCCCCCCCCTTCCATCCACTCTAAATATGTCTAACCTAAGTTCAGTCAAACTTTCACATTCACACATCAAATGCCTTAGGTTATCATCCACTTTTGGCCATCTTAGCCATTTCCACAGGTCTCAAAATTCTCAATCTTACTTTGCTGCTTACTCACAGAACAAAAATCAAATGGAACATTTTGGATAGAAGAAGGAGGTCCATTATTTAGTAGGCCACTTTTAACTCTTACAGTTCCAGTAATTCATGGGTTAATCTTTTGGTACTGAATCATACTGACACTGTGAATCATATCTGACACTGCAAAATGACACTGCAGTGTCAAATAGCAAACCTGATGTTAACAGCTTATTGTTTCAGCAATCTTTTTAGCATCAAAGTTCAGTGTTTGTGTTAACCAAAGTTCTTTGAATTTTTAAAACTTCTCCTTCTCGAGAAGTTCCCAAAAATCAAAGAAACAGGTTTTCACCAACGCTATATCTGGGTTGTGTTGGGGCTTTTCTGGTCTACACATAGGCCTACAAATTAAATATTTTTAAAATAATTTTTGTGTAAATGTTAAATATTTTTATTCAATTTAAAGGACAAAGAATTTAAAAAGAATTAAAACTACTGGTTTGAACAATCTAGCATTGAGGTAAAGAAATTCGGACAGGGATTCCTGTTGGTTTGAATGCTATCTACTGACAGTCTAACTAAACAGTCTGCCAACTGTTTTACATCTACAAAACAACTCTTCCCCATGATGCGGCACACCAATCCTCCATTCACCCCCTCCTTCCATCCACTCTAAATATGTCTAATCTAATTTAACTCAAACTTTCACATTCACACATCAAATGCCTTAGGTTATCATCCACTTTTGGCCATCTTAGCCATTTCCACAGGTCTCAAAATTCTCAATCTTACTTTGCTGCTTACTCACAGAACAAAAATCAAATGGAACATTTTGGATAGAAGAAGGAGGTCCATTATTTAGTATTTTTAGCTCTTATAGTTCCAGTAATTTATGGATAGAATAGAATAGAATAGAATTTTATTGTTTCAAAAGTAGCTGTCACAGCGTTGCCGCCGAATTTGACCTTTTTGTCATACAAAAATGAATAAAATAACACTCTCTCACTCTATAGTCTTGTTACAAAAGAGAAACAAGACCAAAGGTTTCGATGGGATCCCAAAAATTTAATATTTGACCCAGACAACTACGTCTTCTCTACGCCAGATCCAGTCTTCGCCAAGCTAATCATCTGAGAAAATTAAGTTCAGATATACCTGTATAAGCCATATTTATTTTGACGATACTGATCGAAACTTCCTGCTTTACTTCTGTCGAATTTCCGTTTTCGGCCGAATTCCGAGCGAACTACTTGTCCAGCCAAAACCAGACAATTAGGTTTTGTCTTCGCCAGATCCAGTCTTCGCCAGGCCAAACAGCTAATCATTAAGAAATCCAAGCTCAAATATGGATTCAGCATGTGCGTTTACCTCTATAAGCCGATCGAAACGATCCTAGCTTACTTCTGTGAGTTTTGCGGTTCTGGCGAAATTCAAGAACTACTTGTCCGCCGAAAAACTAAAGCTCAAAAACGAATTCAACGTATCTCCTTACATATCCAACATCTAATCAACTTTAAATAAAAATTTAACTTTTAACAAATTTTCCGGTTTTGGCCGGATTCCGGGTGAAATATTTGTCCGGCGATAAAACGGTTTTCGTATTCTTGTTCAGCATGCCTTCTTACCCCTACATCAAACATCTAATCAACTTCAGATAAAACTTTACCTTCTAACAAACTTTCCGGTTTTGGCCGGATTCCGGACAAACTACTTGTCCGGCGAGAAAATGGTTTTCATATTCTTGTTCAGCATGCCTTCTTACCCCTATATCGAACATCTAATCAACTTCAAATAAGACTTCTACTTTTAACAAACTTTCCGGTTTTGGCCGGATTCCGGACGAACAACTTGTCCGGCAAGAAAATGGTTTTCATATTCGTGTTCAGCGTGTCTTCTTACCCCATAATCGACTATCACATTAGCTGTTTAAAAAAATTTTGCTTGCCCCTTAATTTAAACCCCCTCCCCCACCCTTAAATGTAAAGCTACAGGGCCCATCTACGAACTCGACCTTACTCTTGACCCAAAGAATGCTCACACCAAGTTTCATCAAAATATCTCATTCCCTTCGAGAGTTATCGTGCTTACAGACGGACGGACGGACAGACAGACGGACGGACGGACGGACGGACGGACGGACGGACGGACGGACGGACGGACGGACGGACAGACGCACAGACGGACAACTTTTGCGATGTCATAGGTATCCGTCACTAACGTTTTGGGATCCCAAAAAAAACACTAAAAGGAAAACTTATCGGTTATTGTACAACTCAACAAATGCCGGAACAAAACTCCTTCTATATCTTTCATGGAGAGGGGCCACAGGTGCTAGTTTGGGGATTTTCTGGGATTTCTCTCGCTGGGGTCTAATACGTATAGGAGAATAGGGGGGAGGGAGAATATTACGTAGTCGGGGAACAGAGAGGGTTTTTATACCGAAATCGATGCTAAGGTGGGTTCGTCTCTCTTCCAGGGTAGCCAGCTTGAACCTTTTTAGTAGGTAACTGTAGGGCACTTTACCCTCCCCGTTAATAATCATGAGGGCCCTTTTTGGAATATTCTCGATACGGTATGTGTGCTCTGAAGAGAGCCCGAAGTGCCAAACAGGACAAGCGTATTCAAGAATAGGTCTGATAAAACTAACATAAATTTGGAGGAGGTCTTTAGAAGGGCAAGAAAATTTCATAAGTAGTTTCAGGACAGCAATACATGGGGAGGCTTGTTTTAAAATATTTTTGATGTGGGCATCCCATTTTAGATCATTGGTTAATCTTTGGGGTTAATCTTTTGGTATTGAATCATACTGACGCTATGAATCATATATGACACTGCAAAATGACACTGCAGTGTCAACTATACATAGCAAGGGAAAATAGCAAACCTGATGTTAACAGCTATTGTTTCAGCAATCTTTTAGCATCAAAGTTCAGTGTTTGTGTTAAACAAAATTCTTTGAATTTTTTAAACTTCTCCTTCTGGAAAAGTTTTACAGTTCAAAGGATAAAGAATTTAAAAAGAATTAAACTGCTGGTTTGAACAATCTAGCAGCGAGGTAAAGAAATTCGGACAGGGATTCCTGTTGGTTTGAACGCTATCTACTGACAGTCTACAAGTAAAATATAAAATATTTTAATTAATTTTTAATATCAATAAATTACCTGTGTGCTGTCACTTAAGTTAACAATATTAATTAACTTAACAATACAGTTGTGTTTTTGATTTTGAAATGTTAGGTGTTGTTAAGTAAATGCTGGGAACACCATAAGTAGAAGCAACTGCAAAGTAAGGATCAAAAAATGGACTGACGAAAGAGAAAACAGGATATGAATTAAATGTTTTCAGCAAGTACAGTAGAGGTATGCTTATTTGTATGTTTATTGACTTTGAACTTTGCCATTTTCATGGACTTGCTGTGTAGGTAATTAAGGGCCTCTGAAAAAACCTAAATAGGTTACAGTATTTTGGATCATCAATACATTCTACCATTTAGCCCAAAATTGCACCGTTTGAATTTATTAACTATTCAAATAAGCATAGCCTACTGTACCAACTAAACAATGGATGGTAGAACAGTAGAAAAATACCTTAGTATTGATCCTAGCATGTGTTTTCATTTTCTGACATAAAAGATGGTCTAGAATCTAGCTAGAATCGCTTTTTAGTGCGAGGGTGGACACGCACGAGGGTGCTACTGTAGCCTACCTCCAACCCTGCTCCAACCTACCTCTACTATAGGCGTTTTTCTGTGCTCCCACAAACAGGTTGTGGGTCAATTGTGGCTCGAAAAGAGCGTTTCTGTGGTCTTTTGTGCGGCCCACAAGAGTGTGTGTTTCCGCGACCAACAAGATTTTCGTGGCTCGGTTGTTGCTCAAATTCAACAAACAACTGCCGAGGTGATTGTCGATTTTGTGGCTCGATTTTGGCGGGAAATTCAAATTTAGCAGCAAAATAACATCAAAACAATAAAATTATAGACTTTCCCAAGTATGTAGACATAAAACTGAAGATTCTTTTTGCAGGGAATGGTAAGGACGAAAGCCTCGAGTCCTATTTATTGCGATTTTTACATGATTTGTATTTATATACTCAGAAATTTGAAATTACCGCCCAAAAAAGAGACAAAATGGAGTTTTTATACACTCAGACATTTGAAATTACCGCCCAAAAAAGAGACAAAATCAGACAAAATGGAGTTCCCGCGAGTTTCAAGTTGTGGCTCGACTGTGTAGCACACAATCGTGTTCTGCGAAAAACACTCAGAAGTGTGTGGCCCTCAGTTGTGTCATGGAAAAACACCTTGTCCTTATTTTATATTTTGCTGAAAAAATTGGCTGGTATGGGCATGGGTTTTAGTGTTTTCTTTTGCAACCATTCACTGTTAGGGATCTTCAAACAGGCTAAGCATGAGTTGGCATAAGTCTGGCAGAGCTCTAGACACTCTAGTAGAGCCTAGAGGTATGCTTATTAGTAGGAGCTCTAGTCTAGCCTCTACTGTAAGTCCAGGCCTAGGCTACACTACAGAAGAAACACATCACTTACTGGATCGACAACCGGTTGTTGCTCATGCCTACAAACAGACCGTTTATGGCTTTACATTCACTTGGGCAAAACTTGGACAAAAAGGCCTAAAAGGTTAAGAAGGGCACCATGCTGTTTTGTTTTGTTTATTTACATTTTAGAAGAAAGAAGAGTGAAATGTCCTCTGTCTAGGAAAAGTAAAAACACGTGTTGGATTTCTCGTAAACATGCGATAGATGCCTCTTATTCATCAGACAAATTACCAAAAAAGGTCTCGGTCGGTGGAATTCCAGACTGGGATACAGTTCCAGTTTTAACTTCAGGGAACTGTCATTAAGGTTGCCTATGAATATATCCATGCTATTTTTTTTTCTATATCCATCTACATTCTATTCTAACCTGTCTGACCTGAAAATTCGTTCGACGATAAATTTTCCGGTTTTCATCGGGTTTATCCGGTATGTAAACGAAGCTTCCAGCCACGACCTAATAGAGCAGCAAAAGCAGCAGCCGTGTCAAAATGAAATTTCACCACTAGTCTAGTTTTAAACAGGACACCGCACTATAAGTTGCTAGAAGCGTGGTGCAGTTCCGGTTCTTCCAGCTACAGCCTGAAGAGAACCCTTGCCAAGAAGGGCCGAAATATCGTTGAGGAAGATTATCCGTTTTGAGTCATTTTTTTATATATTCTTACGGTGTCTGGCCAAGACCGGAAATCTCGAGGGAAATCTACAAGGCCTAATCGTCTGAAATTTCAAAAAATACTACCCTTTGGGATTTTATCGAAAGCTTTGGTCTAATTTCGATCTTGCATCCATCTATCTCCACATGAGCGTCTTGTATCATTCTGGGCCATAACCAAACACCATATTCAAATTCATCATGCTGTTTCAACTCATACAATCAGTATATTCAGGCAGTTAGGACCGTTTTGAAATTTTGTGTCTGAGCCGGATTCCTATGAATCTATCTTTCCAAGACAAAAAATAACAAACTAATTCCACCGGATAATTTTTTCGTCCCTAATTTTTAGGTGCCTCCTCCCCCCTCACGACGAGGTATAACAAGCATACTAAATAAAGACCATATTTTACGAGTTGACCATAGGAATCCTTTTAAGAAGTTTCACTAAAAAATACATCTATCCAATCAGGAGTTACGGTGATTGCTCAGACAGACCGAACAATTTGCGATTTCACAGATACCTCTCACTTTCGTTTGGATCCATACACGGGTTAAACTTGTCGAGATAAGAACAATCCTAGTCACTTTCAAGAAAACATTACCATTATCTCCAGCTCAAACTACGGGATCCCTCGGAACAGGATAGTTATAGCGGTGCTACCGCACTACTAAGGGGAGATCGATATTTCCAAAAGTTTGTCCCAAGCTGTTCTATGGAAACATTCGCGCATTTCTACTCAGTAGGGAAAACAACCAAAGCCCTGTTTTCACATGTGACGGGGAACCCCTTAGCATAAAATCTGAAAAGAAAGTATTTTTTGAGACAAAAGGTTATAAAGTCTTGGCCAAACAGATACAGTCAGGGGCGTCGCAAGGGGGGGGGGGGGTGCAGCGCCCACCACCTTTTTTAGATTCGCTAAAATTGTTCGGTATTAAATATTCCTTCAGCCCAAGCTGACTGCGAATCATATTTGACAGTGCAAAACGGATAAGTCAGCTGAAATTTATTGGAGCTATATTTCGGCCCTTCTTGGCAAGGGTCCTCTTCAGGCTCAAAGCCGCTCAAGATGGAAAAAACGAAACTTGTGATAACCAATTATACACAACTTGTTGTTGTTTTGTTTGACCGTTTTGCACTGTCAAATATTGTTCGGTATTTTTTCGATACCAGAACTAATCGGTATATTTACGGGGATCGGTAGTTATACAGAATCCCAAATAGGCTACCGGCACAAATCTATTCGGTATAAACAGGGACCCATAAATTTCCTGTGCTGACTCGCCATTCAGGGGGCTTGTCAATAAGAGATTGCTTATGCGCTCTTGACCGAGCGTTAGATAGTTCGAGAAATACCCACAGGGATAGAATATTGCCTTGAGGGAGGAGTCTCTTTGGTCTCACGTTCAAGGAAGCCCTGGATTTGCTCTATCTGAGCAAGAACGCCGATTCGACCCAAGTGGAATTTTTGGAAACTAGGTGAGGCTCGGGCAACACAGGAATGACAAGCCCCCTGAATGACGAGTCATTACAGGAAATTTATGGGTCCCTGGTCTTAGGGCAACCTCGACGCTTAGTGATGAAAGACGCGTTTCACTTTCTATTAATATAAGTTTTTTGGGATCCCAAAACGTTAGTGACGGATACCTATGACATCGCAAAAGTTGTCCGTCTGTCCGTCTGTAAGCACGATAACTCTCGAAGGGATTGAGATATTCTGATGAAACTTGGTGGGAGGATCCTTTGGGTCAAAGTACAAGTCAAGTTCGAAGATGGGCTGTGTAGCCATATATTTGAGGGTGGGGGAGGGGTTTCAAATTAAGGGGCAAGACAAATATTTTTTAAAAGCTATTTAGATAGTCGATTTAGGGGTAAGGAGACACGCTGAATCCGAATATGAAAGTTATTTCTCGTCGGACAAGTAGTTCACCCGGAATCCGGCCAAAACCGGAAAGTTTGTTAAAAGTAAAAGTTTTATCTGAAGTTGATTAGATGATTGATTTAGGGGTAAGAAGACATGCTGAACACGATGGTGAAAACTATTTTCTTGTCGGACAAGTAGTTCGCCCGGAATCCGGCCAAAACCGGAAAATTTGTTAAAAGCAAAATTTTTATTTGAAGTTGATTAGATCTTTGATTCAGGGGTAAGAAAACATGCTGAACACGATGGTGAAGACCATTTTCTCGCCGGACAATTAGTTCGTCCAGAATCCGGCCAAAACCGGAAAATTTGTTAAAAGCAAAATGTTTATTTGAAGTTGATTAAATGTTCGATTTCGGGGTAAGAAGACATGCTGAACTCGATGGTGAAAACCATTTTCTCGCCGGACGAGTAGTTCGTCCGGAATCCGGCCAGAACCGGAAAATTTGTTAAAAGCAAAATTTGTATTTGAAGTTGATTAGATGATAGATTTAAGGGTAAGAAAAGACATTGAATCTGTGAACATGCTGAACACGATGGTGAAGACCATTTTCTCGCCGGACAATTAGTTCGTCCAGAATCCGGCCAAAACCGGAAAATTTGTTAAAAGCAAAATGTTTATTTGAAGTTGATTAAATGTTCGATTTCGGGGTAAGAAGACATGCTGAACTCGATGGTGAAAACCATTTTCTCGCCGGACGAGTAGTTCGTCCGGAATCCGGCCAGAACCGGAAAATTTGTTAAAAGCAAAATTTGTATTTGAAGTTGATTAGATGATAGATTTAAGGGTAAGAAAAGACATTGAATCTGTATATGACAACCATTTTTTAACCGTACATATAGTTCGTCCGGAATCCGGTTGAAACCGGATTTTTTTTTTAGAAGTTAAAGTCTTATTTGAAGTTGATTAGATGTTCTTTCTAGGGATAAGGAGATACGCTGAATTTGATTCTGAACTATCTTTTTTTGCTGGGCAAGTAGTTCGCTCGGAATTCGGCCGAAAATGGAAATTTGGCAGAAGTAAAGCAGGAAGTTTCGATCAGTATCGTTAAAATAGATATGGCTTATAGAGGTATATTTGAACGTGGTTTTCTCAGATGATTAGCCTGGCGAAGACTGGATCTGGCGAAGACAAGACCTAGATGTCTGGATCAAACATTACATTTTTGGTATCCCATCGAAACCTTTGGTCTTGTTTTTTTAGCGGGCGCTCTAACCGCACCACAGCTATAAGAGTCTCACCTTCGTTCATGTAGGTTTCATTGTTCGATTTCAAACCGAGGATTTTCGCGAGACTACGGGATCACTTTCCTGCGAGCGAAGCAGATCGCGAAAACTGTGAGAAACCGATTCCTCGAATCGTTGTCCACTTTTCATCGTAAAGATCGCGAAAAAAACATAGAAGGCTCGAATCGCCTGGATAATATTGCATTCCATTTTTTTTTTTAGAATAAATACGGGTCACTAGAAATCCCTACGATTCTCATATGTTCGAACGAATTCATCCTTAATGGTGCTTTCCGTTTATTTTCAGTTATGCTTACCGTGTTGTCTTCGCACTTTCAAAATTCCCGCCGAAGCATTCAACTTTCCACTACCTTTATGGAATCACTTTCAGAGAAAGCTGCCTCGATTTCCGAAGTGCGAAAACTGGTCGGAAAGTTCGGCAACTGTCCCAAGCAGCGCGAAAGCAGGAAAATAATTCCAACTCTGCTTTCCAGCTCGCAAAAGCCCTCCTATTTACCATCACTTTCGTGTACTGGAATTGAAAGCATGACAAAACGGCTCTGGACCTTTTATAATTGCCATTCCGTAACTCTCACGCTCCTTACAATGTGATTGCTTGGAATCATAGTAAGTACTCATCAACACGTCAACATACAGTTCGGCAGCTCACGAACGGCAGCATATGAAGAGCATGTACACAAAAAAACTCAAGTTAAAATCATAGTTTAGATGTCCGTTTCAAAGAGATAGTTATTTTCAACGAGCATTAAGAAATGCAGCGGTAATATAAAGCAAGATCGCAGTTAAGCAGTGAAAATGCAAAACTGTAAAGTCGCAATTGGCGAAAAAGTGTTTGTGCGAACATCAAGAGCCTATAGTGTATATTTCACATATTTATTTATTCAGAAGGGGCTTCCGCTAGCATGATTTATCAGCGGTCCTTTCCCCATGTTATCCTTGGATTCTGCAAGTGCAAGATGACTCTCAGCTACGATAAACATCAGATGGTGCTCTGCGGAACAATAGTCTGGCATTCCGGAAACATTTAAAATAGACTTCCATGATTGTCGAGGCGAAGATCCCCAAGGCCAACTAGACCCCCCGAAACTTGACTCGAATGTAGAAGAAAGACGGTGACAACTCCCTCGACAACTCCAGAGGCCGAAAACACCTACTAAGATTTCAGGCAAAAACTACACCGTCAAAAGTAGTGTCGGGTCGCTGTCACTACTCCCACCCGTCATTTTGCCCAGTCCAAAATTCCGACAGTTCGCCCACCCGTAAGTTCGCTTTTGTAATCCGTTTTTCTTACCAATTATTCTGTTACTTCACCTTCTTAAGTTTTCTATTAGTCACATACATTTTATTCCGTCGCTTGGATATTATGAAGGCCTACGCTTCGTCATTTCTCAATTACTCTTCCGTCAAGTCTCGTCGTTCGGACGAAGTTGCAGCTCCAATGCGGACAACAGAACAATCAAGAGAAAAACTAAGGAATCGGATTGGTTTCCTTCTAAGCTTCGAGTCTGAATACTTTTTTTTCCGTATCACTTTACCTTTTATTCTCATATCACCACGTAGCATTAAGACACGACTAACGATCAAAGCTAAAACCAAAATGGAAGACCAGAAATATAAAACAAACATAAAACTTAATTGTCTCTAGAAATCTCATCAAAAACCCGATCATTCAAACATAAAACTCCTTTTAAAAATAAATCAGCTGAAAGCGAGTCGATAACTTGCTCGATGAAAAAGTCAAGTTTCGAAATTCCAAGCTGAGCCTCGCACTCCTTCACTACGGCCCACTGGTCGGGCAGAATGTTGTTGTTCAAAAAGCCAGAAAATGCTAGTTTCCTGCTTTGCTGTTTCCCTGAGTTGTCCTGAAAACAGAAAGAACAAGTTAGTTTAAGCTAACATTTGCTAATACAAATGTGTATGCAGGTACGGATTTGATAGATCCAAACGATCGCAGAGACACTAGTTGCGTTTTGGCTGATACCATGGTATCTGATATACGGTCTAAAGCCGTTTTTGCAGTTATCGTGGTATCTGATACCACGGTCAAAAGGCGTTTTTGCAGTTGTCGTGGTATCTGGCAAGTTACCGTGGTAACAGATATTCAGATATCACGGCCCGACCGTGGTAACAGATATTCAGATATCACGGTCCGACCGTGGTATCTGGTTGTGGTATCTGGAAAAAGCATCTCACTTTGATCAAATTTTGTCAAATTGGTGAGAAAGAAGTTCAGCACTTAGTGATGTAACTGGATATCAGTTTTTATTTTGGGGTGACTTCGAAAAGTGCAATTTCGGCAACAGTCGTTTTTGCAGTGGACCGTATATCAGATACCACGGTAACTGCAAAAACGACTAATTGCAGATCCAGTTACCGTTTTAACAGATACCATGGTATCCGCA